>HG995382.1:25000000-26250000 GCA_905333075.3 Atethmia centrago | reverse complement strand
TTGTAATTTGGCATGAGTTTACATGTTAATCACGCCGAAAAAGTGGTAGGATAAACATTGGAGAAAAAGAAAAAGTTACCCCCTTACGCGTAAAATGGGGACGATATTTTTTTTCTCGTCTATCCCATGATACGGGTGTCATTGGATAGGTCGTTCAAAAACATTGCGGGTCGGTGAAAACCGGCTCAGAGATTCCTAGTACTAGAAAGTTGTAATTTGGCATGAGTTTACATGTTAATCACGCCGACAAAGTGGTAGGATAAACATATTGGAAAAAAAAGAAAAAAACTTACCCCCTTACGCGTAAAATGGGGATGATATTTTTTTTCTCGTCTGTCCTATGATAAGGGTGTCGTTGGACAGGTCGTTCAAAAAAAATGCGGGCCTGTGAAAACCATTTTTCGATTCAGGGATCCGTTTGCGTAATATTAAGCTTTAAAGTGCCAATTTTTGTTAGCGTCAAGTGCCCCGCCCCCCCTGCCAGCTAAATGGTTGTTTTTGGATATGTGATAAGTAAAAATATTTGCAGTTGGAGAATTGACCGTGACGTATATCGATGTATGGGAGAACATATTTTTCAACTACAATGTTAAGTTTGTTTTTGAGATAAATTCATCCCAACTATGGAACCGTTCATTGTGTGTTGTCTGACACGCACTTGGCCGGTTTTTTTTTTATCCGGTAGTTCGCTCGTCATTGGTAATTAAACCAATATAAGCTGGCCTCGCCTTTTATTGAAACTCCACGCTAGGCAGCTCAAGTTAAAAGTGCTACCATCGTTGTGGTGTCTACTGTACCTAAACCACATACTCACCTAGTACTAAAAGTTACTACAAAGTATATTTTTAATTAAATTATCATTTTTTGAGCAAGGACTCTCGGTTATTTACCATCATTTCATAAAATCCGATGATTATTTAAACTAGCGAATCAAACTATCAACATCTTCATACTTAGTCTTAAAAAGGACGCAGGTATCTAAAAATCACCGCCGTGTCCTCATGGAGGCTATCGGCAGTGGAGATCTCATGCGTCCGGCTTTGGTCCATGGCCTGGACGATGGAGCAAAAGGGCATGGGAAACCATCTCTTTTTGTGAAACAGTAATGCTCGCAAAGGAGAAGGCGAAACGGGTGAGGAAGAGGCAAAGTTCGCGCCCTCACGCCCCTAGCCGCCGCAGGAAACGCCCTGGGCGTCGGGAATCTCAGGCGGATTTCCGGCCACAGTAGGCGCGATCTTGCGGACGGTGAACAATGGGTAGCTCGCCGTCCGATAAGGACCAGGCCTGGGTCGAAGGCGCGTTGTGTTCCACACGCGCCTTAAAGTGATGTCAGCACAAGCGTAGGGGTCCACTAGGGCCGATGCCTGCCGGAGTCGCGTGGAAAGTCTGAAAGGGATTCCGAGGCCCCTGGTAACACAGGCAACGAAAGGAACACGGGTGGGTTTTAGTCAGTAAGAGTTTGCCACACTCTCTAATTTTTCACATAATAAAAGGTATCTAAGAATGTTTGTTATAGTTTAACCTGTTAAGCCCCGCGCGACACCGATTCGGAGTCAAACAATAGAAAATCAATTGTGTCTCATTAGCTGTCCTTGACCAATTAAGAAAAATTCCAGTATTTTTTATAAAAGTTCACGCAACGTTTCGGTATTTTCTCGGATAAATCCCAGCATTAACCACGTAAAACATCACTATCAGCTTATCACAGTTTCCATTCATTGGACACCAACTACCGGACAGGAGCCGTTTACGCACGATTTGATGTGAATTGCCCCTAACACCGAACGTATTATCATATTGAAATTTATGGAGCCTAAAATTATGATATTTGAGAAAATAAGGCTAAGGTGTCACAAGCCGGTGAGAAGATGGGAAGTTAATTTTACGTTGTGAAGTTAATTGTCATCTTACAGAATTAAAATAGTCACTGAACTTTTATTTCAGCTACGGAACCCTGTACAAATCCGTTAGAAACTGTGCTGAGAATTTTATCTCAACTAGGTTAATAATTGACTTAGAATGTTCACCCGGGTTTTGGTAAATTAGACTACTCTGGTACTAGAGTAGCCTAATTTACCAAAACCCGGGTCGATGAAATCTGCATTGAGTCATCATCATCATCATCATAATCAGCCTATATGTTCCCACTGCTGGGACACAGGCCTCCTCTCTGTGAGAGGGAGTGGGCTGTAATCCACCACGCGGGCCCAGTGCGGGTTGGTAGATGTCACATGTCTTCGATTTTTTTTGGTATATGCCGATAAGATATGCCGGTTTCCTCACGATGTTTTCCTTCACCGTTTTGAGAGCAGTGGTGATGAAATAATTTACACAAAGTAAAGCGCCTGTCTGGGTTCGAACCTTCGACCTGCATTGAGTATAGCTGCATTATGTTTTTCAGTAATATTTTTTTGGAAACTAGATGGGTATCTAGTTTCCAAAAAAATATTACTGTCAAATTGATTGAATAAATACAATAATATGAAATTTCCATTTAAACCCAAAATCCAATACCTATTTTCTACCACTTAGTTTCAGAATACTTGCACCCAAACTATACCACTAGTCCACGGCATGTCTCCTCTCCATTTGAGTGCCTCAACATGTCCAAATCCGTACATATCAGAGCTTCAAACTTATTAATTATTGATGCTGCAAGACATAGCAAACTTCAGACTAGAGACTGGTTGAGCAGATGAAATAAAGGGGATGTTACGAGGTCTGTACTTAGAGGTTGGGTTAATGGAACTGTCACATTTATTATTACGTCACGTCTTAGGTTATAATGATTTTGCTCTGGAAAATCGCGTTTGTAATGGACAGACCCGTACGTTTGTCATTCAAACTTAGAAAGCTCTTCAGGAAGGCACTTCTCCCGCATCACGCATTAGTGATCGTCGTTCGATTTGTACTTTTTCCCCGTGAAAATCAAGTTGAACTTTTCTCGGCAAGTCGATTCAAGCATTTCTCCCAAAAAAGCCACTTGACATGCCTTAGCTTATATGCGACAAACTTAGAGTGGTTGGCACAGAGTGGAGGTCCTGACAGGGATACACCCAAGTGCCTTATCTGTGTCATTAGATAACTTTGGATACAGGGCCTTACATCTTTTAACATTATATAAAGTAGTACTCAGGGGGGAAAGTGGCTAAGTAATAACAGCCGCACGGGTCGATCGATCAGGTTAAGCCACGCTTGCCGCGGTTGGTCTATGGATGGATGACCATCTTTACATACCAAGACCCCTCCGTGCCTCGGAAAGCACGTTAATCCGTTGGTCCCGGCTGTCATTTGTAGATCTTTGACAGTCGTTACGGGTCGTCAGAAGCTCGAAAGTCTGACAACCAGTCTTACCAAGGGGTATCGTGTTACCCAGTCACTGGGTTGTGGAGGTCAGACAAGCAGTCGTTCCATGTAAGATACTGGTATTCAGCTGTATCCGGTAGGAATGGAAGCCGACCGCAACATAGGCAGATGATGATGATGATGAAGATTAAGTAGTACTCAGCTTTACATCCAGGTACACCTGGCCATCATTTTGATAATTCACACATACAATACATACATACAATACAGACATATTGATAAAAAGGCATATCGTGCGGTCAAGTAGTACAAAATTTTGCAAAAAATAATAATGTTTCTTGAAAACGCAACTGTGTAAAACAGGCCTTACTCATAATAAATTTTAAGGCCCTATTCAGATTTAATAGAATTATCCGAAAGATAAGAATAAGCCTCCATAATTTAACTAACTAGTTAATATTGTTAATAAAAACCCTATTCTCGTAAAGCAAAAGGATTTTCAATTTGGCTTAGATGGAGCGTAAATATATTAAATAAACTGTTATTTGTGCAAAATGTTTCTCAATTTTTACAACTTAGGGGATCATCACACGGTTTTTTTATACAACGTAACAGTTTCACTCGTTTGAAGCAGAATCTTTAATTTTAAATTTTTGTTTGCGTAAATAAAATGAAAAACATCGAACAATTTTTTTTGCTTAAAGTCTTTCAGTGAAGTAAATTTTATTGCCTCTAAATATTCAAATCTAATGAGGCTGCTGCACTGCATTTAATACTAAACTTGTCTTGATTCCTATACCTAAACTTCTATTTTACAATTTCAGGTTTCCAATATGCAATCAATCAACTCAGCCTATCGTAGTCCACTGCTGGACATAGGCCTCTCCCTGGCTGCGTCACAACATCCTGTCCTCCGCCTTCCACATCCAGTCTGACTCAGCCACCTTCTTAAGATCGTCGGTCCATCTAGCTGGGGGGCGTCCCACACTACGCTTGCTGATACGCGGTCTCCACTCCAGGACTCGTCTGGTCCATCGGACATCGGTCCTTCGACAAACATGGCTAGCCCACTGCCACTTCAGTTTGCTTCCAAAATTAATACCTACAATTTATTACCCAATAAAATTGCCCTATTAACCGGACACTAACATTAGTTTATTGTATTGTTTGTCCGATATTTGTTTTGATTAATTACAGGATGATACAATATTATTACGATGTTGTGTTGTTATGTCAAAATGTAGTGCCATTTCGTGGACGTTAGATATTCAAGTCTTGAATGAACACTTAGGTTACGATAAAGTAACAGACTCAGACTTAAATTCAAGTTAAAGTCTATAAACAAAACAAAATTTATGATTGATTGATAGAGTTAGGTTTAATTGAAAAAAAACACATCTATACATGAACAATCAAATGGGACTAATGCTGAAGCTTGTTAATTATAATTTACACAAAAACTGTGTATCATAAAACCAAAATCGCACCTTACAACAACATCGCTTGCGTGTTGATCCTCTTAATTCCATCTAGCGTCCCTAATTCCACGTGCCCGCCGTATAATACACTCAAATTAAAGGACAAATTATTTATACAAAGGCCAGTCTTATACACTTCGTATTTAATTCGCTACCCACACCTGTGGCTTTGTTTATTTCATGAATTTAGCTTCACTTAATGTTTCAGACGATTTGCTCGCTCGAAAATTATGCATCCCGTCTTTTACCCTGAATTTAGGGGAAGTGGAAATAAGTGGGTATTTTTGGTGAAATCTGCTGAAGACGGTTGACTGTTTATGGGACTTTTATATGTGCTGCTTTTCTTATTGCAGTGTTGGTTTAATTGGAGTGTCGAATCAAGGGGAGAGTGATGGAATTGATGGCAGTTGAAGTTAGAGTGGAGTTTCCTTTTGTTGTAGACTTTTCTTGTCTCAACAAAGAAAATACTTGTATATCACATCAAGTACACCTGAGGTAATTAGCTCCATTAACCATTACTGGCATTTTTTATGGTTATCGCCGTATTAGCATTCCTAACTGATGACAGAGGAGACGAAAGAACAAAATACATGGCTTAAGGGAAAATCAAAGGTTAACACGTAGTGCCATAACAATGAAAAACTAACATCGCCTACTCAATGCTTCGCCGTACATTATAAGACAAGGATTTTATGAAAAGTTCGGTAACCAGACTAAACAGCAAAATAACAACGCAATAAATTCTACTTAAAATATAACCTTTCTGACGTTTAGACAACAATACCTTCACAAACTACCCGAGATTAGCGTTGATGTGACAACAGTGAGAACACCCACACGCTACACGAAACTACGTAATATGTTAAGCTTAGTCTACCTACATACGTAACAGGTTAGATTTCATAACGCACGTCCTGAAAGCCTCTTCGTATGCTTTTCATTCTTGCTTCATTGTGTACCGTCTTTTGTTCACGTTTTAATTCAACACGCCACCTGGTTCTATATGGTATGCTGTCATAGTAAAGGCAAGACAGAAGTTTTGATTTTTTTTTTCTTAAAGACCAAAAATTTTTACGCGCAAAATGTCCATTTCTTAAAACAGTGCATGGTTCATAATGGTATTTTTTTGTTGGATGGTAGTTGCTCGGAATTGCTCACTTTCTTTACAATTTTAATCGATTTTTATCTGCCTAGCCTTTTCAAAACTGTGTTTGGGTCGGCTTCTTGTCTATCCGGATGCAGCTGTATACCAGTAATTTACATGGAGCGACTGCCTATCTGACCTCCACAAGTCAGTAACTGAGGACTACGATAACCCTTGGTAAGACTGGTTGTCAGAATTTCGGGCTCCTGACAACCCGTAATGACTGTCAAAGATCCTTGAATGACAGCCGGGACCAACTGCTTAACGTGCTTTCCGAGACCCGGAGGGATTTCGATATGTAAAGATGGTCACCCATCCACGGACCAACCCCGGTAAGCGCAGCTTAACCTGATGGATCGACCCATGCGGCTGTTATTACTTAGCCATGAGCTCCTATATAAACCACAAATTATTAAAATGGAAAATCTAATAAAAAATATTACCTGAACATGGGAATTAGTCGTTTCTATAATGACTAATTCGTGTAATGCCAAATTCTAAATTGGTTGTATTAATTAAAAAAAATGTATTAAGAATAATACGAGTAAAGTATTAGCAAATTGTCAAATATTTTTTGTGAATATTTTTTATACATTTATTTACATAACCAAATTACAAGATGATTATTAACATTAACTAAATTAAATTAAAACTAAGTTAAGCTTAAAAAAAAGCCCTCGGGGCATTGTACCGAGGATGCTGGCGGCATTTCCTCGCTGAATTGCAATGCTGATGCGTTGCGCGAGAAAGCCGCCAGCTTTTCGGTCACCAGTTACATCAACTAGACGTTTCACGATTTCCGCAAATAACTTATGCGCACTGGGACCCCAAGGACCGAGGGTCTCGACGCCAAAGGGCACAAAGTTGTACTCTCTGCCAAGGCCTCCATATTTAATAACTTTCAGATTTTCGGCATTTTCTGCCGCTGCACCCGCTTTAGAAGTAGTCCGTTGGAGGTGGGACGGTGCCAGTGTGTCTACACAGGTAGCGTCCCACACAAGCATCCGTCCCAAACTCCACGGGACCAAAGACACACCATCAGGTCTTTTGCCATCATCTCTGACAATGCCAGTCGGCTCAAGAAGAGCAGGCACATTGATGCTGGCAAGAGACCGGCGGATTATGTCATTAAGTGTTGCATGTCTTGAAAAGCGGCCTGCACTTTTTTGACAACAAAGTCCGTGGTGACCCAGTCGGTCCACGTCCGTGCCACAAGGGCATGTGTGTGGAGTGCATACCGTGACCCCAAGCCGCAGACCAGTCGCCAGACGAAGCGAGGTCGGATCCAGGAAGGTACCGGTATATGGAGAAGGATGGGCATGTAGCCAATAACCGGCCTCTCTGGTTCCGACCGCCAAAAGTCTTGCGCGATCCGGACCTGAACTGCGGCTCAGAATCGATTTGTATGTTAATTATATTATTATTATTATTTTATTTGTGAATTGGGGGTTTGTTCATTAATTTTAAAATTCTTTAAGAGTCACATATATTGGGAATAATAATTTGCCACTTATTAAATAGTTTAATCCTGACAATTAATGATTATTGTAATTTGTTATTTTAAGATTTTGTCATGTTCAAGATTCATAGATTTTGTCATTATGAGAATTAGACATTTTGTACACTAATTTCATCATTTTACACCTACCCGTATAACATAGACATTAGATTTCACATTATATTTGACTTACAAAAACTAGAGTTTAGACTTAGGTCGAGCCACAGAATACCAAGATTAATATTTTACCGTCTCTATCTTTTCAATTGCAGTTTGACAGTTCTATAAAATTGACAGGACTAATGGTTAGCCAAAGCAGGTACTGAGTAACGTTTATAAATCTCGTCCTTATTGACAAACGCACAGAATTGATTTTCTGTTTCTTTCTACCATAACAATGGGTACGTGTAATCTCATCTTGTAGGATACGGTACGTCTGACGCTCCAAGACGTCAATTATGCAGAATTAATATGTTTAAAAGTTGTTTCTCATTGTAACATGACGTTACTTTCCTAATTAAAATTTTGCTTCCATTATGATGCGTTTTATTAATTTTATAGGAAAAGATACTAGACGTCCGACTGAATTTGTTCAGGTGATTAAAAACCAAGATAGTAATGGTGTTAAATGTAGTAAATGGTGTTAAGGAACATATATGTGTATCAATTTTAGTATATTGTATTTATTTATTTTTACACCAACGACAGCCCCATTTTCTGTCCAGGCAAATCACTGTCCATCCCATGGTCGCCTGGAAGAGATCGCAGAAAGCGATAAGGCCGCCCATTGTATATTTTGTAGTGTTTGATTTATTTTTTGTGATGTATTTTTGTGGTGAACAATAAAGTATATATAAATAAATAATAAATAATAAATTGAGAGGGAGTGGGCCGTAATATACTACGCGGGCCCAGTGCGGATTGGTAGATGTCACATGTCTTCGAATTTTTGGTTCTACGACATGCCAGTTTCCTCACAATGTTTTCCTTCACCGTTTTGAGAGCAGTGGTGATGCTACTTAATAAAAAAAAAATTAATTCATTGATTGCTTTATTTAAATGAAACCTTGTGTCCCAGCAGTGGGAACATCACAGGCTGATTAAGTGATTAAGCAGTAAGTAGATTTTACATTCCATAGCCAACAAAATGGTGAGGGTCTTGTGGGTAAGTAGTAACTGCCACACGGCTCGACCAAGTCAATCGGGTCGATCGGGTCAAGCTACGCTTGCCGCGGTGTGTCCGTGGATGGGTGACCATCTTGTCATACAAAGACTCCTCCTTGCCTTGTAGATCTTTGAGTCGTCAGGAGCTCAAAATTCTGACAATCAGTCTTACCAAGGTGTCTCGTGCTACCCAGTAACTGGGTTGTGGAGTTCAAATAGGCAGTCGCTCCATGTAAAATACTAGTATTCAGCTGCATCCGCTTAGACTATAATCCGACCCCAACATAGTTAGGAAAAGGCTAAGCAGATGATGAGCCTACAAAATGTCTAGGTATCATAACCAAACTGACTCTAACGCCTTTCTCATTACGAATGAGAGTGGCAGTTCTCAAAGCCATCATTCGCCGACTGAAAAAGTACATGTGCATTAAGCAACATACACACTAGAGTCAAAGGGAGTACGCCGCTAATACCCTTTGTGCGGCTTTCCGCAGTCACTTCATTAGAACTCCCCTAGCGTGCACGCATCACTTTTAGTACTAGATTTAATGATGCCCGCAGTTGTGTGTCAAATGTGTGGTGTACGTAGTTGTATGTGTATCTCAGGTAGTAAAGTTAGTAAGGTCGGTAGCCAAATAACATAATATCACGCCTGGTTTTCCCTGAAGGGTTGAGCAGAATTTCAAATAAGTAAGTTCCATATCTGGAGTCCGGAGTCCGGAGTCTGGATTTGTGCCCGGTTGATGGCAATAGGCTCGCCCCCTAATACATGGGACTTAAACATAGCTGGCGAAATATGGGTGTACTACAGGTACACCTCTGCCCAACCCTTCGGGGAAACAAGGCGTGATGCTATGTTTATGTGTGTGTGTGTGTGTGTGTGTGTGTGTGTGGAAGTTCCATATAATCCCTATTATATGGAGCTTAAACGTATAGCAAGGCTACTATAATTTTACATTTGGTTATTTTCTTTCTTACAACATAAAAACGGTATTAAGCTAAACCCTAAATAAGTGTTTTAGCGTTCCATACCTCAAAAGGATAAAACGGAAACTTCGTTGTCCTTCTATCCGTCAGTCAGTCTGTCAAGATCCTTTTTCTCAGTAACGCGTGGAGGTATCAAATTGAAATTAATATCAAATACATAACTTTACGGTACCCTCGAGCTCTAAAAAAATACGGCTTTTTATGCGACATATTTTGATGCTTCCAAATAAATCAAAGCCCCAAAGGGTACTTCCCGTTGAACTAGAATCATGAAATTTGCCAAGAAGCAAGGTTTTGCAAAAAAATTACAAAATTATATTTGCAGTTGGATAATTGACCGTGACGTATATCGATGTAAGGGAGAGCATGTTTTTCAAATACAATGTTAAGTTTGTTCTTGGGATAAACTCATCCCAACTACGGAACCCTTCATTGAAAAAAACCGGTCAAATGCATGTCGGACCACGCGGTCCGACATGCATTTGACCGGTTTTTTTTTTGTTGCAGTTTGTTTGTAACACTAAAGGTACACGAACTTTTTATTTAGTGATTTGCTTTTTGTATAGTATTTGCGACTTTCCAAAGAACCACATTTTTCCTATTATCCAGTTTTCATCTCGGATATTCAGACAAAAACATCCAAAAAACAAATATTGATATCAAATTATTGGGCTTTTATTTTCACACCAAGACTTCGTAGCAATCGTAGCATCAGCTACGCCGTAGCTGGCATAGCGTAGCAAGATGCGAGAACCATTCATAAACCTATACTCTATTATAACATTAGCAAAATAACGGTTATCACTCTTACGTTATTTTAATGTAAATTGTAAATAGACTACTATTTACAATTTACATTAAAAGTAACTACAAAAATATTACACAATAAACGTTGTTTTTCTGCTGTATAAGCGACTATGTGTAGTGCTTATATGTAATTATTATCACTAGTTTTGCAACATAATAACGAAACAAAACAATATATATTAACCTTCAGTTAAGTCTAACACTACGTCAAAATTAAAATAAGCTAAGCTAAACTTATTTGCATAGTAGCACTAACAGTTAAAATAATATACATTTCAAACGCGTACCGCTACGGACGTACGGGTGAGATGTGCTTGACACTTGACATTAGCGGTGCGGTGAAAACGTTGCTGTGTTTATATTAATATGAGTTAGGTACGCGAATTATGCTGAATTTAAATTAAGAACTAAAGCTCCATTTACACGGTGCAAGTTTATTGCCTGTGGCATAGTATAAAATTGAAGGGCAACTAACTGGCACCGTCTAAACAACACCTACAATATTGTTGCACGATATGGGCAAGTAAGTTGCCGTTCAAAACTGGAATAGATGTAAACATCACGTGAAATAAGATCGTATTCAACTCTACGAACGAATGAAACAAGAAAAAATAATCTTGATAAGACGTTCAACAAAATTTTAATGAAATATTAGGCAGCGCAAATACGGGCAATACTTGAATCAATTGTACAAAGACGTGCAACTCTGAATTAGAATGAGGGAAAACTTGAATGCAATAATCACCTTGCAATGAAATTATGCATTGGTGTAAGTCGCATCCAATTTTATTGAACGGCAAAACTTGCATTCAATTGTTGTATGCCATTTTATGGAAATCGCCCGCGTGTAAACACTTGCATGCAAATCTTGAATGGCAATCAAAACGTTCTTAAGGCATGCGACTATTGCTCTTGAAGGTTCCAGACATTTGCACTCTGTAAATGGAGCTTAACTTCATGTTTTTTAGGCTTAGAACAGTTTAGCAAGGAAACTCATGTTTAAAAAGCTTCTTTTCATACGTATCTATTTAAAAACGCCTAATATAGGAATTGATTTTATAACTTACTAGCGAACCGCCATTTTGCTTCGAATAGATTTAACGATTTGACAAACATTGAGATCTCTTTAATTTAATTATCTAAGTTTAATATTAATGTATACAGGATAAGTTTAAAAGGAGTGCGGATATTTTAGGAGGTAATCACGTGCATGCAAATGGACAACTTTCCCCAAGGAACATAGGTCGAAATCTAAGAACATAAATTCAACTTCTCATACAAACATAAGTCACGTGACCAGTGACTTTGTATGAAAAGTCGATTTAAAATTTTCACGATTTCGAGCTAGGTATGTTCCTTGGGGAAAGTTGTCCAATTATAGGCACCTGATTACCTCCTGAAATATCTTTTTAACTTATCCTGATAGGTGATCGGTGATCTGTCACGTCACTGTCTGTCACTTTTTCACAGCTCATATTTATTTAAATTTACATATTTTACGTGGCCCTAGATGTCCAAATTTGATCTTTTTCTTGTTAATCAAGGCTTAACTGCTGTGCCAAAGTGTAGGCAGCTCCCAATTTTGAACAAATAATAAAATATATTTTTGTTTCAGACGTTGCGGTCCTCCTTGGCAACGTTATGGCGTGTCGTCCTGACGTCCGACGTCAACGCTTCTGAAAGACTTTAAAATAGTTATATTTTAGTGATAATTTCTATTTTGTGTTTAGTTGAGTGTGTTTCTCTATTCAAGTGTTGTTTTCTGGTAAGTGGATGCATACCGCAACCCAATCCGGTGATGGCACGTTAAATCAAAATTACATTTGTTTACATTGCGATAGATCTTTTCAATCAAAAAGGGGTCTTAACATTCATATTTCAAAAAAACATCGTCTTTGTATTAGCCAGAACGGCCCTGCTCTAAATTTAGACCCAGTTTCTTTACCGGCACCTGTTTCCGACAGTCCAAATTCTACCCCATTCCATTTGTACCTTAGTTACCTAAAAAATAATGTGCCTATTATCAAACGAGTCCCGCGCGACGCCAGGATCTCCGTCGCAAACCACCTTTCAGGCTTGATTAAAAAATGTGTGGAGAGCAACCAAATTGTAGACTGGCATAATCTCTTCCTTTTTTCGTATACCACTTTGCATGTCAAAAAAGATGAGGCTACTATTTCTCTAACCCAAAAAATCAAAAATAACTGTTTAACAAAAACATCTTCACCTTTTGATTCTCCCAAGAGGGGAACATTATCTAGAATTAAATTAATTGAAGGCAAAATTGCCGACGGGGATCTCAAAGGCGCCGCACGTCTTCTTTTTACTAACGACGTGTTGTCGCCTGATACTCCTGATACCCTTTCGGCTTTGCATTCGAAACATCCCCCGGCTCCCGTGATCCCGTATTTTTTCGACTCTCCTACAGCAGACCAGGCCTGCCTCGAAATCGAAGGCAAAGACGTTATTGACGCAATAATTTCTTTTAAAACCGGTTCAGCGGCCGGCCTGGACGGAATCTCACCCCAACATTTAAAAGATTTAACTTCTTATTCTGTGGGTGATGCAGGTGTGCAGCTTATTTGCTCTATTACAAAATTAATAAATTTTATGTTTTCAGGCAAAATCAACGCTGATATTGCCTCACTTTTATTTGGTGCTAATTTGATCGCCCTAACTAAAAAGGACGGAGGGGTGAGACCCATTGCTGTGGGGTCAACTTTAAGACGTTTGGCATCCAAAATTGCGGTGAGACATATCAAATCTAAATTACAGTCTGTTTTCGAACCTATACAATTAGGATTTGGCACGAAAGGTGGGTGTGAGGCAGCCGTCCATGCCTTAAGAACCTACCTTTCGTATGATGATTGCGAAATTGTAGTCAAAATTGACGTCAAAAATGCTTTCAATTCAGTAAACAGGGATGCCATGCTGACAGAAGTTAAGAACAAAATTCCGGAACTCTATCAATACCTGCTTACCTGCTACGCAGAACCTTCAAAATTAATTTACCGTTCCCATGAACTTTCTTCGGAGGTCGGCTGTCAGCAGGGCGATCCCCTCGGGCCAGCAATTTTTAGCTTGGCTATAAATCCGATTATTCAAAATTTAAAATCAAAATTTAACGTTTGGTATTTGGATGACGGAACCCTGGGAGGCGATGTGGACACTGTGCTATCTGACTTATCAGATATTAAAACAAATTTCGAAAATATTGGTTTAGAATTAAATTTTAGCAAATGTGAACTCTTCATTCAAAAAACTTCTTACGGTTTGGATAATTTAAAATCCAAATTAAATTTTCTGGCACCGAATATCAAAATAGTAGACAGAAAGTCACTTTGCCTCCTGGGTTCTCCCATCTTTGAAGAATCTTTTCCTGATTACATTACTAACACTATTTCTAAATTCCAAAGTCACGCAAATTGTTTACTCGAAATCAGTCCTCATTATGCTCTTATAATTCTAAAGTTTTGCCTTTTTGTCCCTAAATTTACTTATGTGCTTCGCTGTAGCCCTTTTTGGAAACATCCAAATTTGCTTTCACCAATAGACGATTTAGTCAAAACTAGTTTAGAAACGATTTTAAATATTCAGCTCAATGAACCATCTTGGTTACAAGCATCCCTCCCTATTCGGTTTGGCGGTTTAGGAATCCGCAAAATTTCGAGTGTTGCTTCCCCAGCCTTTTTGTCGTCCACCCATAGCACGTCACGTCTCATAGGTAATGTCCTAAGGGCTTTGCCCACAAACTATGAGACTGCGGGCTTGGAGGATGCCAAGAATGCTTTTCAAATTGCTTGCCCGGGTAAAGAATTTCCAGACAACCTAAAATCTCAGAGGAGCTGGGACGATATTTATTGCGATTTAACATACAAATCGATTCTGAGCCGCAGTTCAGGTCCGGATCGCGCAAGACTTTTGGCGGTCGGAACCAGAGAGGCCGGTCATTGGCTACATGCCCATCCTTCTCCATATACCGGTACCTTCCTGGATCCGACCTCGCTTCGTCTGGCGACTGGTCTGCGGCTTGGGGTCACGGTATGCACTCCACACACATGCCCTTGTGGCACGGACGTGGACCGACTGGGTCACCACGGACTTTGTTGTCAAAAAAGTGCAGGCCGCTTTTCAAGACATGCAACACTTAATGACATAATCCGCCGGTCTCTTGCCAGCATCAATGTGCCTGCTCTTCTTGAGCCGACTGGCATTGTCAGAGATGATGGCAAAAGACCTGATGGTGTGTCTTTGGTCCCGTGGAGTTTGGGACGGATGCTTGTGTGGGACGCTACCTGTGTAGACACACTGGCACCGTCCCACCTCCAACGGACTACTTCTAAAGCGGGTGCAGCGGCAGAAAATGCCGAAAATCTGAAAGTTATTAAATATGGAGGCCTTGGCAGAGAGTACAACTTTGTGCCCTTTGGCGTCGAGACCCTCGGTCCGTGGGGTCCCAGTGCGCATAAGTTATTTGCGGAAATCGCGAAACGTCTAGTTGATGTAACTGGTGACCGAAAAGCTGGCGGCTTTCTCGCGCAACGCATCAGCATTGCAATTCAGCGAGGAAATGCCGCCAGCATCCTCGGTACAATGCCCCGAGGGCCTTTTTTAAGCCTAACTTAGTTTTAATTTAATTTAGTTAATGTTAATAATCATCTTGTAATTTGGTTATGTAAATAAATGATATTAAATACGTAAAAAAAAAAAAAAAAATCCTGATATATTATAATATAGGTACATAAACTTTTCTAAATGATGAAAACCACATTAAGACCATTGCGTATTTTAGAAGAATAACGCGGTCGCTCAGACAGACACGAAAAGCGACTTTACGTTGTAATATTAATAGCTTTTGCCTGTAGCTTCGCTCGCGTTAATTTAGACAATCAATTCGGGTTGAAAAACCGGTCTATCGAACTCTAGACTCACAAAATGTGTTAACACACTACTAAAGTTTCTCTAATAATATAATTTAATTATGATTCGAACGACACTAACGTTTTTATGATATAGATGGCGCCCATCTATATCATAAAAACGTTATTGTTGTTTTCCTCGGGAACAGTATTTTTTTTCGGGATGACAGGTACCCTATGTCCGTTTCTGTACACCTGACAACGTATATGCAAAATTTACGGATAATCGGTTCCGTGAAAAGGTAACAAACAAACTAACTTTCGCATTTATAATATTAGTTAGGATGTTTAAATGAGTTACGCGAATTATGATGAATCTATACGTAGGAAAAACTTCATAATTTTTTTCATTTATAAAGGACAGACGAATAAACATCAGGTTCATCAAAGAAACTTATGCGTTGTTGCATCGCTGATCTTTTAAACCTGATTTACACGGTGCGATTTAATGACCTGTGATATACCATAACTTGATTCAACAATACGAAAAAAACTTGCATTGTGTAAATAGGGTTTGAAGAACCAGTCATTCTCTTCTTGAAAGCCTATTAAAATGCGTAGGTACATAGTTAGATCGCTGGTTTCACAATTAGATCGAACGAGGTGGACAGTCACGTGCTTATTAACTCGACTACGAGTAGACTATGCATGGTTAGGCTACTTTTTGTGTTATATTAGGCTACTAGCGTGGTTACACTCATCGCACTAAGATCTTTCCCAGAATCTTAGCACATCTGCTCATTTGGCGGGCTGCCAACACTGTGGTAGGTAGCCTGGAGACACCATTTTCTTGAAGACGTCCTTTAGCTCGCTAAAACATTGCCATCCAATCAACGTAGGTCACTTTTCAGTTGTGTTCAAAAACGTTAGCGTTTTAATTAAATTTTTGCACATGTATAAAAAACCTTATACTTAAGGCACTGACGAGACCCAATTGACCAAAATAATCTTCTCTTAAGAAAAAAGTATGGCAAATCTGTACAGTTTGTGGTAGCGGAAAAAATATATGTTAATTTTGAACATATTTCCCAGAACTTGGTTGTTACCAAAACACGTTTTGGAAAAATCTCGATACAAACTAACGTTAAACTAACCTCTTACCTGGAGTTCTAATGCAAAAAATCTGCATTAAATATCAACATACGTTACGTATTTAATTAATAACAAGAACGTCTTATTTGAGTGTAGAACTTGGTTGTTTTTTATTTTCGATTACTCAATTAAATTTTGAGTAAATAGATAATTTCTTCATATTTTGCAATAATTTACAAGCGTTGTGTCATCGCGCATCTCTTTCTTTTCTATGCAATCTGACAGTGACTGCGGTTTAGGTGTTGTCAGCGTCTTAAGTCGAAAGACGTTCACTGCTGGACATAGGCCTCCCCCAAGCACCGCCACTTCGACCGGTTCTGTGCTTCCCGCATTCAGCGGATTCCTGTGGCCTTCATTCTATCGGTCCGCCTTATAGAAGGCCTTCCAACGCTACGTCTCCGGTACGTGGCCGCCACTCCAGAACTTTTCGGCCCCATCGGCCATCTGTTCTGCGAGCAATGTGCCCTGCCCACTGCCACTTAAGTTTGCCAATTCTTCGGGCTATGTCGGTTACCTGCGGATCTCTTCATTTCTGATTCGATCACGTAGGGAAACTCCAAGCATTGCCCTCTCCATTGCCCTTTGGGTGAATTTTAGCCTTCTAATAAGGCCCATTGTGAGCGACCACGTTTCAGTGCCATAGGTCATCACTGGCAACACTCACTGGTCAAAGACTTTCGTCTTGAGACACTGCGGTGTGTGGGTACGAGGATATATTGCGTAGCTTCCCGAACGTTGCCCAGCCGAGTCAGATTAGGTAAACAAACTCGTCCACAACTTCGAGTCTCCGAACTTCATGAGATTCAGTTACCTTATACTTAATACACATTTTGCGTCCACCCTAAATAAATTGGGATAAGGTAAAGAAAATTATGATGATAATTTTAGTCCGCAGTTTATAAATAAACATTCAAAAGCGTCCGTTTTCAAAATGGTTACCTTTATAACACCTCAAAAATCACGTCACCTATCAAAAGGCTCTCTACAAACTGTTAATTTGCACCGTTTCCTGTACACGTAGACAGGTTGGAACGTGGAACGAATATTAACACGATAGCTAACGCCATCTGTCGGGCAAACAATGCGACAGATGATTTATAGTCAGTGACGGTTGCAGTTCCGAATAACTTGCGCAAAACGTGTTGTGGTCCAGGATGTACAGGATTTATCTTCTGTGGAGGTAAAGATGATGAAATTGTGTGGTATGGTCTTGTTTTGAGCTTGTGATCTAGTAAGAACAATGTATACAGTGCAAAGTGCTATGTTTTTTGGGAAATAAATACTTTATTATTATTATTATTATTATTATCAGCTGCACGGATCGATCGATCAGGTTTAGCTACGCTTACCGCGGTTGGTCCGTGAGAAGGTGACCATCTTTACATACCGATACTTTTCCGTGCCTGTTTTTGCGGAAAGCAAGTCAAGCCGTTGATTCTGGCTGTCATTTTTGGATCTTTGACAGTCGTTACGGGTAGTCAGAAGCCCAAAAGTCAGACAACCAGTCTTACCAGGGGGCAGTGTATTACTTAGTAACTGATTTGTGGAGGTCAGAAAGACAGTCGTTCCATGTAGAATACCGATATTAGACTGGAAGACCCCAACATAGTTGGGAAAAGGCTAGGTGGATTGAAGGTAAGGATAATGAAAGGGTATAGATCTAGTGTTATGGACTTATTTTTGGGCGGTATAGTGTTGTGCATGTTTTCTTTGCTTAGGTAGGTGTCATCATTACTGCAGATGCTGTAACTATTTACACCCATATAAATATAAGTTTTGATACTTGTTGTCGACAAGTCTTGTGTATAAAATATGTATCATATATATGCAGGTATCGACGTTTGTTCAGACATGTACCTATTGTTAACTATTTTGTTAATTTTTTTGTTATTGTTTTAAGTGTGAACGATAAATGAACTAGTAGCTAGACACAACATGATTAGAGAATAGTTACCTACTAGTATATCTTGGTGTATACGCGGGGTTAGAAAATTGAGGGAACTAAGTATTATGCTATTGAAAATGATCAGCTTGCTAACTGTTAAAGATTTCAAACCATTTAATACATTCATCGCTAGTAGTGTCTAAAATTAAGTGGGACTGAATATTTACGAGCTGCCAAAACATTAAATAAAATGTTTATCAAGCGGCAATTCAAAAAACTTCACACTTTAGCCGAACCGTATGACCATAAATTCACACCAACATTTTTGGGCGTAAAAATCAAAGTTTTCTTTCCACAGTTCGCGACAAAACCGAGCGAAAACGTAACCAACAAACTTAGCAATTTCTTGAACTTAAACATAATTTTGGCTCAAAAGATTTACGGGCAAAAATAACTTGCAGCCAGGGCAGTACTTGCTAACAAGTTTAAATGCCCAACTTCGGAATCCATTTTGCAACTGGAAGTCGGAATGTATGGATCCGTTTTCACTTACATACACAGAGTTGCGGTTTAAAAGATTGATTAAAAGTTCTGGGTGAAGTTATTCCGACTGTAATTGGCAAGCTCTACCGCTTCTAAATGGAGCTCTGGACATGTTTGGGCTGAATTATTAATTTCTGACTTTATGGAAGATGAAAATGTTTCGGATACTGCAAATAT
Source organism: Atethmia centrago (assembly GCA_905333075.3). NCBI lineage: Eukaryota > Metazoa > Arthropoda > Insecta > Lepidoptera > Noctuidae > Atethmia > Atethmia centrago. The sequence goes on along the minus strand of HG995382.1, from coordinate 26,231,000 downwards.
TTGTAATATGCTAAGGTATAGTAGTGAAGTGCGCTACTAGCTGCACAGTACCTCACCCCTCACCCCCGCTGACGCATGAATTCGTTACTGCGCAGCGACTCGCCTCATGTTCCGACCCGCCATAAACTTTGATTCGGGCTATACAGGATTACCATTGGACTTTCACTGTTCTGATTTTTGTAATGCAAAAGTTGATGTCATGAACAGCAGAATATCAGCATCAGGTATGTTTGCCTGACACATGCTGAGCTGGACTCCCATTTGGTGCAAACTTGAGACGCACACCGCACCTAGTTCGATGATTAATTGAAGTATGTCATAAGGTCACTATTTCTTTGTATATATGTTTTTCTTTTTTTGTATATTGGCACCTTGGTTTTATATATAAATAATCAATAAGCCTACAATGTTCCCACTGCTGGGATTCAGGCCTCTCTGTGAGAGGGAGTGGGCCGTAATCCACCACGTGGGCCCAGTGCGGGTTGGTAGATGTCACATGTATTCGAATTTCTGGTTCTAGGACATGTCGGTTTCCTCACGATGTTTTCCTTCACCGTTTTGAGAGCAGTGGTGATGAAATAATTTACACAAAGTAAAACGCTTGTCTGGGTTCGAACCTACGACCTACAACTCATAAGTCGCGGCCGTTACCACTGGGCCACCACTGCTCATTGCTGTTTTTGTATATATGCCTGTAATTTGTTATCCATTAATTGTGCTATTGTGTGTTGTGCTACGTCTTTTGTATGCACTGAATAAATGTTTTGTATATCTATCTATGTATCTGCCTAGGTACATAAATTGAGTATGCTATTGCATAAATTAAATTAGTTACTGCAATAGCCTTATGTAAGCGGGCACGCCCTTTATGCCTGGAGGCTTTTATTTAGGTATTAAGTTCTATTTACGTTTTTTTATGTTGTAATTTTTATCTGCTTGAGTACAGTTTGTTCATCGTTTTGTTGGTATACTGTCTTGTGCTAGCTAACACATGACAAGTATGTAATTTAAGACGCTGACAACACCTAAACCGCGGTCACTGTCAGATTGCATAGAAAAGAAAGAGAAGCGCGATGACACAAAGCTTGTAATTTATTGCAAAATATGAAGCAATTATCAATTTACTCAAAATTGAGTTGAGTAATCGAAAATAAAAAAAAACAACCAAGTTCTGCATTCAAATAAGACGTTCTTGATATTAATTAAATACGTAACGTATGTTGTTATTTAATGCAGATATTTTAAATTAGAACTCAAGTTAGGTTAATTTAACGTTAGTTTGTATCGAGATTTTTTTTCAAAACGTGTTTTGGTAAAAACCGTGTTTGGGTTCTAGGAAATATGTTGAAAATTAACATATATTTTTTCCGCTACCACAAACTATACAGATTTGGCATTTTTTTTTTCTTAAGAGAAGCCTAATTTGGTCAATTGGGTCTTGTCAGCGCCTTAATCTAATGTTTTATGTTTCGTAATGTTAATTACTTTGCATACGATTTGTATAGAATCAAGTTTATATAACTAAACAGACAGCTGTGCTGCTGGGGAGTTTGTTCCGCCACTTCTTCTTCTCAGCTAAACACTAGGAAGTGGTGAAGGGCGGGCATTTTTGGGGGACTGTCTTATGTAACTTTGACGTTCGAAAAGTGCTGATTTTCAGCCTAGTTTGAATAAATGACTTTTTGATTTTGATTTTAAATTGTTTACTCTTATAATTTAAGAAATTATGATCAGAATCCTTATCAAAATAAATATTTACTGTTTATTCAATCAGCTCTGAAAAAAACCCAATACCTTCTACATCACTTGATTTCATATGTTGGATCCCCTAAAGACTTCAGCCACCGGCTATCAGTTACTGCAATTCCCTTTGAAGAAAATGCGAACAGAAAATACATATGCGTATTAAACATGTATACATTTACAAGTGGAGATATTTCGAGTTTACAAATGCAGAACATCTCAAGGAGTAAATTGGAGTGCCTGTTATTTGAGCTCTTACAATTCTGTATTGTTGAAACCATTATGAGAACAGTATTATTAATTGGGAATTTCTCAGTAGCAGCCCGGAATCTGGATTTGTGTGTGCCCGGTTGATGACAATAGGCTCAACCCTATTACATGGCAGTTAAACTAACTGGTAGTACCAGTTATGTTTAAGTCCCTACCTCTCCGTACTTATAGGTACACCTCGGCCTAAGCCTTCGGGGATTACAGGCGTCATATGTTTTGTTATATTATTATTTATTGCTCCTGTCTCCGTTATCTAATTCGAGTGCGGTGCTGTCCAGAACATGACCTATTTGCTGGAATGTCTCAAGTTTACACTACACACACACATGTACTTTGAGGATCTAATGACCGCCACTGGCACTCTAATGGCCAACTTCTGGGCACAACTTATTTAAAAAGTACCATCGACTCGAAAAGAAGAAGGTTTAAAAAAGAACCTTTAGTTATTGACTAATTTATGTTTGTGTTTTTTTTTTTTTGTAAATGTGAATAACATTTACAAAAAAAAAAAACACTAATGAAAAAATATGCAATTTTAGCTTGTACTTTATCAATAAATGACAGTAATATAAACCCAAGAAAAGTATTAAAAAAAACCGGCCAAGTGCGAGTCAGACTCGCACACGAAGGGTTCCGTACATCATCTATAAAAACGGCAAAAAATGGCTGTTGTATGGGAGCCCCCTTAAATATTTATTTTATTCTGTTTTTTAGTATTTGTTGTTATAGCGGCAACAGAAATACATAATCTGTGAAAATTTGAACTATCTAATTATCACGGTCACTTGGATCATGAGATACAGCCTGGTGACAGACGGACACACAGACAGACAGACGGACAGCGGAGTCTTAGTAATAGGGTCCCGTTTTACCCTTTGGGTACGGAACCCTAAAAACTATTGCTTGTTGCTCAAAATAATGATTTCAAAGATTCAAATGTCAGTTACTGTCGCAGCCGTGTTGTGACGTCATTAGTAATGTTACTGCTTTGTTTCTACAAAAGAACGCGACATAAAGTTATATTGAATTGTACAAAAAAAAATATAAAGTATATTCAATCATGAAAAAGTTTTAAATTACTCGCACATTCCCCATTTACAAAACAACTTAATACCTATTACAAATTAAGTCCCCGAAAAGATTGATCCAACGGAATCCCGTCAAGTTTTTCAATTAATAAAGCGGGTAAACAGACCTGAGGCGGGATTGACGAATATTTGAACGTTAATAACCGAAGTTTAGGATTGCCGGGAATTTGCGGGAACACGCTACGGTTTCCTGATGAAATTTGTTCGGATGCATCGTTGTTTATTTTGAGAAACTAGGAGTGTCATAGAGCTGGTGGAGGAATGATGATTGACTCCGTGTACGGTAAAGCCAGGGAAATTAATTGTTTAGTAGGATTTACTAGAGCAGTGGTGGCCCAGTGGTAACGGCCGCGACTTACGAGTCGTAGGTTCGAACCCAGACAGGCGCTTTGCTTTGTGTAAATAATTTCATCACCACTGCTCTCAAAACGGTGAAGGAAAACATCGTGAGGAAACCGGCATGTCCTAGAACCAAAAATTCGAAGATATGTGACATCTACCAACACGCACTGGGCCCGCGTGGTGGTTTACGGTCCACTCCCTCTCACAGAGAGGAGGCCTGTGTCCCAGCAGTGGGAACATTATAGGCCCATGATGATGATGGAGTGTCGTGTAGCTTGTGGTGGAAAAATGATTGACTCCGTGTACGGTAAAGTCAGGGAAATCAATTGTTTAGTAGATCTTTTACCAACTCAAATTGTCTGTGTACTTAAATCACAACAATCTTTGCCAGTCTATGACATGGTTATAATACGACAAATTCATGTAGGGTGTCAATTGCTTTGTCTCGAATAAGGTCGCAGCATTATGCTGAGCGACGGCCGTTTTGGGTGGATGTAACGGATATGTCCCCCAACTTGTTCTTTTTTGTGTTTGTGTTCTTTCTTTGCGTCATGTTTACCGCAAATGGACGTATTTTCTTTCTTTTCTTTTTTCTTCCTAATTAATTCCCCCAACTGTACTTAGTTTTATTACAGAGCAACCTGTTTAACTTGTCGTAGTACTTATATGCAAAGGCAAAGAAATTCTGACATCATGGCTAATTTAATCAAAAAGGCATCCAGTACTAAGGATCAAATTCAAACAATTAGCCACTTAGGAATTGATGAAAAAATGTTAAGTCCAATTTACTTAGGACCTAAAGTGATTTCTAAGATAAGTCCGATACTTAGGCCTAATCTGCATTAGATTAGGCCTAAGTATCGTATTAAAATAAATTGTTTTTATAGGCCATAACTCAATGTACGCACTTAGGTCTTTTTCATACTAAAAAGCATTTACATTATGTCCTTCGTTCAGCTACGATTAATATGAATAAAATATAAATCTGATCTTATAAATGAAATACAAATAACTAGTGACCTACCCCTGCCTGGCACGACTTTTACGACTAGACAAAACGTCGAGATTTCTACATAATGTGCAAGATTAATACCAATGTATTGTACACATAAATCTTCCGGAACAAATTCTCTAAATAATCGTGAAAAACACAACAAAATCCATTACGCAGTTTAGAAGAACAACGCGATCACGCAGACAGACAAGAAAAGCGACTTGAATTTATAATATATATAGATTATGTAAGTACTATCCAGATTTAGTTTTCTCAACACGGCTCTATAATGACACTTCTGACATTTTTACCTTGGCTTCTTTAAGGCGTGTACGCAAGAACGAACAACGAACATCGTATACGAGTATTTTGTTCGCATCTGCGTACCACTGACGAACATCAAACACTGTGTTCGTTAAAAATGTTTATGCCAATCCAATTTCGTTGTTCTGCGTGGACCGTGTATGGTGTTCGTATTCGCTTTGCTAATTTATGTCCTCACATATATATATATACATTGAGTGGAGAATTATCAAATAACTTCTCCCGCTCTTTGTATCAGAATCTTACTGACTAAAACCCACCCGATTTCCTTCCGTTTCCTGTGTTGCCAGGGGCCTCAGTATCCCTTTCGGACATTCCCGCGACCCCAGCAGGAATCGGCCTTAGTCGACTCCTACACTTGTGCTAACATCTCTTTGAGGCGTGCGTGGAACACAACGCGCCGTCGACACGGACCTAGTCGGACTTAAGGACTTGAGGGTTAACGGACGGCGAACTACCCATTGCTCACAGTCGTTCGTCCACATATAGGAAGCAAATGTTCAGTGTTCGATGTTCGTTTTCACCATGTTTTGTTCGGCATGCGTACACGGCTAAACAGACCGGAGGATACGGATGAAATCAAATATATATTGTATTATATTATATTGTTTGTGGTTTTAATATATTGTATTGTATATTTTTTTTAATAAAAGTTGATAAGGACAAAATGGAGACCGGATTAAAAAGTACTTCAATCCAGAAAAAAATCATGGAAATGTTTTGGTTAGTGTTATTATGGTGATAAATATTAGTGATTGCTGTGTGAATTTCATCTTTGTGATCGATGTTTACAGTGTAACAGAGAGTTGTAGGTAAAAAATCCTATGCGAAAGTGAGTTTGTTTCTTTGTTTGTTACGATTTCACGCTAAAACGGCCGAACGGATTTGAATGAAATTTGGGCTCGTGGGTAGACCATAACCTAACCAAGGTTACAATGACTACTTTTTATCCCGATATTCCCACGGAATTGAGACTTATGCGGGTAAAACCGCGGGGCGCAGCTAGTAAAATATAAAACACGGTTAACATACATAACATCACGCCTTGTTTCCCCGAAGGGATGGGCAGAAGTGTACCTATAGTCACGCACATTTCAACAGCCTATTAGTACACTTTTCTTTCGTAAAATTATAATATGTATTAAAAGTGACGTAAAAATGTTTTTTTTTATTTAATTACGCCACAGTGTGCACTCTCTTCCTTCCATTACACAGTCCGATGGAACGGGCAATCCGAAACGACCGGAGAGAGATCAGGCTCAGGACGAACAGCTTAATGTGTTTTCCGAGGCACGGGAAACACACGGCCAACTTCCAAACTCCGGGCTGTTACTAAGAAATTCTATACACATACTCGTACATAAACTGACGCCTTCTTCCCATGGGGTAGGCAGAAACTAGAGAACGCCACCTGCTACGGTCTTTACATACTTGTTTTGCTTCGTTTACGTTCATACATGCTGTCATGCACGCCAGTTGCGAGTACTACGCTGAAGAACATCACCAATAAGCTCATTATACATATGTCCTCTTAGCCTTAGCCTCTTAGCCTGCCGGGGTCGCGTAGCAGTCCAAAAGGGTTACCGAGGTCCCTGGCAACACAGGCAACGGAAGGAATATGGGTGGCTTTTAGTCAGTAAGAGTCTGACACACCCTCCCACTCCGCCCAGAGCGGGAGAAGTTATTTGATGATTTCCGACCAAAAAAAAAGGACGTCCCCGGCGTTTTCACTCACGCCTGCCTTTTCAATATCTTTTGATAGTGTCCTTTCATTCATCTTCTCAACATGACCAAACCATCTAAGCATACTCTTATTCTTCATTTTAACTATGTTCAAGCAAAATTTTAATACTTTATTGGCTCATGGTTTGGTCTTTCAAGATTACGACCTTTTCTCAAACAGAATAGTCATGGTATTCGCTACTCACATCAGGATCAAACTGTCATTATCAGTCATAACTAAACATTCCCTTCTATTAATCCTTAAGGGGATAACATTATGGATATGAATCAGTCGGATATAGCTTGCCATGCGATAATATATCATATACACTTACATTAGATTGATTATATCCTTAATGACGTATTCCATTAGGTGGTAACTATTCACTGGTTTGCTTCTCACAGTTGATAACACAGCAATAATGATGTTAGGAATTTACATATTGGAGACTCGTTGCGTTGAGGATAATGAATGGCTTTTCATTTAATGGCATTGGGTTGAAAATATAATACATATGATTGTAGGATTGTAGTAGTTTATATTACATAATATACATAATCAGCCTATAATGTTCCCACTGCTGGGGCACAGGCCTCCTCTTTGTGAGAGGGAGTGGGCCGTAGTCCACCACGCGGGCCCAGTGCGGGTTGGTAGATGTCACATGTCTTCGAATTTTTGTTCGACGACATGCCGGTTTCCGCACGATGTTTTCCTTCAAAGTTTTGAGAGCAGTCGTGATGAAATCATTTACACAAAATAAAGCGCCTGCCTGGGTTCGAACCCACAACCTACAACTCGTAAATCGCGGCCGTTACCACTGGGCCACCACTGCTCCTATTATTAGTTTATATTATTAGGCGATAATATGTAAGTAGCTTTTGACAAAAACAAAAAAAAAATTGTCGTTTAAAAATTGTATTAATTTTGCTTGGGTAGTTTTTGAGTTTGCATCAATAATACGTATTTTCCCCACTTGGTCTATATTTGTGATGTTATATTAACTTCCTGTCACCGTTATTTACATAGCAGGTAGTGGTATTCCAATTTGTGTGCGGGTAGGTACCATAACTAAAAACTTTTTACTTTTTTTGGTTTTGGAAGGCGGTAGTCTTATTTTGTAAAAAGTTTTTATTTTTCACTAGCAAATGAAAAAGTTTTTAAAATCGGATCACTATTGACGAAAATATCGATGAATAAGTAAATAAAAATGCATAGAGACGAACACAGAGCCTCCTCCTTTTTTGATCTCAGTTAATGAATGAAAAACACTTCGTAATCAAATCGATATTATTCGAAAGGAGTCAGAGGCCCTAGCATGAACGCACGGAGTAACCGTTACGTAAATACGAACGATTTTTTTTTATCGAAAAGTTATCCTTTAGCAATTTCTTATTTTTAATTTATGTGGCAAGCACAATTAGTAGCACTATAGATAAGAATAAAGTCTTAACACTAAATAAATATAATAACATAATGTGAAACGTGTATTTTGAGATCAGTGGTAGCTCAGTCGTAACGGCCCCGACTTGCGAGTTGTACGTCACGGGCTGGAACCCATACAGGGGTTTTACTTTGTGTTAATAATTTAATCATCATTGCTCTCAAAACGGTGAAGGAAACCATCGTGCGGAAATCAGCATGTCCTAGAACAAAAAAATCGCAGATATGTGACATCTACCAACTCGCACCGCGTGGTAGATTACTGCCCACTCCCTCTCGAAGAGAGTAGGCCAGTGTCCCAGAAGAGGCAGTGGGAACATTATAGGTTGATTAAGCTTATGCTAGTAGAGTATTTTCAATTTTAAAATCGTTTGAATTACGGTATGTTACGTTTGCTTCGTGCTTTCGCACTAAGCCCTTTTTTTTGTTGGGAAATTGTCAAAAAACTTCTCCCACTCTGAGCGGAGCGGGGGAAGTGTCAGACTCTTACTGACTAAAACCCACCCGTGTTCCTTCCGTTGCCTGTGTGTTGCCAGAGGCCACGGTATCTCTTTCGGACTTTCCCGTGACCCCAGCAGTTCGTGATAGGCCATTCATTCTAACATTATTTTGAGGCTTAGTTTTGCATCTTATTTTATATAACACTCGTTAAAGTATTATAAGCAAAAAGATAGCTGCCAACTAATTTCACCCTCTCGTAATTTATTTCCCTCCTACTTAAAAAACGCGACATCACTACAAAATAGCCATTTAGATTCAAGGGAATCTCTCGAAAAGAAAATTCTTAAGAAATATTTATGAGAAGATGACACGAAAAACGTCCGTTCGAGTTGGATCCTTCATTTTCTATTAGTCACAACTGAACGGTCAAAACGAAGGGTATCAGGCGATTTTCAATATGAATTCTATAAATAGGTGATCGAATGATTCTCGTGATTCCTTTTAGGCAGGTATTCTGGTTATATTTATTGCTATATTTGTTGTTTGATATTATTTAGATGAAAATAGGATCTTGTAAAGGCATTGGAGGCGTGAACTACTGTTGAATTGAACAAATCTAAAAATAGAGTATAGTTTCAGTATATCGTACATATTTGATCATTTCAAACTGTTTCCATGAGACGACTGGTCCGTTGGTAAAAAACGTGTATTATTGCCAGGTGTTTACGTACTGGTCAAAGATTTTGCTACAAGAATTATAGGATTTATGTATATTTAGGTTTATTACAGTATTCCTTTGTTCAAAAAACGTATTGTTGCCAGTCCAGAGCCTATTTTGAATAATATTTAGATGTAGATACAAAAAAAGATAGTTACTAGGTAGGTGTTAATGGAATCGCCGGGACGCGACGCCCTAGGAGGACAGAATATGTGACCTTATTTGCGATGTTCTTCAGAAAGGTCAGGTGCGTAGTACCTGCCGGGTTCACGGGAAGGTACTAAAGGGTTACCGAGGCCCCTGGCAACACAGGCAACGAAAGGAATACGGGTGGGTTTTAGTCAGTAAGAGTCTGACAGAAGAGCGGGAGAAGTTATTTGATGATTTCCCACCCAAAAAAAAAAAAGGTGAGCAGTACTCGCTTGTGTGACCTGCAACTAAATTGCATAATATATTATCAATCACAATCTGAATGATTTTGAAGCATATTGCTAATTCATTGCTTCATATGTTCGAAAAAGGTTTTAGTCAGTAAGAATCTGACACACCCTCCCGCTCCGCCCAGAGCGGGAGAAATTACTTGATGATTTCCCACACAAAAAAAAAGGTGCGTAGTACTCGCTACCGGCGTGCTTGTGTGACCTGCACCTTACTTGCATAATATAGTATCAATCACAATCTGAATGATTTTGAAGGATATTGCTTATCCATTGCTTCTTATGTTCGAAAAATTTGCCTGCTCAACGACGTGAATAACGCAATGAATGTTGTTGAACTGTAAAAATGAAACTCATTGCAACCCATTGCAACCCATTGCAGTAAGCGTGTTACGCAATTACCCCGCAGATGTATGAACGTACACAAATGTAGGTCGTAGCAGGTGGCGTTCTATAGTGTCTGCCTGCCCCCATTGGAAGAAGTGAGTTTACATGTATATGTGTTTGTGTAAGATTTAGATCTGGAAATAGATACACTACATGAAGCGATGCACCAAACATCTATAATAATTATAAATACATACATACATATTATTTGATTTATTGATCTAACTACAAATGTAATATTTCTAATTAATTCTATCAATCTATTGTTTTATTGTTATTATTTTATAAGGTGTTGGCCATATTATTTAAATTATATGTCGAAGCACTAAAAAAAAAAAAAGAAAATGTAAATTTATTATTTTTAAATTGTTGATGTAATTCATGAAATTCAAATGTAATTTATTGAGTGTATGTATAACCGAGTGTGTGTGTATAACTATGTAATTTTGTGTGTAAATTCAGATACAAGTTAGTTGTTTATGAATAAATGACTATGACATACATACATAACATCACGCCTTGTCTCCCCGAAGGGTTGGACAGAGGCGTATCTGTAGTACACCCACATTTTGCCAGTTATGTTTAAGTTCCATGTAATAGGGGGCGATCATATTGCCATCAACCGGGCACAAATCCAGACTTCGGGCTGCTGAGAAATTCCAGATAGAAAAACCCAATAACACTTTGCCCGACCCGGGAATCGAACCCAGGACCTCATGCTCAGCAGGAGCGCTTGCGACCACTAGACCAACGAGACAGTCAATCGAGGCAATATAAAAATAAATAAAATAATATATATTATATGTAATATGTATAATATATACCACATACACACATGCTTAATCTACAATATGTAATAATCAATAGTGTAATCTGTCTTTTTATTCTGGTTTTATATAATTTAATGTATTTGTGTACGAGTACATAATCCTAAATAAATGTAACTGCTTACATGGGGATGGAGACCTGGGCCTCAAGTCTGCTATTAGTGTCAGAATCACTGATTTTATAATTGTCGATTTTGACAAGTTTGGTAATCTACTAATATAATGGCGTCATTAATGAGAATCGGAACAGACCATTCTGACACTATTGTAATAGCAGAAATGAGGCCCTGGTGTCCTGAAAAACAGGCCTTACGCTAGCTTAGGCAGTCTCCCAGTAGTATAATTACAATTATTATGTCATGTTCTTGATCATTTGAAAGTGTACTTATATATTGTTGTGAGAAATCAATCTTTATCTTATCTTATCTTAATATTGGCGTTCACTGATGACATAACATACCAAGTCGGTCACGGAATCACGGAATCACGGAAGTGGAATGTTCATCACTAAACTGGGTGGTGGTCTAGAATTCACATACATAACTACCTAAATGATCATTAGCAAGCGACTGGTTCTTCCTGTCACGGAAGATGGACTTTGGCAACTCTCTGGCATGGAGCAAAATCCATGTATTTTCTTATTCAGGCTAATATCTTATAGATCATTCTGACATCCATACTTTGATACATAACATTATAAATGCAAAAATAACTCTGTCTGTTACCTTTCACGCCTAAACGACTGAACCGGTCATTATGAAGCCAGATAGATAGCCTGGGACCTGGAGAATGACAGGCTAGTTTACATCTAAAAGTATAAAAAAACCGGTCAAGTGCGTGTCAGACCACGCACAATGAGCTTAATATTACGCAAACTTGAATCGAAAAATGGTGTTTACAGACCAGCAATATTTTTGAACGGTCTATCCAACGATATCTCACACTATGGGATAGAAAAAATATCATCCCCATATTACGTGCGAGAGAGGTACCCTAAATTCTTTTTTTCAAGATTTTTGTTTAGCACTTTTTCGGCGTGATTAATAAGTATACCTATGTTAGTTACAGCTTTCTAGTACTAAGCGTCTGTTTCATCCGTTAAATCATCATCGTTATTGCTATGGTTTATTCAGTTATTCAGAATTAAAATAACATGTACATAAATAACAAGTTATACCTAATTTATTCATAGAAATAACAAAATTATGTCCTAACTTAATTAAAACTATTAACAAACTAAACTATGGCGTCGAAAAATTAATCATTCATTGAGCTCAGGCATAAACTGTAATTAGCATCAACACTCATTGATTAGTGGGTGTATCATCGTATGTGGCGTATGCTATCTCTAAATGTCACTCGATATATTTATAATTATATCCCTTCGAAGATCAAATATGACGGGGTGTGGATATGTGTGTTCTCAAAATTGTGCGCGGTCATTGAATATGCGTTTTTATAATTTCTACGTGACAATATTATCGTGGACGTCCACCGTCCACCTCCATAAAATGTATGGAAATATTTTGCACGTTATAACGTTATCGTGGACGGAGATTTAATGTTCCTTACATTAAGACGCTGACAACACCTAAACCGCGGTCTCTGTCAGGTTGCATAGAAAAGAAAGAGAAGTGCGATGACAAAACGCTTGTAACTTATTGCAAAATATGAAGCAATTATCTATTTACTCAAAATTGAGTTGAGTAATCGAAAATAAAAAACAACCAAGTTCTGCATTCAAATAAGAAGTACTTGTTATTAATTAAATACGTAACGTATGTTGATATTTAATACAGATATTTTGGATTAGAACTCAAGGTAAGAGGTTAGTTTAACGTAAGTTTGTATCGAGATTTTTGTTTCAGAACGTGTTTTGGTAACAACCAAGTTCTGGGAAATATGTTCAAAATTAACATATATTTTTTCCGCTACCACAAACTATACAGATTTGGCATTTTTTTTTCTTAAGAGAAGCCTATTTTGGTCAATTGGGTCTTGTCAGCGCCTTAAACTTTCCTGTGTTATCGTGATGCGTCCACGATAATATCGTCGCGTTAGAACTTATAAAAGCGCACTAAGAAGTTTGAAATCAACTTTACAGAATAGCACTACTAAATGATATAGTTGGTAGGTTTAACTTTATTAAATTATTATTTAGGAAATCCTTTTTAGGGTTCCGGAGTAAACAAGGAACCCTTATAGTTTCACCATGTCCGTTTGTCTGGCTTAGCTCAGAGACTCTTAGTACTAGAAAGCTGTTATTTGGCTTGGGTATACATAATAATCACGACGACATAAAAAAACATATAGGGTACCTGCCTTGCACGAGGGGATGATATTTTTTTTCGCGTCTAGCCCATGGTGTGGGGGATCCTTGTATAGGCCGTTCAAAAATATTGCGGGTCTGTCAAAACCATTTTTCGATTCAGGGATCCGTTTGCGTAATATTAAGCTTTACAGTAGTAATTTTTGTTGGAGTGAAGTGTCCCCCTCTGACAGATAAATGGTTCTCATTGGATATGTGAAAAAAATCATGGCAATAGTACATATAACGAAATTAAAAGGAAACTATAACAGCTAAGTAGGCTTTACGAGTTAACGAGTAGTTGTCGACCAACTTACATTTGCAGTTGGATAATTGACCGTGGCTTATATCGATGTATAGGAGAACATGTTTTTCTACTACAATGTTAAGATTGTTTTTATCCTTCAATTTGCGTGGTCCGACACGCACTTGGCCGGTTTTTTTTTTTATAATACTGTGGTAGGTATAGTCGTGAGCATAAATACATTACATTTATGCAACATTCAAAAGCAATTTTCTCGTGAAATAACGCTTGCAGTTTTGAGAAAAGATCTATTTCGTAATACTATAAAAACAAAAATTAACACTTACTTTAAGACGCTGACAACACCTAAACCGCGGTCACTGTCAGATTGCAAAGAAAAGAAACAGGAGCGCGATGACACAACGCTTGTAATTTATTGCAAAATATGAAGCAATTATCTATTTACTCAAAATTGAGTTGAGTAATCGAAAATAAAAAACAACCAAGTTCGGCATTCAAATAAGACGTTCTGGTTATTAATTAAATATGTAACGTATATTGATATTTAATACAGATATTTTCGATTAGCACTCAAGGTAAAAGGTTAGTTTAACGTTAGTTTGTATCAAGAGCTTTTTTCAAAATGGTTTTTGGTATCAACCAAGTTCTGGGAAATATGTTCAAAATTAACATATTTTCTTTCCGCTACCACAAACTATACAGATTTGGCAATAGTTTTTCTTAAGAGAAGCCTAATTTGGTCAATTCGGTCTTGTCAGCGCCTTAAGAGAAAACCGCTGTTGTATGCTCGTGATTGTACCTAAGTTTCACTTTAATTAAAGCTGTTCTAAATGACAAAACAGTACATTCAAAACCAAACTCAGCAAGATCTTGACACAAAAAGAATCGGCAACACACATTCCGTGCTCGTTACCTCTTCGAACGGATTCGAGGGTCCAAATCCAACAGTTTGTATGCAGGGTAGGTTCTGATGGACCCTATTTGTACCCTGGATGTAGTCTCGGTGGAAATCGATTCCTTTTATCTGATACCTCTCGGTTGTTGCATAACGTTGTATGACGGAATTAAGATTGCGTTGTCGTACGTGGGAATGGGTATTTTTAATGACTTGGTCTTTAATGGGAATTATTTTAAAAACCGGCCAAGTGCGTGTCGGACCACGCACAAAGAAGGGTTACGTAGTTGGGGAGAATTTATCCCAAAAACAAAACATGTTCTCCCATACATCGATATGCCACGGTCAATTCTCCAACTGCAAATTTAAGTTGGTCGACTATTACTCGTTAACTTGTAAAGCCCACTTAGCTGTGATAGTTTTCATTTTAATTTCATTATACTACTGCCATGATTTTTTTTCAAATTTCCATAAACAGTCATTTAGCTGGCAGGGGGGAGGGGGACACTTGACTCTAACAAAAATGAGCACTTTAATGCTTAATATTACGCAAGCGGATCCTTGAATTGAAAAGTGGTGTCCACAGACCCGTAATATTCTTGAATGGTCTATTTATCTATACCACCATGGTGTAGACGAGAAAAAAATATCATCCCCATATTACGTGCAAGGGAAGTACCCTAAAATTTTTTTTTCAAGATTTAATTTTAGCACTTTGTCGGCGTGATTAATATGTATACCTATGCCAAATTACAGCTTTCTAGTACTAAGCGTTTCTGAGCTACAGCGGGGACGGACAGACAGACGGACATGGCGAAACTATAAGGGTTTCTTGTTTACTACGGAACCCTAAAAAGCATGTTTTTAAACGGATCTGACTTAATGAGTGTCAATATTCACTTATAGTTAAACACAAGGATCCTGTGGTGCGTGACCAAAATTAAAACGAACTCCGCCATCTTGGTTTTTCAAAACAATTTCAGTCAAGCGCCAAAAAGAAACTGGTAGCTCTGTACTGATATAACAAATGTCAATGTAAAAATTGGGGTCTTAGAGATTGAAACAAACAAAAATCTATTAGGTTAAAGTATTATAAATATATTTAGAAACTTATGAAAAAAATTAAGATGTAAAGTTTCCAATCACTATGAAATGAAATCAATTCACTTTAATCATTGAGCAACCCGCATAGATTACTTCAATCCAACATGTCAAAACATAGCCTGATTGAGAGCATAATAAAATTGTATATAAGGCTGAAGATATAATGCAAAACTCCACAGAGATTGACCCACAAAAAATTACCCAACACAAACAAAACACAATCTAGAGGATCATCAAGCTTCTAAAAACGAAAAAGAATCACAAACCCAACAATACGTCATGATAATTCGTCAATGCATCACAAACTTCCATGTCAGTCTGTCGTAACAGTCATAGATAATTTGTATTTTTTTATTTTTAACTTTACGTTGTGGTGGCTCACCCACGCTTGGCCGCGAATCCCACTTTCACGATTCGTGTCAATTGCCTCGCAAAAAAACTTTGTCCGGTTGCCAAGTCCGCGTCATATCATTTTTTCCATCATATCCCCCGGTACAATGTTGTGTTTCCCGTTTTTTGCAGGAGTTTGTTGCAGTTACTGTGTTATGTTTATTATGCAAAATGCCTAGACTTTCGATGTCATGTGAATGTGGGCCAGCGTTTGGTGAAATGTGTTGTTAAAATGTGTTAGCTGTGCTCTATTTTTTACGATCTCTTTATTTAAACTGTTGTATAGTTAGAATAGTACATGAATAGTTTTAGGAATATTAGTTTTTCTATAATAATGAAAAATGAACTGACGTCACACAAATAATTCCTAGGAAGCATCTTCCTATTGTTCGTTCCTAAAGTTACGGATTTTGTTGACTTTACAATGGTATACTTTTACACTTTGAGAAGGAAAATGATGCAACTGGACTCCTTATTCTCTCGCTTGTAATTCGAATAAATAGACCAGAAGAATGTTGGTTTTATCTAAAGGTTTAATACGTCGTGCTTCGATAACGTGTTTATTCCTTGGCGTTTGGACATTATCAGAAATGGAAATTGGAATCACCTACTCATCGGTATCATTGCTAATAAAATAATACTATATTATTATAATGAAATCTACATAATTATCTTCATAGCTTTATTACATGCATCTATAGCATTGCCTTTAAGAAAACCCTTTGGGCATTTAATTTACTTGGTATATATTTTCTCATTCAGAAAATTGCACAAAAGCAAACAAGTTATGTTTACACCTTGATACTTAACGGAAAATTGAAGCTACTATTTAAGTACACAACATCCAGTATAAGGACCTCATTATAATTCCCGCGAGGCCATAACCGTCCACGCTATCTGTTCGGGTTTCACTGATTTTATGATGTTAACGTGTGGCTGCCTATTACACCGTAGTGTTGTTGTGCTGGCTAGGTTGTTGAAATAGGTATCAAAGAAATGTCAAGTTGGCTTGTAGTCTCGGGCCAACACGCGACGGCGCGTTGTGTTCCACGCGCGCCTCAATGAGATTTCAGCACCAGTGTAGGGCTCCACTAGGGCCGATGCGAAAGTACGAAAGGGTTACCGAGGCCCCTGGCAACACAGGCAATGGAAGGAACACGTGTGGGTTTTAGTCAGTAAGAATCTGACACACCCTCCTGCTCCGCCTAGAGCGGGAGAAGTTATTCGATAATACAGCATCCAAAAAAAAAAAAAGTTGGGTTGAGTAGCCCGTGGCTTAGTTATTAGACATGCGTTTGTTATCCGATTTTCACTCGTATTGGCACAAATTGCAAGAAAACAGTAGCTGTGGACTGTTGTGGTATAAATATCAAAAGTAAGTCGATTTATTTCCTAGATGTTTAAGTTATAGGTTGAAAGTGGTGCCAGTGGCAGAAAAGATGAAAGGAAATCATTTCATAATTATTTCATTGAAAACCAGCGTTGGGGCTCTATCTCGCATAGGGTCGTAGCATTTGTGTATTTGTGTTCCTTCTGTGCGTCATGTTTACCGCAAATAAACGTATTTTCTCTCTTTTTCTGTTTTTCTTAATTTCGCTTGGTCTGTGCTGAAGAGATGAAATGAATGTGACTAAACGAGTGATGGATATAAAGGTTCATGGATAGAGAGGGAGAGAAAGTCAAAGAAAATATGGATAGATTATGTAAGGAATGATATCAAAGCAAAAGGAGTGAATGATAGCGTGACAAGTTTACGGGGGGGAATGGAAGAAGAAAACGTGTTGCGCCAACCCCATGTAACATGGGACAAAGGTACGAAATTGATGATGATATATAAGTAAACAAAACTTGAATAAAATTCCATTAAGGGGACTACAGGACCTAAACGCAAATTTTGTAAGTTTTATAATGCCAAAAAGTATATAACCCACTGCAGTAAACAAAATAAAAAAATATTTGATATTCTTAGGGAATATGCTAGGTAGATAGTGTGTTAAAAACACCATACAACTAATTTGATACGATAGAAAAAATCATGAAGATACCTTTAAAAAAATCTTAACTATTAAAAACCACACACATATACATGCAATCATTCTGATGTTTTGTCAGATTATTCTTCAAGCAACATTATAGAATACTAGTGTTTTAATTTTTTTATCCAATCAATATATTTTTTGTAAATAGATAATTGCTTCATATTTTGCAATAAATTACCAGCGTTGTGTCATCGCGCTTCTCTTTCTTTTCTATGCAGTCTGACAGTGACCGCGCTTTAGCTGTTGTCAGTCTCTTAAGTAACTTACTATAACGCAAAAAAATCAATCTCATCATCATCTGCTTAGCCTTTTCCTAACTACGTTGGGGTCGGCTTCCAGTCTAACCAGATGCAGCTGAATACCAGTACTTTACATGGAGCGACTGCCTATCTGGCCTCCACAACTCAGTCACTGGGTAATACCGCCTTGGTAAACTGGCTGTCAGACTTTCGCGCATCTGACGACCCGTAACGACTGTCAAAGCTCTACAAATGACAGCCGGGACCAACAGCTTAACGTGCTTCCCGAGGCACAGAGGGGTAATGGTATGTAAAAATGATCTCCATCTACGGTCCAGGACCAAACGCGTCAAGCCTAGCTTAACCTGATCGATTGACCCGTGCGGCTGTTATTATTTAGCCACAAGCCCCTCTCCAAAAAATAAACAATCTGTTAAACATTTAACACCCTACAATTTTCTTACCCCAAGGGAAATTCGTTTGGCATATTCTTTCCCCACAAAGTTACGCTACGGTGTGATACCTGCCGTTTGTTATGAAGCTCAAGTGGCGTAAATGAGATACATATTCGTGTTTTACGAGATACCTTGAGAATTTTACGAGAACTCTCTTTACATATATACAGATGTAAATCAATGGATGTATGTAATATAAATAAACAGATGAGTTCGTTTGACTCGCTTTTGACTGTCTGGGACTGCATGCTTGTATTGCTCTTGAAAAATTTTGCTTCGTTTTCAAGTAGATACGTTTTCTATTGTTTTAAAAGAACATTCCTACTGTTTGAAGACAACTTTACGAAGCAATGCGAGAGTGTCTTATAATAGAAGCTTGCTAAGTACTTTATGTAGGTCCACAGATATTTTATTTCATAAATCAGCCTGTATTTCACTATCTCCAAAGAAAATTCCGTCAACAGGTAAAGCTTGAGCATAGATCATAAGTTTAGGTCATTGCTTGACGGCAATGTCAGCAAATATTTAAATAATGCAAAGTATTTAACATTGAAACTAAGATAAAACAGACTAATTAAGGCCATCACACACATCAGAGGGGCTTGTGGCTAAGTAATAACAGCCGCACGGGTCAATCGATCAGGTTAAGCTACGCTTGCCACGGTTGTTCTGTAGATGGGTGACCATCTTTACATACCAAGACCCCTCCGTGCCTCGGAACGCACTTTACGCCGTTGGTGCCGGCTGTCATTCGTGGATCTTTGACAGTCGTTACGGGGCATCAGAAGCACGAAAGTTTGACTACCAGTCTTACTAAGGGATATTACCGAGTAACTGGGTTGTGGAGGTCAGATAGGCAGTCGCTCCATGTAAAATACTGGTATTCAGTTGGGAAAAGGCTAGGCAGATGACACACATCACACCTGAGTGAGGCTGAGCTGATCCGTTTACATTCCTACCGTTGAGTTGACGCCTAGTTGCCTACATGTCGATGAGGCGAGGCGATGCTGATCCACGGGGTAATTGCATATGCGTAAAACTTACAGCAGCAATGGCTTTCATTTTGACAGTTCAAAACCATTCCTTGCGTTATCTACGTTGTCAGGCAGACAAATTTATCGAACATACAAGGTGTTGTTTTGGATCTGCAAGACATTTTAGGAGGTAATTATGTTAGTGATTCTCGACCCGAATCAACAATAACATGGGCAGGTATTTTTTTTTTCATTTTTCTTATTTACGGAAATCGGTAAGTGTGAACTCCCCTTTTTAAAACGCGGCCAGTCTGTACGTGTCCTTAAACTGCGCTTTCACACACACACAAACAAACGCAACCGACATTTCTTTCATAGATCTTAGATAGGATTATTAAGAGAGTTATTCTGAAAAACAATAAAATTTAAAAATCTAAAATATAAAGTATTATTGATTATTGACTTGGTATCGTATTGTTATGAATTTTTTTGCAGGTTCAAAACTGCATCTTTGTATTTTTGTGACATTCATAATTCAAAAACTTAACAATAGACTCTCAGATGTGAATCAATGGATTAGAAATATCATTCAAAATCATTCAGATTGTGATCAAAAGTGTGTAACGTAATTAGAGTTCCGGTGCCTATACGGTTCGAGTCGATATAAGTGCGTTGATCTTTATTCGAAACACCCCAATTTTTCATAGAACACTTTCAGCCCAAAACAACCCCTTACTTTCAATTTTTTGTACCATCGCGTGCAACCATTATATCATTAAGCTTCTCCATTAAGGGGTAGGACAAAAAATATCTACAAACGGCTGTGTATACATCATATCTATTCACAGTGGAAACAGGATATTAATTATAAGAGATTTATGGGGTGTAAGGGATTCCTTGCTCGGTATTATTAGCCCTGTTGAGATGAGGGTATTTTTAGTGGGATTTATGTAAGGTTAGGTAAGATGTACAGGATCTTAAAGATATTAAAGTCTTGTTTTATTCCGTGTCAATACAAAAATGAAGTTGTCCCAGTTTTTAAATGTTGATCATATATATTATTTTCTGAATGGTGAAAACTCAAATCAAAATTATCAAGCCTGTAAAAATACTGTGAAATGTAAAACAAAAGGCAACGTCTATTATAAATAGTATCGTTACAATATTGGAAATAAAGGTACCTATTTCTTGGATTCTGTTACTTAAAATATAAACTATTAAATATGTGCAGAGTTATTTAATTAATAAAAAGTTTAAAACTACGACAAAAACGTCAACATAAAAGGTATATAAACAAAGCTATCGATATCGTTTTCTTCGGTATTCGTATTATACAGCCGGAGTCGGGTAAAACACGAAAGCTTTTCAGCATTAAAAAAAACTTACGTTATCTCCCCAAACTAACAATTTTAAGCAAAAATATAGTCCACACTTGAAACAATAACTATCCACCACAGTTTTTATTAACTATTAAATCACCAACTTCCCCTCTACCTGTGTGTCCCCACGTTAGGTCTAGTTGTGGACAAACTTTACCCGTTCCGCGCCTGGAATACATTCCAGAACGTATTTGGACTTTCTGACTGGAATTTCTGGTCGAAAGTTATGCCGGAATTATTAAGCTGCTTCTGCCTTTTGCTGTGGATAATTCTGCAAAGGTTCTTGTACTTTGTATGTGGCATGTTGCTTTGTTGACGACATCGTTACAATGTTAGACGCAGCATAGCAGGAGCGTTTAGCAATAAGTATGCTTATATTATGTTTCTTTATGATTTAGAGTTTGGTAAACCGTTGTTTATTATTATTTATCTACACCCATGCTATAAATCCTCTATAAAAGTTTCTGAGACAGTTGCTTAGTGCCAACATTAAAACAACCAGCGTCATAGTAACCATAATATTATCCAAAAGAGTGTTATAATATTGTACT
Source organism: Atethmia centrago (assembly GCA_905333075.3). NCBI lineage: Eukaryota > Metazoa > Arthropoda > Insecta > Lepidoptera > Noctuidae > Atethmia > Atethmia centrago. Next base: position 26,209,667 of record HG995382.1, on the reverse strand, counting down.
AAATTTTATTACGCAACTCTTTCTCAAAAAAGAACATTGTCGTTGACGCGCGGTTAACTACCAAAGCGCCGCCGTAATAAAAAAAAAACTTATAGTTTATTCGAATTCGCGTCGTATCTCGCTATTTTTGTTCGATATTAGTACTGCAAAATTTTATTACTTATTGTTTACAAAAATAAGTGATAACACACCACCAGATATTTCTAATGCAGCAAAGGACATTTCTAACCAATTATGAGAGAGACTTTCCATGAATTTACATAGTTCTAACAACACTGTACAACACCCTATGGTTTCAGAACCTTTTAAAGAGGATTCATATCATGTGTGTAGATAAAGTCTTGTATGCATCTGTACATAATTAGGTATGAAAACACTCATGTGATACTATCATCAACCCACATTCGTGTTTTAATACCCCTTATTATACAACAGTTACATAAAGTTACGTCTTCTTCCCATGGCAGGCAGAAACTACAGAACGCTACAATCCGCCATCACCTTATTTTGTTAGTTCGAAAAAATAAGTATAAAAGACAGGGTTTGTATTTTGTTTATAAATATTTTTTGTAGCCTTTTAACTTCTGTATAAACAATTATGTAACATTTCAATATACTCGTATCTACCATTGTTTTCAACCTGTGTCTATGTATTTTTGAATTGATTGTACTTTGAATAAATAAACATTATTTATTATTATTAATATTACACTACCGACTACCTCGTTGGTCTAGTGGTCTGCTGAGTATGGGTCCTGAGTTCAATTCCCGGTTCGGGCAAAGTGTTATTTGGTTTTTCCATCTGGGATTTCTCAGTAGGAGCCCAGAATCTGGATTTGTGCCCGGTTGATGGCAATAGGCTCGCCCCTTATTACATGGGACTTCAACATAGCTGGCGAAATGTGGGTGTACACCTCTGCCCAACCCTTCGGGGAAACAAGGCGTGATGTTATGTTATGTTATTATTATCTATATAAAAATCGGAGTGTCTGTTTGTAATATTAAAATAACCGCTCTTTACTAAATGCATATGGATATACACGGTACATAGGTATACCAAAATAACTTTTTTTTAATTTTTATCTCTCTGTCTGTCTGTTTGTTCCGGCTAATTTCTGAAACGGCTGGACCGATTTTGACGGGACTTTCACTGACTGATAGCTGTTGTAATAAGCAGTAACGTGGCTACTTTTATTTTCGTTTTTTTTTTAAATATATATCTATACAAATAAATAAAATTGAAGTGTCTCTTTGTAATATTAAAATAACCGCTTTTTACTAAATGCATATGGATGCATACACGGTATATATGCCAAAATAACATATTTTTAAATTTTTGTCTGAACCGATTTTGACAGGACTTTCTCTGGCATATAACTGATGTTGTAGGAGTAACTCAGTAATTTATTTTAGAAAAAGCCACGCGGGCGAAGCCGAGCTGTAGCTAGTTATTTATAAGGTTCTAAGAAGCTTAGCTTAGCTCACAAACTCTCAAAGAAGACGGCCTCCTTTTGACAGACTGATTTTTTAGCCAAGAAGTAGCCTAGCTTAGGCACCTAAATAGCGTAGGCACATTATTCTTTATGACTCTATAACACTAAAACTTTAGACTTGGTCGAAGCCGCTAAGCAAAACTAAAGAAGGTATCTCAATTTCTCTGCATAGCCTATAATGTTCTCACTGCTCGGACACAGGCCTCCTCTCTTCGAGAGGGAGTGGGCTGTAATCTACCACGCGGGCCCAGTGCGGGTTGGTAGATGTCACATGTCTTCGAATTCTTGGCTCTAGGACATGCCGGTTTCCTACCGATGTTTTCCTTCACCGTTGTGAGAGCAGTGGTCATGAAATTATTTACACAAAGTGAAGCGCCTGCCTGAGTTTGAACCCTACAACTAGTAAGTCGGGGCCGTTACCACTGGGCCACCACTGCTCTCAAATACTCTTAGCCTCTGACTCAGACTGTAAATTCAGCCAAATCTCTGAAAAACTATTCAACCTTGTTAATACCCCAAAAACAGCTTTTGTTCCAAGACAATTCTAAACATCCATATAAGGTTGTTTTTCCCATAATCAAATACAGGGTAAAGTCAGCCACAAATGTTCGTCCGTTAGCCAACAATTACTGACCCACATTTCCCTCATTCGGGGTATTTTTCCACTTGAGAAAACTTCTTTCCGTAGCAATATCGTTTTGCAAATCTACTGAAACTGTTTTACGTTTAATTTCTTTGTTGGGTACTTGTTTTCTTAATTGGCAGTTGGTAACTATGCTTTCTTGTTATTTGTTTAGCTTTGATATTTTAGATGTGATCATAGAAATAGATAGGAAAATCTTTTGATGTTTTATCTAGATACCTATAACAGTGGGCACGACAATGAAAACATTGGCAATACTAGTAAATTTTGATATCATTAAATACATACTTAAAGGACCATCGAAATAAAAAAAAATATTCTCATTAGAGTTTAACCCCGAACTGGGTGTTCTAACATCAAACCTCGGTGCGGTAGAGAAAGCAAGAGATAAAGAAGAAAAATAAGGAAAAGGCATTAAGTCCGCCTTTGAACCTAATTGTGTGTGAGAAGTTTAAATTAATTAATAAATAAAGAAATAATATGTGCATGTGTGTTGCATAACGCGTTCCGTAGTTGCGATGACTTTATCTCAAGAACAAATTGAACATTGAAGTTGAAACACATTTTCTCCTATTGGAGAAAATGTGTTTCAACTTCAATGTTCAAACTTACATTTGCGGTTAGGTGTATTCACCTAACCGCAAATGTAAGTTTGTACACAAAATATTGAGTGATTTACCACGTTTTATTTTAAAACCATAGACTTCTTATAGGTTTTCCTGCAATCTGTAAGTATAGAACTACCCTCCATATTTAAAAAAAAAAATTAGGCGCCGCAGCTTTGGTCAGTTTTCGGTTAAAATTCATTTGATCACATTTAAATATATATAAAACAATATTTATTTATTTATTTAAACTTCTCGCACACAATTATGTACAAAGGCGGACTTAATGCCTTAGGCATTCTCTACCAGTCAAACAAGGGTGGTGAAGAGATAAGATGGCAGGTGCTCTGAGAGGAAATAAAAATAACGAAAAATATTAAAGATAACATAATAGATTATAAATAGAATAAGTACAGAAATATATAAATAGGTTACAAGCATAAAATACAAATACATACCATATTTACTACAATATATACCTGCATTATACATATATATATACATACAAATTCAAGGAAAAGAGATACATAATTGAAATGACTCTACGCTATTTGTTTTGAAAATAACTCTGCAATTTCCGCTTAAATGCATACCGACTGGTGGCCGTCCTGATATCAAGAGGAAGCGCATTCCAAAGAAGAATGGACTGAATATGAAAGGAAGAATGAACAAAGTCAGAAGTATGAGAAGGACAGAGTAGAAGAAGATTGTTGGAAGAACGCAGACTTTTAGCGTGCGAAGAACATAGATATTGGAAGCGAGACATAAGATAAGAAGGAGGGATGGGAGAGTTGAGAAGGGAGAAAAGAGTGGTCAAAGCGCGCAAGCTTCTTCTTTGGCGAATGGACATCCATTTGAGCTCAGTCCTGTAGCTCGACACATGGTCACAATATTCACTTAATAAATGGTGACGAACTGGCATGCGTGTGCATCCACCTCTCCTACAGTACCGAGTCCCAAAGCAGAAGTGACTTAGTAGTGAGGCGCTCTGCTTCCTAATTATAGAGTAAAAGTCATCGGTCTGCGTCTGCGCGGCTGCGCGAACATCGTGGAAGCGCAGCAAAACCATGGCAGCTCCAGAAGCACTCTAAACGCATTGTTGTACTGTACGTGCATGGCACTGTATACTCGCCGCACATAGTTGGCCCATAGGCTGCACGTATAAAAAGACTGACAATGACGTTCCAAGTCTACAAACAACTGCCGGGGTCGCGGGAAGGTACAAAAGGGTTACCGAGGCCTCTGGCAACACAGGCAACGGAAGGGACACAGATGGGTTTTAGTCAGTAAGAGTCTGACACACCCTCCCGCTGCGCCCAGAGCGGGAGAAGTTATTTGATGATTACCCATCCAAAAAAAAAAGTACATATAATGAAATTAAAAGGAAAACAATCACAGCTAAGTAGGCTTTACAAATTAACGAGTAATAGTCAACCGACTTAAATTTGGAGAATTGACCGTGACGTATATCGATGTATGAGAGAACTTTTTTTTCAACTACAATGTTTGTTTTTGGGATAACAGAAAAAAAAAAAGTAATACCAATTACGGAACCCTTCATTGTGCGTGGTCCAATAAGCACTTGCCGGTATAATTAATAATATTTTGAAAACATGACCGCAATTAAAAGCTAATTAGTGTTCCCATAATAGTAATTACGGAAACATGATAGTTAATATACTATGTAATGATTTAAAACAGATAGCCACTAATTAAATCCGCAAATACGATATTTCGATAAATTAAAACATGCACAATCATCATGCTTTTATAACCCCATTTTGATTAAACTTGACATTATATATTGTATTTTATTGCCTATTTCAAATTACTTGCTCTTGCATGATAAACTTGTATTGATTTGATTGAATGTGTTAAAAATACATGTTTTTAACACATTCAATCAAATGGAGTTCGACTTCCAGGATGCAGCTAATGCTTAATATGGGAATAATTTCCAGAAAATAAATCAAATAAAAAAAAAATATTTAATAAAAAAAATACAAAAATAAAATAAATATATAAATGCTGCATTAAAAGATAACTAAGTTATCGGGACAGTGTAAAGTAGGGTCTGAAACCTAACGATAGATCGTTACTTACCTAAACTGACATAAATACCTAGTCGTTAGGCAACTAGTAGTTCTGGGAACAGTAAACTTCGCGAGCACAACAATATATAAAGTTAAAGAAAGCTAAGAAGCTAAAGTTATTTGATTGGATATGAGACAATAGATTGTCCGAACAAAGCTGCACTTCATTCGGAGCCAATATCTGCATTTACTGCAGGCATATCCTGTAATACCCATCGCCAGATAGTAAGCATAGGTCAACGTTGAAATTTTAGAAATTAATTCCGTTCGACATGCCTTAAACGACAGCAGTCGCAGCCATGCCAAAACATTTTTACTCTGGGTAGTCAAAACAGCGAGAAAACTGATTGAAGCTACCGCGCTTAGCCAAAAAAATCATGACAAGTGGCAAGATGATAATTAAATAGAAATAAACTAACTCTCAACTAACCAACTACTATCTGTTAAACACGAGACTTTACTTTTGAAGCTACTTTACATAACAAAACACAGTCACACAAAATGGTCGACCGGAGCTAATAATTCGATTTTTAGGGCATCGTAATTCACTAGTGCAATAGTTTAAGGATGATGATTCAAAACTCACACCAATCACACAAATACACCACATAATCATAATCAGCCTATAATGTTCGCACTGCTGGGACACAGGCCTCCTTTGTGTGAGAGAGAGAGTGGGCCGTAATCCACCACGCGGGCCCAGTGCGGGTTGGCGGGATCTTCGAATTTTTGGTTCTCGGACATGCCGGTTTCCTCACGATGTTTTCCTTCGCCGTTTTGAGAGCAATGGTGATGAAATAATTTACGCAAAGTAAAGCGCCTACCGGGTCCGGCTTCGAACCTACGACTTACAACTCGTAAGTCGCGGCCACTGGGCCAGCACTGCTCACACCAATCACACGAATTATTAATGAAAAGCGTAATTGTTCAATAGGAAAAATAATTACGATTTCTTGCTATGCTTTATAACGAAGTATTTTACCATGGAAAACATCTGTAACTGGATGATGTATATATAAAGAAATGGGTTGGTGAGTTGAAAACAGCTAATTATTTATTTATTAATTTTATGTATATGAAAAAGTTACAAGGCGACTAACAAAAGATATTTACAAAGCAGAGGTGAGTGGAAGCGCCGAGAGGGGGACGCTATAGCAGGACATAATAAGGTGATGTTCTTCAGAAGGTCAGGTACGGTGGTACTCGCAACCGGCGAGCATATAGCATATATATGTATGTATAAAGTTACAATATTAACTAATTCCTTGAAGGTCTAACATTGCCATGGCAACAAAAGTAATTGACCAATAATTTGGGGTCGGCACAGCGTGTCTTCTATACTTCTGTATTAGTCTTCAACTCAGTAGTCACCCCGTTTTTGCCATATAATCTTTCGCACAGTCCATCCATCATTCCTTTGGTATACCCCTACTCTTATAGCCATCCACGTTTATTCTCCCTCTCATACAAAAGTAATCGGTACCTCTACTACACCATTATCTCAAGAAAGCAAAATAATTAGAGAAACCCAAGTCGCAGACCGCTGATATTTCAGCCTCTCGGCCCCTAGGGTATACTCGTGTATACCATAAAAGTTTAATAAGGATACCTTATATGAACCAAGCTTGTTAGATGTCGAGGAAAACTACGGTATTTTGTAAATAATATTGATTGCCGGTTGTCGCTAGAAATGTTGGAAAACAGGGGTAATTATTTTTCATGTTGTGAGAAGATCTTTCCTGAAATTGAAATGTTATTGGTATATTTTCTTTCAAATGTAATAAAAGGTCATATTCGTGTGCCGAAAAATAGTGGGATTGGTAATCATTTTTTTCCTGGAAGAAATTACGTAAAAAAACATGTTTTTCTTTTACTACAGGTATCAGGTTTTTTTCGTGAACGGGCGCCGTCAGTAGGGACAGGGTCATTTCTTAGCTGCCACAGCTTATTTTAATCTTTCAATTGTTTTTTATTTTATCTTTTTATTACGGACAGTTTTAACGTGCACGTCGATCTACATTGTTCCCACATATATAATTTAAATATGAATGATGTAACCACTATTTTTGTAACAATATTTTAATTTAAATGAGTGTACTTCTCCATAGGAACCTTCTACGCTTTGGAATGGACAACTAGCTTCATCTTTCTGACTGACAGACCCCTTGACAATTCAAAAGTGCCTGTATTTGGTTTATTTGAAATTAATGTTTTGAGTTTGAGTTTTGAGTTTATCTGGATTTTGAGGCAAAGGATACTGGATTTTTTTTTGATCTAATCACATTATTTTGTTAATCATTTCAGCATCATGTGTTGGTAATTCCTAGTTGTCTGAGATTTTTGAAATACGAGATAATGTGGGAATCTTCGCTTTGAAAGAAAGAAAGAAAGAAAATACATTTATTTGCGGTAAACATGACGCAAGGAAGGAACACAAATACAAAAAAGAAACAATTTGGGGAGAATATGCGTCACGTCCATGCAAAATGGCCAACGCTCAGCATAATGCTGCGACCCTATGCGAGACAGAGCCCCAGCGCTGGTTTTCAGCGATAGCCGGCCGGCTTTGAATTTCCCTAGATTTAATTTACAAAACCCTGGGTAAAACATGTCTTCTTTCATCGAGTCAAAGCAATTACAGACAGCTTTTCCCATAACCCGAAAATAACCAAACCTTCACATGCAATTTACGTAAAAAAAGCCGATAGAAACGTCCAAAGTTTCTCATTCCCACCGCCAAAGAAAAAACTCGAATAAATAAAAGCCAAGAGGAAAATTGAAAACATCTTTTTATATAAATATGTAGATGGTAACATATCTCACGGTTTTTAGCCGCCATTCCCTTTTTTGTCGGCGATATGATAAATATGTAAATAGCCGGATGACGGATACAGATAAATAAGGATGCAGATGTGAAGTTTCTTGCGATATTGATTGTGGTTACTGAGGAGAACTCAGACGGATACGTTTGCGTTTATAAATATTTTTTGGAATAGTTATGGATTAAAGAGCCATGAGCCTGAAGGGACTAAAAAGTACCATTGTTTTGTACAAACCTAGCTGCAAGAGGCTTAGATATACCGTCAGTAGATTGGATAGTACAATTTGATCCGCCATCTGATGCCAATGTAAGTTCGAAAGAACTCATCCTGTATATTCGGTAAATACCTACGCCTAAGAGCATGAATTAACAAATGCACACACACACACACACACACACAAGTGTTATATGGACACATGTCCATATAACACTTGAAGACAGTGTTTATATTATTATATCAGACTCTAAGAAAGTGGAACGAACTTGTGTAAATTACAAACAACACTATTCTAAGTTTTAAAATAATTATCACGTAAAAAAATAAGTTAGATTAAAATTACATATTAGTCTTATAGGCTGGATTGTAATGATGATGTATTAAGAACCTGGTTCTTTTCAATAAAGGATAACAAAAAACAAAATAAAAATATTAAAAAAAAATAATGTTAGATCAGTTGTTGGCTCGATTGATTGCGAAATGAATGGTAGGCTTATCGGTAAACATTGCGAACTGCATACAAACTTGAAGGGATTAATTTACAAATTTCCTTCTAAGTGCTCACTTTCATTATTTATGGAACTTAGACAAGAAAGAAAAATTGATTTACTTGTCACAGAAACACGTGTATAAAAAGCTATGATAATTCAAATAAAAAACAAAACAGATTTATGCTTATGAATAGAGAATATAATATAGTCGGCAGCTGCACGCCGTGAATGTGACAAGAAGGCTTCCACTCAGCATGATGCTGTGCTTCAAAATTTTCTTACGTTTTTTACAATATGCAGGTCAGCGTCAGGTTGTACGAGTATCTTGATAAAAATCTGATTCGCGATCGCGACCATAACAAATATGTGGGTCTCCCTTGTTTCATCAAAAAGAAATTGCCAAATTATCACTTCCCAAACAATTTTCCGCATAATTTAATTTGCCAAATTATTACTTAGCAAATAATCTCTTCACAAATAATTGTAACGCAAACCTAATGTTTGGCAAGTGAATGTTTAAATAATAACTTGTTTACCAACTAGTACTCTTACCAATTTTTATGTAGTCAAATATTTCAGTTGGAATTAATTTATTATTTCATTTATTCATTTTTCGCAAAATAAAATTTCTACCTCGTCTAACTAGTTCGGTTCTTTTTTCTATATAATCTATTCGTTTCTGGCACTCGCCGGCCGCTGCCGCGGCACTGCTCGCTTCGCTAGCTCGGCTCGTGCGTAGGAGGTCACAGTTTTAACCTAACCTAACCATTATTTAAAATAATTAACCTACTCTAACTCGTTCCACAAGTAACCATAAAGTTGACTTGTTTCAGACAAATTCAAGCACATCTCATTCACACATCACATTCTCTAACGTTTATTGTCTAAAGATTATTTTCTGTAATTGATCATTTGATTAAAGACCAAATGCCTAAATGACATTTTCCTTGATAATATTCTGCCAAGTAAAAAATTGACCAAATGAAAATGTGCATACTAAAATCATTCCAAACATTGCATTGGTATAAAAAAAGGTTGCTTAAATTTGTTTGGGTAGTGAAATTTTGGCTAAATCTTTTCGGCAAAACGGCAGGATCCCCAAATATGTATTTACAGAGTTATAACCATTAAAAGCATTAATCCATCTCTCTATATTCACAAATATGTATTTACAGAGTTATAACCATTAAAATCATTAATACATCTCTCTATATTCACAAATATGTATTTACAGAATTAAAAAATCTATTTTACAAAGAGCACATGTACATGCATACATGTGCTCTTTGATATCGGCAGATTTTGAACCCATTGTATGACTTTGTGAAACAGGAGATCAATCTCTATAATTAACAATTACGGTTTGACAAAATTCACGACACTATCATGACATGCGAACTACTAATAGCTTCATACATAACACTAATAGTTTCGATTGACAAAACTTTCACCTAACCTAATCAACTGTTGATCTGACGTAAACTAACTTGAGTTTAAAGTACAGCCATCTCAAAAAAAAAAAAAAAACTCAAAGCATTTATTTCAAATAAACCAATTACAGGCACTTTTGAATTGTCAAGGGTTCGGTCAGTCAGTCAGTCAGAAAGATGAAGCTAATTGCCCATTCCAAAGCGTAGTAGGTACCTATGGAGAAGAACGGGCAAGAAACTCCACGGATACTCTTTTAAATCAACGTATTATGGTTACAAAATATTGTTTACATCATTCATTTTGAAATTATACATGTGAGAACGATGCAAAAGCGTCCGTAATAAAAAAAAATTACAACAAAAAAAAAAAGCAATTCTAAAATTAAAATAAGCCGTCTTAATATGAATACCCAACAAGACATAATATTAAACTTTAATTACAAAGATCACTCTCCGTAATTAAAATTTCTGTCATTATTGTTCGATACAATGGAAAGCCCCGCAGAAATGGTGAAAAACTAGCTGTTTAATCAATTGATACCGACGTTCAAGGCCGCGTTTAGAACGTCGGTCGCGAAATTGGAACCGATAATAGTAACAAGAATATTTGGTTTCGTTATTTTTCTGCTTAGATAGGTTGAGAAGCTTTTAGTTTATGCTATGTTTATTTTTAACAGCCTATTATGTACCAGTGCACGGCAAAAGCCTCTTCTCTTACGAAGAAGACACGAGATCACCACGCTCGCTCAAGACGGGTTGTCAAACTCAAAGACAAAATATTTGTTTCAAATAGGCACATACAAGGTACTGTTGAAAGAAAAATTTACAGAATAATAAACTGATTCTAGTTGCCCCTTCCAAAAGGTTTCGTATGAGGAAGAATCGGCAAGAAACTCCACCGATAATCTTTTTACAATATTTTGTATACATTAATTATATTATATGTGAAGACGATGCACCTAGAATAAAATTACTACATCACGAGAAGTAAAAAGAATGAAAAATTACATTATTTACACACATTAATTATGTGATGGTGCTCAAATATTTAAAAACATTGTAAAAGTAAAAAATAAAATTTTAACGAGTAATAACTCAATGTGTGAGGTAAAACAGTCATAAAATATAAAATCAATGTCATAAAAATTATAAATTATACAATTTTTGTCTAGAAGATAGATAGATAGATAGATAGAATACTCTTTATTATGTACACCATAAAAATTACAGATACAAATGTTGAAATTTTACAAGGGGTGACACAATGGGCGGTCTTATCGCTAAAAGCGATCTTTTACAGACAACCTTTTTAGAAGGTTGTAGGATACTGGGCCATCGCGACATTTTAGGTTAAAGTATTAAAACCTTTCTTATAGAAATCATATGGATTCTAATAAGAAAACCTGACCGAAAAAATATTAAACTGTGTTGTGACAGAATAATGTTTGTGTTTAAAGGACTTTCGATTACCACGAAATTCGAAGTGTTTCATGAACGTCGACTTCAATCAAGAAATTCGTGGAAATAAATCTAAAGTCACAAAGATTTTGGCAAGAAAACAGAAACGCTATTAAAATTCCTTTTCCGTGAACAGTTTCGGGAAATATTTGTCTCAGTACGGTGTGACTGGCATTTCATTGTATTAAAACGATTTCCATGAGTAACGTAGATTTTATAATAATTGCTTTTAAAGAAAAAAATAATGAATGTCACTTTGGCGGTTTTCACATGATGCCGCTCATCGCCACGGAGGCGCAGAGAGGCGGAGAGAGCACTTTTCGCGTTCAAAAAAGTGCTACACCTCCTTATCCCATACAGTGATCCACGCTGTAATGCGATGTCTTGTGTGCTAAGCACCGTACTACCGCGCGGTGTTCCACGCGGAAGAGCGGAGGCGGTGCGAGTGCCGATCATCCGTACGGACGGGCAGTGTACCTGTGTTAGGCATCCATAAATTTCAAACAAGCCGTGTACCTGTGTTAAGCATCCCCGGATTACAAACGAGCCAATGCGACGTGAGATTCGCTCCATCGCCTGCCGCGCTGGTGCGCGGCGTCGTGTAAGAACCGCCTTAGACGTGACCTAGAGAAATCTTTCATAAATGATTATTTGAAAAGAATAACACTGAAAAGTAAATTTCTTGAAAAGCAATTAATTTAAAAGTCTTATAAACGCAGCATGTTTTCTAATAAAGAAGATAGGTAATAATTAAATTAGAGAACATGAAGGAAATTAAAAAATCTCGTAGAAGTTATTACTTCTACGAGATTTATTTATAACTAGGCCATCTCTAGCTGGAAGCCTTTTCCAATCTAGTAAGGAACCGCTTGTGATCCAACAAACTTACATGATTGAATATCAAGACACGGATAGTTTGTCAAGAGCCTTATCTAACTTAAGGGTCGGGTAATCGCTGTTGACCTTGGTCATACAAATACGCGTCGCGCTCACGCCGCGCCACGCTTCCAGCGCCGTTCGGTTTCATAGGGAATATATATTTTTAGTATCAAAAATATGAATAATTGAAAAAAATCGTAGATCAAATTATAGATTATAAAATAAATACAAAAAAAGAACATGAAAATATTAGGCAGTTTGTTTTTTATCCTTTGGATAGATATTACTTCCTGAATTTATTTCATAAAGTATTTGACAATATACTTGAATATTCACATATAGAATTGATTTATATGCGTTATAGTTTAACATACATTTTTTGCAAAACTTACTTGCAATATATGAAGGCGTAATAACAGATTTAAAGTCACTAAAATCATATATCTGCGCCTTAAGCAACCAAGTTATGAAGTATAGAAAAAAAATGTAGGTTCCCTAAAGAAACTGTCATAGGTTTTCGACAACCAATGCAGTGAATTTATGCATGAATGATAGACCCTCTATCATTCATGCATGAATGATATACCCTCTATCAGTTGATCAAGGTGACAGTAAAAGTTACACCACAGATTCAAAATCGCTTGATACTTCATATGACACCTTACTTTTTGACACTTTTAGTAAACATTGTTTTGCTATACTGGACAGGTCCACTCAATCTGTGTGGTTCTTTCCTCAACAGGACCATTTCAGACACCAATCTACATGGCCTTGACATGATCTGACCAAGATTATGTCTGGACTTTAAAGGAGACTGTGACCTCTGAGTTTGTTTCGGCCTTTCTTCTCAGAGTAGTCAGATAGGAAACGCCGACCTCATCTAGCTTTATTTTAAAAATATGATTGACGTGTAAAAGGGTTTGTACAAAACCTACTTACAGAAAATAAATCATTTATCATTTATAAGAGTTCAACCTCCCTGTTGATTTATTAATCTTTCGAAAGTGCATTTCTTTCCTTTTCAAAGTCCTACTTCTCTCAATCCCCTGAACTATATTCTTAGCGCACTTAATACCTAAATTCACGAGCACTACTTGGCACTTTACAGACCGCTACACAACAACTTTAAAGAACGGATAAACTTAAGGCACTAACACTAGAATTTTATCGTTTTCTTGCAACTTGTTTACAGTAGTTTGGCACTAATAGTGTCGGAGCTTGTAAACAACCAATGTTGATTTATAAGCTTGGGTTTAGGAATGTTTTGATGTGGATAGAACGTAAATTGTAGTCTGTTTTTGAAATGGAATACATTCTTAAACTACATATAAACATGCGCTTCATTTCACCCCGAAGCCGATTTTTTACTTAAATTTTGGTAATAAAACTACATTATTTTAAAATTAAATGGAATACATTCTTTTTAGCAATGGAATTAGGGTTTTAAATTAAATATCAATAAAAAATAGGTACTGTAGGGGCCTTTAACCTGCATGGTTTTACCATGCAACCTTTATGAATTTATACAAAGCATTAAAATTAAAGTTGTTAAATCCGTGGACAATAGTGTGGGTTTGTACGTTTATTAAATGGACCTAATTAGCTCCGTTAAACAAATTGTAACGTGTAAATGTTTTTGTCCCTAAATAAATAAAATAAAAATAACAGGTTTTTACTAAATGCATATGAAAGTAGAAACGGTACTTAAAATAATAAAAATCAATTTAATTGGTCAAGGACAGCTAAGGAGACACAATTGATTTTCTATTGTTTGACTCCAAATCGGTGTCGCGCGGGGCTTAACAGGTTAAAAAAATTGCCTGTCTGTTTGTTCCGGCTATTCTTCAAAATGGTTGGACCGATTTTGACGGGACTTTCACTGAAAGCCTGGACCTGAGCCAATCTGGCGGCGACGTTGTTAAAAGAGCCCTCCCATAGATAAATTACCCGTCTCTCCACTATTCCATTGCTTGCTCAAGGATGCATATCCGGTAGGCTCTAATAATCCTTCCTATCCTAAGTGCACGTCTTCTCTCCCATTACCGCGCGCCCCGGTCTACTCTTTGATATGCAATGGTCTCTGTAGTCCCATGAAACATGAGGCTCCAGGGACTAGTGCGACTCCTTGGGTTCATTCGAGCAATCGAGTCTGGTTTAACCACGCTGGGGTCGGTGCATTTCATTAATTCATTCATTAAAGTATTAAATAAATAAATAAAAACAATATGAGATAGCTGAAGAGTTGATATGGCGAATGTCATGATATAAAAATGTAAAATAACATCAACTAATTAAAATAATTAAATCAATCTGCCCAGCCTTTTCCCAACTAGCTTGGGGTCGGCTGCCAGTCTAACCGGATACACCTGAATACCAGAATTTTACATGAAACGACTACCTATCTGAACTCCACAACCCAGTGACTGGGTAATATGACACCCCTTGGTAAGACTGGTTGTCAGACTTTCGGGATTCTGACGACCGCTAACGGCTGTTAAAGATCCACGAATGACAACCGTGACCAATGGTTTGACGTGCTTTCCGAGGGATGGAAAAATGGTCACCCATCCACGGACCAACCACGGCAAGCGTAGGCTAACCTGATAGATCGACTCATGCGTCTGTTATTACTTAGCCACGAGCTTCTTAAGTTAGTTAAACTGCTAGTTAAACTACATATAAACACGCGTTTCAATTTCACCCTGAAGCCGTTAGCACGTTGAGCGCTAGGTAGGTACCCGCCAGTTTTATTTTTTACTTAAATTTTGTTAATAAAACTACATTATTTTTAAATTACTTCAAAACATGCTCCAATTAAGTCTTTAATAAAACTATTTCGGGTACTATTAGAGCTTATTTTAAATGTACAACAAGTAATGCCTAAATTGAGACATCAATTAAAATCAGCCAGTACTTAAATCCACGCTTCTAATAGCTCACTGGCTCCCGTTTTCACCAAGACTTGACCTATTGTTTGTTTATTATTTCCCATAATATTACTAAATATCACTTAATAATGTGATGAATGTAATCACTATTTGTCCCAGAATCAAAAATTCGAAGACATCTGCCATCTACCAACCCGCACTGGGCCCGCGTGGTGGATTACGGCCCACTCCCTCTCACAGAGAGGAGCCGTGTGTCCCAGCAACATTATGGGCTGATTATGACTATTTGCCAAACTATGATAATATTGTAGCTCCTATACTAAACGAAAAGAAGAATACTTCAAAACGTTTGAATAATAAGTTATTTAAGCTCTCCACCACCCACATCCATTTAAAAGGTTACATAATGGTAACTAACATCCAAAAACTAGAACAAATTCCTCCCACAGTATCCTTGGTTACATTATTTACGGCACTTCGACAGTACCCAGTAAACTATCGAAGCTGATTTATAAGGCATTTGAAACTCTGTTCTTACTGCCTAATGAGAATTTATAGTTTCAACTCACATTGGTCAGTACACCAACGACGACGTGTATTACCGGTGCTAAAGGAATGTTTGAAAACATTTGAACGAATGTTTTGGGATCCTGAAGTGATTGATGTACTTTTGTTTTGGTTGTATTTGTGTTACCAGTTGTAATAGGAATAATGTATTCCTAGCCTTTTCCCAACTATATTGTGGTCGGCTTCAGAGGGGCTTGTGGCTAAGTAATAACAGCCGCACGGGTCAATCGATCAGGTTAAGCTACGCTTGCCACGGTTGGTCCGTGGATGGGTGACCATCTTTACATACCAAGACCCCTCCGTGCCTCGGAAAGCACGTTAACCCGTTGGTCCCGGATGTTATTCGTGGATCTTTGACAGTCGTTACGGGCCGTAACAACTTAGTTGGGAAAAGGCTAGGCAGATGATGATTGTGGTCGGCTTCCAGTCTAACTAGATGAATACCAGTATTTACATGGAGCGAATGCCTATCTGACCTCCACGACTCAGTTATTAGGCAATAGGATACCGCTTGCTCAGCAGGACTGTTTGTCTGGTTGGCTGGTTGAGGTAGAGATAAATGTGAATTTGACTACGGATGACTACGTGGGATTTCCACGAATATTCTTATGTCGAAAGAAAATATCTCAATGAATTGAAAAATGTGTTATTATATTGTTTACTAGCTGTTGCCCATAACTTCATCTGCGATCTAGGATGAAAAGTTCTATCTGTGTGCCAAATTTCATCCAAATCCATTTAGCCGTTTTAGCGTTAAACCATAACAAACAAACAAACTCACTTTACTTTTTAAACAAATAATATTAAATTAGGATTAATGTCGCCCTCGTAGAATGGTTTAATTGGTCAAGGACAGCTAATGAGACACAATTGATTTTCTATTGTTTGACTCCGAATCGGTGTCATGCGGGGCTTGACAGGTATAATTATACCTGTAATTTTTTTTCAAATTTTCATATGTTTGTTTCTAAACTTATTATATTGATGTCCTATGAAACCAAACGACGCGGTTGCGCAGCGAGAGCGCGACGCGCATTTATATGGCCAAGGCACCGGCGATTATTCGACCCTCAAGTAAATCTATCGCTCACAGCTAAACAAGGCCTCTAAAATGACCAACCTGTGAATACAGAAATTCATAGAAAATAAATTATTTACAGGTTCAAAGGCATCAAAGTTCCACTACCCTTTACGTAGGCAACACGTTAATAAATCTACATTTATGTCAACCTACAACAGCTCTAGTTTCCAGTCAAAAGAGAAATTACAAAGTAGAACAATTATTTAAATTAGTTACTGGGTTAATTAATGTTCGTCACGATGACCTGTCAAGGTTGTCCTATATTTAGTCACGTTAATTTTAATTCATGGGTCATGACCCAGACTTTTATAATGGTTTGACTTAGGTTGGTACTCTACTACAGAGGGAAAGCTAAAAATATTAGGAAGTAACTAATTTTGATTGAGATGATGAAATGAAGTCGCGTCTGTTTTTTCTAGATGTGCCGTGATCAGCATATAGGGCCGATTCACATGTTGAAAGTAGCGGCTGGCAGTGGCTCAGCGAGCACTTTCAGTGTGAAATAATTTTAAACTTTATCTACATAATTAAAAGACCAGTATCACTTGAAAAGCTCGAAAAGGTCGGCCGCCCGCGGTGCCGCGAAACCACCGGCGGCGCCATGCGCGTCTTTTCAGCGGTACTGCACGCGTCGCGTCGCTGCCGGCCGCTGCCGACCGTTTCCGGCCGCTGCCGACCGCTGCCAGCCTCTGCCGTTCCGGTGTGAATAGGCTTACTTACAAGGCTCATGAGAAATCAGATTATAAGCAACAAAATTTTAAACGCCCTCTAAACGTTTTATTTTCACTTTTTCTGATACAGGAATCACGTTAAAGTAAGTAAGTAGATCTTGTTTAGCTTAGAATTTTCTTATAAAAAAAGAATGTGCCAATAAAAAAAGTATTACATAGACTGTTGTTTTTGTATAAGCAAAGCCTCCCAGGAATATTGTTGGCATACGTTACATATAATATAAGGTGCGTCTGCCACGATACAGACGTTTTTATTAGTACGTAACTATTCTCTAAGAAAATCGTCTGTATTACGGCAGACAAAATAACTTTTTACGAAAATAAACTCGTCAAAGACAACATATCATAAGAGATGTCAGCACATGTGTAGGGGTCCACTAGGGCCGATGCCTGCGGGGGTCACGGATATGTCCGAAAGGGTTACCGAGGCCCCTGGCAATACAGGCAATGGAAGGAATACGGGTGGGTTTTAGTCAGTAAGAGTCAGACACACCCGCTCCGCCCAGAGTGGGAGAAGTTTTTTGATAATTTCCCAAACAAAAAAGAAGAGTCATTCAGTACAAAATATAACATCACGCCCGTAATCCCCGAAGAGATAGGCAGAGCTGTACCTATAGTTCACCCACATTTTTCCAGATATGTAAAGGTCCCAAATAAATAAGAGGCGAGCCTATTGCCATCAACCGGACATCATTGCAAAATCCAGCCTGCAAATGAGAAATTCCTAATGCAAAAACTCAATAACACTTTTCTGAACTGGGAATCAAACCCAGGGCCCCATGCACAGCGGTAGCGCTTACGACCACTAGACCGATGACGCAGTCATTCAGTACATGTTCCTATAAACGTCTGTAGCAACAAAACATATCTCCCTCCAAAATTATTTGACTCGTAACCTTCCTTAGAAGTTGGTTACAGTCAAGGCATATTTACGTTATTGGTTTTCGCTTCAGAACCCCTAAATGTGGCACTGGAGACACATTCGGTGTCGTTCTATGTATTAATGTTGTTCTTGTTTATTTAAGCGGGTGTTTCAATTGTCCCGGGCGATTTGTGGGTGAATATGAATGTGGTTTGTTGAACGTTTTCTTGCTAGTTGGTTTGTTATTTGAATTATTTTGTGTTGATTGGAATATTTTCAGAAAAATAATGTTTTTCACCTGGCTATATTTAAGCTCTATTGTGTGGTTAGCAGTGGAAATTTATTTTTACACACAACGAGGATTATAGATTTGTAGATAGCATTCACATACAATACATAGAATTGAGCGCTGAAACTGATGAAAGAAATTTATGCCCAAAAGTATACAGCCGGCCTGAAACTATCCTTAAATTTACGATTGAATTAAGATTTCTTTCATAACATCTCTGCATTCTAGTTTCATATATTGAAAGCTTCACAACGCATTTAAGCGTAAACAGATCATTTCTCAGCACAGTGATTTGTGGACCACACAAAATGACACACTGCACGACGAGTAACAGCTTCCGTCACCGTCAAACATCCTGTAAATGTATTAAACAGCACCAATACACGTGATGCCGTGTTGTTGTGTTACACGTGTTGTGTTACAGACCTTTCACGTTCAAAATCTATTATTACACAGTCACCAAAAATATTTAACAAAACAGATGAAAACAAAATAATTCGCTCCACATTTTCACGTAAACAAAAACACTCATATGCAAATGATAGCCATCGATTTCGAGGCAATAAAGGCTTAAATTAAAGCCTACGTTTTACGAATGGGCACGTATCAAAGTAAAATTGTACCAAATGTTACTGATGATGCCGATAAGCTGGCCGTTCGCGTTAATCGGGTGACGGTGCCGAAAATAATATATTTTGCTTATAGGACACTGACGGAAACGACTGATTTCAGAAAATAATTGAGTGGGAATGCTGGTCAGATTTTTGTCCCACTTATTAATTAATATAGTATAGTTACGCAAGACATATTAAATCTTGAAAAATGTTTGGTTAAACCAAAGTTAACACTGGTGTAACTTTTAACTGGAGTTTATTAAAATTATTTGTATAAATACACATTATTATTAGGGGATTTATTAATCTTCGATTGATGTGAGAACATACTGAAACAGTCACATTAAAAAAACGTGTAAATCTCTTGACGAAACAGCAACACAAAAAGGCCTTATAAATAAGCCGGCGGCACGCAGTGCTTGAGTCGTTGGCGACGGTACGGAATGTTGCCACTTTAAATATTATATTTATATAAACATTTAGAACTAAGTATTATATTTATTTTATTACTTATTTTGCTATGATTATCTTACTCGTGCTCGTGCTCGTGCTCTTTATCGTGCGTGTATGACCAGATGTATGAACGTAATCGAAGCAAAAGGAGTATGTAAGGAGCGTAGCAGGTGGCGTTCTATAGCTTTTGCCTACTTCCATGGGAAGAAGGCGTGAGTTTATGTATGTGTGTGTGTGTATCTTACTCAATGCTGCACCGGTTGACGTCATCACGTCAACGCTGGATATCGCTGAAAACCAGCGCTGGGTATTGTCTCGCATAGGGTCACAGCATTATGCTGAGCGAGCGCCTTTTTGCGTGGATGTGACGCATCGTTTCCCTCAACTTGTTATTTCGTGTTTGTGTTCTTTTTTGCGCTATGTTTACCGCAAATAAACATATTTTCATAATTTTTTCTTCTTTCCATGACAAATTTCTAATTAAAAAAAAAATATTCTTGATATTATGGCCAAGGTAACTCTTGTACAACATTTTGTGGGCCCTACAATATTAATAAAATATCCGTATGATTAGTACTTACATCCATGTCATTCAAAGAAATAAATTGATTTTCCGAAAACTCAGCCTGAAGCGAAAAGAATCAGATATCTTTTCATGGTAAAAGTCTTTAGAAATATTACAGAAGCAATTTCTCTCATAGGTACTGCTTTATTAAGTTTGTGCTGGCGACAATTTATTATTTTAGACGACGACCTGGTAAAACTTACACCTTACGATCGTTTGTCATGAGACAGTTTCTACGTGTTACGACACAAAAGAATAGTTCTGCGGGTGGAGGAAGGAAATTATTTAGAATGAAAAAGGCTCACCCTTTACTAATACTTTTCGGACGCCGAAACGAAACTCTTGTGTAAATCTTAATGATACTCGTACGCACCTATATTTTTTGAGGTAGAAATCGAAATCTCGACAATACAAAATGGTGGAGCTATAAAATGGCGTATCTGGAGCTAAAATTGTAGATCGTTCCCACTTGTGAAAGTCATCAGTACCTACCGAGCTCCAAATTATCGTCCAAATCACACACGTATATTGGCGCCTGAGCGGAATTGCTCTAATGTAGCTCAATTTTCGGATTCATATTCGCTTACCGTATCTCGATTCAAAAATCGAGCTGCAATCCAGCTGGTTTAGAGCACGCATGATTGATAGGTGCACAATTACGTTGCGAATTGAGGTTCGGAAAATCTCTCACATATCATGCTTCGAAAACGTGCCAGGAAGCGCACACAAATTGGCCTCAAACTGGCTAAAATTGGCCACGAAAAAACAGGCCAGTTGCCACACCATTAAATCACCCTAGTACCACCCAAAAAATACGAATGTGGAAGATATTTACATGGAAAAACTGCGCGAAGTCCAGTGAGTTTTCCCACATTTACTCCCGTGTAGCTGTGTTATTTCGTTTATCGCTCCGGCCGTCAGTTCGCTACGAAATTTAATTTATCAGCTACGGTATGGCAAGTGTGGATGGACCCGATACGAACGTATCATTCCGTCGGAACGGTATAAAAATTAAAAAAGAGTCTACTTCGTATACAAAATTCATGTGGAATCAGCTCGTTGAGTTGAGCTCAGTTTTACGCGATGTTATTTTTATAGTGGAGTTGGGTTATATGGGATCGGGTTCCTTATTAACCTTGATTTAATTAAGGTTCCTAACGATTGTACGTATGTAACTTTTGTTGTGGTTGTACGTAGGTAAAATTGAGTTAAGAACGGTTTACTATTGTTGCTGCGTTTATTGACTTTTCGTTGACAGTTAAAAAGATCATTAGGGATCGTGCCAAAATTTTAACCACATGCTAGTGTTGTCTATTGTTTATATTATTATCTTTTGTACGTCACATGAAATGTCACTACATGAAAACCAGTGTCTAATAATTTCACCGACAATGAATTTACAAATTTTCGCTTGACTAGTAACGATTGGCAAAAACCTGATTTGTCATTTCATCGTTATACAACAACAAGTTCGCCAAATAATTCACTTAGGAAAATAATTACCCGATAACCTTTTTTAATAACGTATTATTTGACAAAGAATTCTTTTTGCATTTATTCATGTTATTAAAAACATCAAAACAACGTTTGGAATAAAAACGTTTTACATATTGCATTATTTATTTATTTATTTATTTATAGAAAAACCAACAGCTATAATGAATAGGTAACAATTGTATATGCTACACAGAGCCAATTACAGGTTCTCACGGGTAAAAACAGAGAATTTAGTAGAAATCTTTGGATCACTAACAAGCACGATAGAAAATAATATAAATAAGGTACTTTAAGCACTATGCACTTTTAAAAAAAGTCGGCATTCATGTGAGTGCGTGCAGAATAGGTTTTGGTGGAAAATGGGTCAAATGAGAACTCTTTACAAAGGATATTAAAGTCCTTACTCGCTCGCACTATGTATCAATTTTGCCTGTAGTAAGAAGAAGAAAAAGGAATTAAAGGAAATTATTACGCAGTTTCCTAATAATTAAACTCATTAAATAGGCCAAATTGCTAATCTTTTGTTTACGAGACTTATAGTCTCTTCAATTTTTTTTTTTGTGCAATGCTATTTATCTTGAACAATCTCAGGAAGTTTCAGGTGTAGAAAATAAAAACTTTCAGAAATGAAAAATGATATTGTATATGTCGCAGCCAACTAGCTTACTTACTTTGTAACTGCTACCACTTCGGCTCGTGCGTGGTTGGTCGCAGTTCTAGTTGTCCTTCAGCTATTTAATTGGGTGCCAGCGTCTAAAGAACGGCCTTTTTTTTTTTTGGGTGGGAAATCATCAAATAACTTCTCCCGCTCTGGGCGGAGCGGGAGGGTGTGTCAGACTCTTACTGACTAAAACCCACCCGTATGCCTTCCGTTGCCTGTGTTGCGAGGGCCTCGGTGACCCATAAGTACCTTCAGAACGGCCTAGGCATCCAATTAGCTGGCTAATTTCACCAGTTGGCTGCGACATATAATATATGATAAGATAACCTCAACTTTTGTACTATTTTATTGCTTTTACGTCATTTTGACAGTAAGTGTTGCTATTTTATGGAATTTTAAATAATGCGTTTTGATTTTGCAATAAGTAGACGCGCACTTTTGTTTTGTTGATAATTCACATTATTTTTCGTTATTTTATTTGGGTATCGATTTCACAGGGACTTGACCTTTTTTTGGGGTGAATAATTAAGAACATTTTGATATTGTGACAATCTAAAGATATTATTTTTACCTGATGGTTTCTGCTAAAGGAGAAACGAAACGCAAACGAATTGGCAGCCATTTTTTTATTGCGATGTCAATAGAAACGCAATGAGAACTAAGGATGCAAGAGCGAGCCTAGTGAGCTAGACAGGTTAGGTTTGAAGGGGATGGCGGGGTCTAGGGTGAGCGAGCGAACAAAGACCCCGCCATCCACTCCAAACCAAGGTGACTCCGTCGACTACGCTTTACTAAAAAAAAATAAACATACACACAAAAAATATAAAATAGTATAAGAAATTGCCATAAAGTACAGAGCTTTCGCAAAAAAAAAATGCATGCATGCATTCTAAAACTTCCCCTGTACGGGGGGATCTCCCCCTCCTCCCTCCTTTATTTGACGCACTTGCAAACTGTATAAAATACCGAAGGCGTTGATAACAGAATGATTGACATCTACTCGAATGCCAGTGCAATAACTATTCTAGGTAGGTAGTTCAATCAAATTATGTTAAACAATACTGTTCGGATCACTTTGTGATTGGTTTAGAGAATTAATTTTAAAATTATAAATATAAAAAATCACGTTTATACTAAATAGTATAAACGTGATTTTTTCAAAAGAATCTAAATATTAAATGAAAAATGTATAAATGATTAAATATCATGCGAAACATTTGCAACGAGAAAGCAATTGCCAAATAAATGTTTTTAAAGCGAGTAAAATAAAACATTTGCGGAATAAGTTGTTTTTGAAATAAATAGTATAAGAAACGTTAGTTGTAATTAAAAAAATTGTCAACGGTGTTTTGGTGAATTATTTGTGAACAATAAAAACCATTTAGCACAAAATATTCAATCGGTCTCAATGAAATTAATAATCATTTAAATTATTATGAAACTATCATGAAATGGCAATAATAGTAGCTCATGATACTTACATGAACTTGACTTTAGAATAGCTTTCTAGATGAGTTTATCTTTCTCTCTTTTTATTTTACTTAACAAGTTCTCAAGGACTGTTATCGTGAATCATCTACTCCTATTCATAAGACACATAAATCACTACAAAACGTGTCCCTTCATAAAAATATCCTAACACTATATTAACATAATTCAATTCTGTCGCTCGTCAAACACGAAAAGACCCATCTCCAACTATCGTTTTATAGCCAGAAGTTTTTATATCTTCGTTGAGGAACCCTAATAAAAGCTAATATGGCGGCTGATGAGAAAATTTTCCTTCCCTTTGGGTTCAAGGGCATTTATGACTAAGTATTTTTAGTACTTTTTTTCTTGTTCTGCCTCGTTGGTTTAGTAAGTGGTTGTCGGTAGTGATCGCAAGCGCTACTGCTGGAGAGGGCATGGGCAGCCGTCACCTCCTTCTGCGAAGCAGTAATGCTCGCGAAGGAGGCGGCGGGACGGCTGAGGGAAAGGTAAATTTCGCGCCCTCTCGCCCCTAGCCACTGCAGGAGACGCCCTGGGCGTCGAATCCCGGGCGGATTTCCGGCCACCGTAGGCGCGGGCTTGCGGAAGGTGAGCAATGGGTAGCTCACCGTCCGGTAAGGACCAGGCCCGGGTCGATGGCGCGTCGTATTCCACGCGCGCCTCAAAGAGATGTCGTCAGCACAAATGTAGGGGTCCACTAGGGCCGAAATCTGCCGGGGTCGAGGGAAGGTACTAAAGGGTCACCGAGGCCCCTGACACAAAAATTTCTTAAGAGCAGCCCGGAGTCTGGATTTGTGTCCGGTTGATGGCAATAGGCTCGCCTCCTGTTAAATGAGACTTAAACATAACTTGCGAAATGTGGGCTTACTACAGGTACACCTCTGCTTAACCCTTGGGGAATACAGGCGTGATGTGTATGTTTTTTTCAAAGTCAAAGTCAAAAACGTTTATTGCGAACTAAGTGTACAATGTTGGTGTTATATTAAGATAGTACTTATGACTTAGCAGCCAAGCTTTTTTTTTTTGTTATGTGGTGGTACTTGTTTCGATGTTGTTCTTTATTTTCTTTCCTTTGTCTGATTTTGAATTTTGATTAATGTATTTCAATTTATTCGAGGAACCAGAAGGTGGGTTTAACTTTGTTTTACATTTTAAATACCTCTTGTTTTCTCGCTTTCCCTAACTTACCAGTTTTATGCATAATTCATACACTAAAAACAGGATTTTTTAGGAAGCCTGCTATTGTCTCTAAACTGGTTTAAACTACCAGTTTAGAGACAAAACCAGGCTTGCAAAGTCTTAAACATCTGTCAATACTACATACGAGTACATCTCAAACTAGATCTATAAGCTAGACTTTACTCGAGTTTCCGAACAAAACGTTCGTCGAAAAACTATTCATTCTATCGGAAAACCCGTTCGAAACACAGTCGAGTAATCAAAAATTGGACCAAAAACTCCCGCTACAAACCCTGTACCGTAATTCAAAAAAAGAAAAGAAAAAAATTGAGCTCTATTTCACGGAGGGTCGTTAAAATGCGGTTTATTTTAGTAGTTTTCCGTGAAGCTTGCGCAACCGGGAAAAAAGGTAAGTTAAAAAAGTTTTGGCATTTTGTTTTTTCAGTAGAGCCCCAAGAGACTGGTTTTTGACCTCCACGGTTAATCTACGGATACCGAATGGCGTGGGGCGAAACACTTTTGGACATGCTGTGACAGGCGTGAAATATTAAAACACGGACGTGTATTTTTTTCCAAATTATATAATTCAGTTTCGGCGAATTTTGAGGTTGGTTTTTTCCTCGTAAATATTTATTTTTAGACACAAACATTTTTTTGATATTGGCCTACAAATACTGACATATTTTACACCGATAAAAAACGAGACCGACATAAATACCGTGAAATCCTTAGTACACAGTACCGATACCAAAACAATGTACGTTTCGTGGGGGTATTTGACAACTATCAAAAAAATACACGATTTAATACTTATTTTAAACATTTAAAATAAGTATTAAAAAGTTTAAAAACTTTTTAGTAAAAAAGTTACTAAAAAGAGATATGGTGTAAAAAAAAAACAAATAAAATCAGTAGAAAAATAGAGAAGTTATATGCTTTTGAAATTATTCTTCAATCCTTGACACACAAAACAATCATTGTACTGTATGGCGCGAAGTTTCAATGGCTCTCCTGTGTTGTGACGTCAGATGCAAGTAGTGCTGTTTCTTTCTAACATAGACTAGAACGTAAACAACTTCGCCGTTTTTATAGATATATATATATTTTTTTACTGTGGCTTCACTTTTTTCTAGGTTTAAGAAAATCAAATAAAAAATAACAGTGAAATACCCTATTACAATTTACAACCGTCATCCTTATATTTGATGACGAAAATAGTTTTCGCATTCGTCTATTTTCACAATTTAATACGAAAACAAACAAACAAAGCCTAGATAAGGGAGAATTTCATTTTGCCTGCACATAGAACTCATTTCACATAGAGATTGAGGTTAAAGAGAAGCCGAGATTTGGGGTCTCGGCCTAATGTTTAGTTTCGGCCAGTTATTGCGACTCCAATATAACCTAATTATCTTGATACCCCTAGATGAAAAGCCAATTAATCTTCTTTGGTCAAAACAAAAATGGGACTATAGTTTAACCCCAGTCGAGATTAGTGGCAAGAACTTACATTAACAATTCAAATTCATTCAAGTTCTCCTGCCCTAATCACAATTTATTTGGGGTCGGCGTAACATGTCCCTTTCTTCCATGTCAACATTCCGCAACATGTCCACTTCGCTATTAGTCGTAATCTCTGTAGTAACCCCCTTACTAGCCATATCATCTTTCACACAGTCCATCCATCGTTTTTTTTCGTCTTCGCCTACTCTTATTGCCATCGACATTCATACTCAAAACTTTCCTCACGACATTTTCCTTATTCCTCCGCATCACATGCCCATACCATGACAACCGATTTCCGCATAACTTTTCAGTCACCGGTGCCACTTCCAGGTTTCCTCTTATGTACTCATTTCTTATTCTGTCCATTCGTATCACACATCCCTATTAGCATTCTCATTAACAATTCAAATATCAAACAGATATATATGTAAATTTAGATTATATTAAGATTATTCTGCCTACATTGAGATATAGATCTCCAGCAAATTCATCTTATTTTAAGTAATTGCTCAAATGAATAGGGATAAAAGGAATAATAAACGGAAGTCCTGCTTTTAGTAAAGACAGTGTATCCCTAATCCGTCCTCTTTGTAGATTTAAAGCTAATTTATCCAGGCTAATGCCTTCTTTGTGCGACTGAGCACGCTAATACCTCGACTACGCTGGCCTTGTGACCTTGTAAAGGATTTTTTAAGATTACGAATGTGTCTCAAGGCCCGGTAGTTCGTCGTCAGTACAAGTGTAGGGGTCCGCTAGGGCCGATGCCTGCCGGGGTCGCGGGAAAGTCCGAAAGGGATACCGAGGCCCCTGGCAACACAGGCAATGGAAGGAACACGGGTGAGTTTTATTCAGTAAGAGTCTGACATACCGCCTCCCGCTCCGCCCAGAGCGAGAGAAGTTGTTTGATAATTTTCCACCCAAAAAAAAAGGCGTGCTATTTATTGCACACTTTTTCGTACACCTAGTTATTGCCCAATTAAAAGTAAATATTTTTGCATAACATTTTACTTAAGTTTTAAATCATAATTATTCTTTTTCTTACGAGTAGCGTGTCGGTAACAATCTAAATCGACTCGGCCCAGAAATAGGCTACGTGTTTGGCGCCATCAGTAGCGTCCATCAGTTCCTGTAACGTGCAGGACAGGACACGCAGAACACGATATTAAGTGTCCCATCGTTTGTGGAACAGCACCACACTTCAAGGTGGAGTCATCTATGAATCAACACCGAAAAAAAGAAAAATCATCACCGTCGATGTTGTTGCACCATCACTTCCGTTTATAACCATAATTAAGGAAGTCAATATTTAAAAACCCTATAGTTAAATGATCCATCAAAATAATGTGTAAAAGTAGCAATGTTAAACGACTGTGGTTGCTGAACTGTACTGCACTTTATGGGTCCAGACTCTTGAACAATTAAAGTTACTGATCAAAACCAATTCAATTTTAGAATGAATTCAAGTCGTAGAGTTTCGATATCGGTATCGGCCAACAAATTCAGTCTCGGCCGAAACCACGGCACATGCCTACTGCCTAGCATAGGGGTTTAATAGTATGGAAATGAGCGCGCAATGAATATGACTGAGGAGCTGAACGGAACGTCTTTTGTTCGAAAACGTGACGAGAAAACGTGTGCTGTAGTTGTGATAAATTCTTGATATAATTGACTTGACTTTGAATTGTTAGTTTTGGTTTTATTATGTCAGGCTAATTTGTTATAGGCTTTTAAAACATTATGTAGAAACCGTTAAAGGGTCAGAAATAGACTACGGTAGATACGATATTGTTTGAGGATATGTCAGGATCGGTAGCTTGGGTTTCATACCCTGACAGCAAGATATGATTTTCATTGCTTTAAGTTTTTCATACGTTACTTCTTATATTAATGTACTTAAAAGGAAATTTGAAAAAACGGAAGAGAAGCTCGTATTATAAGTAATAGTAGACCTGGGAACAGAATGATTTTTAGGGTTCCGTACCTCAAAAGGAAAAAACGGTACCCTTATAAGATCACTCGTGTGTCTGTCTCAGCCGATTGGTTCCAAATACACATATGAATATTTGTGACCCAAACGCGGACGTGTAACGTGAATGAATTAATTTTGAATACGGGGTCACTTTTGGGGGCAAAATAGAAACTAAAAAAAATGTTTTTCAAACTGTACCGTATCACATAACAAATGAAAGGGATTATCGTAAGAATTTCAGATATCTTCTTTTTTAATTTTAAAAGTTATTTTAGAAAATTTGTTAAACATTGACTATGGGAGGGAATACCTCCCTGTCTCCGAAACAACTAAGCCGAAAATGTTGAAAAAAATACAGAAAATAGTTATTTACTTATAGATTACTTAAACTTATAGATTATTCTTAAAATAACATGGTAAATCTTTTAATATTTTAAATACAAACTGACATTTGCAGTTGGAATCTATAAGGTTAGAATGCATGTGAACATGTTTTTCAACGACAATGTTAAATTTGTTCTTCGGATAAATTCATCCCAACTACAGAACCCTTCATTGTTCATTGTCCGACATACACTTGACCAGTTTTTGTATGGTTTGTAGCTGCCATGCATGATATTGTAATAAATGTTTCTAACATTAACTTCTATAAAATACCAAAACCAAGGCAAAAGTCAACGTTTACCCAGTAACATTACATCAATAACACTCAATTTACACGTCAAACGCAGGAATTCATGGAATTTGTCGAAGTTACGTTAACAAATAGACATTATTGCCTTTGGTTTCCGAGAAAAAATCCGGAGAAATATCATCCTAAAGAGAGGAATGTAAATAGAAGGGCTTTTGATCAACGAAGATTGTAATAAGTTTAATTTGACGGAACCGGGCTCTAGCTGATCATTATGATCAGCTAGAGCCCGGTTCCATCTAATCCAATATAAAGCATGAGTG
Organism: Atethmia centrago; assembly: GCA_905333075.3. NCBI lineage: Eukaryota > Metazoa > Arthropoda > Insecta > Lepidoptera > Noctuidae > Atethmia > Atethmia centrago. Next base: position 26,180,233 of record HG995382.1, on the reverse strand, counting down.
TTATGATAACGCCCATGCTTTATATTGGACTAGATGCGCCCCGCGGTTTCACCCGCATAAGTTTTGACCCCGTCGCTATATCGGGATAAAAAGTATTATATCTATTATTCCTGGTGATAAACTATCTGTGTGCCAAATTTAGTCCAAATCTGTTCAGTATTTTTTGCGCCACATCCACGCCGCATGCCACGGTCAATTCTCCAACTGCAAATTTAAGTTGGTCGACTATTACTCGTTCAATTGTAAAGCCCGCTTAGCTGTGATAGTTCCATGGTACGGAGCGAGAGGGCATGGGCAGCCGTCACCTCCTTCTGCGAAGCAGTAATGCTCGCAAAGGAGGAGGCGGGACGGTTGAGGGAAAAGCACGTTTCGCGCCCTCTCGCCCCTAGCCGCCGCAGGAGACGCCCTGGGCGTCGGGAATCTCGGGCGGATTTCCAGCCACCGTAGGTGCGGGCTTGCAGACGGTGAGCAATGGGTAGCTCACCGTCCGGTAAGGACCAGGCCCGGGTCGACGGCGCGTCGTATTCCACGCGCGCCTCAAAGAGATGTCGTCAGCACATATAGTAGGGGTCCACTAGGACCGATGCCTGCTGGGGTCGCGGGAAGGTACTTATGGGTCACCGAGGCCCCCGCAACACAGGCAACAGGAAGGAATACGGGTGGGTTTTAGTCAGTAAGAGTCTGACATACCCTCCCGCTCCGCCCAGAGCGGGAGAAGTTATTCGATGATATCCCACCTTCAAAAAAAAAAAAAGCTGTGATAGTTTTTTTTCACATATCCAAAAACAACCATTTATGTGGCAGAGGGAGGGGGACATTTGACTAACAAAAATTAGCATTTAGCACAAAGCTTAATATTACGCATACGCATCCCTGAATCGACTAATTATTTTTACAAACCAGCAATATTTTTGAACGTCCTATCCAACGATACCCCACACCATGGGATAGACGAGAAAAATAAATATCATCCTCACATTACGTGCAAGGGTACCTCCCTTGCACGTAATGTGAGGATGATATTTATTTGAGCCTAAAAATTTTTTTTTTACAGAATTTATTTTAGCACTTTGTTGGCGTGATTAATATGTATACCTACGTCAAGTTACAGCTTTCTAGTACTAAGCATCTTTGAGCTACAGCGGGGAAAAACAGACAGACAGACAGACAGACGGACATGGCGAAACTATAAGGGTTTCTTGTTTACCATGCTAACCTGGGGGGTAACCATCACCTCTTATAGCAGTATTATTATAATATTACTTTACAGTGGGAAAGTGATGGAGCTATACAGGACTTATAGCTCTATCTCTTTCTCACGCTAAAGTAATATTGAAATAATACTGCTTTAAGAGGTGATGGTTACCCCCCTGCACCCTAATTGCGTAACACGCTACCAATCACAATCTGAATGATTTTGCTAATCCATTGCTTCATATGTTCGAAAGACTTGTCTGCTCAACAAGGTAAATAATGCAATGAATGTGATTGAACTGTCAAAATGACACCATTGTGTCATTAGGGTATTTTACTATATACGAGAAAAAAAACTATAAATATATTATTGAGATAGTTTAGGCAAAAAGGAGTCGGGAAATGTTACTTTTAGTTCATAAAATAACAAAATAAATTTTAAAATTCAATTAAACGTTTTCAGTTTTTCTAATCTGTTAAAAAACACCATGAAATAGTAGCCGCCATGTTATTACGTCATACCGCTATGTAAACGTTTCAACTGTCAACTGATAGTTAGATAATAGATCAGCGCATTTGCTTATATAGTCAAGTGACGTCATAACCACAGAGCAACATGGCGTCCACTGCGTCCAGCGTTTTCGTCAAACTACGCGCGAAATTTGAAAATGTAAAATTTTAATGCATTTTTATGGCACTTATCGATTGAATAAAAATTTTGTGATTTTTTTTTGGGGCATATTAGTACTATAGAATTTAATTAAGACACTTTTCAAAAATGGGTGTAAGACCCTATTGCCCCGCTGGGCTTAGTTATATTAGTGGTATTTATTACTTGGCTGATAAATACTTAGACCTTGCAAAAAGACGTCTTGTATTCATCTCGTTTCGTCTCGTACTTCGTTTTGAATACCGTTCTGTAGTAATCAAGCTTTTGTTTTATTATTAACAAGTCAATTTATCTTAGTTTTGATTCATCTTATTCTTGAAATCATAACTTACTCTTAGATAGATAACGTTCTGTCTTTATTTAGTCAAGATGACAGAACTTAATAAAGCTTTCATTCCGAGAATTGTTAGTCATATTTTCTTAGTGATTTTCGGAAATTAATAGTAAAGTGGAACAAGAACTAAATCCATTATTCAGGTTAATAGCATTGATATTTTGAAATATTCCATCATTTCCCGGAAAACAAAGATTGATGTCTCAAACTTGGGATCTTTCTTCAATCAAAACTTGAAAAACAATTAAAATGATAATCATTTATCTGTCCTTCCAATTAGTGTCGTCGAAATAAACTTATTCGTGGGCTCGGTTTTCTCGTATTGCAATGGTTTGGTCTAAGACAAAGGCGGATTTAGTTTTTTGATACCCAACTAAAAAAAACAAAAAACCCGACTGCAAAAACACATAACTGAAAAGGGAAAAACAAGCATTATAATCTTTATAATTTTGGTCTTGCAGGCGGGGACAACCAAAAGTTACACCATATTTCAGGTTATTCCACTGTCCCCGCCTGCAAGACCAAAATTATATAGATTATAATGCTTGTTTTTCCCTTTTCAGTTAAGTGTTTTTGCAGTCGGGTTTTTGTTTTTTAAATAATTTATTTTATTTCAAGCTTTTTAGTGTTATTAATATATATATATTTGAAAATTACACATTACTAGCTTTTATTTGATACCAATATTGTTTCAATTAATAAAAAAAAAAACCCTTCCCCTCCTTTTTTTTTTGTATTTGCAGATGCAATTTATAAATATTACATAGCCTATGTCACTCCCATAATTAAGACGAATCTAACGACACCTCTTATGTTAAAATCCATCAAGCTGTTTAGCCTACAGAGCGTGCCAAAGAAATAGACATACATACATACATACATACATACATACGCTCGAAAAACATTACCCTCCTGAGGCAGTCGAGTAAAAAGCTCTGTTAGTATTTTCCTTTACACTATTATGAAATCTGACTTACAAGATCATTATGAGCATTAATGGTTTAATTATTTACCACTATTGGGTAAATAAAAATCCAAAAAGTAACTCGCCCATTTGCAAGCAAGTATACTCAAAACTAAAATAATAGGATAGGATTTCGTAGCATGATTCCTACTTCCGCACGTCATCATCTGCCTAGCCATTTCCCAACTATGTTGAGGTCGGCTTCCAGTCTTACCACGTGCAGCTGAATACCAGTATTTTACGTAGAGCGACTGCCTATCTGACCTCCACAACCCAGTTACTGGATAATTCGATACCACTTACGCGTGGTTGTCATGCTTTTGGTATTCTGACGAGTCGTAACGACTGTCAAAGATCCACTAATGACAGCCGGGACTAACGGCTTTTTTTTTCGGGGCGGATTTCCAGCCGAGATTCCCGACGCCCAGGGCGTCTCCTGCGGAGGCTAGGGGCGAGAAGGCGCGAAATTTGCCTTTCCCTCAACCGTCCCGCCTCCTCGCGAGCATTACTGCTTTGCAGAAGGAGGTGACGGCTGCCCATGCCTTCTCGCTCCGTACCATGGCCTGAACCAGGGCCGGACGCGAGAGATCTCTGCCGCCGATCGCCTCCACGAGGTCACGGCGGTGCTCTGCCCAAGCCGGGCAGACCCCCACCGTATGCTTCACCGTGTCCTCGTGTGATCCAAGAATGACAGCCGGGACCAACGGCTTAGCGTGCTTTCCGAGGCACGGAAGAGTCTTGGTATCTAAAGATGGTCACCCATCCACGGTCCAACCGCGGCAAGCATAGCTTAACTTGATCGATCGCCCTGTGTGATTGTAATTACTTAGCCACAAGTCCCTACTATCGCACGTAGTCGACTTTTTTCTAATTTGCAAGTAATCGGTAATACAAAGACAACATTTTGAAACCATTCGATCGCATAATGCCTACTCTTTAATTGTCTCAGTTAAAGAAAGAAAGATTTTTTTTTTTTATTTGGGTAACGCACAGGAAATACAACAATAGAAAAAGGACATAAAACTAACAAAATCATGAAAACATAAAAAACTTAACATGATAGTGAAAACAAAAACAAAATAGAAGACCTGTGTGAGGCCAAAAAGGCTCCTATCTCAGCATGATGCTAAGTTACGTCATAGTTAGCATTTCTTTGTGTACTGTGTGACTGCGACCTGCACTCTAACTGCGTTCAAACACAATCCAACGGTTTTGAAGGAAATTCTTAATCCATTGCTTCATTGGTTTGAAAAATTCTTCTGCTCAACAACGTACAGTTCAGCCACGTTCATTGCGTTATGAACGTGGCTGAACTGTCAAAATGATAGAAATTGCGATCAATTGTCAGTTTATGTGTGTAACGTAACAGTCTAATCAAACGTTTGTCATATTGTCGTACATTTTTATTTATTTAAAATAATATTCTGAACAGCAGTGAGCAGTGGTGGCTTAGACTCAGTGGTAACGGCCGCGACTTACGAGTTGTAGTTCGAACCCAGACAGGCTCTTTACTTTTTGTAAATTATTTCATCACTACTGCTCTCAAAACCGTGAAGGACAACAACGTGAGGAAACTGGCATGTTCTAGAACCAAAAATTCGAAGACATGTGACATTTACCAACCCGCACAGGGCCTGCGTGGTGGATTCCGGCCCACTCCCTCACACAGAGAGGAGGCCTGTGTCCCAACAGAACATTATAGGCTGTTTATTTAATATTCTGAATTCAATGTTTTTGTATACTTGCACCACACAATCGAGCCGTAATGAACAAAAATTCAACGGGAACGGTATTGTGCTGAAAAATTGAGTATTCCCATCGACCTGTTAAGTTTATGAGTGTCCCGTTTTTACAAATGCTTTGCCCGTAATATTATTAATGGAAAACGGATTCGTTATTAATTCAGTTTCCGTAATTTAATGATTTGTAGTAGGTATCTACGTACAACATATAGCTGCTGTTGTAAGGTACCTTAGGTTACTTTCATTAGGTCTAGTTTTTGTTACAGTCATCCGCAATATTCGTTTTGCCACGGACTCTAGTTCGTAAGGACAACTTTCTGCCAGATCACACACAATGCAGTAACATCACCCATTTTTATTTTTTTTTAGGGGGGAAATTATCAATTATTCTTCTCCCGCTGTGGGCGGAGCGGGAGGGTGTCAGACTCTTACTGACTAAAACCCACCCGTGTCCCTTCCGTTCCCTGTGTTGCCAGGGGCCTCAGTAGCCCTTTTGTACCTTCCCGCGACCCCGGTAGAAGACCACCCATGTATCACCTTTTTGTAAAATCCTATTGATTACCTACTCCTATAACTGCAAAATACTTACTAATCTTATTTCATCACCGCTTATCACTATTGATCGCCTGGGAAGCTATTGTAGGCATAAATAATAGGTTGGGGAAAACGTTTCTTCGCATTTTTTAAGAAAATTCAAAACATTTTTTAATATAGTTTATTTACATTTAACTAAAGTATGTAGGGACCATTTTGTTCGATAACTTTTTGCCATCTTGTAGGTAGGGACATGATCCCATTGCTATAGAAATTTTGGGACTTCTGATCAAAATACCGCGACAAGTGGTTTTGGCAGTCCTCTCGTGATGTTAACCTGATACTGCCTAAAGAATTTTGAAGAGACCGAAACAGGTGGAAATCTGAAGGTGCAAGGTCAGGACTATACGGCGGATGCTTTAACACCTCCCAGCCAAACTCTCTTAATTTTTGCTGAGTGGCTAAAGATGTGTGAGGTCTAGCGTTATCATGATGAAAAACCCCACCCCTTCTGTTGATTAATTCCGGCCGCTTTCTCTCAACTTCTTGCTTTAATCTCATCAGTTGTTCGCAGTAGCGTTCAGAATCGATGGTCCTGCCTGGTGGCTACAGCTCATAATGAATAATGCCCTTCCAATCCCACCACACACACAGCATCACCTTGTTGCGAGTTAACCCGGGTTTCGCCACAGTCTGTGAAGCCTGACCGGCCTTTGACCACGACCTTTTTCGCACGTTCTTGTCGTACGTGATCCACTTTTCATCACCAGTTATCAGTTTCTTCAAAAATGGTTCGGTTTCATTACGTCGTAATAAAGAATCACAAATGAGTACACGGTTCTTTAGGTTTCTTTGAGTGAGCTCGTGAGTTACCCAAATATCGAGCTTTTTTGTGTACCCAGTTTTTTTCAAATCCGTTAAAACTGTTTTGTGGTCAATTCTCAGTTCTTCAGCTACGTCTCCACTTTTTCAAAAATAGCATCCATTTTATCCGTAATAGGGCGACCAGAGCGACGTGCATCTTTGACATCAAAATTTCCGGATTGAAAACGCTTAAGCCAAATTTGTGCTACCCTCACAGACACTGCACTAGGTCCATAAACATCGCAAATTTTTTTCGCGGCTTGCGTTGCATTTTTACCTTTTTTGTAGTAAAATTTTAAAATGTATCGAATTCTTCATTAGATTCACTCATCTTGACGGTACGAAAAACAAATGAAAATCACACATTTTCCTAATTTGAATTTGGAACTATGTTCTTTAAAATTTTAACTTTCAATGATACCAAAACCAGCCAGGTACAAATAGTATACGAAATGCGAAAATACTTTTTCCCCAACCTAACATATAAACCTAAATTTTGTTTTATGTCTTTGTTTTTTTCTTTTCTTTCTTTCTTCTTTCTTTTACTGTAAGGTAAGTATCTTTAAACGAAATGACAGGTGGATTCTTTCTACCTTTCTTAAGTACAAAACGTTTTTTGAACAACGAGAGAAACTCTGATTAGTCAATAAATTAACCTTAAATATGTATAGACGTGTGTGTGTGTGTGTGTGTGTGATTTGTATGTGTGTGTGTGTGTGTGTGTGTGTGTGTGATTTGTATGTGTGTGTGTGTGTGTGTGTGTGTATGTGTTACATCTTCTGATACAGCGGAAATATTATATAAAAATAATAATTATACCAGGCCACTCAGAAAGTATTGCGAAAAAAGTTTTTATGTATGAGAGACTGGCCAGTTATAATCTATTTTGAAAATATGATTATTTATAAGTAAAAATAGGTACCTTCCAATTTCAAAATTTCCCTCCACATTGTTTGCGAGCCAATTTAAATTATCGTGTCTAATTAAAAAATGGATCTGCGCCGGGAACATTTTCGCGCTATGATTTTTTTCGATTTCAAGTCTCGCCTGATACTAGACGTATCGTACGATAGACTTTAAATGGCATGCATGGATGAAGGCCTCCGCGGGCTTTGCTCCACCACGACAACGCGCCTTCGCACACCACGCTCAAAACGAGGGACTTCCTGGACAGCACCCCGGTCAAACTCCTGGGTCTTCCTTACAGCCCTGGCCTAGCACCGTGTGACTTCTTTTTATTCCCAGAAAAAAGAAATCAGCTCAAAAGGATACGTCGCCGGAAGATGCGCTGTCAGCGTTCGAGCAGGCTGTAAACGAGGTATCCGCGGCGGACTGGAAAAGGTGTTTTGAAAACTGGTTCAGACGCATGAAACTTTGTATAGAGGCTAGTTGAGAGTACTTTGAAAAGATTTAATAAAAAATATTTACCTGTAGATCATTATTTTTTCTGAGTGTCCCACATAAGTCTGAGAGTGCTGATTTTTAAAGAGACTTATAATGTATCAACTATCGAATAATAGGTATTCTAGCTCACAAAATAAAATGAAATTTTCTACAAATGCTCAGACAAAATTTCTAGGAATGCTAATGACCGCCTCCCAAGCGATCGCATAGTCAATATTTCGGTAACGGTGTGTGTGTGTAGCCAGGCGCGTGATCATTTCTAACTCATTGCGGGTTACCTTGAGTACGATTCGTTTTTGCGATTTTTGTCTTTTGTAGTACCTACTCAAGTTGGTCCGAAAGAGTATTTTGATCCTTATAAGATACAGGATCGCAACAATTTTTTTTGTGAAAAGTCACCATTTTCTTGCTGTCAGTTTTTTTTTTATGTGTGCAGATGAAAATTTCTCAAAAAGTTAACGACGGTCTTATAAGACCGTTCCTCTATAGGTTACTGCCCCTTCCCAAAAATGCACCCTGTATTGAGTATTCAACTATTACAGCTGTCTTATTTTTCTCATCAACTTATACAAGGTGTCGTTTTGCATCCTCGTCAAATTTCAAGAGGCTGCTATGAAAGACATACATAATCAAATAAAATTACGATACCTACTCAATAATTAATACATAAGTACTTGTTTTTTTAGTTACTTAAGTCTGAAAGTATTTTAGATTACACCGCTTTCACAGAACAGAATCACCACGTTGCGTATGCGGTAGTGTGTGTGTAAAAGGTCAGTTACAGTTCGGTATCACACGGACCGCATTTTAACATGCGTGTCTCACACATGCCGATTTCCAAAGGTTAGAAAAAAAAATATCTTATTTTATTATTGATTCTTGTCGAGAATTATCAGCATAGTTACCTCCTAGAATTTGACGAGGATGCAAAACGACACCTTGTATATTCTAAAACAAGCCTGTTATTAGTCAAAATATTAGAACAAAATAAAAAAAAACTTTTCCATGTATTTGTTAGCGCCGTCATTACTTTGAACATCATAGCCAGAGTTTCTGAAAATAGTACAAAATTAATCTGAACACAATACTCGGAAAATAATGAACTCTGCTAACGATGTTACTATGATACTGTCAGCCAACTCGCGTTGTATAACCGATGTTGGCAGTGTTTCAGTAAAGGCGCATACTGCATGCTGGCGGATTTTATTTATTTATATTTAATATACAAGTAACAATGGCCTCAACTGTAACAATATTTCTTAACAACTATTTATTTATTAAAACTTTGTGCACACGTAAAAAAAAATACTGTACGAAGGTGGACTTAATCCCTGAGGCATTTTCTACCAGTCAACCTTATGGTGCAGAGAAGAAACATGGCAGGTGCAACATAAGGGATAGATAACAAAAAATAACTATACAATACAAGAATAAATAGATAGATACGATATATACATACATACATATAAACAGAATAAACTTTGTCAGGATAAATAATGATCGGTAGTGGGGAAATAACGATCAGTAGAGGAGAAAACGAATCCAGCAAATCAGCGCTGAGATGTTTCTGCCAACTTCTTACGTATATGTTCACGTACCTTCACTTTAAACGACAACCGACCGGTTGCCGACCTGCTGTAACTATTAGTAAACTTAACCTACACACTTATATTAACACTGCCCCATAGTTATGAGGATTCTTGGTCTAAGCTCAACGCCGATGTGGAAAGCTTGTAGCAGCGATTCACACACAAGCAGTCCAGTTGGCTCACGAAACACTGCAGTATAATATTGGGGCAGGCCCACACCCGGCGCACCAGGGAGGCGCATCTTAGCGTAGAAGCAATCGACACAACCAACCGCAAACACCCCTGATGCGTTACAGAAGCGGAACAGCCTCATCAATGTCCAGAACGTATTATTATATTGAATGCGAAGGACGCTGTACGATTTTTGAGTGTAATCTACCCACAGGCTGCACGTGTAAATGAGGTGCGAGCTATCATATTAGATCTCACCGACAGCGCCCTCCTTTCTCTTCCAATATCATCATCATCTCTTAGGCCAGCGGTCAAAAGACGTCCCAAGTATTTCACCTTATACAGGTTGACATTGAAAACATGCGACAAATCGAAATGGGAGATTGTACTCATCATTATGAACAACTTTTACTAAGGGACCAAAGCTACAATCCCAAAAAAAAAAAACTGCTGTCCCCTACATTTATGTTCGCAATACCTCATCAAAATGTAGGAAAAGCAGGTTTTTTTTTGGGATTACAGCTTTGGTCCCTTAGTAAAAGTTGTTAATAATGATGTATACAATGTCCCATTTCAGTTTGTCGCAAGTTTTCAATTTCAACCTGTATAATCACTCTCAGAAGAAATTTTAAAATATATTTGCTGAATAAATTGTTTATTGTGAGAAGGAAATGGTGAAGACGATGATAATACTAAGCACCATAGAGCAGCTCTTTATAAATATTGATGGCATGGAAGAACAACAATAAATACAATTGAAGTGTCTGTATCAAAAGTCAAAATAACAGCTTTTTACTTAATGCATATGAAAGTATATACAAAGTTTACTAACAAATGTGTGCACTGACTGCACAGGTCCACTCAAATCTGTATGGTTCTTTCTTCAAAATACCATCTCAGACACCAATTTACATGGTCCTCAAATGATCTGACCAAGATTATTTACTCATTGACATTGATGATTTTTTTTTGTTATATACAATGGCATGAATATTTACTTTTTGAAGTATTATATTTTTTTTTTAACACGTTGCCTGCCATATGGAAATCCGAATACATTTGCGTTTTTCATCAGTCGTTTAAATGACGTGAAATGACTTATTTATAAGATTTCTATATATAATATATGTTTTTATATATTTTTTTGTATATTATGTGCTGTTTTTAATCCGCCGGTCATTTACACCCGGCGCGGCGCAAATGTAATATTTTTTTCATTGGAGCCACGCCGGTCAAATCGCCGGTCATCCTTGTTAGTCGGAAAGGCTGTGACGACAAGAACATTTTGTGTAGGTTGTTACAAAAATAATTCACAAACGCATGGAAGAAAAATTGCCAAAAACAAAACCAAAAAGGTTACGACATTTTGTTCAGTTTGCCCAGACAAGCCATATTTGTGCAGACCGTGTTTTGATAAAAATCATTAATTTTCTGTTTGTTTTTTAATTTTAAATTACTTTGATCTCAACACAAAATAATGTGTCTCTAAATAACACTAGTCCTTGATTTGTAATAATAAAAATATTTTAAAAAGTATACTGTTTAATTTACATCATAATTTTGTTTGACTCGCTACAAAAACATTCATACAACCAAAAAATTATAAAAATATTTTGAGGCCAAGTTATCTAAAGTGATCATTGGGGCCGCGCCGGCCACTTGTAATGGTATTTTGCGTTACACGCATGGCCGTCAGCGAGCAAAAGGTGTTCAAGTTCACCTTAGTTGTGCCGGTCATTTAAGCCCCCCATGGCCCAAACGCTTCTACCAAGTGCCGGTCATTTTGACCCCCCATGGCAGCTAACGTGTTAAATATTGTGAATCTGAAGACTATGTGGATTATTGTTTTTATTTTTTCTCTCAGTTAGTTTTAATCTTGGTCTGGCAGTTTGAGTCATTTAAGCGGCCTACCCAAATGTCCTTCCTTTGGTATTGTTCGTCGATTCGTTGAGCTCCTTAAGTTCTGAGTTGAGCTGCACGATTACTGACAAATGCGTGCACTGACTGGATAGGTCCACTCAATCTGTGTGGTTCTTTCCTCAAAAGACCTTTTCAGACACCAATCTACATGGTCTTCACACATGATCTGACCAAGATTATGTCTGGACTTTAAAAGAGACTGTGACCTCTGAGTTTGTTTCGGCCTTTCTTCTCAGAATAGTCAGATAGGAAACGCCGAGCTCATCTAGTTTTTTTTTTCTAAATATGATTGATGTGTAAGTGTTTGTACAAACCTACTTACAGAAAATAAAATCATTTCATCATTTCATTTCATCATTATACGGTACCAATAAAAAAAAAATTGTCAGTCTGTTGGTTTGTGCCGGATAATCTCCGAAATGACTGAACTGATTTTGATAAGACTTTCACTGGCAGATAGCTGATGTTATAACGAGTAACTTGGGCTACTTTTATGTTAGAAAAAGACGCAGCAGCTAGTGCCAAATATAATTCTGGGGTAAAAGCATGCTACTACAGTGATAACAATTATTATTTTTATTTATACTGTATTTTTATTTAACCTATAAGTGGCGAATTCACCGCACAACTATTGAAATAGAATACATCTAATGTAATGTGGTGAATAAGTCGTTGGTGTGTCAATAAATAAATAAATAACCAAGATTGAAAAAAAATATTACCAGAGGATGGAAAGCTTGCACCTGTCGACGTTTTGATTTCAAAATTAGATATCATTTTGTAGTGATGATGTTGAAAAGATTACAATATAAACTGATACCAGTACTCGGCTAGGCCATTTTTAGCTCAGGCTAAATTTAACACAGAACATTATAAATCCTACTGTAATTACACAACTGTTAATACAAATTCTAACATAATAAAACAAATTTGAACCCTGTATCTAGTTTTGAGAAGATAATCCTTGAATAGAGATATGGAAATTAAAACAACAGCGTCAAACAAGAATGTTTTAATATAACTGAAATATTTGATGTAGGTGTCAAATCGCTTGAGGTGTGGGCAATCTTTTTGGTGCAATTTAAAACATAACTTGCACGAACAACATTTTGTGTGGGAGACTTTTGATAACATTAATTTATGATCTATTTATAAATATAAGTCGTTGCTGGTATGAATAGCGCCATATTAATCCCTATTCAGTTTCTAAAAATATAATATTCTTATTGTAGTTGAAAACTGGTGGTACTATACCCTTAGGCGCCATCTCCACGGACGAGAAAATCGCAGCGATAGTCTCGCTGTGCCATCAAATTCAATAAAAACTCTATAAATCAATCTCCACACGCCGACATTATCGCGGCGATAATTTGAAGTCCAGCCGTGACTATCGCCAGGATTCTCTCGTAAACGCAGCCTAAGGCGCCATCTCCACACGTTAAACCTATAATATAAGTATATAGCTTGCCAATTAATTGCAAGTGTTATGTACGCCTTTATTGTTATGTAGTTACATCAGACAAAATCATGTGACACATAGTCTTGATTATGATTTTGTCTGATGTGATTTTTGTCTTATGGTTTTGTCTGAATCGAGGTGGCTATTTGACTTAGTGTGATGACACAAAGTCTTGATTATGAGTTTGTCTGGTGTGATTTTTGTCGTATAGTTTTGTCTGAATCGAGGTGGCTATTTGTCTTTGTATGGTGACACAAAGACAAAATAGCCACCTCGATTCTCGTAGGGACCTATGTCACAAAAAGTCAGTCGAATTATCTCGATTTTTTATCCAAGATTAGATAAAAACTTACAGTTCACAGTTTGCATAGTCTTACACCGGCCGGCCGGCCTTTCCGGTGCAAAGAAGGAAGCGTGGTGTTCCGGTGCTTCCGCGGACAAGTACCGCAGGGCAGCACATAGTCAAGCTAGTTCAAAGTGAAGTGCTACTAACATAGTCTTAAGTCTTTTTATAAACACAAGTTCTGTTTACAGTATGTATGTTTAGATTAAGGTGTTTATCTATGGGTCAGTGTCGCCTGAACATAAATAGATTAATTAATTATTTTATTTATTTGAGGGGCTTGTGGCTCAATAATAGCAGCCGCAAGGTTCAATCGGTCAGGTAAAGCTACGCTTGCCGCGGTTGGTCCGTAGATGGGTAACCATCTTTACATACCAAGACTCCTCCGTGCCTCGGAAATCATGTTAAGCCGTTGGTCCCGGCTATCATTCGTGAATCTTTGACAGTCGTTACGAGTCGTCAGAAGCCCGAAAGTTTGACAACCAGTCTTACCAAGGGGTATCGTATTACGCAGTTACTGGGTTGTGGAGGTCAGATAGGCAGTCGCTCCATGTAAAATATTAGTATTCAGCTGTATCCGGTTAGACTGGAAGCCGACCCCAACATAGTTGGGAAAAGGCTAGGCAGATGATGATTAATTAATTAATTGCTGATGCATTCCACCAGTGTCAATGATCAATTTTTTACAGTTCAGTTTCAGTTGTGGAATGCCTTGCCCGTGTCGATAAGGTGTGCTCAATCTTTGTGCATTTTTTAAATTATGGTATAAAAACACTATCTCTCCTTAAACACATTTTAATTTTATTTTTTGTGTTCTTTGCACTTGATAACTTAAATATAATTTATGTATTTATTGTATATATTTAAATGGTACAACACAGACTACCTGCAGTATTGTCTCTCCTTCCCCTTAATCCATCCAAAGGTTGTCTCTAAAACATCGCTTTTAGCGATAAGACCGCCCATTGTGTCACCCTATGTAACATTTCTACATTTATATCTGTAATTTTTATGGAGTACATAATAAAGAGTATTCTATCTATCTAAAGGTAACACTAGCATATGAACACAAAAAAATACTTCAAAATTATATGAAACGCACACTCCATTATACACAAGTCCTACAAAGGACGCCGAACCGGATGCACCAGCGGAATTTCTCCCTCAATATGACGTGTACCTAAATGTCGGAATATACGGACGTCGGTGTATCCGCACCTTTTGTCCGCCATTGTACAACAAATTGGACGGAAGGATGAGACACTCGTAAATATTACTCAAAAGAGAATTTTAGTAATTAATGTATGAGGATTTGTGGGTTCTTAGCCTTTTATATCGTCTTGGGGATTTGCTGGGTTTTCGGAGACGTGATTCGCTTGCAGCCACTGTCTGAATTTTTATTAGTATTCGTCTAAGTATATTGCATGGCTATTCAGGATTAAGAGAATCGACTCATTTTTACTGATTTAGAACTGTTGCGTAAACCTGTGGGGGAAACAGGCGAAATATTCGGTTATGGTTATCTCTTGGTTAATAATAATAAATAACTCTTTCTTCCTTGCTAGCTATTATTAATAAATTATGCTCAATGAATGAAAGCTTCTTTATTACCCGACTGCCCCAGGAGGGTAATGTTTTTCGAGAGTATGTATGTATGTATGTATGTATGTATGTATGTATGTATGTATGTATGTATGTATGTATGTATGTATGTATGTATGTATGTATGTATGTATGTATGTATGTATGTATGTATGTATGTATGTATGTATGTCTATTTCTTTGGCACGCTCTGTAGCCTAAACGGTCCTAGCCTTGATGGATTTTAACATAAGAGGTGTCGTTAGATTCGTCTTCATTGTAGAAGTGACACAGGCTATATAATTTTTAAATATTGCATCTGCTAATACAAAAAAAAGGAGGGAAACGTTTTTTTTTAAATAAATTTTAACAATATTGATATCAAATAAAAGCTAGTAATGAGTCAATTGTATATATTAATAAAACTAAAAGGCTTGAAAAAAAACAAATTATTTAAAAAACAAAAAACCCAGTCGGGTTTTTTGTTTTTTAAACCAATAACCTGAAATATGTAGTAGCTTTTGTTTGTCTCCGCCTGTGATACAAACTATAGCTTATAATGCTTGTTTTTCTCTTTTCAGTTAGGATGTGTTTTGCAGTCGGGTTTTTTGTTTTTTAAATAATTTGTTTTTTTTTTTAATTAATTAAAGCAGAGTACTCTGTGTCAAATCTCAACAAAGCAAACAGTAAGATGAAGACGTGAAGATAATAACATAACTTAACCCTAAAGACAATAACAATTATTATTGTTGACCTTCCAACAACTCTCAAATAGTTGGTCAAAGGGTTACCAAGTTAGTTTAATATTGTTTTAATAACATAAATGTACTGCTAGAAGTTGCATAATTAAATTATTAGCTTAAGATGTGGCAAATTAATCGTGTAATTATGGAATTATGTTCTCTTTGAAGTTAATGTTTATGAAATTGTATATTTATGTTAGTGTTCTAGTTTTGAAATGTATGTAGAATAACTTACGACTCCTAAGTCGTATTAGGCAGACATATTATAATTATTTTTATAACTATCCTAGCATACCTAAATGCGAAAGTGATTTTTTTTGTTTGTTTGATACGCTTTCACGCTAAAACGGCTGAACGGATTTGGATGAAATTTGGCACATGGGTAGACCATGAGCTGAATTAGGACAGAAAATATTTTTTTTCCGATATTCCCATGGAGTCGAGACTTACGCGAAGGAAACCGTGGGGCGCAGCTAGTTTATTATTATTATTTATCGTCACGTCTGATCTATTTCCTGTGAAGTTCTACTTATTTTGATTCTTCTTTCGATTTAGAAGCTTGTTCTATAGATATACGTATATTTATTTACATAACCAAATTACAAGATGATTATTAACATTAACTAAATTAAATTAAAACTTAGTTAAGCCTAAAACAGGCCCTCGGGGCATTGTACCGAGGATGCTGGCGGCATTTCCTCGCTACATTGCAATGCTGATGCGTTGCGCGAGAAAGCCGCCAGCTTTTCGGTCACCGGTTACATAAACTTGACGTTTCGCGATTTCCGCAAATAACTTAAGCGCACTTGGATCCCACGAACCGAGGGTCTCGACGCCAAAGGGCACAAAGTTGTACTCTCTGCCAAGGCCTCCATATTTAATAGCTTTCAGATTTTCGGGATTTTCTGCCGCTGCACCCGCTTTAGAATTATTCCGTTGGAGGTGGGACGGTGCCAGTGTGTCTACACAGGTAGCGTTCGACACAAGCATCTGTCCCAAACTCCACGGAACCAAAGACACACCATCAGGTCTTTTGCCGTCATCTCTGACAATGCCAGTCGGCTTAAGAAGAGCAGGCACATAGCAAGATTGGTAGTGGATCTGACAGTCCAGGATTAGCTATAAATGCTTTAAGAGTCCGTAATAACTCAGCGCCAGCTCATTTTTTATCTCGCTCGAACACTACCGCATGCAAAGTTTCATGATCAAATTTGAAGTATTTTTATTTACACGACCGCCCAAAAAAGGAGTGTTAAGTTTTCAGGGTTCTTGTATGTTTGTGAGGTTATTATTCCACCATAACTTCTAAATGACTTAACTAATATCAATGTATGTGGTATCGTTAGAAGCGTTGCGTTATCCCGAGTAACATAGGCTGGTGAAAATTTAAACAATATAATGGGGGAGCCATGGTTCATAAAAAACATTTTTTTTTTTTCATAAAAATTTTACTTTTTATACTATCATCATCTAGAGCTTGCTTAGTACACAACAAAAATATATAACAGTAGTATTCAATATACATTCGTTCACAAATAAAATAACAAAAGAAATACTTAACTAAATATAACAGTTATAGGTACTATTCAATATCCCATAGAAAAACTTATAAAAAAATCGTTTTATCACTAAAAAGTATAAAATAAAAAATAAATAATCAAAAAAAATAAAAAAAAACACGACCTTGTCAAAAAGTTAAATGATTTTGAACTGAATACCAATCTGGAGGGCAACCATCACCTCATATAGCAATATTATTTCAATATTACTTCAACGTGAGAAAGAGATGGAGCTATAAGGCCTGTACAGCTCCATCACTGTGAAGTAATATTATAATAATATTGCTATAAGAGGTGATGGTTGGCCCCTGTTCATTGCAGTCGGGGGATGGTTCCTTGGAACAGTTCTTTACAGATCCCCCGACTTCGCTGGAAATATTGGTATTCAGTCCAAAATAATTTAGCTATTTGACAAGGCAGGTGTTTTTTTTTATTTTTTTTTAATACTAGCAGTTTATTGTTCGGTTTAGAGATAACTTTGTAATTTTTTTCCGTCGCCAAAATTTTATGGAAACGTGTTTTCGTCAAACTTAGTACTTAACATGAATCCTCAACTTTACCATATATTTATTTCTAAATGAATGCTGCAGTATTTACGATATAACGGAGGACCAAATTGAGGTATTGTAGACTCTTAAATTATCATTCATAAAACTTATTTTATGGCTCCTGCATACTGAGGCGATATCGCGGGCGCGACAGGCATCAATATGCTTGTCGCGCCCGCGATATCGCCCCAGTCTGTAAAAGCCTTTATTGTAATCTCTCACTCTTTCTTTTTTCTCTTTCTTTGTTTCTCACTCTTACTCATCCGCCTAGCCTTTTCCCAGCTATGTTGGGGTCGGCTTCTAGTCTAACCGAATGGAGCGACTGCTCATCTGACCTCCACAACCCAGTTACTGGGAACACGATACCCCTTGGTAAGACTGGTTGTCAAACTTTCAGGCTTCAGACTGTACCCGCAACGACTGTAAAGATCTACACAAAACAGCCGGGACCAACGGCCGTGCTTTCCGAGGCACGGGGGTCTTGGTATGTAAAGACGGTCACCCATCTACAGACCAACCGTGGCAAGCATAGCTTAACCTGATCGATCGACCCGTGCGGCTGTTATTACTTAGCCACAAGCCCCTCTTTCACTTACTGCCATTCTTTTAGATTATGAATATCTTCATGAATATGAACAATATCTTTTAGTAAGTATAAAGCACTAGAGGCCCAGTGGTAACGTACAAATTTTAGGTCGTAGGTTCCAACCGGTCGTAGGCGCTTTACTTTGTGTAAATTATTTCATCACCACTGCTCTCAAAAGCAGTTGAGGGAAACCGGCATATCCTAGAACCAAAAATTCGAAGACATGTGACATCTACCAACCCGCACTGGGCCCGCGTGGTGGATTACGGCTCACTCCCTCTCACAGAGAGTAGGCCTGTGTCACAGCAGTGGGAACATTATAGGCTGATTATGCTTATGCTTTTAAGAACAACTTTGAAAATATGGTGTACATAATAAAGAGTATTTTATTTTATTCTAAACAAGCTGTCCTGCCAGAAGGTGTCCTGTCATGATTTGAATCTATACTTTCAGTTTTTAATACTACGGTTACACTGTCGCGATAACGCGAACTACACTTCCCGCTCTCTCTGTTGTACAGCAAGACGTCGACCGGTGTGCGAGAGAGAGCGCGCAAAGTGAAGTTCGCGTTATAGCGACAATGGTGCCGATTCCCTTGTTAACAAACTAAACTAAATTTAAGTTCACTGCATCTTTTTCTTTCTATTTCGTTATGAAAAGGACAGAAGATAAATTTTAGTTTAGTCCTGTCAAATTAATCAGCGCTTGACGTAAATTGACGTAATTTTAGTAGGCAAGTTTATGTCTAAACTTGTATGGAGTAGTGACAGGCGCTGATTAATTTGACAGGACTAAACTAAAATCTATCTTCTGTCCTTTTCTTAATGAAATAGAAAGAAAAAGATGCACTGAACGTAAATTTAGTTTAATTTGTGAACAAGGGAATCGGCACCAATGTAGGCCTAGCATAACGAGTTATCTAATTTAGCGGGCAACTTGTCCCTTTTCAAAAAAAACTTAATTCGGACTATTACAAACATTTTCGTTTTAACCAACGAATATATATAGCGGAAACGAAGCATCTGCTTTATTTATTTTGGTTGGGTGCATATTTTACATTGTAGAGTTGGTTTTTTTTATTTTAATGATTACTTTCGTCCTCTGAAAGGATGCCGAAAACTTCATAGTCAGCTGTTATAATTGTCTGCATCCAACTAACTACGTCTTATAAGCTTTATGCTTTTAACTCTAAACTCTAAATATATCCCATCCACTATATCCTTCGTCATCTCAGACTCAACAAGTCAGAACACGTTCAACCATCTCACGTTTACACCACATTCGCATCCTGCCCAACAAATTCTAAGATATAGAATTCGCTTTGTCTTTGAGCTTTCGCGTTTATCAAAATTACTAAGACATAATAAATTCCAGTTTGAGTAAAGGGTGTTATACCAAGATGGCGAATGTTTAGCGTGGATGAAATTTATGAAGGAGTTGTGTTGTTTGAGGCCTTGTAAGCTTGTTTAACTTTGCTATGTGGTATTTGTTACCCTTTGTTTTTGTTTATGAGGGCTACGAATAATTCTTTATGCTACAATAAATAATTATTTCTGTGACAAAATCGTTAGTCAGTTATTTCATTATCATGATATTATTTATTTTCCCGTATCTAAATTTATTTGGTCTTAATCCATCTCAGTATTAATTTCCTTCCATATACTATAATTATTATCTTTCGTACAATCTATTCATATTTGTATGGTCTGCCCTAATTAATAGCCATCAACATTCATAAAACTTAGGGGTAATTGCGTAACACACTTATAACAGTAGCAATGGACAGTTCAGGACATTTTGATAGTTCTACGTTTTTTACGTCGTTGAGCAGACGATTTTTTCGAATACATGAAGCAATGAAATGAAATTAAATTATTTATTCTGTAAATACAATTTCGGAATCTTCTACACGTCATATAAAAAAAAAAATAAGCAAGATGGAGTCGATATTTCCTATCTGACTACCACTGAGAAGAAATGGCGAAACACACCCAAGGTTCAAAATGGTATTTTGAGGAAAGAAAAAAAAATTGAGTGGACTGTCCAGTCAGTGCAAGAATTTGTCAGTAATCGTATAGCTCAACTCAGCACAAGAGCTCAACGACTCGACGAACAATACCAAGGAAAGGATATTTGGGTAAGCCGCATAAAGAACTTAAGCCAGACCATTATTAAAACTAGCTAAGAAAAAAAAAGAAAAATTAAAAATAACCCACACGGTGCTCACGTTCACAATAATTAAAGTAATATAATACTTTTCAAATTAATATTCATGTAATTTTCTATATAATATTCAGCAATGTCAATATGAATATGTATATGTAATTGATTACCAAGATCCTTCAAAATCAGTCAGATTGTGATTAATGATAGTGTGTTACGTAATTGGGGTGCTTGTATTGTCAAATGCTTCTTATTGTTATCGGCTTTTTCATCCAAACCACTTAAAAAGTCAATAACCGAAACATTTCTTGGGAATCCGCCACGGAAATCTAAACGTCGAAATATGACGTCACGACCTCTCACTCGCGTTCAAACATAAACAAATAAAATAGTAGGGCAACTCTATTTATGCTAGACAATATCCACATACATATTTGAATACCGACTTCTATTTTAAAACGTTTCATTTCGAGCTAAAATTATTTTAGAGCCGTGTATATTTCAAACGGTTTTTGATACTAGCCATTTCAGAAAGATATCCTATTTGATATTTATGTTTGTTCTCATTTTTATTATTTTTAGGATACCGGAAACCAACAAATCTGATCGACTGGTTTATAGTAGAATAACTAGGTATCGCCCTTTTAAAATAATTACTTTATACGTATATCTTAGACAGCACTGGCTAATTATTGATAGTAAAAGAAAACATCTTAAGAAATCCTGTAGGTAAATATAAAATTGCCTATCTGAAACGAGTACGCGAACTGTGTGAAAAATGGCTATTTGCCCTTGTGTGCCTCAAACGCTGTTGACCGCTACCTCGTCTGCGTGTATTTTATATTATTTAATCCGATTGCCCCAAAACGAGGGTTATGTTTTTCATGTGTGTATGTATGTGTGTCTATTTCTTTGGCACGCTCTGTAGCCTAACCTTTTAATTGCGGTAGTGACATAGAATATACATTTTTTATATGGCAGCTGCGAATTAAAAAAGAGAGGGGGAATAAAAAAATATATTTTGCGATTATAATAATTTGGGTACCAAATTAAAGTTAGTAAATAGTCAATTCCATATATATACAATTATATTTATTATACCTAACACTTTTAAGCTATTATTTTAACGCAAACTACAAAATAAAAAATATTTTTATTTCTAAAACCTATCCTTTCCTACCTTGCTAACCTTACTTTACCATATAACATTTATATAATAACCAATACTTAACTGAACAATTTATACAATAATAACACTAAAAAGCCTAAAACAAAACAAGCTATTTAACAAAAACAAAACACCTGACTGCAAAAACGAACTGAAAAGATGGAAAAAAGATGAACAAGAAAAACGAGTATCCTTTAAGTACCTACCAAAACTAACTAATTTAAGCAAATTTTAAGGCGTTCGTTACATCCTAGATGCCTCCGACTGATTTTATTTATTTTTTACTGTACTTATTTCGTTTTGGTACTTACAGGATACCTACTCCATCATTTCAGTTTGTTTTTTTTGCATTCGGGCTTATTATTTTTTTTATAAATGGTTTTCATACAAATATCAAGAATGAAAAGTCCTTCTCCTGGTTCCAGGTAACCTATCTGTCAATTTGATCGAACGTTACACGTTCATACCGATTAATTCAGTGGTGTAGGTGTAAAAAAGTAACGGACAGAGAGTTAATATTAGTATGTAAGAATGGATAAGCATACAACAGTTGGCTAAAAGTACCGATCAGCTAAAGCGCTCAAAGTCAGCTGGCTTATTCTCAGTTGTTACGAGCGATGTACAGTCAATAAGCTGCTTACTGCCATGTGCTAGGATAAAGGTGGACAATTCTGTGTGAATAAAATAACTGTAGTAATTTAGCTAGGTACTTTTTATATACATGGTGATTTTTAATTCACTGTTAACCTTTCAGGGCGTGGAAGTATTCAAGATTATGAGCAACTTTGACTATGAGACCAAATCAGAAATATCGAAAAAAAGATCAGCTGTTTCATACAAAATACAATATTTACCCGATGAAAATGTATGAGAAAAGGTGTATTTTTTTTTTATATTTCGTAGTTGGTCCCTTAATGAAAGTTGTATATAATCATGGGTACTTTCACCTCCTGAAAGGTTAACAAAGAATTAAAAATCACTCTGTATAGCTTAAAAATCGAAAGCTCGGTAAAGTTACCATTTTAACGAGCGCTTGCCACCACATAGCGTTTGCAATTTACCGGCGAATTACGTCACTAAAATGTAATTTATGAAAGTTAGTTAGTTTGTTTCCTAGAGAGCGTCACTTTCTTTCACTATTTCTATCCCTAATCTAAAACGATCATTCAGACTCCTTTCACTATTTCTTGCCCGCATTCTAGAATTATAATCAGACATGAACTTCACCTTAAGATCACTATGAGACTTATAAACGCCTGTATTCCACGAAGGGTTCGCAGGCAGAGATGTACCTAGAACACCCACTTTCGCCAGTTATGTTTCAGTCCCATGTAATAGGGGGCGAGCCTATCGCCATCAACCTGACACAAATCCAGACAGTACACACAGACAGACATTATTTTTACATCAAGACTCAAAACGGAGCATCTGTCTAGAATACAGACATTAACCTCAAAAACTATTACACTACTTTCCCCAATTTCATCAAGGAATGTTTTTGTATATCAATTCGACGCGTGCGGCCAACTATTTATAAATTAAGTTTGAATGCATCAGTTGTCTTTGCGTGTCAAGGTAATCTAAGGATTCAATTCATTTGTTCCTACTTACATTTATAGCGCTATATTTCTAAGAAAATATTGATTTATGTTCGTTTCTCTAGACATTGTTTGTGGTTTAGGTGAGTCATTTCAGACTACCTAATTTCTGTGACTATTGAAGTTACTTGTTTCTGTTTGAACTGACGATTCTAATTTTCTATTGTGTCGATAGCTTGTAATTTAAAAGGATACCTAGGCCCCTGGCAACACAGGCAATGAAAGGAACACGGGAGGGTTTTAGTCAGTAAGAGGCTGACATACCGTCCCGCTCCGCCCAGAGCAGGAGAAGTTATTTGATAATTTCCCACCCAAAAAAAGTGGACCTAAGTCTCAAGTTTAGTTACCAACAACCTAAATATAAATACAAGTACACTGTGTGTAAAATACCTACAGTAAATTATTATGCTATGTCAACATTACAAGAACAATAACCCATTTATCCTCCCAACAACTAGCGATAATAAACAGCTGATTCTTTATTTATCTTTCATGCTCAGGAAATCCCTGAACTCATCTTCTAAATCCCAATAGTAATCTATAGCTTACTTAAGTGGATGAAACAATTTTAATAGTTTTAATGAAAATGTTCGTAAATATTCTTTGTAAATGTTATCGACCGCTTTGGATCGTCTGTTGGCCTCTTTACAGTACGGACGGACGAGCGAATTATTAACATTAACAGTAGTGTTGTGCTGCGAATTTTTCGCATACATAATATTTATGGGATTTAAATAAAGTTAACAACAATGTTCATTAAGATAAATGAATTGGACTTTGACTGATACGCAATTGAGAAGAACTTTTGATTTTTGTCATTTAAATTGACAATTTAAATTTTTCAAGGTGAGTTTCAGACATTCACCTTGAAAAATTCACACTGCACTTTTGGATCTTTACGTAATCATACCTACTCACAACTTAGTGTCACATGTTTAACCAGGTCTGCGAAATATTAATGATTATCGGTAGACTGACAAAGAACGAAAGTCAGGAAGACGATATGTTGAGAGCAAAGGGCGCTGACCACATTGTTTTCATTTCTTGACTCGCCCTCTTCCCCTAGTTATCTGGCCCCCCACTTTCAGTACATTTGCGCGAACCACAGTAGAAACCTACGTTCATCACACAATCGTCTTCTTCAATGTCCCACTCACCGCACTGACTTCTTTCACTCTTCCTTCTTCGTTCAGTCTATCTCTCTGTGGAATGCGCTCCCCCAAGAAATCAGGATGGCAACCAACCGATTATCCTTTAAAGTCAAAGTTCGCGAGCATATTCGTAAGAAGCTGGCAGTATCATCACAATGGTAATGTTTTCCCATTGTTTGTCTCATCTGTTTTAGTATATTCGTGTATTTATGTGTATTTATTAGGTCTTATATGTATGTATAATTAGGTATATATTTAAAGTTTTTAATAGGTATATGTATGTATATCCTTATATTTAAATAAATATTTATTCCATAGTTTTCGCTATTGCACCTACCACTGTTTGTCTCTGCATCACCCAAAGGTTGACTGGTAGAAAATGCCTACGGCATTAAGTCCGCCTCTGTACATTTGTGTGCTTAAAGTATTAAATAAATAAATAAATTAATAAATATGTTGATAACCGAAAAACCAAGCCAAAATATGTATAGCAAGAGAAAACAACGCGGATATTACACTAACAAAATATCCGCAAATACCAAGCACATCACTAGCAATTCATATAAATGAGGTCGGTGACTACTCTTTATTAATTCGTTAAGCCCCGTTTTTAATAATTTCACATTACAAGGTTTCAAATAATTTCAGGCAGATAGTTTAATATTTATGAAATATTATGTGCCTGAGGGGTGTTTTATTACAAAGTTCATTTTAAAGGAATATTCTAGAATCTAATATATTTAAAATAACAAGACAGTACAGTTTCATAGAAACGTAGACGCGCCAATGACGTATTTTTACGATATTTACAAATAATGAGGTCGCTAAACTATTTCAATCTTACGTGTTTGGTGGGTTCCTATATTCTACCAACCGAGTACAATATTGAATCTCATTACTTTTCAGAAAGTATGACCTAATAAAGATCTTGCTATTCTTTAGCTGCATTCGCAGTCATGAAAACCTTTTCACTGGTACCTTAAAATAAACCTCATACATGTAGAATTCGGGTAAAGTTATGAATATTTTATACAATTAGGATTTCGCCAATCAACGTAATTGTAAAAAACATTTGTTGGTATATTTTGCCGGTTGCGTTTTGCAAGATATTACTGAGCCACAAATATGCAACCCAAAAATATATTTAAAATATTTAATTATTCAGAATCGGTTTCAAAAGAAATTCCTTTTATGGGTACAAGAAACATTCCGATAGTTAAAACTAAATTAATTAATAACGTGCAAAAACTCTGCGAAGAGGTTCGGCACGTGGCGTAGCATTAAACTTTTCATACGAAAAGTATTAAAATTAATACATACCCACAAAAAAGCTCGAATTTCCAAAAATATTCATAAAACACAATTCACATCACACATCCGTATCTACCAACACAGCCACTCAACACCACTTCAAAAAAGGAAAAAAACGGAATTCCGGAATTCAAATAATCCGATTTCCGCGGCGGAAACATCGCACGCGCCGGCGCGCTGTCCGACACTGACTCACGCACATCCCGAAACACCCTTCATTTCTATTTTTTGAATTTCAAAATAGGAACAAAAGAAGAGGGGAGCGAGCGCCCTCCGTCAGGTTATTTTCGACCGCCGCAAGCGCAAGCGTGTTCGGGTGTACTCGGGTTCGTTCACTCGGCTGCGACTGAAAGGTATGCCGATGTCATTCTGTTTTAACTGAAGTTCAGCTGTAACTGATGGAAACATTAGGCAGGGAAGAGTGCTCATAGTTTATGTAACTGTGTGTGTGTGTGTCAGCTATTTATTGGAAACGTAAGTCCAAAATGTGTTGCTATAATTAGATTTTGACGTTTTTCTTCATTATGTAAACGGAACTTTTGGTAAATTGAAACAGAATAGATTCGTCATTAACTTGAAACGTAAAAGAAGAATTAGGTTGTTGTAAGACTGAAATCAATTTCTATAGTGCAGAAAATGCTCGAACTTTTGTTTTTACCAGAATCGGTTACTCTTTTACATCTTCTCTTTTTACAGAAAGTTTCTTGAAACACTACATTTTCCATTATAAGTTTTATCAATTATAAAAAGCTACGTTTCCTATCTGTATGTTATACACAAATATGTAAACTTAATGCAATATTGGAACTTCATACTAATATTAAAACCTATCAATTAAAAATTCCACACACTCGTAATATTTTACTGAAAATCTCTGAATAAAATTACATCCGTAAAAATGCGATTGTATCGGAACTGTAATGTATTATGCCTTCCGATGCAACCGGCGCAATAATATTAATTTTTCATCATTTTGTTCAATGAATTCCGTAAATACCTACGAGTGAATTTCGTATTCTCAAATTGTGCTGCATTGTTCGAAAATATATTTGAAACAGATGTAACGTCTGCTTCATCGTTTTTATGGAATTAATTAGTTGTTACTTTTGTGGAATTTCAGTTTAATTTTGAAGTCGAAGACAAAGGGATTTAGGTACAGTCAGAGTCAAAAATATCGGGACGAACCGACTGTTCAAAATGATCTCAACAACTAAGAAAATTAAACTTTATCTGGATTTGATAAAAATTCTTGTCAGAATGACAGTTGTCGTGTACTTTCTTCATTTTGAAACAGTTCTTGTGTAATGACACAAGAACTGTTTCAAAATGAAGAAAGCCCCTTCCCCTCTTTTTTTTTTTTTTTTTTGAGGGTGGGAAATCATCAAATACCTTCTCCCGCTCTGGGCGGAGCGGGAGGGTGTGTCAGACTCTTACTGACTAAAACCCACCCGTATTCCTTCTTGTTGCCTGTGTTGCGGGGGCCTCGGTGACCCATAAGTACCTTCCCGCTACCCCGGCAGGCATCGGCCCTAGTGGACCCCTACTATGTGCTGACGACATCTCTTTGAGGCGCGCGTGGAATACAACGCGCCGTCGACCCGGGCCTGGGCCTTACCGGACGGTGAGCTACCCATTGCTCACCGTCCGCAAGCCCGCGCCTACGGTGGCCGGAAATCCGCCCGGGATTCCCGACGTCTCCTGCGGCGGCTAGGGGCGAGAGGGCGCGAAACGTGCCTTTCCCTCAACCGTCCCGCCTCCTCCTTCGCGAGCATTACTGCTTCGCAGAAGGAGGTGACGGCTGCCCATGCCCTCTCGCTCCGTACCATGGCCTGAACCAGGGCTGGACGCGAGAGGTCTCTGCCGCTGATCGCCTCCACGAGGACACGGCGGTGCTCTGCCCAAGCCGGGCAGACCTCCACCGTATGCTCCACCGTGTCCTCCGGGCGATCCACACAGTGGTGACACCCGGACGTTTCCTCCCGCCTTATCCGACACAGGAACCTCCCGAAGCTGCCATGTCCGGTGAGGACCTGCGTCACGCGGAAGGTGAGGACGCCGTGGCGCCTCTCCAGCCACTCCTCAAAGAGGGGACTTATCGCCGCAATCGTGGCGTGCCCAGCACTGGGTTGCGACAACCGTACTTTCCATGACGCCATGAGATCCCGCCGGAGCTCCGTCCGCTGTGCCGCGATTTCTCGTGGCAGCGGACTTACGCCCCGGCGTTTCGCCTCCTCGCGCCACTCCCATACGTGCGCGAGGACTTTTGCCTCCAGATCCCATGGCGGCAATCCGGCAAGGACGCTCGCTGCCTCACAGGAGACCGTGCGGTATCCTCGGACCATCCGGATGGCCATGACCCTTTGGGCCGCGCTCAACCGGTGGGCTGGCCGCAGCGCCAGAGAGCGCGCCCATACAGGAGCCCCGTAGAGGGCCATGGACCGCACGACCCCCGCGTAGAGCCTCCGGCAGGAGGCGTTTGGACCCCCTAGATTGGGCAGGAGCCGCTTCAATGCAGCGCCCGCCCGCTCCAGTTTGGGAGCCAAACGTCGGAAATGCTCCACGAAGTTCCACCGGCTGTCGAGGACGAGTCCCAGGTACTTCATCGTCGACTCGACACCGATAGAAACCCCTCCTACCGTTATTTGGGACCCCAACGGTGGCCCATTCCGAGGACCATGAAAACACATGGCCTCGGACTTGTGCAGGGCCACCTCGAGTCCCAATTGCCGGATCCTTTCTACGATTGTCGCAACCCCGTGTGCCGCTAATTCGGCCGCCGCCTGGTGCGACCTCCCCTGCGCCAGGACCAACGTGTCGTCAGCGTAGCACACTACGCTGACGCCTGAATTTCCTCTCTGACGGTGGCTGTCGTAAAAGGCGGTTGAGGAATTTGGTGAAATGCAGACAGCAGCGTCTTCCCGTCTAAATGAACTTAGAAAAAATTATGGATACCAGGGCCGTGCCGTCCATAGAGGCAATTAGGCCTAGCCTGGCCAACAACGCCAAATGCATTTATTTTAACTATGTAATACAAAATATTAAAAAAAAAGTTAAACTCCTGTTAAAACTCTTATAGCAACTTGTCGCAGACGCCACGTGACACACAGTTCGAAGGAGCTTACGTTATACGTAAGCAAGGCAAGCATTCGTTTGGCCTACATTCCGTTCATAAATTTACGGACACTCGTGTATATTTTCGTGTGTATGAACGGCACACAATAGTGAAATGGTTTAAATTAGGGGCGTAGCTCCTGCGGCAGGAGCTTGGTCCCCATTGGTTGTGTGTAAAGTGAAAATTTAATGAATGAAAAATATTGAAGACCAGGGTTCCCAATTTTTGGACAACTCCCCGAATTGCGAGGAAGTTTCCTTCATGACTACCAGACTACTAGAGACAAAAAAAAGGGTGGTATTGTTGAATTTATACCTTCGAAAAATTATTAATTGTAAGGAATAGCAAAAGCCCTATAAAAATAATTAAAACTTCAAAATTTTTTATTTTTCTTCTCATATTTAGGAAATTTCGCTTGGTTTTTGGGGAGTTAGGAAAATAAGTTTCGGCAACACAGTCCAGTGTGTCAGTGTTATCCGGCAAAATATAGTAGTCCCTTTTGTGGAAGAACACGGTATGACAGTGATACAATTTTAATTGGTAGTGTTTTTTTATCGACAAGCCATCTTGTTTCATGGGACACGCAAATTATATCCGAACTTGAATGTTTTGCTTTTCTAAATCTTATTAAGTTATAAGTAATTCGTTTTGAAACGTAAAGTAGTGTAAATATTATGTGTTGTTATTATTTGTTTATTTACCTAAGAATGGTGTTCTGTTGTGAAGTTTGCGCCGATAATGTGTTGGTTAGGTTAGGTTAGTCGCACTTGTCGTTTAATGATAAGATTCAAGTAGTGTCTAAAGGTAGATGTGTGCCCGAATTACGAGAATTAATCCAAAAATATGATAATTCATGACTTCGGGTATCTTGCAAGTGACGTGTTCTGTAATTATCACCCACCCACTTGGTTATGATATTTGAGGTGGCCGAATCTTTCTTCTGTTTGCATCGTTAGAAAATCGTGTTTTAAACCTTGAATAATGTGGTGAGTTTTTATATGTAGAGCCGCGCTGTGATGTTGCGCGATTAGTTTTTTTTTTGGTGTCAGTATGCATGGCCTACCCTCTGTGGAGAACCACTGCACGCCACTGATGGATACCAACAAAACCAAATAGAAAAGAACTAGGAAGGAAATAAATGCAATTACCATAATAAGTGACGAGAAAAGCACAAAAAGTCAGAACTAATTATCATAGTTGTACAAGCAAACCCGTACATATCAATTGTATCAATTTTATGCTGACATTGACGCGCAGCGAATGAATAAAATATGCATATTTGAGTTAGCAATTAGTAGTCGCATAGCATCGTTTGGGTAAAGCAAAGGGACTCATTCGCCGCGGATCGATCATTTATCTATCAATACACAAGTTGAACTCAAATCAGTTTATCATTTATACTCGTATGTACCTTACCCGTACAATAGTCATCACCACCCACACCATCAGCTGAAAAACGCCCACTGCCAATCATAACTAATAAGTGAGAATTTGTATTGTATAATCATATTTTTGTTTATATCCATAAAGGCTCTTACAGACTAAGGCGAAATAGCGGGCGCGACAGGCAGAAATATGCCTGTCGCGCCCGCGATATCACCCCAGTCTGTAAGAGACTTAATTAATTCTGCTTATCGCAGCTCGCCGCGTTGGAAAACCAACAGCCAGATGTGGGAATGACCTATAGAAGATCGCGGGGAAGACCCTATACCAGAAAACTTTGCAAGTATACGATTCTACTAAATTGCTAAATTGTAGAAAAAAAATGCGTAATTACAAATATATATAAGTTACAATTTACAATCTACAATTCTTTTGCATTTTTAAAAGCGTCACAAATCGTGCGGGTTATGTAGGTATAAATTGTTCACTTGTCACTACAATACTATATTTGTAAGATTTTTCCGTTACTATTAAGAACTTGAGTTTTGTGGTACACGGATTTGTAAAATTTACAAATTTGTAAATTGTAACTTAATAATCGTAATTGTAAAGTTATGTGGTATACGGCCCAGTTTGAGACTCGCACAGACTAGGGAAGCATGGCCCAACAGGGAGAACTTATACTCGGCATTGGATGAAAAAAGGCTGCCATGATAATTTTGATGATTATGATTGCAGCTCACAGTTAAATACCTAAAGTTATTTATTTATTTTATATAATCGTTCGGTAGTCGTCATCTGCCTAGCGTTTTCGCAACTATGTTGGGGTCGGTTTCCAGTCTTACCGGATACAGCTGAATACCAGTATTTTACATGGAGCGACTGCCTATCTGACCTCCACAACCCAGTTACGGGGTAACACGATACCCCTTGGTAAGACTGGTTGTCAGACTTACGAGCTTCTGACGACCCGTAACGACTGTCAAAGATCTACAAATGACAGCCGGGAGCAACGGCTTAACGTGCTTTCCAAGGCACGGAGGGGTCTTGGTATGTAAAGATGGTCACCCATCCACGGACCAACCGCGGCAAGCGTAGCTTAACCTGATCGACCGACCCGTGCGGCTGTTATTACTTAGCCACAAGCCCCTCATAATCGTTACACTTACATTTTTGTACATATAAGTTGGTGTAAACATAAACTTATTAGAGTTTTACCGTAGGTACACCAAAACACATAATTTAAAGAATTAAAACAAATTTAACTTCTTATAATTGTAATGATACAACAATAAAAATAACAATATTTCGCTAAATTTCCTCGGTAATTAGCGAAATATTTATATATTACTAAACAAACGAGCGAAAATCGGTGAGTAATCTCACCGTCATTTAAAAAAAGTGGTCAAGGAATGTGACTTAGATTGATACAGGTTATTCCTAAAAGTATAACTATTTATTAATTAATTTTCTTTCTTTTTTTTTTCTTTCCGTTATTTATATGTATATTAAACAGAAATCCACCCTTTATTAAAAGATACAAAATAACCTTATCATTGTTAAGTCCAGTCCAAAACTCATACTTTTCCTAACAACTGGCCGTTATTAAAGTAACTTCTACCCGCGGCTTAACTCAGCCAGGTCTGTATGGAGCAGGATATGACATCTGTAATTAAACTTTATTAGCCTTAATGAGCTCCAAAGTTTAGACGTATCCTGCGAAACTTTTGAACAAAAATGTTCCTACGTGGTTTGAGTATGGCAGACGGAGATTCTAATTATAAATGTTTCGTCATGTTTAGGTATGCGTCGTGGCGTATTTGTTAATTTATTTAAACTCCACGTACAAAAAAGTTACGTCAGTCAAGTTTTCGTCACATCCCGAAAGTGCAATTTATTTATTTGTTTAATACTTTACGCACACAAGTGTACAGAGGCGGACTTAATGCTTATAATTTGCTATATCTTAAGATACACGCAACCCTAGTTTATGAGGCAGGGCTCACCAATTATTGCACTATTTATTTATTCATTCAATATATAATTTTCTATTCATTTATTCATTCAATATATAATATAATTTTATTTATTCAATTATCACAGATTTCTGCAGCCTAGATTATTTGCTCTGTAGGTACTTACCTCCTACAACTAGTTAGTAATAATACCTCCTTGTTAACCAAGTTAATTGAGTCCGCAACATTTTTGGAAATAATTAAATATATTATAAATGTATTATTATATTATTATTGTAACCCATAATGAAGTTTCAGGGAATAGAAAGCTAAGAGTTTAATATTATTAGTATTATTCTCAGCCACATCTGAATAGAAGGCCAATCCAGACAATTTAGAAAAAGATGTTTCAATTGTTCGAGCGAACGAGGGAAAAGCGGAGAGCTACGTTGCGACGTGGTTACAAAAAGAAATGAGGCCAGTTTTACCCAAAAAAAAAGCACAGACAAGAAAACAAAAGAGCCGGCATTGATATATCAAAGAAGTAAATCGAATAACTTTGTTAGATTTCAATTTATTCATGCACTAGCTTTCGCCCGCGGCTCAGCCCGCGTTTGGTTACATTATTGCAATTTTCGAAGGGACCTCTAATTTGTTTGATAAATAAAATACCCCATGTTACTCGCTGATATTGTAGCTTTATATAGGTGACAGGAGATTTTTTTTTAATCGATTACGTCATTTTGGAGTTTATCTGTTACAAAAAAAAAAACTAATCTCTTTTTATAATACTAGTTTAGATATTTGTTTGATTTTCAACGGCAATATTAAAGAGTTGTTAGTATTTATTTATTCGTACTGGCAACACCGAAAAAATCGAAAATAAAATGGCGCGACTACATGCCCCTTCTTGATCGGTGTTCAAGACATGAGGACGTATCGAGTGGCTTTGTAAGTTAAAATATAGATTGGCATAGAATTGTTGAAGATCTACTCTAAATTAAGGTAACCTATTAGTTTTTATTGTAAATATTAGAATACTTAATAAATTGTGATATTATGAGGAGCATAAGAGATGCGATGTAGAATATTGACAAAGAAATATGAATGAATGATAAAATATCTTTGTGTTTCATATATTTACATAACCAAATTACAAGATGATTATTAACATTAACTAAATTAAATTAAAACTAAGTTAAGCTTAAAAAAGGCCCTCGGGGCATTGTACCGAGGATGCTGGCGGCATTTCCTCGCTGAATTGCAATGCTGATGCGTTGCGCGAGAAAGCCGCCAGCTTTTCGGTCACCAGTTACATCAACTAGACGTTTCGCGATTTCCGCAAATAACTTATGCGCACTGGGACCCCACGGACCGAGGGTCTCGACGCCAAAGGGCACAAAGTTGTACTCTCTGCCAAGGCCTCCATATTTAATAACTTTCAGATTTTCGGCATTTTCTGCCGCTGCACCCGCTTTAGAAGTAGTCCGTTGGAGGTGGGACGGTGCCAGTGTGTCTACACAGGTAGCGTCCCACACACGTTTCATATTATTTTCATTATCCCTGAAATATCGTTTTATATATTAGACTTATTAGACAGTTTTTAGTTTGGAATAATGACTCTAAGATCCATTTGGGAAGAAGTATCTATTTTGAGGTTAAATATATTCGGAATTACATTAGTTGTTTATAGTGCAAGGATCATTTTGAAAGAAAGTTAAGAACATAACACGTCTTGATTCTTTCCATAAATATCTACAGACTCGTCATTATAAAAAAAATGGAAGATCTATGGAAGCATATCCATTTCAAATACCGTTTGATCTCCATCACAAAATTATACGTACCTACTTAGAAAAAAACCCTGACTCACTGCCGAAACGTTTGATCTCATTTCAATTGTATGCGTAAGAATGGGTTAAGAAAATATATAAAGTAATGTATTTTATTGAACTTCGTAAGTCACAACCATACAGTATTTCTTAGGCTGAGATCATAAACTTTAGCACTTACTTTAGCTAAGCGTTATTCATGTCACTGTCGCACAACTGTCAAACTACAAGTGTAAGATAGGGACGGGAACATGTCTACACTACAGTCAAAGCACGTGCTAAATTGGAATTATTAATTCACAGGAGTAATTTGACATGTGCGACCATTTTGTTA
The DNA here is from genome assembly GCA_905333075.3 of Atethmia centrago. Lineage (NCBI taxonomy): Eukaryota > Metazoa > Arthropoda > Insecta > Lepidoptera > Noctuidae > Atethmia > Atethmia centrago. The sequence goes on along the minus strand of HG995382.1, from coordinate 26,146,021 downwards.
CACAAAGTGACAGCTAGCCATTTTGCGTAACAAAATGGTCATATTTATTGTATTCTAGACTTTTACAATTTTTTTGCCATTTTTACACAAAGTGACAGCTAGCACGTGTCAGATTACTCCAGTGAATTAATAATTCGATTTTAAGTAACGTTTGTAGATCTCGGTCTTAATGTACCGTTCGCATACAATTTTCTTCAACATAGTTGGCTTTTATTCCACATTCTGTTCCACAAACATCATAGGTATTATTGAAACCAAATCGAACGTTGTAGTTTCATTGGTCGTAGCCAATTAAGCGGGACACCATAAATTACTTTTTAATCAAACATAAATAACTAACTAACTAACTAAGAATATCCCGCAGTTCAGCCCTTTCTAAAATAGATAGCCAAAACGAGAAAATGTGTCTGTCAAATCCCACTTTCATACCCACACATCCTTATATCCAAGACCAATCGAACCTTAATAGTCGCGTTCAAAATCCGCAGCGTTATTCCACACATAAAATAAAAAGCCTTTAAAATTGAATAAGGAGATCCCACACTTTTACCGCACGTGCACTTATATAGAAGGAAAGATAAAATCCAGAAATAGATATCCGCTTTCTATCCAATATCGTTGATTCCGGCCGGTTGCTGACTGATAGTTCCCATTCTCATTAACGGAATCGTGGCTGTGACGTAGCCCGAATGACGTCGTAAAACTTCGGGTAAGATCGTAAATTACGAATGGATAGGGTTGTCGATTTAAAAAAGTTTGAGCACGTGCTTAGGAGGATGTGAGTCATTGCGGGTTATATTAAGTGGGGAAGAGTTTTTCACGAAGAAGTTATAAAAAGGAAGGTTCCTTGAAAATTATGGTGAATGTAGAAGTTTAGGCTAGTGACGATGGCGTGTCATATGACTACGTGTATTGATAGATTATTTATTGAATGAATCGTATTCAAAGTTAGACCGTTCATCAACTTGTCCAGGCTATAAAATGGAATTTATTTTTAAACAAACAACACCCGTCATGGTTCAGCCTGTCCCATCTTGCTGTCCTCCAGCGACTCCCTAAGCCGAGATTCGTACCCCACAGTAGGCCCCTTAGCGTGCAACCACCTAGTAATTTAAATAATTCACCCCTAGCTGGAGACTTTGGGTTAGCAGCTTAAGGCAGCCATAAAATTGTCCGGTTAAGTAGTGACGACCTCTCAAGGTCAATTACGAGATGCCATATAAAAAAAAGAAAACAAACAACAGATCTAAAATGTTTTTGAATTAGGTTTTTGGTCTCTTGTCAGAGCAGTCGTGGAGTGTTCCTGTAGTTTCTTGTCTAGGAGCTGATATTATATTATAACGTCAAGTAAATCAGTACTTTTTTAATTTCAATAAATCATAAGTCTAACAACCATTACTATAAGCGTCATTCCTAGTCATAGTTGTGCCCATAATTGTACTTAAAAACCGAAAACTTCACATCAAAGATTTAGTTAGAGATTTTCAAAGGACAAAAATTCCTAGTAAGTATCGAATTACATGCTTGAGACATTGTATAATTAGTTTTTTGTATGATTCGTCTCAGCGACATTCTTGAAGACTGCAGTCAGATGATGTCTAGACGATTCTAATTTTGGAGAACTTGATTCAGGCATATTAGTTCAAGTATTTTTAGCTCCATCGCTTGCTTTGGACTGTAACTTCTATAGATCATGACACTTTTGGATCTGCAATGGATTTAAAAAGGATTCAGTAGTTTGAGACGTGATTTGACGCAGTAAAAGTCTATTGCAATTTAAAGGATGGTCTTATTTTAAAATGGAGCGTCGTAGTAAGAGAAAGAATATTTAATTTGAGGTCCTTTCTTACTTTTTAGGATGCCGTACCTCAAAAAGAAATAACGGAACCCTTATAGGATCACTACTGTGTCTGTCATTGCCAATTTGCTCCGAATCTACTGGACCGATTAAGTTGAAAAATGTCTCTGATCCAAACACGAACGTAACGTAAATAAATGATTTTTGAATATGGGGTTACTTTTGGAGGCAGATTAAAAAATTAAAAAAACCTGTTCTGCATACTTTACCGTATGATATATTTAAGAGGCTTGCTGTAAGGATTTCAGATATGTTTTTTTTTTAATAATTTTAACATACTTTTAAAGTTATGATCAACATTGATCCAAAACTACTGAGCCTAAAATTTTGAAAAAAAGTCCAGAAAATATTTCTTTACTTATAGTATAGTAATCTCTCTCTCTATCAATATAATATCAATATAATATCAATCTCTCAATATAGTATAGTAAATCTAGTATTGTTCGTACAAAGTTACCTACATTTGTAGTTGGAATGTCTGGAGAACAAGTTTTTCATCTACAATGTTAAGTTTGTTCTTGGCCGGTTTTTTTAATAAAGTTCCATGAGTGAAAACCATGATATTGTAAATGCAAGCTAATTTACGTGCATGACTTTTCATTTTCCACTATGGAACGTTGACCGACCGACACCTTCAGAATTTACACACTAATTTAATATGATGGAACTACGAAGGTAATCAACACTATACTGGTTATTTTGTGGACAAATATTTACCTTTCCGTTTCAGTTTGGGTGTACCTACTTCCTATTCAATTTGTTTACTAAACCCCACCCAACATTATGAGTGAGTCTATTCATATATTTTACCTTTTCCTTAATTGCAGCTCACATCCCATTACGAAACACCATCCATTTCTCATTTACCGTTACTTTAACAATTCTAAACCAACTACCAAAACGGTCGCACTCATAAAATTCCACCAAACGCGTTTTACGTCCCATTCAATTCCGAGTCAATTCAAACTATTTACGTGTACAGAAATACAAAATTACTAATCAAAGGTATCGTTTCGGTAAACGTCAAACGTGGGACAGATTTAGAATCCGGATATCGGGGGGGACTTGAGTTTTTTGCCGGCGTTACGGAACGCAACTGACGGCTAACGGCTGTTGTAGATTTAGTTTGACTGGAAGAGTTGGTGGGTTAGTGATTCTGATGTTTTGTAATACTACTAAAGCCCCACAGGGGATATTACAAAACGCCACAGACATGGAACAGAGGTGTGGTGATACTGTTCTTTAAGAAGGGCGATAATACCCTTTCCTTAAGAATTATAGGCCCATCTCACTTCTGAGCCATGTCTACAAGCTGTTTACAAGAGTCATCAAGAACCGTCTCGCGCGGAGGTTTGACGACTTCCAGCCTCCCGAACAAGCCGGATCCCGCACCATAGACCACATACATACGCTGCGGCAGGTTATATAGAAGATCGATGAGTATAACCTGCCTCTCTGCTTAGCGTTTGTGGACTACAAAAAGCCTTCGATTCGATCGAGACATGGGCTGTACTGCAGTCTCTTCAACGGTGCCAGATCGACTATCGGTACATGGAGGTGCTTAAGTGTCTGTACGAAAACGCCACTAAAGCCCCATTTACATGGTGCAAGTTTCTTGCTTGTGGCTTACCACAAAATTAAAGCAGCAAATATCTTAGATCGAAAAGGAGCTCGTGGCTAAATAATAACAGCCGCATGGGTCCATTGATCAGATTAAGCTACGCTTGCCAGGGTTGGTGCGTAGGTGGGTGACCATCTTTACATACCAAGACCCCTCCGTGCCTTGGAAAGCACGTTAAGCCGTTGCTCCCGGCTGTCATTTGTAGATCTTTGACAGTCGTTACGGGTCGTCAGAAGCTCGAAAGTCTGACAACCAGTCTTACTAAAGGGTATTGTACTACCCAGTTACTGGGTTGTGAAGGTCAGATAGACAGTCACTCCATGTAAAATACTGGTATTCAGCTGCAGCCGGTTAGACTTTAAGGCGACACCAAGATAGTTGGGAAAAGGCTAGGCAGATTGATATTGGTGTACATCGTACCACGTAGGTACCTGCTCATGTCAGTATAAATTCATATCCTTTGTGACCACAATATATCATTTTAGTACGCACAGTCTTTTTAGAGTCTTGTTTAAAAGGAATTATGTCATACATTTACATAATCAGCCTATAATGTTCCCACTGCTGGAACACAGGCCTCCTCTCTGTGAGAGGGTGTGGGCCGTAATCCACCACGCGGGCCCATTGCGGGTTGGTAGATGTCACATGTCTTCGATTTTTTGGTGCTAAGACATGCCGGTTTCCTCACGATGTTTTCCTTCACCGGTTTGAGAGCAGTGGTGATGAAATAATTTACACAAAGTAAAGCGCCTGTCCGGGTTCGAAACTCCGACCTACACGTAAGTCTCGGCCGTTACCACTGCTAATTTCATAAAAGGAATTATGTATTCAATTTAAATAGGAATTATGTATCTAAGAGGCTCCGTGCACGAAAAAAACACTCTTTTGCCAATTTCTTGTCTAATTGTGAAAAAGCTTGAAATAATTGAAACATAAGGTCTGTGTGACTACAAAAGTACAGTTTTCGTGGCGCAAAACCATTCGTGTCTGTAAGTGCTCCACGCACGCACGCACTTGTTAATAGTTTCATCCCTTTAGCACTCTCGAAAAAATTGATCATTTCGCCTTTGATTTACGTAATGAAGATATTATAGTATTTTAATTAAATATTGTTTTTATTTCATTTCAAGCATAGCTGAAGACTAAAGTGTGATTTTTAAATTTCTTGAAAGTTTTGCTATTAAGAAAAAAAGTTGGTTTTTCACAATAATTTTTATGTTATATTTTGCATCGATGTTGAAAAAGTGGTCCGTCACCTGCTTGTAGACCATAATAATAATGTTGATGGTATTTTTTTATGTTCAAAATCACAAGCAATGTCTTGTAAAACTATGATCAAACGTCAGTCTCGCGTCATTTTTCGGAAAACTGGTTTCGAATATTAGTGATTTTCCATGAATACTTATATTATTTGAAAAAACCCTTTCAGCCACATGCAAAACTCTTAGTTTTGCATGTGGCTGAAAGGTGAAAACGGCCCCCTTGAATTGATTGTTAAATTCTGGAATTGTGACTTTATTTATAAAAATACCGTTACTGCAGTAATACCACTTATTTCTTGAGCAGAAATTGAATGCCAGTCTATCTCTCTATGGTTCTGAATTTATAGTCATTGATATTGTTTTCAAAAGGATGTTTGTTATCTACTTCACTTCCAGTCTCACAAACATCTTCACTGCCACTCGATAGGGCACCTTTTTCATCCCCCTTTTACTTTTTTAGTCACGCCTCATGTATTAAAGTGTTTAATTTGTTCCTACGATGGTTCCAAGATAAATGGCGCGCGGTACAACCGTTGATAGTACCTCCTTGTCGCTTGATGGATTATTTTGAGATGCTGTGACGTTTGACGACTGATGTGTGGTTTTGAATTAGTCGGTTTTGGTACTTTTTAGCTGTTTTTCTTGAGACTTTGTTGAGTGACAAAGGTAGGAAGCTACAGAAATTTAGAACAATTTTGCTTACACCACAAAAATACATAATTGTGTTTTAAACGAATTGTGGTGGTAGGTAGGTACTCATTTATTGAAAGACAATTTCTTCAATGAATTTGGGAACGACCAGAATTTTAAAATGTTGCTTGCTGGACTATTTTGGGATGAAGTGATGACTGATGTTGAGGTGCAAAACGAGTACAGGGATTATTGAGTTGTCCCCTAGACTCAACATAAATGTACATTTTAAAGTACCTAGTAAGAAGCTCCTGCTTCGCACGGTTTTACGAATTGACAAAACAAAGATTTTTTTAATCATAATTATGTAAGTTCAATATGAATATATTAAACACAAATCATTCGGAATATATTTTCTGAATGAAAGTGAAAACTGCATCAAAATCTGTTGCGTAGTTTAGAAGAACAACGCGGACACACAGACAGAGACACCGAATTAAATTTATGATTGTTGCAGATATTTTAATAGTTATGGGTATTTTAATAGTTAATATTTATAAGTTATAAGTGGTATAAGATACGCCTGACCAAAAATAAAATCTCATAAAATGTCACAAAAATCTTACAACTTAACAAAATCTGATTTCACATCCACACAAAATCTGATTACATACAACTCATCAATGTCCAGTTGCTAAACAAAACTACAAGTGGAATGGAACATAAACCTTCATTTTCAAGTCGTGGCAAAGCGCGTGAAAAATGTATTTTACGGCTTCCGCTGAGATACGTGTTATATATAACGGCGCGTGACGATTTAGTCGATTTATTGTAACACTGAAATTTGTAATCGATTATTTTTACTCTGTGGTTTAGAGTTTATTTCGTTGATGATATTTTTAATTTAGAGCGGGTAACATCGAATGGGGTTGTGAGTGTCATGGCGGCGGAGGTGATCACTTCTGATGCGATCATTACGCGGTGCCCACGCATAAATCCATTGGCTCTAAATTCAAGTTGAACATTATTCTTGAGTTGATTTAATCAGTGAAAATCATTTTAACCATTACTTATTATGGTTATATTTTGTTGTAATATTTGTAAGTAAATTAAGTGCGTTATTTTGCGAGTATTATTTGTTTAAGACCAGCATGTACACGCCCGCGATGGAGGACCAACAGATAACGGATCAGCAGCAAAACTCTCACCCACTCGAATATTCGTCATAGATAATAAATAATAGTGTTGATAAATCAAAGGAAATGCAGCTTTGGGGGAAATTATAGGAAGCTGTTAACTGACTGAAATTTTGGACTTACCTAAGTATGTAATTTCAATTCAATAACATAGTTGGTTTTCGATAGGTTACCCTATCTTAGTCGTTACGGGTCGTTAGAAGCCTGAATGTCTGACAACCAGGCTTACCAAGGCGTGCCTTATTACCCATTAACTGGATAGTGGAGGTCAGATAGGCAGTACAGCAGACTAGAAAGGCAGATGATTAGTTGTTTCCTATAAGTAAACAAAAAGCAATCAAATAGTTATTCTTTGTTTAAAACTCCTTTAAAACTATCCTGCACAATCCTGCATATTCAATTCAATGGAAAGCTACTAGATTTTTGTCCAATTTCACATGATTACTTTAAATAAAAAGCCTTGTTTGCAAGCGCTGCTGCTAAGTATGAGGTTCTGTTCCTAGGGCGGGCAAAGCATTATTGTGTTTTTCTATCTGGATTTTCTGCAGCAGTCTAGAGTAAATTGGGCCCGGTTGAAGATAACTGTTTAAGTTAAACGTAACTGGTGAAATCTCTGCCCCTTCGGGAAATACAGATGTGATGTTATATAAGATTCACAATAATAAGAAACAATGCTCAGAGCATAAGAACAAAATAATAATTTTCACCGTTTGCTAATTTAATTTTATGGACATTTTAGCTAAAAAAACGTCCATTCAAATTCTTGATTAAATATTTTATGTCCTGTTAATAAAAATACAGTAATAAACAAATTCTATTTTTATAACTGCTGAGCCCAACAAATTATAATTGTTCCAGGAAGATACAAAGAGATATTTAGAACCCTATGTCTAAGGATTAAGTTATAAATTACAATCAACTAATGCAGTCTGAAAATTGGTGTGTAAATTAACATCGTTTGTAATGAATTCAGAAGGTTATCGTTGATTTCATTCTTACGATAGTTTGTTTGAAAAGAAACAAATTAAACCAAAATGATAGCCATAAAATCTAATATTGGACACACAGTCATGTCACACATACAAAAATGGGTGGTCATAATTGGACCCATTTTTGCAAACAAGAACCAACCCACAGCAGGTTGGTTTCGAGAAAACGAGACTTTTGTAAACAGAGTGTGCTAAATGCATACATAGTATCTACGGTGGACGCCACCACGCGCGTGTGGGTCCACACAATGGGGAATGCTGTTGCCCAGGGTGGGGTCATCTTGGCGGTGTCTCTAGACATCGCCAATGCCTTTAATACTGGAGTTGCATCAGGGAGTCACTCCGGAATCACCGGCCTACCTCTGTTGACGGCGCGTTATATTCTACGCGCACCTCAAAGAGATGTCGTCATCACAAGAGTAGGGGTCCACTAGGGCTGATGCCTGTCGGGGTCGCGGGAAGATACGAAAGGGTGACCGAGGCCCCTGGAAAAACAGGCAACGGAAGGGACACGGGTGGGTTTTAGTCAGTAAGAGTCTGACAAACTCTTCTGCTCCGCCCAGAGCGGTAGAAGTTATTCGATAATTTACCGTCCAAAAAAAAAAACCTAGAATCTTAATGAATCCCACATAAGGTAAACAAACTTTAAATCTGAATATCAGATTTATACATTTTATAAAGTTATAGTGTAAAGTAAATCGTTAAAAACATGGTTGGTTCTTTCTTTCAAAAATATATTTTGTTGCTTAGTTCCTTCTTGTTGTACCTTGTATACAAAAGTCTCGTTTTCTCGAAACCAACCTGCTGTGGGTTGGTTATTTTTTGCAAAAATGGGTTCTATGGATCTTTTATTTTTTTTTAAGTAATGCTGAATTTTAACACTATTATGAACTATGCTACATGGTTTCTTCAGACTAACCTAATTTGCATTATGCAAACAAGAATCAAACTTCTTGTTTCTATTTAGTTATATAAATATTGTAACTTTTTATGCTAGATGGGACGGACCAACATTGGTTCTGGTTTGCATAATTAAAATGCTTAAGTTGTAAAGGTACCAAGGGTCATGGGTCTGGTCAATAATTGGTTTTAAGTGTTCAGACTTGGACCATGCTATAAAGTTCTTAACAGTTTTTTAAAAGGTGGCCAAAGTGGGTTGGTTCCGCAAGTGACAGTGTTGTATCTATGTTGTTAGTCGGTAAAAAGGAACCATTTTTTTGGGAAGATAGAATGCGTGATTTGAGCGCAATCTATCTATTAAACTCAATTTCACTCAAACTGTGGGTTGGTTCTTGTTTGCAAAAATAGGTCCAATTATGAACTTGAAAATTAAAAAAAAATATTTTTGCGAGAAAAACTAACTATCTTTAATCGAGCACAAAATGGACACGATTATATTAGGTAAAAATCTATAGAACAAAAAAAAAATCAACTAACGTCCAAAAAACACTACAAAGTCAAAAATAACTTATTTCGGAAGCGGTGTCTTTGGTTTTGTATATTCGTTTTTGCGACTTTCGAAATTAAAGTAATTTTTCACTTTGTAGTGTTTTTTGGAAGTCGGTTGTTTTGTTTTTTGAAAGAGTTTCTTATTTTTCACTTCTTACCTACCCCACACAAATTCGTATTCCACTACTTGCTATGTAAACAACAGTTAAAGGAGCTTATAATAACATCATCAGCAAAGTGGATTAAATATAATTGAAGCTTACTCAAAAACCACTAATCAAAACTTCACCAAATCAATATGGGACTACCTTAGGAGTTTTCGAGACCCTATGAAACAAAAAAGTATTTTCAAAATTGGTTCACAATTTTTTGAAGTCGGTAAAAAAGTACATAACAAAGTACATCTACTACATAATACGAGTATAAAAAAGTCCCTTTAGTCTAAAGTACTCCTTAGATAACTGAACTAAAGGAAAAGACCTCAAGAAGATATTTTAGCAAATTACTTCCTTCCTTGTCCCTAAATTACTTGCCCTGCCTTGTTAGGCTTATATAATTATTTTCATTACTCTGATACCAAAAAAGCTCTCCCATAAAAACATTTACTTAGAAATCTCTCTTTGAAGGAATTATCCAAATCTGTTGAAAGCTTTGGGTGATCTACTTTCTATTAAAAAGTTACGATCACTTGGAATGAAGGAAAGCTCTGAAAAATGTTTATCTAAGTTTGGCAAATTAAAGTCTAGATTGAAAGCTGTAAAAGAGAATGCCTTAAATTATTTGAGATTATGCCTAAGACTAACTAAGGCACTATTAAATTAATGTTGAATTGCTAAAAACTTTTTAATTATTCATGATCCTCTCCTACTCTTATTCTTATTTATTTGTGGTTCGAACATAAAGTAATTTTTTCATTAAAATCTATCAGTCGTCAATTCAATTCAATTCAAATCTTTATTGCATATCTCACGTGTGTACAAGATCTTAAAAATAGTAACACACTTTCGTAGGTACCTGCCAAAGATTACCATTAAATTTTAAAGAGAAAAAAAATTAAGTGCAAAAACTAAAACCCGAATACTGAAAAATCACGCTCTAAAAATATGAAACAAGAAAATATTCTCATCTGAAATTGTTATGTACAAACTATTCAATATTAATCGCCTGTAAAATAAACAACTTACACATAATATTTTTAATGTATTTAATACATATTCATAGAGATATTCAGAGGACGCCGTGGTCGTATTAACTTTGCCCTAAAGATTACAATCGGCATTAGCAGCGGACGATCAAGACGCTTCCAACGATACCTCATTCGTCAAATTATGATAAGGAGTTTAGAAGTTATGATGAAACAGATGAATATACATACATACATATATACACACCGGTCAAAATCATAAACCTCTTTTGTGCTTTGCTGCGGCGAAGCCTAGGGTAATAAAATTTTCTACAAGAGGGTGATTCTACCCGTCATAGTAAACAATTTTCCCTGTGAAACTCATATCCGACTGGAGTAAAAAAGAATACATTCCTATACTCGTACAACAGTAGACAGACTATTTCGATGCATCTATGTATGTTTTTTTTTTTGTTTTACGAATCGGATATGAGTTTCAAACGAAAGTTGTTCAGTATGACAGGTAGAATCATCCCCTTGACGGATGCAAGCGACTAAATCGCCACCTTGTAACATCATCATCAGCCTGTATTCCCCGAAGGCCTGCCTGCAGATTCAGCAAGCTGAAGTGGCAGTGGGCTGGCCATGTGTGTCAAAGGACCGATGGCTGGTGGAGCAGACGAAACCTGGATTAGAGACCGCGTATCGGCAAGCGTAGTGTGGGACGCCCGCCAGATAGATGGACCGACGACCTTGAAAAGGTGGCTGGGACAGACTGGATGCGGAAGGCGGAGGACCGGGTGTTGTGGCGCAGCTTTGGAGAGGCCTATGTCCAGCAGTGGACTGTTATAGGCTGAATTGATTGATTCTCCGAAGGGTTAGGCAGAGGTCTAAGTACACCCACAATTCGCCAGTTATGTTTAAGTCCCTTATAATAGGGGGCGAGCCTATTGCCATCAACTGGGCACAAGTCCAGACCCCGGGCTGATACCGAGAAATTCCAGAATGAAAAATCTAATAACAGTTTTGCCCGACCTGGGAATTGAGCCCAGGACCACATGCTCAGCAGTAGCGCATGCGACCACCCAAATAACGAGGCAGTCCACCTTGTAGTTACCTCATTATTCACCTCCTATCTAAAAGAAAACATAACATCATGTCTAATTAAGAAATTCATTGCTTTCTACATGTGGCCCATAATGTGAATACCTATGTCGTAGAATTGCTCCAAATTAATTCTAAAGCCAGGTATAACAGTTACTTTAACATTTCCTGAAAGCAGTTTACAGCGACGCTTTTACAATGGAATTCGTATTTAAGAGGCTGATTCTAATTAAGAGGCTGACAACACCTAAAGCGCGGTCACTGTCGGACTGCATAGAAAAGAAAGAGAAGCGCGATGACACAACACTGGTAATTTATTGCAAAATATAAAGCAATTATCGATTCACAATCAATAAAATCTATAGATTGTATAAAAAAAATAAAACACTATTATGTTATTATGTTGCTTTTAGAATAATCTGGTAAAAAAACAGAATGATTGCATGTATAGAATTTTTTAGAGGTATCTTCGTGATTTTTTTCTATCGTATCAAATTAGTTATATTATGTTTTCAACACACTATATACCTAGCAAATATCCTGAAAAATATCATATATTTTTCTAATTTTGTTTACTGCAGTGGATCATATACGTTAAGGCATTATGAAACTTATAAATCTTGCGTTTAGGTCCTGTAGTCCCCTTAAGGATTCTAGTAGATTAAACTCGGAATTAATAATCTCTTGTCTTGTCATATAACCTGCAACTACATACCTATTTATTTAATCTATTGACCGCCACGTCAAAAAGCAAAGTTGTGCCCACGGCGCCAAGCTACGTATTATTCCTTAAAATCTGTCATGTAGTCGTGACCGTGGCGTGCTGGGCACATTTTGCTCTGTCATCTATACATGACTGTGGCGGTCAAAAGGTTAAGTTCCCTATTTTACTGTGACGTACAATCACCAGTACACCAAGTTACCACAAACTGTCAAATTTTCTCATTCGATTTACAACTTAACCATCGATATTTTAAGGTTTAAAATCATTTGGAGAAATTTGACAGTCCGATGTGCTGGACACTGTACATGACTACATCATGAAGCCAAAATATGTTTACAGTGTGAATAGGAAGGTATACCTATAAAGAGTTTATAACAGAAGTATTTGTATAGAACCTTGAGGCAAACACAGATTTTACTTCACCTTTTTAAAGCTTAAAATTCACCTATAAAATGATTGCGAAAATATTTTTACAAAAAGAACAGAATTTTCTTTTAGACGTTTTTCCCTAAAGAGATACAAAAAATTTCGCGGAATTGGCTTCCACCAATCTTTTTTACACTGGCGGACAAAAAAAATCTGTAGCCATTTCCTTGGGACGCAACGGTTCGTTTAGCAGCAATTGTAATTAATTAGCAGCGGACGCCTTCGTCCAAAACAGGTGGCCTTGCCACTTTTCGATAAATATCTCGACGAAAAATTCGATCCTTCACCCTTTTTTTTGCACGGCAGGTCACTGTTTCGTAGGAAGACGTATTGAGAAAGGTTTACATTAGAGATTTTTTTATTGCTTTGTGCAGTTATGTGTTTGTGTTTTGTTTTTGCTGTCAGACAAAGTGTTTTTGGGTTTTCCATCTGGATTTTTTCAGTAGCTGGCTGGAGCCTGGATTTGTGCACGGTTGATGGAAATAGAACCTCCCCCTCCTACATAGGACTTAAATATAACACATATCATCATGGGACTGATATTATATGTGATTTGTAACAGTTATTAATTTTTGTAATTTTCCTTGGAATACACTTCTGGGGGTATACTTCCTAATCAGGAAATATGTAGTTTCGGCCAAAGTTACGGACTATTCCGACACCGTATCACTTACGGACACAAGTTTAGTGCAGGACCGGAACTAAGAATGAATGACAACACCATTTGACAGTTGTCCCTAATCCCAATGTGTATTTGCCCGTCAGAAAAATTTAATTTGTCACTTGATTCGACGGACCCGGACGACCCCGTATCATTGTTGACGGACTTAGAGAGTATACCTCCAGGTACTTACTTAGCTGATTATTAAAGCATTGTTTAACTCGTTATTTATAAGGAAAAAAAACATTGATTTGTTCTAAGTGAGAATAAAAACTTTGCCATAAACTTTGATAGATGACGCGTGGAGGCTTTGCAAACATTAGATAGTAAATCTAAGAAAGTTCAATGCTCGTTATCTACTATCTGCCGTCAAATAACCTCTCATTCAGCAAATAATTATTTATTCTCATCTATTCTATAAATATTATAAGGGGAATTATAAAACGATTGAATAAAAAAAACTTAGCGACTGATGATGACATACTGTTTTAATAACTTGAGTGGTATGAATTTGAGTAAGCGAAAAATTAACTAAACTAACGACGAATATTGATTAATAATAAAATCCAGAACGAGCTTACAAAAAGCGGGTTGTGATAAATCCATCTCAGTTATTAAAAATCAATCCGTGCGACTACATTACTAAGTGAGCGATTAGAAATACAGAAAGGACAACTTCAATATTAAGATAAATTCGATTTTTCCAATTGAGGTTTTACATAAAGTTCACTTTAAGCAAAGTTTTGCAAGCTGCTTTATTAATTAAAAAGAAAAGACGTGCCCTCGGCGCCAAGCTACGAATTATTCCTTGAAATCACTTACATAAGTAATTGCTACGATTCTGATGACGAAAATATAGTTTTTAGGGTTCTGTACCTTAAAAGGAGAACACCACACCACCCTTATAGGATCACTCGTGTGTCTGTCCTCTGGCACAGTCGATTTGTTCCGAATCTTTTTGGTACACATATGAATTTCTGTGATCCGAACTCGAATGTGTAACATAAATAAACTAATTTTGAATATGGGGTTCACTTTTGGGAAAAATTAGAAAAAATAAAAAAATAAAGTTTTGCAAACTGTATTGTGTGACATATCAAATAAAAGGACTTGTTATGAGGATTTCACATATATTATTATAATTTTAAAATATATTTTTTTAAAGTTATTAATTGGTCACGGCTAATGAGACACAATTGATTTTCTATTGTTTAAATCCGAATCGGTGTCGCGCGGGGCTTAACAGGTTAATTTAGTTCTTTACTTATAGATTACGGGAAAACCTATAAGAAGTCTATGGTCTTAAAATAACATGTTAAATATTTCAATATTGAGCGTACAAACTAACAAGACAAAACAACATGTTCTCCTATACATTCCAACTGCAAATGTACAGTTGGAATGTATGGGAGAACATGTTGTTGTAATTCCGCCTTTGTACTTAATTGTGTGCGAGAAGTTTAAATAAATAAATAAATAAACATGTTTTCCAACTACAAAAACGGCTGAACGGATATCGATGAAATTTTGCAGTCAGATAGTTTATAACCTAAATTAACACATATAGTACTTTTAATCCCGGTAGTATCTTCTCGTGGGATATTTTCCGACATCCAAGCGGGGCAAACCTTTGGTAAAAGCTACTGATATTATAAAAAAAAAAAACAAAGTCCCGTATTACAGAACCGCACTCAAGACTCAAGCATTACTTAAAATTAGTTTCCATAATCAAATGGCTTTAAACTAGTTTTAAATAAGTCGTTAGTGAGGTTCTATAATATGGGCCTAGTTTTATTTCATAGGTCTTACCACATATTTATTACCATAATTGGATGCCTTAGTTCTAAAAGCGACTAAATCCATTTTCTTTGTTTTGAGATATATGATCATTAAAAGAGCAAAAAATAAATAAAAAATACGGCTGTATAAATACATTTGGGAAAAAATAAAACAATAGATTATTGGGTAGGCTTTAATATGACGTTCTTAAAGAATATATACTACTATTAGATTTGTCAGTATTAAAAAATATTTAACTTATAGAACTTCTCGCAAAATCAATGGTCTTCTTATGAAAATTCTTTGGAATTGGTGACATATTATCTTAACTAATCACATTAGTAAAAATCAATCAACCAAACAATAACAAAACTATAAACTCCTTTTTATCACTAAAAGCTGTAAAATTAAATCTGACGTCTAATCTTCTAATTAGTTCAAATTAATCACGTTTAATCATAATGAACACAGTAGTAAGTATTATAACAGTTTCTGCTTATTCATAAATTTCTTCCTGTGTGTCGGTGTTTTCATTACCTTGTTTTCTTCCTGAAGAAGTAGTAACAGTATGTAATCAGAACAGAGTCGTTTTTAAAGAAGAACATACTCAAGCAGTTTTTTGATATCCCGAAGTGTTGCTGGTTTTTACCCGACTGCCTCAGGAGGGTAATGTTTTTCGAGAGTATGTATGTATGTCTATTTCTTTGGCACGCTCTATAGCCTAAACGGCTTGATGGATTTTAACATATGAGGTGTCCTTAGATTCGTCTTAGTTGTGGGAGTGACATTGACTATATAATATTTATAAATTGCATCTGCAAATACAAAAAAAGGAGGGGAAGTGTTTTTTTTTATTAATTGCAACAATATTGGTATCAAATAAAAGCTAGTAATGAGTAATTTTCAAATACATATGTTAATAAAACTAAAAAGCTTGAAATAAGATAAATTATTTAAAAAACAAAAACCCGACTGCAAAAACACAACTGAAAAGGGAAAAACAAGCATTATAATCTATACATATAATTTTGGTCTTGCAGGCGGGGACAATCAAAAGTTACACCATATTTTAGGTTATTCGACTGTCCCCGCCTGCAAGACCAAAATTATATGTATAGATTATAATGCTTGTTTTTCCCTTTTCAGTTGTGTTTTTGCAGTCGGGTTTTTGTTTTTTAATAATTTATCTTATTATGGTACCAATCCTAGATTACAGTCGCTGCTCTGCTGTGATCTTGCCACCCATGCTATAATAATAATAATCTTAAATGTTAATTTCAATAACTTACAAATTGTTTACATTTCTTTCTTTTAGGAATGTCCTTTTAAGCAAAATAAATGTTTGTGTTAGGATATTCCGCCCTTCCCGCATGCTAACACAATGTAATAATAAGAACAAGAAATTTTATTTGCTCGAACATGTGTATACATACAGAATTAAAATAATACATGCATGCAAGATCTTAATAAGAGTGGCTCACGACATGTCTGCCATTTCTCATGTCGTGCTTAATATCTATGTACAATTATTATTATTGAATCAATCATTTTTAAATTTTACATTTATACATTAAATATCAGTTCCATTAAACAAATTTCTTATATTCAATCATTTACATTATCCAATTATTTATTATTTATTTTCCTTCTTCAATATTGCAGATTAAAATAATAACAATGAAGATTTCCATCACTTTAATAGGAATTCAATTAATATGTAATAATAAACGATAAATGAGTTTATCTGTAAGTAGGTTTACACGTCAATCATATTTTTTAAAACTAGATGAGGTCGGCGTTTCCTATCTGACTACTCTGAGAAGAAAGGCCGAAACAAACTCAGAGGTCACAGTCTCTTTTAAAGTCCAGACATAATCTTGGTCAGATAATGAGAGGACCGTGTAGATCCATGTCTGTAATGGTCTTTTGAGGAAAGAACCACACAAATTAGAGTGGACCTGTCCAGTCAGTGCAAGCATTTGCATTTGTTATCGTGTAGCTCAACTCAAAACTTAAGGAGCTCAATGATTTGACAAACAATACCAAAGAAAAGACATTTGGGTAGGCCACATAAACTACTCAAACTGCCAGACCATCACTAAAACTAACTAAGAGATAAAAAAAAAACAAACAATGACCCACATAGTCCTCACATTCCTAATAATTAAAATAATATAATACTTTACAAAGTAAATATTTATGTTTTTATAAAATGTTATATAGAATAAGAAAATATAAATAGCTAGCAAAATAAAAAGAGTGAAAAACAACATTCACTGTAAATTTATTGGAGCAGCTCAATCCCAAGCCTTTTTGTCCTCAATGTAATCTTTTACAGTATAAAAGGCTTTCAGGCACAGTTTCTGTTTTATAAAAAATATGAATTTATTAAAGCTTAGTTCTTGAATGTGGCTAGGAAGTTTATTATATAAACGTAAACATTGGCATCTAAACGTGTATATAATCCTACAAATAATATAAATGCGAAAGTTTGTAAGAATGGATGGATAGATGTTTGTTACTCTTTCACGCAAAAAGTTCTGAACGGATTTGGATGAAATTTGGCACACAGATAGTTTATAACCAGGAATAACACATAGGATACATTTTCATCCCGTAATACCCACGGGGTCAAAACTTATGCGGGTGAAACCGTGGGGCGCAGCTAGTATGTAATAAATCCAGGGTGTAGGAATCTTTGAAAGCGTACTTTCGAAATAAATAAATAAATCAGATGTGGCTGTGTCGGGGCTCACGGCCCTAGGAATCGGTTTTAGTGTTAAGACAAATGATAATATAAAACGGACTCTATAATTATGGTACTATAATACGTATTTCGATTAATATTCGACGACACATCTGTGATATCTATACTTAATCTATACATATAACAAAACCGAGTAGCTCTCAAAACTGTACATATTTTTGAAAAACGTAATTGCCAAGATGTCTAGGAACAATTCGAATGCCGAAAATATAGTTTTTAGCATTTTTGTCTGTTTGTCTGAATGTACATATGTTCCAGCATCACGCAAATGCTACCGGATAGAGATTGTTCAAATTTTGCAAAAATAATAAATATTTCCTATAAATCTGCTTAGTCTGTAAGCTATAACTACTAAACTATAACGATATTTGCTAAGGGAGGATGAGCAATATTGTATTATTGTTCTTCTATAGTTTACCGCTAATTGTAAAAATACGCGCCATAAGATTAGAATATTGCTAATATGTAGATTTAACATTTTAAATGAGTAACATCACGCTATGACCCTTAGGAGCCGAGCAAAAAGGAAAAAAGTTAAAAAGAACGCTAAGCGAAAACGAAGTAATAGCGCGGGCGGGCGACGCGATGCGATGTGGTAGGTCAGGAGAAAAGCCTCGGGCAGAAGCTAGTGAGAAATGAAATACATAAGGGATAAAGGGAAATCCTTTCTATTAAATCCAAAGCCGTGGGCTGCGATAATATCAGCCGCCATATGATCGTTACGGCTCTTGATCAACTCCTTCCTGCAATCTCCCACATCTTAAACTTCTCCCTGTACACCGGTGTTTTCCCCTTCCTTTGGCGTAAAGCCCTTGTTCGGCCACTGCCTAAGATACCCAACCCCTCTCTTCCTAGTCACTTTCGCCCAATTTCCATCCTGCCCTTTCTGTCTAAAGTGCTGGAGGCCAGTGTTCATAAACAATTCTCCCACTTTGTCCACCACAACTCCCTCATCAGTCCCTTTCAGTCCGGTTTCAGGCCCGGGCATAGTACCGTTTCAGCTCTCCTTAAAGTGACTGACGATATAAGGCGGGGAATGGAAGACACCAAAGTTACAGTCTTAGTGTTAATTGACTTCTCCAATGCTTTTAATGCCGTCAGTCACGAAGTCCTTTTATCCATCCTTTCTTATCATATGGTCTCTCCAGAGGTATTGGAATGGTTTTCCTCTTATCTTCGGGGGCGTCAGCAGTCTGTTCATGCTGGTGACTCGTCGAGTTGGTGTGATCTTGCAGCTGGCGTCCCTCAAGGCGGTATATTATCTCCTCTTTTGTTCTCCATTTTTATTAATCTCATTACCACCGAGCTTTGGGCTGCTTATCATCTCTATGCCGACGATTTGCAGCTTTACTGCCATGCAGGTGTTGATAACATTTCTGATGCGATTGAGGAGCTAAACCGGGATTTAGGTGTGGTCAAAAACTGGTCTGATCGATTTGGAGTGGCGGTTAACCCTACCAAGTGTCAGGCTATCTTAATAGGGAGCCCGCACAGCATAAGGAAGCTGAATGGCTTATCTTTGCCACCTGTAATCTTTGACAACTCAGTCATTCCGTTTAGCTCCGATGTTAAAGATCTTGGTCTGCATGTCGACATTTGTCTTGACTGGCAAAAGCAGGTGACGACTGTTAGTAAGAAAGTCACCGGAACGTTGCGGTCGCTCTATCGGTTGAGAAATCTTCTCCCATCACACATAAAGGCAATGCTTGTACAGTCCTTAATCTTTCCCATAATCGACTATGGTGATGTGTGTTACTATGACCTGAATGCAGATCTCCTCAATAAACTTGACCGACTTCTCAATAATTGCATTCGATTCGTTTTCAATCTTCGTAAGTATGACCATGTATCCGCACACCGTGTGCTTCTAAAATGGTTACCCATTCGTCAGCGCAGAGAGGTGAGGGCTCGGTCTATGTTGTTCTCTATTCTCAACAAACCCACTTCTCCTTCTTACCTGACTTCCCATATTCAATACTTGTGCTCTGCCCATAGTAAAAATCTTCGTTCCACCAACAATCGTCTTCTTCGATGTCCTTCTCACCGCTCTGGTTTCATTCGCTCTTCTTTCTTTGTCCAGGCTGTCTTTTTTTGGAATGCGCTCCCTCTGAACATCAGAACGGTGACCGGTCGGTTGTCTTTTAAACTGAAGGCACGTGAACATATACGTAAGAAGTTGGCAGAAACATCCCAGCGCTGATATTTTGCTGGATTCGTTTTCTCCTCTACTGATCGATATTTCCCCACTACCGATCGTTATTTCTCCTGACAACGTTTATTCTGTTTATATGTATGTATCTACGTATGTATTCTTGTATTGTAAAGTTATTTTCGTGTTATCTATCCCTTAAGTTGCACCTGCCATGTGTCTTCTCTGCATCACCCTAAGGTTGACTGGTAGAAAATGCCTCAGGCATTAAGTCCGCCTTTGTACGGTATTATTTTTTTTATACTTGTGCATAAAGTTTGGATAAATAAATAAATAAATAATGTCAACGTTTTAATGTTTCTAGCGAACATTAATATTTTGTACCGTTCATTCGCAGCACGCGAATGGTCTTGCATCGCATTACTTTAACTAATGGTCGTGTCTCTCAGTTTGGGGACGTATTCTTCAGATGTATGGGTGGTATCTTCACTCGTTATGTCCTCTAATACACAGCATTATTTCGACTGCTTGTGTGACCCAGGATATTGTTTAAAAATGCATGGACTAAATCCATGACTTTAAAATCAAATTTCTGTTGATTTGGGTATTTGTTGCTTAAAATTTGGATTTTGTGACTTTTTCAATTGAATGCAGAAGATTAAGTGATTTTAGAAGTTTGAAAAACCAACTTAGCATCATTTAATTTAAAAATGGATTAGACCAACTCATAGACAAAAAAAGAAGAAATCTGTTGAACTGGTAAACTATACCCATAAAAATGGACTTACTGACTTTTAGAACTAAGGCATCCAATTTTGCGCCCAAAACTATCCCTAAAACATATGTAGGTTTCCGGAAAGGTTTTATAAATTGATCATGCCCTAGAGGATTTGAACCGTAAGCTACATTAATATATCGAACGAATGCGGTCAACCCGTAACTGTACGTAATAGATTTAAACGTAACTGTTTTCGTTCAACTGTAATAATCGATGGAAAGGTCAATTTATTTTGTTAGGTATCGATTTGATTCGTTTGTGACGGGGTTATTATAGTAATTGACTTTGGAAATTTAATAGTACTCATTTATTTGTGATATTTATGACCGACTAGCTGCTGCCCGCGGCTTCGCCCGCGTATCTTTTTCTAAAATAAAGAACTAAGTTACTCCTACCCTTGCCGGGGTCGCGAGAAGATACTAAAGGGTTACCGACGCCCCTGGCAACATAGGCAACAGAAGGAATACGGGTGGGTTTTAGACTCTTAGGACACTCTCCCGCTCCAAGCGGGAGAAGTTATTTGACAATTTCCCAACCAAAAAAAAAGTCCTACAACACCAGTAATATGCCAGTGAAAGTCCTATCAAAATCGGTTGAGCCGTTTTGGAGATTAGTCGGAACAAACAGACAGACAGACAAAATTTTTAAATATTGTTTTTTTTTTGTAATAAGCACCGTATAGGTATACTTTCATATGCATTTAGTAAAGAGCTGTTATTTTGACATTACAAACAGACACTTCAATTTTATTTACATAATACATAATCAGCCTATAATGTTCCAACTGCTGGGACACAGGCCTCCTCTCTCAGAAATTAGCCGGAATAAACAGACAGACAGACAGACAAAGATTGAAAAACAATATTATTTTGGTATATGTACCGTGTATACATCCATATGCAATTAGTAAAAAGCGGTTATTTTTATATTACGAACAGACACTATAATTTTATTTATCTGTATACAAGATATTTTTTTTATGTGTAGGTATATCGCTTTGAGTAGGAAGATATCAAAATATCTATTTTTATCATAATATCTCTGACATTTCTCGGGGCCCTAAGGATCATCCTGATTCAAAAATCAATCTGCCTAGCCTTTTCCCGACGATGCTAGGGTTGGCTTCTAGTCTAAACGGATGCAGTTGAATACCAGTATTTTACATGGAGTGACTGCCTATCTGACCTCCACAATAAGATAATACGATACCCCTTGGTAAGACTGGCTGTCAGACTTTCAGGCTTCTGCGGTAACGACTGTCAAAGATCCTAAAATGACAGCTGGGACCAATGGCTTAACATTTATTCCGAGGCACGGAGAAGTCTTGGTATGTAAAGACGGCCACCAATCCACAGACCAACTCGGCGACCGTAGCTTAACCTGACGGATCGACCTATTCGGCTATTATTACTTAAACACAAGCTCCTCTCGGTCCCGGACCTGTTGTTATTGTTATTAAAAGCCTATCATGTACCAAACCCTGGGCCCGCGTGGTCGATTACGGCCCACTCCCTCTCACCGAGAGGAGGCGTGTATCCCAGCAGTCGGAACAATATAGGCTGATTATGTATGTCCCAGAGCAGAGCAAAGGCATACCCTCTTTCCACTAAAATATCTCTGTCAAGAGTTAAAGAAGAAAAGATACACATACATACATACATAAACTCACGCCTTCTTGCCATGGGGGGGTAGGCAGAAACTATAGAACGCCACCTGCTACGCTCCTTACATACTTCCTTTTGCTTCGTTTACGTTAATACATCTGGTCATACACGCACGCCGGTTGCGAGTACTACGCACCTGACTTTTTTGAAGAACATCACCAATGAGGTCACTGTGTGTGTATCTGTATGTGTGAAGATACTTTATCATATATTCAATGCCGGATATAGGTAGTTACAGAACAAAGAAGAGAAATATCGAAAAACGAGCGAACAACTTCTTTTTCGTTGTGATCCGATTTTTTTCCCTTAATACCCAATTATTATCTAATTACACTGCGTTTCAAAAAAGAAAAAAATAAGTACCCACTCAAATTTTTCCTGTTTATTCATTTATACACCTCGCTCAATAAGAATATATGCGTTTTTTTTATATCACGTACTGTTTTATAGGTACGGTAATTAACATATATAAATTTAGTAAAAAAATTAAAAAGTGAAGTTTTAATAGACACATTATTTTGATACACAAAATAGTTTTGGAATCCAGGGCTTATCTTGATACACAATACGTCCAAAATATAGGACATACGCTTTACGTATTTTTTCAGATACTTTTTTTCCTTGAGATTTAAGAATGTGCTGTCCGCACACGTAACAAAACTTAACTAGTGAATTTTGGCACTGGCGGCGACTAGATTTTTAGGGTTAAACGGGACCCTATTACTAAGACTCCGCTGTCCATCTGTCTGTCTGTCTGTCTGTCTGTCCGTCTGTCACCAGGCTGTATCTCATGAACCGTGAAAGTTAGTATTTCTTTTGCCGCTATAACAAGAAATACTAAAAAACAGAATAAAAAAAAATATTTAAGGGGCTCTCATACAACAGTCATAATTTTTTTGATGTTTTTGTAGATAATGGTAAGGAACCCTTCATGCACGAATTTTATATTCATCTTGAAATCCGTACAATTACACTCAAAAACAGTTATCACAAAGATGAACGTGAAATAAACATAGTTTGTCAATAACAATAACAACATCTATTAAACTAATATGGACGCATTATGGATCGTTTAAAAAAGTTATCGCCTCAAAAACAAGACGTGGTAGGAACAAAAGACGAACACTGCCAATATATTCTAGCTAACAGAAATATATAATAGCAATCTTTTCCGTGTACCGAAATCGTGTCACACAGTGTTATCATTACTTTATGAAACCTGCATTTCTTTAAGGTTATGACATCTTCACTATTTGCCCTAACTAATATCGATTCACTAAAGGTTGGTACTATCGGTTGGTCTAGTGGTTGGAAGCGCTACTGCTGAGCATGCGGTCCTGAGTTCCATTCCCGGGTCTGGCAAAGTGTTATTGCGTTTTTCCATCTGGAATTTCTCAGTAGCAGCCCGGAGTCTGGATTTGTTCCCGGTTCGCTCCCCTGTTGTATGCGACTTAAACATAACTTGTGTTATTCTTCTTTTTCGTCGTATCGATGATTCTTTTTTATTAAGTGTAAATAAACTTCGACCACAATTCGACTTTATCCACAGCGTTACCGTTGGCCTTGCAAAGGATTTCCATAATGCAGGTGTTTTTGTCATTTTTATGGTGTACATAATAAAGAGTATTCTAATGAGCTGCACGATTACTGACAAATACATGCACTGACTGGACAGGTTCACTCCATCTGTGTGGTTTTCCCTCAAAAGACAATGTCAGACACCAATCTACATGGCTTTCACATGATCTGACCAAGATTGTGTCTGGGCTTTAAAGAGTCTGAGACCTCTGGGTTTGTTTCGGCCTTTCTTCTCAGAGTAGTTAGATAGGACACGCCATCCTCATCTAGATTTTAAAATATGATTAACGAGTAAAAGTGTTTGTACAAACCTACTTACGGAAATAAAAATCATTTATCATTTATTCAATTATATTCTCCACCTCGGCCTAACCCTTCGGGTAAAACAGGCGTGATGTTATGTAACTAACAAAATCAAAAACCAAAAATCAAAATCAAAATATTTTTATTTCACATAAACCTGCATGGGTACTTATGAAACGTCAGAAGCTAGGTGCACGGTTCCAATTGGTCGTTTCCTATGGAGAAGAGCCGGCAAGAAACTCCACGGTTATTCTTTTAAAAATAATTGTCTTTTACAATGTTTTCAACGATAGGTAAGATTAAGAAACTAGTCTTTAGTATATCACATAACCATACGTTCATATTAACCAGTCCGTAGACAAAGCCGTCCTCTGGGTGACGTTATATGTATAACGCATAATATAACGCAAATAAATAATGTTTATCTTAACCTCGGATTGCTCTGTAGGGAGCGAGTTGGCGGAAAACCAATACAAAACGATTTGTTCTCCAATTTTAGGTACTAGGTACAGCTTTTTGGCTTTGGTACTGAAATGCCACACTGTTATTTTATTTATTTAACCATTTATGTACACACGTATACAGGGTCAAATAGAATTAGCTAGCGGAACTCTGCCGACGTGATTGGTATCGATATTTGAACACGATAAAACAACCAATAATACTGCTTTAGGAGGTGATGGTTACCCCAGATAAGACAAATAATGAGAAAACACTACCGTTGTGATGATACTGCCAGCTTCTTACGAATGTGCTCGCGACCTTTAACTTTAAAGGATAATCGGTTGGTTGTTTTATCGTGTTCAAATATCGATACCAATCACTTCGGCAGAGTTCCGCTAGCTAATTCTATTTAGTATATTCGTGTATTTATTTGGATTTACATTTATGTATAACTAGATGCGCCCCGCGGTTTCACCCACATAAGTTTTGACCCCGTGGGTATATCGGGATAAAAAGTATCCGATGTGTTATTCCTGGTTATAAACTATCTGTGTGCCAAATTTCAACCAAATCCGTTTATTACTTTTTGCGTGAAAGAGTAACAAACATCCATCCATCCATCCATTCTTACAAACTTTCGCATTTATAATATTTATGTATAATTAGGTATATGTATTATATTTAATGTTGTTAATAGGTATATGTATGTATATACTTATATTTTAATAAATATTTATTCCACAGTTTTCGTATAACACCTACCACTGTCTGTATCTGCATCACCCAAAGGCTGACTGGTAAAAAACGCCTACGGTATTAAGTCCGCCTCTGTACGTTTGTGTGCTTAAAGTACATAAATAAATAAAATAATTTCAAAATAGATGTGATGTTTTTTTTGGGGTTAACGACCCCTGGTTGTGTTGTTACTTGAACTTGAAGTATAAGTTGACAAAATCTGTTGTATTTTGTTTTATCGTGTATATCGATACAGAAAACGTCTGTGAAGTTTACACAAAAAAAAAAACTGTTTTTTTTTTTAAGGAAATATTTCAACTGACTACACTGAATGCGGTCGCTGACCCCATAAAAATCATCAAAGTATTTATTTTTATCATGTTTTGATATAGATACTCAGCTTGGCTGCAGTCTCGCTAGCTAATTTATTTTGACCATGTATAAACAGGCAAGAAGAAAATAACAGAAAAATACGTACAAAGGTGATTCTTATTTCTATAGAAGTCTCTCCCAGCATACCTGCGATAGGAAAGTAGATAAAGAGATGTAGACGCCGTGTGTAAGAGAAGAAGAGAAAATAAAATTCATAATCAACAGCAATTCACTTAAGAGGCTGACAACACCTAAACCGCGGTCACTGTCGGATTGCATAGAAAAGAAAGAGAAGCGCGATGACACAACGCTTGTAATTTATTGCAAAATATGAAGCAATTATCTATTTACTCAAAATTGAGTTGAGCAATCGCAAAACAAAAACAACCAAGTTCTGCATTCAAATAAGACGTGCTTGTTATTAAATAAATACGTAACGTATGTTGATATTTAATGCAGATAATTTGGATTAGAACTCAAGGTAAGAGTTTAGTTTAAAGTTAGTTTGTATCGGCATTTTTTTTCGAAACGTGTTTTGGTAGCAACCAAGTTCTGAGAAATATGTTCAAAATTAACATATATTTTTTCCGCTAAGTACCACAAACTATACAGATTTGGCATTTTTTTTTCTAAGGAGAAGCCTATTTTGGTCAATTGGGTCTTGTCAGCGCCTTAATTAAGTAAGTAACAAAAAAATTTAGGGTTTTATAAAACCACGATGTAAGTGAAACTTTAGTGAAGCTGATGCGAGCCATGGGCGCCGCCATATTGACCTTGGCTGCTCTGCCGGTTGCGGAGTAGGGGTAAAGTGCCTTGCCTTACCCCTACTCCGCAACAGGCTGTAATGCGACATGCGATAGAAGGACGAAAAAAATTGAGGCGATGGAATAAAAGTTTCACATATGAAATAGGAAGTCTCGATGACTATGCAAATAAATGTACACAACTTACATTAAGAGAGGGCTAAATTACCCTTATAACCGACAATCCACAGGTATGCTGTCACATCCAGTATCGTTAGCCTGCACTGGGTGGATATTTGGTAGTATCAACACCAAAATCTGTATTCGGAACCTGACACTTGTGTCTTTGTTCTATTGTGATTGACTCAAATCATCTTCCAAATTCAAGTAGAACAGTTTCAGTTGGCACCACTGCTCGTACAAATATTAACAACTTGAATTAAGTTTTATTTTAAATTTAAATACAGAATTTAGACAATTATTTAGAGTTAGAATTATATGATTATTATCTTTATTATATACACAAATTCTAAGAAATACATAATTACCGTTTAATCGATTAGACCCTAGCGCCATCTAGTTGATTTAGTTGTAAATGTGTACTATGATTATTAATATTTGCTGTAAGAGGACGCTACAGACATTATAATGGTAATTGTATTTTTTAATTGTTACGATCGTGCAAACCTTACTTTCTCTTGCTTTGTTTTCATCGTCGTTAAAAAACTAACAAAACTTCGACACTAAATTCCAAAAAGAATTCCGAATAACTCACCAAAATCCACCTCGATACGATAATTATTACATCCACAATATGAAGTCTTTATCAAACGCCCCACAAACGGCCTTGGT
This sequence comes from Atethmia centrago, assembly GCA_905333075.3. Classification (NCBI taxonomy): domain Eukaryota; kingdom Metazoa; phylum Arthropoda; class Insecta; order Lepidoptera; family Noctuidae; genus Atethmia; species Atethmia centrago. The sequence continues at coordinate 26,118,814 of HG995382.1, read as the reverse complement.
CCTAAGCAAACAATCAAGGGTCCAAGTTCACCTGTCTACCGCTAGGTCAATGGGGTTCGCTCCCGGGTTATTTATTAAACAACTCAACATAAACAACAATTGAACGCAATAGTTTGGCCTTGATTCTTTTTACTTTGGTAACGTTTTGAGGGTAGATATCAGGTCGTATAGACTTGGTACTGGAATTGCTTTATTTGAAATTGTTTGGATTTTACAATTCAAACAATTATTTCACATTATTTTTTGAAAAAATAAGGAATCTGGACTATTACATTAACATAACCTCCTGAAAGGTATTGTTGATAGGCATGACGATAGCCCCGTAATGAAGCATCAGTCTTATAAAAACCCGGCCAAGTGCGAGTCGGACTCGCATATGAGGGGCTCCGTACCGCATTAAGATTGAGCGCCGAAAAAAAACACGCTTCTTGTATAACCCTCTTTAATTATAAACTTTATTTATTATTTGTGGTCATAGCGACAATAGTGAAACAATCTGTAAAGGTTTCATCCGTCTGCCTATTACGATTCATGTACAGCCCGCTGACACACTTCCGTTTGGCACCCTTGGAAACGGAAGCCTAAAAACCACCTTGTCTGTAGTAGACATTAAGTACTAAAATAACATATAAGCATAATTGTTTACTAACATGTAGAATTGTAAGTAATTTTGTAATTGGATCTATGTAGTTGCCTGATAAATCAGTAAATTATTATTATTGTAACCCTTCTTTGCAATCGAGGAATTTTTTCAAAAATTAATCGCCTCGAAAATAATTTGGTGATCAAAGCAACCAATATTGTAAAGCCTGCACATCAACCCGATGAAATCCCTTAAAATTTTAGGCCATCACCATAAACTCTTTTATTTTCTATTTCCTGTTTTGTTAAAGGCGAAATTGGAAAAGGAATTACATTTAAACTCCTTCTGTTTTTCTTTCTGTTTTTATTTGTTTTTCAATTCGTTATTTGCTTCCGAGACAGTTAAACGTTTAATAGAACACGTTCAGCGTCTTTCTTGGCATATCTATTAGAAATCAAAGTCGGTTTGTATTTACGATAGTTTTTTGTTTATCTTTAATTATTATGGAACCTTTTTAAAATTGGTTTTCCAAATGTCATATGATATCTTTCTTTTGTTTTCTTTCTAGTAAAGAAAAATAGTACTTGAAATTGGTTAAAATGTTGGTCAAAAGAAATCCAATTACCCAGTTTCAATAAGATTCAGTAGCACAATATGAGGGTTGTACAAACCAGGGTTTACCGTTGAAATATATAAAAGGGTACAAGAAAAAATCCAGTGGAAATCTGAAAAGGTTGCCATGAATTACGTATTCACGACGTAAAACTCACTTCACGAAATAACGGACAGCATTATGGTTGGATCAAGTTATGAGGGTTTAGAGTAACGCTTGTATATTTTGGTAAAATATTTAAAGGAACAATTTGCATAAAAACTGCAGTAACAATACTTATTGCTGTTATTGAGTGGAAGAAGAAACACATACAAAATAATAAAGAGCAGTCATTGTCAAAATACTAATATCGGTATGTTGTTGATTTTTTATTCTGTGCCTTTCTTCATTGCCCCGATCTTCGTCATTTCCGTTATGTAATCATTCTTTAGTCATTTATATTTAATCATCATTTCATCCAGTAAGCCATTTACTTGCTAGTCATAATAACTTTTACCTATTTTGACACACGTTAAAATTTCTTCCCAACAGTAACAAACATGTTGCAATCTAAGAAGTATGTTATAATTGTCATAATTATTGCTGTTGTAATGACTACAGAACCTTTATTGTCTCAAATGTTTCCGGGTGTAGAATAATTAGGATCATCCAATTAATCCCGCTCATGTCTCCTAACTTTAACTCCACCAGAGTGCCTCAACAACCTGAGACAGATTTCAATTTAGAGTGTACATGTTTCTTACTCGCCCCTAATTTCTCGCACGATTGCATTCCAAACGGGACGTACCGTTCCCGCGTGTTTTATATTTGAATATTATTGCGACTGAATCGAAAATGGTGGTTCTATTGCGGGGATCTTCATTGGAGAGTACGTTTTTGGCGTACTTGGATGACTTTCTGGTTTCTGTTGTGGCTTAACTTTTTTGTTGAGATTGAATTATATCAATCCCGAAAACCGTAGTGTTTATAATGGGAAAGTTTTTGTTGATGCAAAGGCCATTTTGCTCATGAAAATTGTCTTTTTAGGGTTCAGTAGGTACCGCCGATTAAAAAAACGGACCCCTTATAAGATCACTCGTGTGTTTGTCTGTCTGTCTGTCTGTCTGGCACAGCCAGTTTGCTCCGAATCTAATGGACCGATTAAGTTGAAATTTGATGCACATCTGAATTTCTGTGACCCAAACACGGACGTGTAACTTAAACAAATGCATTTTGTACTTGAGAGCTATTTTAGGGAGGCAAATAAGAAAATAAAATAAAATGTTTTGCAAACTTTACTGTGTTGTCTGTGATATATGAAATGAAAGGGCTGTCGCGCGGGGCTAAACAAGCGTATTAAACCAATTTGGTGTCAAATAGATGAAAATTTACCATTGCCCCTCCCCCCACCTTATCTCCGAAACTATTAAGCCTATTTTTTTTTAAATACACATAAATTAGTTCTATTCTTGTAAATTACAGGAAAACCTATAAGATGTCTATGGTCTTAAAATAACATGGTATGTCTCTCAATATTGTGTGTATAAACTACAATGTTAAGTTTGTTCTTGGGATAAATTCATCCGAACTTACGGAACCCTTCCTTGTCCGCGGTCCGAATCGCACTTGGCTCGCTCGCAGTGACCCTGGAAACCATTCGCATCCTCCAGGTTCTTTGTATAACGGCTGTGAGCTAATTATCTTTTAAAATAATAATCTCGGGAGTGTATTACTTTGAAGTACAATAATAGAGCCTATTCTCTTTTATTATACCTGGGTCATGTGCCCTACAGATATTACCCTTGTCTTTACTCAAACACATTATCTCCATTGTCTATCATAATTTCATTAATTAGGTGGTTTAATTAAAACCAGCATGCGTGATATTTTTTCGTGGTTTTAATTCTTTTTTTTTTTATTCTTTCTGAATTTTTATTTTTTTTTGTTTTCCCACCTTTTTGTTCGTTATCGAGTACACCATAACTTTTTGAATCACTGATATTGCATAATTAATTATTGTGTTATTTGGGGGGACATGTTTTCGGTTCGCTTTAGTTAGGTTAGTATATTTCTCTGTTTCTATGTTTTGCTAACTGAGAAGAATGTTTTAGTCAACTCTTACGACGCGACGTCTAAAGAAAGACATGGGATGACAGGTGACCTATTTTCAGTCTGGATACCAAAGTCGCCCTTTGTCGTAAGACCACAATAGCCAAGTATTCGCTACTTTTTACCTGACTCGAAATATTTTTTTCATGAATTTTTCCTCAGGAATATATCCTCATCACTTTCACTTACCCATTGTCACCTGTCGTCTGAACTACTGAAAATGTAAGCATCAATAAATTGTCTTGCTATTTCTGTCTATTTTGTTCTGTTCCTACTGACCTACATAATATTAGAAGTACGAATAATAAAATGGCAAAAAAATTACCAATATTATTTATTTTTATCAGTGGGAACTGATAAAGACGTAAATATTTGATAAACACAGTTATTAGTGCAGCTGAATATTGTAACATGCATGACACATGAGCTGAAGTCATAAACTGGTTTTAGGAAAAGCACATAGCTAATTTTTAGAATTCCGTGGTCAACAGACGGACGGACATGGCGAAACTGTAAGAGTTCTTCCTTAGAGTATCGCCATGTCCGAGGCTTAGCTCAGAGACTCTTAGTACTAGAAATAAATTCGTTTTTGTAGGGTACCTCTATTGCACGTAAAGTGGGGATGATATATTTTTTTTCGTCTATCCCATGGTGTAGCATATCGATCGATAGGCCAGTCAAAAACATTGCGGGTCTGTAAAAACCATTTTCCAATTTAGGGATCCGTTTGCGTAATATTAAGCTTTAAAGTGCTAATTTCTGTTAGAGTTAAGTGTATCTCACTGCCAGCTAAATTATTGTTTTTGGACTGAAAAAATAATGGCAGTACTATATATAACGAATTTATAAGAAAAAACTATCACAGTTAAGTAGGCTTTACAAGTTACCGAGTAATAGTCGAGCAACTTACGTTTGCAGTTGGAGAGTTGAACGTGACGTTTAACGATGTATAGGAGAACGTGTTTTTCAACTACAATATTAAGTTTGCTTTTGGGATAAATTCATCCCAACTACGGAACCCATCATTTTGCGTGGCGAGATACGCACTTGGCCGGTTTTGTATTTTAAAATGAAGGATAAATGTGTTGCTAGTATGGTGTACCTTTTATTATATTATAAAGCTACCATTTACTAGGTACGTCTTACACATTGACTTGAATGTGCCCTGGCGGCTGAGAGTATGTCATACTCACTCAAATGTCTCACTGGTGGTAGCGTGTTGGATCATTAAGTTCCCTTCAAAATGATTGAGCTGAATGGTGCTAATCCAGGCGTCATGTTTCTTGAAAGGGCGTCGTCAGTAGGGCCTGGCAATCTCCTAGCTGCCACGGCTCATTTAAATGTATTAAATTTTTTTAATTGTTTGTTTTTAACTTTTTTTTTTTACTAAAGCTTTTAAGGTGCACGTCTTTTTACATTGTTCTCACATGTATAATTTCAACATGAATATTTTGATTTAAAAAAGAGTGTCCGTGGAGTTTCTTGCCCGTTCTTCCCCATAGGAACCTACTACGCTTTGGAAAGGGCAACTAGCTTCATCTCTCAAAAGTGCCTGGTTAATTTGAAATAAATGCTTTGAGTTTGAGTTCGAGAAGTATAATTAATAGTAATGGAATACATTTTACTAATACATTATGCATACCAAGTGACATGTATCTTCAGCTGTCCTGTCTTTTCACAACTATATTTGAGTCAGTTTCCAGTCTAACTGGATGTAGCTGTATGACGATTGTAAATACCTAGTTAAGTCCAAGACGCTCAATTTTCTGTCATGAACCTTTATCAAATGTCAATTTAGTGAGTAGACGGAGAAGTTTCTGGAACTTCCGTTTATTCATGTATAAAGGACACTTCATTCTCGTGTCAATTTGCTTGCTTATCTTTTTTTTTTCAATGTGTTATGACAGCAATATCACCACCGTCCTACTGCCAATATATCAATTAATTTGGGGTCGGCGCAGCATGGTCTTCATCTTCAATAATTACACTTCTCTCAACCATAAGCCAGTATTTGCACCATTTCTAGCCACGTTTAATTTAAGCAAGTAATTCAAAACTTATCCATTATTTAAATATACACTGTGTAGGAGTCAACAAACAAATTCCTATTCTTTTACATTACTTATTTTACAATTCATTCATTTATGTTGCGTTTTTTTAGTGGAACGGAACGCAAACTCAAAACGCGTCGTCTTCGACAATGCTGGAAGTGACGAAAGAGACTATGTCAATAAAAATCTTTTCTTAGCAAAGTGCTTGAAATCTCACTAAGGTAAGTAAGTAATTGAGATTTCTGATTGAATAAAGCAGAACAAATAATTTAATTTATATGATTCGGGGCAACACACAGATGTTGACAAAGAAGTTTTGTGGTAAATGACACATCATGCCCGCGACAGAAACGGTCGTTTGAACTGTAGTAGAAAATTGTTGGAGTTTCATAATATTTTTGAGCAACAAGCAGTTGTTGAATTTAACTTTTAATACTTTTCTTGACTTTATATTTCTGTCTATTATTGATATAGTGAAAAAAAAATTCATGCATATTCTCTATTGTTTCATTGGTCTTCCTTTATTCTTATCCCAATCTTTAAGAATTTTTTCGCGATAATGTTCTTCATTAATTCATCCGCGTGTCTAGCATCTGTTTCAACTACTTTTGCTGCCATTAATGTTTATTCTGCGTGCGCAAAAAAAATGTCCTTTCTTCTAGTAATAACGTACCTATGGAAGAATATTCCTTCCTTACTAATCTTCTGGTTAAATTTAATGAGAACAGTCTTTCTAATTCCTTAATCAGAAATCCCAGATAAATACAAGCTGGCTTATAAATTCTAGCTAAAAGCCCAGTACTCATTATTATGTACGTTTTATTTAGCATAATTTGCTATTCAACATTATCATGTTGAATCGTCTTGGCCAATGGAAATTGACGATCATTTATATTCAAAGGATGAGCCAATCAAGCGAACCCCATTTAATTTAGCCAAAGCAAATTATCGAAATTTCTCACAGAGACAGATTTGCACACAATTAGTTTCGAAAGCTTTCCAACTAGTTATTGTTAAGAAATTTTGATAGTCAGCTGTTTGAGATTGTGGTTTGTAATAATTGAGTGGAAGAGAATGGAAAACTGGGATATACATTGAATATTACTGTCTTAAGGTAATGGGTTGTCTTTTTAAATACTTATATCTCAAACAGCTAATCTTGTAGATTAAGAGATTTAACTAATATATACGTATTATTATAAATTAACTTATGAAGCTCGGCGCGTACCCCCATGTGGTGCCAAACAATTGAAAATCAATTGTGTCTCATTAGCTGTCCTTGAGCGATTAAAGTCGCTTTTCGTGTCTGTCTGTGTGACCGTGTATTTCTCCTAAACTGCGCAACGGTTTTTGATGCGGTTTTCAACATCATTTAGAGAATTTATTCCGGAAGGTTTATGTGACAAATACATTCATATTAAATTTGATTTATAATAAAGAAATCTCGATGTTTTGAAAACCCGTGCGAAGCCGGGACAGGTTAACTTCTTTATAAGCGAATTAGTAGAGTCTTTTTTGGAAGTAACTTTAAGTATTTAACGTAAATAATTAAACCCTTAAATATTTGTTTGTGCCAAGTAGCAAAAGTTTTATAAACATTTTAAAATAAAAAGTAAAAGAACGCTTCACATCAAGAAAATAAAGAAAATACGTTTATTTGCGGTTAACACGACGCAAAGAAAAATTACTAACACAAAGAAGGTTACTTTTAGGGTAAACTGTGCATCATCATCATCATCATTTCAGCCGAAAGACGTCCACTGCTGGACATAGGCCTCCCCCAAGCACCGCCACTTCGACCGGCGGTTTTGTGCTTCCCGCATCCTGCGGATTCCTGCGGCCTTCACAAGGTCATCGGTCCACCTTGTAAGAGGCCTTCCAACGCTACGTCTTCTGGCACGCGGTCGCCATTCCAGAACCTTTCGGCCCCTTCGGCCATCTGTTCTGCGAGCAAAGTGCCCTGCCCACTGTCACTTAAGTTTGGCAATTCATCGGGCTATGTCGGTAACCTTGGTTCGCCTGCGGATCTCTTTCTGATTCGATCACGTAGGGAAACTCCAAGCATAGCCATCTCTATTGCCCTTTGAGTGAAACTGTGCGTCACACCTAAAAAGAAAATCAAGACTGAAAGCAATAGAACAAGAAACATGCGATTTACTGTTAATCTGAAGACCTTACTTCTATCCATAAAAAAACGAGCAAACCTACAGTACAGTACAGTTACAGTAGTTGAATATAATGTGTACCATCTGACATCTCACCTTGGTAACAAGCAACTAAGCAGCGACAGAAATTAAGGTCAAAATTTAAAAAGCTAAATACTGAAATATTTATTTGAATAATTATTCATTACTAGTGGTCACCCACTGGTAGAAATTCTACCCTCTCTACTTACAGTCTATATTTATAGTACTTACTTATTCCATGAGTACAGCCACGAGCACTAATATGTATACACTTAGCAAAATACAAAAGCGATTTTTTCGTGGAATAACGACTGCAACATTGAGGTAAGACCTATTTCATAATAGCATGGGTTCCAAAATACTATGTTCGTAACAACATAAAATTACAATCAACACAGTTGGAAAAAATAACTTTTAAATGTTGCTAAGTATATAGGTACTTATTAGTGCTCGTGACTGTACACTAATTCCATGCTATTAAAAAGTACTTACTAATTGCATGATATTAAAAAGTACTTAAAAAGCTCTCCTGTTACACACTTCACACCGTCCCTTTTCACGAAATCACCTTCCACAGAAAGCGAGTTGTAAGATAATACAAATTAAAAAAAGATGAGCCTTCAAACGAAAACAAAACGTCTAAGCCTGTACTTGGTTTACAAAGAAAAAAGTGCCAAAACCTGCTCCACAAAATAAATGAAGAGAAACCGTACCAATGAGAATCATTTGTAGTAACCGAAGCTTTTCAATTCTCATCTACAACATTCAACAAAGTATAACTTAAATAACAAAGTTACTGATACGCCATCTCACGTAACTAAGTACAGTGCGGCACAGCATAGAGGTTACATCATATAGCAAATAACATTTCGCCAGTTATGTTTAAGTCTCATGGCTCGTCCCCTATAGTGAGCCTATTGCCATCAACCGGGCACAAATGCAGACTCTGGGCTGCTGCTGCACTTGCCTGTATTATAATGACCATACCGAAAAACCAAAGCTAGTCATAACAATCGCTTATTTTCGACCCACGACGCATTAAACGTATACAAGCCGTAGGAAAAGTTCCAAAGCCATAGCCCGATGAAAATAAAGGTTTATAGAAGCTTAGCTCCATCTCTTTTTCACACTAATGACAATGGTCCCATCTATGTTTACCTTGACTTGCTAGTTAAACTCAAGTCAAGAAGAAGTGTTACTTATCGTGTCTGAAGAATTTTGCTTGGATTGAAAAGGTTTTCGGGTAGACCGATATTCAATCTACCTAGCCTTTTCCAAACTATGTTGGGGTCGGCTTCCAGTCAAACTGGATCCAGCTGAATACTAGTACTTTACGTGAAGCAACAGCCTATCTGACCTCCACATCCGTAACACGATACCCCTTGGTAAGACTGTTTGTCAGACTTTCGGACTTCTGACTACCCGTACTGACTGTCAATGATAAACGAATGACGACCGGAACCAACTGCTTAACGTGCTTTCCGAGGCGCGGAGGGATCTTGGTATGTAATGAATGGTTACCCATACACGGATCGACCTCGGCAAGCGGTGCCTAACCGTGAAGATCGACTCATGTGGCAGTTATTATTTAGTCTTAGGTAGCCTTGGGTAAACTGCCTAAAATTAACGATATTTGAAACTACTTGTATTACAATAGGGCGAACAAAATATTTAATCTATTCAATTTTTTACTAATGTAACTTCTAAGTTGTGTCGTACCGTAACAACATGGAAGCCCATATAGCAAGCAACACACGTTTTCTATTTTACTCGGCGGAGTACAATTTTTAAGTCTACGTCAGAGTGATGTGTATAAAGTTAGTACGTGAGCAATGCGCTAAGAATTTATGTTGCCATGCACTTTGTGAGGTAGGCCAGTATAGGGGCTTATTTTGTTGGGTATAAGATGTAAGTAAGAGATGTGAGAGGACTTATAGAGAAGTCTGGAAGAAAAATACATTTTGCGCTGACCCCGAAGAAATTAGGATTTAAAGGCAGGAGAATGTTGATAAAATATAAGTAAGGCGGACAGATAGGGTAATGTTTCTTAAGTAACTTTATTTATTGTAGGAATACTCTTATCTGGTTCAAACTTAAAACCAACTAATCCGCGGTCACTGTCAGACTGCATAGAAAAGAAAGAGAAGCGCGATGACACAACGGTTGTAATTTATTGCAAAATATGAAGCAATTATCTATTTACTCAAAATTGAGTTGAGTAATCGAAAATAAAAAACAACCAAGTTCTGCATTCAAATAAGACGTTCTTGTTATTTATCAAATACATCACGTACGTTGATATTTAATACAGATATGTTGGTTTGGAACTCAAGGTAAGAGGTTAGTTTAACGTTAGTTTGTATCGAGATTTTTTTTCAAAACGTGTTTTGGAAACAACCAAGTTCTGAGAAATATGTTCAAAATTAAAATATATTTTTTCCGCTACCAAAAACTAAACAGATTTGACAGTTTTTTATCTCAAGACAAGCCTATTTTGGTCATTTGCCTCTTGTCAGTGCCTTAACCTAACATCCATCATTGCTAGCAGACGTCGTTGACGAGTATGTATTCAAAATATTTCAAGATTTGTTTAACAACATTTTAATGTAACAGCAAACATAAGTTTTTTGATTTACCAAAGTGCCTTTACGTAACTTAACTTCTAATTTTAAGTTATTTACTTACGTAATATTAACCTGAATTCTAAGTCGACCTACAAAACAAGAGTGCTTGAAAATGTAAACGTTATAATGATTAAATACTTTATTCAATTTTCTTGAAAACTAAGTAAAAAGAAAACAGGTACCTAATATACATTCAACGTTAAGGAGATATTATAAGCTTGTTTGTTTAGGAAAATATAATTTAACAATCTGTTAGAAGTTTAACCATTTGGAAGGGAAAATCCTCCTTTTGTGATTTCGCAAATTTTTACACAACGTTAGAAGCTTCTTTCCGCTTTGGTTGGAAAATTTCAATCCGAACTTTTATTAATATTCATATTTCTGTATCCTTTGAGTATTTGTGTGGGCTTACAAATTATTGGAGATATTTTGATGCTAGATGCTGGACTTTAGGTAATTTGACCTTTAGGCCTTGTATTTGATCTTTAAGGCCTTGTATCTTTGACGAATTTGGTCTTCCATCTTCCATTCCACGCGCGCCTCAAAGAGATGTTGTCAGCACATAGTAGGGGTCCACTAGGGCCGATGCCTGCCGGGGTCGCGGGAAGGTACTTATGGGTCACCGAGGCCCCCGCAACACAGGCAACAAGAAGGAATACAGGTGGGTTTTAGTCAGTAAGAGTCTGACACACCCTCCCGCTCCGCCCAGAGCGGGAGAAGTTATTTGATGATTTCCCACACAAAAAAAAAAAAAAGGCCTTGTATTTGATCTTTAAGGCCTTGTATCTTTGACGAATTTGGTCTTCCATCTTCCACGCCCACGGAGTAACAGCCAGTCAGCTAGTCTTAAAATATTATAAAAGAATCGTTCATCACCATCGTATACACAGTCGGGTTTTTATCTTTATTATTTTATTAATATTTTACATAGTGTAAGAGCTCAGGAAATCAACGTAAAATATTGATAACATAATAATAATAATATACTTATGCAGTACAACAAAATGTTAGGTAGATGTTAAGCCGTCGGTGTCCGCGAGCAAAGAGAGTGAATGCCTCGGTGCAATATGCCAGCTAGGCGCGCCGCCCGCGCGTTGCTATCTTCGCACTTGTCAACTTAATGGTGGTTCTCGAGCGCCATCTATTGCCTTACAATAGATTCTTTTATATTTTGTGAAGGTGGGAACGTTTTAGATTTAATATACTGTAGGTTTGTAGACCATTTATTTTTTTGTTAAGTACCTGGTACTGATTGACAGGCCTACACTGTCCTCCCACACCTATTAACACTAAACTCTGTTACTGCCAGGGTTCTAAATAATTTGGTTTTACAAAAACATTGTAAAACCTAGTTATTTTTAAAAGAGCAACCGTGGAGTTTCTTATCGGCTCTTCTCCATAGGAAACGACCAATTGGAACCGTGCACCTAGCTTCTGATGTTTCATAAGTGCCCATGTAGGTATATGTGAAATAAAATAATTTGATTTTGATTTTTACAAAACTCTTTTGTAATATTGTAAATTATTTAATTTTACACACTTATTTAATATAAAGTCCTATTTACTTGAGTTTCAGGCTGATCTACGTTTATAGTTTTACTAATACCAACGAAAGATTAATGTAGTGTGGGATATATATCCGGAACAAATAGATGAACAAACGGAAAAAATACGGTAATGCTGATTAATGGGTTGTTTATACAACCCAGTAAAATAAGCTCATCAAAAATCTTATTACAGACTCTAAAATTCCGTTAATAAGATGAATTTTATCACAAATTTTACAGCTGCAGCTCTTATAAAATATTACAACACAATAAAAGGCAGTCATTACATTCATATAACATAAAATGTCAGAAATGAAGATAATCTATAAGACAATAAAAGAGATATTCCGGTTCACATCGCTAAATATTCGCGAAAAGCGTAAAATAAGAAATTTATGGCCACCACTTTGAAATTTATAGTCCGCGACTACGATAGCTATGTAAATGGTGGAATAAGAGAAACAAAAGGACAAAAACCAATAATTGCTTCCAAGTTTATTTGCTTAAGTATTTTTATGAAAATTTCTTTCAACGATCTTTACGTGTTATTTTTTTTTTGTAACTCGACTTTTCTTTTCTTTTGTTTGTTCTTGGTGATGTTTTTTGTCTTAAAAATATGATTTTTAACCATCTCTCTGGTGTAGTAAAACCACTTGTCTCAGACTCAGGGGTTTAATTCCCAGCGGGGGCAACATTTTTGCTCGGTTTGGTTGGTGGTAGGGTTTGTTCTAAGTCCGCCTGGCTAGCTACCACCATCTTATCTACGTTTGTATAACAACAATGTAAACAGCATCATTGTGTTTCATGGGCATCCGTCACCTAAGGATGTGACGGCTGCCCATGAAACACAATGATGCGAAGCAGTAATGCTCGCGAAGGAGGAGGCGGGATGGTTGAGGGAAAGCAAATTTCGTGCCCTCTCGCCCCCAGCCGCCGCAGGAGACACCCTAGGTGTCGGGAATCCCGGGCGGATTTCCGGCCACCATAGGCGCGGGCTTGTGGATGGTGAGCAATGAGTAGCTCGCCGTTCGATAAGGACCAGGCTCAGGTCGAAGGCGCATTGTGTTCCACGCGTGCCTCAAAGAGATGTCTGCACAAGTGTAAGGGCCACTAGGGCCGATGCCTGCCGGTGTCACGTGGAAGTCCAAAAGGGTTACCGAGGCCCCTGGCAACACAGGCAACGGAAGGAATACGGGTGGGTTTTAGTCAGTAAGAGTCTGAAACACCCTCCCGCTTCACCCAGAGTGGGAGAAGTTATTTGATAATTTCCCACCCAAAAAAAAAATCGTTGTGTTTCGGCAGTTAGAGGTAAGATAGCCAGTTCCTCTGTGGTTGAGGATTCCGGGGGAAGCTCGCTTGTTGTTGGAAATGTATCTTCGATATTGTAACGATAGGATTAGCCAGTGGACTAGTTGTAAGTCACACGTTATTTCTAGAAAAAGATAGATAACATAAAATATTACAAGTTTGTATAAATAGGAGTTCCAGGCCGGCTTCAATTTCTCGCAGCTCGGGTCGCTCGGATGGCAGAAAACAGGATCGGCAGGCAGTAGTGATGCAGGACGAGGATGGGGCTGCAGTGACTCGCGTCAACCTGGATCAAGAGGAGGTTGTCAACATCATGTCCAAAGGATGAAAAGCCTTTGAGAATTTTCGTAAGCAAGAGGTTATTTTAAAGCGTTTTATGCCACTTCACATTGGCAGGAAGGCCGTGTTAACCCACGTAAGTGTAATGCCCTGACGTCTGAAAGCTTCTCTGTCCAGGAGTGGGCAGAGAAGAGGACGGCGTTGTCTCACGTAACGTCGATATAACAGACAGTGGAAGCTCTTTGCAGCGCCTTATGCTCAGCAGGAGGAGCGTCTTTGGCCTCCTACGGCATGCAGGAGTGGTCGGCTGCGGCGCCATAAGGCTATAGTGCCTCGATGTTAGAGGCCTCCCACAGTCGTAGACGAGAGAGCCGAAGGCAACGGAGGTAGAAGGTCACAGAATTCACACACGTTAAGTTTTTAAAATTACCGTATTTAGTAGATTCAGTTATTACACATGAGCGGCAAATTGCCGTAAACTGAGGTCAAACTGAGGGTAAACTGCCGTAAAGTGAGGGCAAACTGTCGTAAATTGAAACTTTGGCAGGTCTGACGGCCGCAATACAATTTTGGATGCAAAAACCGTCAAAGGTAACTAAAGGTTTTGTTCGCGACGTTACGTCACAAAAAAGTATTTTAGGGTTCCGTACCTCAAAAGGAAAAAACGGAACCCTTATAGGATCACTTTGTTGTACGTCTAGTCTGTCCGTCTGTCTGTCAAGGCCCTTTATCTCGGGAATGCGTGGAGGTATCGAGTGAAATTAAAACCATATACTCAGGTCTACAGTCCCATGAAGCTGTGAAAAAATCAAACTTCTAAGTTAACGTAAAAATAGATACGGCCATTTATGCCGAAAAACGTATTTTCCGACACTCTCAAGGGAATCAAAATTTATAGGGTACTTTCCGTTGACCTAGAACTATGAAATTTGGCAAGTTATATCGTCTTATACTACAAGTACAGGGAAAAATCTGAATAGTATTTAGTGGAAATTTCAGTAGAAAACTGATAAAAAGATAGTCTTTATTTAATACCTACAAATTTTTACGGAACCCTCAGTGGGTGAGTCCAACTCGCACTTGTCCGGTTTTTTTAAAGTGTTTTTGATAATAACTTAAATTCAGAGTGATAACAGTGCTAGTGAAACGTAAAAAGTGGTGGAAGAGTACACAAAACCGTAAGTGCGACCCTACCAAACCTCAACTAAGTGGGCTATATAGCCGTAATTTATAGTTTTTTTAGTGCGTCCAGGTAACCGAGACCAGGTCCTGGACCTAACTTTTACCTATATATTGCGTCGGAAAAGCCTATTTAATTGAGTTTGTATGTCGTTTTACTCTAGATTGTTAAGTTTGTTATTTTGGTTTTACGTGGGTTTTACCAATCATCATTTTAGGGCGTCACGCCTTGAAAAATATAGTTGTGATATTCTAAATAAAAGATTGTTTTAGGTCTATATACCGGCGTGAGGTATCTTTAGCTAGGTTAAAAATCTGTTCAGTAGTTTTCGAGAAAATCAACAAATAAAACAGTTTTAATTCAAAGTTATAATATTTTTCTGTTTCCCCTGAAATACCCTTTCAGTGGAAACAGATACCACAGAAGATAGGGAATTTTATAAGGAATCCAATGTTATGTAACATGCCTTATATGTCCTTATAGTTAAGTATTTATAAGCATAAATCACCTATTTATGTATTTCTTGTTATCTTTTAATATTTTTCGTTATTTTTATTTCCTCTCAGAGCACCTGCCATCTTATCTCTTCACCACCCTTGGTTGACTGGTAGAGATTGCCTAAGGCATTAAGTCCGTCTTCGTCAATTAAGTAATTGGGTGCGAGAAGCTTAAATAAATAAATAAATGTGATGAAAAAATGTTCAAATAAAACTTTAAAACAGGAAGCAATTATGCGGCTCTCGTTAAAGTAAAGTTAGCCAGTACAATCAAACGTGTAAAACAGTACAATTTGTAGTCATCGGCAAGGTACTTATTATATTTTCAAGTAGTTCAAGTAGTGTTCCTGAAGAGTCCCGAAAATAGCTTCCTGAAGATTCGTAAGGACTTGTGTTATTATTCAGGTAAAATACTCCTTCAGAAGATCTCAAAAACGAATCCTAAATCAGATGTCAAAAACAACCTTAATCAGAGGTTAAAAAACCTTCCCCGTCAGAAACAGTGGTACCTACATAAAAGCTGCTAGCCGTCTTGAAGATAACTGGAATCAATAGGTGCAGGACGTAAGCGTCGCATGGACTGAAAGGCCTACCCTCACACTGGGATAAACCTGGATAGGTATAAACTCTCCCTACACAGCGACACATTTTATGTCCAGCGACCACGCCCAAATATTTGTAAAGTGTGAGTTAATTGAGTACCATACGATTTCGTACTTGAAAACATAGATTTCTGTATCGAATTATAATAAGAATTGTTGGACACAGCAGCTCTTTAAATGGTAAATAAATAAATAGAATAAAAAATGTGACATACCACAACATCTGAATACTCCAACAGGGCACGACAGTCTAGTATTTCTGAAAGAATTGGGAAGTGTCCTCACTTTGAACTAGCCTTAAGAGTTAATTGAGGAAAATAGAACGTTACAGCTCTTGTCGGAAAAGAGCTGCTTAGAAAGTAAGCCAGGGAAAGCTGCCTCTTTGAATATTTAGATTCATTATAGTGAAGTGACTGCAAAGGTGGTTCTTTAAGAAAACTTGTCTCGGCTTTAGTTTTGGTAGATTAAACAAGCTTTTATTGTGGGTATGGCAAGAAGTAAGTTTAAATATAAATAAGTTAGCAAGATGTTTAAGTTAGATTTCCTCGTTGCTGTAGTGCTCGCAAGCGCTACTCGTGAGCATGAAGTCCTAGATTCGATTCCTAGGTCGGGCAGTGTTATTGGGTTTTCCATCACCAATTTCTCAGTAGCAACCCGGAGTCAGGATTTGTGCCCGGTTTCTGGCAATATTGACGCTCGCCCCCAATTACACGGGTTTTAAACATAACTAGTCGAAATGTGGGTGTACACCGTGCTATATAATAGGTGTCTATAATATAATCAACCTACAACGTTCTCACTGCTGAGACACAGGCCTCCTCTCTATGAGAGGGAGTGGGCCGTAATCCACCACGCGGGCCCAGTGCGGGTTGGTAGATGTCACATGTCTTCGAATTTTCGGTTCTAGGACATGCCGGTTTCCTCACGATGTTTTCCTTCACCGTTTTTTGAGAGCAGTGGTGATTAAATTATTTACACAAAGTAAAGCGCCTGTCCAGGCTCGAACCTACGACCTACAACTTGTAAGTGGCGGCCGTTACCACTGGGCCACCACTGCTCTCAGGTGTCTATACCTCTGCCAAACTCTTCTGGGATTATAGGCGTGAAGATGTTGGCAACATCGATTTATGCATGAGCCCAAACAGCACCAATCAACGTTTTAGATTAATCAAATAGCAATGTATTTAATTAAATATAGAAGAAGTGGAAAACGCAAGAAAAAGAATTCAACACTTAGATAAAAAGAGCAGCAATTTATACTTAAACCTTATCAAAAATGAGACTTTATTCTCAGCTCTCTTGAAATATGTTTTACTAACTCTAGCTCCACTTCAGCTAAAGCACTTTAATCTAGCACTTAAGCCACTAGACTAAAACGATAACTTAGCTAGAAAGATAACATCTAAAAGTCTTCCTAAAAACTCGACTGACCGATGGTATCTATAACTTGAGTTCCTTTTTCATGCTTGTGGCAAGAAGAACGCTTGTTTATTTGTAGAGAGAGTCTTTTCTGCGATGTAATTCAGAATAATTTATTATAAATTAAGACCAGTGGTAGCCCAGTGGAAACCCGGACAGGCGCTTTACTTTGTGTAAATTATTTCATCATCACTGCCCTCAAAACGTTGAAGGAAAACATCGTGAGGACACCGGCATGTTCTAGATCCAAAAATTTGAAGACATGTGACATCTGCCAACCCGCACTGGGCCCGCGTGGTGGATTAAGGCCTACTCCCTCTCACAGAGAGGAGGCCTCTGTCCCAGCAAAGGGAACGTAATAGACTGATTATGGTTAGTCAAAGGTACCAACCTTTGATTTGGCCTCCTTATTATATCTTAAAACTATTATACCTACGTAGTAATATTTTCGAATTAAGGCTCCCGGAGACAGGTGCGACGCGACAGCGCGACGCGACACTAGTAGGTACAATTTCTATGAAAACTTCACGGAAAATGTCGCACTGCGCGTCGCGCTGACTGCGCCGCCCATTGTATATTTTGTAGTGTTGATTTATTTTTTGTCATGTATTTTTGTGGTGTACAATAAAGTATATATAAATAAATAATAAATAAATAAATAAATAACGGGTTTTGTACTGGACCATACTTGGGAATCTTCTGGTTTCAGGGATATTGAAGTGTAAATTCCAATTTTTTTGACGTTATTTTATGAAAACAGGTCTTAAATGATATAACTTTAAATACTCCCACGATCCCTGCCGGAGTCGCGGGAAGCTACAAAAGGATTACCGAGGCCCCTGGCAACACAGGCAACGGAAGGGATACGGGTGGGTTTTAGTCAGTAAGAGTCTGACACACCCTTCCACTCCGCCCAGAGCGGGAGAACTTATTTGATAAATTCCCACCCAAAAAAAAAAAAAATCGTAAACAGCGATATTTTACACCAACAATAAAAGTCGATTCCCAGAAATTATCTTTGCACAAAGTCGGTTAGTTTAATGCACAGAATACGTAGATGACGGCTTCATGAAAGGTCTTCTTCCCCTATTGTATTATGAATACATTATTAGTTGCTGAACTCAATTAAGCATGACGTGTGCTTAGTAATTGTCTAGCTCCATCCCACGATTTCACCCGTATAAGTCTCGAACCCGTGGGAATATCGATACAAAAAGTATTCTATATCCTAATCCAGATCATGGTCTACTCATGTGCCAGATTTCATCTAAATCCGTTCAGCCGTTTTAGCGTGAAAGCGTAACAAACAAACAAACTCACTTAGTAAGGACTGTACGTACATCTGGGGGTCTACTCTCTAAGCCATTAAACGAAGGTGCGGGCCCGTCCGAAAGTAGTTTATCCGTCAAAACAAATATCAAATTTAAACCTCACCGCCTAAAACCACTCTATAAATAACCCTTTATACGAAGCTGTCATACTATCAAGACACAGCCTACATTATTTAGTAGCCCGCACAGTAGACCGACGTTAATAGTTTACGATTCTCTCTGGACGCCCGACAAAGGATTAATAAGCTGTGGTAACCCTTGATTGGTTGACTTTAGATAGGTATGCAAGGTTGCATACCTTTGTTGTGTAAGCGTGATGTCTAGAAGCTACTAACTTTCAGACACCAACCTACATGGTCCTTAAATGATCTGACTAAGATTATGTCCGGATTATTATATACTTACACATTGACATTGATGAATTTTATTTATGCAATGACATGACTATTTACTCTGTGAAGTATTATATTATTTTAATTATTGTAAACATAAAGACTATGTGTATCATTGTTTAATTTTGTTTAACATGGTCTGGCAGTTTGAGCATTTTTTGCGGCCTAGACAAATGTCCTTTCTTTGGTATTGTTCGTTGAATGGTTGAGCTCCTTAAATTCTGAGTTGAGGTGCACAACTACTGACAAAGGCGTGCACTGGCTGGACAGGTCCACTCAATCCGTGTGGTTCTTTCATCAAAATACCGTTTCAGATACCAATCTACATGGTCTTCACATGATCTGCCCAAGATTATGTCTGGACTTTAAAAGAAACTGTGGCCTCTGAGTTTGTTTCGGCCTTTCTTCTCAGAGTAGTCAGATAGGAAACGCTGACCTCATCTAGTTTTATTTAAAAAATGTGATTGACGTGTAAAAGTGTTTGTACAAACCTACTTACCGAAATAAAATCATTTATCATTACTTGATACAGGTAGTTTTAGTATTGATGTAGGAAACTGTAATGATGTGGGTTTAATAACCGTAAAGATACGTAAAGTCACATTTACCTTAAATGTAGAAAGTACTAGGCATTCTTAAGATCACCTATACAAGGTGTCGTTTTGCATCCTTGTCAAATTCAAGGAAGTAACTATGCCAATGATTCTCGACAAGAATCATGTGATCCGCACTGTAACTGCCCTTTTACACACACGCTACCGCATACGCAACGGGGTGATTCTGTTCTGTGAAAGTGGTGTATTCTAAAATACTTTCAAACTTAAGTACCTGAAAAAACAAGTATGTATTAATTATTGAGTAGGTATCGTAATTTTATTTGATTATGTATGTCTTTCATAGCAGCCTCCTGAAATTTGACGAGGATGTAAAACGACACCGTGTGTATACACGGTGTCGGTTTATCTTAGAGAAATGTGACTTTGTCTATCTTCAATGTGAGTGTGTGCGTGATCTTTATCTATTGATAAAGATCAAACAATATATCTAATCTACCTATCTACCTATTGGTAGATAATTCCTTAATTATACATATTATATTGCTCATCGTAACGCATGTGAATGTTTATGTTGATTGTATTACAAAATTAATCATTAATTTGAAAGATTAGAACGGGAAAGTACTTGACTTGGCTTGGGGGGCTTGTGGCTAAGTAATAACAGCCGCACAGGTCGATCGATCAGGTTAAGCTACGCTTGCCATGGTTGGTCGGTGGATGGGTGACCATCTTTACATACCAAGACCCCTCCGTGCTTCGGAAAGCACGTTAAGCCGTTGGTCCCGGCTGTCATTTGTCTTACCGAGGGGTATCGTGTTACCCAGTAACTGGGTTGTGGAGGTCAGACAGGCAGTCGCTCCATAGAAAATACTAGTATTCCGGATACAGATCCGGTAAGACTGGAAGCCAACCCCAACATAGTTGGAAAAAGGCTCGGCAGATGATGAGAACGGGAAAGTACTAGGGACACACAACATCTTTACATCTTTGCCGACATGCTGAGTGGTCCAGTTGACTTTTCTGTGGGGGAAATTACAATTTACTAGTTGAGAACCAAAAAAATTTAAACATCTTTGCATTGAGTCATATGTATGTTTTTTTAACTTTAAATTATTGTTTGCGAATGAAAATTTCTAATATTAGAAACTAAGATACTATCAAACACACGCCTATTTGGTTAAGAAACGACAAAAACGTCTCCACATAGTACAATACATTTTCCTCAAACTATTTAACGATATTTCTGGACTAAAAGTAATATATCACCGTGTATACAAATTTCACGAGGCCTCTGGCGTATAGAAAGTTCATGTGACACCCTAAGGTGGTGCCAAGTCAGCTTTTATGGAAGGTATTCCGTATATTGACTAGAACATACGGGATGATATTGTGTCAAACTTCTTAGTCATGGCATTTTCTTACTCGTCAGAATTTGCATTCTGGAAATTGAAGTATACGAAAAAGAAAGCTTTTTCAAAGAAAGAAAAATACTCTTTATTGAATACACCATAATTATAAATTATAGATGTAAATAAAATTTTACATTAGCTAACACAAGGGGCGGTCTTATCCTAAAAACGATATTTTAAAGACAATCTTTGGATGCTTAAGGGGTTCCCTTTAAGCATCCAAAGATTGTCTTTAAAAGTGAGATACAATACTGCAGGTAGTCTGAGGTGTACCATGTATAGTAAATATTAGATTAAGATGAGTTTTCGTTTTCCACTTGTTTAAACCAGCGGTTTAAACAAGTGGAAAACGAAAACTCAAAAATAAAAAGGTTTTTTTACACATGGCTGATGGCACAATAGGCGTATCATCAAGTTCTATGACGCTTGACACGACAGGCGCGCCCCGAAATATTTGTTCGCCGCCACAGCTAGAAGTTTTCGAAAACGGGAGTCGCAACGAATCGGTTAATATGTACCTTTTCTTTTTAGGGTTCCGTAGTAAACAAGGAACCCTTATAGTTTCACCAAGTCCATCTGTCTGTCTGTCCGTCTGTCTGTCTCTCTGTCTGTCTATCTGTCTGTTTGTCTGACCCGACTGTATCTTAGAGACGGTTAGTACTAGAAAGCTGTAATTTGGCATAGGTATATAATCACGCCGACAAAGTGCTAAAATAAAATGAAAAAAAAAAAAAAATTAGAGAACCTCCCTTGCACGTAATGTGGGGATGATATTATTTTTCTCGTCTATTTAGGTAGATAGGCCGTTCAAAAATTTTGCAGGTCTGTGAACACCACTTTTCGATTCAAGGATCCACTTGCGTAATATTAAGCATTAAAGCGCTAATTTTTTTTAGAGTCAAGTGTTCTCCCCTGCCAGCTAAATGGTTGTTTACGGAGATGTGAAAAAATTCATGGCAGTTGTACATAAAATGAAATTAAAAGGAGAACGAGTTATAGTCGACCAACTGAAATTTGCAGTTGGAAAATTCACCGTGGCATATTATATCGATGTATGGGAGAACAGGTTTTTCATCTACAATGTTAAGTTTGTTTTTGGAATAAATTCGTCCCAAGTAATCCCAACTACGTAACCCTTCAATGTTTGTGGTCCGACACGTACTTGGCCGGTATTTTTTTTATAAAATTACAACAACGCGCGCACATATTACTTTAGGTGGCGCGTACGTAATTCCTGTTAGTACGGAATATTGCCATTTTAAATATTTGTATTTATTTTATTCTTTATTTCTCATTACAATATCACTGTTTGCTGCACCGGTCGACGTCATCACGTCAACGCCGGTTATCGCTGAAAACCAGCGCTTGGGCTCTGTCTCGCATAGGGTCGCAGCATTATGCTGAGCGTTGGCCGTTTTGCGTGGATGTGACGCATATTTTCCTCCAAATTGTTTCTTTTATGTATTTGTGTCTTGTTGGCGTCGTGTTTACCGCAAACAAAAGTAAATTATTTCTTTTGTTTTTCTACAACAGAAATATTTATTTATCAATTTAAAACAAGGACGCTACGGTGACAAGAAATAAACGTTGCAGTAAGTCGGTATGAAGACATCCTGCATCAGCTTGCAGAGTCGGCAACATGGTACGGGCACGGGTCGCTTTGATACTCACTGAATGTTATTTTGGAGAGCTTTATAGAACATACATACATATATAAACTCACGCCTTCTTCCCATGGGGGTAGACAGAAACTATAGAACGCCACCTGCTACGCTCCTTACATACTCCTTTTGTTTCGTTTACGTTCATACATTTGGTTATACACGCACGCCAGTTGCGAGTACTACGCACCTGACCTTTTTGAAAAACATCATTAATGAGGTCGCTATAGTGACCTCATTAATGATGCCCCAGAAAGACATATAATGTCTTTCTGGGGCGTCCCCTCCCAGCATTTCCACTCACATTGTAAATACCTTTTGTTAGTCGCCTTTCATTCATCTTTGAGAAGATTAGAAAATTGAAAAGAGTATGCTTAGATGGTTTGGTCATGTTGAGACATGACCAAACCATCTAAGCAAGACAATCTTTGGATGCTTAAGGGGTTCCCTTTAAGCATCCAAAGATTGTCTTTAAAAGTGAGATACAATACTGCAGGTAGTCTGAGGTGTACCATGTATAGTAAATATTAGATTAAGATGAGTTTATATTGAGATTTTTTATATTTTTTTTTAAAGAAGCTTTGAAAAAGCACAAAATCGCTAGAAATAAAATAAATAAAACGAGGCCTTTTCCAGGGAGAGGCATATCTTGTATTCCAAAATAATGTGATCGTAACTACGAAGAAAACTCAAATCAGCATTGAATAAATTCAAGCATAAGAAATTTAATTCTAAATTCAAGGTACCTTAACGAAATTGACCGGTTTAGATTATTAACAATCATACACATAACGCACACACACATAATCAGCCTATAATGTTCCCACTGCTGGGACACCGGCCTCTTAGTGAGAGGAAGTGGGCCGCACGCGGGCCCAGTGCGGGTTGGTAGATGTCACATGTCTTCGAATTTTTGGTTCTAGGACATGCCGGTTTCCTTCACCGTTTTGTGAGTAGTGGTGATGTAATAAATTAACACAAAGTAAAGCGCCTGCCTGGGTTCGAACCTATGACATACAACTCATAATGCGCAGCCGTTACCACTCGGTTAACAATAATAATTATTCTTATTTGCACCCCATAATATGTGGTAAAACATGACATGTTTGAACCTGTATTTTTTATATTATCCTGCATGCACGTTTTTATTCTTGTACACATGTTTGAGCAAATAAATATATCTTATCTTATCTTGAAAATTACATTTTATAATTTATATTGTAATTTGACGAATTTATAATCACATTTTATTAAACTTGACATTACGCCATTATTGCTTATTTCAAATTATCTACTGAACTTCATCTTGACGTGGTAAACTTGTATTGATTTGATTGAATGTGTTAATAATATAATATTGAGCGAGTCTTTGTTATTATAGTTTAATCTGTTCGCATGCCTTAGTCAAGGTAGTTAGTACCTATAAGGATAATTTTAAACTTAATATCTGTAACTTGTACCTACTTTCTGTGCAAATAAATAACCATTATATTCTATTCTATTCTAATAAGGCAACGATGCGGTCTAAAGGAAAATGTAGTGACAAAAATTGAAAAGAGTATGCTTAGATGGTTTGGTCATGTCTCAACATGACCAAACCATCTAAGCATACTCTTTTCAATTTTCTAATCTTCTCAAAGATGAATGAAAGGCGACTAACAAAAGGTATTTACAATGTGAGTGGAAATGCTGGGAGGGGACGCCCCAGAAAGACATATAATGTCTTTCTGGGGCGTCGTATTTAGGTCACTATAGCGACCTCATTAATGATGTTTTTCAAAAAGGTCAGGTGCGTAGTACTCGCAACTGGCGTGCGTGTATGAACAAATGTATGAACGTAAACGAAACAAAAGGAGTATGTAAGGAGCGTAGCAGGTGGCGTTCTATAGTTTCTGTCTACCCCCATGGGAAGATGGCGTGAGTTTATATATGTATGTATGTTCTATAAAGCTCTCCAAATAACATTCAGTGAGTATCAAAGCGACCCGTGCCCGTACCATGTTGCCGACTCTGCAAGCTGATGCAGGATGTCTTCATACCGACTTACTGCAACGTTTATTTCTTGTCACCGTAGCGCCCTTGCTTTAAATCGATAAATAAATATTTCTGTTGTAGAAAAACAAAAGAAATAAATTACTTTTGTTTGCGGTAACCACGACGCAAACAAGGAACACAAATACAAAAAAGAAACAATTTGGAGGAAAATATGCGTCACATCCACGCAAAACGGCCAACGCTCAGCATAATGCTGCAACCCTATGCGAGACAGAGCCCAAGCGCTGGTTTTCAGCGATAACCAGCGTTGACGTGATGACGTCGACCGGTGCAGAAAACAGTGATATTGTAATGAGAAATAAAGAATAAAATAAATACAAATATTTAAAATAGCAATATTCCGTACCAACAGGAATTACGTACGCGCCACCTAAAGTAATATGTGCGCGCGTTGTTGTAATTTTATTAAAAAAATACCGGCCAAGTACGTGTCGGACCACAAACATTGAAGGGTTACGTAGTTGGGATTACTTGGGACAAATTTATTCCAAAAACAAACTTAACATTGTAGATGAAAAACCTGTTCTCCCATACATCGATATAATATGCCACGGTGAATTTTCCAACTGCAAATTTCAGTTGGTCGACTATAACTCGTTCTCCTTTTAATTTCATTTTATGTACAACTGCCATGAATTTTTTCACATCTCCGTAAACAACCATTTAGCTGGCAGGGGAGAACACTTGACTCTAAAAAAAATTAGCGCTTTAATGCTTAATATTACGCAAGTGGATCCTTGAATCGAAAAGTGGTGTTCACAGACCTGCACAATTTTTAAACGGCCTATCTACCTATATAGATGAGAAAAATAATATCATCCCCACATTATGTGCAAGGGAGGCACCCTATTTTTTTTTTTCATGATTTTATTTTAGCACTTTATCGGTGTGATTAATATGTATACCTATGCCAAATTTCAGCTTTCTAGTACTAATCGTCTCTAAAATACAGTCGGGTTAGACAGACAGACAGACAGATGGACTTGGTGAAACTATAAGGGTTCCTTGTTTACTACGGAATCCTAAAAAGAAAAGGT
Source organism: Atethmia centrago (assembly GCA_905333075.3). Taxonomy (NCBI): domain Eukaryota; kingdom Metazoa; phylum Arthropoda; class Insecta; order Lepidoptera; family Noctuidae; genus Atethmia; species Atethmia centrago. Next base: position 26,093,395 of record HG995382.1, on the reverse strand, counting down.
ACATATTAACCGATTCGTTGCGACTCCCGTTTTAGAAAACTTCTAGCTGTGGCGGCGAACAAATATTTCGGGGCGCGCCTGTCATGTCAAGCGCCATAGAACTTGATGACACGCCTATTGTGCCATCAGCCATGTGTAAAAAAAAAACCTTTTTATACGTTTTCCACTTGTTTAAACCAGCGGTTTAATTGCGTAGCACACTATCAGTAGCAATGGGTTGATTTTGACAGTTCAAAAACTTTCATTGCGTTATTTACTTTGATGAGCATTTAAATTATCGAACCTATGAAGCAATAGATTAGCAATATACTTCAAGTTCATTCAGATTGTGATTCAAACTGTGTTAAGCAATTAGGGTGCTGATTAAGTTTAGTTGAATGAATTAATTAATGAAATGCACCGACCCCAGCGTGGTTAAACCAGACTCGATTGCTCGAATGAACTCAAGGATTCGCACTAGTCCCTGGAGCATGAGGCTCCAGGGACTAGTGTTTCATGGGACTACGGAGACCATTGCATATCAAAGAGTAGACCGGGGGGCGCGGTAATGGTCAGGAAGACGTGCCCTTAGGATAGGAAGGATTATTAGAGCCTACCGGATATGCATCCTTGAGCAAACAATGGAATAGTGGAGACACGGGTAATTTATCTATGGGAGGGCCGCTGATTAAGTTTAGTTGACATCACTTGTAAACGGTCGAATACGTTGTTTTAAGTGCCACCAACCACGTGTTTTCCTTGAAATGGAGGGTAAGTGACTTGTTCATGCAGGTGTTACAAAGTCTTTTGTATTTTTTTTTAATACCTAGTATGAATATTTAGGACAAGATGTTGAACGAAAGGTGGAAAAAAAAGAAAAAAATAATAATATATCACAAGATGTGACCTATTTATACAATATGTTAATGACTTAAAGCATATTATGAAAGTATTTAATCGTAGGGCAGTGGGCAATTGAAGGCCGTAGGTTCCAAGCCTGACAGGCGATTTACATTGTGTAAATTATTTCATCACCACTGCGCAAAACGGTGAAGGAAAGCATCGTGAGGAAACCAGCATGTCCTAGAACAATACTAACAGATTTAAAAGTCACTAAAATCATATATCGGCGCCTTAGGGCGCTGACAAGACCCAATTGACCAAAATTGGCTTTGCTTAGGAAAAAAAATTGCCAAATCTGTATAGTTTGTGGTAGCGCAAAAAATATATGTTAATTTTGAACATATTTCCCAGAACCTGGTTGTTACCAAAACACGTTTTGAAAACAAAATCTCGATACAAACTAACGTTAAACTAACCTCTTACTTTGAGTTCTAATCCAAAATATCTGTATCAAATATCAACATACTCGTACGTTACGTATTTAATTAATAAAAAGAATGTCTTATTTGAATGAAGAACTTGGTTGTTTTTTATATTCGATTACTCAACTCAATTTTGAGTAAATAGATAATTACTTCATATTTTGCAATAAATTGCAAGCGTGTCGTCGCGCTTCTCTTTCTTTTCTATGGAATTTGACAGTGACCGCGGTTTAGGTGTTGTCAGCGTCTTAAGTAGACAGAGGTATGAATAAATGAAGGAATATTTCCTTCTATTTGATTTTACTTAGTCTGTGACCTCCATCAATGCTTCGTGTTAATATCAGAAACATGTAGCTTACTAATCTAATTATTTCAGGTGCTTGCCTAAGTAACTAAATAATTACTTTTAGGTACCTAACTGTTTTTGGATTAGGCCCGTTGTACACACACTTTTTTTGGTATGAAAAGCTACGGTTGATTCGCTGTGTGTAGCCACGGTCGTCAGTGTTGTATGGATCACTATAATAAGAAAGAAAGAAAGAAATCATTTTTTGCTGATAATGTAGGTATACATATAAGTTGGAATATTTATTAAGTGTCCCGATACATTTTACCTTACGGCATGCAAAATATTAGGTTTGAATCAGTAGTAATATAGATATAGCTATTACGTTTATTATTAGCCATAGTTTAATTTAATAGGTTGTTACGGATCAGACTACAATAAATAAATAAAAATAATTAATTAATTATACATAAATCTCTCGCATATCATACAATAAAGAATTTAAGTCGTAATGTGTAATGTCAAAGAATATTCAAAAACTTTAACAACAATCACAATTATTATTAGTTAAAGAACTTAGATAGTCTGGTAATGTCAAAATCTGTTATGTCAAATTACATTAAAGCAACAACCATAAAAATAAAAAAAAAAACAATAAATAAATAACAATGTCGTTATTATAATCTAAATCATTCGAAATTGCAAAGATGTTATGCTTTGCTATGGAAGCTTGTTCAAAGACACGGCGGCACTACGGCACGGTGCCGTCAGTGTATGATATACAAGCTCACACGATTTTCTACAGCACGTTTAACACGCCGTACCGTAAAGAAACCGTGTCGTATACAACGGGACTTAAAGTGCTTTATCTTTTATTAATTAGAATCTGTTCGGGAACCAATTTTCTTGACCTTTCAAAATTTTGTGGGAACGTTGGCATTAATTCATGTTGAGTATATACTAGCGAGCTGCCCCTGCTTTTGGCGTTCAATGGCGACGTGTTAAAATATCGAGATTTCTATAATATCTGTTAGTTTAGCAGTAGAGTAGAGGTGGCCCAGTGAAAACGACCGCGACTTACGAGTTGTAGGTTGGAGGTTCGAACCCAGGCAGGCACTTTACCTTGTGTAAATTATTTCATCACCTCTGGTCTTAAAACGATGAAGACATAGTGAGGAAACCGGCATGTCCTAAAAGAAAAAAATCGAAGACCCGCACTGGGCCCGTGTGGCAGATTACGGCCCACTCCCGCTTACAGAGAGGAGGCCTATGTCCCAGCAGTGGGAACATTATAAGCTGATTATGTACAATGACGCCAAAAAGTTATGACATATACAGAAGAATTCAGAAAGTGTAGGTAGGAGTAGGTACTTAAGCGAAATCATGAATATAAAGACAAACCCTACAATTACTGCACCCAGTCAATAATAATTGAAATATTACGTTACACCGGTATCAGAAATAAGCAAAAACGTTAATGAATCGGTAACTTCATCGAACTTCACTCAATGACGACTTACTTCTAAAGTCTTCATTAAGAAACAAAATACCAATCCACAAGTTTAACTACTTAATACACAAAATAACTCCTAAAATAACTAAAAACAGAAATTCGAAGCGAGTTTTGTAATAATTAATTTTAGAGGACTACAGAAAATTACAAGAGTAATTTAGTCAGTTTTATGTTCCGAATTATAACTAATGACTATATTTTAATTAGTTGGTCTAATTGAACAGAATAATGTAATATCCCAGGAGGATAAGGGTGCGTGTTCATTGGTAATCAAAAAATCAAAATCAAAAGTCATTTATTCAAACTGGGCTGAGAATCAGCACTTTTCTAACGTCAAAATTACATAGACAGTCCCCCAAAAACGCCCGCCCTTCACCACTTCCTAGTGCTTTAGCTGGGAAGAAGAAGTGGCGCAACAGACTCCCCAGCAGCACACCTGTCTGTTTAGTTATATAAACTTGATTCTATACAAATCATATGCAAAGTAATTAACACTACGAAACACAAAACATTAAATTAAATTACTTGCCATATGTTAGCTAGCACATGCCAATATACCAACAAAACAATGAAACTGTACTCAAGCAGTAATAAAAATTACAACATAAAATAAACAGTTAATAACTAATAACAATAATAAAACCATGGTCAGCAAGACCACCACAAGCAGCATCCGTTCACGAACATAACGCAAAGATAAGCCAATGGCAATTTGCCATATTGGAGGGAAGGAGGCAACCCGACCCCCAACGCTACCGCAGGCAGTGACATTTAAGGGAGCATGACGAACTTGCTGTCGGTTTCTCAGGCAAGAATAGTATGATTAATTGTCGAGGTCGCGGGTTGAAGCAGAGCTAGAAAAGCAGTAACTAATACAATCTCACAGAATTTACGTGATGTAGTGGTGATACTGTGGCTTCTATCCGCGCAATGTCTCATTTGCGCTCTAGCAACGCGTCTTCGCGCCGTTTTGCTTCAGTGGACAAGAGACAGCCGGCAATCGCTTTCAAAGCGTCATATTTCTTCAATGAGCTTCAGCACGATTGACATTAGCTTTTCGATAGTTTATGTCAGTCCCATAGGTACTACCAACGTGTTACTTTTCCATCAACGTCATCGGTGATAGAACGTCGCTTTCTCTAGGCCCTACGGATACGTCGCTAATCTATTTCTCACATCTCCATCGCTCATCTCCGCTTACTCATCATGTCATTTGGTTTAATTTTTTATTTTTATTATTTTATTAATATTTTACATTGATTTTTAAGCTTAATAGACTAGATTTTAGACCATTTATTTTTTGTTAAATACTGTGTGTGTGTTTGTGTAGTGTACTTCTTGACAGGCCGTTTTTTCTGGGTGGGAAATCATGAAATAACTTCTCCCGCTCTGGGCGGAGCGGGAGGGTGTGTCAGACTCTTACTGACTGAAGTATTTGTTCCGATGCCAGTGTTGCCAGTGGCCTCGGTAACCCTTTTGGACTTCCACGCGACCCCGGCTGACATCGGCCCTAGTGGACCCCTACACTTGTGCTGACATCTCTTAGGGGCGCGCGTGGAACACAACGCGCCGTCGACCCGAGCCTGGTCCTTATCGGATGGCGAGCTACTCATTGCTCACCGTCCGCGAGCCTACGGTGGCCAGAAATCCGCCCGGGATTCCCGATGCCCAGGCGTCTCCTGCGGTGGCTAGGAGCGAGATGGCGCGAAATTTGCCTTTCCCTCAACCGTCCCGCCTCCTCCTTCGCGAGTATTACTGCTTCGCAGAAGGAGGTGACAGCTGCCCATGCCCTCTCGCTCCGTACCATGGCCTAAACCAGGGTCAGACGCGAGAGATCTCTGCCACCGATCGCCTTCACGAGGACAAGGCGGTGCTCTGCCCAAGCCGGGCAGACCTCCACCGTATGCTCCACCGTGTCCTCCGCCACAGCGTGGGCTTTTCCGACACAGGAACCTCCCCAAGCTGCCGTGTCCGGTAAGGACCTGCGTCAGGCGGAAGCACAGTCCTCACATAGGTAACTTTAAATTAACACTGTAATTTGAAAACATAGTAAAAGCCAAGCATTTTTAAAACAGTAACCGTGGAGTTTCTTGCAATCTCTTCTCCACAGGAAACCAATAGGAACCGTGCACCTAACTTTTGACGTTTCATAAGTGCCCATGTAGGTTTATGTGAAATAAAATATTTTGTTTCTTTTTTTTTGACGCGCTTCGCTCATATGGAAACGCAACTTTACGCTCTAAATGTTCAAAGTTGCATACGAGTGACCACAAAAGCAGATTATACTGCAACATGAATGCTATTAATATTTGAAATTATTGTGGTTGATATTAATTATCAATTTATAGCTGGGTTTATGATTGTTTACTGGTTTATTCACAAACTTTCAGTCATGTTGCAGTCGGACATTAATTTTGCCTACACTTTAAGTAGTTTTCTTTTTGCACGGGTTAGCGGTTTGGTTATCACGATACAAAAATGTTTTTTTTTTCCTGATTCGATTACAGAAATTGGCAGAACGCGAGAGACTATGGGAAGAAGATAGAAAATAGAGATATGTCGTGAGTAGAAAGATACTTCATCTTATTATCATCATCATAAGCTAAGCATTGCAAGATACAGGAGTTCCAAATTGCAAGCTTCGGTCCTGGGCCACTTGCATCCATCTATTACCAGCCACCATGTTAAGATCGACACCCGAGTCTCCAATCAAAAGTAAGTTTACTCTACCAGTCCAGCGGTTCTACGACTAATCTAACTAAATCTAACACCAACCAAGATGGTCCTCAAATGATCTGACTAAGATTAAGTCCGGATTGTTATATATACATAGACATTTATGAATATTATTTATGCAATGACATATTTACTCTGAAGTATATTATTATTTTAATTATTGTAAATGTGGGTCATTGTTTAATTTTGTTTTATTATCAGTTACATTTTAAAATGGTCTGGCAGTTTGAGTATTTTTGCGGCCTACCCAAATGTCCTTTCTTTGGTATTGTTCGTTGACCTCCTTAAGTTCTGAGTTGAGCTGCACAACTACTGACAAATGCGTGCACTGACTGGACAGTTCCACTCAATCTGTGTGGTTCTTTCATCAAAGACCATTTCAGATACCAACCTACATGGTCTTCACATGATCTGACCAAGATTATGTCTGGACTTTAAAAGAGACTGTGACCTGAGTTGATTTCGGCCTTTTTTCTCAGAGTAGTCAGATAGGAAACCTCATCTAGTGTAAAAAAAATATGATTGACGTGTAAAAGTGTTTGTACAAATCTACTTACAGAAACAAAATCATTTATCATTACTTGATACAGGTAGTTTTAGTATTGATGTAGGAAACTGTATTGGTGTGGGTTTAATAGCCGTAAAGGTACGTAAAGTCAGATTTACATAAAATAAATATATATATAGATAAATGATAAATAAAATAATTTATCATTTATCATTTAACCTTTTGACCGCCACAGTCATGTATAGATGACAAACCAAAATGTACCCAGCACGCCACGGTCACGACTACATGACAGATTTATATGGAATAATTCGTAGCTTGGCGCCGAAGGCACGTTTTTGTATTTTTGACGTGGCGGTCAAAGGGTTAATATGAAGATTACCATTACCAGTTGAGCTTGTAAATAATAAAGAAAGAAAAGAAAATGTAGCTTTCCTTTATTATTCTACCTAACATCAGTGTCTGCTTAGCTTTTTCACACAACTATGTTGGGGTCGGCATCCAGTCTAACCGGTTGCAGCTGAATACCAGTATTTTAGATGGCAGGACTTCTTATCTGACCTTCACAACCCAGTTACAGGAAAATACGATATCGCTTGGTAAGACTGGTTGTTAGACTTTCAGGCTTCTGACGATCCGTAGAAACTGTCAAAGATCTATATAATATGACAGCTGGGTCCAACGTCTCAGGCATGGAGGGATCTTGGTGTTACAGCGTTATCTCCGTGTTTTCAACCTGTAAGTTTACTTTTCTAGCTGGCCATCAATTTTCTGTTCTTAATTTTTCTGATTTTCAAATTTTATTATGACTTGAACAAGGTTGTCAGTTTATAATGGAATAATAAAAAACCGGCCAAGTGCGTGTCGGATCACGCACAATGAAGGGTTCCATAGTTGGGATTACTTGGGCTGAATTTATCTCAAAAACAAACTTAACAACTTAACATTAAGTTGTAAAACATGTTCTCCCAATCATTGATATACGTCATGGTCACTTCTCCAACTGCAAATTTAAGTTGGTCGACTATTACTAGTTACCCGGTCAAGCCTACTTAATTCGTCGGATGTTGAGAATCAGGAGTTCAAGCTAGTCGATGATATAAATTTCGGACTTTGTAATGAAATATTGTACCAAGTAAAAGTTGTTGTACACGCAAATGGTGTATGTTATTCTTCGAATTCAGAAATGAAGAGGCGAATCGCAGGCGAACCCAGAGGTTACCGACATAGCCCGAAGAATTTCCAAACTGAAGTGGCATTTGGCAGGGCACATTGCTCGCAGAACAGATGGCCGATGGGGCCGAAAGGTTCTGGAGTGGCGACCGCGTGCCGGAAGACGTAGCGTTTGAAAGCCTCCTACAAGGTAGACCGATGACTTTAAATTTGGTATGTACTTTCGCTTATTTGCTCACTCAACGGAGTTTTTAGCCTTTTGGTTTTTTAGGTTAGGTGTAATACCCTATTTTATTTAGCTAGTGGGCTCCGTTTTCGGCTTACCGGGCTTCGGTATGCCGATGACGGTGGCCTTCTTCCACTCTTGTGGAAAGATGTTATTGCTCAGGGCTCCATTGAAGATGGTGGCCATGAGCATTATGAGGTGAGCGGGGAACAGTTGGAGCACCCTATTGACCGTACTGAGCCGGGGGCTTTGCGAGGTTTTAGACCCTTGATGATATCATGCACTTCGTCTGGAGTGACGGGAGGCAGAGGATAATCAGGGTCTTCAACGGGCGGGAGGGAGGCTCTAGGTTCGACTTCCGCTTCGACCTGGGACAGGTGAGCTTGGTCTACTGGTTGAGAGCTAGGTGAGCATTGAGCCTCAAGACTATCGGCTTCGTTAAAACGTCTCACGTTCACAAAATATAAAAATAAGAATCTATGTAAAACATTAAAAAAAAAAACCTATTTAAACCAAATGACATGTTTGCTAATTAGAACAAACTTAAACCTTCACACTTAATTACTATAGTTATTAGTATTTTCTGTGTTAACATTTTAATACAAATAGATATTTTTTTTTTTAAACCAGGTCTATTTCGGTCGGGATAACTTAGGTTCATCTTTATAAGGTTGCAGTTTAGAGGTTGCGTAATGCCTACTTTACGCAACCCCCAAATTAATATTATTGCAAACTTAAAACGGATTGCAATCGATTCCTTAGTACGGAAAACATATGCGCTACTAAGCTTTACCATCTGATGTTCCTTAAGTTTTCTCGTAATCTCTCTTCATTTAGCTCAAATTATCGGTTCCGAAACAATTTTGATCATATATAACTAGAGATCGGATATTCGGACGCATATTCACCTAAAGTTGAGATGTTGGCTAATATGGAATGCGCTTTTGTATCGCAAAATCCCGCGGCTCTGGGAATACAAATTTAGTTTCTGATTATAGAATCGAATGTATATTAACTTACTTTCAAATGTTAGTTTATATGCAATGCACTTTTATATCGATCGTAAAAATCCCGCCCGCCATTCCCGAATTGACAAATTTTATGTTTTTTTCTGACTACATATGTAATTGGATGCATATGTACCTACATAATATTATGGTGTAAATTAGGTAGAAACATTAATTTTAAATAAACATGCAATCCAATAATCCCGTGTTTTTTTTTAATAAATATTTTTTTAGAAATCGCTTCCATATTATACACCGGACTAGTTATGCATTCCCATTGTTCGTGGCCTCTATTAAAAAAAAAGATTTTTAAGAAGCCGCTTCCATTCTTTTATAGTTAAAAAATAAATTTAGGTAAATATGCATCCGAATATCCGATTTCTGTATATAACTTAAGTTTCTTTTTTATATTTTATGTTAGATTCTTTTTTTAAATAAAATATTATTAAATTAATATACGTGTTAAAGTCACCACTTTAGCGGTTAGTCCGTAGATGGGTGACCATCTTTTACATACTGTAGCGGTGGCTACAGTATGTAAAAGATGGTCACCCATCTACGGACTAACCGCGGCAAGCTTAGCTTAACCTGATCGACCCGCGCGGCTTTTATTACTTAGCCACAAGCCCCTCTCTATTCTACGTAACGATGCTCACAATATTCAAACGATCTTAATTTCACGGGCTATAAGTATTTTACTCAGAAACTTAGCTTGTAAACGTTCCCAAACCTTTGGATTAAGATTGATTACTTTTTGGTGTGAATGACCTTTAGAATTCTAATAATCTACTGAATATGTGAAGTTTACTCTTGCGTGTCTTTTGGCTTAGCTTGATTTCGGCTAATGTTATTTAACTTAAAAATAGATCAGCTTATAAAAAACAGAGTTGTATTCAGTAAAGCGAGTTGTGGGTTTACTATAGGTACACCACCCTTCTAAGGACGAGATGTTCTAAGGACGGGAAGACGTGATGTTTTGTTATGTTCCTTTTTCATTTTCCCAGATTCCATGTATTAACACTTCGCGGGGCATTAAACGCCTAACTAACAATAACTAACAATAAAACTTTTGTTTTGTCTTACTTTGTTTTGTCTCATTCAGTGTCCATCAACCGATTAAGACGCTGAAAACACCTAAATTGCGGTCACTGTCAGACTGCATAGAGAAGAAAGAGAAGCGCGATGACACAACCCTTGTAATTTATTGCAAAATATGAAGCAATTATCTATTTACGCAAAATATAATTGAGTAATCGAAATAAAAAAAAACAACCAAGTTCTGGATTCAAATAAGACGTTCTTGTTATTAATTAAATACGTAACGAACGTTGATATTTAATACAGATATTTTGGATTGGAACTCAAGGAAAGAGGTAAGATTAACGTTAGTGGTTATAAACTATCTGTGTGCCAAATCATCCAAATCCGTTCAGTACTTTTTGCGTGAAAGAGTAACAAACATTCATCCATCCATCCATCCATCCTTACAAACTTTTGCATTTATAATATTAGTAGGATTAACATATATTTTTTCCGCTACCACAAACTATTCAGATTTGGATTTTTTTTTTCTTAAGACAAGCCTATTTCGGTCATTTGCCTCTTGTCAGCGCTGGTAGAATTAATTCCAGTATGCGAAAATACAGTACTGTTGGCGTCGTACTCAAACATTAAATCACTGTCTCAATATTATATTTTACAAAGCAAGCTTTGGTTGGGATTCATTTTATTTGGATCCATAGAAATAATATGCTGGTTCAGTTATATTCCAGAAAAAGGGATTTCTTATGACATGATGTAATTCCGTTTTGATTCCTTACTGTTTTGATTTTGTGTAAAGTAAATCAGAAATTTAACAATATCTGATTTTTAAGTTTCTGAATAAAAATTGCCAACTTAGACTAAAGTCAGTTTTTAGGGTTCCGTAGTCAACAAGGAACTCATAAAGAACAATGACCATTTTTCACCTGACTATGTATAGAAATGAAATAAATCTTAAAATTCAGCTAATTTTATTGTATTAATTACGCTAATCACAATGTTAAAAGAAACGCAGGAATAAAATATTTTTAATTTTTCTTAATGCTTAATCTACGTCAAGGGTAACCTTTTACAATGTTTTGAACGCATCTCAATTACCCTGAACGCATCTCAACTACCCATTTTTTACGACGTTCCATTTTCCACACTGCTACTTGACTTTTTTCAACTCATTTTCTGAGTTTTATACATTATTTTACATTTTATTTAATCAGTAAGTACTTTTTTATTCATCTGTGTATAATAAAGATTAATTAAGAATGCGTACCGGTGTGCCCTCTCGCTCTCACCATGCCCCACCAACTTGCAGCCACCGCCGCTGGCCGCGGCTTGAGATTATATAAGGGCACGCACGCCCGTCGTTTCTCACCGACCCCGATGACCCTATTACCCTCCTCCAAGAAAGCAGTAGGGCAACGAGTACAGTGCACAAAACACACCGACCTACGTTCCGACCTCGCCACCGAGGTCCCTCGCGTAAACCCCGACGTAATTGTCCCCCCCAACCCTTGCTCGACGAAGTGCCAGCCCGCGCCGCAGCTGAGCCTGTAGCTTTAAATTCCCCGATTCACCCGAGACACCCGTTGGTGCTCCAACTGTTCCCCGCTCACCTCATAATGCTCATGGCCACCATCTTCAATGGAGCCCTGAGCAATAACATCTTTCCACAAGAGTGGAATAAGGCCACCGTCATCGGCATACCGAAGCCCGGTAAGCCGAAAACGGAGCCCACCAGCTACCGGCCCATCAGTCTGCTCAATGTCTTCGGCAAAGTCTATGAGAGGCTTATTTTAAAGTGCCTCAGAGATTTTGCGGAAACAAAGGGCCTCATCCCCGACCAGCAGTTCGGTTTTAGATCCCAACACTCTTGCGTCCAACAGGTCCACCGCATCGTTGAACACATAAGCTACGGCTTTCAACGTGGTCTTACGACCGGTGCTGTATTCTTCGACATAGCGAAAGCGTTCGACAAGGTCTGGCACAACGGCTTATTATATAAGCTCTACAATCTCGGTGTGCCCGATCATCTCGTGCTCATCTTACGAGACTTCTTGTCAAACCGCACCTTCCGCTATCGCATCGAAGGAGCGCTGTCCTCCCTTCATCCTATCCGTGCAGGCGTCCCTCAGGGCTCTGTACTAGCCCCTCTCATTTTCACTCTCTTCACCAGCGACATCCCGAAAAGTAGAAAGGCGCAGTTGACTCTGTTCGCAGACGACACGGCCATCTACTACACCGGCTTAGTCCACGACCATATATCTTGCACTCTCCAGACCGAAGTCAACAAGCTTGGCGCTTGGTTTAGAAAGTGGAGAATCGAAGTCAATCCCGACAAATTGCAGGCGGTTCTTTTCACCAAACCGCGTAGAAACCTCATCCCCCCCGACCGCTCACCATGTTCGGCAAGCCTATCCCTTGGGAGAAGCGACCCAAATACCTAGGCGTGACCCTTGACCACCATCTCTCGTTCTCAGAGCACATTAACACTCCGTCCTAAATGCGCGCAGCAAATTGTCCCTTAAGGGCAAATTGCGTATTTACACAGCGTGCATCCGTCCCATCATGACATATGCCTGTGCAGTCTTCGCACATGCTAGGCCCCACCACATCCACAGGATGCAGTGCCTCCAAAACCGTTTCCTCCGAAAGGCAACGGGAGCCCCCTGGTTCGTCCGAAACGAGATCCTCCATTTCGATCTTAAAATCCCCACCATCAAGCAGTTCATGAAGCGCATCACAAAGCGCTTCTTCGACTCCGCCGCCACCCACCGAAACCCTCTGGTTGTGCAGGCCACCAGTTATAGGCCCTCCACCATTAGCTCTATTCGCCGTCCAAGGCATACTCTCACCGACCCCGATGACCCCATTACCCTCCTCCAGGAAAGCAGTAGGGCCACGAGTACAGTGCACAAAACACACCGAACTACGTTCCGACCTCGCCGCCGAGATCCCTCGCGTAAAACCCGACGTAATTGTCCCCCCCCGACCCTTGCTCGACGAAGCGCCAGCCTGCGCCGCAGCTGAGCCTGTAGTTTTAAATTCCCCGATTAATAATAATAATATTGATCAGATCCAGCCTGTCCCACCTTGCTGCCCTCCCTCTAGCGACGCCCTAAGCCGAGGTCCGTGCTCTTAGCGTGCAGTCGCTTAGTATTATAAGAAATTCGCCCCTGACTGGAGGCTTTGAGTTCGCTTAAGGCAGCCACAGGAAAGTCCGGTTAAGTAGTCACGACCTCTCAAGGTCAACTACGAGATGCCATATCAAAAAAAAAAAAAAGTCATTTCTCAGCTCAGCGCGCACGGACACGCTTCCTCCGGAACGGTTTCGGGCAGTCGAGCGGCTCTCTGACTTGCACGGTCGGCATCCATCGTGGAACCGATATCGGGCGGTCATACTTAGTAGTTCGTCATCCTATTCTCCATTTTTAATAGTGTGTTGTTTGTTAAAGTGGTGCTTGTGAAGAGTATTTAGGGGTCTCTCTCCTTGCATTGCGGTGCCGGTTCTTGACCTGACTGCTGCTCTAGACCCATGTTTACCCGTAACGTTTACTGATTGTTATGTAAAAATATGGTACGCGTACGCGTATGTACGCGGCACTCACGACGTTAAAACGTATTGCACTAACTATTTCACTATTGTTCACGTGTAACTTTTAACGCGGGTCACCACTTTAGGTAACCGGCATTAAAGTCTTTCGTCAAGTTAATAATGTTTGTATTTATTACATTGAAAACCCTTTAAGACAACCTTCTACGCGGACCGATGTAGTGTCACTGGCGTCCATTCATACTTCTCGCTTGTATACCTTTTGCTTATCAAGTGTTCTGCCTTTCATGTTTACATTGTGTCCCTACACTAGTTTCTGAATGCTCATTAAGTACATATGCAGGCTTTAACCTATCTATTGATATACTACTTTTCCTGTTTGGTAGCTGAATTACGTATACTTTGGGTGTTCTTTCTATAACGCGATAGGGACCATTGTACGTAGGCGTTAATGGTGGGCGTATCGCGTCGTTGCGAACAAATACATACTCACAATTTTTTAAGTCGTTATGCACAAACAGTGCGCGTGAGTCTCGTGAAATACGGGGTACAGGTTTGAGTTTACTAATGCTATTTTTAATGTTTTCCAATAGCGTATGGTTGTCGTACTGTTGCATGTCAGAGATATTGAAGAAATCTCCTGGTAAGCGAAGCGTTTGTCCGTATACTTATTCTGCGGGACTCGTGCCATTGTCGCTTCTTCCTACTGCGCGTAGTCCTAATAATACTGTAGGCAGTTCATTACACCAGTAATGGTTGTTTTCTAGTCGTGCTGTTAATGCTGATTTCAATTGTCTATGCCAGCGTTCTACAATACCATTACTCTGTGGGTGGTATGGTGTAGTACGCAGTTTCTTAATACCCATTAGTGTCATTAATTGTTTAAATAACGCACTCTCAAATTGACGACCTTGGTCGCTTGTAATTCTTTCGGGACAGCCAAATCTGCTAATCCATGTGTCGTAGAATACCTTAGCTACTACTTCTGCTGTGATTTCTTTGACTGGTATCGCCTCAGGCCAGCGTGTACATCGGTCAATTATAGTTATTAAGTACCTATTTCCATCATGTGATAATGTTAGAGGTCCGACTATGTCGATATTTACATGTTCAAAACGTTTACTTTCTGAATATTGCTGTAAGTCTGAAACAGTATGTCTAATTATTTTGCACTTTTGGCAAGCTATGCAATGCTTTGCCCACCGGGTGACGTCTTTATTGAGGCCGGGCCAAAAGAACCTTTGTGCAACTAACTTGCGTGTTGCCCTAATACCGGGATGACTAACATTATGTATCGAGTCGAATGCAATTTTCCTATAACTTGGTGTTAAATACGGTCTACATGAATTAGTTGAATTTTCGCAATATACAGCTGTTTCGCAATTTGGCATAAAGTATTTCTTTATACATAAATTATCGTTTGATCCTTTCAATAGCTGTGTGAGCTCGGTGTCATTCACCTGAGTTCGTCCTAATTCCGCAAAATCAAGTACAGTCGGGCAGTCGATTGTTTGAATGCGCGATAAGAAATCTGCGCCAGCGTTTTTCTCGCCTTCTATGTACCTGATTGTTGTAGTGAATTCGCTAATGAATAAAAGTTGTCTTGTACGTCTAGGTGTTTCGGAGTCACTTTGTAGTTTGCTAAATGCGTATATTAACGGCTTGTGATCCGTGAATATAGTCGGATTATTACCTTCAAGTAGATATCGAAAATGCTTAACTGCATTTTAATTAACCGGCACCGCAAGGAGGGAGACAGTGAGATAGCACAAATCACGTTTAAGACGCAAATTCCTGACTTCTGGACAGACCAACTACGACTATGGTTCGGTCAATTCGAAGCGATAATGGCGAATCAAAAGCAAGGGGAACGCACAAAGTTTAATATCGTGGTGGCAAAACTTAGCAAAGACAACGTACAACAGGTCGCCGATCTAATCCTACACCCACCAGAAGAAAAAGCGTACACAACATTAAAGGAAAGGCTCTTGACCGTGTACGAAGAGTCGGAAGTTCGTAAGGTACAAAAATTACTCAGCGAAATAGAACTTGGGGAACAGAAACCATCACAAATGCTACGAAAAATGCAGGATCTTGCACAAGACAAATTTCCAGAGGACACACTACGGATACTATGGATCGGACACTTACCAGCTTCAGTACGGGCGGTACTGACTGTAAGTGAAATCGCAGATATCAATAAATTAGCACAGATGGCTGACAAGGTGATGGAAATGGCGAAACCCGATGTATCAATAGCTGGAGTGAGCACGACCACGTCACCAAGTAACAACTATCTAATTATTGCGGAAATAGCAAAACTACGCGAAACAATTGAGGAGATACAGAGAGGTAGATCGACATGGAGGCAGCAGCATGGCGCTAGACAACGATCGCAATCGGGAAACAGATGGTACAATGTTTCAGCGCAAAGACGTAACCCGCAGACACCAGACTGGGCCTGTTACTACCATTTCCGTTTTGGCGACAAGGCGAACAAATGCGTACAGCCCTGCAACTGGAAACAGGAGAAATCATCATCGTCAGCACAGATATCGGGAAATTAGGAGCGATGCAGTCAGCGGCGGAAAACTGCATCGACACGTCAAATCACCGCCTATGTGTAACGGACATTACTTCCGGCATACGTTTCCTCATCGACACAGGTGCGAACGTCAGTGTAATACCAGTGACCAAAAGACAAAGGTGCGTAACAGATAATTATAATTATAAGTACAAGTTATATGCAGAAAATGGTTCTGAAATTCAGACATACGGCACAAAAACATTAGAATTAAATCTTAGTTTAAGAAGGCCATTGAGATGGACATTTATAATTGCAAATGTAACACAACCGATAATCGGAGCTGATTTTTTAAAATATCACACTTTATTGGTAGATCTGAATGCTCATAAGTTAATAGATAAGCGAACCGATTTGAATACGATAGGTTGCATAGTAAAATGCACAGAACCCACAGTTAGCATCGTAGACAGTAATCATAAGTATCACGATTTATTATCGGAGCATGCAGACGTTACTAAACCTAGGCCATTCAAGGATGATGAGACAGACAATAATAGTTGTAACATTTTCCATCACATTGAAACTACTGGACCTCCAGTACATGCACGGGCTAGGCCACTTCCTCCGAACAGGTATCACCAGGTAAAGGAAGAATTTAGGCGCATGCAGGAGATGGGCATTTGCAGGCCGTCCAAAAGCGAGTGGGCGACACCTCTGCATGTAGTAGCAAAGAAAAATGGGGACATCCGACCATGTGGTGACTACAGGCGTCTAAACGCCATCACCAAGCCGGACCGATACCCCGTTCCACGCCTACATGACTTTACTTACGTGCTCTCAGGTAAAAAAATCTTCACCAAACTAGATATCAACAAATCATACCATTGCATTAGGGTAGCTAAGGAAGACATAGAAAAAACAGCAATTATCACACCATTTGGATTGTTCGAATTCCCGCGTATGACCTTCGGACTACGAAACGCGAGTCAAACATTCCAACGGTTCATGAACAATAATGTATTATATGGCCTAGATTTCTTATTCAGCTACGTCGATGACGTAATCATAGCAAGCGATAGTATAGCCGAGAACAAAATGCAGTTACGTAAAGTATTCGAGAGATTTAGACAGTTTGGTATCACCATAAATTTGGCAAAATGCGAATTTGGTAAATCTAAAATTGACTTTTTAGGTTACGAAGTTTCAACAGAGGGTATCAAACCCCTAGAAAGTAAAGTTAAGGCTATTCTAGACTATCCACGACCGGAAACGGTAGAGAAGCTCAGACAATTTTTAGGTATGGTAAACTTCTATAGGGCGAGTATACCCAACGCTGCTAGTCACCAAGCAAGCTTAAATGAATTCCTGATAGGCGCTAAACGAAAGGATAAGACTATTATCGATTGGAACGACAAGGCGACTAAGGACTTCGAACAGTGTAAACTAGGTTTAAAGAATGCTGTCATGATATCTCATCCGAAGTCCAATGTGCCTGTAGCTCTTATGACTGATGCTTCAGACACATGTGCAGGCGCGGTATTGCAACAAAAAATTAACGACTCCTGGCAACCATTAGGCTACTTTTCAAAGAGGTTCACAAAAGCCCAACAAAAGTACTCTACGTACGACAGGGAGTTATTAGCAATCTACTTGGCAGTTAAGCATTTTCGATATCTACTTGAAGGTAATAATCCGACTATATTCACGGATCACAAGCCGTTAATATACGCATTTAGCAAACTACAAAGTGACTCCGAAACACCTAGACGTACAAGACAACTTTTATTCATTAGCGAATTCACTACAACAATCAGGTACATAGAAGGCGAGAAAAACGCTGGCGCAGATTTCTTATCGCGCATTCAAACAATCGACTGCCCGACTGTACTTGATTTTGCGGAATTAGGACGAACTCAGGTGAATGACACCGAGCTCACACAGCTATTGAAAGGATCAAACGATAATTTATGTATAAAGAAATACTTTATGCCAAATTGCGAAACAGCTGTATATTGCGAAAATTCAACTAATTCATGTAGACCGTATTTAACACCAAGTTATAGAAAAATTGCATTCGACTCGATACATAATGTTAGTCATCCCGTTATTAGGGCAACACGCAAGTTAGTTGCACAAAGGTTCTTTTGGCCCGGCCTCAATAAAGACGTCACCCGGTGGGCAAAGTATTGCATAGCTTGCCAAAAGTGCAAAATAATTAAACACTATCCTAACGTACGATGTTGTAATAAACAACAGTGACCATTGTTCTTTCTTTTAAATAAATAAATGAAGGACCGATGGTGTAACAAACAACAGTGACTATTATTGTTAAAATAAATAAATGAATGACGAACAAAGCCCGCACAATAACTAGTATTGATCAAACTAAATATAACAAAGAACAACTTGTGCATTATTACTAAATTAATCAACGGTCACACGTACTCATTTGTCGATAAGCAATTTCTTTGTAAATACTAAGAACAAAGATATAAATATAAGATAACAATGAAACAATTCATATGAAACAAATTTCTATTATATCAACAATGTTAACAAAGGGACCATAGTTGTAAGGTAACCTTAATATTCGTTGTTCTCTGTCCCTACAGGATGTAACAGTATACGTTATTTATAAATAACCCTACGATACAAATTCCTAGTACCTATTCATAAGTATAAATTGTATTATGTTTTAGTACCTACTTTTAAGATAATAGTAATTAAATAAAATTTTATTTTTACAAATTTACAATGTAAACATGAAAGGCAGAACACTTGATAAGCAAAAGGTATACAAGCGAGAAGTATGAATGGACGCCAGTGACATTACATCGGTCCGCGTAGAAGGTTGTCTTAAAGGGTTTTCAATGTAATAAATACAAACATTATTAACTTGACGAAAGACTTTAATTAATGGACCCGTAACCTTCTACAACCAGACGAGGCAGTCTTGTTTAGGGGCTTACACGTCGCGAAACGAGAGAGAGACCCCTAAAAGTATAATAAATAATCGTTGTAAAACACTGGTTTTGCGAGTGGTTTCATTGGAACTATCCTTATAGAACAACAAAATAATTAAATAAATTAATCTTGCAGTATGTATTTGTGTTCGCACGAGTGAAACGGTTTTTTTTTTGACATTTGACATTTCTGCGATTGTTTGGTCGGTCAACCGACCGTAGGATGTTGCGCTCACGTCACATTAGTGAAAATATTTCTGCTCCAGCAGAATCTCTGGATGACGTAACTTACGTCATCCAGAGATTCTAGATAAGAGATTTAGATGAAAATGATGATAATTAATAAACCATTTCACTTTAACATAGTGTTTTATTTGTTTTTCCCGTTTTGTTCATCAGGTAGGTACCTATGTATGTAAGTATGTACCGCGGCCAATGAAATGTGTTGGCTACCCAACACATTTCATAAAAGTGATCACTTATCTAAATAAGTAATCACTTTTGACAATACAAGAACTAAGTTAGACTTTCTTTAAATATATAAACTATCTCAACTATCGTTTTTTACTAAGAATGTAGTTAATAACTGTTAAGTAGGTACTTATGTGTTGGTTTCAAGGAATTCACAAAGTAAAAAAGACATTTTACCATAGCTAGATAAGTGTTCTTATTTTAGTCTAAACTTCAAGCTTTAATAATTAGTTCTAGCACATTTATTTTTGTATTATCTATTTGGTAATTGCAAATCCTAACGTAAAAAGAGTAAAAAGTAACATTAATATTTTTTGGTCTTCGTAGCGTTTAAATCGTAAAAATTACTATAAGACATTATTGTCTAAACTTATAGATAGTCTTTCTACTATACCTCATAACTATACATTTACTTTCATTAACAGGTTTTTAAATGTATGGGAAGTGGGCATTGTTCTTTCGCTATGTCCGTCTGTCTGTCTGGCGGCTTACCTCAGAGACTCTTAGTACTAAAAACATAAAACATTACGCCTTGTTTCCCCGAAGGGTTGTGCAGAGGTGTACCTGTAGTACGCCCACATTTCGCCAGTTATGTTTAAGTCCCATGTAATAGGGGGCGAGCCTATTGTCATCAACCGGGCACACATCCAGACTCCGGGCTGCTATTGAGATATTCCAAATAGGAAAACCCAATAACACTTTTCCCGACCCGGGAATCGAACCCAGGGCCTCATGTTCAGCAGTAGCGCTTGCAACCACTAGACCAACGAGGCAGTCAAGTCAGGCTCTTAGTACTAGATAGCTGTAATTTAGCATGGGTATACATATTAATGACGCCGACAAAGTGGTACAAATGTTACAAGTAGGGAAGATTTTTTTTTTCGTTTGTCCCTTTTTTGTGGGATGTAGTTGAAAAAGTCGTTCCAAAATATCACAAGTGTGTAAAAACCATTTTTGATTCAGAAATCGGTTTGCGAAATATTAAGCTTTAAAGTGGTAATTTTGTTCGAGTCAAGTGTCCCAACCCTTTTTTTTTTTTTTTGAGGGCTGGAAATCACCAAACAACTTCTCCCGCGGGGGCCCTGGTGACCCATAAGTACCTTCCCGCGACCCCGGCAGGCATCGGCCCTAGTGGTCCCCTACTTTTGTGCTGACGACATGTCTTTGAGGAGCGCGTGGAATACGACGCGCCGTCGACCCGGGCCTGGTCCTTACCGGACGGTGAGCTACCCATTGCTCACCGTCCGCAAGCCCGCGCCTACGGTGGCTGGAAATCCGCCCGAGATTCCCGACGCCCAAGGCGTCTCCTGCGGCGGCTAGGGGCGAGAGGGCGCGAAACGTGCCTTTCCCTCAACCGTCCCGCCTCCTCCTTCGCGAGCATTACTGCTTCGCAGAAGGAGGTGACGGCTGCCCATGCCCTCTCGCTCCGTACCATGGCCCGCACCAGGGCTGAATGCGAGACGTCTCTGCCGCCGATCGCCTCCACGAGGACACGGCGCACTATGGGACCAACCGGTATTTTCCATCTCAAAAATCGATAACTCTGTTGTTTTGTGATTTATCTCCTTGATTTTTTTTTCACGTATTTGTGAATATCTAGGCAATAAAAGAAATCAAACATCATCATTCTAAAAAAAATATTTTTTCCGAAAAAAAATGACAAAGATAAAGTTATACGAAATTTCATACAAAAAATCATACAGTTATATTAAAATAGCAATAAAAGTTACACTTATGCTTAAAATAAGTTTAAAACTAAATTATTATTATTAAACAAACAGTTACATGACAAAAAAAAATTATTACTTAAACTTATCCTACTCATCACTTTCTATTTCCAACAATTCTTTAGCTTCGTCAAATAATTCTTTGGATATTAGAAAACTTGGTTTATTTAAGCTAGATATATAAGGATCAGATGTATATAACAAAATATGCAGAACGTCTTCGTTTGTTGCTGATCTGGAACACTTCCTAGCGTGATGTAACCTATATTTCTTATAATCTTTATTTCGAGCTTCCTGGGCATCTTCGGATAATTGTCCTATAGGCAAAACTGCATAATGCTCTATTATTTTAGCACCATGTATAAGTACTTTATGGACCGAAGATGGCATGTAGTACCAGTTATATTTGCTTACATATAATTGCGCGGTTACCAATGTATACTGACCAAATTTTTCTGCGTTTATAGGAAATCCCGATGACATAGTTTGAAGAATTACATATAGTCTCTTGATTAATTCTTCATCAATTCCGGTTATCTCTGCAGAACATTGGTAATTTTGGAAAAATCTCCTTGCCGTATTACCGTCATTGCTATTACCGGAACCTTGACGTGGTTTATCAATATGCAAGCCAAGCACTTCTCGGAAACGTTTTTGGACAAATTTTTTCTTGTCTTCTTTAAGTTGCTTGTTTTCTGGAGTTGTTGCAGACCACTTCTCAAAACCTAAATTGTAAGAAATATGGAGGATCATTTCCATAAATCTTATCCATGCGTGTAGCGTCGACAATCCGTATTTAAACGCATTTTCATTTTCAACTCTCGTTGTAACTTTTAAAAGATCATTCATTTGTCTGGGAGTTGCTCCACAAACAGTGCAGGTAGCACTGGATGATGTGTTTGTCAACACTTGAGCAACTTTCCCATCAATCATTGTCATAAACAGTTGATGTTTAACTTCGATGACTTTGTCTTCTATTGACACAAGAGTTGGAATCAATTGATTAATTTTGGCTTCAATTTCACTGACAACCGCTGTAGTTTTTTCGGGAGTTTCTTTTGCAAATTCTAATGAAATTCGTCTGCAATATCTAACAGATGAGCAAGTAGGGTTTTTCCATATGACCGTAGAAGTTTCTTCGTCTACTAGTCGCAGTGGTACAAGGGACACTATAAACAAATTAGCGTCCAATATTTGTTCGTTTTCTTCCGGTAGAGTTTGTTTATACTCACTTTGCCCGGAGGATCCATCACATCCCCATTTAGTGAAAAGCTTGAGACGATTGTAAGTCGATCCTGACTTTATCCTTATAATACGGCAGACTGTATGGTCTAAGAGATCTTGCAGGTTGATTTTTGCGCTTATATTTGTCACCGTAATGCTGGATGCAGGCGGATAGCAAGCCTTTTTTGCTTTACTTAGTGTTTGATACGAAGGCAATACAGAACTTAAATTCTTATCAACGAGCCTTTTTCTTAGGTACGCATATTGTGCTTTGGTTAAATCAGTTTCAATGCATATACTCAATGCTTCCTCTTTTGTAAAGGAAAGTGCGTTATCTGGATTGAGTATGTTTTGTAGAATAAATTTTTTTCTCTTCTTTTTCCTTATTTCTGATAATAGTCACAATCGACGCTTCGTCATTTTCCCCCATGGATCTTAAACCTTGCACATAAGCGTTACGGACATGTCCCATTCCATACTCCTGGACCAGCTCCATATTTTTTCGTTTCTTTGTGTTTTCCGAGCACTCGTCATATTGTTTTGTTGGTCTTCCACGTTCACCAGAAGTATTCAAACCAGAATTTACAGTGGTTGAGGTACTGCAAGAATTCAATGATACTTTAAACTCACCATTTAACCAATTTGAGTATAGGCTCTCGAACCGGTCCAGCTTTCTTTGAGCTTTGGTCCATTTCTGGTTGCAACTCGATGTTAGATTTTTTTGAATACTCTCTATTACAGTATTAACGTCAGTTTCCGATAGTTGAAAATTTTCCAATAAATATTCTTTGAGGTCTGAAGTACTTTTCCCTTTTATTATTTGATCACAAAGATCGCGTCGAACACAAACGAATTCACTCATTGTTAGATAATAATGTTTTTTATGCGTTAATTGTTATTGAAAAGAATTATCTGAACACTTTGATGAATCGTATGCTGAACATACACGGGTATTTAAAGGACTAATATTTTAGTGCCTTGTGCAAAAACCATGGGACAATTGATTATAACAGTTCTCATCGAAATAGTGTAATCAGTACTGATTGTAATTATTTACCACAACAGATAAATAGAACTTCCGCAGCAATATAGTTTATCATACTTGTGGTTAAGGTGACCACCCCAAACAAAATTGCCATGGGAAGATTCTTTCAAATATAATAGCAGTTTTTTAATTTGCAAATGTATGTTTTTATCATAGAAATAGAAAAAAACAATATAGACATCAAAGGATAATAACTAAATATAATATTTCATAATAAAAAAGAAGAACCGTAATTTTCGAGGATTTTTCCCCGATTGACATTATTGCTTCAAAATCACCTCTGGCGCAAAAAACGCGCAAGTTTTTTTTAAATCCTCATATTACTGAGTAGATAAGGTCTCTAATAGAGTAATTAACTTGACACCGGCTGCTTTCGGCAACAACGAAAACTCCAATTGAAATTAACAAAAACTAAATTTTCTTTACTTCACTAAAAAAATATAAAAAAATTAAATAAAAATATTTTTTTTACAAAAACTGAACGTGGTTGCAAAGTGTATATTCTAAGCTATCTAATGATGTATAACACTAATATGTTTCCTTGGAAAACTTCCGAATAATTATGTGTTGAACTCCCTTAACGGTAATTTAATTGGCATGAAAATATTTATGCCCAATGTTTGAGGTTCATTTTATAAACGTAAAACTTTATATTTTTTTATATTTTGTAATTTATTCGTAAGTTCCATCTTTTGAGAGTATAAAACCATAAAACAATCTATGGATTTACGACTTTCGACAAAACCATTTTTGAGATGGAAAATACTGTTTGGTCCCATAGTGCGGCGGTGCTCTGCCCAAGCCAGGCAGACCTCCACCGTATGCTCCACCGTGTCCTCCGGGCGATCCACACAGTGGTGACACCCGGACGTTTCCTCCCGCCTTATCCGACACAGGAACCTCCCGAAGCTGCCGTGTCCAGTGAGGACCTGCGTCAGGCGGAAGGTGAGGACGCCGTGGCGCCTCTCCAGCCTCTCCTCAAAGAGGGGACTTATCGCCGCAATCGTGGCGTGCCCAGCACTGTGTTGCGACAACCGTACTTTCCATGACGCCATGAGATCCCGCCGGAGCTCCGTCCGCTGTGCCGCGATTTCTCGCGGCAGCGGACTTACGCCCCAGCGTTTCGCCTCCTCGCGCCACTCCCATACGTGCGCGAGGACTTTTGCCTCCAGATCTCATGGCGGCAATCCAGCAAGGAGGCTCGCTGCCTCACAGGAGACCGTGCGGTTTCCTCGGACCATCCGGATGACCATGACCCTTTGGGCCGCGTTCAACCGGCGGGCTGGCCGCAGCGCCAGAGAGCGTGCCCATACAGGAGCCCCGTAGAGGGCCATGGACTGCACGACCCCCGCGTAGAGCCTCCGGCAGGAGGCGTTTGGACCCCCTAGATTGGGCAGGAGCCGCTTCAATGCAGCGCCCGCCCGCTCCAGTTTGGGAGCCAAACGTCGGAAATGCTCCACGAAGTTCCACCGGCTGTCGAGGACGAGTCCCAGGTACTTCATCGTCGAGTCGACGCCGATAGAAACCCCTCCTACCGTTATTTGGGACCCCAACGGTGGCGCGTTCCGAGGACCATGAAAACACACGGCCTCGGACTTCTGCAGGGCCACCTCGAGTCCCAATTGCCGGATCCTTTCGACGATTGTCGCAACCCCGCGTGCCGCTAATTCGGCCGCCGCCTGGTGCGACCTCCCCTGCGCCAGGACCAACATGTCGTCAGCGTAGCACACTACGCTGACGCCGCCAGGGAGGTCGGCGCGCAGCACCCAGTCGTATCTGATGTCCCACAGATGCGGCCCCAGGACCGATCCCTGTGGGACACCGCACGACATCTCTTGCCGGTTCCACACTCCCTGGTGACCGGGGTAGATGACGGCCCTGTCCGTCAAATAGGCCTCGACCACACGACAGAGGTAGGTCGGCATCCGGTGATACCGGAGTGCCTCCCTGATGCAACTCCAGGGCAGGGTATTGAAGGCATTGGCGATGTCTAGGGACACCGCCAAGACGGCCCAACCCTGGGCAACAGCATTCCCCGTCGTCAGGGCTCGCACACGCATGATGGCGTCCACCGTAGAGCGCCCTCTGCGGAAACCAAACTGGCTCTCCGCCAAATCCGGCCCCACCCGCACCAGCTGGCCGACGAGGCGGTCTGCAATGACTCTTTCAAAGAGCTTGCCCACCTCGTCGAGCAGCACGATGGGCCGATAAGCGGACGGAGAGTCCGCAGGGCGCCCTGCCTTCTTTATGAGGATCAGTTTTCCCGTCTTCCAACGAAGCGGGAACTGGCCCCTCTCCAAACATGCGCTTAGGAGCCCCCTAAGTCGAGGTCCGAGAGCCTCCAAGGCCAGGACCCAGGCCTTCCCAGGTAAGCCGTCGGGTCCTGGGGCGGTATTTTTGGCATTAAGCCTGCGTACCGCCCGCCGCTCTCATTTCTACCTCGGTCACCTCCGGAGCATCGTCGTCGTCGTCGTCGTTGGTGGTGCGGTCCGCATCGGGCACCGCAGTAGGCGGAGCCATAGGCGGGGAGGTGTGTTCCCCTCGGGAAGGGAACAGAGCGCTCACCACGTCCTCCACAAGCTGGGGCCGGAGACTCTGCATCAGCGGGGGAGCCCATGGGCGGAATTTATCCCGCACCACTTTGTAGGGGCGTCCCCACGGGTCCCTGTCCAGAGTCCCCAGCGACTCCTCGGGGGCCAACCCCCTGGCCCGTAGGATCTCCGCTTGGAGGGCGGTCTTCGCCGCTCTGTACCCCTCGTACACCTCCGCCTGAATGGCTTCCGTATCCGGAGGTTTGATACGGAGCCTGTGGTGCCTAGTGTACCGGCGTCGCGCAGCCACGCACGCAGTGCGCAGAGCCGTCAGCTCCTGCGACCACCAGTACACCTGGCGCGAGGCACGTCCAGGCTGGACCCGGGGCATTGCCACGTCACATATGTCGGACATGGCCTCCCGGAACCACTCCGCCTCGTTGTTGATGTCGGCAGGCCTGTCCGGTGGTGACACCCAGGCCTGCACGATCGAGGCTTCCAAGAGGAGCTCCCGGTCCAGCTACTTCAGCGCCCACCGCGGACCACTCGGGGCCCGTCGGACCGGCGCGTCCGAGGTCTGGGCGGAGACGTCGAACCGGATATACCGGTGATCGGAATAGGTCTCTACCCCCTCCATGACACGCCAGTCAACTACACGTGGCGACAGAGCGGGGCTGGCGAACGAGATGTCCACCACTGATTCACCCCGCATCCGCACACACGTGGGGACAGAACCCCGGTTTAGGACGACCAGGCCTGTCTCCAGAGCCCAGTCCTCCACCATCCTGCCCCGTGTGTCCGTTAACCGGGAACCCCAAGCCAAATTCTTGGCATTGAAGTCCCCGAGGACGAACACGGGGAGGGAACCAAACCCGACGACGACGTCTCTCAACTCCGCAAGGGAGTTGTGGAACTCGGCAAGAGTTCGGTTCGGAGAGAGGTAGACCCCTACCACGACAATCTCCCCGAACCGTGCTGCTACGCAGCCCCATCCTCTCTTGACGGCCTCGAGGGACGGGGTACCGGCGGCGGCCGACGAAATTAGGGTCACTGAGCCGCTCAGGTCCTCCACCCAGTCATCCCTGGGCGGGACAAAGTACGGCTCAGCGACCACGGCGATGTTAATCGACCACTGCGCTATGCTCTGGAGCAACAGATCCTGAGCGGCGGCGCAGTGGTTGATGTTCGCCTGGAGGAGGCGTAATGGGGCCATTAATGGCACTCCATGTCAGCCCCCTCTTGGGCCTCCTTCCCATCCCCCTGAGAGGGGCCTGCCACAGCGGCCACGATGGCGACGGCGACGACGGCGGTGTTGGAGGCGGCAGCGGCGGTGGCAGTAGTGGCGGCTGCGGCGGCGACGGCGGTGGCGGAGGGCTTGCCCTGGCTTTGGTGCCGCAGCGGTAGCAAAGACCGCTGCGGTCCACCTGCGAGGTGCAATTCGCTTGCACGTGGTTGCTCACCTGGCAGCGGAAGCACCTCAGAGGTCTGGGTTCCAGCAGTTTCACCTGCGCGGAAACCCAGCCCACGAATAGCCGTTGTCCCTCCCCGGTAACTTTTCTGGTCGCCGACACGGGGCAGCTCACCATAACGGTTTGCAGCCTTGTGGAGTCAGGACGGATGATGCCTGCCTTCACCTGCTTGGCAGAGCACCCCCCGGTCCTAACCACTGCGGCGACCACCTTCTCTTCAGTCGCGGAGTCGTCCAGGCCCGTGATGCGCATGCTAGCGCATTTGGTGGGCCTGGACACTCTGACCTCGTCTGCATTTAGTGACGCCCTAAGCCTTTCGGCCAGGGCGTCAGCGGCCGGGCCACTGGCCCTACCGGGGATCTCCACCATTCGGGCCCTAGTTGCCGTCACCTTCATTTTGAGGCCTTTTGCTGCGCCGAGCTCCTCCAGGCGCACCGCCTCACCCACCTTAGCCATTACCATCCTATAGGACACACCCTTCTTCTCCGCATCATTCCGCAGCTGTAGTGTGATCACTACAGCTGCGGAATTCGGGGCGCGGAGCCTAGCCGCGGCGATTCGCTCCTTGCGCCGCTGCTGCCTCTCCCTCTTTTTGGCCGCCCTTTTCGCCTTAGCCGCCTTCCTCTTCTCTCCGGCTACTTGCCATTCGGCATCAGCCGGAAGAGGTTTAGGAGGCGGGGGCGGCCGTCTCGCCACCAGGGCCGGTGTCCTCGCCACCAAAGCTGGGGCCCTCGCCATCGGGGCCGATGCCCTCGCTGCTGGGGCTGGAGTCCTCACCGCCGGGGCTGAAGCCCTCGCCGCTGGGGCTGGAGCCTTCGCGACCCGCGCATTCTTCCCGCCCTTTGTTTGCCCCGACGAGCCCGGTTGAGCCGTGGCAGCTGTGGCGGCAGAATATGACGGGGTCGCGCGCTGGCCTGAAGCCGGCTGACTCGCCGCCAACGGAGGGCGCAGGACGATGGCCTCCAGGGCAGAAAAACGACTCCGCAAGGAAGCCATTACCTGCCGCACCAGGGTCAGAACCCGGTCCTCCACAGACACGGGCCGTCCCTGTCCCTGCTGCTGCCCCCCTTGCAGCTCCATCTGGGGTCCGGATCCTCGGAGCCCAGCCAGGTCCACTCGGACCTTCTCATTCTCCTTTCGGAGAAGCTCCATGGCGGCTGTCAAGCAGGTGACCTCCGCCCGCATCTCTGACATGCCGTCCGGAGGAGGCCCGACGTGGAGGGCCTCCGCTGCCGGCACAATAGAGGCCGTGGCCGCGGCTATGGCCTGATCCTTAGAGGACCTGAGCCTCTTAACTGATACCGCCTTGATCGCAGCGGCCACGACCTCCGCAAACCCGGCCGCACGCTCTGACCCGGAACCACCAGCGGCTTCCGCCCCACCTCCAGA
Organism: Atethmia centrago; assembly: GCA_905333075.3. Classification (NCBI taxonomy): domain Eukaryota; kingdom Metazoa; phylum Arthropoda; class Insecta; order Lepidoptera; family Noctuidae; genus Atethmia; species Atethmia centrago. The sequence goes on along the minus strand of HG995382.1, from coordinate 26,064,708 downwards.
GACCTCAGAGGGGGACCCCTCCTCGGCGAGCCTCTCGGGTCGCCGGGCCGACTGGGCCGCACCGGGCAGCCCGGCCGGGCTGGTCAGCTCGGCCGGGCCAGCCCGGCCTGACTTGCTCGCCTCCTCAGTGGGGGCCCTCTGTCAACCCCTTTACCACCTCGGGCTCCACCCCGCCGGCTGGAGTGGATCTTCTTCCTCCGCCCGACTCCCTCGTCAGAGGAAGACCTCGAGTTGGGCCGCTTCGAGGTTCGCCTGAATTCGCGACTCCTCTCCAGCTCCTCTTTTTGCTTCGAGCTCCCAGAGCTCTCTCCGCCTGATACAGCGTCGGACTCCGACCCCGCATCGCTCTCCTCACCTTGTCGTCCAGTGTTTTTTTTTGTTTTTCTGTGTTCCATTCTGTTCCCACGAGTGTGGGGGATCTAAAAAGTTCTTGTACCCTTGAAATGTTCGAGTGAATTGCCCATTCAGTATCCGGATTTTTTTTACGCGTTTTCTGTTTATACTTAATTAGTCGCACCGCTCGCCGTGTGCCGAAATGCCTATATTATTTAATAATTATTTATAAGTAATGATCTTACACTATTGATGTGCGCTAAATATTGAAACAATAATTACTACTAAATCCCAGTTAACAACGTAATAAATACGAAAGTCGACTATGCTCTTAGTTATAAGTACTTAAACGGAAATATTTGGATTAAAAAAAAATGAGGGTGGCATTCAACTCGTTATATAATCACGTGAAGACCTTAAAATCCACATAAAGACCGGTTGTCATAAGTTTTGATTGCTGATTGCTGAATCTTACATTATTACAGTTACAGGCACTAAGTATAAGTTAAGTGTCCTTAATGGAAACAATTTAGTGAAAAATTATAATAAAATGATAATGTTATTGAGTCTTGTAGAATGTTATTATTATTAATTATGCACTGATAAGCATATTCATTTGAAAATAACAGTATTTTTAATAAAGTTTTAAAATAAATTTATGTTCGAAGTGAAATTTTAAAAGAAGGTAGTTATTATGTAAGAAATAGTTTTTATTGTTGTTAAAATGTATTGCTTAAATATTCGTCATGTGTGTAGTAGCTTTTGTTTATAAGAAATTGTTTTAATTTGTTGATAAATATATTGTTTTTATTTTTTCCAAACTACGGAACCCTTTATTATGCGTCTTCCGATACGCACTTGGCCGGTTTTTTTTTGTATTAAAAACTTCACCATTATTTGTATGAATAAATTTCAAACTAGATACACTGACTTAAAAAATGGTTTAAATTAAACTATGTCAAAAGAAAAACAGTTTTCTTTTGATTTCGTTGTTTGATTCCGTTTCGATACCTTACTGTTATTTTATGTAATACAATAATAAAATGCTTTGAAAGTCTTGGGACTATTGTGGTACGAATAACATTAAAATTACCTTTCTGTATCTTCAAAGGATGTAACTACGAGTATGTCTTCAAATATTACTAAAATACCTATAAAACTTTGTTACCTACCAACATTTCTATATTCCTTCTACGAAAATGTTGTTGGAACATAAATACCTTCCCTTTGACAAAATAATCGTTCAGTCAACAATATTTTGTCACAGATACTGTCTAGACGAATCATAAATTCAGTCATTCGCGGCACATGGCATAAATTTAAACCAATAGCCAAGTTATTCGGCTATGACGATGGAGCAGCCCTACCTAGACAAGAATGATGTGAATGCGGCCTATGAACTGACAAGATGTTAATTGCAAAAAAATGCGATGGATAAATGAGTTTGTTTTATTAGTTAACTAATTAATCATTCGACAGTACTGTACACATAAAATAACATTACATCACGCCTTGTTCCCCCGAAGGGTTGGGCAGAGGTGTACCTATAGCACACCCAAATATCGCCAGTTATGTTTAAGTCCCATGTAATAGGGGGCGAGCCTATTGCCGTCTTCCGGGCACTAATCCAGACTCCCGGCTGCTACTAAGAAATTCCAGATAGAAAAACCCAATAACACTTTGCCTAACCTGGGAATCGAACAGTGTCTATACTGTGACTGCCTTGTAACTACAGTTATTGATTATTTTGTATTGTATTTCATACGTATGTAAAAATGTTGCTACTGTATGTTTAATAAAATTTTGTTAGTGATATAAATTAAGTCATTAGTGAAATGTTACATCACAATTATCTAAGTATTTTTAATAAATTCTCTTAAATAGAATTGATATAGGAACGGGATGGTCTTCGTATAATTATAAGCTGATCGAGGAACTCAGCAGCACTGGGATCGGATGCACGACAGATGGTGTGTCTTTTAATAACATCACTTATGCTGACGATATGGTGCTGCTGAGTCCGTCGATCAGTGCCCTCAGAAAGCTATTGAATATATGTGAGTGCTATGCTGGAGCCCTTGGACTATAATGCTAAGAAAAGCGAGCTGTTAGTTTTTATGGCACAAAACAAGACCTATGAAGTGGTAACACCAATCTCGCTATATGGTGCAACTCTTAACAGAGTAAGGCAGTTCAAATACCTTGGTTACAGAGGATGGCACTGATAACTGTGATATGGAGAGAGAGCGCAGGGCGTTGACTGTACGATGCTAGTCCTGTGATTACATGCTAGCCCGCAGATTTGCAAAGTGCGACAATGATGTCAAGATAACACTGTTTGCGGCATATTGCCAGGTTTTTTATGCCTGCAGTCTCTGGACCAGATAAACGCAAAGAATGTTTAATGCCCTGCGGGTGCAATACAGCAATTCTTATAGGATGCTGCTGTCGCTGCCGCGTTTCTGTAGCGCTTCAGGGATGTTCGCAGCAGCGCGTACAGATGATTTCTTTGCTATCATTGTGTCGGATGCGAGACAGCGACAGCAGTCCCTTGAGCATTGTTGCTAATAAGTCTGAAAGCCACCTGATGGGACACCTGTGCGCAGTGCATGAATTGTTGCCGTGTGTCTCCAGATGGCATAATAGATATACATAGCTGTGTTGTGTTGTATACATAACCAGCCTATAATGTTCCCACTGCTGGGACACATGCCTCCTCTCTTTGAGAGGGGAGTGGGCCGTAATCCACCACGCGGGCCCAATGCGGGTTGGTAGATGTCACATGTCTACGATTTTTTTTTGGTTCTAGGACATGCCGGTTTCCTCACGATGTTTTCCTTCACCGTTTTGAGAGCAGTGGTGATGAAATAATTTACACAAAGTAAAGCGCCTGTCTGGGTTCGAACCTACGACCTACAACTCGTAAGTCGCGGCCGTTGCCCCTGTTGACTCTTGTGTTGTATAATTACTATTATTTGTGTTTGAGTCTTAATATTTTTTTATATATAATATAGTCTAAGTACTACTAACAAATTATGGATAATGTGCCTGAATTAAAGATAAATCAATAAATAATAAATAAAATAATTATATGAAAATTTGCGTTGGAGTTTGTTCATTGTGATTGGAATAAATATATCTATGGTATAAATGATAGCTCATTAGGTTTGATGCTCAATTGTAATATATTTTTCGCTTGATTGCTTATTTAGCAATAATGATGTTTATTATTGGTTGTTTTGGTAACGTATACCTACCTAATGTCATGGTAACGATACTATCAGAGATTATTTCGTCAGTGGAAAGGAGAAAATGCTAAAGCGCCAAAATGGTACTTTTGGAAAATGAGGTTTAATGTTTTTACTCTAAACCTCATTTTCCAAAAGTACCGTTTTGGCGCTTTTGCATTTTCTCCTTTCCATTGACGATTTGTTTATTGCAACCTCTTTACTAAAGTCAACTGTTGTCGTTGTCCTCGTTTCATTAGATTTGATATTAATTCGATTTTTATCTTAGACTAGCTGCGGCCCGCGGCTTCGCCCGCTTGGTTTGGTCTAAAATAAAAGTAGCCTACGTTACTCCTTATAACATCAGCTATCTGCCAGTGAAAGTTCCGTCAACATTAGTCCAGCATTTGGGAGATTAGCCGCAACAAACAGATAGAAAGACGGACAAAAAAAAATTTTTTTTGTTATGTGTACCGTATATACTTTCACATACATTTAGTAAAAAGCTGTTAATTTGACATTACAAACATACGAAGTCTTAATAGGTACTATGACAATAGATACATTTTAAAATTGTCAAATTTCTCCAAATGATTTTAAACCTTAAAATACAGTCACCAGCACACAAACCGTGAAATATGATTTTACTATCTAAATTTGGTTGCAACTATTTATATCATTTGAATTGTATTGACCTTTTATTTTATTCTAATCTACATATAATATGCTTAAACGTACAAAAACCTACGCCTTCTTCCCATGAAAGTAGGCAGAAACCACAGAACGCCACCTGCTACGATCCTTACATACTCATTTTGCTTCGTTTACGTTCATACATCTGGTCATACACGCACGCCGGTTCCGAGTATTTCTTTTATAATCTATTTATTTGTTTTATACGAAATAAATGTTATGTTTTTTTTTTAATAAAAGGGAAAAACAATCGCAGATATGTCAACAGTATTAATTTCTATTTCCTCATGCCAAATGGAAACGTCAAGTTGTCGTCTTGAAGCAACTTTTTTCGGCCCTAAGGTTTAGAAAACTGTCACAAATTAAAATTACGCTCAGGCACGATTCGGGAGTTCTTCGCTTTAATTAACTCTTGACAAAACAATAATAAATTTTCATTAATCAATTCTCCTTTTAAGTAGGATGGAGATAACGTCGACTTAGGAGTTTTCAGTCCATAATTAATTCTTGGGATTAATCATGTAATTTTCATTAGGGGACGTTAAGAGGTATAAGTTCATTGTGCTTGACTTTAATTGCAATTTCGAGAAGAAGTTTTAGATTGATAATGCTAGGCTCTTTTTTCCGTTAGCAAGATGTCTCACGATGAAAGTGATCATCAGTGCAAATAAAAAGAAAATAAAAAAAAAGAGTTTCGCCGACCTCAAGTAAAGGCTCGTGCAGACTGGCGCGATACTTTCCACGAAGTTTTTATAGAATTTGTGCTACTAGTTTCGCGTCGCGCCTGTCTGCGGCAGACTTAACATGGGATAAGGTCAGCAAGATGATGAGTGCTTGTTGATGGAAACCAGCACCGGCCGATGCAATACCAACGCATAATTTATTTGCCCCTTTATTTTGCCAGTTGGGTACATCCCATTCACTCCAGCAGATAGCGATGCTGCTGGACAGTAGTCATACGAATCAAACTACCTAGGTTGAGAATCATCACTTTTCGAACGTCAAAATTAAATAAGACAGGCAACAAACTCCCCAGCAGCACGCCTGTCTGTTTAGTTAGATAATATTGATTCTATACAAATCGTATGCAGAGTAATACTTGCCATATGTTAACTAGCAAACGCCAATATACCAACAAAACAATGAAAACTGTACTCAAGTAGAAATAAAAATTACAACATAAAAAAGTCCTTTAATTCAATTTATTTATTCAGTAATAATTTACATTGCGTTCGAATATAATCCAACATGAAACATTCATAGAATTAGATATACAAATACATACGAAAACATGCAATTAAATCAAAATTAGAAAATTACTGAGGAATTATACAGGGTGTTTGGTGCATCGTGTGCCAAATTGAAATGGTCGACTGAAGGGGTCATCCGCTAGCCTTTCAGACCCCTTAACACCCCTCATGCTCTGTGGATTTTTTTTTATCGACTTTTTATTGTTTTCCAAAAAAAGGACCCAAATTTTACATTCAAATACAGATTAAAAAAAAAATATAAGGCGTAGACTCTGAATTTTAATTTTATTTAGATGTGTATTGTTTAAGAATACTTTTAAATATAAAATTAGTGATATTAGTCACCTAGTTTTTTTTTAATTCACTCGCAAAGGTAAAACTTAAATTAAAGCTGTACATGTTACAGCTATTTATAAGGCTACAAAAAAAAAACCAAAAGCGACCGGGATCTTCCAACTCCCTCATTAATTCTCCAGTCTATCCTCTTTCTAATGATGTGCCACATGCCATAAAAGTATTTTAACAACTTTGTGAATTCGCTAGAATTGTGAATCAAATCACTTAAAACTACATTCCAAATTCTAATGAAAAAATATTTATTGCGGAACTGTTACTTGAGAAAGAGGTAACATTTGTTTTCTCACTCTTTCACAGTAAAATCTATCTTCTATCTCTTTCTTGCATACCTTAAATCGGTTTGAACAAATCGCGCCGCCCGACCCGCCATTTTTTTAGTCGAGACATCACTGCCTCTGCTACCTAACGTGTGTGCTAGTTCACCATACTCCGCGATTCTTTTATTACTTTGTTATCGTTAAGTTTTGTTGGTTCTTGTTACATTTGTTTAATGTTTGTTGTTATTGTTAAACTTTGAGTTTTTTGTTATTGCAATGGCGACATTCTCTAACGAAGAATATGCGGACATCATGATGGCTTACGGAGCCGCTAATGGCGTCGCTCGTGCAGCGCAACGACTTTACCAGGAACGCTTTCCTGGTAGACGATTACCTGGCCGCAGAGTCTCCCAAGACACATACCGACGCATACGCGAGACTGGCAGTGTTACTTTTAATGAACCAAGGGGCCATATTGTGCGACATAATGTTGAAGTAGACGAGAGAATACTGGCACTTTTTGAGGAAGACCCTACAAGAAGCATTCGAAATGTGGCATCACATCTTGATATTTCAATATGGAAAGTGTGGAAAGTACTTCGTCAAAACAAAAAGCATCCATTCCACTACACTCCGGTGCAAGGTACGTAATTTTAAACTAACTTTAAACCCGTGCAAGCTTTGTTTGACCTTGCCTTTGTTTAGCAGGTAATGGGTATGGTATGGCGTCACTTCCAGGTAGTGAATCTATTAGCACGAACAGCGGGTCCTTTCTTGTGCAATTACTTATTGCCCAAGAGAAATTTAAAAGAGTTTTTTGTTTGTTGCAGGTCTTGAGGGTGGCGACTTTGAGAGACGAGTGGCTTTTTGTCGGTTTCTTTTACACACGGATGTGGATGATCCTGATTTTTTAAAAAGAATACTGTGGACGGATGAATCCAAATTTACCAAGGATGGGATCCTCAATTTACACAATTTGCACCACTGGACAACGAAAACGCAAAACCCACGTGTTAAAAGACAGAAATCTTCTCAAAGAAGGTTTAGTGTAAACGTTTGGGCAGGAGTGATTGGGAATCAGGTAATTGGACCGCATTACCTGCCCGATAATCTCAATGGCGAAGACTACCTGGAATTCCTACAAAATGACCGGCCCGAATTAGTGACCGATGTGCCCGTATTTAATGAACGTGTGCCCATTGTATTTCAAAATGACGGCTGTCCCGCGCATTGGCGATTGACTGTGAGGGAATATCTCGACAATGTGTTCCCCAATGCATGGATTGGACGCGATGGCCCTATTCCATGGCCGCCACGTTCCCCAGATCTAACTCCGTTAGACTTTTATGTCTGGGGACGTGCCAAAGAGTTGGTATATGCCACGGAGGTTCCAACTAGGGAGGTATTAGTCCAACGCATAGAAGCGGCATTCAATACTATTAAGGAGGAAATACGACTTCGTACAACAACTGTTGAAATACGAAACAGAAGTCGGGCCTGCATTCGCAACAGAGGCCAACAATTTGAGCAAGATTTGTAACAATGATTAAATAAATGTTAAAAATGCAATTTTGTTTTTTTATTTCAAGTAAATCCCACGAAAGATACAGATATGAGACACGAATTTACCTAACCATAAGAATGAGATAGCAGATTTATAGGTTTGACAGGTATCATTTAAGAGATTTTTTTAAAATCATAATTTTGAATATTAGCCTTAGGTGACTCGATTCACAATTCTAGCGAATTCACAAAGTTGTTAAAATACTTTTATGGCATGTGGCACATCATTAGAAAGAGGATAGACTGGAGAATTAATGAGGGAGTTGGAAGATCCCGGTCGCTTTTGATTTTTTTTTTGTAGCCTTATAAACAGCTGTAACATGTACAGCTTTAATTTAAGTTTTACCTTTGCGAGTGAATTAAAAAAGAACTAGGTGACTAATATCACTAATTTTGTATTTAAAAGTATTCTTAAACAATACACATCGAAATAAAATTAAAATTCAGAGTCTACGCCTTATATTTTTTTTTAAATCTGTATTTGAATGTAAAATTTGGGTCTTTTTTTTGAAAAACAATACCAAGACCATTTCAATTTGGCACACGATGCACCAAACACCCTGTATATAAATAAAATGTAAAATACCATGCAAACATAAATTATTAAACCATTATGTCAATAAATGAATCGCAAAATAATCGAAAAGGAATAATTAAAAATATAAAAGTCATATGAACACGGTACACAATAAAACATCATAAAAAAATATTACATGTCAGTTTCAAGAACAATACGACTTAATAGTCGTATTGTTAGCCTACTCATTAGATGAGTTGATTACAACTCATCTAATGAGTAGGCTAACAATACGACTATTAAGTAGAGACATCTTTCCAACAGGAAAGCCTTGAGCCTTGCCTTAAATGAGCCTGTATACAGTATGCTTTTAAGTAAACAGAAATTAATACCTAAATAAAAGCCTCCGGGCATAAAGGGCGTGCCCGCTTACATATGGCTATATCTGTAACTCAAAGTGAAACTAGCACCATCATCATCTGCCTAGCCTTATCCCAACTATGTTGGGGTCAGCTTCTAGTGTAAACGGACGCAGCTGAATACCAGTATTATACATGGAGCAACTACCTATTTGACCTCCGCAACCCAGTTACTGGGCAACACGATACCCCTTGGTAAGACTGGAAGTGAAACTAGCACCATCGAAGAAAAATAAATAAACAGTTAAATGCTAATAACAAAACGTAGGACAAAAAAAAAAGGTGGTTCTTTTTCAGATTAAATGATTCACAAAGTTATCTCGTTCTGTTTGTTGATTTACACAGATAGATGTCATTGTATTACGTAAATAGAATATTTTTCCTGCTACAATATTTTCTGAATATCTCATTATGACAACTTTTACCACATTTTGCATGTTACTATGTATTATTTATAGATAACGACTAAGAACGGATTTATGATAATGTAATCCGTAAAAGGGCAATCCACGACCTTCTGGGGTGCGCTAGTTATGAATAAAACACGCTATGTAAGGTTTTACAGATTCTGGAGTCAGGTTTTTGATGAGTAGCAGGAAGTGACAGCTTCAGCATAGTACTTTTTAATAGCATGGAATTAGTGTACTTACTCATGGAATTAGTAAGTACTATATTTGATTGTAAGTAGAGGGGGTCGAATTTCGACTAGAGGGCTACCACTGGTACTGAATAATTATTCGAATAAATATTTCAGTATTTAGCTTTTTTTAAATTTTGAGGTTAATTTCTGTCGCTGCTTAGTTGCTTGTTACCAAGGTGAGATGTCAGATGTTACTGATTATATGCGATTACTGTAAAGCTCGCTCCTTTTTCTCTCTTTGGTGTCGATTCCATTGGTTTGACGTTTGGGTTTTCTATTGATATTGATTCATCGCATTTTTTTTTGTTAGTAACTTACTATTACAGTTCTTTTTTTCAAAATTGTAGTTATGCTCATGCCTTCTCTGCATGAGAAGAAGGTGTTATTATTATTATTACTGCAAGTTTTATCAAACTAGCCCAAAAGGCAAAATTAAGTAAAGTTGTGCCCGGTTGATGTCAATAGGCTCGCCCCCTATTACATGGAACTTAAAAACATAATGTGGGTGTACTATAGGTACACCTCTGCCCAACCCTTCGGGGAAACAAGGCGTGTTCTTATGTATGTTAAAGTAAAGTTGAAATTGCCTATCACAATGTCGTCAGCGACTTTATAGCAGGTTTGACAAGATAATAGATGTAAGTCCAAAACTACATTAAGGCGCTGACAAGACCCAATTGACCAAAATAGGCTTCTCTTAAGAAACAAATTTGCAAAATCTGTATAGCTTGTGGTAGTGGAAAAAATATAAGTTAATTTTGAACATATTACTCAGAACTTGGTTGTTACCGAAACACGTTTTGAAAAAAAATCTCGATACAAACTAACGTTAAACTCACCTCATAGCTTGAGTTCTAATCCAAAATATCTGCATTAAATATCAACATACTATACGTATTAAATTAATAACAAGAAATAAGACGTTTATTTGAAGGCAAGACTTGGTTGTTTTTTATTTTCGATTACTCAACTTAGTTATGAGTCAATAGAGAATTGCTTCATATTTTGTAATAAATTACAAGCGTTGTGTCATCGCGCTTCTCTTTCTTTTCTATGCAATCTGACAATGACCGCGGCTTAGGTGTTGTCAGCGTCTTAAGAAGTGATAAGATTCAGTTATTTTAGGACAATGCATTCGTTTAAAAAACGAACCATGCCCTTTACACTCTTGTTACGTTACTGTATTTTTATTTCACAAAGCGACCCCTACTTTGCTAGTGATAACCAAGTGTACAGATATGCTGTGAATGTGTGCGTGAGGATGAGTAGCGTCAGCTCATAACACAAATAAAATAAAATTGTTTATTCTGTAAATAGGATATCAGAATCACTTATACACGTCATTTGAGCCCCGGCTGTTGAGCCCCGCGCGACACGGATTCGGAGTCAAACAATAGAAAATCAATTGTGTCTCATTAGCTGTCCAAGAACAATTAAAAAAATTATTAAAAAATAAGCTAGGTGGAGTCGACATTTTCTATCTGACGACCCCTTTTTTTTTTTTTTGAGGGTGGGAAATCACCAAATAACTTCTCCCGCTCTGGGCGGAGTGGGAGGGTGTGTCACACTCTTACTGACTAAAACCCACCCGTATTCCTTCCTGTTGCCTGTGTTGCGGGGGCCTCGGTGACACATAAGTACCTTCCCGCGACCCCGGCAGGCATCGGCCCTAGTGGACCCCTACCTTTATGCTGACGACATCTCTTTGAGGCGCGCGTGGAATACAACGCGCCGTCGACCTGGGCCTGGTCCTTACCGGACGGTGAGCTACCCATTGCTCACCGTCCGCAAGCCCGCGCCTACGGTGGCCGGAAATCCGCCCGGGATTCCCGACGCCCTGGGCGTCTCCTGCGGCGGCTAGGGGCGAGAGGGCGCGAAACTTGCCTTTCCCTCAACCGTCCCGCCTCCTCCTTCGCGAGCATTACTGCTTCGCAGAAGGAGACCACCATGGCCTGAACCAGGGCCGGACGCGAGAGGTCTCTGCCGCCGATCGCCTCCACGAGGACACGGCGGTGCTCTGCCCAAGCCGGGCAGACCTCCACCGTATGCTCCACCGTGTCCTCCGGGTGATCCACACAGTGGTGACACCCGGACGTTTCCTCCCGGCTTATCCGACACAGGAACCTCCCGAAACTACCGTGTCCGGTGAGGACCTGCGTCAGGCGGAAGGTGAGGACGCCGTGGCGCCTCTCTAGCCACTCCTCAAAAAGGGGACTTATCGCTGCAATTGTGGCGTGCCCAATCTGACTACCTCTGAGAAGAAATGGCGATACAAACTCAAGGGTCAAAGTCTCTTTTAAAGTCCAGAGAACCATGTCTGGACTTGACGAGACTATGACTTGAGTTTGTTTGTTGATGCTGTGTGTCCATGTCTGAAATGGTCTTTTGAGGAAAGAACCACACAAATTGGAATGGACCTGTCCAGTCAGTGCAAGCATTTGTCAGTAATCGTGTAGCTCAACTCAGAACTTGAGGAGCTCAACGGCTCGACGAATAATACCAAGGCCATTTGGGTAGGCCGCATAAAGTACTCAAAATGCCAGACTGTCATTAAAACTAACTGAGAAAAAAAACAAAAATAAATAAAAAAAATGACCCACATAGTGCTCACATTCACAATCATTAAAGTAATAAAATACTTTTCAAGGTAAATAAATATTAATCAATGGCATTATGTGTGTGTGTGTTTTCTCTGCATCAGGTAGGAAATGCCTCAGGCATTAAGTCCGCCTTTGTACGGTATTATTATTTTTTACTTGTGCATAAAGTTTTAATAAATAAATATTTTAATAAATATGTATATAAAATAATGATGATGATTTTGCATAATAATTAAGATGTCAAGTTTTATGGTTTTATCACAACGCTTAGCAGAGCGAGCAGCTCAATCCCAAGCTTTTCGTCTTCTAAATAATCAAAAATTTTATAGTAGGTACCCTTTTTTACAAAGTTTGGTTTTAATTTAATACAGCTTTTAAATCGTTTAATGGGTAAATTTCTAATGTCAATAGAAAGTTTGACCCATAAACAAGTTGCCTACTCTGGGGAGGCGAGTGTGAAGTGCATAACAGCAAGATTACGTTTATTCCTGGTATTTAAATTGCGAATATCGGACATTTTATGAAATCACACACACTTCCAACTTCGCCATTGCTTTGGACGGTATACATTTGGTAACCACAAGTAAAGCGCGCGTTGCTTCTTGAGATAAAATTACTCAACTGTTTCACAGGTACAGGTGATATACATTACCTCTGTTCATTGATTAACAGAGGAAGGTATGTCAGTACGTCCCCGATGACATTCACTTGTATTATATCTATGAGTGCCTGCATACAGTTAGAGCGCCATATTAGTAGCAAATGCTTCCGATGTACATTATTGTACAGTTACTCGTACGAGCGCATATTGCCACAATAACGCTTAGTATGTCGCTTGCATAGCGATATTAGCACACAGGTGGATGTAATCTCTACGTTTCTCATAAACAATAGACATTTTGATGGATCCAAAGCCAGTTGTATTAAATGCAATCCGATTCCGATTCCAAATTTAGATTCCGATAGATGGAGCATTTCCACTGGCAAATTTTGCCGTCTTGTAAGACGCACTCAAAAAATAGGTAAGCGTGTCGAATTTAAAATCCCTCCTTTTGTTTTATTTATTGTAAGCCAGTAGTTGTGTCCAAGTTTCCAAAGTGTCCAAGATAGGGATGGCGATTCTTTTCGAAAAATATCGATTCTTAAATCGATTCGAATCGAAATCTGATAAATCGATACACAAAACGATCGAGGTTTAAAAAACCTTTTTTTCTAGAAATCGATCTTATTTCGATTTGCTTTTTGGGTTTGCATTTTCTTTGTTAATGTTAAAAAATAAGTTTGTAATACAAAAGTATTTTTTATTTATGTCTTTTACCTATTTACGAGCGACGAAAGAAACTAAGTACACAGCCATATAGAGAGTTTTTGAGTAATTAAGTGAACAACACATTCAACTAATTGTAAATAATTTACGGTTCAGGTTCTTATCAAAACAGAAAATTGAAGCTCGATTTTCTAGGGTGAAATATCGATTCACTGGATCGATTTCGTACTAGATATCGATAAAAAATCGATTTTTTGGTTGAAGAAAGTGATTCTTCGATTAATCGATCTCAGATCGCCATCCCTAGTCCAAGGTAGAAAAAAGGATTTATTCGGTTTTCAGAATCCGATGAAGTCCTTTTTGCCGGCAAGAAGAAGGAGAACCACGTACAAAGAAATCTGGAGGTGGAGCAACATGAGAATAAAGTGACGAAGATCCTGCTTTTCAAATTGTCAACGCACAATGCAGGAACATGGTCTTTAATGCTCGTTTCTTTTCTGATTGAGAAGGAGAATATTTGATATGTAATGCAATTCATCATCATTATCATTTCAGCCTGGAATCACGCACTGCTGCTTGCCCTATCGTCTGCCATACTTCCCGTTTCCGTGCTCTCCTCATCCAGGTGTTTCCCGCGGTTTTGACGATATCGGCAACCCAACGCGCTGTTGGACGATTGTTCCACGACATTTTACTATAGCAACTGCGAATAAAAAAATAAAGGGGGAATAAAACATATATTTTGTGATTATAATAATATGGGTATCAAATAAAAGCTGGTAAAAAGCTAATTCCAAATACATATACTTAAAACTTTTAAGCTATTGTTCTGACACAAACTACAAAAAAGTACATTTTCTTTTATAAAAACTATCCTATCCTCTCTTGCTAACCCTTACTTTACCGTATAGCTTATTTATTTACCAATACTTAACTGAACAATTTGTTCATTAATGTCACTAAAAAGTTTAAAATAAAACAAATTATTACAAAAAACAAAAAACCCGACTGCAAAACAACGAATTGAAAACATGGAAACAAAATGAAAAACCAAAACTAAATAAATGCATTCGGATATAGGATGTAACGAAAGCCTTAAAATTTGCCTTCGACTGCATTTATTTAATTTTGATTTTTCATCTTGTTTCCAACTTTTCAGTTCGTTGTTTTGCAGTCGGGTTTTTTGTTTTTTATAACAATTTGTTTTGCCCTAACCATGACCACCATTTGGTTACAGCTGTACTCCATCGGCCATCTCCGCGTCTAACCAGACATCCTGCTTAACTCCACTTGAGGCGCATCCTGGGACAGTTATAGGCTGATTTTATATTGTATCTGACATGTAGGTACTAACTAAAATGTGTAGGTGTACGAGTAATTCTAAATATGGGGATAGTTTTGCTCAGCCGTTAGTCAAAATAGCTAGAACATTAGACTGACGAGCATATATGTAAAATAGAAATTTTAGCATATTTCAGTGCCTACCAGTAAATCTCTTCACACTTTTCGAAAAAAACACTTCACTAAACAACCAACAAAATTAACACAACAACTAAAACGCTTATAAGTTGTTCAAAAACATTGTTTCGAACAAAAATCACGTACGGGCCTGAGCTTCTTGACCCTGCCTTACAAACTTCATAGGAAAGCCATAGAATAAAATTAAGTAGAAGGGAAACTTCTGATCCAAACGCATTTTAACTGCCTATATTTTCAGTGCGTAAGGTCGACACGGTAGGAGCTTATTGCATATGGTAGCGGCAACACAAAATATTCAAACTCAAACTCAAAGCATTTATCCCAATTAAACCATTTACAGGCACATATGAATTGTCACGCACCCTTATTGCGTTTTTGTTTCTTCGTGAAAATAGAAAGTCGGATCGATTTGACCTTGGTTATGATGGAAACTATATCTTGCTTTTTCGTTGAAGGGGTAACACGTGTACACGTTTTTGTTTACGTTATGATCGGATTATTTAATGATAAGATAGGTGTATTGAGGGTTTTTTGAAATGATGTTCACTGGGTGGCAGCACCGAGACTAGGGATTGCAATCCGGAAAACGGATCCGATGATAGCAATTTTTGGAAAAATAATAGCGCAGTTGAATGAATAGGTACTTTAAATGCGTTACAAGTGATGTGCTTGTGTGGTAATACATGCTCATTATTGTGATAATTGTGCCATTCATTAGACAGAATCATCAAATTATTATGGTATCTGACCATAAATATAAGACTTGTTAGCTTTAATATTATTGTGACCTTAATTCTCATCTCAGTAAATTACGCAAGGTTCATTATATTAGGTTTTATAAAGTTACTTACTAAAATAATTGTTATATCTGTGAAACTGAAATCTAGAAAGCCACTCGTTACGTCGTTAAAATTTTACTAGTTACCTAAACTACTAGATTTCAATTGTTTGCTCGTTCTAATATTAACATTGGAAACAAAGTTGATTTTATATACAAGGTGTCGTTTTGCATCCTTGTCAAAATCAAGGAGGTAACTATGCTAATGATCCTCGACACGAATCAATAATAAAATAAGTAGATCTTTTTTTTCTTGAAGTCAGAAAATTGTAGCCATTTGCCCATTCCAAAACTCGGATCCCTATGGAGAAAAACAGGCAAGACACGCTAAGGACAGGACACTTTAAAATCAAGATATTACAAAATCCTGCGTACATTATTCTTATTGCTTGTTTATTTGAGAACAAAGACAAAAAAAAAACAAGTCATGGGAACTGCCGACAAAACTGAAAACTTAAAACTATGAAGTAACAGTGATATTTTTTGAATTTTCAAATGAATTGTACCTGGATAAAAAAAAAAACATATTTTTTAAATTAAAATTATGAATATTAGTCTAGTTTTCGCATCTGCATCAAACAATTCAAAATATAAGATTAAAAACCGGCCAAGTGCGTGTCGGACCAAACACAATGAAGGGTTCGGTAGATGGGATGAATTTATCCCAAGAACAAACGTAACATTGTGGTTGACAAACATGTTCCCTCATACATTCCAAATGCAAGTGTTGTGACGCACAATATTGAGAGATTTACCATGTTATTTTAAGACAATAGACTTCTTATTGGTTTTCCTATTCTATAAGTAAGGAAATATTTTCTGTTTTTTTGTTTTTTTTTTTTAATTTTAGGCTCAGTAGTTTCGGAGATTGGGTTGGGAATGGTCAATTTTCATCTATTTTCTTAAAAGTTATTTTTAAGAAAATAGATGAAAATTGACAATTTCCATTTAAAAGTATTTATTTTAAAATTATAAAAATACATGTCTGAAATCCTTACAACAAGCCCTTTCATTTGATATGTCACACGGTACAGTTTGCAAATTATTTTGTCAAATTTTCTAATTTGCCCCTCAAAAGTGACCCCATATTCAAAATTAATTTATTTACGTTACATTATCTATATGGATTTCTGTGACCAAAACACGGACTGTTTGGGTCACAGGCCATATGTGTACCAAATTTCATCTTAATCGGTCCAGTAGATTCGGAGCAAATTTGCTGTGACAGAGAGACACGAGTGATCCTATAAGGTTCCGTTTTTCATTTTGAGGTACGGAACTCTAAAAATAAGCCCTGGCAGTTAAGAGTTAACCAGTCTCAACAGCAACGGCGCCCGTTTACGAACATCTCACGGAGATCAGCACCAACCAGCTCAACCATTTTATAGGGAAGATATTTAAGTGAGCGTATACTCTCAACTGTCATGCTTTTTTAAGTCAGCATACATCATAACATAATAAACGACTCCATGGTACTCACATCAACAAAATTGAAAAAAACGATCGTTATCATAATTATTTCAGCCTAAGCAAACTCACACCAACGTCTACTGATGCGAATGTCTATGCCTAGCAATGGTCATTTCTGTGAGTTTTCCAAAGAATTCCTAAAACCTTCACCAGTAGTCCAGACAAATTGTCGACAAAAAGTGCTGAGTTTGCATTAATTCCCAACAAGCTGAATTTTGGACCAGAATTTTCTCTCATTCATTTTGCTAGTAGCTCTCATCGCTTCAGATATACGCGAAAAAAAAATTGTGACCTTTGACCTCGGATAAAAACAACACAAGCTGGATCGATGGGGACTTTTGACATAGTATTTGTAATAACATATTCAAGACCTGGTCCAAATTTGAGCTTGTTGGGAATTAAAGCAAACTAAATGTATATTGATGTTAATGCCTGGCCTTTTCCAGTCCAGAACCTTGAAGACATCCTCCAGTGCAGCAGTGAACAGTTTCGGAGAGATAACACACACACCTCGCTGCAGAAGGATAGGTTTCGAGGTCTGGTCCTGGAGTCGGACAGACATAGTGGCGTTTTCGTTATCAATGACGAGTACATCAATCACCTTCGGTTTACCGACGATATAGTTGTCATTGCTGAGATTAGGGAGGACCTCAGTACAATGCTCGATCACTTCAGTAGAGCTTCCGAAAGCGTGGGTAATGAACATGGACAAGACACAGGTCATGTCAAATGCCCATGTTACACCCACTCTCATCAAGATCGGAGACGCTACGCTCGAAGTTGTGGACAAGTACGAGTATATTTACCTAGGACAAACTGTCCAGTTAGGTAGGTTCGAGAAAGAGGTCAATCGTCGAATCCGACTCGGCTGGGCAGCGTTCGGAAAGCTACGCAAATTCTTCTCGTCCCACATACCGCAGTGTCTCAAGACGAAAGTTTTTGACCAGTGCGTGTTGCCAGTGGTCAACACTGGCAACACGGCACTGAAACGTGGTCGCTTACAATGGGCCTTATTAAAAGGCTAAATGTCACTCAAACGGCAATGGAGAGGACTATGCTTGGAGTTTCCCTACGTGATCGAATCAGAAAAGAAGAGATCCGTAGGCGAACCAAGGTTACCGACATAGCCCGAAGAATTGCCAAACTTAAGTGGCAGTAGGCAGGGCCATTGCCTGACATTGCCGATGGCCGATGGGGTCGAAAGGTTCTGTAGTGGCGACCGCGTACTAGAAGACGTAGCGTTGGAAGGCTACAAATTAACATTATGGAATGCAAATAAAGATATGAATATGAATATGAATATGAAGGCCTCCTACAAGGTGGACCGATGACCTTGTGAAGGCCGCAGGAATCCGCTGGATGCGGGAAGCACAAAACTGGTTGAAATGGCGGTGCTTAGGGGAGGCCTAGGTCCAGCAGTGGATGTCATTCGGCTGAAATGATGATGATGCTGATGAATGTATATTTTGTCTGGACTACAGAGGGCCTAGACAAAAAGACATTCTAAGCGACAACGAAGATATAAATGTCAGAAATGCATGGGACTCACATAAGCTACCGAAAAGCTTATGGCAATCCCGTTGAAAGTCGCTGTAAAAAAATAAAACGATTTTAAAGCGATTGCCGCTTGTTTAGGCCCTCAGGTCGTTTGTACACTTTGTGGAGAGCCTTCACACACTGCACCTTCCAAAACCAACGTGGTGCCTAGTCCATAACTTTTCGGTCCCATCGGCCATACTTGTTAGGATTCCGTAATAAACAAGGAACCCTTATGGTTTCGCCACGTCCGTTTGTCTGTCTGTCCCCGCTGTAGCTCAGAGACGAGATATATCACGTCGACAAAGTGCTAAGTAAATTTGAAAAAAAAAAAATATGATACCGGTACGTAATGTGGGGATGATATTTCTTTTTCTAGTCCACGATGTGGGGTATCGTTGTATAGGCCATTCAAAAATATTGCGGGTCTGTGAACCATTTTTTGATTCAAAGATTCGTTTGCTTAAGGCAGTTCTAATTTTTGTTGGAGTCAGGTGTCCCCCTCTCCCCTGCCAGCTAATTTGTTGTTTATGGAGATGTGAACAAAAATATGGCAGTAATTCATATAATGAAATTAAAAGGAAAACTATCATAGCTAAGTAGGCTTTACGAGTTTAACGAGTAATAGTCGACCAACTTAAATTTGAGGTTAAAGAATTGATTGTGGCATATATCGATTTATGGGAGAACATGTTTTTCAACTAAGTTAAGTTTGTTTTTGGGATAAATTCATACCAACTTCCCAACTACAGAATCCTTCATTGTGCGTGAGCCGACACGCACTTGGCCGGTTTTGTGAGTAATGTGCATCGCCCACTGCCACTTCAGTTCGACAATTCTTCGGGCTATATCGGTTATCCCGTTTCTCTTGCGGGTCTCCTCATTTCTGGATCTTATTCTATGGAACAGCTAAATAACTTCGTAACGAAGTTCTCAACAGTATTTCAGCACGTTAATGCCTTTGTTTATGTTCAGGCTCGAATATCTTTGAGGTATTTTAAAGTTTCGTCCTACGGGGTATTCAGTTCGGAACTTTGATCGGGGCTGTCACGTTGTTGGGAGGAAGTCAAGTGTCAAACTGACTGACTATGGTGTGATATGGTTGAAGTCAAAGAATGAGTCTTTGACTTCAACCACCACTTTGTTTTGTTTTCAACCACCACACGTTTGTCTGTACAGATACCAAAACAGGTGAATTTATCATATATTTCCATATTAAAATACATGACGTATTTTTGTATGGAAAAAGTGTTCTCTACTACTATAATTGGTTATCTTCAACACATAGTGTTGCTGCATACTCAAATGTGCTAGATGTACGTTTTCTTGAAAAAATCATACATCATACAATAAATAATAATAGATAGGTATATGACGTTTATAATCATTATTCTGTCCTTAATGAGTCTGGTAGTACGTAGGTCTTAAATCAGAGGCCTTGGTAAGAAATTTTCCTAAATTAAGCCGCTGAAATCAGATATAATAATTTTTTTTGAGATCTCAAAGGAACTTTTAGTCTTTTCGTAGTGTTTACTTTAACAAGAGTACTTTACAAGTTATATATTATGGTAATAGACTAAAATTAACGGTAATATACAAATTCCAACTTCAAACTGTGTCCTGTGAAAAAGGGTTTACAATAATTATCTCACGATTGTTGTTGTTTTCGTTATTACACTTTAAACATAAAATAATAATAATAATTAATAAAATAATATTTTTTTATAGTTAAATAAAAAAAAAATCATCGAAAAAATTAAAATAATAGTATCCCAGCGTTATCGCGAACAGGGTCCTAGCTACTAGGTCGGGGCTCCAGAGAGAGGAATACGAGGACAATACGAGGCGTGTCCAGAAGTACCGCTTTCTGAATATATAGCCCTTAATCCAGCTGCCCGACGTTATTGTTAAATAGTTACCTAGTTGGAAAGATTCAGTCCAAAAAATACTGGGAAACCGAAAAATTTTGACTGTATTTGCTTGGTTGTCCTGTGAAAAGGTACAATACTTACAAAGATGTACCAAAAACAATAATAAAGCTGAGTCATCATCTTCCTGTCCTTATCCCATGATACTTGGGGTCGACGCAACATATTTTCTATTTCCATTCTGCCCGTCAACCACCACGCTATCATTCACTCCCTTCTCTTTCACATTCCTCACACAATCCATTCATCTTATCTTTGGCCTTCCTCTCCCTAACATTTATATGTATCACTCTTTTAGTTACATGCATTTCCTCCCTCCTCATCACATGCCCATACCAAGCCAAATGATTTACTATAAAATTTTCTGTTACTGGCACCACTTTCAAACTTCCCCTTATATACTCATTTCTTACTTCATCCATTTTCGTCACTTTCACATCCAAAATCAAAATTATTTTTTTCAAACTAGGCTGCGAATCAGCACTTTTCGAAAGTCAAAATTACATAAGACATTTGCCCAAAACGCCCACCCTTCACCACTTCCTAGTGCTTTAGCTAGGAAGAAGTGGCGCAACAAACTACCCTGCCGCACAGCTGTCTGTTCAATTAGAAAAAAAAATGGATTCTATACAAAAGTATGCAAAATAATTTACACTACGCGCAACACAAAACATTAAATTATTAGCCTTAAGTCAGACTAGCACACCAACCAACAAAAAAATAGAAAAAACACCGAAAACCATACCCAAGCAAAAATAAAACCTCAAATAGAACTTAATACCTAATTAAAAACCCCCAGACATAAAGGGCGTGCCCGCTTACATATTATATACTCGTAGCTAGCTGTAACTCAGTCACAAATGATAAATGACAATGACAATGACCATCGAAGTAAAATAAATAAACAGTTAATTACTAATAACAAAACAAAACCATGGTCAGCAAGATGACCAGTTACCACAACCAGCACCCTACTCAAGAAAAAACATTACAATGGGTAGATTATGTCAATAATAAACGAAAATAAAATTACAAATAAATAGTCTTATATAGTCAAATAAAATAAAAAAAAAATATGAACTCATATAACCTGTCAGTAGGTTAGCTAATTCTCGAGAAAGAACATAAACATTGTCTTGAGTTCATCACGGGCGACCAACGTTTAAGTAGTCGTTGATAGAATAGTATGCCTTTGAACAAAATTTGGATTTTACTTTAGTTTTAAACGCTTTAAAAGGCAAATCTAGCAAAGAAGAGGGCAGCTTGATATAAAAAGTAATACAAAGCCCAACTAACGAGTTATGAACCTTGTAAAGCCGATGAAATGGAGCACGTAATTTGTCCTTATTTCTGGTGTTAATATTGTGAATGTAAAGTCACTGTTTTTAGTGTATAAGTGTATATTTTGCCTAATATATAAGATGTTGGCGAAGATGAATGGTGATTCCACCGTGAGAATACCACTATCTTTAAAAAATCTCTCAGTGAAACTGGCACCTAGCTGGTAAATTAAACAGCTCGTTTTCGAAGAACAAATATATTTTGAATGCCAGCGGCTTTGCTCCACAGCAGAATACCGTAGGACATAACGCTATGATAATAACTAAAATAGACTAACCGAGCGTCAGTGTATTGTCTTACTTTTCTGACGGCGTTAGCAGCCGAACAGAGCCTTGCCGCTAGGCTTGATATATGAGGGCCCTTACTGAAGTTTGGCATCTACTGTTATGCCCATAAAAACCACTGATTCTACAGTTTCAAGAACCTCTTTATCCAAGACGATGTAGGGTCTTAGATTACTAACACTCGGTAAGGCGAACTTTACACATTTCATTTTCTTGGCATTGAGAACTAAGTTATTTGGCATAAACCAATCCGTAACAATTGAGAGTGCACTGTTTACGTCGTCAAAATTTTGTCGATTCCTGTCTACTTTAAAAATAAGAGAGGTATCATCTGCAAACAGTACAACGTCACAGATACCCTTTAAATAGAATGGTAAGTCATTAATATACACTAAGAATAAGAATGGACCCAGTATAGAGCCTTGTGGTACACCTAACTGAACTAGTAGCCCAGAAGATTTCACACCATTAACATCTACACATTGCAACCTATTATATAAATAAGAACTTATATTAAGAGCTTCATTTTGGAGACCGTAATGACGTAGTTTACGCAAAAATGTGTTATGTTGCACGCAATCAAAAGCTTTAGAGAGATCACAGAAAACTCCGATAGCATTTTGCAAGTTCTCCCATGCGTTAAATATGTGTTTCAGCAGTGCAACACCCGCATCTGTAGTCGAACGACCTTTCGTAAAGCCATATTGTTCATTATGAAGGAGGCTGTTTACATTAAAATGGCTTAACAACTGCTTGAGTATTAACTAATCAAATATTTTGCTGCTGCAGGTAAAATAACATAATCAGCCTATAAGGTTCCCACACACACACACACAGGCCTCCTCTCTGTGAGAGGGGAGTGGGGCCGTAATCCACCACGCGGGCCCAATGCGGGTTGGTAGATGTCACATGTCTTCGAATTTTTGGTTCTAAGACATGCCGGTTTCCTCACGATGTTTTTACTTCACCGTTTTGAGAGCAGTGGTGATGAAATAATTTACACACAGTAAAGCGCCTGGGTTCGAACCTACGACCTACAACTCGTATGTCGCGGCCGTTACCACTGGGCCACCACCGCTCATGGTAAAATAGAAATAGGCCTGAAATTGCCAAAGTAATTTTTATTATCTGATTTAAATAATGGTATGATTTTACTACTCTTCATGAGGTCAGGAAAAGTTACTAAATCAACACACATTTATTAAAAGTTCGATAGTGGGCTACGATGTCTATTATATTACTTAAGTTTAGTTTAATGGAGGTACCCCAGTAATCACCAGTGTTTCATCACCACCAGCAATTCAATCACCGTCAGCGAACAGAATATACTAAGGAGCCTCTTCCTGGATTTCTGACGTAAGAGCGTCCATCATCACCACGAAGAGGTAATTGCTGAGTGCCAACCCTTGCTGCAAGCTAACAGCCACGTTGAAGCTGCCCGTACTGCCCACTGTAGACCGGACTTGGGTACTGCATCGACCGTACATTGGTCGAATCAACTACACATAAGTATGTGCAGTTGATTCGAGCGAATGTATGCCAGGCAAGTGCCTGGCATATATTTCTCCTTAAAGGCCCATCACAAAAGAAAACCGAGTAAACTATTAAATCTGTTGCTGAAAGTTTGAAGGATTTATTGCAAATAAATACTATGAAATCGACCCGATATAGTAACGAACATTTACAGCATGCTGTTTTATAAACTCAGTAAAATGTCCCAACAATTTTTAAACCATAGCATGTCTGTAACGCTCAAAATCCAGATGTAACCAAGCGAAGTACCTCCTTTTTTCAAATCCCTTGTTAGGCGAGGCACTAAATTGGCTCCTGTGCAAAATTTCAACTCTGCACCCTGTCTGCTACCTAGAAATACTGAAAAGTAAAAACGAATACTGAAAACGAACACAGTTGAGGGTTCCATTTTGTTCCTGTTATTTATTTTCAGGTTTAAAGTTTTCAAACTGTTTTTACCAGGAATTGTCAGATTTTTCTCGAATTTCGCCTGAATAATTTTTATTTCCGTATAAAAAAAACATCGTAACTGTATTTTCTGAAGGTGTTGGCAGTGGTGAATTGTATTTCCACATTTCGCTAGATGTTGTTTAATTAGAACAGGCGGCGAGCCTGTCGCTATGAACCAGGCACAAATCTGGACTCCAAGCTGCTACGTACTGATTGATACCTAATTTCATTATGTAAAATGACACTTTGTCTGACCTGAAATCGTACCTACACGTCAATAGTTGCGCTTGCAACTACAAAAGTATCCCTTTCTACAGTAAATCAGTGAATAGATATGGCCTTTATTTAGTGCAATAAAGGACACGCCTCATTGGCCTAGTGGTGAGGTCCTGGGTTTGATTCCCAGGTCGGGCAAAGTGTTCTTGCATATTTCTATCAGGAATTTCTAAGTAGCAGCCGCTAATAGACTGATCTACTATAACATGGGACTTAAACATACAATGCGGTTATACCATGGGTACCTTTGCTTAACCCTTCGGGGATTACGGGCGTGACGATAAATGATTTTATTTCTGTAAGTAGATTTGTACAAACACTTTTACACGTCAATCATATTTTTTTAAACTAGATGAGGTCGGCGTTTTCTATCTGACTACTGAGAATAAAGGCCGAAACAAACTCAAAAGGTCAGAGAGAGTGTCTGTTATTTTATGTTAAGGATACCCATACATAAAACACAAATGATGTAGAGTACTTTTTGATCACGTGTTGATCAAGCAGTACTCCACATATTTTTGGTGTTTACAGATGCAAACCGTTTTTCACTTACCTTACGTAATATTTTTAATCCAATACCAAAATATACGGGACACACATAAAAAAATTTCACATCACAAGGTTTTTCATGAGCAACGGCGCAAAACTGTTCACTTCACTTTACATCCGAATGGGTTTTCCATTTGATTTGATACAAAACTGGATACCCGCTCCGATGTATCTTGTTGTGATGTTTGTTTTGATACCTATCTATCGGTATTTATACTGGTTCCTTTTAGTTGGAGTGATATTAAACCAGCAGGCTTAGCACGAGAATCTTATAAAAGCGTTTTGTTGACGGAAGAGTAGACAAAAAAGACGTTTCCCTGTAGACAGTTGACAGTTGTCTACCGAGAAATTTAGACAAGCGATTTCTATTCTACAGTCTGCTTTAAAAAATGAGCATGAGTATGAGCATGAGCATGAGGCTTTCTTTTTCTATTCTAGTAGGAATAGAAAGTCCCATGCTTAGCCTGTAGGAAGTTTGTGTGGTCTGTGTCACATTGAAAATTGAAAAGTTTTTATGAAATTATTTGGTAACTGTTAAAAACTATATTACTCTTTCTTGGGGTCATCGCAACCTACAATATCTTCACCACTGTATGGACCACCCGGAGGCTACGGAAGGGCATACGGTGGAGGTCTGCCCGGCTTGGGTAGAGCACCGCCGTGTCCTCGTGGAGGCGTTCGGCGACGGAGATCTTTCGCGTCCGGCCCTTGTCCAGGCCATGGTACGGAGCGAGAGGGCATGGGCAGCCGTTACCTCCTTCTGCGAAGCAGTAATGCTCGCGAAGGAGAAGGCGGGACGATTCAGGAAAAGGCAAATTTCGCGCCCCCTCGCCCCTAGCCGCTCCAGGAGACACCCCGGGTGTCAGGAATCCCAGGCAGATTTCCGGCCACCGTAGGCGCGGGCTTGCGGATGGTACTCGTAAGCAATGGGTAGCTCGCCGTCCGATAAATACCAGGTCCGGGTCGACGGCGCGTTGTGTTCCACGCACGCTTCAAAGAGATTTCGTCAGCACAAGTGTAGGGGTCCACTAGGGCCGATGCCTTTTTTTTTTTTTTTGGGTGGGAAATCATTAAATACCTTCTCCCACTCTGGGCGGAGCGGGAGGGTGTGTCAGACTCTTACTGACTAAAACCCTTCCGTATTCCTTCCGTTGCCTGTGTTGCGGGGGCCTCGGTGACTCATAAGTACCTTCCCGCGACCCTGGCCGATGCCTGCCGGGGTTGCGGGAAAGTACGAAAGAGTCACCGAGGCCCCTGGTAACACAGGCAACGGAAGAAACATGGGTGGGTTTTAGTTAGTAAGAGTCTGACACACCCTCTCGCTCAGTCCAGAGCGGGAGAAGTTATTTGATACTTTCCCACCCAAAAAAAATCCTTCATCTCTCTAAAAACCCTCTTAAAAAACTTTAAATATCTTTCAACTAAAGGGGATTTCAATTTTGAATTGTTCAGTTCGCGAAGCTGAAGTGATTCACTTCTTTCACAATATTTTTTTTACTAACGAATTACTTACGGGAGTATAAAATGAGTTATTACACGAAAGCATAACACTATTCACACAACAACTTAAACTCCACACAAAATAAGCTCAATTACTATTAAGCCATTAAGTACCATCCTTGTCTTTAACAAATTAGTAGTGCAGGTTAAATGATTAATAATATACTTGAGTGATAATTAGACATTGCACAGCCATTAGTGCGACGCTGTTATGCGATACATCTCACGACTTGTCGTATTATATAAGTTGTATTTCTGTTATTGTATGATGTCGGGTTGTGTACGGCACTTAGGTTGAATAGGTAGTGTTATGTTAAGATCTGTGTGAAGTTTATTAATTATATTTTTAAGTTAAGTCATAAATCATTTATTCATTAATTTAAGAAAGTTTGCGCGCCAATTCTTTACCAAATCAGCGAGTGAATTTTGAGACCATTCACGCGCTTCCAAGTCAGTTCTTCTGTTGAACGAATGAACGGGTGAAGATAGCCATAACCAATCATCATTCATTTTCATTCTCAGACGCGCGTCCAGCTGCCATTTTCTATCTCTTACTGCAAATTCATTGAAAAAATTGGTCGAAAAATATCTTTTGCATGCGCGCCGCGTGATGGAAAATCAGCTGTAGCCTTAATTTATAAGAATCGCTAAAAACTAACTATAATCGCTTGTGAATATGTGTGCCACCTGAATCATCAGGCTTGCTGAAGAAGACTTTCGAAGACAGTGTGACTGCTTTTTTCTGGTGAGTGCAATTGTTTCTTTTCTTACTCGTTTGAATCGGGTGAACACGAATTATTTCCCCTGCATCAATATATACCATACACGCTTCACCTCATTGGCACAATAATAATGGTATTTAAAGATAATAAATAAATAAATAATAAAAAAAACAAAACTCGACTGCAAAAAAGACAATTTAAAAATAATGCACTAAAAAGACCGAGAATAGAAAACAAAATTAAAATAAACTATAAACAAAGTAAACTCTACTTCAATTTAGCAGACTACGTATATTATGAGCTGAAAGCATAAGTTAAATACCCGCATTAATATTCTGTATTTTTTTATTTTTATTTTAGGCTCAGCAGTTTCAGAGCAAGGGGGAATAGTCAATTTTCAGCAATTTTCTTAAATAACTATAAAACTATTTATTTTAAAATTATAAAATATACATTTATATTTGAGACCCTGACAACCAGCCCTTTCATTGAGTAGCAAGCGGAACCTATTAATTTTCTTTCCGTTTATAATTTGCAATTGGGTCCCGCCTGCTTGGTTTTAAGTCGAATATAACGGATACCTACCTTAACTGTCCAAATCCATCCAGCCGTTTGAAAGATTCAAGGTAATAAAGAAATTTACAAACAAATATACAGACATACAAGATACGCGCAAAAAACAAAACCCTTCCTTGGCAGTCGGATAAACGGTTATACCAGAGGGCGTCCTAATGTTTGTAATTAACTAATCAAGTAATTATAGCCAGGCAACTCTTAATCACCATTCCAGTGGTTTAATCAAACAAGATCATTTATTAGTATCCAATATAAGAAATTTGTTCGATTACTTTGTTGTGTTTTCAGTCATGTGCAATTGTGCAACAACTTTTTCAGCTGTTACCGAGGCACTTATGTTTCACCGTTTCTGTTTTTAGGGTTCCGTACCGCAAAAGAAAAAACGGAACCCTTATAGGATCACTCGTGTCTCTGTCTGTCTGACTGTCTGTCTGTTTGTCGATCTGTCACAGCCAATTTGCTCAGAATCTACTGGACCGAATACGTTTAAATTTGGTACACATATGAAATGTGTGACCTAAACACAGGCTACGTAAATAAATTAATTTTGAGTATGAGGTTCAGCTTTGGGGCATAATTAGAAAAATAAATCAAAAGTTTTGCACACTGCACCGTGTGACATATCAAATGAAAGGGCTTGTTGTCAGGATCTCAAATATATATTTTTTATAATTTTAAAATAAACAGCTTTAACGTTATTTAAGAAAAAAGATGAAATTGACCATTCCCCCCTGTCTCCGAAACTACTGAGCCTAAAATTTTCAAAAAAAAAAATACAGAAAATAGTTCTTTACTTATAGATTACAGGAAAACCTATAAAATGACTATGGTGTTAAAATAGCATGGTAAATCTCTCAATATTGTGCGTACAAACTTACATTTGCAGTTGAAATGTATGGATGAGCATGTTTTTCAACTACAATGTTAAGTTTGTTCTTGGGATAAATTATCTTAGGATAAAAAACATGGTAGATAACGTATTCATTGTACGGAATCCTCACCACGCGAGTTCAACTCGCACTATTACAGCCGCTATTACACATCTTCATGACCTACAAGTAACTCAAAATTAAGCAATTAAAACTCTATTCAATTACAATTACTTAACACCTACAAAAGAAATTTACGCTAAAACTAAACTATTTAACCTACAAAAATTATACACATACCAAACATGAATACTAATTTTAAAAAATCTAACGAACGAAATACGTTCACAAATTACTTTCAAACGTAAAACATACCACTACTACGCTAGGAATAGGGATAGTATAGAACTACCTTCAGTAAGAACTTTTTACGGAAGAAGAACTATTCAGTTTGAGGGAGCGCAGATTTATAATAAATTACCAAAAGACATAAGGGATTCTTCATCTATTAATATATTTAAAAACAAATTATTTAAAAAACAAAAAACACGACTGCAATAAAATAAATTATTTAAAAAACAAAAAACCCGACTGCAAAAACACATAACTGAAAAGGGAAAAACAAGCATTATAATCTATATAATTTTGGTATCGCAGGCGGGGACAATCAAAAGTTACACCATATTTCCGGTTATTCGACTGTATATAATATTTATAAATTGCATCTGCAAATACAAAAAAAAAGGAGGGGAAGGGTTTTTTTTTTAATTAATTGCAACAATATTGGTATCAAATAAAAGCTAGTAATGAGTAACTTTCAAATATATATGTAAATAAAACTAAAAAGCTTGAAATAAAATAAATTATTTAAAAAACAAAAAACCCGACTGCAAAAACACATAACTGAAAAGGGAAAAACATTAAATAATTTGTTTTATTTCAAGCTTTTTATTTAATATATTTATGGAATAGACTCATAACTAGCTTTTATTTGATATCAATATTGTTGTAATTTATTAAAAAAAACGTTTCCCTCCCTTTTTTGTATTTGCAGATGCAATATATAAAAATTATATAGCTTATGTCACTCCCACAATGAAGACGAATCTAATGACACCTCTTATGTAAAAATCCATAAAGCCGTTTAGGCTACAGAGTATGCCAAACGAACATAGGACCTATTTATCCCGGGTGTCACCACTGTGTGGATCGCCCGGAGGACACGGTGGAGCATACGGTGGAGGTCTGCCCGGCTTGGGCAGAGCCCCGCCGTGTCCTCGTGGAGGCGATCGGCGGCAGAGATCTCTCGCGTCCGGCCCTGGTTCAGGCCATGGTACGGAGCGAGAGGGCATGGGCAGCCGTCACCTCCTTCTGCGAAGCAGTAATGCTCGCGAAGGAGGAGGCGGGACGGTTGAGGGAAAGGCAAGTTTCGCGCCCTCTCGCCCCTAGCCGCCGCAGGAGCTGCCCAAGGCGTCGGGAATCCCGGGCGGATTTCCGGCCACCGTAGGCGCGGGCTTGCGGACGGTGAGCAATGGGTAGCTCACCGTCCGGTAAGGACCAGGCCCGGGTCGACGGCGCGTTGTATTCCACGCGCGCCTCAAAGAGATGTCAGCACATAGGTAGGGGTCCACTAGGGCCGACGCCTGCCGGGGTCGCGGGAAGGTACTTATGGGTCACCGAGGCCACCGCAACACAGGTAACAGGAAGGAATACGGGTGGGTTTTAGTCAGTAAGAGTCTGATATACCCTCCCGCTCCGCCCAGAGCGGGAGAAGTTATTTGATGATTTCCCTCCCTCAAAAAAAAAAAGGACCTATTTATCAGATAAAGTAAATGAAAGAAAGAATGAAAAATGCGTTTGTTGACATTACAGCGAGATAAATACACCTTAAAACTGTAAAAAATTAGAAAATAATCAGAAAAACCCAAGGCCAAGTACGTGTCGGACCATGCAAAATTAAGTGTTCCGTAGTTGAGTTGGGATGAATTTATCCCAAAAACAAACTTAACATTGTAGTTGAAAAACATGCTCTCCCATATATCGATATATGCCACGGTCAATTCTCCAACTGCAAATTTAAGTTGGTCGACTATTACTCGTACACTTGTAAAGCCCACTTAGCGTTGATAGTTTTCCTTTTAATTTCATTATATGTACTACTGCCATGATTTTTCACATCTCCATAAACAACCATTAAGCTGGCAGAGGGGGATACTTGACTCTAACAACAATTAGCAATTTAATGCCTAATATTACGCAAGCGGATCCTTGAATCGGAAAGTGGTGTTCACAGACCTGTAATATTTTTAACGGCCTATCTAACGATGTCCATGGGGTACCATAGGATAGACGAGAAAAAAAATATCATTCCCACATTAAGTGCCAAAAAAATTTTTTTTCTTCTCAGCAATTTGTCGGCGTGATTAATATGTATACCTATGCCAAATTAAAGTTTTCTAGTACTAAGCGTCTCTGAGCTACAGTGGGGACATACAGACAGACAGACAGACGGACATGGCGACTCTATAAGGGTTCCTTGTTTACTACGGAACCGTAAAAAGTAAATGCAGTATTCTATGCAAGAAAAATCTACATATAACACTGTTTCGTTGTCAGCAAGACAAAGCTCGATTCGCGGAACTCATCAGAAACGTATCTTAAATTCCAACAAAAATCCAATAGGTATAAAAAATCTAGAAATCAAAGATAAAAAGATGACAGTGCGAATTTAAAAACAAAAGAAAAACAATTTCAAATCAAGAAAGAACACGTGTCATGCTTAATCAAAAGAAGCAAACAAGAACATACAATCTACTAGACACATTAATCATAAATTTTGTTCATAACACAAACCAACATGGGGTTCAAAGAAACTCCCGAGGGATACATGTTTTTCTTTGTTACTTTGTTACTGGAATTTAGTAATTAAATTTTGATGCGTCAAAGCAATCAAAAAGAATAGGAATGAAATAAAAATAAAAAGCTACCGAAAGTATTTCATTCGAGAGTTGAGGATTCTGAACTGAATATTTTGTTCTAGGAATGCTTAAATGAAACGGTTTAAAGATTTAGTTAGAAATAAGACAAAGGTATGTGAACGTGGGTTTGAGAAAGTAAAAAATCGGAAAAATACTAGTTATGACATCGGTTAAATGAATTGTTATATTTAAGTATTATAAGATCAGTCGACTTTAAATAGTTTTCAGCAGATTTTTTCTGCCCCGGAGGAGAAATAACTGAAAAACTAGCCTAACTGCAGTATCAGTTTTGATTTTATTTTATCAAAGCCAAAAAAAAATTGAGAAAACCATGTTAGGAATCTGCAAACCGCAACTATCTCTGTACGGCAAAAAGAAGACCATTCAAAGAAAAAAAAACATTTTCAAACGCTCGCCTACCAAATAAAGTGACATTTTAGTCATTCGAAATTTAAAATTCCATTTCACATAGAGGACTCGCATAAAGTCCCCAGAAAAACTAAATTTAAAAGCTGCCCAAGATTCCACTGAATAGTACTTTTTTCACTTATTTCAATGGATAATAATCACTGAATTTTAAAATTCAAATTTACACTGGCATTCTGTAGTCCCATTTCAGGTGAGGGTGGGTCATTTATTACGGAAACTGAGCGAGGAATGAGCGAGAATCCGCCTTTATAGATCTACAATACTAGGAGACCACCTTCAAAATCTAGTCACAATCTCATTACAAGCTACAATCAATGTCAAATCAAAAACTTATAAAAACGTAGGTAAATTAGAGATATTTTTGTCAGTCTGAGACTGGCATTATAGAATACGAACGTTCTTAAAAATACGGGTTTTTTTTTTTTTTATTATTCAATTGCATAATGTACACTCAGTTACAGGCTAGGCTAAACATATGAGAACATGACCCTGTTAGGGCGCAGCAAGTATTACATTTAACTTATACCTAGGTTAAATATTTAGTAGTTAACATTACATTGCATACCTACTAGATAATAGTTGGTAATTGTGCATCGCAAGTGGTCAGCCGTGGTTATAATGTTTCATGTTCTGTTCTAATCGGAAAACCAAAATGCAGTAACGCGCAGCAAAAATAGGTGTAGTAGTGATACTCTCCAAACAAGCTCTTACACAAAGAGCTTTAAGTACCACCACCTACTGTTTAAACATTCTGCCAAAATGTAGTTGTCATTTCTGTCATTGATTGTAAACTTTAGTGTTCCTCTTAACTGATCATGTCATTATCAGCTGTCTAGCCTTTTTAGGGTACCGTAGTAAACAAGGAACCCTTATAGTTTCGCCATGTCCGGCTGTCTGCCTGTCTGTCTGTTTGTCCCCACTGTAGCTCAGAGACGCTTAGTACTAAAAAGCTGTAATTTAGCATAGGTATACATACTAATCACGCCGACAAAGTGCTATAATGTTTATGTTTATTCACGTAAAAATGTACATTAGTTATCAAGTAGAGTGCTTAATCTAAACTTATAGTACACAAAAGTATTAGCATTTGGGGCCGAACTAGGCATAGCCTGTATTTCAGCCCTCAACGCCGATCCCCCTGAGTTACAAATTAATTATCATTATTATGTCCGTGCAATGATCACATGTATGAATGTACGTATCCTAATTAGAAATATAAAAATAAAAATTAGAAATTTAAATTTAAGTTAACAATATTTAAACTATAATATTTAAGTAGGTGTGTATGCAGTCCTCTCTTTGTCTGTGATGGAGGTGTGCGTGAATGAGTGTAAGAGGGTGTGTAAGATTGCGGAGCATGACCTTTTGTTATTTTAGTGATAGGTTACTAAGTTTAATTTTAATAATTCAACTATTGTCTTTTAATTTATTTTTAGCTAGGTATCTCAAGCAATTTTTCCGTCTCCTCATATGTGAGTTTCTGTAGGTACTCACTTACTGTAGTTTTACAAGATTTTTTTGTCATCGGGTATATGTTAAGTTTTTTATTTATGGTATTGTAGATGTAGGGGCAAATAAATGGAGCAAACCTATTGCTAAATTTTGTTTTAGTTGCGATGGGCTTTGGGCAAACCACATATTTTGTGCGCCTATTTAAAGTGAGTGGGTTGTAAAAGATCTTCTTATGTTGCATTAATATAATATTGAGAAGGAAAAGTTGCCTCACTGTAAGGACTCCACAGAATTCGTAAAGCTGCGTAGTAGGAGACAATCTGGGTTTGAAGGTGCAAACCTTTAGGATGGCACGCTGGGCAACCTCAACTGGTTTTAATGTAGTTTTAGGGGATCCTCCCCATGATGTAATACAGTAAGTAATGAGGGATTGACAAAGGGCTGTGTATATCCGCTTCAGCACGGAGGGTTCGGTGACGTGTCGGAGTGTCTGAAATATATAAATTAGCTTCCTGATCCTACCACAGAGGGCCTTTATGTGTTCCTTAAAGTTGAGGTTCTCGTCTATGATAACGCCTAGATATTTCATTACCGTTACACGCTCTAGTTTAGGACATGAACAGTTTTCTTTAGAGGAACACTCGTGTGCTATGATGTTATTGTGATTATGTTTTATTTCTGTGTTTGACCGTATACCGAAGCACACATATTTGGTTTTATCTACATTCAACGTTAACACATTGTCCTCTAGCCATTCCCTCACAGCATCGAAACCTTCTTGGGCGGCTTTAAAAACCCCTTCCCATGTATCGGCAGAGAAACTGAGAGCAGTATCATCTGCAAAAGAGATAATTTTGCCATGGGAGAGTTTGAGACTCGTGAGGTCGTTTATATAGACGAGAAATAGGGTTGGGCCTAGGATACTGCCTTGGGGAACCCCATATGTGACTGGAAGGTTTCCACTATTGACGTGGTTAATCCTAACACTCTGAGACCGACCAGTCAAATAGCTTCTGAAGAGTTTTAGCTGAGTTCCTCTGATTCCAAGTAGTTCCAACTTGTTAACTAAGATCGGGACAGAAATCGTATCAAAAGCTTTGGCTAAGTCAAGGAAAATAGTGAGAGATTTTTTTTTATTATCAAGGTTATTGCTAACAAAGTTGATGAGATCATTAACAGCTTGATCTGTTGACTTACCTTCACGGAATCCGTATTGGTTTGTTGAAAACAGATGTTTGGATTCCAGGTAACCAACCAACCTTGTATTGATAAGTCTCTCTAGAAGCTTAGAGAGCGCTGGGAGGATAGATATCGGCCTGTAGTTTGTGATACGACTTCTGTCACCGCTCTTGTGGATAGGACACACAACAGATTTTTTTAGGCTGTCAGGGAAGACACCACGTTGAAGACATGAGTTAAATATGAATGTGAGTGGAGGGACTAGAAAGTTTTTATACGTTTGTAAGAAGGAGCTGCTTATTGAGTCATAGCCCGTAGCACAATCTGTTTTAAGGTTAGCGATTAGACGTTCTACCTCATCTTCAGTGGTACTTTCCAAAACGAACGAATTTACCTGTGTTAGAGTTTGAAGGCTGCTTCTTGTTAATTTGTTACTTGCCTTTCTTTGTTCTACTTTATCAGCTAACGTCTTACCCACGTTTACAAAGTAGCTATTGATTTCATTCAGCGATGACTGAGGTGTCGTTGATAGAGACAGTAGTTCATTAGGGTGGTTTGTGTTTTTTGAAGTGTTTGTGATTTCTTTTATTGCTTTCCATAATCTCCTGTTATCGCTTTGCGCTGCTTGCACCTGTTCTTTCTCGTAGGCTCTTTTAATTTTTTTTAATAGGCTATTGCAAAAGTTTCTGTAGCGCGTATAGGTAATTTTTAGGGTTAAGTTGTCTAACGACTGTTTATATTTACGGTGCAGCTTATCTCTATTTCTCATACAGCGTAAAAGGCCTTGTGTTATCCACGGTTTTATTATCTTCTTCCGTCTTGATAGAGTTACTACTTTGGTGTTACTAACAATGGCTTTTTGAAGACTTTTTGTTAAATATTGCATAGAAATATTTGGATCAGGTGAGTCGTAAATAGGATTTAAGTTAATATTTAGGATATCTTGTTCTAGGCTTTTCGTGTCAACTTTTTTAATTGATGTAAGAGAGAATTGAGTAGTTTTCTTAAAGTTTAGGTTTAGTAAGACGGGGTAGTGGTCTGTCAAGGTGAAGTCAGGAACGATAGTCATAGCAGGGCTTTTAGTTTTTAGTAGGGCATGATCAATGCATGTTTCACTTTCACTACGCGTAATAAGTGTATGGGCTGGAAGAAGGCCATGAGAAGCTGCAAGGGTAAGGTAGCGTTCTCCATTAACGTCAAGTTTGCTATAGTTAATCGCAATATTTATGTCTCCCATGACAATTATATTCTCAAAGCTGGAGTATTTTGTGAGAATTTCGTCTAATGATTTTAAGAATGGATCCAGGTTGTGAAAAGAAGGTGATCGATAGATAGCAATGATTGCCGTGCGATTATCATAAGTAGCAACTAAACAATTACATTCTTCGACATTTGGTTCAACAACTTTTAGTCGAAGGTGTTCTCTAAAATAAATAACCACACCGTCATTTTGTTTCGGATTATTTTTAGTTGTCTCAGAGCGATAGCCAGATAGGTCTGGAATGACTGATGTGCGTGAGAGCCAGCATTCAGTAAGTATAATTATGTCGCAGTCCAATTTTAGTCTGGTCAGTAGAATTTCTAGTCCTGGCATATTGCAGTTGATGCTGCGTATGTTTTGAGTTAGTATTAGAAGGTGGTCCGACGATGGGCTTATAAGCTTGTGACATTCGTCAATATCAGTGGTTTGCGAGTGTGAGACTGTCACCCTCTCTATGTCTGCCGACATATCATTAAGATTATTGAATGATATTGATAAAGTTTAATTCTTCATAATATTTTTTCATGACCATAAATGGTGCCACACTACATGAGTTGCCATAAATAAAATAATAGAAATGTGTGTTAAGCAACCTGAAGACTGCGCAAACACGATAACAAGGGAGTTCCATTAAACATTTTAGGACATAGTCCTCCATAATAGTAATATATTTTCCGTAGAATAATAGTGCCTTTATAACGAGTGGGTGACACTTACTTATGGATGTTTTAGTTAAAAAATATCTCTCAGTTGTGGTGATATGATTAAAAGGTTGTCCGCAAACGAGGCTTGAGGTCGTGAGAATTGTGTGGAGTGTGCATGTGTGAAAAAACACGAGTATATTTAAAAAAACATGAAACAAATAAGCATATAAAAAAATATAACTAAGCATATTAAATAATAGTCATTCAGAGACTCTTAATTTTTCAAGATCATTGACATTAGTTATACGAATCTGAGAAGTGTCTACATTTTTCTTGAGGTACACTATGCCATTTGAAGTCCAGCAAAAGGTGTATCCATAGCTCTTCTTAAACATTCGTGCCTGGTAATATAGTTTTTGCGTCTTTTGGGTAAGAGTTTCCGAAATATAAATTGGCTTTGGTGGGTAATCACGGTTAATGTACGTTGTGTTAAGCTTATTTCCTTTTGTTTTGGACTTGTTGAAGCTTTTAACCTCTCGTAGGACACTATCTTTTGTAAGGGCCGTGATAAACTCAACAATGACAGGATTGGAGCCATCTTTTGCCGGAACTCTATAAATGTCCCTGATTGTGGAGCAATCAATTTTAAGGCCCACAGTTTGCCCAATTTTGATGACATCGTTACATAAATGGTCTTTCGTTTCTCCATGGGTTTTTGGTAAGTTTCGAATTTCGATTCCAGTTCCACGTAACTTACGTTCCTGAGTTTCAAGTTTTTCTTCCAATAATTTAATAGTATTTTTGTCTTCAATCCTTTCAGACTCGAGGTGCGATATTTTTATCAAGAACTCGTCGTACTTTTTTGATATTAGCTCAACGCTATTTCGTAGTTCAACGTTTTGAGCATTTACTTCTTTGATAGTATTGTTTAGGTCCTGGAAACGGGCTTCTTGTTCTTTAGAGAAAGTGTCAAACATCTCCTGGATAACCGTAGAGAGGTCACAGTCATTTCCGTCGAACTTACGTTTCTTTCGCTCTGTTATGTTAACTGCAAGTTCACGGAGATCAGGTTCTGACTCACAGTGTTGCAGGTCACTGGATGGAGTTAGTGTTATAGCTGACTTATTTCTATTGAGCTTAACGACCGGTGCATCAGCTTTTGGGGATGCGGGGGGTGTTCGGTTTAGCGGCATTGCGATATTGACTGTACAGTTAGGTTACCAGGAGAGTATGTGTTTGTTAGAGGTCAACTTGGTTTGGAGTGAGAAAGGAACACAAAGTCGAGGAGCACTCTTCACCGACGGACGTCAATAGTGGTGAGCAATACTGGGGTACCAGGAGCGCATAGATACTGCAGAGGCAACAGTAGCGGCGACCCTGCGTCACAGTTAGGGCGGGGCTTTAGCGAGCAAGCGAGATAGAGGCGCGTACCTTCGTGTGACGTTGATGGTGGGCGGGCTAGCGCGCAGGTGAGACGGCAGGATGATCGTGCGCAGGGAGGCGGGGCTTCTATCGCTGAGCTGGGTACCAGAATAAGTTGATGACGCGCGTCGAATACTTCTTGCGAGTTCTGCACTCCTATTTTTTACTTCGAATTAAAATAGTTAAATAATGAATTTAATTTTAAAATAACAACTGTACGGTAACTTAAAACACGTCTGCTCGTATTCAAGATCCGGAGGGAAGGGGCTATAATAAACACTTGTTGTTTTATCGTCTGTCCCATGGTGTGGGGTATCGTTGGATAGGCCGTTTAAACATATTGCGGGTCCGTGAATAGGATCCGTTTGCGTAATATTAATATTAAGCTTTAAAGTACAAATTTTTGTTAGAGGCAAGTGTCCCCCCTTTTTTTTTTTTTTTTTGCCAGCTAAATTCATGGCAGTAGTACATATAATGAAATTAAAAGGAATATTATTGGAGACTTGACCGTGACGTATATCGATGTAAGGGAGAGCATGTTTTTCAACTACAATTTTAAGTTTGTTTTTGGGATAAATTCATCCCAACTTCCCAAGTACGGAATCCTTCATTGTGCGTGGTCCGACATGGACTTGGCTGGTTTTTTTTAACTAGGATGGGGTCGACTTTCAATCTTAACGGTTGTAGCTGAATACCAGTAATATACAACTTCCCAATCCGGTAACAAACAGCTTAACCAGATAATTAATAATACGTTAGAAGTTGGCAGAAAC
The DNA here is from genome assembly GCA_905333075.3 of Atethmia centrago. Lineage (NCBI taxonomy): Eukaryota > Metazoa > Arthropoda > Insecta > Lepidoptera > Noctuidae > Atethmia > Atethmia centrago. Next base: position 26,026,117 of record HG995382.1, on the reverse strand, counting down.
ATCCCAACGCTGATTTGCTGAAATCGTTTTCTCTTCTACTGATCGTTATTTCTCCCGACAAAGTTTATTCTTTTTATATGTATGTATGTATATACATAAATCTATATATTTATTCGTGTATTGTATAGCTATTTTCGTGTTATCTATCCCTTATGTGGCACCTGCCATGTTTCCTCTCTGTATCACCCTGTGGCGGCATCTACATCGCCACATGTGAACTACGCAACACAATGACGTCACGCAAAATCCTGCATCGCGCAAGCAGAGTTTACCGCGCAATTAGCATATATACAACGTCTCGGTAGTTCAAAAACATGTTTGGAGAACATGTTTTTCATGTTCATGCATCGATAAATCAATCTCAAATCAATTCTCCAACTGCAAATTTCAGTTGGTCGTCTATTTCTCGTTAACTTGTAAAGCCCACTTAGCTGTGATAGTTTTCCTTTTAATATCATTACCTATATTATGTTCTACTGTCATGATTTTTTTTCACATCTCTATAAACAACCATACTCTAACAAACATTATCACTTTAATGCTTGATTACTCAAGCCGATCCCTGAATCAAAGACCCGCAGTAGTTTTGAAGGGCCTATCCAACGATACCCCCACACTATGGGGTAGACGAGAAAAAAAAATATCATCCCCACATTACGTGCAAGGGATACCTCCCTAAAAAAATATTTTCTAAGATTTTATTTCAGCACTTTGTCGGCGTGATTAATATGTATACCTAAGCCAAATTACAGCTTTCTAGTACTAAGTGTCTCTGAGCTACAGCGGGGACAAACAGACAGACAGACGGACATGGTGAAACAGTAAGGGTTGTGTACTACGGAACCGGTAGGTACGGAATATCTCCTAAAGCGAGTCATTTATTAGCTTTTAAAGAAACATGGAAGACAAAATGCCTTGAGTGATTAATTTCGGTAGTTACCAGCTTTCGCGTTTGAGATCAATCTTCTCCAAAACGTGGAATACGTTATTGAATGTATTATGATCGAGTGACGTCATAATTTGTACTTGTCGAGGAAAATAAAATGGAATTTGAAGAATGGACATAACCTGAATAAAATTGAGTTTTGTTTTATCGTATGGCAAAATTAATACTGCTTCTAGTCCAGACTGACGATCCATCTAGACATAATAGACGATCGCTGTAGTTGTATCTAGTAGTTAGTAAAAACTTTGCGTCCGTCTGCACACCTAAAATGCACCGGATTTCTGGCAAAATTACTCGAAATAATTTTGCCAAAAATCCGGTGCAGGTGTCAGGTCCAAGTGATTAAATCGAATTGGATTCCAAAAATTTACGACATCTCATACCAGTCGAATCGTCCCAGCCAGTCCCATGCAAAATGAAATGGACGGAGTTCTTTCGCTCATCTCTCGAACGAACCACATACTACGGTGGTTCCATCTTGAGTTTCTGAATCCATTACCATTATTATGCATATTAGAAGACTCCCGAGAGGCGTGTAATCTGTTTTTCTCTAATACAATTATCTTCTGCGACCAATCTTTATGAAGTTAAAAACTTAAAACTGCCGTTTTAAAATGTAAGCTGATTTAAATTCGTTAGTGGGTTTCGTTTTGATGTTTTTTTTTTTAGTTTTTAATTCGAGAACATTGTTTTTTGTTTGTGCTGTGTCGAGTATTAAGTTGTTTTTCTTTAATTTTAATAAGTTTTAATATTAAGTTGTTTTTCTTTAATTAACCGACTTCCAAAACGGAGGTGGTTATTTCGTCTGTATATTTTTTTATGTATCATGTTCACAGATTTCTACGTCAATATTGTGGACCGATTTTGAAAAAAAAAATTGTTTGAAAGGGTATGCTTTGTTTGTGGGTACAAAGAGGATTTATGGAATAAATAGGATCTACATATTTAAATATTCTTTGTCTTGGCATTTATCAGACATTTTTATAATTGATCAGAAGTTCAGAGCAAAAACAATTACCTATAAACTATGTATGTATCTTTGATGTTGTGAAATTATTATTTGCCGTGTCAATATGTCAGTCAAAAATACACAAAATCCTCAAAATATAACCGGAATTGACCCATATGATGATGTCGTGTCTTTATTTTTTTATTAATACATTTAATTTCGTTTCAACTTTGTAAACAGACAATTTATTTTGTTGACAACCCACTCAAATATTCCACGCAGCAAAATTACTTTATTCAAATACCACCGGGAAAATATAATCATTCGTACTCAAATACATAATCCGCTTACCAAAATTATTAAACTCGGTAAACACATTTTTAATTTAACATCAAAAATAAATTACCGACTTAAGATTCAATTGGAAGGCAACTAGGTAAGTATATGCTTTTCTTCCCGCCAATGAATAAATTAGCCTTTTATCTAAATGTGCTATCTCTTTAAAAAGTGCTTTCAAGACATTTTGGGACATAAAGGAAATTGCAATGTAAACGAGGTTTTCCTTTCAATATTACGTCCGAGAATATTTTGGGCATAAATCAGTAGTAAGAAGGCTGGCTGAAATATTCTTGCTCTTTACTTGACTTATATCTTGAGTGATGTCAGATTTAAGAACCTTATTGATGTTATTTGGATTTTGGTTTTGGGGCATATTGTGTAGATTTTGCGAATACATTGTGACCGTTTTTTGTTTTTGTTAATGGGCTTTTGTTTACACTTATTGAATGCTGCATTGTGATAACGCTCAGGTTATTAAGACAAGTATGAGCTGAAGTGTGTGCCTTTAAAAATCTTAGTTTGTTGTTTACTTCATGAATACTAATGAACGAACAAAGGGATTTTGATATTAGTTAGGTACATGTATAAAATATACCAACCTATAATCGCTCCATTGCCGGGCAAAAGCGTCTTCTGATAAAGACATTGATCACCACGCTTGCTCAAGACGGGTTCGCGATTTCAGACTATACTTATATTAACTGTAAGCTTAGGTTTCCTCACGATGTTTTCCTTCACCGATATCATCCAACGTAAACTAAAAAAACCAGCCAAGTGCGTGTCGGACCCCGCACTATGAATGGTTCCGTTGTTGGGAAGTTGGGATGACTTTATTCCAAAAACGAACTTAATATTGTGGTTGAAAACCATGTTCTCCCATACATCGATATATGCCACGGTCAATTCTCCAACTACAAATTTAAGTTGGTCGACTATTACTCGTTAACTTGTAAAGCCCATTTAGCTGTGATAGTTTTCCTTTTAGCTTCATTATAGTACATATATACTGCCATGAATTTTTCACATCTCCATAAAAAAAACCATTTAGGTGGCTGGGGGGGCACTTGACTTAAAAAAAATAAGCACTTTAATGCTTAATATTACGCAAACGGATCCTTAAATCGAAAAGTGGTGTTCATAGACGCGGGTCTACAAAGTGCGGACTTTGTCGGAGTGATTAATATATACCTGTACCAAATTTCAGCTTTCTACTATTAAGCGTCTCTGAGCTACAGCGGGGACAGACAGATAGACAGACGGACATGGCGAAACTATAAGGGTTTCTTGTTTACTACGCAACCCTAAAAAGTACATAAATTATGAATTGAAAAGTCACATTGGTACTTGCCAAACACATAAAAACCATACAATGTTTATTGTTTGGGATCCTCCGGAGAGATATTAGGGTAAGGGCAACCGCAATTTACATGCTAAAACGCGACAACTATACCTAGAAATAGTGATAAAATCAGTAAACACGAATCTATATAATCTGTGTCTATATTTAAAAGGCGATAAGGTACATTGGGTACCTATTGGCATTTAATATCGAATATCAAAGTGATAGATTCTTATTGAAGAATCTAATAACAGATTTTGTACCTACATTATACATAGCTAATTTTATATGACATGAATAGCACAGATTTGTCCTTATTTACAAGGGGAAAAAATACTTATATGGGCGTAACTGTGTAATTCGTTTGATTGTCGACAATCTGTGTGCCATAATATTGCAATGTGTAGCTGCAATTAAGTGATGAGGACCTACCTAATATGTTTTGTGGCTACACATTGATAGATCGATGTATTTACATGCCATTTGAGTCAATTCGCAAAAATAATGTTGTTTATTTTATGTTATAGTGTAGATTACAGTAGGCTTTATGCTGTTTTATATTTTAAATATTGTCTTTTTTTATATTTAGGGAAGTAAGTAGTTATTTTTTTAGATGTATAAGTACTACTAGTTTTTTTTTGTTGTATTCCTTTTTTGATAGTTTTTAAATTGTAAATAAGTTAATTTTAAGACCTATTGAGAAGAAGATTTGTGTTTTTTTATATATTTTTTTTTATATAATTTATTTTCAAAATCTCCCTTACATAGATTTTGAAAATAAATAAATAATATTATATAACAAACATGGTGGACAATCAAATGAATTCTTGTCAATATTAATATCTTTTTGAGGCTGACCTTAAAACAGACCTACATCATGGTTTTAACTATTCTAAAATTATTTTCGTCAGTTTTGGTTTAAAGAAATATGATCACGTTACCACCTTTAGGATCGACAGAGTCAATTAGTGTTGAACCCTCTTGTCCAATTTTCAAACGATTTCGCAACTCTATTTGCAAAGGGCGCCCGAACGCAAAAAATAGGTGAGTCCATTTTTAACGCTCTGTATCAGTCAGTGCCTGTGTATTTATTGGGCCGTAGCGAACGATTGAAATACAGGGTGTTAGGTTAAACGAGGGACATACAATAAGGCAGGGAAGTACTCGTAAAAATTAACAACTTTCACCAACTCTGAAATAATCATGAAAAAAAAAAAATCTACTGATCCCTACAGGCGCGGTTCCATACATGCGAACATATATGTATGGATTATGGGCATTAAAGAAAAGAACTATTAAGATTCAGATGTTTTTAACCCCCGACGCAAAAACGACGGGGTGTTATAAGTTTGACGTGTCTGTCTGTCTGTGTGTGTGTGTCTGTCTGTTGCATCGTAGCTCCCGAATGCTAGACCGATTTTGATTTTTTTTTTTGTTTGAAAGGTGATTTAATCGAGAGTGTTCTTAGCTATGGTCCAAGAAAATAATTTCAATCGTTTGAAGATTATCAGCTTTTTACTCGTTGATATTTAACTCGCTCACCAACTTACAGCGCAGGTATCGTGTTTGGGCTCATTGTACTGGTCACAATAAATAGGTTATAGCTAGATGGTGACCAGGGTCTCACGATGGAGAAGAAAAGAGAAATGAGGGTAAATTATTAAGTACCTTCACTTTGGGAAAAATACCTACAGGGACGCAGATTTCGGCGAGGTACGTATCGATGGCAGCGTGTCTGACCTACTAGTAATATAATAAAATTTAAAAAGTAGGTAATAAAAGTTAAATTTAAAATTAAAAAAAACCCCGACACTAACAAGAACATCTAAAAAGTAACAAAATAATACGTATTAGGCCCTTTCAGTTTAATATAAATTTAGGTAATATTTTGAGCCAAGCGTCGTCTAGTCGGGGGTAGGCTAAAGAAAACATCAAATAGACGAGGCTTATACCTAGCAATAATGATGTCGGGGGTTTTTAAATTTTATTTTTTTATATTTTACAACAATCAGAGGCACACGAACACTATTGGTTTTCAGAGCAAGAGAGCGTTGACAAATGACAGACAGCTGTCATAATTTCATCAAACATGTTTACGAAGTCCGATAAACAGTACATTGGATTGCGTTTACAGAGAAGATTCTGAATTATAAACAAATTAAGTCTGCAGTAGATTTTTTTAGGTTGATCCCATTGTAAAATTGTTTCATTTTCATGACACACCACAGTAGGCTAAAGGTTACGTGACTAATTAGTTAACACACTGATTTTATTACACAATATCTGAACCAAAATTAGATTATTGCTATAATTAGCAGACAAGGACGCTGGCGGTTTAGAACTGACAAACTAGTTTACGTATCAAACTACAGTGTGGGATTATGTGACATGTTCTGAAGTTCAAAACTTGCATGGTGGTATTAATTCAACGTGTGAATCCTTGTCAGCGGTGCTACACACATGTGTGTTTCGGCACAACCTGGAAGCAAAATTGGATATTATTATATTATAATATAAATGTATATCAGATATTCATGTTCGGCAAAAGGCCGGCCGACTTAGTCTGAATTGTGCCGAGTTGAACATGATTCAGCAAGGGTAGTTGCTGAACTGGTTTGCCGAGCTGAATGAAAACCGATCATTAGTATCTCCTAGACATCCACTCAAATCTGTGTTGTTCTTTCCTCAAAAGACCATTTCGGACACCAACCTACATGGTAGTCAAATGATCTGACCAAGATAATGTCCGGATTGTTATATACACATTGAAATTGAGGAATTTTATTTATGCAATGGCATGAATATTTACTCTGTGAAGTATTATATTGTATATAATGTGAAGACTATGTGGGGGTCATTGTTTTGTTTTATTCTCAGTTAGTTTTGAGTGTTGGCAGTTTGAGTATGTTATGCGGCCTAGCCAAATGTCCTTTCTTTAGTATTGTTCGTTGAATCGTTGAGCTCCACGTTCTGAGTTAATTTGCACAACTACTGAAAATTGCGTGCACTGACTGGACAAGTCCACTCAATCTGTGTGGTTCTTTCATCAAAAGACCATTTCAGACACCAATCGACATGGTCTCCACATGATCTGACCAAGATTATGTCTGGACTTTAAAAGAGACCTCTGAGTTTGTTACGGCCTTTCTTCCTCAGAGTAGTCAGATAGAAAACGCCGACCTCATCTAGTTTTAAAAAATATGATTGACGTGTAAAAGTGTTTGTACAAACCTACTTACAAAAAAGTAAATCATTTATCATATATCATTAATTTAAAATTAAGTTTGAAAAATCGAGACTGGATTTTGTTTAGAACTTTTTGCAGAGTCGACGGATAATAACAGAAGTTTGTTTGTAAACTTTATATTTAAGATGGATTCGTAAAATAATTTGTTATTTCGGAAAGTTCTGTAAACTTTGAATTTCTAGTTTAGAAGTCGATTTGTCTTTATTAACTTGCACTGAAAATCTTGTAATGGATGCTTACTAGTACGTATTTAATTAAAGCTTAATGGATTAACGACTGCTGTGTACATAAATTTTTACGTATGTAAACAAAAATACATGCTACGTCATCAACATCAGGAAAGCAATTCCCAAACCGATAATCATATCATTACCCCAAAATTGCTCGTAAAAACCAGTAAATACAAATCCAGCCGAAAATCACTTCAAATTTAAATAGATTCACAAAAAATCGAGTACCACCCACCCTAATCTCGATTCCAATTCCGATTCGATTTACGACACGTTCCGTTTCGCGAAGTATCAGAAAGGGGCGTATCCTAAACGCCATCGTATCGAGTGATCGTATCCTTAACAGATTCTCGATGCCGCCAGCAGATTGTGGGCTCCAACCAAATGTGTGTATCTGTGCTCTTGGTTTTGAGTGACACACGGTTGTTTACAACTTTACAACTTTTATTGGTGATTGTTGTCTTAATTAAGATAGACTTGTGAATTGGATTCTAGACATACTCATTACAAAGGACACTTATTCTGGGCTCGGATCTGTCGAAATAATTATCAAATACCTCTTCAGATATTTAACTACTGGTTACTCCGTTGCCTTTAATAGCGATTTTCTCTTGGAATAAAGATTGCAACTTCGAGATAAGATCTACTTCATAATAGTATGGGTTCCAAAATACTATGTTCGTAACAACATACAATTACAATAAATATAATGGGAGAAAATCACATTTAAAAGTTGCTGCAAACACGTTACTGCTCGTGACTTGACGTTGCTGTACACTGATGGCGGAATTTTTTTTTTTTTAAATTTCGAATGGAATACGAAATATTTAATTCACTTCAAAGTGCAGAGAGTAGATAATTTTGTAAAAAATCAGCTTATTTTCAATGAGAACTAGATTAAAATTGTTAGTTATCTTGCAAACTGTTAGAAGGAATATACGTCACCCTAGTTTCGCAGCATTTATATCTGACACTCCATTACTGTGTCCATTCCGAGAACCGACTTAAGACCTATTTCCTACTGCCATAACTCATCTTCCCATTAAGACGGTGCCATGAAAACTTGGCACTATTTTAGATATTTCCTTTTTAGACTGAGAATTGGCAGACGTTATAAAATTTTATATATAAGTGTCGCGATGCATCAAAAGTAAGTTGGTTAGTTCTTCGCTTGTTTTTTTTTTTTCATCCTGTTGCCTTAAATTTTGTTTGGGGTAGGCTCAGGACGTCTTTTTGTTCTATAAAACTCTATCGTCATATCGGTGTTTGCTTCGTTTCGCCTCGTTACGCTCAATTTTTTTATTAAAAAAACATTTGTGTTGTATAAGGCTAGGCGCTTTATACAACTCAAATGTTTTTTTAATCAAAAATTTCTACATTTTTATTAATTATTTACCCACAATAATGATGACAATCACGTTTAAAGAAGCTTTCGTAGAGAGGCGGTCATGAGAAAAGCTTTGAGTGTTAGTGTGGATATGGGAAGACCAAAGGAACTGTTGATGGATTGTGTGATTGATAATATGTCTAGGAAAGAAGTCAAATAAATTAAGATACGGGCAGAAGAACGATGATGGTTTATGACGCCGATGACTGTGGTTTGAAATTTTTCCTTCCCAGCAAATAAATCAACGAAATAAAAGATCTTGGACTGACCTTAGACGTGAATATGACCTTTAATCAGCACATTAATAATATCTGTGGCAAGGCCTTCCTATCACTTTGTTTTGTTATAAAACAGGCAGGTAGGTTTAAAGTCAGGAATGTTATACTCACTCTTTATTATTCGTTTGTACGTAGCAAACTTGAATACAATATGCTGGTACGGGATCCTCCTTGCCGGATTGCCGCCATGGGATCTGGAGGCAAAAGCCCTCGCGCACGTATGGGAGTGGCGCGAGGAGGCGAAACGCCGGGGCGTAAGTCCGCTGCCGCGAGAAATCGCGGCACAGCGGACGGAGCTCCGGCGGGATCTCATGGCGAAATGGAAAGTACGGTTGTCGCAACCCAGTGCTGGGCACGCCACGATTGCGGCGATAAGTCCCCTCTTTGAGGAGTGGCTGGAGAGGCGCCACGGCGTCCTCACCTTCCGCCTGACGCAGGTCCTCACCGGACACGGCAGCTTCGGGAGGTTCCTGTGTCGGATAAGGCGGGAGGAAACGTCCGGGTGTCACAACTGTGTGGATCGCCCGGAGGACACGGTAGAGCATACGGTGGAGGTCTGCCCGGCTTGGGCAGAACACCGCCGTGTCCTCTTGGAGGCGATCGGCGGCAGAGACCTCTCGCGTCCGGCCCTGGTTCAGGCCATGGTACGGAGCGAGAGGGCATGGGCAGCCATCACCTCCTTCTGCGAAGCAGTAATGCTCGCGAAGGAGGAGGCGGGACGGTTGAGGGAAAGGCAAGTTTCGCGCCCTCTCGCCCCTAGCCGCCGCAGGAGACGCCCAGGGCGTCGGGAATCCCGGGCGGATTTCCGGCCACCGTAGGCGCGGGCTTGCGGACGGTGAGCAATGGGGACGCCCCTGGGGTGGGCGTCTGCCCACCCCAGGGGGGTCTGCTAGATTGACTAAAACCACCCTGGTGGGGAGCACCAGGGTGGTTTTAGTCAATCTAGCATATATCCATAACCCAGGTGATCAATCTGCTGAACGTCCTGATTGCTCAGGAGCCGGGGATTTTCATAAAGTGTTTCAGTTAAATGTTATATTATCAGTTTATTGTATGCTTTGGTGTTTACTGTAAGTGCAGCAAGCAATTGTTATATAAATACATAAATCAAGATTTCGTTCATCATCCTTTTAACCAGTATAGCACCTTAACTTCAAGTCTAACGTAAATATTTGAATACCACAGACGGAGGATGTTGGCTGTCGGGAAATATACAGCATAGGGGAGAAATTTTTGTAAGGACATTTTTAAATCAGAACGTCGCGTGTAATTTTGCGTACATTTCACTGTGCACAAGCAGTGTGTACAATGTGTTTATTATGTCTCACCATATTTCTGGAACAATCTGTTTTTGTAATCGGGTAAATTTGTCAGGGTTGTGCTGTGGTTTGTTTTATGAGATGAAGTGTGAAGATTAATTTCAGATTTGTGCCCGGTTGATGGCAATAGGCTCGCCCCCTATTACATGGGACTTAAACATAACTGGCGAAATATGGGTGTACTACAGGTACACCTCTGCTCAACCCTTCGGGGAAAACAAGGCGGGTTGTTATGGTGTTGCTGTTGTTGTTGTTATTAATTTCAGAGTGGAGAACAGATTTTATTTGATTAAATCTTGATTTCTATAGCTTCTAAAACTAAAGATTTTTGGGAATACTCGACCAGCAAGGCTCATGTCTTGCTGGTTGAGTATTCCTAAAAATCTTCAAGACACAGTATTCACAGTATTCTTCTTTATTTATTTATTTAAACTTTTTACACAATAAAGGTACAAAGGCGGATTTAATGCCGTAGGCATTCTTTACCAGTCAACCTAGGGTGAAGATATTTGATGGCAGGTGCTCTGTTTGAGAGGAACAATGAGAATTTTTTATTAAATATAAATCATTATAAAAATAAATCAAAATAAAATAGGTAAAATATTAAAAATATACATATATATGTTACGGGCAATTTCATAAGTCCGGGCACTATTAATAATGGCCGGTCTGTATTTATAATGCCCGACTCAATTGGGCAATGTGATTAAAACAGCATGATTAATCACTTTTCTCGGCCATTATGAATAATGCCCACCCTATCTTGGGCAAAGTAATAAAATAGGTGAACTGTAGTGTTGATAACTGAGAGTCACCAACAACCGAGGGGATCTGACGCTGGGCGGCCGCTCCCGCGGCACGCTCGCTTTGCTCGCTCGTCTTCGCGCGTTAGTGGTCACTGTTCTAACCTAACCTAACCCAAATGATTTTATACTTAAAATGCTACTTCACTGTAGCTGCCAACCTATTATTTTTGCTACCCATTTTATTTTTAAGTAGCAAATAGTTAGTCGCCCTTTCAGTTGTTAGTCGCCTAGAAATAATTAGCCCACAAAAAATAACTTCGACACTGACTTATTACATGGACCACGGGCCGTCGGGCATTATTATAATGGCCGGTCAAAGTGATAAATTAATCACTTTGCCCGACGCTTTTGGGCATTATTAATAATGGCGGGTCCTTATTAATAATGCCCAGTTAATCACGTTGCCCGTAACATATACAAATTCAAGGGAGAGAGGTGTTGAGATGAGTATACTCCATTTATTTTGAAAACCTTCTTTACTTTGTTAATTTACGATATTTGTTATTTATTTTTTTAATACATAATATAGCATCACGCCCGTATTCTCCGAAGGGTAAGGCAAAGGTAGAATTTCCCACCCAAAAACAAAAGGCAGAGGTGTACCTATAGTACACCCACTACATTATCATGTAGGTACATAGGTACTGGTACTTCAAAGTGTTTTTTTTTGGGTGGGAAATTATCAAATAACTTCTCCCGCTCTGGGCGGAGCGGGAGGGTGTGTCAGACTTTTACTGACTAAAACTCACTCGTGTTCCTTCCGTTGCCTCTGTTGCCAGGGGCCTCAGTACCCTTTCGGACTTTCTTACGACCGCGGCTCCCTTGTGGACCCCTACACTTGTGCTGACATCTCTAAGAGGCGCACGTGGAACACAACGTGACGTCACCGGAAATCCGCCCGGGATTCCCGACGCCCAGGGCGTCTCCTGCGGCAGCTAGGGGCGAGAGGGCGTGAAATTTGCCTTTCCCTCAACCGTCCCGCCTCCACTTTCGTGAGAATCACTGCTTCGCAGAAGGAGGTAATGGCTGCCCATGCCCTCTCGCTCCGTACCATGGCCTGGACCAGAGCCGGACGCAAGAGATCTCCGCCACCGTTCGCTTCCACGAGGAAACGGCGGTGCTCTGCCCAAGCCGGACAGACCTCCACCGTATGCTCCACCGTGTCCTCACTTTAAATTGTTGGCCTAAGCATTCACCAAAGACAATATTGGCGATAAATCCGTATTTAAACCGTTATTTGTAACCACATTTACTGACAAATTAATTAGAAATTGCAAGCCTTTCCCAGATATTGTGTTAATTTGGAAAATATCTCTCAATATTAATAAAATAACATAATTTTGCTTTCAAAACTCGATGTCGGCGTAAATTAGGTCCATGTTCAGTTATTAACGAAATAAATTTTATGTTTACGATAGCCTGGGTCAAGCTAGGATATAACTTTAGACAAAGGACAAGGGTATTTTCTTATAAGACAGATAAGAAAAGAATGAAATTAAATGCTGTGTTTATAGCCAAATGGAAAATATAATAAAACCATTTCTACGCAGCCAGAACAGTCATAAAAATAAACAACGAAGACCATAGAATATCTTGCATAATATTAAATCAAGGTGTTTTATTAACTACAAAACCTTCTTTATAGCTTCAAAACTAATATTACCTAAATTATATACAATATGTGATGTTACTTATTATTTACACTAGGTACTAAATTAAATTACCAACTAAATATAAAAATGAATACAAAAAAGAAAAGGACACTTAGGCGTCGAAGTACTCGTCCGAATCACTGTCATCCGTACGTACTAATTATATGTAATCGCATGCAGCGATATATTTTTGGTCTAAAAATCGAATTACATTACCTATAAATAATTATCAATTTATTTTCAATTATTATAGCAGCTTAATAAACAGTTTTGTGTCCGTATAACTAAAATATTAATATAACTGCGCAATTTTAGATTCCAATTACTGCTCTCGGTAAAATGTCAGTACCGTATTTCATTTATGTTATTACAAACATTAAGGTATTGTTCATTCATATTTCACAAAATCAAAATCATGTTATTGAAAGCAATCATCAAAATGCAAATGTTGGGCGTATTTTTGGTTCTGCCGATCTATTTTGTGAAAATCTCGCCGGGAAAACTCAGGTGAAGTAAGCTTGATGTGAGCTGTAAATATATGACAGGCATAGTCAATCTGGTGAGCAGTCAATCTGGGATCATGGAGAGCAGTGGTGGCCCAGTGGTAACGGCCGCGACTTACGAGTTATAGGTCGTAGGTTCGAACGCGGTCAAGCACTTTACTTTGTGTAAATTATTTCATCACCACTGCTCTCAAAACGGTGAAGAAAAATATAGTGAGGAAACCAATACTCAATACTTAATTGCATTCCATAATGTGTACATATGATAGTTGGTATGTTGAAACTTCGAATCAATTATGGACCCTGTCGGGCACAGCAAATTTAATTTTTAATAGGAAAGAGGATCAAGGCGCTTTTTGTTAAGAAAAAACAAAAAATAATAATAATTAAATTAAAATAGTATCATTTGCTTTTATGGTATTTATATCTTATACAAGTTTTTATTTATTTATTTAATACTCACACAAATACGCACACAAATGTACAGAGGCGGACTTAATGCCGTAGACATTTTCTACCAGTCAACCTTTGGGTGATGCAGAGACAAACAGTGGTAGGTGCAATAGCGAAAACTGTGGAATAAATATTTATTTAAATATAAGGATATACATACATATACCTATTAAAAACTTTAAATATATATACCTGATTATACATATAATATAAGACCTAATAAATACACATAAATACACGAATATACTAAAACAGATGAGACAAACAATGGGAAAACATTACCATTGTGATGATACTGCCATCTTCTTACGAATATGCTCGCGAACTTTGACTTGGATAATCTTAGGATAATCGGTTGGTTGCCATCCTGATTTCCTGGGGGAGCGCATTCCACAGAGAGATAGACTGAACGAAGAAGGAACAGTGAATGAAGTCAGTGCGATTTTATATATTAGGATTATATTATTTAGATTTTATTAATTATATATTATAATTTTATATATTAGGTTTTAAGTTATATTATAATTATATTATGTATTGCACGATTATTATAATAGACTAAATATTCACAATTTTATTGAGTCTTGTAGAATGTTATTATTATTAATTATGCACTGATAAGCATATTCATTTGAAAATAACAGTAATTTTAATAAAATTTTAAAATAAATTTATGTTCGAAGTGAAATTTTAAAGAAATGACATAGGTAGTTATTATGTTAATAAAATAAATTATTTAAAAAACCAAAAACCCGACTGCAAAAACACATAACTGAAAAGGGAAAAACAAGCATTATAATCTATATAATTTTGGTATCGCAGGCGGGGGACAATCAAAAGTTACACCATATTTCAAGTTATTCGACTGTATATATATATACAGTCGAATAATATCGAACTCAATTTTTGGCTTAAATTTATATTATTATCACATGATGTTAAGATAGAGGTATCATCGACGAACAATACGCATGACTCATTGATGTGGTAAGGGAGATCGTTTATGTAAACAAGGAATAGTAGGCACCCTATCACACTTCCTTGTGGTATAGAAGCGTTTACGGGCATTGTTAGGGATCGAATTAATTCTATTTCTTTTGATTTCTGATGGTAATGTTCTATTTCTACAACCTGTTCTCTGTTTTTTAAATACATAAGATGTGAACTATAATAACTTTTTCCGCGGATACCGATGTTATATAGTTTATTTAATAATATATCGCATTGCACCTTATCATAGGCCTTTGTCATGTCTAATAACAATCCTGCAGCGTATTTTTTTATTATTAATTATATTGAGAGCTTTTTGTATATATTTATAAACAGTCAAAACGGTAGATCGGTTTTTCCGAAAACCATTTTGACTATCAATAATTATATTATATTTTTCACAAAATATATTAAAAAACACGATCGCACATGGCTTTCTCAAATATTTTCGAGGCTGTTGGTAAGAGAGCAATGGGACGGTAGTTGTTTGGGTCGGTTGTTATATTTTTCTTGTGGATCGGTTTTATAAGAGCTTTCTTTAATAAATCGGATAAACGCCTTCTTCAAAAGATTGATTAAGTAGTATGTAAAATGGCAACGTTAATTCGTCAGCACATTGTCTTATTAAAGTGGATGGAAGTTCGTCTATTCCATGGCTTTTTTTGTTTTTTAAATTTTAAATATTGTATTTACTTCGTAAGGATTTACTGGGCTAAGATATAATGTATTTTATGTAGCCGGGGGTCCTTTTGGTTTGCTGCCGGGAGGTTTTGTGTTGTCCGGGGACCAATAGAAGCAAAGAATCTGTTAAATATGTTGGCTACCTCTCGGGGTTTTGAAGTTATGCTATTATTTATTTGTAGGGTTATGTTGTGTTTCTCATTTTTTAGTTTCTTATTTGTGCGTTCATTGATAATTCCCCACATAGTTTTAACTTTATTATTAGATTGCATCATTTTATTTTTAAAGTGTAGTTTTTTTTTTGCAATTGTGACAGTTTTCTTCAATGTTTTTTCATACTTTTTATAATATTTTGTTAATATTGGATTTTTTGCTTTTGTTGTTAATGTCTTTATTAGTCTTTTATTTAAACAAGATTTTTTATACCTACAGTGAGACTATATTTTTTATATACTGGTTTTAGTTTAATTTTACGCAACGGTATATATCGATTTAGAATAGAGATAAGTATGTTATTAAATTTTTTATAATTTATGTTCATGTTATTGTGAGTGGTTTTAAGAATGTAATTCCAATTAATTTTTTGTAGTTTCTCTTTGAATTTTGTTATATTTTTGTTATTAAATAGTCTTTTCATTGTGTACCAGTTATATTTTTCTGATTGTTTAGGTATTTTTAGATGTAAAATTGTACTATGGTGGTCGGAAAAGCCTTGATCTTCTGTCGATGTGTACATGTCTTTGTAGTCAAAGTTTGTGAATATCAGATCTATGCACGTTGCAGTGTTTGGTGTAATACGTGTAGGGCTCTTTACATGTTGAGTCAAATTATGTTCCTGCATAAGATGAACCGGCATGGCCTAGAACCAAAAATTCGAAGGCATGTGATATCTACCAACTCGCACTGGGCCCGCGTGGTGGATTACGGCCCACTCCCTCTCACAGAGAGGAGGCCTGTGTCCCAGCAGTGGGAACATTATAGGCTGATTATGTGTTATGTATGGTAATCTCACTTCACCTAAGTTTACACGGTGATATTTTCACATAATAGACCGGCTGTTCTTAGAGGGGTTTGTGGCTAAGTAATAACACCCACACGTGGCAATCGAACAAGTTAAGCTACGCTTGCCCCAGTTGGTCCGTGGATGGGTGAACATCTTGACATACCAAGACCCCTGCGTGCCTTGGAAAGCACGTTAATCCGTTGATCCCGGCTATCATTGCCGTTACGGGTCGTCAGAAGCCAGAAAGTCTGACAACCAGTCTTACCAAGGGGTATCGTGTTACCCATTCGCTCCTTGTAATAAATATTGGTATTCAGCTGCATCTGGGTAGACTGGAAGCTGACCCCAACATAGTTGGGAAAAGGCTAGGCAGATGATGAGACCGGCTGTTCTTACATAAGAATTTTTATAAACAATCTAATTTTGATAGAAAAAAGAAAATGGGGTCGGCTTTTCTTTCGAAAGAATCAAAGTACTGCAAACAACAATAAAAGCAGTACAAAAACTCAAGTTTCATTCTTTGTATATCTTAATAACTTACATAAGTAAGTACTAAGTGATATTATGACGTTTGTAAATGACGTCACAGCCGCTGTCGGAGATTGAAACGGATATTTTGCAGATATATCGCCTGCGACAGACCGCCGTCTGACAGTTGGAATAGTTGAATAGTTTCAAGGATCCGAGGGCTTGGTCCGACATACAAGCGAGACGTGAGTGAAACGAACCGCGATTTGCTTCTTCGGCGTAGCACAGGTACCAGTGCGTTCTACTGGAAATACCGCAGTCCCTCCGTAAGTGCTCAGGATATCCACCGTGGTGACTTTAGTCGGTAAGGTACTGGTATATGCCTTCGCCTTCTCTTGACCGAGGGTATTTATGTGGATTTTGACCATTTCTGAACTCGAAAACCATTGTACAGATGGTCACGAGAAACAAGTTACAAAAAGTTTGTAAGTTAGAATTTAATTTTCCTAGCTTAAGCGTAGGTAATTATAAAAATAATGGAGACTGCTTCGTTGGTCTAGTGATCGCAAACGCTACTGACCAGAAGGTCCTGGATTTTTCCATCTGGAATTGCTTTAAAAAACGATTGCTTTTGTAGCTGAAAGTAAGTGAGTTCAAACCGAAAACTTTTTAAAGCCTGTGAGAATTTGTGTAGTTCTACGGTCTTGCAGTGGACATGCTCGCAATAGGAAACCAATAAGTGAAGTCTACTGGCGACTTACGAGTTGTAGGTCGTAAGTTCGAACCCAGACAGGCGCTTTACTTTGTGTAAATTATTTCATCACCACTGCTCTTAAAACGATGAAGGAAAACATCGTGAGGAAACCGGCATGTCCTAGAACGAAAAATTTCAAGACACGTGACATCTACCAACCCGCACTGGGCCCGCGTGGTGGATTACGGCCCACTCCCTCTCTCAGAAAGGAGGCCTGTGTCCTAGCAGTGGGAACATTATAGGCTGATTATGTATGTATGTTATGTAAGCGAAGTCTTTCTAAAAATATTTTAGCACGGGAAAGTTCAAAAGTATTTAAAATCACTCTACATCTAGCATTCTAGATGTCTCGTTGTCCTAGTGATCGCAAGCGCTACTGCCGAGCATTAAGTTCTGGGTTCAATTCCCAGGTCGGTGTTATTGGGTTTTTCAATTAGGATCATTTCTCAGTAGCAGCCCGGAGTTCCTACTCCGGCCTAGCCTATTGCCTTCAACCGATCCAGACTCCTGTCTGGATTGGTTGATGGCAATAGCCTCGCCTTACATGGGACTTAAACATAACTGGCGAAATGTGGGTATAATACAGGTACACCTCTGCCCAACCCTTCGGGGAAACAAGGCGCGATGTTATGATGTAATGAAAATAGTCTGAAGGATTTTTTGTATTAATGATATTATATTTTCAAAAACAAATGTAGATGTTATTAGGCATTAGTCTTCATGGTATGCGCTAAAATAGTCATCAAAACCTGCAGGCTTAGCATGACGCTTTCTATTTCTTCGAAGAAAAGACACGGCTCTTTCTATACAAGGTGACATTTCGTATCTCCTTTTTGACATTCCACCGTAGAAATCCTTCGACATAAAAAAGGACCTAGACAAAGATCGTTAGAAACGAAAGGGAGTACAAGGATTTCTACAGTGAGATATCAAAAATGGAGAAATGAAATGTCACTTTGAATAGGAAGAGCCGTATCTTTTCTTCGAAGAAATAGAAAGCGTCATGCTAAGCCTGCTGTAGCGTCGTTTCATATACATAGTATATTAAATAAATAGGTCACATTTCACACATAATTATGTAGTGTGTGAACCTCATTATCAAACTATTATCGTAGAAGTCAACATTAACTTCAAAAGCAGATCAATTTGCTTTTTAGTATTTGAAAAAAAATACATTTGACAGCCCAATTCTTGAGGAAGGTTATAAGGCTATTTAACATTACGCTACGACCCTTAGGAACTGAGCAAAAAAAAAGTCAGAAAGAACGCTTAGCGAAAACAAAGTAATAGCACAGGCGGGCGATGCAATGCGACACAGTGGGTTGGGTGAACAAGAAACTTCACGCGGTCGAAATCGCGGGCATGAGCTAGTATCTAACAAATACATTAAAGCTAGGTATGTACACTAAGTACACGATTTTGACCTCTAAACCATGGTATGCATATAAACTCACGCCTTCTTCCCAAGAGGGTAGGCAGAAACTATAGAACGCCATCTGCTACGCTCCTTACATACTCCTTTTGCTTCGTTTACGTTCATACATCTGGTCATACACGCACACCGGTTGCGAGTACTACGCACCTGACCTTTTTGAAGAACATCAACATAAGCTGACAAATCACAGTATTTTCTTCCTATTTTTTTAATCCCGCCCCCGTTTCCGCCTATAACTTGGCAACATAAAGTGATATCTCTTGAACACATCCGGTTGATATATAGAGGCAATACCAGGGGAACTGTAAACCACTCTGGTGTTGTGTTACAGTAATGATACAATTTTCTCGGTAGATGCCATCGCTACACTTTGTTAAGCCGAGCTCACACGGTATTAGTTTCATCGCGAAATTAGAGCACGTTGTCGCATTTTCAGCCTGGTTTGAATGTACTGTAAACAGCGACTTCACGCCTGAATTCCCTGATGGCCGTTTTGATGAAGATGTTCGGTGTTAAGTGAAGCCTTTTGCTATTTTATCAGTCACACTTCTAATTAACAAGCTGTTTCTTTTTTTCTCACAGAAACTACTAATCTGGGAATAAAATCTATAACTTTAAGCTTTGAAATTAGAACAGTGAGGTATTTCGAGTTACATGATTATATGTCTGCAATAGTTAAATGCACAAAACGCCTTGTTGATCTGAGGGGCAATTCCCGATTTTTTTAAGTTATTTATGTTTATTTTAACATTCTTAATCAGTCTGTCAATCTGTCAAAAAACCCTGGACCTACATTTTTTACAGATTTTTTGAATACGCTTTCTGAAGTGCTAAAAATACTCAGTTCAGTGGCGTATGATTTTAGAGACCGACTTTTTACCTACGTATTTTCTAGTTTTTCTCAGACAAGACAGATGGGCAACTTGTTGGTAATCGAGAACCTTCTCATTCAATTAATCTCCCTCTTACATTTCAGCAACGAAACCACATCGCTTATTCACTTGGCGACTAACTGGAACCAAAACGTTTCCAGACAAAATCTAATTCCAACACTAATCTACGAAAATCTCCTAATGTAACCAACGTGTGGACAAGCCGTTACCCAGCAGCGTCCGGTTATGTCGACGCGCAAGTGAAATATATCACTCGGTGATGTATGTTATATTACAGGAAGATGTATTAAACTGAATGCGCTTTCGTCGGTAACGTTAAATATGACTTATTGCAGCTTTAGTGTTAAGGATTCTCTGAGGCTAGAGGATTGGTCTACTTGTCAGTAATGAAGATCTTTGAGCAAGAATGGATCTTCTTTTGTTTCTGATGGGTGCACGAACGGAAATCTTATGCTGCTGTCACAAGACTAACCAGTGAGCAGTGCTGGTAAGTGTGAGTTGGACTTTTGATCGTTCGTACCGCTTTTAGCATAGGCATAAGCCTGCCTGGCTATGAGAGGAAGTTTTACTGGGTACGTCTTTCATTGACTTGAATGTGCCCTGGCGGTCGGGAGTAAATCGTGCTCACTCTAATGTCTCGCTGATGATGGCGCGTGTGTTGGATCACTTAGCTTCCCTCAAAATGGTTGAGCTGAATGTAGCACCATTCATGCGACATGTTCGTGAACGAGCGCCGTCAGTAGAGACTGGTCATCTCTTAGCTGCCACGGCTTATTTTAATTTTTGAATAGTTTTTTTTTATTATGGACGCTTTTACGTTTTGCATCATTCTCAAATGTATAATTTCAAAATGAATGATGTAAAAAATATTTTGTAACCATAATATTTTGATTTAAAAGAGTTTACGTGGAGTTTCTTGCCCTTTCTTCTCCATAGGTACCTTCTACGCTTTGGAATGGACAACTAGCTTCATCTTTCTGACTGACCGACCCCTTGACAATTCAAAAGTGCCTGTAATCGGTTTATTTGAAATAAATGCTTTGAGTATGAGTTTGAGTTTACTGTAAAGGCTTTGTCTGGATGGCTTTGCCAACTAACCTCCATGTCTGTTATAAATTATTGGCATAGTGTGGAGATAAACACTACTTTTATTTCATATAAGAAGAAAAGGATCAGGAGTCAGCCCCAACAGCGACAGTGGTGTATTAGAGTACAAAAGTAATTTAATCCTAAATACAATTTTCGAATTGAAAGTCCATATGCGTTTCCTTTTAGATAGTTAAAACCCCGGACCTAACAGTACCGTAAAGCATCACGCGGGCCCAGTGCGTTTTGATGGAGGTCACATCATGTCTACGAGTTTTTGGAGTTCTAAGACACCCCTGGTTGCCTTTATCGAGAATCGAACCGCGACATCTTCGGGTGCTGGAAGCAGCGCGTACGAGCCGCTGAGCCAGGCGGTGCGGTGCGCGGAGCGGGCGGCGTGGGGGACCCAGGCGACGGGCTGCGCGGGCGACGGGCGGCGCAGTACGGCCGGCGTCGCGCACTCGCGCCACACAGAACACTTCTCCTTGGGCCACCGCCTTGTATATATGTTGGTTTCCACAGTTTACAGTCCACTTATTTCTCATCACCATCGTCGAGACCTTCACACTGTACTCAACACCTTAAGATGTTGTCTTTCACCATTTTGAGAACAGTGGCGATGATGGAACTTTTTAACGGAATTCAAAGGTGAAAAAACGAGATAAATCAACGTATGCGACGTTGGTTTATCTCGTTTTTCACTCGGATGAGTAATATTTTATAAAAAACTATTACAATTTTTCTGAAGTTAAATTCTACACTTACACATGCAGTCGGCTGAATTTTTAGTGAAACGAAATATTTCCAAAACTGTTCATTCTCTTACTTTTGAAAATGCTACAAATTTTATCTAAAATCTAATTATGGAAAAATAAGCAGTATGGTTTGCTTAAAATTAGAAATTCCAACTAAAAGTAAACTTCAGAAACCACACTATTATTCTACTGTCATCGATTCCCAGAATCATGAATTTCAACTGTATTCCAATGGCATGTATTTAACGCGGCGACAAATTAATCTGAATTTGGGATTAAAAATAATTACAGGCGGTACCTAGCAAATATAGTAGGTTGGCAGCTACAGCGAAGGATACTTTTAAGTAAAAAGTAGCAGCTTAATAATCACTTGTTAGCATTGTTTTAATTTAAACTGGCATCGAGTTTTTGTTTTGGTAACCGAGAGCCACCAACAATAGAGGGGATCTGGCGCTCGGCGGATTCAAATGTTACCTACCTGCAGGACTTTTAGTAATACAACTTAAAAATCAATATACCCAATTGACTTAGAGTTGACTGAAAACAAGAATGAAGAGAAATAAACGTCAAACTGCAACAAAAACGAATAATCAAAACGGTATTAATCATCAATTCACAACCCTGATGTACAGACCTTATACAGTATGCAAAATTATTCAAGCTCCAGTAACAACTTCAGCTTTATTAATGTTCGATTCTAGAGAAGAATATTCTCAAACGCCGGATTTTTTACAAGGAGGGTAGTACAAGATAAGCTGACGGATATAGTGGAAGTTTAGATATGTGATGGAGACGTGACGTGTTAGAACAATGATGTAACGAGAACTAACGTAGGTACTTTCATGCAAAAAGTAGCAATTACATAAGCTTCCTCGATGCCATATAGTGCTAATGCTGAGCATAAGATTCCGGTTCCATTCTTGGATCGAGTAGTTGTTCTTGGGTTCATCTAGTTGGATTTCCAGAAACTTGGAGTGTGGATTCGTGCAATAATGGCCCTAGGCTTGCCCCGATCCAGGTGTCACCACTGTGTGGATCGCCCTGAGGACACGGTGGAGCATACGGTGGAATTCTACCCGGTTTGGGCAGAGCACCGCCGTGCCCTCGTGGAGGCGATTGGCGGCAGAGATCTCTCGCATCCGGCCCTGGTTCAGGCCATGCCACGGAGCAAGAGGGCGTGGGCGGCCGTCACCGCCTTCTGCGAAGCAGTAATGCTCGCGAAGGAGGAGGCGGGACGGTTGAGGGAAAGGCAAGTTTCGCGCCCTCTCGCCCCTAGCCGCCGCAGGAGACGCCCTGGGCGTCGGGAATCCTGGGCGGATTTCCGGCCACCCTTGCGGACGGTGAGCAATGGGTAGTTCATCGTCCGGTAAGGACCAGGCCCGGGTCGACGGCGCATTGTATTCCACGCGCGCCTCAAAGAGATGTCGTCAGCACAAGAGTAGGGGTCCACTAGGGCCGATGCCTGCCGGGGTCGCGGAAAGGTACCAAAGGGTTACCGAGGCCCCTGGCAACACAGGCAACGGAAGGAATACGGGTGGGTTTTAGTCGGTAAGAGTCTGACACACCCTCCCGCTCCGCCCAGAGCGGGAGAAGTTATTTCGACGGTAAAGTACCAATACCTCCTAACTGTCATTTTTCCAGAATTTCACTTTTTTATCATTTTGAATTTAAAGGCGTTAGTCGCATGTTCTAGTGAAAGCACCTAAGTATATTTTTAGTTGCAACAGAGTTAAATCAAAATGTGGAAATACCTCCCAACTAAACTAACGTGTCTATTTTATGGCATTACCTCCTAACTTTTATGGGACACATCGTTCGTTGGTAGTTTTCGACTGACAATCGGTGGTGGCGCCGCACTATGGGAAAGCTCCATACAAAGCCGTCTCAAAACCGTTTCACGTGAAAGTCGTTGTTATGGAATAAAAATAATAAATTAATATAGTCTCATAAATAAGCTTTCTATTCGAATTTTTTTTTTTTTTGTTAATCATAATGTATTATAAATAGGCATCAAAGCTACTCTTGTTCAATAACGTAATTTTGACGCAATACGTTACTGCAAGTCAACGCCACAATACTCGAAAGTTTTTTTTATATAAATGTACAAGTATTATACATTTTTGGAATGCCTATAATCTCCTTATAATGTTTCATAATTAATATTATATATATTGCATTGATAAAACAAAATTAACCAATATAGTTTAAGATGATATGTTTTTAGGGTATTTTTTTTTTTAACGAGACATTTACCCTTTACCGCTGCTTGCTGCTGTCGAGATATTTATTGTATTAAGATCTATACTTTAGTTTACTTATATAGATACTTATATAGATACTTTAGTTTACGCAAGGAGAAAAAAAAAATTGCACATAGTTGCACTTTTTCTGACACGGTGCCAAAACATATCGCGAGATAAAAATTATAATTTTTTTCAGGTTCTTTTTATTTCTCATAAAATCATTTGTTATCTATTAAGGTCAAATTGATAAACAGTTCATTAGAGTGATAATTATTATTAATAGTTCTTTGTGGTTTTGATACAGTTTTGACCACCTTACTTGATAAAATATGGTCACTTATCTATTAGGGTCGAAATAAAAACAAGTTGGTTATGGGAAGAGTGCAAATTAATAGTATCTTATCTTTTTGCACATAGCACTATTTCATAGGCCTATAAAAGGATTGTGAGCCCTGAAACATTCACAGTTGTTGGTCAAACATTCAGTTGCCCTAAAAAGCAGTTAATACCATATTTTCAACTATTTGCAAAGTTGACTAATTTGAATAATGGGTGAATTTGTTTGTAGTAAGCGAGTGTTGTGCAATTTGTTGATAAATGGGTATAATGTAGAAGACTACTTACAAGAAAATTTAAATTTTTCACCAGAGGATCTGGCTACTGTGGTCTCCTGCATTCAAAGAAACTTGGTATCTAAATGTAAAGAACGCTGGAGAAATGCATCTCGGATGAAAGACCGCTTTGAAAGTAAGAACGTCAGCTGGTTAGATGGTCAATTTCGTGTTCCACTAGAGTGTCGGGTCACGGTTAATGACCCTAATATGCCTGGAAGTAGTGGCGGCAGACCCTTAAAACCATACGAAGAATCTTCAGAAAAAAACAAAAAAACGAAAAAACATGGAATTAATACAAGAGTACGGATTGGACTGTGTGCTCAATACATATGCTCAGGAGTTACGGTCTATGGGTGAGACGGAGGAGGCCGCAATCGTTAATATTATACGAACTGCTTCAAAAAACGATAAGAAAAAATTTGTTATATACATAACTGAGAACCCTGAAGATGTTACACCTTTTTCAAAGGAAGAAGCACTACGGACAATTATTGACTTAGACCTTAACAAAGAACAGTATGGGAAACTTCGACTTTGTTTGGCGGACAAAAACTGCTCATTGTTTCCTTCTTATCCAACTTTAGTCGAAGCGAAGAAGATGTGTTACCCACCAGGTTCGAGCATAACCATTACTAACATAAGTGCAAAAGTCAATCTGCAGGACTTGTTGGATCATACTGTGGCACGTATTAAATTTAAAAAAATAATTTAATTGGTTCAGTTTACAAAACGGTTTAAGAAAGTTGAAAATATTCTGTAAATGGGGTTGTGACGGGTCATCAGGGCAGAGTGAGTACACGCAATTTTTGCCCGAAGAAAGGGATTTTATATAGGATGCAAACCTTTTTATTGCTTCACTTGTACCCATTAGACTCCTAGATGAGACAACTAATACTGTTGTTTGGAAGAATAAAACTTGCTCATCTGTAAGATATTGCAGACCTATATTGTTAGAATTTGCCAAAGAAACTCCTGAAAAAACCGCGTCTGTTGTGGCTGATATCAACAATCAAATACAAAATCTGTCTCCTTCCCTGGTAAATAAGAATAGCGAGGTAATCGAAATTACTCATGACCTATTTTTAACCATGATTGATGGTAAAGTGGCACACGTTTTAACTGAAACTCGTTCGAGCGCTTCTTGTACAGTTTGTGGTGCTTCTCTTGGGCAAATGAATAACTTAGAAGCAGTTAGGACACGAGATGTGAACGAAAGTTCATTTCAATACGGACTGTCAACACTACATGCTTGGATTAGGAGTATGGAGATGATCTTACATATTACTTATAACTTGTCTTTTGAAAAGTGGTCAGCTACTACACCGGAAAATAAAAAAAAACAAAAACGAAAAGAAAAAAATGATACAAAAGTGGTTTAGGGAGGAAATGGGACTGCATGTCGATAAACCTCGACAAGGCACTGGAAATAGTAATGACGGAAACACTGCTCGGAGACTTTTTCAGAATTACTCTTGCTCTGCAGACATTACAGGTGTAGACGTAGAACTTATAAAACGAATGTACATAATACTACAAACTATGTCATCTGGAATGGCTATTAATTCAAAGTTTGGTGAATACGCATATAGTACAGCCCAACTGTACGTAAATATTTATAATTGGTATTATATGCCTTCCTCCGTGCATAAAATACTTATTCACGGAGAAAAAATCATTGAGTACTATGCTATTTTACCTATCGGACAATTGTCCGAAGACGCGCAAGAATCCCGAAATAAGGATTACAAAAAGTTTAGACTTCATCATTCTAGAAAGTGTTCAAGAGCGGCTACCAATGAAAACGTGTTCCATACCTTATTGTACACTTCTGATCCATATATATCAAGTTTGAGAAATACCTCAGAAACAATATCGAAAGAACTTTTAAATGAAGCCAAGGCCCTGCTTGCTATCAACGAAAATCTGTAGGAACTTCCTGAATTTTGTATTTTATTTTTCTCGTTTGTTTTAATTATTCCATTTTAAGTAAATTTACACAACTATTTTAAGTAAATTTAAAATTAAGACCATTTTTGTTTTTGTTTCTTATAAAATGCATGTATTTTTTCAAGTTTTATTTTTTAAATAAATTAATAAACATAATTTTCAAAATTAAAATTATTTACACTAAACTTTATACATCCAAGAATATGTGTGCAAAATTACAGCTCAATTAGTTTTGAAACAACTGAGATACGGAGTTTTTAGACGAAACATACGCGATTTTCCCATAGTGCGCCGGCGCGGCGGCACGGCGGCGCGGTGATGTATGCGCAAAGTGTATATGGCCGTTGTCGTTGTTGTTGTTGTCGTGTTTGTTGTTATTGTAACACGCAAAACAAGTGATCAGGGATCGAGAAGCGAAGGTACGTTCGATTACTTTTTGCCAATGAACGAAGGCCAAAACGTATGCAGAACAACATTTTAAAATATTTTATGTCTCTTTTAAATATTTTGGGTCATAAAATCGCGTGATAGAGTAGGGATCGCGTCCTTGTCAAGAAATTTAAAATACAATCAGGGTCAGAACGCCACAATCTAGAACCCAGCGAATGCTTCCAACTGCACGCAACTTTTTAGATAATATCCCCAAGTTACCTTCTCACTGTGCCATGAAGGAAAAGTCAAAGTTGTATTTAGAACCGGTTAACCGTTCTCTGGGTGATTTTTATAAATAGCACAGGCTCTTCGTTTTCAGTGCGACGTTCTTTGTAAAGAACATTGCACTGAAAACGAAGAGCCTGTGCTGTCTCGCTTTACTTTCGAGAAACTGTGTCACGAGAAAAATCTATCCCTATACACCTTAAAAAATGACATGTGCGATACCTGCTGTGGCCATGCAGTAAGGCATATTAGTACTTCTGATTATGAACAACACATTAGACGCAAAAATAGAGCGAGGCAAGAGAAGGAAACGGACACAAAGAAGGCCACTTCCAGCGAATTCATTTTGTTGTCTATGGAATTAGAGTCTGTGTCACATCTTTTGTGACCGACATCGACATCGTGAGATATTGTTTGCCAAAGATTTCCTACACTCATTTATTCAGATGGATGCACCTATCAAAATAGAAATACAATAATGGCAAACGCCTTGTTGAATATTAGTATTGAACATGAAGTGACCATCACACAGAAGTACTTGGAGCCTGGGCGTACACACATAGAATGCGATGTCGTCCATGCTGCGATCGAAAGGAAGCTAAAAATAGGGACAACTTCCCAGCGACTATATAACTGTAATGAAGGAGGCACGGATAAATCCTTTTCCTTATGAAGCTGTTCAGATTAACTACGATTTTGTTAGGGATTACAATAATAAAACAAATTGGAGATACAGCACCATAAGACCCAGTCGAGAGGCAGGAGATCCTGTAGTTGTTGACCTGAGAGTCATCCAATATAGACCACATGGCACTATTTATTATAAAATTAACTATGATGATGATTAGACACAGTTGCCTGTTAGACCGAGAAAACTGAATTCTGTCGCTTACTTAGCTTTGCATGTTGCACCAATTCCCATAGCTTCTACCAAATTGAATCACCTTCAAAAATTAAAAAAAGTCTTGCCAAGAGATTGTCACTCATTTTATGACAATTTATCTCACGAATAATCTCTTCATCTGTTTAATTTAATTGATTTTTAAAGACTTATTTTTTTATTGATTATTCCAAGCAGCTATATTCGTTCGATTGTTTTTAAAAATACAAAAAAAATGCTTCGTTACATTGTTTTTCTTCTGATTATTCACAAATTTGAAGGTTCTGATGAAAAATATAGGTATTTTGTTACTTCCATTACCTTCTAACTATCATAACGTTATCACATAAAAAGAATAAGTACAAAGTTAATACCTCCTATCTAACCGAATACCTACTAAACTAACATAAAATATACGAATACAACATAATTTAAAAAGCGTACATTATTATTATTCTAAATTAATAAATACATTAACAAAATTTTAACGTATCAAGAAATTAAACGTTTTTTTTTAGTTTGTGTAAATTTTTGACTTTGTCAGTTAGGTGTTATTGGCACTTCGCCGTCGATTTGATGATTTTCCACCCAAAAAAAAAGGCTTGCCCCGATCATAAGTTAAAAAAAAAATTGTACAGAATAAACATTTTCATTTCATTTCATTTCGATATTCGTAACCGTAATAAATTTGAGTAAGACCGTATCCCTATTTACTCATGTTGAACCTTCATTCACTATTGTCAATTTAACGACTTTCACACTGACCACGGTAGATAGTGTCCCGGTGGGAGCTGATTATGACCTAACATCATCTAATAAAATAAAATGAGGTCCCGTGGCATAATTTGCAATCTGTAGGTTTTACCCACTACCTTCATCTTCTTTTTCTTAGCGTGTCTCGTGAATTTGAATTCATGGGCATCCTCTGGGTCATTATACTCATCATTATGAATGACTTTTAGTATAGAACTAAACCTGAAATCTCGTGAAAAAGGTATTCCCTACATTTTGACGAGTTAAGCGAATATAAATGTTAGAAACAGCAGATTTCGTTTGTACCAGTTTGGTACCGTAGTAAAATTTGTTCATAATTATGAGTACAATGACCCTTTAAGAGGATACCCATGAATTTAATTTCACCCTATATAGTCAGCCCAGAATCTGGGTATGAGCTAGCACCTTCAGTAGCCTCTATGAGCTCTTTTAGCTTGCAGACAGCAGGATACCTTCAACTCAAAGAGTGTCTTTATCCCTTCAAGATGGAATATTCATGACGCAGATTATACTTAATAGGAACATATACGTGGGAAGATAAGAATCCAATAACCTGGCGACTTCATAACATTGATCCCCAAATAAGGGCGGTTTATTAATTATCGTGTATTAATAGAAAGGATTTACCTTTTCTCCTCGTGTCGCGCTAGGTGGAGTGATGGCCGGTGTTCCCTTGTTTCGTAGACAGAAAGGACGATGCGTGAAAACGTCCCCCAACTTTTACACCGACCAACAGATTTGAAATGTATCTCAGTCAACACATCTTAGTAAAGTGATACATTTTTACTATGGCGACATCTCTCAAAAGTTATTATATATTCCGAGAAAATAATGTTTTAATATTATTATTTTTGGCACAAAATAACAGTTTGTTTCATTGTATTATTTTTATGTCCTTACATAGCTCGCGACCATGGGGTCCCGGACCTTTGGAAGGCGTACGAGGGGCCGAAGCCAACTCGCAGATGTCCCTTGGACAATTGTAATGGAATGAGGCACCAACCGACGATTATTCCTGTTTGCTCTATGAAGGTGCACCAAAGGTTGATGCAAGACTATTGCAGAACATGGGAACAAAAATATTAGGCTATGGGTTTGGGAGGCTATAGTGGATCGGTTTCCTCAGACTATAGAAAGGCTATGGCCCCTACCTGACCAATGCTTTATTTAAAATACACCGACAAAATGGCAGGGGGTGACTTGCACACTCAATAATGGGCCCCCGAAAAAGGCCGCTAGCACATAGTGACGTAGTGACAAGGGGGCAACACTTCCTGAGGTGCTTGAGGAGTGGAGAGGTATTCCACGGCTATCAGGACAATCTCGGAAGTACGGTCAAGATCCTTACCAGTATCTTACTGGAATACTTCCTTCCTCCGAGCACATTTGCTCTTGCGAATCAACACTCAAGCCGGTCAATAAAGGCAAGAATGAGGTGGGAGCTCTGTTCCTCGTCAGTGTTCACTCTAGCCGGCCAATAAAAGCAAGCCAGAGATGAGGAACAAGACTTCTCCCAGGAGATAGGGTCCGAGGGGTCGCTACTGCCCAACAGCTCACCACATGCTGCCCTGCGGGTTTCTGTATCTCTCTTAGTTTGGCTCCTTATCCAAAACCTGTTCCGGCAAAGTAAATTCTACCAGGACAGACCTGGAGTTTGGAGCGCGCAAGCCCCACCACGACGTCAACGTAGAGATACGGCGGTGGGGTTATTATTATTATTATTTCGTTTATTTATTTTTTTACATAGAAAAAATATTTTTAAATATTTCTTGAAAAAAGGTATAAAAAAAAAACATTTAAAAATATAAAAAATAGTGGTCCGCCGGTGTCGGGAGCAGAGTCCAAGCTACCGGTGGTTAGGACTCCAGAGACAGGAACCTCCTCACAATGCGGGCCAAATCGAGGAGTACTGCCTTCTGAATCAGGCCCTTGATCCAGCCACCTAACGAGAGCCTCGAGAGATGATGGTTGAGGCTTTCAGCCATCAGGCCATTGGCCGTAACGACAATCGGCACAATGACAGCCGAGTCAACATTCCACATGTCAACAACCTCGTGTGCTAAGTCGAGATATTTTATTTGCTTCTCTTTCTCAGCTTTCACGAGGTTTTCGTCATGTGGAATGGTAACATCGACTATCATTGCGCGGCGCGCTAATCGATCTATCACCACTATATCAGGCTTATTGGCGACAATAGTCCTATCAGTAATGATAGACCGATTCCAGTACAACGTGACATGGTCATTTTCGAGAACTGGGTCGGGTGCATACTTGTAATACGGTACCTCAGAGTTCACAAGTTTATATTTCAAAGCAAGTTGCTGGTGAATAATCCTAGCCACTTGGTTATGTCTGTGCAAGTACTCGCCGTTAGCCAGACGAGAACAACCAGAGATAATATGTCTGATAGACTCACCCGGACGGTGGCATGCCCGACACACGTCAACCGTCCCGTCCTTCATAATATGTCTCCGGTAGTTATTCGTCAAGATAACTTCGTCCATAATTGCACAGACGAAACCTTCATTTTCCCCGAAAAGGTCCCCAAAACGTAGCCAGGATACGGACGCTAAAAAATCTACATCGGGCTCATGAAGAGCCCGATAGAAGCGCCCGTGTAGCTTCTTGTTTTGCCATATCTCCTTGCGGTCATCCGTTGTAAGTATTACAGGTTTGCACCAGTTCTCTTTAGCCATGGAAAGTGGGGTGAGCCCCTTGTCCACTGCGACCACATCACGGTGCATACCCACTTCGGTTTTCAAAAAATATTCCCTGAGACTGCATATCTCGCGGTTGTGGAGGGTCTTCGCATTTAAAAACCCTCGACCCCCGCACTTCCGCGGGATTATTATTATTATTATTACATATTATTATCTTTATTATGGTGTATTGGATTCCGTTAATAAAAACATTTATGTAAAATCTTATTGGTACTTTGAGGTCAAACAAAAAATACCTAGTACAAGTGCTAAGTTTTGTTTAACGGCAATAATGGAGTTTGTTAACAATCAGTAAAATATACTAACGATCGGCTGCAGCAGGTGACACCTAGAGCGGCGCATACGCAACATAGCTTCATGTTTGACCCTGGCACGTTAAAGGACTTTGTTTTGTTAAAATGGAAACCGGACGCCGATGTATTTTGTGTCCGCGATCTTTATTACGGCAAAGGCGACATATCCTGCAGGATACTTTGCCACAAAGTAGACCTGATTTAGCTGAATATATTATTCAAAATCGACTGATACAGGTATGTACCCACTTTTCAGTTATTATTGTAGTATATACACACATCTATATAATAGACCGACCGTTTTAGAGGTGCGGGCGGTGGCGTGCGTCCGCTTCTTGAGTATCACGGTATCACGCTATGCGCGCGCGCCACCTGCACCCTCTTGGTCCCAGTTGTCGTCGTACCCCCGCGCCCCTGTACCCCGTGGACGAGGATTCATATAGATGTGTATATGTAGTGTGTCAATTATTCATAAAACAAAATATGCTGTCTAGGTTGTTTGCCATTTCTTATATCGAAGATTAAACGTATACCTACCAATTAATTATTTTAAATAAATGCCAATATTGGTATATGTATTTTTATTTAAGCGTTAAAGATTGTAATGTCTTGAATATAAATAAAACAAATCTACCTCATAGACATCGAACAAGAACACTCGTTAAACCGAGATTCGGTGTCTAAAATAACACGAAAAATATTATGTTTTGTTTTTTCTTGTGTTTAATTGAATCCAATCAGTAGGTATATGTTTTACACCTACTGATCGAATTCAGTTTAACTACTGTACGTGTTAAAAAAGAAGAGGATAGTAAAAAAATGATTAATGAATATAAAAAAAAAACAAATATTTCTTTTTTTATTTATATTCTTCTTTTATTTTTTTTGCGCAAAAGAAAAGGAAATATTCAGTATGGATAAGATATTATCCATACAAAATCTCTCCTTTTCCTATTCTTATTTCGTGTTTAACTATACAATTCGGCGCATTACATAATGATGTCAACATCATGTAATGCGGCCAATTGTATGGCTTTAATATGTACATTGCAAATAGGGGGAAAAATGTGCTCATTCAGCGTGTAATACGTTTTCTTTTGTTTCAGGTTGTTTTCAACAACATTATGGCTGTATGCCATAGATGCTGGCAAAGAGACACCAATTCCGTTGAACGGGGAGTCCGCGATCAGGGCAGGGTTTTGAATTATCCAGAATGTATAGCAGAACCTGTGGCAGAACCCGTTCCAAGACCTGTGCCTGAACCCAATCCAGGACCAGCGCCGGAACCCGACCCAATACCTGCGCCAGAACCCGTGGATATGCCAGATGCAGATCAACAAGGAGCTCAGGTTTTCATGCCTGATCATGTAAGAACTCCAAATTCATCTCGGCGCTGCATTTACAGGCAATGCGGAAATGAAAATCTGAGACAAATCACAGCTTCTATAAAATTGTAGGTACGCCGTATGTAACTATCGCTTATACATGCCACCGAGTGCCCGGCTGTGTGAAGATCATTTGATGCATTTGGAATGGGAGGAGTTGCTTGATTCTGTCAACGTGACCCATTGTTTCAACTCACCGTTGCTTACAGACAAGACAAATATGTTGATACAAGCAGTCAATAATAGCCCAAAGTTCGATTTTGAATCCCCAACAAGATTCGATGAAAATGAGCTACATTTTTGGACTGGTTTAACCCATGATCAATTTAATATGATACTGGAAGAAACACCATCTCTAGCAGTCTATCTCACAAAACTAAGGACTGGCGAAACTAACGAAAGGCTGTCAACATTATTTAAAATGTCACGTAGTCAACTTGAAAGCAAAATAAAAATAGCGAGAGAATGTTTGTCACAGGATTTTGTTTCCAGACATCTTTGATTAGATCACATGAGTAGAGACAGCGTTCTCGAGAGAAACCTATTAATTCCAAAACAGATTTTCGGAAATGACGAGAATACAAAGGCCATTTTGATTTGTGATGGAATTTATATATACATCGAAAAAGGCGCGAACGTTTTCTTCCAACGTGCAAGTTATAGCCATCAAAAGTTTAAGAACCTATTAAAACCTTTTTTGATAGTGTGCAGTGATGGATACATCATAGATGTAATGGGCCCATACCCCGCAACTACTTCTGATGCGTCAATAATGCAATTAATAATGAACAATGAAGAACATTCACTGCATTGATTTTTAAACCCTGGTGACGTCTTCATTCTGGATCGGGGCTTTCGGGACAGCATCAATGACATAGAGTCATACCAATATGAAGCGCATAATATGCTTACCTTGTATTGCACGTGCCTTACAGGAAATCGAACTGTAGGAAGCTGCGCACATATTTATAATTTCTTGTGTCTTACATGGGGCTAGGGCGTCACATTGATTTTAATCCACCGGCGGAACTGCTCAATAGTATAATAATTGATGATAAATTAATATTATATAAATAATAGGGCTATTTCAAGTATTTTTTTAAATATATGGACAACCAAAGCCACAAAATAATTGGTTTTATAATGTCGGGCGCCGCATGGCGTTCAGTGTATGTATATACGCTTCATAATAGCCTATATAATTTTGTTATTTTAATTTTTTATAACATGTTTGTGGTGAATGAGAAACAATAAACAACGATTTTTAATTTTATTTTATTTCTAAACCCCATGGATTTTAAAATGAAAACTAGTCGTTAGTCTTTTTATAGGTCCTTATGAACACATACAAACGATCTGTTGGAGGGGGGGGGGGGGGGGGTCTCATACAAATTTGGTCATCGTCCTTTCATAAAATTTCGTTTCGCAGCAAATGTTTCATATATATTATTTTGGTCCTTGTATTTTTATTTCTATTATTATTGTTTCAACGACTATTTAATTTAATGAAACATATTTCACAGAAATACAATTCAATTCATTTTATAATCACATTACTTAATCACATTTTTTTTTAATAACAAACTTATCCATTAACAGAATTATTTTTTAACTAATATTGTTTGTTCAGTGTATTTTTCCATGGTATTTTATTTCAACGAAAATGTAAAAATGTACATTGTGCAATTTATAATTTTATAAATAAATAATACAGCTAATAATAAATTGTTAATAATTGCTAATAAATTGTTTGTAGTTGGTAAATAAAATGAAATTAAAGGAGATGGGAAATTCTGGGCCCAGCAGTTAACTAGTTGAAATGTGTATTAAAAAAACCGTTATATTTTTCTAAAGGAAATCACAAAATACAGTACCATGTTTCTATCTAGGAAGCGAGAAAAGTTAAATTAAGTTATGAAACTATATAATCGATTAAATAGATGCCTGAATTCTTAGTAATTGATGTCAATAATCGGTAAAATCTCAGACATATTCTGAAATATTCTCAGACATATATGAAAATCGAGTGACAAGTCCTTATCAATCTTTTCGTGGAATCGATTTATAGCGAATCGAGTTCCTTTTATTTTTCTTCAGTTGGCAATACTAGTCACCGACTGACAGATGACAGGCAAAAATAATCGGTAAGCGTTTGTTTTCTTTAATTCTGAGTACGCACGTATTTTCCATGTTTTGTTGTATAACTCCACGACCTCAGCTTTGCATATTATAAAGGACTATTCGACGGATCTTGCTACTTTGAATTACCTGACTCTCTAGTTTGGACAAATGATTACGCCATAGATCGGATATTGACGACATGGATCGCTGTGTGAATTGTACCATTGCGACTAGTCGCAGTAACTCTTATTGGCAGAAGAGTTTTGGACGTTGAGGCGATTTATCAGTTATTCGTCAGTGGCGTGCATCTCAGCCTGTAAGTACCTATTCAAGTCGAGATTTTAGCCTATCAAGCTAATTTTTACTATAAATATATCAACCTCAATTTTACTATACTTCATATAACTTGATTCCTGGATAGCCAAATTACACCAAACTTTCAGTGAGGCCTTGTTATTATGTCCTCTTATTAATAAGGCTAGTTTGATTGAGTTAACACCTGGGCCCAGGAGACTATGGAGTCTTCCCCTTCTCCTTTATTATATAGGTATAATACCATCTACTGTTATTGAATCATTTGGGTTAGGTTAGGTTAGAACAGTTAATGCCATATCCCCTCTATTGTTGGTGACTCTCAGTTACCAAAAAAAACTCAATGCCAGTTTAAATTAAAACAAAGCTAGCAACTGATTACTAAGCTGCTACTTTTTTAAATTATCCTTCGCTGTAGCTGCCAACCTACTATTTTTGCTAATTAAATACATGCCCATAATAATTACCCACAATATGTACAAAGAATATATAATACATTTCATCCAGAAGCTTGGTCAAGCTTCTGGAAAAAATAGGGTTTTTATTAGAAGGGCGGAGAAGCCTTTGGCGTAGTAATTTTGCAATTTTATTTTCATAAAATATTTTTTCAACATATAAAGTGTTTAAAATTGTTGTTTTTTTTGTGATAAAATGTTTTTTCTTGGTAATAAGTTTTATTTTAACTAAAATTGTTTAGTTAAAATAAAACTTATTACCAAGAAAAACATTTTAATATTTGAATACATACATTTGATTAATGAAACATTTGAACATTTGGATATCATAGAATATCGAAATTTAAAATTAGATTTGTTACTGAAATCCATTTTTTTTTAAAGTGAGTATTTTGCGTATTGATTAAATGATAATGATAAATAATTTTATTTCTGTAAGTAGGTTTTTACAAACACTTTTACACGTCAAACATATTTTTTTAAACTAGATGACTACTCTGAGAAGAAAGGCCAAAACAAACTCAGAGGTCACAGTCTCTTTTAAAGTCCAGACATAATCTTGTTCAGATCATGTGAAGACCATGTAGATTAGTGTCTGAAATGGTCTTTTGATGAAAGAACCACACAGATTGAGTGGACCTGTCTAGTCAGTGCACGCGATTGTCAGTAGTTGTGCAACTCAACTTAGAACTTAAGGAGCTCAACGATTCAACGAACCAAATAAAAACCAAAGAAAGGACATTTGGCTAGGCCGCAAAAAATACTCAAACTGCCAGACCAAGTTAAAAACTAACTGAGAATAAAACAAAATTAAAGAATGACCCACATAGTCTTCACATTTACAATAATTAAAATAATATAATACTACAGCGAGTAAATATTCATGTCATTACATATATAAAATTCATCAATGTCAATGTGTATATCCGGACATAATCTTGGTCAGATCATTTGAGGACCATGTAGGTTGGTGTCTGAAATGGTCTTTTGAGGAAAGAACCATACAGATTCGAGTGGACCTGTCCAGTCAGTGCACGCATTTGTCAGTTATCATGCAGCTCAACTCAAAAGTTAAAGAGCTCAATGATTTGACGAACAATACCAAAGAAAAGACATTTGGATAGGCCGCATAAAGTACTCAAACTGCCAGACCATCAGTAATCTCTTAAATGTCACGTGATACACCATTGGTGCATAAGAACTTAGGTATCCGGAATCTGGCGTTCAACTAACTTAGAGACAAAAAAAAATACCCACACAGTCCTAACAATTAAAATAATATAATACTTTACAAAGTAAATATTCATGTCACTGTTTATATAAAATATTAAATAGAATAAGAAAATATAAATAGCTAGCAAAATAAAAAGAGTAAAAAAACAACATTCACTGTAAATTTATTGGAGCAGCTCAATCCCAAGTCTTTTTGTCCTCAATATAATCTATAACAGTATAAAAGGCTTTCAGGCACAGTTTCTGTTTTATAAAACATTTGAATTTATTAAGGCTTAGTTCTTGAATGTGGTTAGGAAGTTTATTATAAAAATGTATACATTGGCATCTAAACGAGCTGCCTATTTTTTTGAGCCTGGTTGTAGGAACAACAAATTTGTGATTGTTCCTAGTATTTACATTATGGATATCACTGTATTTTTTAAACAAATTAATATTTTTATGTGCGTACAAAAGATTTTCATAAATATACTGGGAAGCTACAGACATTATATTAATCTCTTTAAATTTGTCTCCGAGGGAGTATCTAGGACATAATTTATAAATTGAACGGATTGCCATTTTTTGTAAAACAAAAATTGTCTGAATATCAGCAGCATTTCAATCAAACAAATATGGGCCAAGAATTGAGCCCTGGGGGACCCCCATTCTTACTACAGATCCGGGTGATCTTTTTCCGTTTACATCAACTCTCTGAATCCTATCACTCAAATATGAAGTAAGAAGATCCAGGAAGGCGTTTCGGTTTCCGTAGTGGTGCAGTTTTCTGATCAATGTTTCATGAAGAACAATCAATCACAATCGAATGCCTTGGAAAAATCGCAAAAAATACCCAAAGCATCACATTTATCCTCCCATGCATTATAAATATGTCTTAAAAGTCGAACACCATCAGTAGTCGAACGACCCTTTGTAAAACCGAACTGTTTGTTAGTTATTGAAAAATCTTTGAATTTGATCTAAAATAAGTTTCTTGAAAGTAAAGTAGGTGATACAATGTTTATAATTGACTTAGCAACGTCCACAGAACTACCCCATAGATCTGCGGTCCTTGTAACATTTAACATGTGAAAGGTTTTAATTACACCTTTACAGGTGACATATTGGAAACTAAATTCTGAATAACAAACTGGAACGTTTTCTATAAGTAAAGACTCTGCGGCAGTGGGTGATGAGTTTAGCGATTTTGTAGTCGATACAGGAATCACTGTAAAGAAATTTTCAAATGCCATGGTGACTTCAGAATCTGATTTAATTATATTGTCATCAATAGCAAGGCTGTAGTCACTACTTCGCTTGCATGGTCTTCCCATTTCGCTATTAATGATATTCCATCATCACCGTCATCTTAATCACACTACCACTATTTTTAATTTTTGAACTCAAGTAACGTGACTTGGCCATACAACAAACTTTTTTAAATATTTTAGAACAATTCTTAACATATAAATTAAATTCAGCAATGTTTATACTAGTCCGTTCATCATACAACTCATATAGATTATTCTATGAAATGATAATATGAGAAAAAAAATATATGAAACGAAATTCTATAAGACTGTTATCTACAAAACACAGCAACCGTAATAGCCTGGTGGAGGTCGTGGGAAATGTGCTGGATGCGAGAAGCTCGGGACCGGTAGCTGTGGCGGTTACATAAGCCGCCACAGTTACCGGTCTTGAGCTTCAACACAACGCGACGTCTTTTAGTTGAAATTATGAAGATGACACTTTTAGTAAAGTATGGACAGTCACCAGCACATCAAGTTACCAACTGTCAAATTTCTCCAAATTATTTTAACCTTAAAATGATTATTGTTAAGTTCAAAATCGAATGAGAAAATTTGACAGTTTGCTGTCAGACAGCTTGATGTGCTGGCGACTGTACCTACCTACACTAACTTTTGTTGTAGAATAATGGCTTATGTTGGCTTAAAGGCAATAAAAGAATGTTGAAAATAACAATCTTTTCGCTGCTTCAAAAGAGCTTTAAATGAATAGCATTTTCATCAAAATCGTTAAACATGGCAGTTAGACTGCTCAAGGTGCGCCGAATTTTAATTTAATCATCAATCGTGAAGGCTATTTATTGTAATGCAAACAAAAAGCAGTAGGTGATAAAGAAGTTAAACACAAAACAAAGCCAATAAGTCCATTTCAAAGGTAAAATATCTCGCATTGAAAATTACAATCAACATTGTGGCGTGGTGTTGGTATTTTTTTATTCCGTCAATTATTAAGGGTGCCACGAAAATTGCCCGTCAATTTATCAGCACGTTTTGGCTGATGCTCGCGTTTTTTGTATAAATTAATTAAAACAAACATTTTTGTTGTATGTAGAAGATACTTGAACTTTTATGTTTGTTACAGGTGGTATGTTTTATTTGCTTTATAAATTTATGTTTTGTTTGTGACTGTACGTGACCTAGATAAGTTACGCTTTAAACCAGAAGAATTCCCATAATGTTACTCTGAACCCATTTACTGTCGGACTACCAGCTATTAAAATCTATAACTATATTATAGATTTCAATTTCGTCCAAAGACTGGAAAACAAAGTGCTGGTCGTCCAGCGGCGAGATGGGCACACGACATTCTTACCAATACGGGTCGTCCAACGATGAGATGGGCAGACGACATTGTTGCCCTCGCGGGTCGTCCAGTGGTGAGATGGGCAGATACATTGTTGCCCTCACAGGTCGTCCAGCGGCGAGATGGGCAGACAACAATGTTGCCA
This sequence comes from Atethmia centrago, assembly GCA_905333075.3. NCBI lineage: Eukaryota > Metazoa > Arthropoda > Insecta > Lepidoptera > Noctuidae > Atethmia > Atethmia centrago. Next base: position 25,986,233 of record HG995382.1, on the reverse strand, counting down.
TCGCGGTCCGTCTGGCGGTGAGTTGAGCAGACGACATTGTTGCCATCGCGGGTCATCCAGCGGCGAGATGGGCAGACAACAATGTTGCCAACGCGGGTCGTCCAGCGATGAAATAGGCAGACGATATTGTTGCCCTCGCGGGTTGTCCAGTGGCGACATGGGCAGACAACATTGTTGCCGTAGCGGATAAAATGAGGATGAGGCTGGCACATGAACGTGAAGATTGACACAAACAAAGAGAGACTTGTGCCCAACAGTGGGTGAAGTCAGGTCGCCATGATGATGATGCTAAGAATTTATCAAAAACAATTAGTCAAGATTTAAGCCCGCTTGCACCAACCACAAATGACTAAATACGTTTAGCGATAAACAATTTAAAAATTTCCTTCTGTGTATGTTATTCGTTTAAAGATGACTAAACGCATTAAGTGATATGTGGTGCATGCGGGCCTTTTATGCTTTAAAGTCTAAACCTATATTAACTACGTTATCGTGTAACTCGTATGCGCATAGTTAGTTAGATGTAGTTAGTTTCATAGGTCAAAAAGTGAATCCTTCTTTAGGGTTTCGTACCCAATGAGTGCCAACAGGACCCTATTACTAAGGCTTCTCTGTTCGTCCGTGCGTCTGTCTGTCACATTGATGTCCATGCGGCTGTATCTTTTGAACCATAATAGGTAGACACTTTTTTTTTTGGGTGGTAAATTATCAAATAACTTCTCACGAAGCGAAGCGAGAGAGTGTGTGCTCTTACTGACTAAAACTCACCCGTCTTCCTTCCATTGCCTGTGTTGCCAGGGGCCTCGATAACCCTTTCGTAGTTTCCCGCGACCCCGGCAGGCATCGGCCCTAGTGGACCCCTACACTTGTGCTGACTTCTCTTTGAAGCGCGCGTGGAACTCAACACGCCGTCGACTCGAGCCTGGTCCTTATCGGACGGCGAGCTACCCATTGTTCACCATCCGCAAGCCCGCGAATAGAGATACTTGAAATTATCACAGAGTGTGGCACTATGAGGACTAAAACAACAAAAAATCAATATAAAATAATTGTACGGTGGTACGAAATCTTTCGTGTGATTTCTTTTCACAGGAACATCTACCCTTGCTCCCATTAGACAACACCCTGAAAAATCATCTGACAAATAAACGAACAATAGTAAAGATTGATGCTGTAATCATGACTATATTAAATGGCCTCTCTTCAGCGGTCACAGGGCCTTTGTTTGAGATGACGTTTATTTGTTGCGCTCCCTCTTCTTGATATTATTCGTGAACAGATATTAATATTGTTGACACACGGCTGTAGGATGGAACGAGCAGTTTCAGAAACGAAAATAACGTTCGTAAACGGGCGCTGTCCGTTGGGACTGGTCATCTCTTAGCTTCCTTATTTTTAATTATTTTCTTTTTAAATGGATTTTTCTCTTTTTGTGTATTTTGCTGTACTTACTATGGAAGCGTTTTTTTTTACATCGTCCTCACATTTAGTTATAAATTCAACAATATTTATACTAATCTTTAAGTAACAATATAATTTAAAAGAGTGTCCATGGAGTTTCTTGCCCGTTCTTCTCCATAGGTACCTACTACGCTTTGGAATAGGCAACTAGCTTCATATTTCTAACTGACCGACTCCTTCACAATTTAAAAGTGCCTGTAAATGGTTTAATTGAAATAAATGCTTTGAGTTTGAGTTTGAATTGATATCTTTGCTGATTCTTTGTCGTAGATAAATGAAAATATATGAAGAATACAGATATTCAAATGAAAATCAGGACGGTAGTGAAAAACGCTGTTTCAATAAAGTTTTAACAACAAAACAATACAGAACATCCTGTAGGTGATAATTTTAGAAAAACACTAAGATTGCTTGAAATCCAAGAACATAAGTAGCATTTATATCCAAAACATAAATCCTGATTATTGGCCTATAGAAAGAAGCTCCAGTAATTAATTATAGTCAAACGATTGAAGATACTGATAACTTTCACAAACAGCTTCGTTAAAAATATTATCTGACCTTATAATGGCTGAAAAAAGGTTAGAAAGACGTATTGAAAGACGAGAGATATAATATTATTAAGTTAAAAAAGCTTTTTACAACAAAAAAAGCAAACTTCCAAAAAAAAACTGGCAAGTGAAAAATAACTTTAATTTCGGAAGTTTTTTGACACCGACTTCCGAAATTAACGTTATTTTTTACTCTATGGTGTTTTTTGGAAGACGGTTCTTTTTTTGTTTGTAAAAAGTTTTTTATTTCACTATTTATTGGGTCAGTTTGTAATTTATCTAAGTTACAATAGCCTACTGTCAACCGATGATCACCTCGCCATGGGATCAGGAGGCAAAAGTCCCCGCGCACGTATGGGAGTGGCGCGAGGAGGCGAAACGCCGCACTATGGGAAAATCGCGTATGTTTCGTCACAAAACTCCGTATCTCAGTTGTTTCAAAACTAATTGAGCTGTAATTTTGCACACATATTCTTGGATGTATAAAGTTTAGTGTAAATAATTTTAATTTTGAAAATTATGTTTATTAATTTATTTAAAAAATAAAACTTAAAAAAATACATGCGTTTTATAAGAAACAAAAACAAAAATGGTCTTAATTTTAAATTTACTTAAAATAGTTGTGTAAATTTACTTAAAATGGAAACAAACGAGAAAAATAAAATACAAAATTCAGGAAGTTCCTACAGATTTTCGTTGATAGCAAGCAGGGCCTTGGCTTCATTTAAAAGTTCTTTCGATATTGTTTCTGAGGTATTTCTCAAACTTGATATATATGGATCAGAAGTGTACAATAAGGTATGGAACACGTCTTCATTGGTAGCCGCTCTTGAACACTTTCTAGAATGATGAAGTCTTAACTTTTTGTAATCCTTATTTCGGGATTCTTGCGCGTCTTCGGACAATTGTCCAATAGGTAAAATAGCTTATTGCTCAATGATTTTTTCTCCGTGAATAAGTATTTTATGCACGGAGGAAGGCATATAATACCAATTATAAATATTTACGTACAGTTGGGCTGTACTATATGCGTATTCACCAAACTTTTTTGAATTAATAGCCATTCCAGATGACATAGTTTGTAGTATTCTGTACATTCGTTTTATAAGTTCTACGTCTACACCTGTAATGTCTGCAGAGCAAGAGTAATTCTGAAACAATCTCCGAGCTGTGTTTCCGTCATTACTATTTCCAGTGCCTTGTCGAGGTTTATCGACATGCAGTCCCATTTCCTCCCTAAACCGCTTTTGTATCAATTTTTTCTTTTCGTCTTTATTTTATTTTATTTTCCGGTGTAGTAGCTGACCACTTTTCAAAAGACAAGTTATAAGAAATATGTAAGATCATCTCCATACTCCTAATCCAAGCATGTAGTGTTGACAGTCCGTATTGAAATGAACTTTCGTTCACATCTCGTATCCTAACTGCTTCTAAGTTATTCATTTGCCGAGGAGTAGCACCACAAACTGTACAAGAAGCGCTCGAACGAGTTTCAGTTAAAACTTGTGCCACTTTACCATCAATCATGGTTAAAAATAGGACATGAGTAATTTCGATTACCTCGCTATTCTTATTTATCAGGGAAGGAGACAGATTTTGTATTTGATTGTTGATATCAGCCACAACAGACGCGGTTTTTTCAGGAGTTTCTTTGGCAAATTCTAACAATATAGGTCTGCAATATCTTACAGATGAGCAAGTTTCATTCTTCCAAACAGTATTAGTTGTCTCATTTAGGAGTCTAATGGGTACAACTGAAGCAATAAAAAGGTTTGCACCTGATATAAAATCGCTTTCTTCGGGCAAAACTTGCTTGTACTCACTCTGCCCTGATGACCCGTCACAACCCCATTTTCAGAACAGTCTCAACTTTCTTAAACCGTTTTTGTAAACTGAACCAATTAGTAATATACGTGCCACAGTATGATCCAACAAGTCCTGCAGATTGACTTTTGCACTTATGTTAGTAATGGTTATGCTCGAACCTGGTGGGTAACACATCTTCTTCGCTTCGACTAAAGTTGGATAAGAAGGAAACACTTAGCAGTTTTTGTCCGCCAAACAAAGTCGAAGTTTGCCATACTGTTCTTTGTTAAGGTCTAAGTCAATAAATGTCCGTAGTGCTTCTTCCTTTGAAAAAGGTGTAACATCTTCAGGGTTCTCAGTTATGTATATAACAATTTTTTTCTTATCGTTTTTGAAGCAGTTCGTATAATATTAACGATTGCGGCCTCTTCCGTCTCACCCATAGACCGTAACTCCTGAGCATATGCATTGAGCACACATTCCAATCCGTACTTATCTTGTACTAATTCCATGTTTAGTTGAGTGTTTTTCTCTATTCAAGTGTTGTTTTCTGGTAAGTGGATGCATACCGCAACCCAATCCGGTGATGGCACGTTAAATCAAAATTACATTTCTTTACATTGCGATAGATCTTTTCAATCAAAAAGGGGTCTTAACATTCATATTTCAAAAAATCATCGTCTTTGTATTAGCCAGAACGGCCCTGCTCTAAATTTAGACCCAGTTTCTTTACCGGCACCTGTTTCCGACAGTCCAAATTCTACCCCATTCCATTTGTACCTTAGTTACCTAAAAAATAATGTGCCTGTTATCAAACGAGTCCCGCGCGGCGCCAGGATCTCCGTCGCAAACCACCTTTCAGGCTTGATTAAAAAATGTGTGGAGCGCAACCAAATTGTAGACTGGCATAATCTCTTCCTTTTTTCGTATACCACTTTGCATGTCAAAAAAGATGAGGCTACTATTTCTCTAACCCAAAAAATCAAAAATAACTGTTTGACAAAAACATCTTCACCTTTTGATTCTCCCAAGAGGGGAACATTATCTAGAATTAAATTAATTGAAGGCAAAATTGCCGACGGGGATCTCAAAGGCGCCACACGTCTTCTTTTTACTAACGACGTGTTGTCGCCTGATACTCCTGATACCCTTTCGGCTTTGAATCCGAAACATCCCCCGGCTCCCGTGATCCCGTATTTTTTCGACTCTCCTACAGCAGACCAGGCCTGCCTCGAAATCGAAGGCAAAGACGTTATTGACGCAATAATTTCTTTTAAAACCGGTTCAGCGGCCGGCCTGGACGGAATCTCACCCCAACATTTAAAAGATTTAACTTCTTATTCTGTGGGTGATGCAGGTGTGCAGCTTATTTGCTCTATTACAAAATTAATAAATTTTATGTTTTCAGGCAAAATCAACGCTGATATTGCCTCACTTTTATTTGGTGCTAATTTGATCGCCCTAACTAAAAAGGACGGAGGGGTGAGACCCATTGCTGTGGGGTCAACTTTAAGACGTTTGGCATCCAAAATTGCGGTGAGACATATCAAATCTAAATTACAGTCTGTTTTCGAACCTATACAATTAGGATTTGGCACGAAAGGTGGGTGTGAGGCAGCCGTCCATGCCTTAAGAACCTACCTTTCGTATGATGATTGCAAAATTGTAGTCAAAATTGACGTCAAAAATGCTTTCAATTCAGTAAACAGGGATGCCATGCTGACAGAAGTTAAGAACAAAATTCCGGAACTCTATCAATACCTGCTTACCTGCTACGCAGAACCTTCAAAATTAATTTACCGTTCCCATGAACTATCTTCGGAGGTCGGCTGTCAGCAGGGCGATCCCCTCGGGCCAGCAATATTTAGCTTGGCTATAAATCCGATTATTCAAAATTTAAAATCAAAATTTAACGTTTGGTATTTGGATGACGGAACCCTGGGAGGCGATGTGGACACTGTGTTATCTGACTTATCAGATATAAAAACAAATTTCGAAAATATTGGTTTAGAATTAAATTTTAGCAAACGTGAACTCTTTATTCTAAAAACTTCTTACGGTTTGGATAATTTAAAATCCAAATTAAATTTTCTGGCACCCAATATCAAAATAGTAGACAGAAAGTCACTTTGCCTCCTGGGTTCTCCCATCTTTGAAGAATCTTTTCCTGATTATATTACTAACACTATTTCTAAATTCCAAAGTCACGCAAATTGTTTACTCGAAATCAGTCTTCATTATGCTCTTATAATTCTAAAGTTTTGCCTTTTTGTCCCTAAATTTACTTATGTGCTTCGCTGTAGCCCTTTTTGGAAACATCCAAATTTGCTTTCACCAATAGACGATTTAGTCAAAACTAGTTTAGAAACGATTTTAAATATTCAGCTCAATGAACCATCTTGGTTACAAGCATCCCTCCCTATTCGGTTTGGCGGTTTAGGAATCCGCAAAATTTCGAGTGTTGCTTCCCCAGCCTTTTTGTCGTCCACCCAGAGCACGTCACGTTTCATAGGTAATGTCCTAAGGGCTTTGCCCACAAACTATGAGACTGCGGGCTTGGAGGATGCCAAGAATGCTTTTCAAATTGCTTGCCCGGGTAAAGAATTTCCATACAACCTAAAATCTCAGAGGAGCTGGGACGATATTTATTGCGATTTAACATACAAATCGATTCTGAGCCGCAGTTCAGGTCCAGATCGCGCAAGACTTTTGGCGGTCGGAACCAGAGAAGCCGGTCATTGGCTACATGCCCATCCTTCTCCATATACCGGCACCTTCCTGGATCCGACCTCGCTTCGTCTGGCGACTGGTCTGCGGCTTGGGGTCACGGTATGCACTCCACACACATGCCCTTGTGGCACGGACGTGGACCGACTGGGTCACCACGGACTTTGTTGTCAAAAAAGTGCAGGCCGCTTTTCAAGACATGCAACACTTAATGACATAATCCGCCGGTCTCTTGCCAGCATCAATGTGCCTGCTCTTCTTGAGCCGACTGGCATTGTCAGAGATGATGGCAAAAGACCTGATGGTGTGTCTTTGGTCCCGTGGAGTTTGGGACGGATGCTTGTGTGGGACGCTACCTGTGTAGACACACTGGCACCGTCCCACCTCCAACGGACTACTTCTAAAGCGGGTGCAGTGGCAGAAAATGCCGAAAATCTGAAAGTTATTAAATATGGAGGCCTTGGCAGAGAGTAGGTACAACTTTGTGCCCTTTGGCGTCCAGACCCTCGGTCCGTGGGGTCCCAGTGCGCATAAGTTATTTGCGGAAATCGCGAAACGTCTAGTTGATGTAATTGGTGACCAAAAAGCTGGCGGCTTTCTCGCGCAACGCATCAGCATTGCAATTCAGCGAGGAAATGCCGCCAGCATCCTCGGTACAATGCCCCGAGGGCCTTTTTTAAGCTTAACTTAGTTTTAATTTAATTTAGTTAATGTTAATAATCATCTTGTAATTTGGTTATGTAAATAAATATATTATTTAAACTAAGTAAATATTAATTCCATGTTTTTTCGTTCTTTTGTTTTTTCTGAAGATTCTTCGTACGGTTTTGAGGGTCTGCCGCCACTACTTCCAGGCTTATTAGGGTCATTAACCGTGACCCGATACTCTAGTGGAACACGAAATTGACCATCTAACCAGCTGACGTTCTTACTTTCAAAGCGGTCTTACATCCCAGATGCATTTCTCCAGCGTTCGTTACATTTAGATACCAAGTTTCTTTGAATGGAGGAGACCACAGTAGCCATATTCTCTGGTGACAAATTGAAATTTTCTTGTAAGTAGTCTTCTATATTATACCCATTTATCAACAAATTGCACAACACTCGTTTACTACAAACAAATTCACCCATTATTCAAATTAGTCAACTTTGCAAATAGTTGAAAATATGGTATTAACTGCTTTTTAGGGCAACTGAATGTTTGACCAACAACTGTGAATGTTTCAGGGCTCACAATCCTTTTATAGGCCTATGAAATAGTTCTATGTGCAAAAAGATAAGATATTAATAATTTGCACTCTTCCCATAACCAATCTGTTTTTATTTCGACCCTAATAGATAAGTGACCATATTTTATCAAGTAAGGTGGTCAAAACTATATCAAAACCACAAAAAACTATTAATAATAATTATCACTCTAATGAACTGTTTATCAATTTGACCTTAATAGATAACAAATGATTTTATGAGAAATAAAAAGAACCTGAAAAACATATAATTTTTATCTCGCGATATGTTTTGGCACCGTGTCAGAAAAAGTTCTAGTATGTGTAAATTTTTTTTGCTCCTTGCGTAAACTAAAGTATAAAGATCTTAATACAATAATAATCTCGACAGCAGCAAGCAGCGGTAAAGGGTAAATGTCTCGTTAAAAAAAAATACCCTAAAAACATATCATCTTAAACTATATTGGTTAATTTTATTTTATCAATGCAATATATATAATATTAATTATGAAACATTATAAGGAGATTATAAGCATTTCAAAAATGTATAATACTTGTACATTTATATAAAAAACTTTCGAGTAATGTGGCGTTGAATTGCAGTAACGTATTGCGTCAAAATTACGTTATTGAACAAGAGTTAGCTTTCATGCCTTTTTATAATATGATTAACAAAAAAAAAAAAAAGAAAGCTTATTTATTAGACTATATTAATTTATTATTTTTATTCCATAACAACGGTTTTGAGACGGCTTTGTATGGGGCTTTCCCATAGTGCGCCGGGGCGTGACTCCGCTGCCGCGAGAAATCGCGGTACAGCGGACGGAGCTCCGGCGGGATCCCATGGCTACATGGAGAGTACGGTTGTCGCAACCCTATTCTGGGCACGCCAAGATTGCGGCGATAAGTCCCCTCTTTGAGGAGTGGCTAGAGAGGCGCCACGACGTCCTCACCTTCCGCCTGACGCAGGTCCTCACCGGATACGCCAGCTTCGGGAGGTTCCTGTGTCAGATAAGGCGGGCGGAAACGCCCGGGTGTCCCCACTGTGTGGATCGCTCGGAGGACACGGTGGAGCATACGGTAGAGGTCTGCCCGGCTTGGGCAGGAGCAGCCCTGGGCGTCGGGAATCCCGGGCGGATTTCCGGCCACCATAGACGCGGGCTAGTTGACGGTGAGCAATGGGTAGCTCACCGTTCGGTAAGGACCAGGCCCGGGTCGACGACGCGTTGTATTCTACGCGCGCCTCAAAGAGATGTCGTCAGCACAAATGTAGTGTAGGGGTCCACTAGGGCCGATGCCTGCCGGGGACGCGGGAAGGTACTAAAGGGTCACCAAGGCCCCTGGCAACACAGGCATCGGAAGGAATACGGGTGGGTTTTAGTCAGTAAGAGTTTGACACTCCCTCTCGCTCCGCCCAGAGCGGGTGAAGTTATTTGATGATTTCTCACCCAAATAAAAAAAACTGATGATCACCGTTTACAAAATATTGATTTTCCCGATGCATTTGTCACGAGCACAAATGGCTTAGCAACCATATTAAAGCACCTAATTGAATCGCAAACCGTTAAATACTTATTATTAAGTAGTTCCGGTGGCCGTCTGTAATCTTCATCATAATTTCTACTCCACCAAATGCTGCTTTCCGAGAGCAAATGCACATGTTACTATAAAAAAATACCCAAATCGCTATAGGTGTGCCTTTAAAATTTGAGGATTTCCCTCGATTTCCATGGGATCTCCTCATCAAATTATGACTTGGTGACAATGGGACCATCTCGGAAGTATAAACTTAAAAAATAATGAATTTTAAAAATCGGTCCACAATTGGCGGACAAATCGGTGAACATACATAAAAAATATATGTAAACATTCGAATTGAGAACCTGCTCCTTTATGGAAGTCGGTTAATAACGAAGTGGCTGAATTCTTGTCCAAGCAAATTTAAAAATATATACACGGAATAATCGCTGTTGAATAGATGTGATACTGTTGCACTGTTAATTGCGCTAAGACTTCGTTCTGGACACATTCCGTGTAATAAGTTTTTATATCTAACGGCGAAATCAACGACGAATAATTGTGATTTTTGTATTAATTCCGTTGATGATGTTTATCACATATTAATCGAATGTGTCCGTCTGCAATGAGGAATTTAGAAATTAATTAGATTGCAGGATTAGAGAGATAGGTTACTGTAATAGTATTCTAGCTGTGCCACTTTCTGATGCAGCTAGAGTACTTTACAAACTAGCTATGCTAAGGTTTTGTTAAATAGAGATAAGTATGATTTTGTTAAGCCAACCAGGGCGGCATAATCGCATGTGCGATTAAGCCATATTCCCTTGAATAAAAAAAATAAACGGAATCATCAATACGACAAAGAAAAAGTTTTAAATATTAATTATTTGTATGACTAAAAATAACCCCGTGTGTCCCTACCCTCGAGTATGACGCAATTCACTTTTCCTTTATTATATCCGCCATTGTCAGCGGAATCGACGGCGATTACAACAAAATGTTGTCCATCCAGTCTTCATTAAAGTCTCGCAGTACATAAAATTTATTTTATTTCGTACTGTATTATTGCTTTAACAATACCTTCTTATTTATTCAATGGTGTTATTATTTCTTCATGGCCAGTTATTGTTACGTTCTGTTTAATTTTATCATCGTTCGTTTTAATATGGAAATACTTATCGTAGACCGATGTCAGAGGAATCAAGACCGTTATTGATGTCTTTCAAAAGGTCAGGAGCATTACCAGGCCTTCTATATTATTTTGTGATTGCGAAGACTTAAATGGTGTGCTAACTTGAACGATTTACGTACATTTGATTGTTTTCCTGGCATAATTCCAACGCTGGATAGTGGCAAATCAATTGCTGCCTTATTGAACTACTGGTCGCTAGCGCGACTGCTTAGTATGAAGGACATCATTATCATCTGCCTGCCTTTCCCCAACTATGGTCGCCTTCCAGTCTAACCGGATCTAGCTGAATACCAGTATTGTACATAGAGCGACTGCCTATTTGACCTCCACAACCCAGTTACTGGGTAACACGATACCCCTTGGTAAGACTGGTCGTCAGACTTACGAGCTTCTGACGACCGGTAACGACTATCAAAGATCTAAAAATAACAGAAAGGACCAACGGCTTAACGTGCTTTTCAAGGGCGGAGGGTCTCGGGTATGTAAAGACCTCAGCACCGAAGTGGAAAGCTTGCAGCAGTGATTCACACATAAGCAGTCAAGTCTGCTCGCGGCATACTGCAGTATAATGTTGGGGCTGGCCCGCACCCGGCGCACCAAAGAGGCGCATCTTTTTCGCATTGTAGCGGAGAAGCAGTCGACACGAGCATCAGCAAACATCCTCAATGCGCTACAGAAGCGGAACAGCCCCATCAATACTTGGAACGCATTATTATATTGAATGCGAAGCGCGCTGTACGATTTTTGAGTATAATCTACCCACAGGCTGCACGTGTAGAATGAGGTGCAATATGCACGAAATGAGGTTTTTTTTAACTACACTAGAACAACGTGAAAATGTATGTGTATTTCATTTTAATTCTGAATAATATCCCTCTGGTCGTCACTTTATATTCATTGCTGAACTAGCTACTATAATAAATTGTCAATCATGTTATCGCCGCCCCCGCAGAATAAACGCTTAAGTGCTATTGCGGCGGTTTTGATGTTAAACCATATTCGTAATGTATAGGTCAAAATACATCACCTCAATTCTTTTTCAGATTTTTTTATCTAGTATTTGTGAAGTTACGAAAATTTATTACTTTATTCTTTATTTAAAACCAAAATCAAAAATCTTGTAATGAAATGGTAACTATAATTTCATTGATTTGAATTTACCCGTGCTCATTGATGCGCGACGGCGCGAGTGATTATTAGAATGACAGATAAGATGGAATGACCGACTGACATGAGAAAATGTCAGTTGGTTGTCATGTTGTGCTTGTCATTGTGATATTTTGAGGTTATAAACTTATAAACTATTGTGTTAGATAAAAGACGTGAAGATTAAGAAAGGGAGACGATATTCGTGAAATCATAAGCTTTGAATGTTGTTCGTTTATTTACAGGTAAAGTAATATTTTGTAAACATTATATAGGTACCTACCTATTTATTTTACAAAATAACCTTTTGTAATACAATAAAATCTTTATTTACAGAAACGCAATTGAGTTTATTACGAACGTCGGTTACCTTAAATAAGATATATATGTATATGCGTACCATAATTAAAGCCTTTCAAGTACGACTGAAACATCACTTAACGGCGTAGTCCATTGCGCGTTTGTTCTGGTGCATATTTTAATACTTTAATTCCCCAACATGCAATCTGTTGTGCAAAATGTTATATGCCTATCGATATACCGTAACATAATGTTATAATTCGGACTTTGATGATATATTATCCAGAAGAAAAACTTAATCACCTATTACATTATCAAAAACTTTTCGACTGCACCAGAATAAACGCGTAATAGCCCATGAATGGTATCACTGTACTGCGAAAAACGCAATGAAAATTCAAGTGATATTACATTGCAAAACAAAAAAATTAAAAGTTGACAAGAAAAAAATCAAAGTAACATTAACGATAAAAAAAAACTAAAATATTTCTGTAAAATGTTTTTTATCGATAACTCAAAAACGGTACCTGCTTTTAACACTTAATATTAATTAAATAACCTACAAAAAAAACAATCTTTTAAACGACATAAAAACAAACTTCTATTCGGTGTAGTCATAAAGTTATGGATCAATTTAGGTTTTTTATTTTGCCTCTAAAATTGACTTTTTACACTTGCGCCTTTATTCTGCGGGGGCGGCGTTATTTTGTTTTATTGTTTTTTATGAGCGGCACAAAAACCTGTAGGAGAGCTCAGCTATCTATCTATCTTAGAAAAAATCCTTAGGACATACAGGTCAAGGAGTGTCAGTTTTAAACTCAAAATTAAAGCATTTATTTTAATTAAACCATTTACTGGCACTTTTGAACTGTCAAGGTGTCAGTCAGTTAGTCAGAAACTTGAAGGTAGTTGCCCGTTTCAAAACGTAGATCTCTATGGAGAAGAACGGGCTCCAATCGCCATGGACACGCTTTTAAATCAAGATATCAAAATTCTCAAATTCAAGAGTTTCTTCGTTCAACGAGTCAGGTCATAAACTAGTGAATCTATTTGTTGGGGTGTAATGCCCAACAGTGAAAATGTTATGTAGACTTGTTAGGTATGTTCTGTTCTGTTATGTAAATGAGTAGACGAATGATTCCCTTGATGGATTTATTGCTACTGAATATAATTACACAGTTGTAACACTTAAATGCTATGTTAGAGAAATGCACAGCTAAACAATATCGATGTGCATTATTGAGTGTGACGTACAAACTATCACAAAGGTCAATGTACAGCGTAGCTCGTACATATTGCCCACTCACAAAAGGTGACTGTAAACAATAAAAATGAAAATTTTATGTTAAATAATAAAATGTTAAAAAACGATATAAAATGTAAACGAAAATAATCTAATCAGAGCCTTATACAATTAAATCACAACGCGCAATAGGCGACGTTGCTTTGTTGAGTGTACGTGCACTTGTTAGGTGCACTACGCTGCTGTTGTCTGTGACGTCAAATACGGCTGCGTTGTCCACAATGCTTACGGTCGACTTCCTTCGGGGCGGTGGATTGGGAACAGGTGGTGCATCAGGTTCTTCTGGACTCGTGCAATGTTTGCGAAGTCGGTGGTAAGCATATATTGCACCTGCTGTCGCTGCTACTGCTGCCAATACGTATATGACAACATATTGGTGGACATCGTGATATGTTGCCCGATCAGATATGATGTCTCCTGCGGCCGCGGCTTTCATCTGTTCTATCTGTTTTCCCAGATCTTGCAGTAATGAGCTTTGGTTCATTACCGTCTCGTTCTCGGGTTCTTGTTTCAAAACCGGTACCGATAGGTTGATGATCCGATCGAGGGATTTCCATCGTAAGTTCTTCGACCTGGGCGTGCATTACATCCATCTGTTGCCTTTGGGAATGTACAGTGAACATCTCACTATTGATAGTGCAGTCGCTACCGAGAGTCATTACCCTTGCGTTGTTAAGTAGTGCAGTTGAAACTTGATTCCCGCATATGACACGTATTTTGCAAGCGTCACAGCAAAAGTATAGATAGCTGTTTATGTTGCTAAGTTCCAACCACGTGTTTTGACAGCTCTCATGTTTTGTTTTGCAGTCAGATGAGCCTTGTCTCTTCTTGCAGAGGCTGTCGTCGGACTGCATGTGGTATATTGGTGACTTCATGGGGCACAGTAGAGTCGTACTGTCGTAGTGCATGCATTGATGTAGGTCGGTTCCAGTCAACGGTAGGTATGAATCCTTCTGTATGTTAATAGCTAACAGTTCCGCTATAGGCAGTAGGGTGACCATGTCGAAGCCATTCTTTTTTGGGACAGGAATGACGTGATAAACTTCGTAGTTTTCTCTACTGATTAACGGCACCCGTATCTCAATGATTAGATATCTCTCTGTCATTTTTGCCTTCACTTGTAGAAGCTGATATAGGTGAAAGAAATCATCTTGAATGTTGGTGATGGGAAGTGCCACATACTTTGAGAGCTGACCGGATATGACGTTCAATTCGTCCCGTAGTTGTTCTGGCGCAATGAGGTGTAAGTACATCTTGCCGTTGTAAATGTTTGTTACAGTATCCAACAGAATCTCTTGAACGTTTCTTAGATGCTCTAGGAAGCTATTTGCAGAGATAGCTGACATCACAAACTCGATTGATAGTTCTTGAGACTCAATTTCTTGCTGAATGTTGCTCGTTAGCTTGTCTAGGCTTAGCAAATGTTGATTGAATAATTTATATTGTTTTGCGATTGTTTCTTCCGATCTTCTCAGTACATTGTATTCGGCTTCTATTATAGTTGTCTGATTTTTAGACAAAAGGGCCAGATGTTTCTCATTTTCTTTGATGAGTTGTATATCCCGTTGATATTGTTCGGCGAATTGGTCATCCAATACTCCGAACAGGGAACGTGTGATTGACCCGACACCGTTGATAAGGCCGCGTTTGCTTCTCATATTTATCCGACCTTGCGGATTCAGCAACATACGGTTGTAGTGTTCGAGTTGAGCGAACGCGTGATGTAATTTTAATGAAATTACGTCACATTGAGTCTTCTGTTTTAGTTTTAAACATATGTTTTCGAGATGATCATTGAATTTGGTGAACACTGCTGTACCATGCCAGTAGGGTTTGACGTCGTAGTAGACAACTATCTTCCACTCGTCGCGAATCAATTTCATGTCAGTGGTTTTATCGAAACATAGGCCTTGTTGCAATTCGATAACGTTTGTCGTGTTTGTTGTCGCGCTTGCTGGACTCAGTAGGTATAGCAGGGTCATTACTAATCCGATCAAGTTGATTTTGCCTATCTTGGCAGGTTGTTGAGGTTTTGTTGTGACCTCGTTTGTTGCTTGTTTTTTGTGTCCATTGTCGGTAGAGATTTCCTCGCTGTCTATTGGTAGAATAGATATCTTTGTTATGGGTCTTTTTATGGAGCCGTTTCTTGTTTTCAGGGTCACGACACGGACATATCCGTCGTTTCCTGGGTGAAGATCTGTTACCCTGCCCATCAACCATTTCCGTGCGGGCCGCTGGTCATCATGTACAACAACCAAGTCACCAATCTTCACGTTGTTCTGAGGCTTCTGCCACTTCGTTCTTGCTAACAGTTGGCACAAGTACTCGTTTTTCCACTTCTTCCAGATTTCTGTGTATATTTTTCTAGTAAGGTCCCATCTTGTCCGGGCGTCTTCTCTTGTTTCCATGACGGTCAACCCTGACCTCACTGTTAGAAAGTGTGCCGGCGTTAGACATTTTCACTCAGTGCACACAGTGGTCTGGAGTTTAGACATGCTTCTAGTTTTGTTAAGATTGTGGTGAACTCCTCGAATGTTAATTTTTGCTCACCCACCACTCGTTTTAAATGGTGTTTCAAGATTCTTACGGCTCGTTCCCATAATCCGCCCGCCGAGGGCCATGCAGGAGCGTTGAAATGCCACTGTATGAACATCTCGGCGACTTCCTTCTGTAATCGTTCGTTTTTGTAGGAGTTCTCTATTTCCCTGTATTGTTCCATGAACAGTCGATTAGCGCCGACAAAGTTCGTGCCATTATCGCTGTACATATGGCGAGGGGCGCCTCTCCTTGCTGCCATTCTGTTAAGGGCTGCTATAAATGCCGAGCTTGTAAGATCAGAGACCAACTCAATGTGCACTGCCTTTGTCACCATGCAAACAAAGATGGCTATGTAACCCTTAGTGGTTTTAGCTCCTATTCCTTTATTCTTCCCAGCTAAAGCACTAGGAAGTGGTGACGGGCGGGCATTTTTGGGGGACTGTCTTATGTAACTTTGACGTTCGAAAAGTGCTGATTTTCAGCCTAGTTTGAATAAATGACTTTTGATTTTGATTTTTTGATTTTGATTTTGATTCATCTTAACATCGACGAATCCCGTGTAGTCCACTCCTGTATGGTAGAATGGCGGGGCAGGGTTTATTCTTGCGGTCGGCAGTTCACCCATGATTTGTTGTTGTTTTGTTGGGCTGATTTTTCGGCACGTTACGCATTTTCTGACTTGCATTTTCGTGACTCGCACGCCACCGATAATCCAGTATTTTTGGCGAAGGTGCGACAAGGTGAGTCGCGGTCCGCCGTGAAACGTCATTTGGTGAGCTTGATCGATGAGCAAATGCGTTAAATGGCTGTCGTGAGGGATGATCATCGGATGCTTCATCTCTTCAGTTAACGTGGTGTTGTTCAATCTTCCTCCGACTCTTAGCAAGCCTTCTTGATCAATGTAAGGATTGAGAGGCAGTAACTTGCTATTTGATTTCACTCTGCCATGTTTACGTAAATGACTCATTTCCGTTTCAAATACTTTTTGTTGTGTTTGTTTCACAATTGCCTTAGTTGCACTGTTCAATTCTTGCAACGTGAGGTAACTCGGTAATTGGCGATGTTTCGAGTCCAATGTTCGAGCTGTTAAGTTCAATGCTCTGTGTATCCATGCGACTATTCGAATGACATGATTGATAGAGCTATGTTTTTGCAATAATTGATCGATAATGTTGATGGTTTCTGTATTAGTTTGGACAGCATTGACTTGTTTTATTGCCGTTGTTTTCACCTCTTGGTCTGAAGTGTAGACCTGTCTGACTTGGGTCCTCATTTCAAATGATGATAGCCAAATAGGACCTTGCCACCACAGTTTGTTTCCCTTCAATTGACCAGCGTACTGGCCTCGGCTTGCGGCGTCAGCGGGATTTTCACTTGACTTGACGTAATCCCAACAGGAGCGCGGTATTACAGTGTTGATTTTTTGGACTCGATTCTCCACATATGTTTTCCATCGTGATGGGTCCCCTTGTATCCAACCCAGGACTACCATAGAATCAGTCCAGCCATAGACTCGAATATCATGTTGATGTAAGGATTCCTTAACCTTTTGCATTAATTTGCATAGTAGGTGCGCTCCATTTAATTCTAGTTTAGGCAATGTTGTTGTTTTCTGTGTGGTACAATTCTAGATTTTGCAGCGACAAGTGTAACGTCTGTTGATGGGTGAATTCGTGCGTAAATAACACACGCATAGGCATCCAGGGAGGCGTCGCTGAAGCCATGTAGTTCTATAGCTTGTCTCCCGTCACATCTGAGCCATCTTGGTATTACACACTCGTTTATCGCCCTTATGTCGGCTTGTATTTTGCACCATTCTTTGTGTATGTTATCGGGAACTTCATCGTCCCATTGTAATTTGACCTCCCACAGTTTTTGGAACAGTAACTTTTATTTTGTTGATAGGGGAGCCAGCCAGCCAAGTGGGTCAAACAATTTTGATATTTCAGCGAATAAGCTGCGTTTTGTAAGTTTCTTGTTGATACTTGAAATCGAACATTGGAATGTAAATTTGTCCTCTGTCGAATTCCAGCATAAGCCCAATGTTTTTGATGTTTGATCCGTTTTGAAGTTGAAGACAGTGTTGTCGTTGTTATGTTGAGTTGTTGCATTTTCCAAGAGTGCTGGTTCGTTTGATGACCATTTTCTAAGGTTGAACCCTCCACTCTTGAGTAATTGTTTTAGGTCCGAAATTAGCTTCTGTCCTTGTTTAATGGTATGCGATCCGTGAACGAGATCATCGACGTAGAATGACTCCTCCACTACCTTTGAAGCTTCCGGGAAATTTTGACGCTCGTCCTCCGCCAGTCTTCGTAGTGTCATTATAGCCAGAAACGGTGCTGCTTTGGTGCCATAGGTTACTGTAGCGAGCTGATATGAAAGTAGACGTTGTTCCGGTGATTCTCGCCAGACAATCTGTTGTAGGCTTTGGTCACAGTGGGCCACTAAAATTTGCCTGTACATCTTTTCAATATCAGCTGTGTAAGCATACTTGTATTGGCGCCATTGTATTAATGTCGTTTGTAAATCTTGTTGTAGGTTTGGGCCCTTGTACATGAGGTCGTTTAAGCTCCAACCGGTAGTAGTTTTGCGGATGCATTAAACACAACCCTATACTTGGTTGTTGTTGACTCGGCGCGTTCTACGCCGTGGTGCGGCAAGTAGCAGTCGAGTGTCTTGTTACATGTTGATTGTTGCATGTGACCTAAGTCAATGTACTCTGCTATAAATTCTTTATAGTCTCTTGCAAGGTTTTGTTGTTTTCCGAATCTTCGTTCTAACGTTTTGAATTGGGCAGTGGCCATCTGTTTGGAAGAACCCAGCTTGCATTCCCAGTCATTTATCATTGGAAGTCTCACTTCGTATCTTCCAGTTTCTAATCGTTGCGTAGTGTTAGTGTAGTACTCAACGCATTTCTGATCTTCCACTGAGAAATCAGCTCGGTCTTTGATATCTTCGGAATCCCAAAAATGTATCATATCGTCCAGATTATTCAATACCACATTGCATTGTAAATTTGTTGTTTTGACGTGTCCGCATAGTAGCCAGCCTAAGTATGTTTGTTGTGCGATGGGCCGTGTGACGTCATCGCCTTTGATCACACCTCCTAGCATGATCTGGGAGTAAATGTCTGCACCAAATAGCAGATCTACTGGTCGGCTGCTGTTGAATTTGGGGTCCGCCAAGTTGATATTTTGTATTTGAGGCCACGATGGTTTTGTAAAGGTTTTGTTCGGTAGATTCTTGATTAAGTTTTTCATTATGTATACTGATTTTCTGAACGTGAAGTCGTTGAAGACAGAGCTGCATGAAATTGTTATCATGCCCTTGCAGTTGCTCTCCTTTTCTCCAACTCCAAATACAACTCCTTTACATTTCTGGCGTTTGATCCTAAGAAGTTGAGCTGCTTGTTCTGTTATCAGCGATATTTGTGACCCTTGATCTACAAGAGCTCGCATGTTGTACTGAATTCCATCAGCTCCCTCTACCTTTACTATGGCGGTCGCTAATAGAATCTCCGATGCTTCTTCGTCATTTTGATAGACATGCGATGCTGAATTTGTTTGTTTTTGTTCATTGTTTTTCGATGCAGCTTCGTGTAGTAACGTATTGTGCTTAGCTTTGCACTTGCGACATCGGTTGTTTGACGTACATTTTTTGCCGTTATGGCAATACAGGCAATTAATTCAGACTTGCATTTTGTTAATTGTGTTAAGTTTTTCGTCGTTCGACATTTCTAAAAACTTTGCACAAAAATATAGGCCATGCTCGTCATTGCAGAGTGGACAAATAAATGTTGACGCATGGTACGATTTCGTAACCTTGTTGTTACTAGCCGCCTGATTCTTGTTGGTATGATAGCTGTTTTTCTTGTTTTGGAATGCTTCTTGATTCCGATTTGTTGCAGAACTTGTCTTTTGATAGTGATCTTGTTTACGCTGCGACGATTCCATTGAAGTAAATTTCGTCTCTAGGTAGTCTAAGAAATCCTTTAAAACAGGTAATTCTCGCGAGTTCTTGAGTGATTCAATGTAATCTGAGTAAGTTTCAGCGTCCAGTTTTTGTGTCAAAATTTGCACTAGTAGCGGATCCCAGGTTCTGACATCCACTTCTAAATTCTTGATAGCATGCAAACATTCTATTGTGACGTCATGTATTTTCTTGATTGGTGCTGATGACTGTTGTTGCATAGTAGGCAGATTGAAGAGCATGTTGATATGCGATGTAAATATTAGTTTCTTGTTGTTGTAGCGATTGTTGAGAATGTCCCAACACACTAAATAGTTGTCCGAGCTTATTTGTAAGTGTTGTATCAACCTTTCAGCTTCTCCGTGGACCTTGCTTTTCAAAAATTGCATCTTCTGCGCATTTGACAAGGATGTATTGTTATGGATGGCTTCCGTGAAAAGGTCTTTGAATGGTACCCATTGATTAAACTTTCTGTGAAATACTGGTATCTCTAATTTAGGTGTGGTTTTTTCTCGATAAGCTCCGGACCACATCCTGGTGTTTAATGCCCTCTTCAGCTCGATGTATTGGTTTTCGAATCTTGTATAGCGCTCTTCGTATACTGCGTTCTTGTCCCCGTTGAGTTCGCACTCGATTTCCCAATGGAGACTGTCAATAGCACTCCAACGCGCTTGTAACGTTTGCAACGCGTCCTGGAATTCCCATTTTTCTGTGATAAATTCCACTTGAATGTTGGCGACAGCTCTCATGAAGACCTTGAAATTCGCCGATTGTTTGCGTAAGAGGTCGTCAAGTTTACTGTTGGACCCCGTATCCCTCTTGTTGGGGCTCTGTTGTTGCTGAGGAAGCGATTGATCCCTGTTGTTGCTCTCAGTTGTGTTGCTGGTTTCTTCTTCCTCTTCGCTATGTTGTTGTTCTTTTAATGTGTTGCTCGATTTACCTGCTTGATCTTGTTTAGAGGTACTCGAACAGTGTTGGTTGCACCGCCGGTCCCCCTGTGGACCGCTTGTGCGTCGACAGTTGCTGATTTTGTTGGAGTATTAACTCTTTGACTTCTTTATAACACTGCAATGCTGTGTTATATAAATCGGTGGTAAAGTAAGGATGACCCGCACTTACTTCTGTAGACAGACGATCATGGTTGAACTGGAATTCACTCCATAAATTTTCCAGCATTTGCATACGCCGTTTGAAGTAGTCCAAGTTCTTCCTGTCCCAGCCATCCTTCTTGATGTTGATGCCGACTTTCTTGATGTTTTCGTAAAGTTCGCGCTGATTCTCGCAAGTATTTGCTGATGAAGTCATGTTGCCAAACTTTCCGACGAATTGACGAACTTTGTTTTGAGAAGTAGGCTGGTGCTCCACACTTCTGGTTCTTCGTATTGTGTAAACTTTTTTCTTCTACGATATGCGCTTTCTCAATTGGTTACTGGGGCGACTCGCTTGTGAGAGACCAGTCCAACCGATTCGCGACCGTAAAAGATATAAATCACACAACACTAAATTGCTCGAAGGACCAAATGTTGGGGTGTAATGCCCAACAGTGAAAATGTTATGTAGACTTGTTAGGTATGTTCTGTTCTGTTATGTAAATGAGTAGACGAATGATTCCCTTGATGGATTTATTGCTACTGAATATAATTACACAGTTGTAACACTTAAATGCTATGTTAGAGAAATGCACAGCTAAACAATATCGATGTGCATTATTGAGTGTGACGTACAAACTATCACAAAGGTCAATGTACAGCGTAGCTCGTACACTATTACTTCAAATCATAGATATCACTTCAGACCAGTCCATCCGCCATCAGAGCTACATTTAAGTTCACATAACACTAATATACCAACTATTTGTATCATTGACATCTAAGATGGATAGCGGTAATATTATTACGGCTGTTCTATCTGTCTTGGGTGGGCAGGGTTCCAAGCTATGTAACAATAACGTAGGCAGATGTCACAGAACGTAATCTAATAAACTAGGGTGCTGAATGATGATTCAAGAGCTTTGAGTATGAGATTAAATTACCAATGTGACCAAAGTGATGATTAAAAGATGAATGGCACCAATAAGATTGCGATGGTTCACATTGGTTTATAATAACGAATCTGTATTTATTTGACTGAAACGAGAACAATATGTATTGGAAATACGGTAAAGTATACATACACATAAGTGGCGCGTCGTACTTTGGTTGTTCTTTACTACCCGACTGCCCCAGAAGGCGGTTAAGGTTTTTCGAGAGTATGTATGTATGTCTATTTCTTTGCCACGTTCTGTAGCCTAAAAGACTTGATGGATTTTAACATATGAGGTGTCGTTAGATTCGTCTTAATTGTGGAAGTTACATAGGCTATATAATATTTATATAATGCATCTGCAAATACAAAAAAAGGGAGGGGACGGTTTTTTTTTTTAATAAATTACAACTGTATTAGTGGCGAATAAAAGCTAGTAATAAGTCAATTTCAAATATATATTAATAAAACTAAAAATCTTGAAAAAAACCAAATTATTGAAAAAAAAAAAAACAAAATCCCGACTGCAAAAACACATAACTGAAAAGAGAAAAACAAGCATTATATATAAACCAATAACCTGAAATATGGTGTAACTTTTGTTTGTTCCCGCCTGTGATACCAAAACTATATAGATTATAATGCTTGTTTGAATTTTCTTTAGGTACTTAGTGGGTATGTCATAGTGTCACGTTCTTTCTTTGTGTTTTTTAAGTATTTTTTATTCGCTTCTGCCCACGACTTCGTTCGCATCAAGTTTCTCGTTTGAACATAAAACAAGCAAGCTATAGCGTAGTTTTCTATCAGTGAATGAATTTTTGTAATCAGATCAGTACTTCCATAGATTACCGTACTTACAAACTCACCAAATAAAAAAATACCTACATGGATAATTTACATAGTGTTGCTCATTGAATAGTCTAGTTGACAGTTTTTGAGAAACCAATTAGTAATTTTCTTTGTGTGTATTTACACGCAAGTGTAGAAGTTTCTTATTTTTAGGGTGCCATTCAAAAGGAAAAAACGGAACTCTTATAGGATCACTCGTGTGTCTGTCTGTCTGTCTGTCCGTCTGTCATAGCCGATTCGCTTCGAATCTACTGGATCTAATAAATTAAGTTAAGTTGAAATTTGGTACACATATGAATGTGCACATATGATTTTTTTTTACATGTCCGTGTTTGGCAATTATAAGTCTCAAATATTTCGTTTTTACACACATAAACTCACGCCTACTTCCCATGGAGATAGGCAGAAGCTACTATTAGAATGCCACCTGCTACGCTCCTTACATACTCTTTTTGCTTCGTTTACATTCATACATATGGTCATACACGCACGCTGGTTGCGAGTTCTACGCACCTGATCTTTTTGAAGAACATCACCAATGAGGTATTTCTGGGGCGTCCCCTCCCGGCGTTTCCACTCACATCTTTTCATTCGCCTTGGTCGTTGCCTTTCATTCATCCTCTCAACATGTCCAAACCATCTAAGCATACTTTTTCCAATTTTTGTCACTACATCTTCATTTAAACCGCACCGTTGCCTTATCACATTATTTTTCAGCCTATCATTTATAGTCACATCACACATGCTTCTCAAGAAACGCATTTTCATACTTTCATGCTTCTTTTGCCACACCAAACATTCACATCAATACATAAGCGTAGGCACCAGCACACCATTATGAACAGCCAGTCGAAACTCTTTGGGCATCGACTGGTTGGTCACCATCGCTTTTATAGCACCATTCACTTTATTTCCCGCATTTACTCTCCTTTCCACACCTTCATCAATCTTTCCATCCCTTGTAAACAGACTCCCCAAATGTACAAGTTCAGTTACTTGCTCTACACTCTTATCATTTAATTTCACATCACACACTGATATATCCACTTCTCTTTCAAACACCATGACCTTCGTCTTATTCACATTTCTATGCATCCCTTTTATCTTGTATGCTTCATCAATCACAGTCACCATGTCTTGCACCTGTTCTGCTGACGATGCAAGTAGAACCTTCCTTTTTTTGCACATATATTTTTTATAATTTTAAAATAAGTAGTTTTAAAGTTATTTAAGAAAATATATGAAAATTGACTATCTCCGAAACTACTGAACCTAAAATTTTGAATAAATACACAAAATAGATTACAGGAAAACCTATAAGAAGTCTATGGTGTTGAAATAACATGGTAGATCTCTCAATATTATGCATTCAAACTTAGATTTGCAGTTGGAATGTATGGGAGAACATGTTTTTTAACTTTTTTTTTAATATGAATCTTATTCCGTCCCAACTGGATGTCCCATGACACCTTTTTGTTTGAGAAGTGCATTATTTATTTCTAGAATAGTTGTTTATTTTAGCAGACATTTAAATAATATTTAATTACTGCCTCGTTGGTCTAGTGGCCGGAAGCGCTACTGCTGAGCATGAGGTTTCGATTCCCGGGTCGGGCAAGTGTTATTGAGTTTTTCTATCTGGAATTTCTCAGTAGCAGCCCGGAGTCTGGATTTGTGCCCGGTTGATGGCAATAGGCCTATTATATGGGACTTAAACATAACTGGTGAAATGTGGGTGTACTACAGGCACACCTCTGCCCAACCTTTCGGAGAAACAAGGCGTGATTAAAGTTATGTTTTAATAATATGCAGAAGTATTAACCGCTGTAACCTCATCAACATACCAAGTATAATCAAAAACATTTCGCTACATAGCTTCATCATGCGTATCTATTTTAATCTATTGCTGCCTCAACTATCAACAGCGGGCTGACCGAACATTGTCCAATTAATTTGAAACAAACAATTCTCAATGCCAATTTTGTATAACAATAAAATATCTTCACTACCCTTACCCAACAATACTTGAATTACCCGGGCGATATTCGGAATACCCGGCTAAAGTTAATATATCCCGATCCCAAAGTTCTATTGTGAGTATGGTCTCAATGGAGCAGGCTTATAATTTAAGGCCATAACTGTGTATGTTTAATTGTTATGTTAATTATCAGGCCGGAGGGTATACGGGGGATAATTAGTCACTCAGACGGTCCTTTGGTTTAAGGTGCGATTTGATTGCTGCGGACGATATGCACGGTGAGGCTACGTACTATCGGCCAAACTTCCGCATGCTCACCTCTAAGGCGATAATCGTACAGCACGGCTTACGACTCGATCGCCCGATGCAAGCGTTTTGACCAATGGGATGAACGAAACGTATTTTAGTCGTGTTCGTTATAACGTAATTATGTATAGAAGTGTGACACTCATACTAGGCGCGTGTTATGCTCACTTGTTGTGAGATCATTTTTAATGGTCTCGGCCAGCGAGAGCTCTTTATGAATTATTATTGTTGACAAGAAGTCATTTCGTACTTATATCTTCCGTTTGGTTTTGAAAATGTAATATGCTGTATATGATGTAGTATTGCTATATTTAATTAGTATCAATAATAAAATATTTCCATAAAAAATATAATAATTTGGAATAAGGAATGTCAAACAACAAATTATGTCTATTCTATACACTTTGATATTTACCTCTCTCCGACACATGGCTATGCTCTGTCGGGTATATAAATTTAGTTATTTATCATTACTTTCACTGCCTCTCCAATTTTCGCGATGTCCTATGCGATGCCGGCAAACAAATCGCAGCGAACGCGCTAGGTGCGTTAACCGACACTGCATAAAGGTATAAAATGTTTATATTGACATTTTTGTGTTTTATCAGCGTGCGACTTGTTACTTGTGCAGTGCTATTGGAAAGTAAATAACTGCATTTAAATGTGTTTAAACTTGGGAACTTAAAGCTTAATATCACGCATATCGATCCCTGAATCGAAAAATTGCTTTGAAAATCAGCAATATTCTTGAACGGCCAATCGAATGATACACCTATGGGATAGGAGAAAAAAGTTATCATCGCCACTTTACGTGCAAAGGACGTACCCTAAAAAAATGTTTTTCAAGATTTTAGTTTACTACTTTGTTGGCGTGATTAATATGTATACCCATGCCAAATTACAGTATTCTAGTAGTAAGAGTCTGTGAGCTAAGCCAGGGACAGACAGACAGACGGACAATGCGAAACTTTAAGGGTTCCTTGTTGACTACGGAACCCTAAAAAGGAGCAAGTTACGTAGTTTTGTTAGAAATTGACAACATTTGGTATATTTTTCTTTTATTGCTCTGTTTTGATTGAAATAGCAAAATTACAGTAGTGTTTGAACCAATAGTTGACGCAGTTTTTCAGAGATTTTTGTTTATTGCTGTCGCAACTTTTGCAACTGCAATAAAAATAAGTTCATTATCTAAGTACCATTGTTATTGGTCGACAACCGGTTAAACAATAGGACGGCTTAATAGAAGGGCCATAAAATACGGTCATAAAAAATGACAAAATATTTCTTCAACACACTTGCTTGTAAAGTGACTCTTATAGCAACGCATTTAGGTTCATAATTCAGCGTTTATTACACTAGTATTTTTACTTTACAGTTATTTTTCTCAATCTCCGCAAAGAGTTTTTATATCTAAAAACAATGAATATTTTTGAGAATAAATAAACTATTTTAGGATACATTTATGATAAATCAATCATCAAAATTATTATCATTTCTTCAAATGATATATTTTTCACTACGAATTTACCTTAATTTGCGTATTCAAAACTTTATTTTGTTTTTATTATATTTTTATATGGGCTGTTCAGCGGTTTTGCCGTGCCTTTATTTACACCTGGACGCGCATCGCTAGCGTGGCGCGCGGAAGAAACGAAACCAGCACGCCATTTTCTATAAATACTCGTTAACGTTTTCGTTGTGTGGTTAATTATTATCAAAAATGTTGACTTCAAGTAGGGAAGAAGAGCGAAGAGCAACACGTAGATTTGACCACCCCCGGAAATTAAATCGAGGCACGAAACGCGAGTGACACGCCTTTTGCCACCAAAATCTAGAGAGAAATACCTAGCGGCCTACGAAACTATAATAACAATACAAGTCTGTTTTTTCCTCTCAAGTTGAAAACCATCGTATGAAACGCGTGTGTATTGATAATTACTCACTCGGCGCCCTTATCGCGCTCGTCTTCGGCTCGCGCGAACAATACCGGTTCAAGTGTAGTTAGTAACCAACATCACACACTTGTATCATAATGTACTAGTATGTCTGTTGTTATTTTTTGTTACCCGCCCAATACTCACACAAATGCATATTGCCTCTAATTGGACGAAACCAGGAAGAGGTGTGGTCTGTCACTAGCTGCGCTTGCCGCAGAAATATTTTCTTAAGTGAGCATGCTTAAGTTTTGCCGATAGTACGTAACAAGTTACCTGCGTGAGTTCACTTGTTTTATTATTTATTTACACAATCAGCCTATAATGTTCCCACTGCTGAGACACAGGTCTTCTCTCTCTGAGAGGGGGTGGGCCGTAATCCACCACGCGGGCCCAGTGCAGGTTGGTAGATGTCACATGACTTTGAATTTTTGGTTCTAGGACATGCCGGTTTCCTCACGATGTTTTCCTTCACCGTTTTGAGAGCAGTGGTGATGAAATAATTTACTCAAAGTAAAGCGCCTGCCTGGGTTCGAACCTACGACAATTCGTAAGTCGCGGACGTTACCACTGGGCCACCACTGCTCATTATTTATTTATTTCTTTAAAACTTCATGCACAACTAAAAAAAATGTCGTACAAAGGCGGACTTAATGCCTGAGGCATTTTCTACTGGTCAACCTTAGGGTGATGCAGATAAGAAACATGATAGGTGCCTTATATGGGATAACACAAAAATAACTATACAATACAAGAATAAATACATACATATAGCAGGAGCAACTTTGTCAGGAGAAATAACGATCGGTAGAGAAGAAAACAAATCCAGCAAATCAGCGCTGGGATGTATCTGCCAACTTCTTACGTATATGATGACGTGCCTTCACTTTAAAAGACAACCGACTGGTTGCCGTCCTGATGTCCAAAGGGAGCCCATTCTAAAGAAAGAGCGCCTGGACAAAGAAAGAAGAGTGAATGAAACCAGAGCGGTGAGAAGGACATCGAAGATGATGATTGTTGGTGGACCGATGATTTTACTATGGGCAGAGCACACAGTATTAAATATGGGAGGTCAGGTAAGAAGGATAAGCAGGTTTGTCAAGAATAGAAAACAACATAGACAGAGTCCTCACCTCTCTGCGCTGACGAATTGGTAACAACTATTTTAAAAGCAAACGGATTCGTTTTCAATATTCATAAGTATGACCATGTATCCATGGTCATACTTATGAAGATTGAAAACGAATCGAATGGAATTACTGAGAAGCCGTTGAAGTTTATTTAGAAGATCTGCATAAGGTTATAGAAACACACATCACCATAGTCAATAATGGGAAAGATTAGGGACTGTAGAAGCATTCCCTTTATGTGTGATGGGAGAAGATTTTTCAACCGATAGTGCGACCGCAACATTCCATTCCATTCCATTGTTTTTGTGCGTGTGTGCCTTTCCACTGGACGTAGCGGCTGCGCACGTCTGCTCTGTGTGTTCATTTGTTTGTGTGCGTTTGTGTGTCTACCTTTTCCACTGAAACACATGCACGCTCGGATTAGTTCAAAGTTTTCTATAATATATAAACTAACAACGCCGTCTTGAAGCTATGCTTCCATGTGCATCATATACAGCGAGTGCTGGTTATATTGCTTGAGTGACACATCCTAACATGCCACGCGTTTGATAGTCAAACCACGTTCCCGTGCCCCATCCACGTAGCCTGTCTGTGGGTCATATTGTGTGATACTGCCGTACATTTTCATACAAAGCATAGGTAAACGTATGCGCAATGTGCAGCCATGGAACTGCGCCTTTATAGTAACGCTTTTGTGTGTGTGTATTCAATGGGCTGAAGGTATGTAGGAAATTTCTTTTGTTTTTTTACGCTTGTGGATTTTAGAGTTTTCGAGTCTGATATGTTTGTATAATGAATGATTTTTTCATTATTTTATTCTGGGAATAATATTTATTTTGAAGAAAATGTATAACAGTCCACTTTCTAAGCGACAGTTGTACCTATTATTTTTTTCTATCTAATAAATTGTAATTTTCTCGTCACCTTTCTTTCTCAATGTTGAATTAATACGAATTTGATGAAATATGAAAAGTTTTATTATTACACACAAGACAAGCAATGGAAGATTGACACCAAGAAAAAAATCGATTATCGAAAATGTTGACAGTTATTAGAAGGCGGCGATTTCAAATTTACTTCAACACCCAAGATTTGAGAAAACAACAATGCAATTCAAGCTATAAAACTGCCTATTTCAAGGTCTACTTTGATCATCATTATCCTGCCCCCAACCCAACACTCTAGCCTTCTAGGCTTCTACTATCAGTGTTGGGTCGGCTTCCAATCTTCCCGGATGCAGCTGAATACCAGTATTTTAAATGGAGCGGCTGCCTATATGACCTCCACAACCAATGATATTTTAAACTATAGATACGTTGTCCGCACTCTAAAATGACAACATGAAATGAAGCCAATTGGCCACATCGCGCTTAGTTACGCAACAACCTGTCGCGCGACACTACGTTTGTTTTTAATTTATATTGTGTGTGGAAAACTGTGCAAAACATAAAAAAAACATGCCGTCGGGTGTTTTCAGACGATGTACAAATTATACTCCAAAAGTTAAAGACAAAAACGTGTCGTTTCCCTTTCTTCACGCGTATAAGTAGCTATCTAGTATTTTCGCCGTTTTTAAGCGCCGCGATGTTGGTTCATGACGTGTCTATATATAATACGTCATTGCCCACAACACTGGGTAACACGATACGCCCATTCACATAGAAATTGAAACATTTGTATTGATGTAAGGCGGAGAACACTGATTCCTGTAACACAGGTTCGCCTAGCACGAGAGTCAGGGGCTTCACATGTACGGTTGTAATATTGGTATGTCAATAAAGTTTATTATTATTATAAAGTTTATTATTACCCTTGGAAAACTAGTTGTCAGACTTTCTGGTTTTTGACTACACGTAACGACTGTAAACGATGTAAGAATGAAAGCCGGGACCGACGGCCATACTCCACAATTGAAACAAGTAACATCAAGGATTCTGCGTCGTTTCTTTAAAAAAAACCGTAGTTACTCAGATATTCCTATAAACGGGGTGTAGGTACGACGCTCACTGTTACCATGAATTCATTACATGATTCTAGAAACATCAGTGTTGAAATTTTACGTCGATTATTGATAAATGATTTTTTACAAAGACTTTACTTATATTACACGTCAATTATATTTAAAAAATAAAAAATAACAATAAAGAAATCAAATCAACTTCGAAAAGAAATTAACTCAATATTATGAATAATACTTTTTTATATGTAGGAATACGAAATTTAACCAACAAAACGAAATAAAAGTAGGTACGAAACAAATTAGGGGCCTAAAATTTATTTTGAGGTGTTATAATATATATTAAAGTATTTCATAATTTTGAGTTAATTTCTTTTTGAAGTCAATTAGATATTTTTTATTTTGTAATTTTTACTTTTTCTTACATGCACTAGAATTTGATCAAGGTTTTGGGGATTTTTCCCTTTGCCAGCACACCTGTAGTTCGTATCAATAAGCCAGGCCGTCACACTTACACGTGTTAGCCCATATCTTGAAAACTAGTGAAGCGATTTTGATGAAACTTACTTATTTATTTATTTATTTATTTATAATTCATTACAACGGCTTGCGCCAATGACAGTAATTAATAAGTAAAACTAAACATATTACATAAACAAAACATAATTCAAAAACAAGAGATCAAACATATTCAACAACAAACTTTAAAACTAGCCAATAAAATAAAATCGAATAAAATGATAACACCATACCTTATTTATATAACAGACATAGCTTTCACAAAATATGAGACAATTTAACATGATTATCCGGATTGTGTGATTGTGAGAGCGGTGCTGGCCCAGTAGTAACCGGCCGCGACTTACGAATTGTAGGTCTCCATTAAGGCGCTGACAAGACCCAATTGACCAAAAAAGGCTTCGCTTAAGAAATAAAATTGCCAAATCTGTATAGTTTGTGGTAGCGGAAAAAATATATGTTAATTTTGAACATATTTCCCAGAACTTGGTTGTTACCAAAACACGTTTTGTAAACAAAATCCCGATACAAACTAACGTTAAACTAACCTCTTACTTTGAGTTCTAATCCAAAATATCTGTATCAAATATCAACATACGTTACGTATTTAATTAATAACAAGAACGTCTTATTTGAATGCAGAACTTGGTAGTTTTTTATTTTCGATTACTCAACTCAGTTTTGAGTAAATAGATAATAACTTCATATTTTGCAATAAATTACAGGCGTTGTGTCATCGCGCTTCTCTTTCTTTTCTATGGAATTAGACAGTGACCGCGGTTTAGGTGTTGTCAGCGTCTTAAGGAGTTTATAGCACCATGCATGCGACACAACGGGGATTGCGCGCGCGACACAGTGCGGCAATGGGATGTAGCGAACAGTCGGTGTCGTCGAGTAGGCCTATGACGGAAGTAGTTGTCTGGCAAATAAAGTGTACACAAAGTATTGTGTAGCTCTGGGGAATCTACCATACTCCTCAAAATTTTTATGGCTATCACAATCCGATCTCTGACTCTACGTACTGACAGCGAATTATATCCTAACATTCCCAGCAGGAAGTGAATAGGATACATAAATGGATAATATCCGTAATTTTTTTTATATAGAAAACGCAGGAACGCTTTCTGAACCTCTTGGAAATCTTACACTGAAATCTTACACTGTTCCCTAAGTTTAAGTAAATTTCAGCCAATAAAAAAAATGGTTCCAATTCTTTTCATAGTTTTGGAGAAATGCGTGGACAAACATACATACACCTATAAAATTTTTGTATATTTGTTTGAAAACCCTAATAGATGTGTGAATATATTGCAGTTCCAATAATATTACATAAATAGGTAGGTACGTATCGTCCCTTATTTGAAATCGGTAAAAACTAGGTGAGGTCTGCATTTTTTGTCCGACTACTCGGAGAAGAAAGGCCGAACTAAACCAAGATTGCCTTCTTATACTACAAGATAGTTACAAACTAACCTTGATATCAGAGATAATATGAATGAAATCCTTATCCTCTTCTGAAATAGGAGGCCTCATCTCCATATCCACATTAGGCCTACTGTGTGCCGGTCACGTTTCCCCATTCAAGCCGAGCACGCGTCGCAACTGCTGATCCGAACAGTCAGGGTGATGTATCACCGGGGTATGCTGGGAGCTCGTTAAATGGTATCAACTTTATCTGTTCAGGATAATGGGATCTTACCGATGGATTTTGTGAATTAAGAAGCTAGGTTTTTAAAAAATTAAAGAGGCTACGTATTATGGGTCGGAAGAGCGGTTACAAATTTGTGTCGTCCGGGTGGGGAAATACTGGAGGTTTTTTTTTTATTTAAGACTATGAACGATTTTGTACAATAAAACGGAAAGATTGCCATCGTTACAGCGAATTTTGATGCCTGTCAATCATTGATGAAAGACAGAAACAGCTCAAACTAAAGAAGGAAGTTCTAAAATTATTTTTCCCATAACCAACTTTTTTTTTTTGGTTGGGAAATGATCAAATAACTTCTCCCGCTCTGGGCGGAGCGGGTGGGTGTGTCAGACTCTTTCAGACTAAACCCACCCGTATTCCCTCCGTTGCCTGTGTTGCCAGGGGCCTCGGTGACCCTTTAGTACCTTCCCACGACCCCGGCAGGCATCGGCCCTAGTGGAACCCTACATTTGTGCTGACGACATCTCTTTGAGGCGCGCGTGGAATACAACGCGCCGTCGACCCGGGCCTGGTCCTTACCGGACGGTGACCTACCCATTGCTCACCGTCCGCAAGCCCGCGCCTACGATTGCAGGAAATCTTCCCGGGATTCACGACGCCCAGGGCGTCTTCTGCGGTGGCTAGAGGCGAGAAGGCGCGAAATTTGCCTTTGCCTCAACCGTCCCGCCTCCTCCTGCGCGAGCCCTCTCGCTCCGTACCATGGCCTCAACCAGGGCCGGGCGCGAGAGATCTCTGCCGCCGATCCGATCCGAGGGCACGGCGGTGCTCTGCCCAAGCCAGGCAGACCTCTACCGTATGCTCCACCGTTCCCATAACCAACTTATGAATAATAAATAATATTATATTAAAAAAAATATTTAATGAATTCAGATGTTTGTTTAAAAAATTCTCTTGACAACAAAGATTTGAAAGACACGTTAAAACTACAACATTAAATCAGAACAGAGACTTACATTTCAGCACGTAAGCCCCTTAGGTACTTACACCGTAAACAATAATTCGATCGATTCCTCTAATACCTGGGAGGTGTCCCAGAACAGGGATCAATGGGGCTTGAACCTCTCTAATTGGGGATCCGTATCGCGACAGTTGAAATTTTGCGACCACTTTTAAAGCCCAACGGCTGCGGCGAGCAGCGTTCGGAAACTTGGAAGGTATGCGTAAAGGCGTATGCGAGTGTAAGCGACAATGATGGACTAAGCTTTATTAAAATCTCTTCTGATACCATTAGTATTAAAAGTTTTAGTTTATAAAATAGGTCTTTAAATTAACTAAAAAACATAATAATATTTTGGGCAAAGTACTAGTCATGTGTAGTTCGCGAAGTAGGTCGGAAGAGCGGTCCCACAGACAAACTATGCAAACTAGTTCCCAGTTTCCTCGCTTCTTAGTTCGTTCGATAAGTCCGCCTTGTAAAAGCGAGAAAAAAGCGAGAGCGTGGCGCCGCGGTAAGCTAGTCACGTCACTACTACCGCTTAACAAAAGAAAGCATGCAGGAGCAGTAGCAAAGCGAGTGAACGATCTGCATTTCTCTAGTGCAAGACGGGAGCTGACGATCTAAAAGAACGACCTAGTTCGCTAAGGAGCTACGAATTAAACTGAGCGCTCCAGGTCGCGAACTTTTAAGTGAAAGACTACAAAGTACTTCAGTTACCCAGGTACCCTCCGTGAGAATATCATTAACACCAAGGCGTCGCTGTCCTTCCTTGGGAAGCTGGGGTGCATCGAATGATTGATTTTCCTACCCGTACGCAAAATACGCGCTTTGAAGTATAGTTGCGGACACCAGCCTGTATTACTAATAGGTAATGTAATAAAGCTCCTCCACTGATAATTATTTTTTAACCTAACTAATTAATAATATATTTTTGAACACATTGATGAATTTTATATATACAATGACATGAATATACTGGGTGGGTACTATGTGGGTCATTGTAGTTTTTTTTCTCAGTTAGTTTTTATCATAGTCTGGCAGTTTGAGTAATTTTTGCGGCCTACCTAAGTGTCCTTTCTTTGGTATTGTTCGTTGAATCGTTGAGCTCTTTAAATTGAACTGCATGACTACTGTCAAATGCGTGCACTGACTGGACAGATCACTCAATCTGTGCGGTTCTTTCGTCAAAAGACCATTTCAGACACCAATCTACATGGTCTGCAAATGAACTGACCAAGATTATGTCTGGACTTTGAAAAAGACAGTGATCTCTAAATTTATTTCGGCCTTTCTTGTCAGAGTAGTCAGATAGGAAACGCCGACCACATCTCGTTAAAAAAAAAATGATTGACGTGCAAGTGTTCGTAAAAACCTACATATAGAAATAAAATCATGTATCATTAAGTGATCTCGTGGAGGAGCTTCAACGCATTTTACACAACATTTTATTGCCAAACATAAAAAAAGTAAGCAATGCAGTACTTAAACACTCCATAGAAATTGAACTAGGGAATGTCCGTATTCTATAACCAGCAGATCTTTTTAATCAATCGGATTTCTCTTTTCATATATCATATATTTTCCCACACCCAAAACATTTTCACATACAAAGCAAACGCTTTTAATTCCGTGATCTTTTTCACTAACATTTTAAACTAAAAATTTAAAAATATTACCGCCATTTAACTTTACGCTATTCACGTTAAAAATATGCTTTTAAAAACTGTTAACTAGTTAAAATGAAGCCCAATCCAACTTTAATTACTAAAACACGTGTAGCTCGAAATTATTTGCTTTTACACATTTTATTCTGGGCTAGTTTCGTGCTTCGCAAATTGTTTGAGACAACTTCTATTTTCGCTTTAAGCCACAATAATTCTAAGGCTTCCACCGTGTCGTTTTGAGTTTAATTCTGTCCTGTTTTGTTAAAATGCTTTGTTGAATAAATTAGTTATTAATTAGAAAGGGGTTTATAGGTTTGTCTGTTCTATTTATATCATGGATAGGTTGCCCCATCTAATAATAAATCCTGAATTATGTACAACTTTGTTTTAAAAATATCATAAGTCGTGGTCAAGTTCGTTTTTGCCTGAGGATTATTTAGCCACATGACCACTGCAATAAGCAGACGAAGAGAATTTCCTTAATCACAAATCTTATCAGACATATAAGTGATTTCAGTTAAGATAATAGCAGGGAGCAGGGGAATGTTAATATGTTATCATCAACTTGTAGGTACACGTTTTATCTGATCTACGACATTTTCTTTGTACATTATACGATTATCGCTTGCACTCAGCCCCCGTCCACTTTGCCATAAGAATCAATCGTTTGTAACGTTTTCTAATAAACTATCACAACCTATCGATGAACTGAGCCTGCCCCAAAAACAGGGCGCTCTAAAATAAATCCCCACTGCCAGCCCTAGGGATTTGTTATAAACAGATTTAGATACAAATTGAGAGGAAAATTTCGATATTGACTTAATCAATTTCGTTAAAAGCTTGTAGTCTTAATATTATGTAAGCAATCTTAATTTACAATATTTTTAATTTTTGGTGGTGGGTTCTCAAAAAATAATGGCTCAATTTTGGCTAAACTCTTTCCTTATTGTTGCCATAAGAATTTTGGGGTTATAATAATGATTGGAGTCATTAATGGGTTTTTAGTCAGCCGTTTATTGAAGCCACCTTGTATTCTAAAATTATTTTTAATTTAAGAGCTTGTGGAATCAGACAGTGTTTTGTTTAATCAAAATAGGAGATTCTGTAATTATTACTAAAAAATAGATCCTTCATCATCACGTTCCTGTCCTTGTCCCATGTTTCTCGTGGTCGGCGCAACACTTTATCTTCCCCAATTCTTCACTATCAACCATCACGCTATCATTCACTATTTCATATTATCATTCTTCACTCATCTTACTATTTATCGATATCTTAAAATAGATTATCCGGGTTGAACAGTATATAGTAGAATAAAAAACTTTTTACAAACACAAAAACAAACGACTTCCAAAAATCACTACAAAGTGAAAAATAACTTTAATTTCGGAAGTCTTTGTCTTTGGATCTGTATTTTAGTTTTTTGCCACCGACTTTCGAAATTAAAGCTATTTTTCACTTTGTAGTGTTTTTTTCGGTCGGTTGTTTTTTTTTTTGTAAAAAGTTTTCTATTTTTCACTTTCAAGCGGGTCAGTTTGTAATTTATCTAAGTTACAATAGCCTAATGTCAACTGCTCATCACCTTTTACAAAATATTGCTTTTCTTGATGCAGGGACGTTAATTGTTGAGGAGTTCTCCTGGTAAGAACCAGGAGAACTGCCACTCACTATATGCATTCTGAAGAGCATAAATGGCTTAGCAACCATGTTAAAGTA
The DNA here is from genome assembly GCA_905333075.3 of Atethmia centrago. Classification (NCBI taxonomy): domain Eukaryota; kingdom Metazoa; phylum Arthropoda; class Insecta; order Lepidoptera; family Noctuidae; genus Atethmia; species Atethmia centrago. The sequence continues at coordinate 25,949,779 of HG995382.1, read as the reverse complement.
CCTAATCGAGTCGCAACTTGTTAAATACATCTTATTAAGTAGTTCCAGTGGCCATCTGTGGTCTTCATCATCAATTTCACTTTACCAAATGGTGCTTTCCGAGAGCAAATGCACAAGTTACTATAAACAATATAAATTGCTATAGGTTTGCCTTTAAAATTTGAGGACTTTCCTCGATTTCCATGGGATCCCCTCATCAGATTATGTCTTGGTGATCAATGGGTCCACCTCGGGAGCATACAAAGGGTATGCTCCCAAACAAAAAAAAGAATTTTAGAAATTTGGTTCACAATCATTGACGGAGAATTCGGCGAACACACATAAAAGAAAAAATATATATACGGCCGAATTGAGAATCCTCCTCCTTTTTTGAAGTCGGTTAAAAACGCAAAGCGACCAGACACTTCGACAATATTTTCAATTACCCTTACAAAATTATATTACCATTAAATTGATATATTCCCCAAATACGAAATCTCTTTAAAAACACGATCATCCAAAAAACATTTTTCCATTTTCAATTAGATGCTGAACAATAACCGCTTTCCCCCAAATAATATTTTATCGCTTTAATAAAAACATTATGACCAAGAAAAATATTAGTGAAGGCGAAAAAGGGGCCCTTTTGTTCCTAAACGAGTACGTTGAACGACTAACTGGTCATAATCGGAGCGATATCAAAGATTGGTTGAATCATTACCATAATGAAAGTATGAATGAAAGCCGGCTTTGAAAGGAATTCTTCAGAATGATGTTATTTTTCTTGTTGAGTGTACAATGTTGGTTCTTTTGATTGTTCCAGTTTTAGAAGACTTCTAAGTTTATGTAGATACTTATTCATTCATAATGAAAGGATTGTTTACAGCTTTTGTCAGTCATTTTGCAGTCGGGGTTATTCTAAAAATAGTATTGTTACGGCAAAAAGCCTGTGTCTGGGTCTTGAAAATAAGTTGGTAGTGTAATCCTAAAACCTTTAGCTTGTCCTAAGTTTTAATATTCAGATCACGAAGATGCTTTTTATTTCCATTGCTTCGGCTTCTGTTGGTTTGTTTCTTTCTATGCTTCTTTCATCATAATTTAGCCCTATGCATTTGATATTGTTTTCTGAATTTGACACAAAACCTAAAAAGCATGACATTCAATCATCCAAATAATTAATTAATAACCCACAATATTATTTGCTTTCATGCAACGGACACATGTCATTACAATTCATCCCAATATCTAATGTTAGCTAACCATTCATTATTTGCATAAAATCCATTACATTTTCGATCGCGACGAGACGGCTTATTTGGGTACCTTCGGGATGAATTGGATGATCGCGATTAATCACATGTTTCATCGTTTCGTCCAACTAATTTTAATCACGGTGCTTGTGCAAACCAATGCTACCGCATAATCCTAACACCGGGTATCGGCTTGTAAGGGTGAGTGCAGATAGTTCTATCGAATTGTCTTAAATTCGAAGTTTGTACCAATACATACCATACCATACACTAGCAGTTTACTCCGTTTGGCATCTTCACCCGCTAAAAACTGTTCGGGTCGGCTCAGGACAATATTGCCGCCCGGCTGTGCCAAATCATAGCATAGCATAATCAGTCTATAATGTTCCCACTGCTGGGACATAGGCCTCCTCTCTATCAGAGGGAGTGGGCCGTAATCCACCATGTGGGTCCAGTGCAGATCAGTGAATGTCACATGTCTTTGATAAACAGTTTTGGTTCTAGGACATGCCGGCTTCCTCACGATATTTTCCTGCGCCGTTTTGAGAGCAGTGGTGATCAAATAATTTACACAAAGTAAATCACCTGTCTGGATTCGAAACTCCGACCTACAAAGTCGTGGAAGGCGTTACCACTGGGCCACCACTGCTACTATTTGAAATTATGCGTTGTGTTTTTTTATCATGTCTAAATATCGGTAGTCAGGTCTGTGAAGGTCACTACTTTTTTTAATTTGACTCTGTAAAATAATTTTAATGAGTAAGTTCGCCAATAGTAACTGCCGCGAATCCGAAGCCAATCAGCCTCTGCTTCCATCAGCCTTTTTTGTCCCTTAATAATAAGGGTCTTTCAATTACCACTACAAGGTCAATAAATAATGGGACAGTGATTTAATTACCACTTTCGGCAAACGATTTAATAAAAAAAAATTGGCAGCCAACGGGCCTGCCGACAGAAGTGAAAAATTATCGCTCAGCGCGCCTAAAGAAGATTTTACTTCAATAAAATAATGATTATCTAAAACACAATTTAAACAATGTACAGTATATATATCATCATTCGTCATTCTCCTGTCCTTATCCCAATTTATTTGGGGTCGGCGCAACATTTCCCTTTCTTCCATACTTCTCTATTAGTTGTCATCTCGGTAGTCACCCTCTTTCTAGCCATATCATCTTCCACACAGTCCATCCATCGTTTATTTGGTCTTCCCTTACTCTTATAGCCATCGAAATTCATACTTAAGACTTTCCTCACGACGTTTTCCTCATTCCTCCGCATCACATGCCCATACCATGCCAAACTTTTCAATGTACAGTATACACAAATTAAACTTTTCACATGGTCAATTTAACTTCACTTACTGCTGCTATAGCATGTAGGCGTGAGCATGTCGGTGACGCGAACCCATGAGGTTTTCCCCTACCAAGAATTGCTTAATACGCCTAAAGAAGTTTTCACTTTAAAAACCTAAGTCTCCCACTGCTCCTTTAGTCGTTTGCTTACTGGTAAGCGTTGTCATGTGCCCAACTAAACTTTTGGCAATTTTCCTACATTGCACCACGATCCTTGTGCAATATGGCATTGTGAAATCAGGGAAATAATTGTTTAGCAAATTGAAATTGACGTTGTGCGTATAAAGATATGACAAACATGGTGTAAAGTTCACTCATCCTCCATATAAAAGGGAGGATCCTCCGACCAGACGGGTGTCGTATCTGGTGGGCTACTGCTTTTTTTTTCGGTGGGAAATTATCAAATAACTTCTCCTGCTCGCGGGAGTGTGTTAGACTCTTACTGACTAAAACCCACCCGTATTCCTTCTGTTGCCTGTGTTACCAGGGGCTTTGGTAACCCTTTTGAACTTTCACGCGACCCCGGCAGGGTGGCCTACTGTTTGACGGCTGCCAGTCGCGCCGTAAATTCCACTTGCTTGCTGATTTATGAAACGTCAGGTGTTTTTGATGCATAGTTCGCATTAGGCGTTGTAGATGGCGCCGCCACACGTATATTGAAATCACATCCGCCATTCCCTGACAACTCTGTGTAATGGCTATAACACGGAAGATTGACGTAGTGTATCAATTAAATACAGAAAAAATGTCCTGTACAAACATTTTATATACTTTGTTGTTATCAGTGGCAAGCTTCCGCAACCACTAACGTAATACCTAAATGTAACTATAGTTTATGTCAATACCTATTCAATATCCCAGTTAGCATTGACCAAACACCGGTATGCTTTCGCCCTAATACCGGCCGATCGCTCGGTAAATACCGTCACTCTACGTCACCGCACTATTTGCATATTTGATTGGGCACAGCCCAAACATTGTGCTCATTTTGAAAATAATAATTGAATGTGCTGCCGTATGATTGGTGATTGTGATAATAATGTAATTAAGGTTTTGTGTTGATGGGAATTTGACCACCATTACATTATGTTTATGTTCTTTCTCCAGAATTAGCTTACCTACTGACAGTTTTATGAGTTTATGTAATTGTTTATTTTATTTGACTAAAAAAGTCAATTTATTTTTAATTTTATTTTAATTTATTATTGACATAATCTACTAATTACAATGTTTTTGAGTTGTGTTGCAATATGTGGTTAGCTAGCGACCTCGGCAATTGATTATATTATTTTTGCCTGAGCAACTGGCAACAAGTTCGTCATGCTCCCTAAGATGTTACTGCTTGCGGTAGCGTCGGGGGTCGGGTTGCCTTCTTCCCTCAAATATGGCGACGGGGTAATGGCTGATCTTTGCGTTATACTCGTGAACAGGTGCTATTAATGGTGACTGGCCGTCTTGCTGACCATGGTTTTGTTAATTTTTCACTGTTTATTGATTTTACTTCGATGGTCCTAGTTTATAATTTGTGTGTTCAAGTTACAGCTATAGCTATGTGTAAGCGGGCACGCCCTTTATGCGTGGAGGATTTTATTTAGGTATTAAGTACTGTTTACCTTTTTAGTTTTTATTTCTGCTTGAGTCTAATTTTAGATTTTTTTTTGTTTGGGTTAGTGGCGTGTACCAGCTGAGATTATTATGGCAAATAATTTAATTGAAGGTGTTGTGTTGCACGTAGTGTAAATTATTTTGCATACTATTGTATAGAATCAAGTGTTTCTAACTGAACAGACAACAGTGCTGTGCTGCTGGGGAGTTTTTTGCGCCATTTCTTCTTCCCATCTAAAGAACTAGGAAGTAGTGAAGGGCGGGCGTTTTGGAGGACTGTCTTATGTAATTTTGACGAAAAGTGCTGATTCTCAGCCTAGTTTTAATAAACGACTTTTGATTTGATTTGATTTGAATGGGAAAAATGTGCTGATTTGAAGAGATAAATTAATGTTACCCAATTAACGTAATGGGCACTTGAACATAATTTAAGAACAGTGTTTGTTTTCTATAGTCTTAAATGGACATTGGACCTAGTCATTAGATAAGCCGATGTTCCATGTGGTGCTGGACGTAAAGAATAGCACCATCCCATTTCTTCCCATGGGTGTCGTAAAAGGCGACTAAGGGACTTACTAGAGAATGGGCAGCAGCGTTCTCTATGCATTTTAACACCATACTGCGATCGCCAACCCGCCTGCCAAGCGTGGCGATTTTGGCAAACCCCCCCAATTTTGGGGGAGGCCTATGCCCAGCAGTGGACGTCTTTCGGCTGAAATGATGATGATGATGATGATTAGATAAGCCTGTCGCATGGATAGCCGTTCATGACATGTAAAAATATTTGTACAAACCTACTTACAGAAATAAAATCATTTTGTTGTGGATTTCTAAGCTACGCCAGTAAAAGAAATCATACATTCATCAACGATATGTATATAGATACATCAATTTTACTATGTTGTTAATAAAGTAGGGTAATATTTTACATCTAATAAATACAATTGAAAACTTATATTCATTGCAAATCATTATATTTATTGTATTCTGTACATTTTTATTTCAAGAATATTTTAACAATTCTTGGAACTCAATAACACTATAGCACATCGTATTTTACTTTCATTCACAGCGAATACAAACTAAATTATACTCAAGTTTCCGTCACTCGAGCTTTTACCGCTAAAAGAAAACGTGATAATCCTACAAATCAAACTATTCGAGAGGTCATCGACCTCCGCCAAAGAATCCGCCAAGATAACTTTAGTATTAAAATCATTTTTTTTCAGTAATTGCTGATTGATATAGTAAATGTAGAGTTAATGGTAGATGGAAACGTTGGAATCGCCTACAATTTATCTTCCAAAGATAGAGCTAACGAAGTCGCGAAAATTGATTTTAAACGAAGTGAAAGAAAATTTTTACCGGACTGAGTTTTAATCAAATTGCATCTTTCTTGATCTGGGAGTGAAGAAAAATGGAGCTACGAGTTTATCTCCGAAGGATCTCGATTAGAAGATTGGATGTTTTATCTCAGTGGATTGGAATTGAGATCTGTTTTTTCAAGGTTATACATTTAGTGTAAGAATTGAAGTTTTACAAATTGGAATGCCTATGTTATGTATACAAATTATGTAGTAATAGGCATTACTAAGGCCTTTTGGTCTAGATGGCCCTATGAAATAAATGCTTCTTTTTTTTTTCTACATGTGTTAATGATTTTCTTAGATTTTATCTAAGAAATCTTGTAGAACGAAGAATAAAGAATAACACTTAGACGTGAAGTCAAATGTAGACGTCATATTCCTTGTTATTACAAATTTTTATTAACTTGCCTTGTTAGTTAGTGAGTCAGTGATAATGTATTGGTCAAATCTTGCAAGCTGAATTAAAAACACTTCCTTGTGTCCTACGGATTTGAAATTTTACATGTTGATTCTGTTTTGAAGACAATGCATTTTTATGATGTATGACCTGATTCCACACGCATAATTGGCTCCAGACGAAGGGACTCCTTAACGGTCAACGGTACAGACACGTTTAATATACGCGTTTAATTATGATAGTACGTTCTAAAGTCCACCATCACCTGGCTGGTGCACCCAAGATTGGCTCCAGTCGAGGGAACTCCTCAGCGGTCAACAGCAGAGATACATTTTTTTATACGCATTCAATTATGATAGCCCGTTCTAAAGTTCACCATGACTGTTGCACCCAGGGTTGTTTCCAAAAGAAGGAACTCCTCAGCAGTAAACAGCACACAAAACACATTTTATACGCACTAGCACTTTGCCCGCGACTTCGACCGCTTGAATTTCGTTGTTTCTTCTAAAAATTGCAACACCCCTTTGAAACATAGTTTTCCAAAATTAACATTTACGATCTTTAACATTTATTGAGGCGATTAAGTATGCGGTTGTTGTTGTTGTCTGTTTTTTTTAGTTTAAAGATCAAAGGAATAAGATTTTTCAAATAAACTGTGTCGTCCCATTTCCACCATGACAGGGCTTGTTTTTAACACTCTCCCTGCCGACAATATATAAAGCTTTTTAAGTTCAGGAGGCCATGGAGGTCACCGGCGGGTATTACACGAGGCCGTGGGAGCCACCGGCGGGTCCAAAAAAAATAATCTTTCAAGACGCCGTGGGATCCGCCCTGACCTCCCGAATTCAAATAGTTTTTACAACTACTGGCGTGCTGTTAACGGTCCGCTAATAAAAGTATTAAGAAATGTGCTGAATTGGCATACTGAACAAAATTTTTTGGGGGTCGCCGGCGGTTCGGCGGCGGATGGCAGGGATAGTGTTAAAAAGCGTTTGGTACTTTTCCATTGTATGACTTAAACATTATTTTTACCCATTTTAGAGTTAATTGAAGCAAGCAGTAAAATCCACCCGTAAACGTTATTACTCTTTACCCGTCAGGAGCTGACTTTTGAAAAACCCAGAAACGCGTACTTTTTAGTTTTTCTTAAAATTTTTCCTTACTAACTTTGACACCCCCTAAATTTCCGTGTTCTTTAAGAAACTAATAGTGAAAATCTTTATCATTTACTGAGGCATTAATTGCTAAGTTTCAAGTTTATTAACCGAAGGAATACGATTTTTATATAAACTGTATGATATTCATCCCCACAGGCATAGAATTTTGATAAATCGGTTGAGATGTTTACATAATTTGATGATTCATCTTTGATGAAACTCAAAGATTATTTCACAATCAAGCCACTTTTCGATCCGTCTGTGGTCGATTTTCGAAAAACTTTTTATTGTTTCTTTTCTATCAAAAGCATTATTACTGAGTATCGAGTTAATCGGGTCGGGCGTTAAAAACTTCCACACAAACCTTAATAGCCCTAAACCTCTTTTGAGGAGGAGTTTTGAAAAACTAATAATTGCTAAGTTTATTACTACTAAAAAAATCGAAAAATCGTTTGGTGTGTTTCCGTAACGTGACTCAAAAGTTATTTATACCAATTTTCGAGTTAATCAAGCCACGCAGTAATATCCTTTCCTGTGAAATCGACCCCTAATGGGAAAAGAGGGGCCTCTTTCCCCATTAGGGGTCGATTTTCAAACAACCCTAATACACATTATTCCTTATTTTTGGTCTTAAGTACAAATACTGAGTTTTTAGTTAATCGGACCGTGCGTTAAAATTTATACATACAGACTTTGACACCCCAATTTCCTCTTTAGGGGGTAGTTTAGAAAAACAAAAAAGGAAAAACTTCGATTATAAGATTTTTCGTACAAAAAAAAATCCCCGCTTTTCACCCCCTTAAAGGTTGAATTTCGAGAAACCCCTTTTTAGTGCTTCCTTAGTAATTTTGCATACTGGTTCCATTTATAGGTACTTATAATTTTCGTATGCAAAATTTCACGTTCCGAGTCACAGTAGTTTCGGCTATGCGTTGATGAATCAGTCAGTCAGGACAAGTAATATATGTATCTATATGTCGGAAATACGTTAGTCACTCCATTGACTAATAGGGATGCCAGCGCCACCAAGCGACGCTCGATAGAGTCTACAACATAACGCTTGACCGGGGATAAGTGCAGTTTATCGGAGGCGGTCAAGCAGTGAACACGTTTAGAAACTGTCGCGCGTTCCGTATAGTTGTGTCGTATACCTACAGCGTGTTATTATTTGATCGTAAATTATAATTTGATTTAAACTGCAAGCGGTTTTTCTATTGTGCAATAACCAACACTTCCCATTGTACGCCCACAGTAGTTAAAATATGGCTGATGATAACGAGAGAGACCTACCTTCTCCGTCATCAGAAGTGGGATTACGTGTTGGTTCAGGCGCAAAATGGAAACTCTGAAAGTGACCGTTGGCGTGCCATGTTTGAACAACAAAATGTAAACATGCGAGCGCTGATTAAAGCCCTGCAAGTGCCTAAAACCAACAATCGTGTGGATCTGCAAGGTAGATGCGTGATCATGGTACGCGACAGCTGATTTGTTTTGCTGAAAATTCACTGCAAAGAGTACCCTAGTTACCTATGCGAATCGCCTGATGACATCGGTCACAGGAGCACAGAAGCAAGCCGATTGACAGCAGAGGAAGAGCTACAACGTCTTCAGTACCAAGCCGAGCCAAGCAACCCCGCAGCCGTCTGCGAAGCCCTTCGTGTGCTTCAAGTGTGGGAAACCAGGACATATCGCGGCCCGGTGCACGAATAGTGGCAGCCCATCGGATCGCACGTGTTGTAAGCAGTGAACGACGACTGGATGTTTGCATCGTTCAACCATCCTCAGGCACGTTGGAACACAACGGTGAGCTGTATTGTTTTGTTTACGATTCTGGTGCTGAATGCTCGTTAGTATAGAAAAGTTGTCCAGCCAAATTAAGTGTCAAGCGAGTTAATAACGTTGTTGCGTTGATTGGTGTTGGTCAAACACGTGTATTCAGCCTAGAACAAATCTTATGTAGCGTAACGATTAGCGAAAACCAGTTTGAGATTTTGTTACATGTGCTTCCCAACCTTCAAAGTAATCTTATGATAGGACGTCAAATATTGAACCTAGGCTTTTTCATTAACATGTATGCAGCAGAAATATTGTTACATAAAACTCTTGTAGTAAATTCGGTTATAAACGGTCATCGACAACAAGATGATTTTAAAACTATACGAACATTTCAGGTGCAAAAAATACTGAGCTATTGCAAATTTTAAATCGATTTTCACATTTTTTTATTATCGGTATGCCTATTACACCGTTTTACTAATAGCCGACCAAGGCAGATGTTTTGCGAGTAAGGAGTTTCGCGATTTCTGTAATAGGAAAAACGTAAATTTGCACCTCATAGCGACAGGTTCATCTCGTGCGAATGGGCAAGTAGAGCGTGTAATGAGTGTCTTAAAAGCGATATTAACTGCCGTAGAGATTAGTAATAACAAATCATGGTAAGATGCAATAGGAGATGTACCTACAGCTTACGAGTAATTGTACCATAAACCGCGTTACAAGGGCTTCACCTCTAGAGCTTTTAATTGGCAAAGTTGCCAGACCGTTATCATTGATGTGTAGTGATGTAGATACCGAAGTCAAAATTGATGAAGTCCGCGAGATTGCGTCAGAGAATATTAAACGTATTGCGGAATATGACAAGGCTCGATTTGATAGGACAAAAGCAGCTGTAACAAAGTTTTCGGTTGGCGATTTCGTGTTATTAGAAAACGAAGAGCGAAATCAGACTAAGTTAGATCGGATGTTCAGAGGTCCGTTTAGGGTAGCCGATGTTTTGGATAATGATCGCTATACGTTAAAAGCTTTAAATTCTAACCGTACTTCTAAATACGCTCACGATAGGTTAAGAAAGATGCCAGTAGGTCATGTACCAGTCGAAGTAGATAGTGATCACAATGGTGATGAGCAAGCTTAAGTTATGGGAGACACGCGAGTGGGGTTCTCTATCGGCCGTAGTAAATTCGACCGTACCAGTAATCATTACGTAGTCGTAGCCCAGTAGAAATCGGTGTCTCTTGAGGAAACTCAAGTAGTCCGTGGGTGCGCGGTGCGCGTTTGTCTCTGGTGGAGGTCGGGTCTGGATAGACCGTAGTGTGTAGTCAGTGGGTGATGCACCCGGGCGATCCACTTGATGGATATGCGTATAGATTGATCCATGCGCTGGATGTGTAACAGCAATGCGATTGCTGGTCAGCTGGAGAGCCGTGGCGTTAGAGGTCTTACTCGAGGGTTTCTGTAAGCTTGGCAATTTTTGTTGCAGTAGTTTTAAATATTGGTTGATGTTACATGGCCCAGGGTAGTGATTGTTGTATTTTCCCAATTTTACCATGTTTGATTTTAAAGAGTACGATTTGGTTAAAACAAAACTGTAGAGTTTCAAAAATTTCCTTATTTTCACCGACCCGATGAATCTAGAGTTTAGACAGAATTGGCCGAGTCGAACAAACACTGCTGTTGATTTCTGGTTGCAGGTTAACACACGAGGACGTGTGCAAGCAGGATGGCCGTGTTGGAAATACGTTAATCACTCCTTTGACTAATCGGGACGCCAGCGCCACCAAGCGGCGCTCTACAGAGTCTACAACATAACGCTTGACCGGGATGAGTGCAGTTCGGTTCGGAGGCGATCAAGCAGTGAATACGTTTAGAAACTGTCGCGCGTTCCGTATAGTTGTGTCGTGTACCTACAGTGTGTGAATAGCCAGTCTGATTATTTGATCGTAAATTATAATTTGATTTAAACTGCAAACGTAACGTGCAACACTTCCCATTGTACGCCCACAGTAGTTAAAATATGGCTGATGATAACGAGAGACTTACTTTCTCCGTCATATAGATTAAAATACAATAGTCTGTTTTAAAGCCCACGATGACCTAGGTGGCAGCACCTAGGTCATCGTGGCTCCAGATGCCTCCAGACGGAGGAACTCCTAAACGGTCAACAGCACAGACACACACTTTTATCCACGCATTCATACACCATGACCTGTCTGTCTGCAGACCCAGGATTGGCTCCATACGAGAGATCTCCTCAGCAATCAACAGCAGAGACACAAAACTTGTATATACGCATACAGTTATGATAGCCCATTCTAAAGTTCACTATGATCTGCGTGCTGCACCCAGGGTAAGTTCCAAAAGAGGGAACTCCTCAGCGGGTATCAGCACAGGCACAACATTTAATAAACGCATTCAATTATGATAGCCCGTTCTAAAGTTCACCATGACCACCCACCCAGGGATGGCTCCAGACGGGGGAACTCCTAAACAGTCAACAGCACAGACACAAAATTTTATCTAAGCTTTCATGCACAATGACTCAATTATGATAGCCCGTTCTAAAGAAGAATGACCATTTTTCACCTGACCATGTATAGAAATGAAATAAATCTTAAAATTCTGCTAATTTAATTGTATATTAATTACGCTTATCATAATGTTAAAAGAAACGCAGGAAAAAAATATTTTTTATTTTTTCTTAATGATTACTCTACGTCAAGGGTAACCTTTTACCGTGTTTTGAACGCATCTCAATTACCCTGAACGCATCTCAACTACCCATTTTTACGACGTTCCATTTTACACACTGCTACTTGACTTTTTTCAACTCTATTTCTGAGTTTTATACATTATTTTACATTTTATTTAATCAGTAAGTACTTTTTTATTCGTCTGTGTATAATAAAGATTAATTAAGAACAACGAAATAATTTAATAATTTAATCATGCAGTATGTATTTGTGTTCGCACGAGTGAAACGGATTTTTTTGCCATTTGACAGTTGTGCGATTGTTTGGTCGGTCGACGGACCATAGGATGTTGCGCTCACGTCATGACATTAGTGTGGTACCTTGGATGGGCTAGGTATCAAGAAAATATCTCTGCTCCAGCAGAATTTCTGGATGACGTAGTTATAAGAGATTTAGATGAAAAAGATGATAATTAATAAACCATTTCACTTTAACATAGTGTTTTATTTGTTTTTCCCGTTTTGTTCATCATGTAGGTACCTATATATGTAAGTATGTACCGCGGCCAATAAAATGTGTTGGGTAGATAAGTGATCACTTTTGACAATACAAGAACTAAGTTCACTTTCTTTAACTATATAAACTATCTCAACTATCGTTTTTTACTAAAAATGTAGTTAATAACTGTTAAGTAGGTACCTACTTATGTGTTAGTTTCAAGGAATTCACAAAGTAAAAAAGACGTTTTACCATAGCTAGATAAGTGTTCTTATTTTAGACTAAACATTGAGCTTAGCACATTTATTTCTGTATTATCTATTTGGTAACGGCAAATCCTAACCTAAAAACAATAAAAAGTAACATTAATATTTTTTGGTCTTCGTAGCGTTTAAGTCGTAAAAATTACTATAAGACATTATTGTCTAATCTTATAGGTAGTCTTTCTACTATACCTCATAACTATACATTTACTTTCATTATCAGGTTTTTAATGTATGGGAAGTGGGCATTGTTCTTTGCCATAATCTGGCTTCATCCAGGGTTGGTTCCAGAAGAGGGTACTCCTCAGCGGCCAACCACACACAATATTTTAGTTTTGATTCGGTAGGCGTCGTAAAACATCAGAGTCGTTGACTGTGAGCATCGGCGTCTGCGCAGTGGAGGTGACAGTTGGGCGGGGCCAATGTCCTTACAAGTGTGACTGATGTTCTGTTGAGATGCATCACGCGGTATGTGTGGGTGCTAGCTACGCTACTCACATAGATTGTACTTCCCACTGGTTCTGGGTGCCTGGTACTTTTATTTCATTCACAATATTTTATTTTTATTTAATTGAGTAAATTCTGAAATTTTATAGAAAAAAACAGAAAGCGATCGCAATTGTAGACACGACCGAATACACAGGCCGGGAGGAGAGAAGAAGTATCAGACAACTTTCCGATAACCAGAAATTATTAAAAAATCCTACTGCGACGTATTTACGTATGATTAATAAATACCTTACCCGAAACCATCGGACTGATACTGAAGGACTTTTTTTAATAAATTGGACGAAAGGTATAACGTTTGAAAAAAACTGTTTATTTAAAAAAGATCATCGTTTTTAGGGTTCCGTAGTAAGGGTTTCCCTTATTGTTTCGCCATGTCCATGTCCGGCCTGTCAGTTCGTTGTCTGTCTGTCCCTGGCTTAACTCAGAGAGTCTTAGCACTAGAAGCTTGTAATTTGGCATGTGTATAAATGTTAAACACGCCAAAAAAGTGGTAAAATATAATCTAGAAAAAAAGGCCTTTTTTAGGGTACCCCTTACACATAAAATGGGGATTATGTTTTTTTTCTCGTTTATCCCGTAGTGTATCGTTAGATAGACCGTTAAAAATATTGCGGGTCTGTGAAAACTATTTTTCCATTCAGGGATCCGTTTCGTAATATTAACCTTTAAATTGCAAATTGGGCGAACATGTTTTTCAATTAAAATGTTAAGTTTGTTTTTGAGAAAAAATACATTCCAACTACGGAACCCTTCATTGTGCGTGGTCTGACACGCACTTGGCCCGTTTTTTAATCATTGTTGAACTCGTCATCGTTGTCGTGAGGGATAGAAGCGTAAAAAGCACCGCGCGTTTGCCGGGCGAGTCCGAAATGTTCTTTTTGTTTTTGGAATTATAGGTGACATTTAAAATATCCGTAAACATAAAAAAGATTAAAAAAAAAGGAATAAGGTTTCTATGAGATAGGACGGTTAACATTTCTGAAATTTTTGAAAATGCGCTTATTTCACTTGTGAGGCTTAAATGTCTGGAAAAAAACTTTTTCGTAGTAAAATAACGAAACCGATGTATATTTTTAATATAAGACATATTGTGATAAAACCGTCTGCCATTTTTTTTTTTTGACACAGCAGAAATTGGCCTAATAAAACTGCGATGTTTCTGACCGGTACTGCACACCGATTCGAGTTCAGAATCATCTAATCTATCGCTTTTATATGGTTTTAGCCATAAAACGATGGGACATGGTTTTGGTCGTGCGTTTCAATTATGATAGTCCATTCTAAAGTATGACATGACTTGAAGTGCAACTCGGAAGGCTTCACACTATGACTTGTGTAAGAGACGTGTTTGGGATCGTTGGATTTGTCTTTACAAGTACCTTTCAAGTGAACAGAGATAGAACAGATTTTAAAATAAATTATATTGCTAAAAAGTACAAAATAAAATGTAAGTATAAACCTTTTTAAAAACAAGCATTTAATTACTAAAAAGTTATAAATAAAAGTTACGTTAGTATAGAACTTAAATATTTTCTTAAAATCTTGAGGCGTGAACGTCCTTCTTATACTTTAAAGTAAGCCTCAAGCTTTTATCAGCAAGTCTATTGCCATCCACCGGGCACAAGTTCAGACTCCTGGCTGTTACTGAGAAATTGCTAATGGCAAAGCCCAATAACACTTTGCTCGACCTGGATATCAAACCCAGGAAGTAATGCTCAGCAGCAGCGCTTGCGACTACTAGACCAATAAGGCAGCTATATTTTATTATATATTTATTATATATTTTATTATACTAACATTATAGTCCTGTCCAACAGCCAATCACATCTGCTAAATCCAACGATAATAGAAACAGCAGTCTAATAACCTAACAACGCGATTTAATCTGAATATAAGTTGAACGAGCGCGTATTATCCGAGCACCTGGTGTAGCGGTTTCATAATGAAACGCGATATGCACTAACATTTCCCGCATGTAGTTTTCTACGGCTACAAGTGATGAGATTGCGGCGTTTTGATAAGGTTTTTGAATTGACTTGTGACTTTGTAGTTCTTTATATACTCCGATGCTACGAGTATAAATACTCTATAAAAGTTTCTGAAACAGTTAGCTTATTGCCAACATTAAAATAACCAGTGTCATAGTAACCATAATATCATCCAAGCGAGTGTTATAATGTTGTACTAAAGGGAATTGCTCAGTTTGTTAGGGTGATCTGGCTAAGCGTGGACAAGATCTTTATTAATAAAAGACTTGCATTTTAATAGCTACTTATCTACAAGGTGTCGTTTTGCATCCTCGTTAAATTTCAGGAGGCTGCTATGAAATACATATAATATATAATCAAATAAAATTACGATACCTGCTCAATAATTAACACAATAGGAACTTGATTTTTTAGTAATTTAAGTTCGACAGTATTTTCGAATACACCACTTTCACAGAACAGAATCAGCCCGTTGCGTATGCAGTAGTGTGTGTGTAAAGGGGCAGTTACAGTGCGGTATCACACGGGCTGCGTTTTAATATGCGTGTCCCACACATATCCGAAAATTTGAAAAAAAATACCTACTTATTTTATTATTGATTCGTGTCGAGAATCATTAGCATAGTTACCTCTTTGAATTTGATGAGGATGCAAAACGACACCATGTATAGAAAAGAAAATATTATAATAGTTTTAGTTTTTCACATGCCAGTCGAAGCATATTCTTGCATCTCGCTACAGATGCAAGAATATGCTTCGACTGGCATGTGAAAAATTGAAACCTTGCCGCGAAAAATCTTTGTAATAAGGGTATTATTTTCTATAATATTTTATTTGCCAGTAGTATTTTGATATAATCTGATTATTTACACAGTACGTGTAGCAGAGGAGTCCAAGTTCGTGCCATGGTTGTCAATTAAAGCCGGTTTGAGGTCCATAATAGCGCCAGTGAGGTTCAACGTGACGTTACTAATTTTGGAATCAATTATGGTAAATAATTGATTATCAAATCGATTACAGACTGATATTAATGTTTTATTTCCGTAATAGTAACACTGCGTCAAACAAATGGCTATGCTATTTAATTGGTGGATACAGTTTAAATACTCTTTATTTCCACTTTTTGAACGTGTACCTGGCTTCTGATGATGTGATGTGCAAAAATATTTCTTTCAGAATTAATAATATTGTTTACTAAAAAATTTTTTTTACCGGGCATCTTTGCCACGCTTAACCGAATCTGGTGATTCTGTTTCATTATGCAACTCCTTTAAAAAATAAGAAGATTGTCATAATACGCGCGTTTTACTACCACAGTGCCGTAATAACAAAAAAACTTATAAGTTATTTGAATTCACACCATATCCCGCCATTTTTGTTCGATAATTAGTGTTGCAAAAATTTGTTACTTTGTTGTTTACAAAAATAAGCTTTTATAATACACCACCAAATATTTCTAATGCAACAAAGGACATTTCTGACCAATTATTACCAGAAAAGTCGAGAAAACAATATGAAAACTTTCCATGAATTTACATAGTTCTTACAATACTGTACTACGCCCTATGGTTTCAGAACCTTTTATAGAGGATTCATATCATGTGTGTAGATAAAGTCTTGTATGCAACTGTACATAATTAGGTATGAAAACGCTCATGTGATAATTGTATCACAATTATACAACAGTTGCATAAATAACTACTTTAGGTGGCGTACTTTGGGTTGTTTCTATACAGTGAATGAAACTGAACCGTCACACTCGGGTCGGTGACGCTGAATTTTTTTTTTTTTTTTTTTAGAATCATTTACTGGTTTAATGTTTGTAAAATATGTGAGCACCTTGTATCTATCACATAATTAATTTATCTGTCATTGCTTCATTTTTAATTTTTATTCTATGTAGATGCCTCGACTTCACATATAATTTTATTATAATAAAATTAATCATCACCATCTGCCTAGCCTTTTCCCTACTATGTCAGGGTCGGCGTCCAGTCTAACCGGATGCAGCTGAATACCAGTATTTTACATGGAGCGACTGCCTATCTGACCTCCACAACCCAGTTACTGGGTAACACGATACCCCTTGGTAAGACTGGTTGTCAGACTTTCGGGCTTCTGACTACCCATAACGACTGTAAAGATCTACAAATAACAGCCGGGACCAACGGCTTAACGTGCTTTCCGAGGCACGGAGGGGTCTTGGTATGTAAAGACGGTCACCCATCTACGGACTAACCGCGGCAAGCCTAGCTTATTCTAATTGATTGTCCCCTACGGTTGTTATTACTTAGCCACTAGCCCCATATTTTATTATAATTAATGTACCTATTAAAATATTGTAAAACCTTTTAAAAGAGTAACGGTGGAGTTTCTTGCCCATTCTTCTCTATACGACATTAGAACCAATTAAATTTTTTTGTAAATGTTGACGTTCAAAAGTGCCCTTTATGTGCCTATTTGAAATAAATAATTCAGCACCTTTTCTTATTCAGCGCGTTTCGTAAGTTAAAATGAATCAGCATTTGCCATATTGATGGTCTGCCAATTCAATGCCCAAATTCAATAATGATTTATAATTAGACTCTGAACTTTAACTTTTTCTTTTTTAACTATAAATTGTTTTTGCTATGAGGACATTCAAGTGTGGTGCTGTGGAGCTGTGATATCAAATTTTATCTCACTCCCGAAAATGTTGAAATAAGTAAGTAACATCTCATCTCTGTTTCCTACAAAGTTTATCACTTAACCCCTACCCGATATTTCAGTACTTACTATTAAAATATTCACTGTTGTGTTTTGAGTTATAAATCACGGATTTAACCCGCATGGAACCACAACAAGTGATCACTTTAATATAGCGGTGTAATGTTACTTGTAACTTTAAATTATACTATTAGAGAAGTGGGAATAAAGAAATAATTAGTTTTAAAACTACACGCGTTTGGAGAAACTTTTAAATGTGTCCTGTTGGTTCGCTTTTGTTTTACTTAGGGATTAGGTTAAGCTGTAGGGAAGCTGTCTTTGCATTTTTTCTGTACCTACTTATTAGATTTTCGTTGTGTAGTGTATTTATTATCTATGGACATCAGTAGTGAGATAGTCACTAATGTCAACTGTCAGTTCACCACGAATGGCGGGAAGCGGTGAAAAAGTGAAGCGTGCCTGCACGTGATGCGTGGTGTGGTGATGCCAGTGTAGTGATATAATTAGCTTAAAAACGAGATCAACAGTATTTTACACGTTGCAATATTGATATTGTAACTATGTTGTGAATTTAGATTATAGAAATACCTACGACTACATGATTTCTGATTTTTACCTTCACAAATAATACAGACACAAAAAATGGCTTTAGATCACACTATGCAGCTACCGGTAATAATGAATATTAGCTGTTTGAGTCCCACTGCAGGGCAAAACCTCCCTTCCTTCCTTTCACTTATCTTTATCTACTGCTGTTTGTGGCCAATCGAAAAACTATTAAGGATATACTGCATAGGGCGATTACATTTGTATTGAAGGAGAAGCTATCATTGTACAACACGATGAACAAAAAAGCGGCAATGGAGGCCAGTTGGAATGTAGCCACCCACCTTTGTCTCGGTTTCGTGGCGAGAAGAAAATGGATACGCAGTCTGACCGGTGAGGAGCTATGAATGTTGATGCAAAGATCACATGGCGTCATCCTGTACAAGGGGAATTAAGTGTTTCAAATGTGGTGCGTTCGGTCACGCAGTACCACAGTGCACGACTACCAACTAACATAAGCGGTGAGAATAGACATCAAAAGTCTACGTGTGCAAAGCTGACGTGTTAGGTTGGCAGCACTGACTTCGATGGCGACCATTAAGCCGATCGTCCACCGCCAACTAAACTAAGTTAGTTTAGCTTAGCTCGTATAGTTGAGCCAGTTGTTCATACATGTGCGTCCACCGCAAACTATGCCAGCTAAGATACGTAAAATAGCCCAGCTAAGTCGAACTAACTTAGTTGTGTAGGCCGATCCGTAACTAGGTGAGCTAAACTAAGAGCCTCTCACTCCCTTGCCTTACCCCTCTGGCGCCTGACGCTAGTGTTGTTCGAACGTGTTTGTACAGTGAGCGATCGTGCGCAGGTAGTGAAACTTATTTTTTGGTGGACGGACAACTTTAGTTTAGTTTAGCTTAGTTTAGTTCGCTGAGTTTAGATTTCACTTAGTTTAGTTGGCGGTGGACGATCGGCTTTATTTTTGAGATCGGGATGATGCAAAACGCCAAACTACAAATATTTCTGTGTTAACAAACCGCGTATCGCAATTAGAGAAAAGTGTTTAAATTAGTGGTGTTTGTGTCGAAAGTCAAATTGATTCGAGTAGTGATCTCAACCTTCTATCGATGGACTTATTTTTTTTACTGAAAAACTGTTTTTACACAAAAGAAAATAAATTGTTACAGCCTACGTTATAGCCAGGTAATAGCTGTCGGAAAGTGTAAAAGTGATGTAAAAATTGATGATAATTGTTTTAATGTAACTTGTTATATTGTGCCCAGAGATTCAAAACCATTTAAGATGATTTTAGGTCAACCATATTTTGATTTGGTGAGGGTGGTATTCGATAAAGGCGTTGTTTGCGTGATGCCTCAGGATGAGACTGAAATGTTGAGTTTGCTTTCAAATAATATAGGCTTGACCTCGACCGAGTTGAGTCATGTTAGACTAAGTGTTCGAGCAGCAGTTCGAGCAGCGAATGATCTGGTTGAAGCCCTTATAAATGATGGAAGTACCGCTACAGATAGTGATAGTGTTGGAAGACGGTATATCGGTGACGGAGTAGAAGGAAGTCGCAGAGGAGAGAAGGAGAACGGTTACAATAATGGGGTTGGATCTAGTATCGTTTGGCAGGAGTTGGGGGTAAAAGGGGCTAAAGTTGGTAGGGGTTGGATCCCCGATTATAACGCTACCACTCTTATTAAAAGGTAATGCATATTTTTCGAGCAATTAATAAAAAATGTTTCTAACCTCAAATCAGATAAGAAGCGAAGACGAAACGTTAAAAGGGCGATTGCCAACCAAATCGGTCCCAGTATCTGTAGTTAGTAACCAGTATCCAGTATCAGTATTTGTAGTCAGTCCGTGGTATAAAATGTCGGGCGAAATCGATAACACAGAACGTAAACAAAACAACAGGTATGCCATTTGCGTCATGTGCAGTGATAGGAATAGGTAGTGCCTATTTGCCTAAACTTCGAAGAACAGAGACAAGAAACGGAGACTTCCTTAGGACTAACTTTTTTTCCGAGACATCTGTCCCGAAATTTCGAGACAACACATAAATACATTTAAAAAAAATGTTATTTGGAATAAGTAATTCGTCTTTATTTACCTAAAGTTTGCGACTAGATATATCATAATAAATAACATACACAGTCGTTACAACCATAAAATTTTCTGAATTTTTTTTTGGAGTACATTTTGTAAATGACTTGTTGATCGTAATACACAATGAATCACAATGTTTGAATAAGAAGCCGTACACGTTTCGAAGTAAATATCTTCTTTCTAGCTCACTCTCGGCTACGTTTAATGAGATTTCTAAAGTTCAAGTGTAAAAAAGGCATTATATGTAACACATAATATGATTTAAAAGAGTGTCCATGGAGTTTCTTGCACGTTCTTCTCCATAGAGACCTACTCTTTGGAACGTGCAATTTAGCTTCACTTTTCTTGGACTGATCGACATTTGACTATTCAAAAGTGCCCGTAAATGGTCTATTTGAAATAAATGCTTTGATTTTGATTTTATCGGTATTTAAAATAAATAAATAATTCATTTATTTGCCAGAATGTAGGTATACAAAGTGGTATGATCTTAATATTAATGAGGTCCCTTTACATTCTACCGTTATACATGATGTGCAAATATTTAGTTACAAATGAAAATACAAATACCTTTTTTCTTTCATCTTAATGAAATATATTTCTAAAGTATATTTAAAAATGTGCATGATATTAAAATAATTGCATAATAATGGTATCATTACCATTATTGTACATAACCGCCATGGTCGCATACCTGTGCGGCGCGGGGAGGGTCTACATACCCCCTCCCCCCCTACTCCTTACCGCCCCGCGTGCGCGCAGGTTACCTTCACTTCAATCCTGTACTTCAGTTTGTTAAGTGCGCATCTTCCTGTATTGTTTTTGTGAATATTGTTTTTCACCCTCGCTCGTTTTTTGGTTCATTGGATCTTCTTAATACGACTACTTTGGCTTGAATTTATGGATTACGATTTGCTGCAATAACATTGTTCCTGTCTGTCTACATCGAATAATACGGTAAGTCAACATTTATTACTTTTTAATGTTTTGCCTAAAGTTATTTATTTTATTTCTTGTAGGGAAACAAACAGTAAGTTAGATATAAAGAAGAACATTAATGTATATATTATTTTATCTTAAACTAGCAATTTGACAGTCTAGATTGATATGCAATTGTATGAACTTGATATTTTTTAGTGGAGTTTTTAAGATAATTATTGTGTATGAAACGTAGTTAAAGAAAAAAAACATACGCATTTAACTTTTGGTTCAAATATAAAAGTGAACTTCAATACTACCAAGCATAGTAATGTTATATCTTTGGTGTCATAAAGAATTGCTAAGGTGGACGAATTCTATCAAAATATATTATTTTTCTGGCCGGTTCTTTTAATATTTGAACCAAAAAGGAATATGTCTTTTGCGCATTGACTAAAATGCGAAAAAAAAATTTCAATAACAATGATGTTACGCGTGTTCATATTATCTAACCGTTTTTCTTTATTAGAGCGTAAAATGAAAGAATAAAATATTTAAATCGATACAATCGATGCACCTAGCTGGAATGCGCGCACCTCTCCCGCTTTCCTTTCCACCTCCCTGTTTCTATAAAGGTTCGTTATTCCTTTTGAGGCATGGAAAACTTAAAATTTTATTTTATTTTAGGTACTTGCCATCGTACATCTTTTTGGAGACCAGTAAGATTGGAGATGGCGAACAAGTCTAAGAAAGCAACAGTACAAAGTTGGATTGGACTTCATCCTGAATTATATTACGACCCGGCCAGTAATTTGATTTACTGTCCTAAGTGCGAGAGCAGTATAACAGCTAAACTTAGTAGTGTCAAGAGGCACGTTAAAGGTCCGAAACACAAAGGGACAAGTAAAAAACCAAATGAAGAATTTTATTTGGACCTAGTACAATTTCTCATATTATGTAATATACCTTGGATTCAAGTAAACAACCCCGCTTTCAAAAAACTCTTCCATAAATATATTTGCTGCAATTGTACAAATCGACAAAAACTTCCTGAGCAATCATTGCTGAGAAAAGTTTATTTAGATAAGATTTTTAAAACTAAAATTGACTCGATTTATGAACAAATTGCAAATCAAAAGCTGTGGGTATCTTTAGACGAGACAACTGATTTTTTAGGCAGATACATGGTACATTTACTTGTAAAACCTTTAAATGCGATCACACAAAAACCATTTTTAGTTGCTTGCAAAGTACTAGAAATTGTTAATGGGAGCATAATTGCCCAATTTGTAATAGACTGCTTTGAAAATATGTGGTGCGATTTGTATGAATCCAAAGTAGAAGACGTTGCTGTATTATGCACTGATAGTGTAGCATATATGCTAAAAGCGGGACGTGTGCTGAAAAATTATTTGCCCAACATGATACACGTCACTTGCTTAGCACATGCACTGAATCTCGTGGCAGAAAAAATACGATACGAATACTCAGATGTAGATGAATTAATTTCAAACGTAAAAAAAATATTTTTAAAATCACCTAATAGAGTGCGCTTGTTAAAAAAACACCTTTCTCCACATGCCGCTTCCTCCAGAACCCGTTATTACAAGATGGGGTACTTGGTTGGAGGCAGTGTCATATTATGATCAAATTAAAACAATTGTAAATCTTTTAAGAAGTTCCGACGCGCTATCTATTAGGTGTGCCAAAAATGTTCTTCAAAAGGAAAATTTGAAATCGGACTTGGACTACATTGAGGAATATTTTAAAGATATACAAATTGGATTAAAGAAATTACAAAAATCGAATTTAACTCTAACGGAATCCTTTGAAATATTTGATCACGTGAGAACTGTGCTTAGCTGGTGTTCATCTGAGCTTATAAAAAATAAACTCGTAAATGTCATGGACAGAAATCCCAGTTTAGATAAAATTAGAGACATATGTGAAGCGATAACAGCAGGAAAGGATGAGCGATCATACTATATGTACGCGCTTTTAACCTCAGTTGATGTTGAAAGGTCATTTTCAACTTATAAATGGATTCTTAACATAAAAAGAAATCGTCTGACAGTTGAAAATATAGAAAAAAATATGATTGTGTATTTTAACTTAGATGACTCATCTGACAAAGAAAATTTCGGTTCTGATACTGAACTTGACGAATCGAATCACGATGATTAAATTAAAATCGTTCTTTATTTTTTATGGTATTTGTAACACAAATAAAGATTTTCAAATTCTTAGCAATTTTTGATGCATCAAGTTCTGTATCAAAACCGAACAGTTAGTAGTTCAGTATTAAAACTGATTGTCCTAAATGCTTCAAATATTAATTTGTAAACTTCAAAGGTTAATTTGTACTTTGATTTGAGTAAAAATTGCATCCCTCAACGTCAGTAAAATAAATATGACATAGATATTTAAAGATAGATAAACATAAATTTGTTTCTTAAATCTTTCCTTCTGTACATTTTGTTTCATGGTTTCCAATTACGTCATATTTTAAAATAATATAAATATACATATATTTGTTACAACAATATTCTATGTGTTTTATTTTTCCTTTAGAGCCCATTAATTATTTAATGAACCTAGAGCGATATCGACCGGCGATTTTTGAGCATTTTTTCTTTCGTTTTTTTTTGCATAGAAATCTCTAAAAATCGCCAGACAATATCGGTGGTGTGAAAGGACCCTTACGTTTTTTTTTAACTAGTTAATGCCCGCGGCTTATCCCGCGTGTACTATTGTTTTTGTATCTCATGGGAACTATACTTTTTTTTTAATAGAAAGTAGCATATGTGCTATTCCACACCTTAATCTATATCACTACCAAAATCAGCATTTTCAGTGGCATTGAGTAATGGACATCCATACAAACTATCACATTTATAGACAAACTTTAGATAAATATAGACGAATTACTTATTCCAAATAACACATTTTTTTAAATGTATTTAAGTGTTGTCTCGAAATTTCGAGACAGATGTGCCGGAAATAATTTAGTCCTAACGAAGTCTCCGTTTCTTGTCTCTGTTCTTCGAAGTTTAGGCTAATAGGCACTACCTATTCCTATCACTGGTCATGTGTCACTGTCATTCGTTTTCGATCATTCCGTTTCTCCTCGAGTTGCATGATTTTTTCTGTGTTTGTACTCCCACTGGTCGTAGTATTGTGTGTACAAAAGGCAATGTTACTACTGTTACTAGGAGATGCTAGGATGCAAGAGCGAGCGAAGCGAGCTCGGGACTTGGGGCACCCCGACTGTCCGAGTCCGAGTTAGGTTCGACGGGGATGGCGGGGTCTAGTGAGCGAGCGGAGCGAGCGAACTCAGACCCCGCCATTCCCTTCGAGGTTATTTTTTTTTTAAACCGTAGAGGCCCGCCAAGCGGGCCTCATACTACGCCTTTTAAACGGCTTTAAGTATTTTGAGATTAGGAGAGGTTACAATAATTTGTTTTTCTCAAGAACGGTGCGTTACCTTTTCATGGGAGTGGTGCCTCCTGCCAAACGATACTAGATTTTTAGCCAATAATGCATTGTGAAACCAAGTTTTTCTGAATATGCTAGTTCTGGTGTACTAACACCAGAACTAGCATATTCAGAAAAAGAAGAATGTTAAAACGCGAGTTTATGTAGATTATCAGAAGATAAAGGAGAAAATGGGTAAGGGTCGCTTTTTCTTCCTAATAATTGACCATCATGTAGACTGTGTAGCTGTTAGCGCTGTTAGTTTGTAATATTTCATGTTTTAAAAACTAATTGTAAACACTATACATAGCACACTTAAACTTACACAACTTCTCGTTTGACATGTCTGCTGTCACGCTTTTACGCTAGGTATTGGATATTGATTCGTAGACAACAAACGAGGAATACGATAATTAACTATTACTTACCGTCACTAACAAAAATATTATTGACAACAATAATTACTTATTCACTATATTTACAACACACACAATATCTATAAGCATATTAAACAATTCTAACAACACACACACACACACACACTCCACATCTATAAATTAAATTATGTACATATTATGTGAGAAAGCCAAATGCATATTAGGCCGTGAAATGGATCACACCTTCGGGCACGATCGGGAATCGTCGGAGTCGTTCGTGACCAGATGATCGGTAATAAATCGCTATTAAAAGTTCAATGACCTCAGTGTTCGACCTTGTCTCAAGGCGAATGCGAGCCCGGCTTTGGTCTATTTAGACTTCTTATACGACCTAGATCACTCCAAATTAGCTCCATTCGTTTTGTGTTGTATCTGTTTTGTTCGTATAAATTGTCCTTAGTCCTTGTTGTTGTTTTGTACCTTTTTATAGATTTAAAAAGTCGTGAGCTGGCAACATGAAATAGTCTGAAATGTTATCATAATCCTACGTTCCTACATAAATAAATTAACAAACTAATTAACATAAAATACAATATATATAGTCGTTTCTTTTCAGACTATATTTCATGATGCCAGCTAAAGATTTTTTTTTGCCGCCAATTCCTTGAGCCACGACTTGTTAGCGATACTCTAGGCACTCATACAACTAGGTTGCCAAAAAGCACGTTTTATTTGATTTACCCCCTAACTCTTGAAGATAAGCTTTCAGGAGCTACTATAAAACATTTGTTAGGTTGTGGTGTGAATTCTATAGTTTTATGAAATTAAAGCAAATTTCGGCAAGCGTAGTGTGGGACGCCCCCCAGCTAGATGGACCGACGACCTTAAAAAGGTGGCTGGGACAGACTGGATGCGGAAAGCGGAGGACAGGGTGATGTGGCGCAGCCTGGGAGAGGCCTATGTCCAGCAGTGGACTGTTATAGGCTGAGTTGATTGATTGATTGATTGATGAAATTAAATGTTCATTTTATATACCTATTACACTATTAATTTAATAATAACTTTACTACAACTAAACACGGTTTATAAACAATAACTAAGATTAAAACGATTATAAAGTGACGAGTATTAACGCGGGCAATGGTTAGCGACTGACTGTGGTGTCGTCGTGTGTTATTCTATGTGAACTCAGCCGTGGAACGTTATAGGTACTTGAGTTCACGTGTTTGTGTGCATGTGTGGGTTACATACTACTACACTACTATTTTCGGTTGGATTTCAAAGATGTATGTATTTTTCTAGTTAAAGATGTTAGAGGTGTTAAGTAGCCACAGGAGACGCACTGGGCGTGAGGAATACCAGGCCGATATCCGGCCACCGTAGGCGCGGGCTTGCGGACGGTGAGAAATCGGTAGCTCACCGTCCGATAAGGACCAGGCCCGGGTCGACGGCGCATTGTGTTCCACGCGCGTCTCATAGAGATGTCAGTACAACTGTAGGGGTCCGCTAGGACCGATGCCAGCCGGGGTCGCGGGATTTCCGAAAGGGATAACGTAGCCTCTGGCAACACACAGGCAATGGAGGGAACACGGGTGGTCTCCGCCCAGAGCGGGAGAAGTTATTTGATAATTTACCACCAAACACATTTCGTTTATTGCTGTTGTTATGACATTAACTTATGTAATAAAATTTCTTAGTCACGGAGAGTATACAAAATATTTTTTTTTTGTTGATCGATAAAAACATACTGGCTTCAGATATTTTGTATGCCTATTGATTTTTTTTTTTAATATGAGATCACACGAAAATAACGATGACAGCTTTTTACATTAAAAATAGTTTGAGGCGTTATCTGTCATAATATAAAAGTTACCAATTCTTCAGACCGTCGTCAAAGTACAAGAGTGTAATAAAATAATTACATAATATGAGTGCTGAACGATATTTTATTTGACACTTTTTTTTTAAATAAGCTCTTTTGAAACGAAAATGAAAGTTTTAATTTTGTTCAAATATGAAGTAAATATTTTAGCAGAAAGGCAGTAAAATTTATTGGTTAAATAAAAATACAGAGTAAATACTTTCCGTCCATCAAAATATTAGAAATTTATTTACTTAAAACTATCCTTAATAAAAATAAAATATTCCAAACTCGAAACCTCATCCCGGCAATCGCAGCCACATTTTATCATTAAACAAATCTTCCAAGAAAAGAATCTCAATAAGATCAAGATTTGCGAAATAGGCAAGTAGAAGTTTTTATTTTCAATAATTCACAGTCGCTTTTTATTGAAATAAGAGTGCCAAGTAACGTATTTAAGTGCGCGCTATCGAATGTCATCATAAAAATAAGCAAAAAGTAGTTTTATTTTCAAAACTTCAGTCTTTTTTGATAAAATAAGATTGCCAAGTATCTCTGCTAATAAACAAAAGTAATTATTATTTTCAAAACTTCACAGTCGCTTTTATAAAAATAAGAGTACCAAGCAACGTCATTAAGTGCGTGCTATCAAAAAGTAGTTTTCATTTTCAAAACAACAAGTCACTTTTATAAAAGTAATGAGTGCCAAGTAACGTAATGAGGTGCGCGCTATCGAATGGCATCGTCATCAGTCCATAATAAACAAAAATTAATTATTATTTTTCAAACTTCACAGTCGCTTTTATAAAAATAAGAGTACCAAGCAACGTAATTAAGTGCGTGCTTTCGAATGGTATCAAAGAAATAAGCAAAACGTAGTTTTATTTTCAAAACTTCTGTCACTTTTGATAAAAATAATGAGTGCCAAGTAACGTATTTAGGTGCGCGCTGTCGCATGGCATCATTATTAGTGCGAAATAAAGAAAAAGTAATTACATATTATTTTCAAAACTTCACAGTCGCTTTTTATAAAAATAAGAGTACCAAGCAACGTAATTAAGTGCGTGCTAACGAATGGCATCAAAATTATAAGCAAAAAGTAGTTTTCATTTTCAAAACTTCAGTCACTTTTATTAAAATAATGAGTGCGAAGTAACGTAATTAGGTGCGCACTATCGAATTACATCAACAAAGTTAGCAAAAATTAGTTTTTTTTTTTTTCAAAACTCATAGTCACTTTTGATAAAAATAAGAGTGCCAAGTAATGTAATTAGGTACGCGCTATCGAATGACATCAATAAAATAAAAATAAATTGAAGATCTACGTTTTTTTCCAAACGAATACCACAATACCTGAACTTATTACCCAAGTTACAGACGAAGATATAAAACGTAAAAATAAAAGCAAAACGGGTTAACAAAAGAAAATCGGAAGCCAAAAGGAAGATACCTTATTTCGATTCAAATTGCGAAAATAGTTTAAGAAAATCGCTTGCGAGACAGTAGCGATGCTTAAGACGGCCGTTTGTTCTAGAATAAGAAACAAATCTTTTTGTTTTAAAGGAAACTTTTAAGAAAGTGGAGGAAGGAAGGCATTTATTGCGCTAAAAGCCCCGCCGGAACTAACTTTAAAATGGATTCAACTTTGTCCGTTGCATTTAGCTTGGCTGTGTGTGACACCGTTGTGTAATTATGTTAGCTCGTTTATGGACATCAAATGTATTTTAAACATCCTAACTATTATTATAAAAGCGAAAGTGAGCTTGTTTGTTATGCTCACGCAAAAACTACTGAACGGATTTGGATGAAATTTGGCACATGGGTATACCATGACCTGGGTTAGGACAAATAATACTTTTTATTCCGATATTCCCACGGGATCGAGACTTATGCGGGTGAAACCGCGGGTCGCAGCTAGTAGCAAAATAAAGAAGTTTGATTAATATGCTTTTTGTTTACTGGGTAATAAAAGATGTATTGAGTGTGTCTTTCCTTTGCCTATACGTTCTGCTAATACAGGCGTGATACTTACAGATAATAATAACTGTTGTTCAAATTCCCGGATTTCTTGGTTGTCGTCATTTCATCTAAGTTACACGATTTTGTGCAAGCCTCGTAAATATAGCACTAGTAGAACCACCTGCAACTGAACAATTTTTAAATATTGGTTGCAGAAAACAGAACAGAAATGTAAACCACAGTAAGCGAAATAATGCTTTAAAATTGTTTGGATTCAATATCTTCCAACAGCAAACTACGATTTTAACCAGAGCCAGAACATTTCACGATGAACTCCTAGCATCTTTGTTTTGCACTAAGTAAATTGATTAGGTACAAAATATGTTTCAGTTTGAAGTTATATCAGAAAGAAAACGGTACTCTTTTTCTCAGTGAATGCTGTAAAAGGTGGCAAGGGATTAATTAATTAAAAATTGTTTCAATAATAAACTGCGAACACCACAATCTGTATAATAAGCGCGTTGATCAAGTGGTTTTAGTGTGATTTCATTCTTTTTTGATAAAGTTATACTCTTTAAAAATATCACCATCTACCGCGGACATGGTCGTCTGCGCTCTTTTTTACTTGTTATATTGTTTACAGGTTTATTTAGATTTACAATTATTTAGCTCCTCGTACGCTGGACATCAGTACTTTATGCTTATTTAACTAACCTAGTTCTACGTGAGTCCATCGATACATATGTATAGGTACGTATATGTATATATATTTTTTTAAGTATTCTCATGCGCATGCAGATATATATGTTTATAAATATTACTTTTTGTTATTAGTTTTATACCATTTTTTTTTTGTGTGTAGTACACAGGCATTACAATTTCGCGGGAAGGTACTTATGGGTCACCGAGGCCCCCGCAACACAGGCAACAGGAAGGAATACGGGTAGGTTTTAGTCAGTAAGAGTCTGACACACCCTCCCGCTCCGCCCAGAGCGGGAGAAGTTATTTGATGATTTCCCACCCAAAAAAAAAAAAAAAGGCATTACAATTACAAGATATACAAAATAACTTAATTTAATTGACTACTTAGATGTTATTACATAATATTACACTGTACTCATTATTACAATTTTAAGGGATAACTGCGTGGCAGTGTGAGTCGACCA
The DNA here is from genome assembly GCA_905333075.3 of Atethmia centrago. Taxonomy (NCBI): domain Eukaryota; kingdom Metazoa; phylum Arthropoda; class Insecta; order Lepidoptera; family Noctuidae; genus Atethmia; species Atethmia centrago. Next base: position 25,919,825 of record HG995382.1, on the reverse strand, counting down.
GCTCCAACGACGGCGTCCGTTCATGGACATGACGTACACCTCCGCGCCGCTTAGCTCAACCATTTTTTAGGGAACTCAACAGCCGGACGTGCAGCGCCGCCATCGGCGGGACATTTACGCGTGTATGACTGACTCACTCTGCCATGCAGTTTTACATTGTAGATTTATATATATCATTTTTTTTTACTTACAAACAGGTGTACAGATAGGGTATATTTTGTGGGCTAGGTTTGGTTGGCATTGTTAGTGTTATTAGACTTTGTTGGAGTTTAGATGGTGATTTGTTAGATGGTGTTTTATTGGGGTCTGCTGACCAGGGATTTCGCTAGCCCTAGGCGTCGTCGTCGTCGTCTGTGTAATAGACGCAACTGACTGTATGTCTGGACACCACCACTACCGCGTGAAAGATGCTGTCGTGAACTTGGATCCTCCTGGACCTCGTGTTGATGATGATGACGCTATCGTAGGTCAGTCCCTGGGCCTCGTGTATGGTCAACAGGCGCGACCCTTCGCCGGACCCATATCCCTGGCTCGCCAGAGAAGCTTTCTCCTCTTGCGTGTGAACCAGGATTAGGGTGTTTAGGGCGGTGCTCGGTATTTGCGCTCCTGTGTAACTTTTCACTTGCAGGGAGTGGACCCGCGACAGCGACGACTTGGAGGAGTATATACCGGAGTATATCTCACTCAGTGCAAACGCCACGTCCATGGGGTTGCGGTGTGTGCAAAGCAGCTCCTGGGTGATGCCAGGTATCAGGTTTGGACGGGTATACCTTAACTCGAATAGGTTCTCTCTGTCCAAAAATGGAAGCTGGTTTACGTCTCCAATGAGGACAATCTCGCTTGCTCCAGACGACTTTACTGCCATGACTATGGCCCCAAAATAGTTCATAAGAGCCTCGTCTACCGTGAGGCGGTAGCATTTCTCTTGCGGCTTGAACCCGTTGGCTAAGATTGAGGCCATAGTGCGCACCTTTGACTTCGCTTGATCTCCTAAGCGGTGTGCTAGCTTTTCCCTGAGATCTTAGGCAGCTTCAGTCGTCGTGGTGGCTACAACGTCCTCCTCCTCGTCGAAGTGCTTGAACACCTAGGTTGTCTTGCCGCAACCTGGAACTCCGTTTACCCACCTGATTCTGGGCACCGCCCAAATTCCCTGCGATGCAGGCTGTCTGAAGTCCTCAAAATGGATTGCGCCATTTCAAGGATCTTGTCGTCCAACATGATTTTGGTACATTTGGCGGTAACCAGTATCGGGTCGTCGTCAGGTGCTCTGAATTTAAGTTTGCCTGAACGCTCCGTTTCCTCCTCGTTCAGGGCCACAAATCCACTTTCCGTGCTGTGGCTGCCATGTACGACTTGGGATCTGACGCTGTCGTACACTGCTGCCTCTGCTTCCTCGAGTAGTACCCTTAGCAGACCTTCTGCGTTTCTCTGAAAAGTCTGCAGGATCTTAGTGCATGTCATGAGATCGACATGGCATTGACACTCTCTGGTTGCTCTCACGATCGCTACGTGCTCGAGGAAAGCGCTCTTAACGTGGTCCGTGGTACCCAAGTTCAGTGCGAGGGTTAGCGGGCTGACTTGCCCTTTGTCGGCTCGTGCTGGAATAGGCTTCTGCTGCTGTGCTGGGGTGGTTCTTGCGGTCATTCCACCCTTTCCATAATATCGTTACACACACAACCTCCTATCTGGTCAAAAGTGAACATTTTTTCGAAACAGCAATTCAAGATCTCAAAATTGTGTCGAAAGAAGGTTCATTACACTGCGGTGTGATGAGCATTATGACAAACAAAAGAAGATTTCGCGTAGTCCTTTGAAAGCAAAGACTAATCTTATTGTTCTTTACTATTTTCCAAGCGTTTTCATTGATATCAAGTTTGCTCGATATCTCTTTGACTACAGCCTCAAGAAATATTAACTTTTAAATATTAAAAGTTAATATTTCTTTTGAAATATTAACTTTTAATATTTAATAATGTATTTTTCTATTTTTTTTAATAGTTAATATTTCTTGTTGAAATATTAACTTTAATGTTTCTGGGGTTTTTTCTACTAAGATAATTTCTGCACGAAACAGCCAATTCTACACCAGATAAAGCAGGAAATAAATATTGTCTTGAATTTGCACAGCAAGAAAAAGAAAGACAAGAATGGGCCCCATCTCGGCAGAAACTGCAACAGTAAATGTTGCAGTGCTAATAATCTAAGTAGGTTAAATAGGATTGGACTCAGCTAAGGAAGTTTTTCTGTTTCTCAATTAGTAACTAATTACTACAACTAACTGAAGATCTAGTTGATAAGAGGACACTTACAAGCACATTTGGTTCCTTAATAAAATACCACCACATATTTGTGACTTCTCTAAGTGGATTCTGTTTTTTATTTTTTTATCTGTTTTCGAATACTTATATGTGTGTGGAGTGTGCTTTAGTATTGGTTCATTAAAAGGACAATAGCTTATTAAGATAAGCATAGCTATTATTAGCATAGCATATTAAGATAAGCTATTGTCCGTTAAATTTGGATAGCTTATCTTCTTTTTGGTGAACCAATCAAATCAAAATTTTTGACAGAAGATTCAAGCCGCGACATAACCAAAAGCGATCGGCTCGCGAGTATGCGGTCATCATGTTTGTTTATATGTCATACTCGAGTGATCAATTTAACCGTGTGTTTATAATTATTCTGTAAAACGATCGCGTATTCGTGCGATAGTCGCTTTCGGTTACCCCGCGGCCATGATCTGCAAGTTCAAGTGAGAGGAGACTTGCGACAGCCACTGCAGAGACATACATGATAGAAGTGGTTTAGAGTATGCCACGAGTCACTGCGACGTGATTGTGAAGCGACAGACGAAAAAGTAGCATCGCTCGAGGCTATGAAGCGCCTACTCACGGTCAGTCTAGATGAGGCTTTTCAAAACCCATGTTCATATTGCCGAATGGGTTCTTAGGTTCTTATGGCCTCAAAGAGATGTCAGCACAAGTGTAGGGGTCCACTTGGGCCGATGCCTGCCGGGGTCGTGGGAATGTCCCAAATGGATACCGAGACTCCTGGCAAAACAGGCAACGGAAGGAACACGGGAGGGTTTTAGTCAGCCAGAGTCTGACACACCTTCCCGCTCCGCCCAGAGCGGGAGAAGTTATTTGATAAATTTCCACCGAAAAAAGGGTTCTTATTACAGAGAAAGAAAAAATATGCATATTGATAATAATTATAGCTAAAAGGAATCTAGCACAAGCATCCAGTAATGTGATTGGTATGAATCACAAGCTACAACGAGATATTAAACAAATCCCCACGATTTTATCGCACGGGCATATTGGAAAATATATTACACTTGTTGCCTCTGCAACGTATCACAGTATAAAATTATGTTAATACTTGCTTCTGCTGCCGGATAATCTTGCTTAGCTTAAAAATATACGAGAATTATTTATGTTGACTTTGCTGTGTATTTATGAATACTACTGTCACTTTACTTAAGGATATAAACATGAGTTTCTGCCGACTTTGAACGTTTTTTTTTTGGACTTTTTCTTTTTTATAGGAATTCAACAAGGGTTGAATTCCTATAATGAACAGTCTTCACAAAATCTAAGTGTTTGAAAACGGTCTTCACCTACCTACTTATAATTATGTTCCTACCTACAATAAAAAAAGTATTAACAAAAATCTAATTCATTCAAAATGGTCTTCACCTAGGTACTTATAATTATGTACAATTAATTTGAATTTTACTCTACCATACATCATGTTACAACGAACCCACAGATAAAACACACCTTGGTCATATGATTATTTTTATCCGGACAAAATAAGTTTCCCAAGGGTGCGAGTGATGGCTGGAGAGGCGCCACGGCGTCCTCACCTTCCGCCTGACGCAGGTCCTCACCGGACACGGCAGCTTCGGGAGGTTCCTGTGTCGGATAAGGCGGGAGGAAACGTCCGGGTGTCACCACTGTGTGGATCGCCCGGAGGACACGGTGGAGCATACGGTGGAGGTCTGCCCGGCTTGGGCAGAGCACCGCCGTGTCCTCTTGGAGGCGATCGGCGGCAGAGACCTCTCACGTCCGGCCCTGGTTCAGGCCATGGTACGGAGCGAGAGGGCATGGGCAGCCGTCACCTCCTTCTGCGAAGCAGTAATGCTCGCGAAGGAGGAGGCGGGACGGTTGAGGGAAAGGCAAGTTTCGCGCCCTCTCGCCCCTAGCCGCCGCAGGAGACGCCCAGGGCGTCGGGAATCCCGGGCGGATTTCCGGCCACCGTAGGCGCGGGCTTGCGGACGGTGAGCAATGGGTAGCTCACCGTCCGGTAAGGACCAGGCCCGGGTCGACGGCGCGTTGTATTCCACGCGTGCCTCAAAGAGATGTCGTCAGCACATAGTAGGGGTCCACCAGGGCCGATGCCTGCCGGGGTCGCGGGAAGGTATTTATGGGTCACCGAGGCCCCCGCAACACAGGCAACAAGAAGGAATACGGGTGGGTTTTAGTCAGTAAGAGTCTGACACACCCTCCCGCTCCGCCCAGAGCGGGAGAAGTTATTTGATGATTTCCCACCCTCAAAAAAAAAAAAAAAAGGGTGCGAGTGAAACCGCGAGCAACCACTAGTAGTTTAAAGGCTTCAAATTGCAATTAATACCATCAGCTTCATAATAATAATATTATGTATTCAAACTCAAACTCAAAGCATTTATTTTAAATAAACCAAATACAGGCACTTTTGACTTGTCAAGGGGTCGGTCAGTCAGAAAGATGAAGCTAGTTGCCCATTCCAAAGCGTAGTAGGCTCCTATAGAGAAGAACGGGAAAAAAACTCCACGGACACTCTTTTAAATTAAAATGTTGTTACAAAAATATTGGTTACATCATTCATGTTGAAAATATACATGTGAAAACAATGTAGAAAGACGTGCACGTGTCCGTAATAAAAAGATAAAAACAATTGAAAAATTAAAATAAGGCAGCTAAGAAATGACCAGTCCCAGTATGTAAGGCCGGTCAAGTATAGGTAAAATTCGGTAGTATACTTTGACTAGTGATGCTTTCAATCTAATAATAAATGAAGTCCAACAAGCGTTGAATTATTGACAAAGGAACACGGGGTAAGGGACGTAAAAATCTGGTGTTGCATATATTTTTACCTTTTGCACTTTTTAAATATTGCATTTGTGTAAGAAACAGGTGTGTTTAAAATCATGTGCTGAATTCATGGTAACAGCTTGCACGTCAGTATTCATTACATGCTGTATAATCATCACGTCTGTTTTCTCCGAAGCGCAAGGAAAAGGTGTACCTATGACGTCACCTCCTTCAACAGATCAGTCACCTCCTGCAGAAGCAGTAATGCACGCAAAGGAGGAGGCGGGACGGATGAGGGAGAGACAAAGTTCGCGCCCTCACGCCCCTGGCCGCCGCAGGAAACGCCCTGGGCGTCGGGAATCCCGGGCAGATTTCCGGCCACCAAAAGCGTGAGCTTGTGGACGGTGAGCAACGGGTAGCTCGCCGTCCGATAAGGACCAGGCCCGGGTCGACGGCACGTTCTGTTCCACGCGCGCCTCAAAGAGATGTCAGCACAAGTGTAGCAGTCCACTGGGGCCAATGCCTGCCGGGGTCGCCGAAACCCACGTACACACGTAGGGTTAGAGAAAATAAATTGGTTCAACCACAGATATTATGGTAAGAGAACATCTAACTATTTGGTACCTAAAGTATTTAACAAATTAGATTTATTAAGAGAAAAAGTAAAAGTTAGTAAAGGATCACTTAAGAATAAATTAAAAAACAGTATACAAGATAACAAATAGAAGTAAAAACATTGTTAATATATAAGTAGTTGGTATGTGCGTAAGGTGGTGCATTGTTATGTAAAAGAGCGCCTCTCGCCATCAAACGTAAAAGTTTGGCGAGTTTAGAGTTATGTAACACCTCTGTAATATAATATCATTTAATAAATAAATAAATTAAAAAAAAAAATGTCAGAAAGGGATGCCATAGACCGTGGCAACACAGGAAACGGAACGGGTGGGTTTTAGTCAGTAAGAGTCTGACACACCCTCCCGCTCCGCTCAGAGCGGGAGAAGTTATTTGATGATTTGACTTTAGGTACAACTCTTTTTTTTTTGGGTGGGCCCAAAAAAAAAGTATGTACGAAATGTGGGTGTACCTAAAGTACACCCACATTTCGCCAGTTAGCGTTGAAGTATTTTCCTTTGTTTTGAGCAGTAGTTTGGATGTAAGTTTATTAGTGGTCAATTTTGTCATCATCATACTCGTACAAACCATTGCAATTAAGCAGTAGTCTAATTTCTATCTAAAAATGTACCCGAATCTAATCTGCCTAGTCTTTTTCCAACTATGTTGGGGTCAGCTTCCAGTATAACCGGAGTTCAGCTTCCAGTCTAACCGGAGGTCAGCTTCCAGTCTAACCGAATGCAGCTGAATACCAGTATTTTACATGGAGTGACTGCCTATCTGACCTTCACAACTCGGTTAACACGATACCTCTTGGTAACGACTGTCAAAGATCTACGAATAACAGCCGGGACCAAGGCTTAACGGGCTTTCCGATACACGGAGAGGTCTCGATATGTAACGGATGGTCACTTATCCACGAACCAACCGCGGCAAGCGTCGCTGAAAACCAGCGCTGGGGCTCTGTCTCGCATAGGGTCTCAGCATTATGCTGAGCAATGGCCGTTTTGCGTGGATGTGACGCATATTTTTCCCTAACTACTTGTTCTTTTTAGGGTTCCGTTGTAAACAAGGAACCCTTATAGTTTCGCCATGTCCGTTCGTCTGTCTGTCTGTCTGTCCCTACTGTAGCTCAGAGACGTTAAGTACTAGAAAGCTGTAATTTGGCATAAGTATAATCACGCCGATAAAGTGCTAAATAAATACCTTGAATTTTTTTTTTTATGGTACCAAAAAAATATATCATCCAGGGAGGATGATATATTTTTTCTCGTCTATCCCATGGTGTGAGGTATCGCTGGATAGGCTGTTCGAAAATATTGTGGGTCTGTCAACACCACTTCTGGATTCATGGATCTGTTTGCGTAATATTAACGAGTAATAGTCCACAAACCTAAATTTGCAGTTGGAGAATTGATCGTGGCATATAACGATGTATGGGAGAACACGTTTTTGAACTACAATATTAAGTTTGTTTTTGGGATAAATTCATCTTAAGTCCCCAACTACGGAACCGGTTTTTGGGATAAATTCATCACAAGTCCCCAACTACGGAACCGGTTTTTGGGATAAATTTATCCCAAGTCCCCAACTACGGAACCGGTTTTTGGGATAAATTCATCCTAAGTCCCCAACTACGCAACCGGTTTTTGGGATAAATTCATTCCAAGTTCCCAGCTACGGAACCCTTCATTGTGCTTGGTGAAACACGCACTTGGCCGGTTTTTTGTATGACTGTGTGTTTCTTCTTTACGTCAAGTTTACCGCAAACAAAGGCATTCCTTTGTTTCTTTTCTAAGGGTAGCTTAACCTTCAATCGACCTGCGGCTGTTATTATTTAGCCACAAACCCCTCCTAAAAAATGTACCTGAATAATGCAGACAATTTACTGAATGCTTTCAACGGTTTACGGTGCAAGTAGGTCGCATGTAAAATACCCAAACTGGATTAATAGGATCACAAAGAACTTTGTCGAATAAATTAGCGGCCTACATTATGTATGTGCCTTTATAATTTCTGTTCACACCTCAGAAAATTAGTTCGGGACGCTGTCAATAGAGGAAGCTATTGTTTGCGCTTTTTGAAATATGATCGTAATTTACCGTTTTCCGGACTGATGGAGTATTGGGTTCCCTTTCGGGTCGTGTATTGTGTTCCAATGTTTGGTAAAAATATTTGCATCGTCTTTTGTTTCAAGTTATAATATTTCTAGTATATCTGGATGTTCATGTTATTTGATCTTTGGAATCTTGAGTTTTAATTTGTATGTTTTCTCTCAAGAGGCCAATTTTGTTTTTTCTATTTTCCGAGAGTTTTGGTTTTCTTTACATTTTCTGAAAGTGACAGGACTTTTACTAGTAGTAAGTACCTTGCAGATTTTGAGTGGTGGATGGTGATCTGAGATCGATTAATCGAATAAACGATTTCTTGGACCAAAAAAATCGATTTTTTAAATCAATATTCATTACGGAATCGATCCAGTGAATCGATATTTTACCCTAGATAATTGAGATTCAATTTTTCTGTTTTTATAAGAACCTGAACCGTAAATTATTTACAATTAGTTGAATGTGTTGTTCACTAAATTACTCAATAACTCGCTAGATGGCTGTGTACTTAGTTTCCTTCGTTGCTCGTAAATAGGTAAAATAAATACATATAAAAATACGTTTGGATTACAAGGATTAGAGGGGCTTGTTGCTAAATAATAACAGCCACACGGGTCGATCGATCAGGTTAAGCTAAACTTGCCGCGGTTGGTCCGTGGATGGGTGACCATCTTTACATACCAAGACCCCTCCGTGCCTCGGAAAGCACGTTAAGCCGTTGGTCACGGCTGTCTTTCGTGGATCTTTGACAGTCGTTACGGGTCGTCAGAAGCCCGAAAGTCTGACAACCAGTCTTACCAAGGGGTATGTTACCCAGTAACTGGGTTGAGGAGGTCAGATAGGCAGTCAATCCATGTAAAATACTGGTATTCAGCTGCATCCGGTGACACTGGAAGCCGACCCCAACGTAGTTGGGAAAAGGCTAGGCAGATGATGACGTTTGGATTACAAACGTATTTTTTAACATTGACAAAGAAAATACAAACTAAATAAGCGAATCGAAATAAGATCGATTTTTTAAACCTCGATTTTTGTGTATCGATTTATCAGATTTCGATTCGAATCGATTTAAGAATCGATATTTTTCGGAAAGAATCACCATTCCTACTCTCAACACCAATTTTTTTATTTCCCCAAATGTTCGAGCAGTCACTTTAAAAACAAAGGCTTGTTGAAAATATTCATCGGTTGGCAGTCACGTTGAGGCACTCATGGGCTGTTCGCCGATCGAGAGCGTGATCCGACTGTCAACTGCCAGTGTCGGATAGACATAGTATATCAAGTCTGCTGGACTTTCTGGCGAGCAATGAAAAAGTTCGTTCCTTTCTAAAGGACAACAGAAATAAAATTAGTTGAAAATATTCCTTTTCTCTTTCAAAAATCCAATTTATATAGAACAATCCCAAAGAAATTAGATTTTAGAAAGAGAAAAGTCGTTAAGCCTTCGAGATTTGTAATTACTATGGAAAAAAAAATGGACTCTAGATTGAAGATCTACCTTTTGTCTAGACCTAATGTCACGTTAAACTTAATTATCTCGGAGATCTCATTATTTTGGCAGTCCCCGTTAAAATAATAAGATTTCTAAACTCTTTCTAAAACGAATCACAGCAGAATTAGGCGTTCAGCAGACGGTGGATACTTTGGCCACGAATGACCATGAGAAAGGTTATCCGGCAAGTATCGGCGGTGCGGTATTTTTGTCCTCCGTGTGCGTGATTGCATATATTTCTGTAAGTTCTATAGTCGCGGTCAAATTTTGCTCATCAGTTGATTTACTGTCCACAACTTGTACTACACCAATAAACCCTGTTTCCCACTGCTCTTACAACTTGATGACGACCTCTGCTGTCCTTGATACTTTATTACTGTTACGTTTTACTTGTATTCTGTCACTGGATGGGGAAATTACCAATTTTCCCGGAACACTGGAACTCTTCTGTTTTCCTTGTTGCGTAGGATCGAATTCCTATTTGGAAAGCGGTCACTATACAGATGAGGGGAACTGTGTATTGCCAGGTGAAGGAAGATCACAGAAGTGAATTGCATTTTTATTTTACTCTCTGTAATACATATAATATTCTTTATTGTTCTCTCATAATGACAAACACAGCACAAAGTCAAGGTAACACTTAAAAGAGACTGGTGTCTGTTGTAGGTAAAACCTGTATTACAGATCACCAGGCCTACCCTCATTGTCTTCTTCATTATCATCTCTTTAAGCTTCCGACCCAAAAATAAAAGCGGAACCTATTTTAGATTAATTTTGTCCATTTGTCACAGATGTTTATCTCAAGATCGACAGCATAAGTTTTTGAATTTTGATTTGATTTATGTAACGTAAGGATTTGAATCTTGGCGTGATGTTAGACCTTGAGGGTACGCGCACGGATCGCTAGCCAAGAACAAAATTATTATATATACCTTATTTTTTTTTGTATTTTCAGAATCTGTCTTACAGGCTTCACCTTTTTCGTTGTGATGCTATATTAGATTTGTTTTTCAGAGATAAATACATTTGTGGACTTTACAAACATACACTTTTCTTACCTAGAACTTCTCTTTTCTTGTTTCATATCATTAAAAATCACTGACAACCAGCGCTGGCGCTCTGTCTCGCATAGAGTCGCAGCATTATGCTGAGCGTTGGCCGTTTTGCGTGGATATGACGCATGTTCTCCCGAAACTGTTTCTTTTTTAACCAACTTCAAAAAAGGAGGAGGTTTTTCAATTCGACCGTATATATATGTTTTTTTTCTGTTTGTTCGACCATTTCTCCGTCAATTGTGGACAGATTTAAAAAAAAAACTTTTTTTGTTTGAAAGTGTATGCTCCCGAGGTGGTCCCATTGTCACCACGTCATAATCTGATGAGGGGATCCCATGGAAATCGAGGGAAATCCTCAAATTTTAAAGGCACAGCTATAGTGAGATAGGTATTTTTATAGTAACTTGTGCAATTGCTCTTGGAAAGCACCATTTGGTGGAGTGGAATTGATGATGAAGACCACAGATGGCCACCGGAACTACTTAATAAGAAGTATTTAATGAGTTGCGATTCAATTAGGTACTTTAATATGGTTGCTAAGTCATTTATGCTCTTCACAATGCATATGGTGAGTGGCAGTTCTCCCGGTTCTTACCAGGAGAACTCCTCAACAATTAACGTCCCTGCATGAAGAAAAGAAATATTTTGTAAAAGGTGATGAGCAGTTGACATTAGGCTATTGTAACTTAGATGAATTACAAACTGACCCACTAAAAAGTGAAAAATAATAACTTTTTACAAAAAACAACAACCGACGTCCAAAAATACACTACAAAGTGAAAAATAACTTTAATTTCGGAAGTCGGTGGCAAAAGACTAAAATACAGACCCAAAGACACCGACTTCCGAAATTAAAGTTGTTTTTCACTTTGTAGTGTTTTTTTGGAAGTCGGTTGTTTTTTTTTGGAAAAAGTTTTTATTGTATTTGTGTTCCTTCTCTGCGTCATGTTTACCGCAAATAAACATACTTTCTTTCTTTTTTCTTTTATAATTTGAAGTAAATTGTATAGTCAATGCCGTGTTAAATGTTAGCCTATTAGCAAGGTAACAAACACACCTGGGTGCTCCGGACGTTGGTACATTATTTTTTACATTGTAGGATCTTGGCTAGATGAGGAATTTATACAGAGTGTCCAGTAAATAGTGGGACATACTGCGAGGGGTGATAGCTTGGGTCAGTACCCACCAAAAGAGCACAATATAATAAATATCTACACAAACAGCAACCAGTTTATTTAATATAACCGACACACTATAAATGACAGGCGACAATCCGACAGTTTTACAATTTTCTTTAATAGTTTTATGCTTTATTAAACAGCACCTCTCATGAATGTGTCAATTTTGTAATTTTTTGACAAATTCCCATTGTCAGTTAAGTTTGGTAAAAACAATGACGTTGCTAACACCAGCAATTAAAAAAACGGTCATAGAAATGCGATACAATTTCAACTGTACCATCGCCATCCCTATCTTCTTTCCCTCCCTGTTCCAGTCTCACAACCTACAATCCCATGCCAAATTGATACAGGAAACTGAAACCTAATTATTACAGCTCCAATTGACATATCACCCTTAAACAAAGCAGTCGGACCATTGTTTCCTTCGATAGAGTAAAGTCATATGTCAAAATGTCCAACACACATGGACCCATGTTTCGATTCTGTCGATAACACTCGATTGTACAATGCATTTATTGTCTACAAAATGGCCTTATGGTATTCATTGTTCTGCGATATTACGGTCAATGGGTCGGGTCGATTCACCTACTGGAATTTGTGCTTGATTTCGGGATGGGATTTAAATATATATTCAGCAAAATTAAATGAATAATTCATGTTTGGTTAGCTGTAAGATAATATTCAGGGATGTTTGATACCATAATGATATGTTCTTCGGTATCAGCTTGGCTCTCATATTATCATCTAAAGGTTCTAAATTATTGCTGCACAAATTATCGCTGGGCATATTACGAAGTGTTTTACCCAATACAGTAATTTAGAAATGTTTTTTCACAAAACGACGTGGTTATAGTCAAAAAATATTTGATGCAGTTAGAAAGTCTACCACAGTTGCGCCCCAAAAGTGACCATAGAATAGAATATAATAAATTCTTTTACCTTAATTTACCTGTTCATCAATTCAAGTCGAAGCTGCACAAATTCCTGGTGACTAAATGTTATTATAGTGTCAAGGAGTACTTACAGGATAAAAATATAGATAGAAAGTTATAAAGTAAGAGTAATTTATTGACACTGAATATTATAACAATATAAATAGTGTGACATGATTTAATAATTTTAATCGACATCTGTATAATTATATTTTAGTTTGGACCATTATTTTAATTTTAACTTACTTTATTTGATTTTAAGTGATGATGAGACATGTATATATTCATCTGACAATTTTTAATTTTAATTTTTATTTTTAAACCGACTTTTGCAGTGTTCTGAATTTATTTTATTATTGTTTTATTTTCTTTTTTAAGTATAATAATTTTGTAATGTTTTTTTTTTTTTTTTTTTTATAATTATTTAATGATGTAGCCAATAATATAAATATTTGCACACCTTATTAGGTAATGATACAGTGTACTTTATATTTATTTGTAACATCTGTTTATACATGCACCTGTATTAAGCAAATAAATAATTTGATTTGATTTGAAAAAATAAATTCTATTCTATTCTATTCTAGTGATCATAATGTCCTTTCAGACAAAAAATATGACAAAAACAAATAAATAATATGTAACAGTTAAGGCTCCCGCAGACTGGACGCGATATCGCGGACGTGACAGGCATATTGCTGCCTGTCGCACCCGCGATATCGCGCTAGTCTGAACGAGCCTTTACAAGAATCTCGGAACAAGCGCTGTCGTTTAAATAAAATGGGATCTAAACACACGTAAATTCCATTGTTCCGTGCAAAAATGTCATAACAAAAACTATGTTTACGATATTTTTATAGCTAAATAAAAATCGCACCTGTGAACATGTTTAGTTTGAATTGTCCTTTGTTAGAAATTGTTCTACGAGATGGATTTGTTCCAGACTTTGCCTGTGTTTATTTGATCTTGATGTCTTGGAAAAAAAAAACTTTTTACTGTGTAATGAACTTGGACGCAGTAATGTTATAGTCGCTGCTTGTACGTATCCTGCGTTATATATAACGGGAACTTGCAAACATAAGAAAGATAATGCAAGCATTATAATGCATAATATCTCAAACTCTAAGCATTTATTTCAATTAAACCAATTACAGGCACTTTTGAATTGTCAGTTAGTCTGAAAGTTGAAGCTAGTCCTTTCCAAAACGTAGATCTCTATGGAGAAGAACGATTAAAATCAGATGACAGAATCAATAAATCGATATAACTCATATTTATACACTAAAACGATATTTAAAGGCTTTCCTTTTCAATAATACCATCATAATTTAAACCTTTATTGCCTTGTGGTTTAAATTATGACGATATTTTCCAAAAGTGACACACGTCATGGTTATCCGTTATCACTGATATATTTTATCAATATCGGTCGGTAACTGTTCACTCCTGAATTCGGGTTGCCCTAGAGACCGATACTGTGAACGATATCGGTGGATAAAACTGTAATCACTACGCTTGGTACCCATGTTGGTGATTGCGGTGTCAGACCGCAGTCACGTCGGGTAATTATGCGTCAGAAATGGTCTTGCTAGTGGACGTTTAAAATCGTGTATGAGTAGGTTTATCAGAGAGACGTTTATTAGTATGTAGATAGGTGGATAGTACTTGTTTTCATATTGTTTGGGTGTCATTCTGGCATCGATGGTGAATAAATATAAGCCTAAGCATTCTTGAATTTCCATTTTCATGTCATATTATACATTGTTATTCCAAAGTAGGTTTCGCCATATCTAACTTTTCTTTTTTTTTTGGTGGTTTAGTGGTGTGCTAGCTGACATATGACTAATAATGTAATGTTTTGTGTTGCACGTAGTGTAAATTGTTTTGCATACTGTTGTATAGAATCCATTTTTTTTTCTCTAACTGAACAGACAGCTGTGCTGCTGGGGAGTTTGTTAGCCACTTCTTCTTCCCAGCTAAAGCACTAGGAAGTGGTGAAGGGTGGGCGTTTTGCGGGACTATCTTATGTACTTTTGACAACCGAAAAGTGCTGATTCTCAGCCTAGTTTGAATATGACTTTTGATTTTGATTTTAACATTAAGTATTTTCTTCAATAACACATTTGAGACTGTAGAATATTTCACTGTTTGAAGTAAAGGTTACCCAGAAAATGCCAGAATATACTAGAAAAAGAAAATCTATTAGAATAGAATTCTTATTTGGTTTATAATAAAGAGCCTCTCAACTGTTTTTGATGTGTAGGTAAGTTTCCTTTGTAACCTTCAAAGAAAATATTTTAAAACTAAGTATTTTACGTACCAAAAACCCCAAAAAAACACAGACATTACAAACACATTTTCTAACATATCCATTATATATAGGAGGTATAATATCCACATGTTCGTTTGATACGTTTCGCTCACAATGGCCATATAAAACATGGCGACGGCTGGCGTGACGCGCTTCGTTAGTCGTTCTTTCTCTATGGTTCGCGTTAACTTTGCGATACATTGCCGTTGGTATTGTCAAACTATTTGTTATAGAAAGTTATCTATGATTGTCGGATGTTATGGGCTCCTGACGTGATTGACAATAGACTGGCTGAGTGTTTAAACCCAAGCAAGTATTCCATAGCAATTGTTATTTCCAACTATTACCCACTATTACCTTAACCTTATAACTAAAGGGTGTCCTAAAATATACGCAATATTTGAATTAATGATTAGAAAGCAGTTTTTTTCTTTTACTATAATTTCTTCATTAAATCATAAAGTTATGCTTTATTTTATATGTGGCTTGGGTTGTGTATGGAATGGCACAGTAGGCAAATGGCCACGGCTACGTATTATCTATTTTATTTTTCTATCTCAGTTAGTTTTAATCTTGGTCTGGCAGTTTGAGTAATTTATGCGGTCTACCCAAATGTCCTTTCTTTGGTATTTTTCGTCGAATTGTAGAGCTTCTTAAGTCGACTTGAGCTGCGGGATTACTGACAAATGCGTGCACTAACTGGATAGGTCCACTCAATCTGTGTGGTTCTTTCCTCAAAAGACCATTTCAGACGCTAATCTATGGTCTTCACATGATCCCTGAGCAACATTATGTCTGGACTTTAAAAGAGACTTCTGAGTTTGTTTCGGCCTTTCTTCTCAGACGAATCTGTTTGACTTATAGGAAACTCCAACTTCATCTAGTTCAAAAAATATGATTGACGTTTAGTAAAAAGTGTTAGTACAAACCTACTTATAGAAATAAAATCATTTATCATTTATCGGTCGTCCAGAAACCATAGATTCACGAAATCCATAATGAAACTCGGTACTATAGCATAGGCCAGCTGAAGGTCAAATTATTACCACTGATTTGCGGCATACGGCATTTATTCTGTTGAAGCACAGTGCAAGTTCTTGTTTTCCTAGCCATTGCACAAATTCTGAGTCAGAAATAAAAGTTGGAGATAACTTTTTCATTTTGATAGTAGAGACAAATTCTTAGAACGCGAAATTCTAAAGCAAATAATAAAGAAGGAATTGCTTTTCTAACTTTAGTACCGTATGTCCTAAACAGTACACACTTTACTCCGAACCATGTTAAGATATTTGGCTTGGTATTCATTATGTCCCGACTGGGAAGTTTTTTGTCCGAGAAATAAATGTTCTTGCTTCATATTTCTCACGACTGGAGACAGACATTTTTTTGGCCAGAAATGGTCGTTTCATGTACTGTTTCCGTTTAAAATGGACTCATAATCTTTTATTATATTCTAGAATTCTGAAAGTTAATGACCCGTATAGTGACATTAGCAGAGCATCGAGAACAATGGTTGACCGCTAACGAAAAGGTCAACCTTTATTTTTTGGGTCGTAAGATGCGGGCGTGGGTTTTTATATGGAAGTATTTTGCGACAAAACTTGAGAGGGATTCTGAATAACAGAAACATTTTGTAACGAAAAGCGATTTCATAAACCTATTTTATCAACTAACATCTAATGGAAATCCAGTCACAAAACCTTTTCTATGATGCGGCATAACACCTAGGTCTTCGCTTCTTTTATCCAGTCAGTATCCACTGTCTTCTGTAGATTGTCGTTCTATCTAAGTTTAAAAATCATCAATGTTACGTTAAGTTCACTCTGCCTCTAGGTCCTGCTAGGCCTAAAGAGAATCACTCTTTTTAATGTTATGTAATATTTTCCGTTCGCGATCTCCAGTCAAAGTCTTCGGGCTTCTACCTCTAATCCTGGCATAGTCACCGGCCACTTCAGCTTCTTGTCGCCTTCCAGTCTTAACCATTCTCTATAATCAGCCTATAACGTTCCCACTGCTGGACACAGGCATCCTCTCTGTGAGTGGAAGTGGGCTTTAATCCACCACGCTTGCCCAGTGTGGGTTGGTCGATGTCACATGACATGTCTTCCAGTTTTTGGTTCTAGGATATGCTGGTTTCCTCACGATGTTTTCCTTCACCGTTTCGAAAAAAGTGGTGATGAAATTATTTACACCAAGTAAAGCGTCTGTTAGGGTTCGAACTTAAGATCTACATCTTGTAAGTCGCGGCCGTTACCACTGGGCCAGCACTGCTCCAGTCTAATCGGATGCAGTTAAATACAAGTATTTTACTTACATGACGCGAATGGCTATCTGACTACAACCCAGTTACTGGGTGACACGATGCCACTTCAGCTTCTTATCTCTGCAAATAATCATGTTAATTACAAAAAGCAGTATATTTTTTCTCAGTTACATAAAAGCAAAATAAATGAGATGAAAATCTTCGGTCAACCTAAAGAGAATGAAATTCAATCAGAGAGGCTTTGACTTGTTATAAAAACTTCAAATACCACAGCTTAATAATGTAATTGGAAGGAGGGAAAAGAAAATTGTGAGAGAAAATTCTTGAAATATGTCCCACTGAGATAGAGGCACTTATTTATTTATATATACTTTACGGAACCTTGGAATGGACAGTGATCGCGTGAATATAAAATGGGGTTGTCTTTAGTGCAAAATAATAAGTATATATACAATATACTATAATAAACACTTATACGTATATATATCTATACTTAATATTATAAAAAGGTAATCTTTGTTTGTAAGATTGTATGTAGGGGGTAATCTCCGGAACGAACGTGCCAAATCTAAAAAAAAATCTCTGGCAGAAAGCTACATTATTCCTAAGTGCTAGGCTATAAATTATATTTACATTATGCATATTAGATGAGCTATTACAATTTTGTCTAACAAGTCGGAAAGAAATATCTCTTGAAACAGAATTATTTGCATGCGCTGCATAAACAGTTCTATAAAATTGAAAACAATTTATGGCAACCCGGCTGTCATAAATTGCCTTAAATAATTCTACTAAAAAGTCCACGAATCCATGTTTCTATCTTTTATATTTCTATTATGTTTTGAAAACGTATTTTTTCGACATACTTACGTTTAAGCGTAGTACGTAGAGAGCAGTGGTAGCCATGTGGTAATGGCCACGACTTATGAGTTGTAGGTCGTAGGTTCGAAACCAGATAGGCGCTTTACTTTGTGTAATTTATTTCATCACCACTGCTCTCAAAACGGCGAAGGAAAACATCGTGAGGAAACCGGCATGTCCTAGAACCAAAAAATCGAAGACATGTGACATCTACCAACACGCACTGGGCCCGCGTGATGAATTACGGCCCACTCCCTCTCAGAGAGAGGAGACCTGTGTCCCAGGAGTGGGAACATTATAGGTTGATTATGTTACGTTTGGATGATTATGATATTTAAACAACAAAATATTAATCCTTATAAAAAAAAACATATTTTATGATCACAAGATCATAGAAATAACATTAATATGCCCTTTAGAGTAAGTCAATTGGTCATAGTTTCGGAGATAATATATTATAAAAGTACTAAAACGCAAAATGCCTGTATTCTAAAAACAAAAGACGTGTATTTTTTTTTCAATAAATTGCAAAATCACTGTTCCATATCAAATAAAGAATAAATCCAAGAGGTATAAGAAATACCAACACCGAAGCATGTAACAGAATATGTCACTAAAACATCGAATAAAAATAAGTTAGATAGAACAGTTGTTGGTACCAAGAGATATTACGTAAGGAAGTACATGAAAAAACAGGGACGGTACACAGCAACGCTTTGACACGAACACATAACGGGCTGTTATTTAATTAAGAAAAGGCAAGAAAGTAGGACAATGTAGAATAAGTTAACAGTGGCTAGAAAGAAAGGGATGGCAGAGATGTAGTAGAATTACTTTAGTGATATCCACCTGTATTTTAATGTAACCTACATTCGTTGCGCAAATAAATTGATTGATTGATAATTAAAAATATTTAAACTTTTTACACACATAAAAAGGTCTAAAAGTCCAACTTTGGACCTTTTTACACACATAAAAAGGTCTAAAAGTCCAACTTTGGACCTTTTTTTGACTTTTTTTGGACTTACTCTAAAGGGCATATTAATGTTATTTCTATGATCTTGTGATCATAAAATATGTTTTTTTTTATAAGGATTAATATTTTGTTGTTTAAATATCATAATCATCCAAACGTAACATAATCAACCTATAATGTTCCCACTCCTGGGACACAGGTCTCCTCTCTCTGAGAGGGAGTGGGCCGTAATTCATCACGCGGGCCCAGTGCGTGTTGGTAGATGTCACATGTCTTCGATTTTTTGGTTCTAGGACATGCCGGTTTCCTCACGATGTTTTCCTTCGCCGTTTTGAGAGCAGTGGTGATGAAATAAATTACACAAAGTAAAGCGCCTATCTGGTTTCGAACCTACGACCTACAACTCATAAGTCGTGGCCATTACCACATGGCTACCACTGCTCTCTACGTACTACGCTTAAACGTAAGTATGTCGAAAAAATACGTTTTCAAAACATAATAGAAATATAAAAGATAGAAACATGGATTCGTGGACTTTTTAGTAGAATTATTTAAGGCAATTTATGACAGCCGGGTTGCCATAAATTGTTTTCAATTTTATAGAACTGTTTATGCAGCGCATGCAAATAATTCTGTTTCAAGAGATATTTCTTTCCGACTTGTTAGACAAAATTGTAATAGCTCATCTAATATGCATAATGTAAATATAATTTATAGCCTAGCACTTAGGAATAATGTAGCTTTCTGCCAGAGATTTTTTTTTAGATTTGGCACGTTCGTTCCGGAGATTACCCCCTACATACAATCTTACAAACAAAGATTACCTTTTTATAATATTAAGTATAGATATATATACGTATAAGTGTTTATTATAGTATATTGTATATATACTTATTATTTTGCACTAAAGACAACCCCATTTTATATTCACGCGATCACTGTCCATTCCAAGGTTCCGTAAAGTATATATAAATAAATAAGTGCCTCTATCTCAGTGGGACATATTTCAAGAATTTTCTCTCACAATTTTCTTTTCCCTCCTTCCAATTACATTATTAAGCTGTGGTATTTGAAGTTTTTATAACAAGTCAAAGCCTCTCTGATTGAATTTCATTCTCTTTAGGTTGACCGAAGATTTTCATCTCATTTATTTTGCTTTTATGTAACTGAGAAAAAATATACTGCTTTTTGTAATTAACATGATTATTTGCAGAGATAAGAAGCTGAAGTGGCATCGTGTCACCCAGTAACTGGGTTGTAGTCAGATAGCCATTCGCGTCATGTAAGTAAAATACTTGTATTTAACTGCATCCGATTAGACTGGAGCAGTGCTGGCCCAGTGGTAACGGCCGCGACTTACAAGATGTAGATCTTAAGTTCGAACCCTAACAGACGCTTTACTTGGTGTAAATAATTTCATCACCACTTTTTTCGAAACGGTGAAGGAAAACATCGTGAGGAAACCAGCATATCCTAGAACCAAAAACTGGAAGACATGTCATGTGACATCGACCAACCCACACTGGGCAAGCGTGGTGGATTAAAGCCCACTTCCACTCACAGAGAGGCTGCCTGTGTCCAGCAGTGGGAACGTTATAGGCTGATTATAGAGAATGGTTAAGACTGGAAGGCGACAAGAAGCTGAAGTGGCCGGTGACTATGCCAGGATTAGAGGTAGAAGCCCGAAGACTTTGACTGGAGATCGCGAACGGAAAATATTACATAACATTAAAAAGAGTGATTCTCTTTAGGCCTAGCAGGACCTAGAGGCAGAGTGAACTTAACGTAACATTGATGATTTTTAAACTTAGATAGAACGACAATCTACAGAAGACAGTGGATACTGACTGGATAAAAGAAGCGAAGACCTAGGTGTTATGCCGCATCATAGAAAAGGTTTTGTGACTGGATTTCCATTAGATGTTAGTTGATAAAATAGGTTTATGAAATCGCTTTTCGTTACAAAATGTTTCTGTTATTCAGAATCCCTCTCAAGTTTTGTCGCAAAATACTTCCATATAAAAACCCACGCCCGCATCTTACGACCCAAAAAATAAAGGTTGACCTTTTCGTTAGCGGTCAACCATTGTTCTCGATGCTCTGCTAATGTCACTATACGGGTCATTAACTTTCAGAATTCTAGAATACAATAAAAGATTATGAGTCCATTTTAAACGGAAACAGTACATGAAACGACCATTTCTGGCCAAAAAAATGTCTGTCTCCAGTCGTGAGAAATATGAAGCAAGAACATTTATTTCTCGGACAAAAAACTTCCCAGTCGGGACATAATGAATACCAAGCCAAATATCTTAACATGGTTCGGAGTAAAGTGTGTACTGTTTAGGACATACGGTACTAAAGTTAGAAAAGCAATTCCTTCTTTATTATTTGCTTTAGAATTTCGCGTTCTAAGAATTTGTCTCTACTATCAAAATGAAAAAGTTATCTCCAACTTTTATTTCTGACTCAGAATTTGTGCAATGGCTAGGAAAACAAGAACTTGCACTGTGCTTCAACAGAATAAATGCCGTATGCCGCAAATCAGTGGTAATAATTTGACCTTCAGCTGGCCTATGCTATAGTAATTTCTATCTAGTCTAGATATAAATTAGTGAGTTTTTGCATTTAGTAGAATGTGTCAAAAGGAGTCCAATAAAGATAAAAACGTATTTAATGATTTTTTGCAGTTAATGAGTTCTTGCAATAAGCCAACGATATAAAAGTACTAAAACGCAAAATGCCTGTATTCTAAAAACAAAAGACGTGTATTTTTTTTTCAATAAATTGCAAAATCACTGTTCCATATCAAATAAAGAATAAATCCAAGAGGTATAAGAAATACCAACACCGAAGCATGTAACAGAATATGTCACTAAAACATCGAATAAAAATAAGTTAGATAGAACAGTTGTTGGTACCAAGAGATATTACGTAAGGAAGTACATGAAAAAACAGGGACGGTACACAGCAACGCTTTGACACGAACACATAACGGGCTGTTATTTAATTAAGAAAAGGCAAGAAAGTAGGACAATGTAGAATAAGTTAACAGTGGCTAGAAAGAAAGGGATGGCAGAGATGTAGTAGAATTACTTTAGTGATATCCACCTGTATTTTAATGTAACCTACATTCGTTGCGCAAATAAATTGATTGATTGATAATTAAAAATATTTAAACTTTTTACACACATAAAAAGGTCTAAAAGTCCAACTTTGGACCTTTTTTTGTGTGTAAAAAGTTTAAGATAATACGAGTACCAGTCAACCAAGGGTGGTGAAGAGGTTTGATGGCAGGTTCTCTGTTTGTGAGGAACAATGAGAATTATTTATTAAACTTATATCATAATGAATTAAAAAATAAATAAAATACGTACACAAGTACATTAATAGGTTATAAACTTATAATACACATACATGCATATGACATATTATAAATATACGTATATTATATACAAATTCAAGGTAGAAAGGTGTTGAACTATATATTTTTCTTTTGAACTTGTTGCAACAGAATGGCTGATCTTTCTCTAAGAATCAAAAAATTGTAATATTATGTTTATATCAGCAATCTAATATGTACCTATTTGTCAAACATGTCCATTTCAACCGTTCATATATTATGAAGGCTTTCGATACTTCAGGTCTTCCAGGATTTCTTCAGTATCATAAAGTTGCAAGGAAATTGATTTTGAAATGCTTCTCTCAGTAAACGATTTCCAATTCCTTATGGCCTACCTACTTCAGCCTACCCTTTATAATAACGTTAATACAAAATCGCAACAACAAATAAGCAGTACTTTTGTACTCAAATGTCGTATCTCTATATATTGTTCTGTGTGTACATAAATAATGAAATAAATAATTTATGTAATCAAAACAATAAAAAGCTCACAAAATCAACGTTCAAAATCATCTTAATAAACCCACAATATGGAGTGTCACCTTTCTAACATTGTACACTTGAGGCCACAAAAAGAGAAGGCTGAGTTATGATTTATTTCAGGCTGTTGGCTGATACGTAACGTCACTGTACGCTGTCGTAAGATTTATAAGGAAGCTCAACGTTTGAGGAAAAAATATAATATACATTCTGAGATAGATACACGAGGAAAATTGCTTACACGGAGTAATTTCGTTTTGGGATCTGGAGATTGGCATAAAAATTGTGTATACATGATCGGTAGAACCGGTTTTTTTTTTTAATGTATGTACACGGCTTCAATTTTCTTAATGTGTCTCGGCAATCATCACATTTCCGAATACAAATGAATGCTAATTATTCCATGTCCATCAATTATTAGATTTATCGTGTATAATAATTTGAATTCAGTCGATTCCTAGTCGATTGAGAGGGTCCGGCCTGCACCAAGTGCAAATGGCGACTGATAGATTTCTGACGACTGACGAGACACGAAGTTTGCTGAGAGACATTAGGAAAATAGAAGCGCTGTATGTGATTTGTTCATTTTTTTTTTTTTTTTGTGTATAAGTCTTCATTTGAAAAAGGAGGTGAAATGAACTGGGTTTTAATTCTGAAATTAGTAACGTTGAAATAGTATGTTTTGTTGTTTTTAATTAGTGTGAATAAGGGAAAAGTAATTATCTCTGGCTACAACGCTAGGCTGAGCCTGCCTCGTGGAGGCCTAAAGTAGTACTTAACAAACATTATATTGGCTTCGGTTATAATAAAGTTAGAATAATTAAGAAATGGGTCTTTGAAAGTAACATTAACAGTAGAATAATTAAGGTCTCAAAAACATTTCAGTAATTTCAATCAAATACAAATAAATATATTTTATATTCTCTCACATTGGTTTATTTCATCATAATCATCATAATCAGCCTATAATGTTCCCACATATTGTGCTGGGACACAGGCCTCCTCTCTGTGAGAGGGAGTGGGCCGTAATCTAACACGCGGGCCCAGTGCGGGTTGGTAGATGTCACAAGTCTTCGAATTTTTGGCTCAAGGACATGCCGGTTTCCTCACGATATTTGAGAGCAGTGGTGATGAAATTATTTATACAAAATAAAGCGCCTGTCTGTGTTCGAACCTACGATCTACAACTCGTAAATCGCGGTCGTTACCACTGGGCCACCATTGCTCTATTTGGTTTATTTATTTTAGAGTTATTAATTTCAAAATATTTATCCAGTCTGCTATTACTGCTTTAACTTATACGGTTTTAAAACCGCATGCAACAGATGTAGGATTAAAATTCAGTTATGCATAAATAAATGGTGCTTTATAATGCGTACAAAGGCTACAATTACTATTTTTATATGTTGCAATATTGTGAGCACAATTGCCAATATTGTGAAACATCGATGGGGCGTTAACGTATTTTATTTTAATCCTTCGCTTCAATAAATTAGCTATGTGTGTGAAAATGCTTTATGAACCATACTCAGCATTTCAATCAATCTTTTAGGAGAAAATTTTATTGTTAGTTCATCATCATTTTCTTGCCCTTATCTCATGTTATTTTGGGGTCGGCGGAACACGTTATCTTCTTCCATCCTCCCCTGTCAGCCGTCATGCTATCATTCACTCCCTTCTCTTTCATATCATTCCTCACACAATCCATCCATCTTTTCTTTGGCCTTCCTCTCCCTCTCCACCCATCAACATTCATATTCATCACTTTTTTAGTCACATGCGTTGATTTTTAAAAAAATATTTTGGTTTTGTCTGTACATACCTATTACAAGGTTTTATTAAATCTTTTAAAGCAACAAAATAATAACAAACGCTAGTGACTACGATGTGTACTTAAAGACTCATCAATATCTCGAAATAGTTTGGTTAGTCGGTATATTAGCTGAACCGTTTTTGATGCCAATGTGTAAAATAAACCGACCAAGTGCGCGTCAGAACACGCACAGGTTCCGTAGTTGGGATGAATTTATCCCAAAAACAAACTTAACATTGTAGTTGAAATACATGTTCTCTCATACATCGATATACGTCACGGTCAATTCTCCAACTGCAAATGAAAGTTGGTCGACTAAAACTCGTTAACTTGTAGAACCTACTTAGCTGTGACAGTTTTCCTTTTAATTTCATTATATTTACTACTGCCACGATTTTTTTACATATCCAAAAACAACCATTTAGCTGGCAGGGGGAGGACACTTTACTCTAACAAAAATTAGGCCTTTGTGTCGAATAAGGCGGGAGGAAACGCCCGGGTGTCACCACTGTGTGGATCGCCCGGAGGACACGGTGGAGCATACGGTGTAGGTCTGCCCGGCTTGGGTGGCTGGCACCGCTGTGTCCTCGTGGAGGCGATCGGCGGCAGAGATCTCTCGCGTCCGGCCCTGGTTCAGGCCATGGTATGGAGCGAGAGGGCATGCGCAGCCGTCACCACCTTCTGCAAAGCAGTAATGGTCGCGAAGGAGGAGGCGGGACGGTTGAGGGAAAGGCAAGTTTCGCGCCCTCTCGCCCCTAGCCGCCGCAGGAGACGCCCTGGGCGTCGGGAATCCCGGGCGAATTTCCGGCCACTGTAGGCGCGGGCTTGCGGACGGTGAGCAATGTGTAGCTCACCGTCCGATAAGGACTAGGTCCGGGTCGACGGCGCGTCGTATTCCACGCTCGCCTCAAAGAGATGTCGTCAGCACAATGTAGGGGTCCGCTAGGGTCGATGCCTGTTGGGGTCGCGGGACGGTACTAATGGGTCACCGAGGCCCCCGCAACACAGGCAACGGAAGAAATACGGGTGGGTTTTAGTCAGTAAGAGTATGACACACCCTCCCGCTCCACCCAGAGTGGGAGAAGTTATTTGATGATTTCCCATCCAAAAAAAAAGGGGGAGGACACACTTGACTCTAAAATTTGCACTTTAAAGCTTAATAAGCAAACGGATCCCTGAATCGAAAAATGGTGTTCACAGACCCGCAATATTTTTGAACGGCTTACGGGGGTACCCGGTAGAAAAATATTCAAGATTTTACTTTACCACTTTGTCGGCGTAATTAATATGTATACCTATGCCAGATTACAGCTTTCTAGCACTAAGCGCCTCTGAGCTAAAGTGGGGACAGACAGATAGACATAGCGAAACTATAAGGGTTCCTTGTTGACTACGGAACCCTAAAAAATCGGAAAAGTGCAAGTTGAACTCGCGTGGTGAGGGTTCCGCACAATGAATATGTTACCTACCTATGTTTTTTATCCCAAGATAATTTAACCCAAACACAAACTTAACATTGTAGTTGAACAACATATTCTCCCATTCATTCCAACTGCAAATGTAAGTTTGCACGCACAATATGGAGAGATTTACCATTTTATTTTAACACCATAGACTTTTTATAGCTATTTCTGTAATCTATAAATGATAAATGATTTTTAATCTGTAAGTAGGTTTGTACAAAGACTTTTCAATCATAATTAAAAAACTAGATGTCGTCATTTCCTAACTGACTACTCTGAGAAAAAGGGCCGAAACAAATTTAGAGGTCAGATAGAGGTGACTATGTCTCTTTTAAAGTCCAGATAAAATCTTAGTCAGATCAAGTAGATTGGTGTCTGTAATGGTCTTTTGATGAAAGAACCACACAGATTAAGTGGGCCTGTCTACTCAGTGCACACATTTGTTCGTTATCGTGCAGCTCAACTCAAAACTTAAGTAGCTCAAAGATTTATTATAAAAGTTAAGAACTAAAGTATTGTTTTCAAAATTTTAGGCTCAGTAATTTCGGAGATAAGGGGAATGGTCAAATTTCATCTATTCTCTTGAATAACTTTAAAACTGTTTAATTTAAAATTATAAAAAAAATATATTTGGGATCCTCACAAGCCCTTTCATAGAAAGAAAGAAAAGGTATTTATTGGGACTCGCACAGGGGATCACACATTAAATTAAAAAAACACTTATAGAAACATAAAAAAAAAAACAAATAAACAAAAAGTCCTGTACGATGCCAAAAGGCTCCTATCTCAGCATAATGCTGCAGTACTTAAGAAATAAGTGTCGCAGCGCTGGTATTCTGATAGGGCCCACTGTGATGTCACGGATAGATACAGATATAAATAAAAGATAAAATAAACGTATGAAATACCTGTTTCTGTGACAAATAAATCTATTTTTCTTTCTTTCTTTTCTTTCTATAAAAATAAAATAGTTATTGAATAAAATTCATGTAATTATAAACCGTGTGTCAGAACCCGACGTAACATCAGTTACTTGTCAATGCCATTTGTGTTTGTGGTACTCTATGGTATTTCATTTGACATGTCACGTGGTACAGTCTCCAAAACTTTTAAAAATTTTCTAATTTGCCCCGCAAAAGTGACCCTACCATTCAAAATTCATTTATTTACGTTACACATTGGAATTTAGGTCATATAAATTCATATGTGTACAGAATTTCAACTTAATCGCTCCAGTAGATTCGGAGCAAATCGACTGTAACAAACGGACAGACAGCCAGACAGACAAATAGACAGACACGAGTGATCCTATAAGAGTTCCGTTTTTCCCTTTGAGGTCCGGAACCCACAAAAATGTGCAATCCTTTGAAAATAAACGACCAAATAAATTCTTCAAATCGTATCTAATAAAGTAACATTATTAAGAGAGAATCAGCGACTCCATGGCTTATTCCACTTAAATGAAATAAAACATTCTTCATAGGGTGGAATATTTTACGATCGCGAAGCCTCATTAATAATGCTGGGTGTACAATGACGACAATCGCGTTATTCATCGCTAGGCGACGAATTTAATGATAGTCATATATTACGTGATTGAGTAGCGGTGTTGTATTGCTGTAGGTATTTTGGTTTTCATGGTAATGTGCAGTAGCTTTGTTGTGGTTATAAACTTCATTTTCAAATGAAGGTAGTTTTTTAAAGAAACGTTCAAAGTAAATTATTAAATTTATCTTGCCAGCATCAATGTGCCTGCTCTTCTTGAGCCGACTGGCATTGTCAGAGATGATGGCAAAAGACCTGATGGTTTGTCGTTGGTTCCGTAGAGTTTGGGACGGATACTTGTTAGGTACGCTACCTGTGTAGACACACTGGCACCGTCCCACCTCCAAAGGACTACTTCTAAAGCGGGTGCAGCGGCAGAAAATGCCGAAAATCTGAAACTTATTAATTAGATAATATAGAGGCCTTGGTAGAGAGTACAACTTTGTGCCCTTTGGCGTCAAGACCCTGGGTCCGTGGGGTCCCAGTTCATATGTTCATCATAATCAAGAAATCTAGTTGATGTAATTGGTGACCGAAAAACTGGCGACTTTCTGGCGCAACGCATCAGCATTGCAATTCAGCGAGGAAATGCCGCCAGCATCCTCGGCACAATGCCTTGAGGGCCTTTAACCTAAGGGTTTAACTTAGTTTTAATTTAATTTAGTTAATGTTAATAATCATCTTGTAATTTGGCTAAGTAAATAAATATGAAATTTCATTTCATAAAATTTAATTTCAGCTCAGGCCTCGATGCAGTCATCCGTCCTGACTCCACGGGGCTGCAAACCGTTATGGTGAGCTGCCCCGTGTCGGCGGCCAAAAAAGTTACCGGGGAGGGCCAACGGCTATTGGTGGGCTGGGTTTCCGCGCAGGTAAAACTGCTGGAACCCAGACCTCTGAGGTGCTTCCGCTGCCAGGTGGGCAACCACGTGCAAGCGAATTGCACCTCGGAGGTGGACCGCAGCGGTCTTTGCTACCGCTGCGGTCTGCCCGGGCACAAGGCCGGCTCGTGCAATGCCGCGCTGCACTGTGCCGTATGTGCGGCGGCTGGCAAGCCGGCCGAGCACCGGATGGGGGGCAAAGCCTGCGCCCCACCCTCCAAAGCCAGGGCCAGAGGCAAGCCCTCCGCCAACGCCGTCACCGCCGCAGCCGCCACCACTGCCACCGCCGCTGCCGCCTCCAACACCGCCGTCGTCGCCGTCGCCACCGTGGCCGCTGCGGCAGGCTCTTCTCAGGGGGCTGGGAAGGAGGCCCAAGAGGGGGCTGACATGGAGTGCCATTAATGGCCCCATTACGCCTCCTCCAGGCGAACATCAACCACTGCGCCGCCGCTCAGGATCTGTTGCTCCAGAGCATGGCGCAGTGGTCGATTAACATCGCCTTGGTCGCTGAGCCGTACTTTGTCCCGCCCAGGGATGACTGGGTGGAGGACCTGAGCGGCTCAGTGACCCTAATTTCGTCGGCCGCCGCCGGTACCCCGTCCCTCGAGGCCGTCAAGAGAGGACGGGGCTGCGTAGCAGCACGGTTCGGGGAGATTGTCGTGGTGGGGGTCTACCTCTCTCCGAACCGAACTCTTGCCGAGTTCCACAACTCCCTTGCGGAGTTGAGAGACGTCGTCGTCGGGTTTGGTTCCCTCCCCGTGTTCGTCCTCGGGGACTTCAATGCCAAGAATTTGGCTTGGGGTTCCCGGTTAACGGACACACGGGGCAGGATGGTGGAGGACTGGGCTCTGGAGACAGGCCTGGTCGTCCTAAACCGGGGTTCTGTCCCCACGTGTGTGCGGATGCGGGGTGAATCAGTGGTGGACATCTCGTTCGCCAGCCCCGCTCTGTCGCCGCGTGTAGTTGACTGGCGTGTCATGGAGGGGGTGGAGACCTATTCCGATCACCGGTATATCCGGTTCGACGTCTCCGCCCAGACCTCGGACGCGCCGGTCCGACGGGCCCCGAGTGGTCCGCGGTGGGCGCTGAAGCAGCTGGACCGGGAGCTCCTCCTGGAAGCCTCGATCGTGCAGGCCTGGGTGTCACCACCGGACAGGCCTGCCGACATCAACGACGAGGCGGAGTGGTTCCGGGAGGCCATGTCCGACATATGTGACGTGGCAATGCCCCGGGTCCAGCCTGGACGTGCCTCGCGCCAGGTGTACTGGTGGTCGCAGGAGCTGACGGCTCTGCGCACTGTGTGCATGGCTGCGCGACGCCGGTACACCAGGCACCGCAGGCTCCGTATTAAACCTCCGGATACGGAAGCCATTCAGGCGGAGCTGTACGAGGGGTACAGAGCGGCGAAGACCGCCCTCCAAGCGGAGATCCTGCGGGCCAGGGGGTTGGCCCGCGAGGAGTCGCTGGGGACTCTGGACAGGGACCCGTGGGGACGCCCGTACAAAGTGGTGCGGGATAAACTCCGCCCATGGGCTCCCCCGCTGACGCAGAGTCTCCGGCCCCAGCTTGTGGAGGACGTGGTGAGCGCTCTGTTCCCTTCCCGAGGGGAACACACCTCCCCGCCTATGGCTCCGCCTACTGCGGTGCCCGATGCGGACCACACCGCCAGCGACGACGACGACGACGACGCTCCGGAGGTGACCGAGGTAGAAATGAGAGCGGCGGTACGCAGGCTTAATGCCAAAAATACCGCCCCAGGACCCGACGGCTTACCTGGGAAGGCCTGGGTCCTGGCCTTGGAGGCTCTCGGGCCTCGACTTAGGGGGCTCCTAAGCGCATGCATGGAGAGGGGCCAGTTCCCGCTTCGCTGGAAGACGGGGAAACTGGTCCTCATAAAGAAGGCAGGGCGCCCTGCGGACTCTCCGTCCGCTTATCGGCCCATCGTGCTGCTCGACGAGGTGGGCAAGCTCTTTGAAAGAGTCATTGCAGACCGCCTCGTCGGCCAGCTGGTGCGGGTGGGGCCGGATTTGGCGGAGAGCCAGTTTGGTTTCCGCAGAGGGCGCTCTACGGTGGACGCCATCATGCGTGTGCGAGCCCTGACGACGGGGAATGCTGTTGCCCAGGGTGGGGTCGTCTTGGCGGTGTCCCTAGACATCGCCAATGCCTTCAATACCCTGCCCTGGAGTTGCATCAGGGAGGCACTCCGGTATCACCGGATGCCGACCTACCTCTGTCGTGTGGTCGAGGCCTATTTGACGGACAGGGCCGTCATCTACCCCGGTCACCAGGGAGTGTGGAACCGGCAAGGGATGTCGTGCGGTGTCCCACAGGGATCGGTCCTGGGGCCGCATCTGTGGGACATCGGATACGACTGGGTGCTGCGCGCCGACCTCCCTAGCGGCGTCAGCGTAGTGTGCTACGCTGACGACACGTTGGTCCTGGCGCAGGGGAGGTCGCACCAGGCGGCGGCCGAATTAGCGGCACGCGGGGTTGCGACAATCGTCGAAAGGATCCGGCAATTGGGACTCGAGGTGGCCCTGCACAAGTCCGAGGCCATGTGTTTTCATGGTCCTCGGAACGCGCCACCGTTGGGGTCCCAAATAACGGTAGGAGGGGTTTCTATCGGCGTCGAGTCGACGATGAAGTACCTGGGACTCGTCCTCGACAGCCGGTGGAACTTCGTGGAGCATTTCCGACGTTTGGCTCCCAAACTTGAGCGGGCGGGCGCTGCATTGAAGCGGCTCCTGCCCAATCTAGGGGGTCCAAACGCCTCCTGCCGGAGGCTCTACGCGGGGGTCGTGCGGTCCATGGCCCTCTACGGGGCTCCTGTATGGGCGCGCTCTCTGGCGCTGCGGCCAGCCCGCCGGTTGAGCGCGGCCCAAAGGGTCATGGCCATCCGGATGGTCCGAGGATACCGCACGGTCTCCTGTGAGGCAGCGAGCCTCCTTGCCGGATTGCCGCCATGGGATCTGGAGGCAAAAGTCCTCGCGCACGTATGGGAGTGGCGCGAGGAGGCGAAACGCCGGGGCGTAAGTCCGCTGCCGCGAGAAATCGTGGCACAGCGGACGGAGCTCCTGCGGGATCTCATGGCGTCATGGAAAGTACGGTTGTCGCAACCCAGTGCTGGGCACGCCACGATTGCGGCGATAAGTCCCCTCTTTGGGGAGTGGCTGGAGAGGCGCCACGGCGTCCTCACCTTCCGCCTGACGCATATCCTCACCGGACACGGCAGCTTCGGGAGGTTCCTGTGTCGAATAAGGCGGGAGGAAACGTCCGGGTGTCACCACTGTGTGGATCGCCCAGAGGACACGGTGGAGCATACGGTGGAGGTCTGCCCGGCTTGGGCAGAGCACCGCCGTGTCCTCGTGGAGGCGATCGGCGGCAGAGACCTCTCGCGTCCGGCCCTGGTTCAGGCCATGGTACGGAGCGAGAGGGCATGGGCAGCCGTCACCTCCTTCTGCGAAGCAGTAATGCTCGCGAAGGAGGAGGCGGGACGGTTGAGGGAAAGGCAAGTTTCGCGCCCTCTCGCCCCTAGCCGCCGCAGGAGACGCCCAGGGCGTCGGGAATCCCGGGCGGATTTCCGGCCACCGTAGGCGCGGGCTTGCGGTCGGTGAGCAATGGGTAGCTCACCGTCCGGTAAGGACCAGGCCCGGGTCGACGGCGCGTCGTATTCCACGCGCGCCTCAAAGAGATGTCGTCAGCACAAAGTAGGGGTCCACTAGGGCCGATGCCTGCCGGGGTCGCGGGAAGGTACTTATGGGTCACCGAGGCCCCCGCAACACAGGCAACAGGAAGGAATACGGGTGGGTTTTATTCAGTAAGAGTCTGACACACCCTCCCGCTCCGCCCAGAGCGGGAGAAGTTATTTGATGATTTCCCACCCTCAAAAAAAAAAAAAAAAGGCCTCGATGCACCCTACAGTAATTTTTCATCCAAATAGAATATCTTTATGTATAATACACACCCCGGCTAAACGTGAAGAATAGGTCCTACACAAAGTAAACTGGATAATCAGTTTAGTGACCATAGAAACAGTCTAACAACAAGATAAGTAGATAATTTCCACTCTGCAATAGGCATTTGTTTTGTTTGTTTGTTTTCATTTGCCAGTGTCGCAACACGGAGTAATTACGCAATGTGTATTGTCTTTGATCTTAACGTGACCATTAAATTGTGACCTGCCCTGACATCAAGCGTTCGACAACATTGTCAAACTTTTAAAGGAGAAGTTTCAAAATGGGCCACGTTTGAGTACACTACCTCAAAAAAAAGAAAAAAATCCGTAGAATTCGGGTAAAATACAGATAATTCATTTAAATGTATACTGTTGCGGTGGTGAATTGATATTTATCTTTTTTTTATCGATTTAGTTACTCTGTGCTTAAAAACAATGACAGTAAACCATAGATTGATCATAGAAAGAAAACTGTCAGCTGTCACAACAGTGCCACTTCAGTCACTTTAGTTGTTACTTCAATCGCTTTCGTTAACCTTCACAGAAATAAACATGTCAAACGTCATTTAATCAATCAAAATAACAACTTACCGCCATGACAGGTTTTTGTTATGTGTCGTATTTCTTGTGCCTTTTTACCAGCAAACCTTGGCATTTTGATGTAATTAGACAGTTGAGAACTGTTTTAAATGCATTTCCCTATTTTTAAGTATATTGTTTGCAGGGACCTAGCCCAGGCTTTATACATTATGAAACATCTCCTTTTATTTGTTGAATACAAGGCTTTTGGCTTCTTTGTATTTGTGTGTTTTTTATGTAATGTGCGTCTTGTTTGTGCAGAATGTTTTTTTTCTTTCCTTCATTTTCTAGTTTGGTGCCTAGACTGTTTCTTTGAAATCTGGTGCTTTCGGGTGCTTAAAGGCGCATTTAATATGTATAATATAGCTATATAATCCATTCTACAGTCCATAAAACATTACAGGTACAATTCCTGACTAAGTTGTCCATTTAATAAAATTAAAAATGTCTTTCGTCAAAGCACTCGCTTCAAAAATATCTAAAAGAAAATGAAACTCTAAAACAAAGGTAGAATTTCAGTCACAAAGTGCTATTCAAACAGTTTTTAGGTGTCCAACACTAGTAGCAATTCGTTACTCGATAAAATTGAGCTCTCCACACAAAAGAATACTCAAACAAAAAACAGTTTTTTTGTCTTATTACATTCCGAGTATTTCATTTGGCACATTGTTTTTTTATTGGTTTAGGCTCTGATATGTGTTGGAAGGTTATTTTTGTAAGCTGGCGAAACGAATTATGTCAACAGCTTTGATTATTGCTTACTGGTTCTGTACTCTTAGGTTTGTTGAAGGTTGTTGAGTATACTTTGCTGGTAATGAAAGGATATTTAATAATGATTTTGATTGGTAACTTGTAGAGATACATTTTAGGGTTCCGACGACATTGCTTCAAAGACACTTTTCGCGAACTTTTTCTAAGACTACGCAAGCAAAGTGGTGGCCCAGTGGTAACGGCCGCGACTTACGAGTTGTAGGTCGTAGTTTCGAACCCAGACAGGCGCTTTACTTTATGTAAATTATTTCATCACCACTGCTCTCAAAACGGTGAAGGAAAACATCGTGAGGAAACCGGCATGTCCTAGAACCAAAAATTCGAAGACATGTGACATCTACCACCACGCACTGGGCCCGCGTGGTGGATTACGGCCCACTCCCTCTCACAGAGAGGAGGCCTGTGTCCCAGCAGTGGGAACACTATAGGCTGATTATGTATGTATGTTATGTTTCCTGATTTGCAAAAAAAAGAAACAACCATTTTCTTACTAATGCTCTCTCTTAGATTTCGTCGGCAAGTCTTTAAAAGGAAAGACCCAATCTGCCGACTGGCTTTTTTGTTCCGGTTCAAAGCAGTACACCCACGTTTCGTCACCTGTCATGATATTATAGACAGCCAATGACTGTCCTCCATTAAACTTAGTTATCATTTTACGTCACCACTCGACACGCAGTCGTTTATGGTCTTCCGCTAAATCATGCGGTATCCATCGAGTGCAAAGCTTCCGAACCTTCAGATGCACATGCAAAATGTTTTGCACTTGGCTCATTTCAATGCCTAATACAGTACGAATTTGCTGACAAGTAATTTTTCAGTTTCAATCAGTTGTCGAACTTTGTCAATATTGGATTCTGTAACCGCCGTCACCGGCCGACCTTCACGTACTTACATTGTCATGGAGATGATCACGTCTACGTCTAAATTCTCCGAACCACGTGTAAACAGAGCGGCGACATGGGGCTTCATTACCAAATGCCAATTGTAGTCTCTGGTAACTCTCTTGTTGACGTAAACCACAGCGAAATTCGTAAAAAAAACATTGAGCGAGTTAAATTCATAGTAAAAGCGACACACAATTTTCTAAAGGACGCCACAGTGAAAAAAAAACAAATGACAGTTTCGCAAATCAAAAAGTAACAAGTTTCCAGAGATTTCCATTTTTGAATTCCGTGCTTTTTTATTTTTTTTTTTTATTGTAAGTGGCCAGTTCCAGAAACGTTCAGTATGCCCCACGTACTACATAATCATAAATCTTCTTTCGTTCGGAAGATATGACATGACAGCTGGGGCGACGTCACTCCAGCTAACATAATAAACGGCTCATATTAACGAAGTTTTTGTTGCAGCTAAATTAGGACTTTGATTGCAATTATGCCTTAAATATTAGCCTAGGTCGAATTATTATCACATTATGACGAAGCTGTAGTTACACACATCATGTTTTTGAACTACAATAATAGGTTTGTACTTGGGATAAAACCATCCCAACTACGAAACCCATCATTATTCGTGCCCCGACACGTACTTGCACGGTTTTTTCTACATTGGTATCACCGTTACAAAAACTAAAATATATTTCTGTTTCGGTCAATTAAAAATATATATCTGTTACCTTCCCAATAAAAGTGACAAAAAATAAGTTATTTTTTTAGTCCCGCAGTATATAAAACGTGAAAACGTGTGTGCTAAAACTGTTATTTATAGCTCTCTAAAATATTTTATAGCACGTTCACTTCACGAGAAAATTCAAATGACATTAAAAAAAAACGTGTGGCTTTATGAAACTACGATGCAAGTGAAACTTTTTTTCGAAAATTTTCAGAAATTTATTCTTTTTAGGGTATTAAAATCGCGTTTTTAATCTTAACTTAATAATTGGAAAATGGGAATGATAACGTGAAATCAATAGGAGACAAGATATCCAACTTTAAATTTTAATTTAAATCTACGTATTAGAGTACGGAATGGGGGCCGCCATATTGGTTTTGGCTCTTCTGCCGAGCGCCTTTTACTTTACCTCTACTCCGCGGCCGGCTGTAATGCGACATGCGATAAATGGACGAAAAAAATTGAAGTAATGGAAAAAAAGTTTTACTTTAAAAATGTTCGCTCTGAAATAAGGAGTCTTAGACATATACACGCTTGATTAGGCTTGACTTGAAAAAATGGACATTTTTCACACAAACTTTTTTTGATGCCCCTACGATCCTTTAAGGATACTGTTTCTTATAAGGATCAAAAAACCCCATCGGACCAATTGAGTTTTGTGTACTAGAAAAGTCAGAAATTACAAAAATCTTTTCCCATACAAGTCTAAACGTTCTAAACGATAGAACAACATTTTTATCATAATTACAGAAATCACAAACTATATAAAAAAGTAAATAAAATTATAATGCGTTTTCGTTCGAAATCTGAATTTTTTTTGTTTATTTTCAGCCAGTTTGCATTATAGCGGCCAGTCTACACATAATAAAAAAGTAAGTTAAGAGTGTCATTTTCTACGAAATGTATGGAAGAAGTAGTAATAAATACGAAAGTGAGTTTGTTTGTTAATTTGTTTGTTACGCTTTCACGTTAAAACGGTTGAACGGATTTGGATGAAAATTTAGCACATGGGTAGACTATGACCTGGATTAGGACATAGAATACTTTTTATCGCGCTATTCCCACAGGATCGAGAATTATGCGGGTGAAACCGCAGGCCGCAGCTAGTCTACAAAATTAAATTAAAGAAACTTTCCATGAAACTGTAATCTCATACAATAAAAATATCGTAGAATGAGCCAAGTGCGTGTCAATGCCCCATTTCGGCAAGCTGTTATGGAAACAGAAAAAGCTGTTGTATATTCAACATCCTTTTCAACTCAATTAAAGTAACAATACGGAACTTTGAATGTTCTAATGGTAATTGCAGTTTCTTTTATTGTTTAACTACTCTTTTGACTTTTTGACATATAAATTGTCAGCAATTTGCTTATTACAAGTAGCCACGACTATACCGTGCAAATGAGTTTTAATTCTAGAATTCGTGTAGGTAAATATGAGCTATACAGTAATTTTTAAATAGTTCGTCATAATGTTGATATTCTTGCGGTTATGGAGGTCAGATTGGCAGTCACTCCATGTAAAATACTAGAAGCTGACCCCAACATAGTTGGGAAAAGGCTAGACAGATGATCATGACAGGTGACAGCAGAATCTAACTTCTCTATTAATATTTTTCACGGAGTATCTCGGGAAATCGCCAAGTGGTTGGTCACCCTTTTATTTTTTTATTTTTTTTTGGTTGGTTGGTTGGTCACCCTGCCCGTGACCACAGGGTTAACCAATTTTTAGGTCAAAGAATCAGCATTGCCATCCAACGTGGCAACGCTGCCAGCCTTTTGGGCACTTTTGCCACTGACAGCGATGCGGACGAATTTTTGATGCCCAATGAGCTCGCCCCTTTATTTTTTTTTTGTTTGCGAATGAATGGAAGATGATACTGTCAGAATGTTTGAATTTTCATGAGAGGAATGCATGAATGTGTTAAATAAATTATATGTTGAAATAGTGTTTCAACATATAATTTATAATAATATAAATACATAATAATGAATTAGTTTTTTTTTTTAATTTGAAATAAATAGCATAACATAACATTACACCTTGCCGTGTTTCCCCGAAGGGTTGTGCAGAGGTGTACCTGTAGTTCACTCACATTTCGCCAGCTATGTTTTAAGTCGTATGTAATAGGGGGCACAAATTCAGACTCCAGGCTGCAACTGAGCAATTCCAAATTGAAAAGCCCAATAACACTTTGCCCAGCCCGGGAATCGAACCCAGGATCTCATGCTCAGCAGTAGCGCTTGTGATTTTGCCACTAGACCAACGAGGCAGTAGAAAGTAAATAAATAAATAAATATACTTATACATAATATAATATACAATTTTAGTATTATATTGTATATTGTACTCGTATTTAAGATTTGTCAAGTGTACCTAAACATGTTACATACATTTTATATGTTTTCCAAAAATATTATCAACCCAATTAAAAACATGATTATCAAAAGACAACAAAAAATAAATTAGGTTTTATAAAGTTTTTAACCCATCCACACAGATAGTACATCCAACGTGTCTATTTTTCTTTGAAAAATAAACGATAAATGTACTTAAATTGTTCTTTTAATTACAACGGAGCAAGCTAGACATTTATTACAGAAAGTTTTCTTAGTAATGTTTCTTACAAACTTAGAAAGTTTGTACTAAATTGCTATTTTGATTGTGTATTTACTAGCCAAGTGTATATTTGTAGTCTGTGTGGCGTCCGGCTTAGGAATAATAGTCTACGAAAGTCTACGTCAATATCGCTTAAAAACTAGGTATATTTTCAATAAGGATGTTTCTTGTTTTACCACTGTAGTTATTGCGGGAAAATTTACAGAAACAAGACTTATAATATTTACAATATTCTACATGTATAGACAGGCCCATATCAGTTGTAAATCATACGAATATGTGTACTTTTCGGAAATGGAAGATACGGACCTTAGCGTGGAAGTCGTGATATTCAATGCAAGCATAGCATAAGTATGTATTTATGGGCGTCGGGAATCACGGGGGGATTTCTGGCCACCGTAGGCGCGGGCTTGCGGACGGTGAGCAATGGGTAGCTCACCGTCCGGTAAGGACCAGGCCCAGGTCGACGGCACGTTGTATTCCACGCGCGCCTCAAAGAGATGTCGTCAGCACAAATATAGGGGTCCACTAGGGCCGATGCCAGCCGGGGTCGCGGAAAGGTACTAAAGGGTCACCGAGGCCCCTGGCAACACAGGCAACAGGAAGGAATACGGGTGAGTTTTAGTCAGTAAGAGTCTGACACACCCTCCCGCTCCGCCCAGAGCGGGAGAAGTTATCTGATGATTTCCAATCCAATAAAAAAAAGTATGTATTTTTATGCAGCCTATAATGGTTCCACTGCTGGGACTCAGGCCTACTCTCAGTAAGAGCATACTTTTTCATTTTACGACATACATAAACGTGAAAGGAATAGTCTGTTCAATGTTCCTTCTTTTGCCCTCCATCTGCTCAGGCACACTTAAGATACTCAGTGATATTAATTACCTAAAAGCACTATCATCTAAAACTTGTTATTGTACCACATAATAAATGAATTAAATAATTAACTATATTATATACTAACTTTTGCCCGCGGCTTGCGGCGCTTCGGACCTGCGTGAAGGTCGGAAAATATCCCATGGGAAAGTACTACCAAAATTAAAAGGAAACGAAGCGATAGCATCCCTCATAGCCGATGAAAAGGTCATTGGCTCCTAGCGCTGCGGCCACCGCGTCAACTATAATTATTACGCGTAATTTTGAATCGGTGTTATCTTTTAAAGTATTCATTTAAATGTTAAGATGTCAAGGCATATTTTAATCTAATTGAAATGCATTTAATTTAAATAATACATTTTATTGGATAAGGATTAATATACTACTGGTTAAAATAGCTTCGGAATAACAATAAAATTCTTATCAAATTCTCAAAAATAAAAATTGTTACTGTGATTCATCCTTAGAAGATAGACATATGCTATAGCGGAATTATTTATTGAACTTTTTAAGATGTACAATATTGTAGAATATTTATTTTATGTATATCTTACGGGTTACGCGGCGCATGCCAATAAACTCCTAGACGGCATTTTTTTCCGATATCTTCAACAATTATCGTCATATTTCAGCCAATTTACACAAAACCTTAATGAATTATACACTTAAACCTTCCGCATGAATCACTCCGTCTATGGTCAAAACCGTTTGAAAATTCGAACAGTAGTTTTTGAGTTTATCGCGTTCAGACAGACAAATGCGGCACCCTGACTTTGATTTATAATATTATGTAAGGATTCATGAAATATTGTGTGTACAATAAATGCAGGCACACACACACTTATCTCCCACAAATTACAAAATTTTGCCAAAATACCGGTCAACTTAATATGTATAACTAGTATAAGAATGTAATTTGTGGGGATAAATAAACATTATTATATTTTATTTTTTAATAAACCCACCATCGCCTCCTAGCCTGTTCCCAACTACGTTGGGGTCAGCTTCCGGTCTAAGCGAATACAGTTAAATACCTACCAGTATTTTATGTGTGGCAACATAATGAAACTAATAATTCACTTAAAAATGATATAGATGATTTCAATTCTTCGAAATAACGTAGAATAGTAAACAATGTTCACAAAAGCATTGTCGCTATATTTCTTACTTCAGTATTTATTCAGAAAAGTGTTTAAAGAGAAATGGACTATTTGATTAATGAACCACGACCGTAATTATTCATGACTCTTGAAGTTATTCTGAAAAATGTACTCGTTATTGATGTTGAAAACTCTACTTCTTGAGTGTTACTGTTTCTGTAAATAATAGTAGATTGTATAACTAGTGCCACCCATTGTATATTTTGTAGCGTATATTTTTTTTTTTTGTAATGAGTATCTGTACAATAATAAATAAATAAATAAATAAATAAAATGGCTCGTTTATGTCCGAGTTATAAACTCTGCTTTTCACTTCGATTGCGAGAAAATGAAACAGGCATAAATTGTACAACAGTATTTCACTGTTTAAAAATTTAGCACGAAACTTTAAAAGTTTATTTTTAGGGTTCCATACCCAAAGGGTAAAACGGGACCCTATTACTAAGACTCCGCTTCCTTCGTGCGCGAGTCCGACTCCCACTTGGCTGGTTTTTATTTGATTTTCAACAAGTGTCATTCGACTTGGGTATTTTATACTGCCAAGTCATAAAAACGCTTCTTTGCATTTTTAAATAATAAATTACAACTATTTTATCTGTTTTTATTAAATTGACGATAGAAAACGATGGAAGTGATTTAAATTAAAGCAAATGAAATAAAATAACGACTTTAATCTGCGACGTTTTATTGTGCGTCTGGCTGTTGGGCCTGATTATCTTAGTAAAAAAAAAAATACTTTATGCACTAGAGCACAAAAAACGATTTTATGTCGGCTACGTACAACATAAAGACGAACTTTTAAAGCATAAGAAGTGAAAGAGGAATTTATACGACCTGGCGATATTATAATATTTATACATAAAATTACATCACATTTAGCGCCGAACGGATTTTTTGATTTGCGGTGCGACCGGGCCTAAATGCTTTTCCGTCAGTTAGTACAAAACGATGGTTCATGCATGTTTGACACTCAAGCAATTACGTGAGTGGTTGGCCTTAAGACGAATAACGCATCCTAGATTGCTCCAACCAGTCTGGTGTCAAAGATTTAAATTATTAGATTCGCCCTTCTTCTTCTTTTCGTTTCCACGGTACATCTATACCGTTTGGGCCCAGGTAGGTGGCCACATTCATTGCAGCGTCAGAAGCGTTGTTCAGAACGTTCAAGGGTGCAGGTGAACGGATATTTAGGACACTCTAGCAGGTCTGTTCAGGAGCACCGCACTCGCATTGAATAATGGGTGAATCGATTATGACCCACTTCACCAGATTATGTTTGCAGCGGACTACCTGGGTAGGCAATTGATTCAGAGCTTTCCAAATAGGCCACTGCAGTTTGAAACCGAGAGGCAGGTGGTCTTTGGGCTTTACGAAGTCTTGAGGTGTTGGATACCTTTCTTCCCAAAATTTACTTCGCCCTACCGCGTCAAAAGATAGTCGTCGTGTTTCGTTTTGACACTTCTGGCACATGACGCAGTGACTGGACTTGATTGACATGAAAACGCTATTAAATGATGTATGAGCTCTCTATTCTCAGTATGGACACTTTTTGACGCTTGACTAAGTACGATGAGGGCAAATCTAGAGATTTAAATCGTTGTCTGGTGTACAGTGATGTACAAGGCAGGTCTGATTGGATAACCACAATTGTAATGGCACCCAGCATACTGGAAATCCTTGTGCATAGACCGCTTACGATGTTCTCGGTATTGGCGTGGAGCTTTAGTTGCGCCGATGGGTATTAATTAATAACGTATAGGGGGTAGAGATGATGGAATTTAGTATGGGCAATTCCAAAGTTAGGCGACAGTTATTAAAAATAGGTACTTAAAGGATAAAGAACTTTTTACAAAACAAAAAACAACCATCTTCCAAAAAAACACTACACGGTGTGGCAAGTTATTGCCCCTTACATTTTTTTGATTGTGGACGGTTTATAAGGTGTCTGTAGTCTGTCTTAGGCTTATATTGCAGCCGCGGATATTGTGTGTCGCGGGATTTAGAGAATCCTGCGGCTAGTGACAGCTAATGATGGCTGTCAGACGTCATAGTGCACCGGCGCCGAACGGAAGCATTTCGTCTCACCGCAAACCACGTTTTTTCAATCTCAGTTCATCGCGCCCGCAAAACCGCAAAACTTTATTACGTTATCCCGTAATCCTTGGGGATATACTGTATTACGTTTTCAAATTAAAAATAATAACCCGCGTCCGATTAAATCCAAATTATAGACTTTCAAGTGACCAGTGTACGGGCAAGCAAGGTGGCCACCTGCCCAGAAGGATTCTTCAAGACTTTCGCCAGGAGAAGCACAGGTACCGCTTTGCATTATTTGCTGGAGTTAGGCTACAAACGCCACCTGACCGTCACCAATTCCTCTTTGAAAGTTTGCTCAAAAAAAAGGCAAATTGAATTATTATGCATTCCAGATAATAATTTTTCTGTCGTCCTCGACCCGCAAGGATACACGGCTATTTTATACGCCTGTCCCTCCATACTTATGGT
The DNA here is from genome assembly GCA_905333075.3 of Atethmia centrago. Taxonomy (NCBI): domain Eukaryota; kingdom Metazoa; phylum Arthropoda; class Insecta; order Lepidoptera; family Noctuidae; genus Atethmia; species Atethmia centrago. Next base: position 25,877,298 of record HG995382.1, on the reverse strand, counting down.
CCTTCGAGCCGGATAGGTATCAGTTAAATAAGTACAAGTCATTGCAAGTACTTACGATAATTCACAGCAATTAATATTAGATAGTGCCTTATAATGGCTACTAATAAACAAGAGAAAAAATTAGATCAGCTAATTGCTAAAAAACAAATGATATTTGAGCGAGTTAATCGCTTGTATGACGCATCTAAACATATCTCCAATTTAGATTCACGCTCAAATGAGTTATTTCTAGCGCAGTCTGAATCTATTAGTGAACAATACAGGAAGTTTGAAGAAATTATCGACCAGACTAATGAGTTGCGGTTTGAAATTGATGACACACCACCAGATTATACGAGTCTATGTTCTATGGAAGACTTATATTCCAGTATTAAATACAAACGTAATCTCATACTTTCAAACAATAAAACATTAACATCAGATCAGAAGAGAGGTAGTGGCATAAAATTACCACCAATCGAATTACCATCATTTGACGGTAGAACTGAAAACTGGCCCATTTTTTATGAAATATTCCGCAGTAATGTTCATTTAAATACTGATCTGACGGATTCGCAGCGTGTGCAGTATTTAATAGGTAAATTAACTCATGATGCCTTAAAACTAACTGCAGGCATTGTTCCCACAGGAGATACATACAGTGTTATGTGGAACAGTCTTGTCAAAAGGTATCAAGATAAACGTAGTTTAGGTATTCATTATCTCAATAATATACTGGACATTAAAGGATGCGCCGGCAATGCTGCTAGTCTGAATGCATTTGTAGAACGATATTCAGCGTCTGTCGCTGCATTGAAGCAGTTAGACATTCCAGACTTATTCGATTTCGCAATATTACACTGTGGTTTAAGAAAGGTTGACGCACAAACTGTTCAACAATTTGAAAGCCGTGTGAGTGGGAAAGAATTACCTTCCTATACGGAGTTTATATCATTTTTGCAAGACCATGTTAAGGTACTCCAGCGCTCACACGTTAATAATCCACAGACGGAACCACGTGCTAAGTCTAGTTTAGCTCACAATCGAATAAATAATACGGAAAGTACCGCCAAGTCGTTCGTGTCATGCAAACCAGTTCCGAATAACCGTTGCCCGCTATGTGATAACGATGACGTCAATCATCGACTGTTCAATTGTTCACAATTTAAAAATATAAATTCACCGCAAGCTCGTTTAGAATTTATTAAAAAGAAACGCGGCTGTGTTAATTGTTTAAGTATATCCCACTCTTTGATTAAATGCAACTCACGGAGCGTTTGTAAAATTTGTAAGAAAACACATCATTCATTGTTACATTTCTCCGAAGTAAAAAGTGATTCAACGCCGAGCGAGCCTGCCACTACGTCTGTCTCGCTTAGTGCCGCCGCTAAAATATGTTTACCGACAGAGACAACTATTTTGTTAGCTACCGCGCAGATATATGTATATGATAGCAGCGGTCGAGATAAGCTTGTTGTCAGGTGTTTAATAGACAATGGATCGCAAAATAATTTAATTACTGTGGACTGTTGTAAACGTTTGAACTTACCCATAATTAAATTACGCAATTCGTCTTTACAAGGTGTTGGTATGACCTCACGACCTGTACACGGCTTTATTTATCTCAATATAGAATCTCGGATTAATCTTCACAATAAGTATTATATACACGCATTAGTTGTTGATTGCATTCCCGCTAGTTTTATCAGATTAAATGACGATATGTCATATTTAAATAATTTACCGCTTGCTGACTCAACCTGGAATGTACCTGGTGGAATCGATGTTGTGCTTGGAGCACAGCTGTTCCCTTTTATTTATTTAGGTGATAGGGTTGACTCAGGCACCCGCGCACCCCCAGCTATACTGACTAGTTTCGGATATGTACTGATGGGTGATATTGATTGTCATAGTAGTGACGTAACACACATGACATCTTCGTTTACCGCGCTTGCTAGCATTGACGTCGAGTCAAGTTTGCAGAAGTTTTTTGAGCTAGAGGAAATTCCATCTCAGCGTTTTATTAGTCCGGACGAATTAGAGTGTGAAAATAATTTTAATTCTTCAGTTTTATTTAAAGACGGTAGATATTTTGTCGATTTACCTTTCGCGCGCAATCCCTCCGAATTAGGCAATTCACGCGGTGTCGCTTATCGGCGGCTACTTGCGCTCGAGCGTAAATTCACGTGCGTGCCAACCCTACGCGAGGATTACAATAAAACTATCACCGATTATATAACTCAGGGGTATTTATCGGAGGTACCCGACTCTGAATTAACAGAAGAGGGTTACTACATACCGCATCACGCCGTTATTAGACCGGACAAAGACAGCATTCAAGTGGTTTTGGACGCTAGTGCCAAAACACACTCGGGGTTGTCACTCAATGACATTCTGCATGTCGGACCTAATTTACAGGCCGACTTGTTTTTATTATTACTCGATTTTCGTACCCTCCCTGTCGCAATGACAGCGGATATAAAACAAATGTTCCTACGGATCGGTGTAAATGAGCACCACCGCAAATATTTACGAATTTTATATCGATTCAACAAAAATGAACCTATACGTACTTTTCACTTTAACCGCGTTCCCTTTGGATTAAAGCCTAGTGCTTATTTAGCGATGCGCACAATACGCAATTTAGCGTGTGAGCATGGCGACCGCTATCCTGAGGCTTCTAAATTAGTAGAAACTCAGTTTTTTATGGACGATTATGTCTATTCTGTTCCTGATGAACAGATTGCTATACAATTATCCCGCGATTTAATTGAGTTATTTAAGTTAGGATCCTTTGACCTGGTCAAATGGGCTACTAACTCACCCGCTTTGTTGGAGATTCTCCCAGAGTCTCACCGCTTACCAGTTAATTTTTCTGGCATGGATAATGATAAACATAATTTCAAAATCCTTGGATTAACCTGGGATCCCGCTGATGATTATTTTTCTTTGACAACAGTCGCTGTAGATGATAAATGCACTAAGCGTGCGATTCTATCGCTAGTTGCCCGCTTGTTCGACGTACTTGGCCTCGTAGCACCCGTCGTGTTGTACGCGAAAATCCTAATTAAGGAACTTTGGTTAGCTAAAATAGGTTGGGATGAGGTTCCTCCGGACTCCATCACCAATGGGTTTTCCGTTTTTTTGCGCGATTTCCCCTCACTCTCTTCTCTAAAGGTTCCTCGCCACATTGGCGTCTTTAGAGAAGCTGTAGTGAATATCGTAGCCTTTTGCGACGCCAGCTTTAGTGGTTATGGTTGTTGTATTTATTTACACATAACTGACTCTAAAGGCAATATCAGCGTTCGGCTTTTATGTGCAAAGTCCAAAGTTTCCCCCGCTAAAATAACAACGCTAGCTCGATTAGAACTTGTCGCCGCTTTACTTCTGTCTAAGCTTGTTCGCGTGGTCAAAGATAAACTTTCCGCTCGTGTACCTATTGCAGGTGTCTACGCTTTCTCGGACTCCACCATAGCTCTTTCGTGGATCCACTCATCTCCCCATAGATGGTCTATTTTTGTCAGTAATCGCATTGCTAAAATACAGGAAAACCTACCTGCCGCTAGTTTTAATCACGTGTCCGGAAAGGAGAATCCTAGCGATTGTCTCTCTCGCGGCATGCTGCCATCTGATTTAATTGAACACTCGTTATGGTGGAACGGTCCTACTTGGCTCCATCGACCCATTAGCGAGTGGCCTTTAAAATTCTCTCCTACTGAATGTGAAACATTGCCAGAGTTTAAATCAAAGGTTTTTCTTGTAGAAACATCAAATACTGAACCGCGTATTTTAGATACAATAGCTGACCGTGTTTGTTCATGGAATAAATTGTTACGTGTATTTATGTACATTCTTAAATTTACGAACAGACTACTTAGTCATAGCTCTGTTAAAAATATACAAACCGCCGAAAATTTCATTATTCGAATAGTTCAAAATACGCATTTTTCTAACGATTTAAATTTAATTAAAGCAGGCGAACTTCCATCTAAGAAGTTGCGCTGTTTGTCTGTCTTTATTGATAGCTACGGAATCTTACGTATTGGGGGCAGATTGTCTAAATCTGACTTACCATATGAAGCCAAGCATCCCGCGCTTTTACCTAAACGTGACCGCGTAGTTGATCTAATTATTGATCACTATCACAATACGCACTGCCACACGGGCCCCGGATTATTGAAGTCTATTATAAGGCAGTGGTTTTGGATATTAGATGGACGAACAGTCATACGTTCCCGCTGTCGGAAATGCAACACTTGTTTCCGTCTAAATCCTACGCATCTAACACCCAAAATGGCTGAACTTCCTGGATACCGTGTCCGTGATACTAAAGCCTTTGTGCACACTGGAGTAGATTTCGCCGGGCCGCTTGCTCACACACCTATTCGCCGTAGAGGTCAACGTTCGCAAAAACTTTATATATGTTTGTTCATATGTATGGTAACTAAAGCCATACATATCAAACTCGTATCGGACCTCACATCCGAGGCTTTCTTATCCGCATTTAAAAGATTTATTTCTCGCCGCGGTCCAGTGTCTGTCATGTACTCAGACAATGGTACCAATTTTGTTGGCGCTAAGGCACAACTTGATGATATTTATTCTTTCTTATTGAACTCGTCTGTTCAAACAGATATTAAAAATGAGCTTCTAAAATCTCGCATTGAGTGGACAAGAATACCGCCGCGAGCTCCGCACTTCGGAGGTATTTGGGAGTCGAACATTAAGAGTGTTAAAACTCACTTGTATAGAGTCATAGGAAAGCAGCTTCTCACTTACGAGGAACTCTCTACCGTACTGGTACAAATCGAGTGCCTTTTAAATTCTCGACCGCTTAGTGTTCTCTCATCAGACCCGCATCCGGACGTGCTCACGCCTGCGCATTTTCTAATGTCCAGTCCACTTAAGCATTTGCCTTCTTCTGAATTGACAGAAGAAAACATAAATTTAACAAACCGCAAAAGGCTTTTGGATCAGCTTGTGTTATTCTACTGGAACAAATGGCGAGTTGAGTACTTGCACACGTTGCAAGTTCGCCAGAAATGGTGCACTCCCGATCGCCCTATAGAGATCGGTACTGTCGTTCTCTTGGGTCAAGATAACGTACCACCATTGACTTGGCCATTGGGCATCATAGTGGAAGTTTTTCCGGGATCGGATGGTGTAATTCGAGTAGCTTCAGTAAAAACCGCGTCAGGTACATATAAACGTCCTGTCACCAAGTTATATCCTTTGCCAACCCAATAGAACTATATTATTTCGTAGTTTAATTTAGTTTATAATTTACAATAGTATATTTCTCAATGGTACGCCATTACATAGTTATAATTTAGCTTAGTAATTCAACTTTGTCTTAATTTAATCAAACTGCAATTTCATTCTTTGGAATCTGATAATTAATTTCGAACGCCGTTTCCTAGTAATGGTGTTTTGAACTGCTGCTTGAGATTCTCTTGATGCTTTCAGACTGCCAGATATATAAACATCATCTCATCCTCCCAACCGCACCAGCTTTTCAGCGTATAGATTATCATCTTTGAAAGCTCGGGACCTTTCAAGGCGGGGAGTATGGTGTGGCAAGTTATTGCCCCTTACATTTTTTTGATTGTGGACGGTTTATAAGGTGTCTGTAGTCTGTCTTAGGCTTATATTGCAGCCGCGGATATTGTGTGTCGCGGGATTTAGAGAATCCTGCGGCTAGTGACAGCTAATGATGGCTGTCAGACGTCATAGTGCACCGGCGCCGAACGGAAGCATTTCGTCTCACCGCAAACCACGTTTTTTCAATCTCAGTTCATCGCGCCCGCAAAACCGCAAAACTTTATTACGTTATCCCGTAATCCTTGGGGATATACTGTGTTACGTTTTCAAATTAAAAATAATAACCCGCGTCCGATTAAATCCAAATTATAGACTTTCAAGTGACCAGTGTACGGGCAAGCAAGGTGGCCACCTGCCCAGAAGGATTCTTCAAGACTTTCGCCAGGAGAAGCACAGGTACCGCTTTGCATTATTTGCTGGAGTTAGGCTACAAACGCCACCTGACCGTCACCAATTCCTCTTTGAAAGTTTGCTCAAAAAAAAGGCAAATTGAATTATTATGCATTCCAGATAATAATTTTTCTGTCGTCCTCGACCCGCAAGGATACACGGCTATTTTATACGCCTGTCCCTCCACAATGAAAAATAACTTTAATTTCGGAAGTTAGTGTCTTTGGATCTGTATTCAAGTTATTTTTAATTTTTTAGTGTTTTTTTGGAAGACGGTTGTTTTTTGTTTTGCAATTTTTTTTTTATTTTTCGTTTTTTAGTGGGTCTGTTTGTAATTTATCTAAGTTACAATAGCCTAATGTCAACTGCTCATCACCTTTTCCAAATTATTGGTTTTCTTGATGCAGGGACGTTAATTGTTGAGGAGTTCTCCTGGTAAGAACCAGGATAACTGTCACTCACCATATGCAGTGTGAAGAGCATAAATGGCTTAGCAATTATATTTAAGTACCTTATCGAATTGCAACTCGATAAATACTTCTTATTAAGTAGTTCCGGTGGCCATCTGTGATCTTCATCAGCAATTCCACTCCACCAAATGATGCTGGTGCCGAGAGCAATTGCAAAAGTTACTACAAAAAATACCTAAATCGCTATAGGTGTGCCTTTAAAATTTGAGGATTACCCTCGATTTCCATGGGATCCATCATCATCATCATCAGATTATGACTTGGTGACAATAGGATCACCTCGAGAGCATACCCTTTCAAATAAAAAAGAATTTTTAAAATCGGTCCACAACTGACGGAGAAATCAGCCAACATACACAAGAAAAAATATAAACATGTCGAATTGATAACCTCCTCCTTTTTGAAGTCGGTTAAAAATATCAGGAATGGTTTTTTTTACGGGTGAATTAGACGTGTTATTGTTACAGACTCGACAAGATTGAGTAAAATCGAAAGCGATTATGTTTCATAAAAGTATTACTTATTATATCCAAACATAATTAATATTGTACACATAAAATAGTTTTAAAAACAAGGGATAACTTCTTAAATTATCCAAAGTATATAGAATAGTTGGAACATCGTCCAATTAAGGTTGAGCTCTAAAAGAGGCGGGCTGTTGGTTTTTATTAGCAATTTGGAACACAACGGAGTGGGCCAGGGGTCTCGCTGCGTTGGTAAGTGCATATGGTGACACTGCAGCTCTGCTTAGTGGTAACATACGGATGTTTAGATTCTCTAGCAACAGAGATTGGCGAACGATTAACATTTTAACCGTCGACATTGTAAGTAGGTAGAAATCAGAAGAAATTAATTAATAAAATAAAGAATCACCTCAGGCCGCACTTACAGCTATTTTCTTATGTAATTATGCATGGAGGTTTTTATTTAGGAATTAAGTTCTATTTACGTTTTTATGTTGTAATTTTTATTTCTGCTTGAGTACAGTTTTCATTGTTTTGTTGGTATATTGGCATGTGCTAGCTATCAACTCAGCCTATAGCAGTCCACTGCTGGACATAGGGCTCTCCCAGACTGCGCCACAACACCCTGTCCTCCGCCTTCCGCATCCAGTCTGTCCCAGCCACCTTTTTAAGGTCGTCGGTCCATCGACTTGGGGGGCGTTGTATGAAGCATACATAATAATTCACTCATTCCGTTCAAGTGAACGAACATATGTCAACAGTCTGTCTTCATTCGCAATCTGCCAGTGTAACACCTTTAACTATTTCTATTAAAATACAGTCCACTTTAAAGTGTTATTTATGTGGTTTTATTACCAGCGTCCGCCACATAAAAATGGTCCTTCGACGAAAATAGTGTTCGCGGCAGATAATCAACTCTATATGTTGTGTGAGTGTGACTCAATTTTGTCGGCGTGGACTAGCGGAAGCGGTCATCAACAAACCCGCGTTGTCATCAGTTGTCATTCATCGCACCGCTCAACTATCGCGTCGCGTGCGAGGAGTACGGAGTCTAAACACAGCGTGCTCAGCAGACAGCGCGCCTACGCGGACGAGCGAGAAGAGTGTACGCGTGCGAACGAGAACCGCGATCAACTCGGCCGCCGGTTGGTCGGCGACGTCGAGAGTTCCAGAAACTTCTAGCAAACTCCATAGCTGCCGGAAGTTATCCGCCGATTTTCAACATCTTCATCCATTGTCCGACGCCATAATCCGCCATTTTTGTGGTGTTCTATCAAGTGAAGTGAATCACACGTCTCATTTTTTTCCGCATTGTGCAATCATTGCATTCTGTACAACTAAGTAGCATCCATATATGCGCAAAATTGCTATTATTGCAAGTTTTTATAATTTGTGTAGTTACACAAACCTTTTAAGCCATCATGGCAAACAATTTAAAACGCCTAATACTGGCCAGGGGCCAGGCAAAAGGAACGATAACCACATTATGTAAGTTTGTTGAGTCCGAGGATATCGACAAAGCCCCTATAAGGGCGCTTATGGTCAAGAAGGACAGGTTGGTCACCGCCTTTTCAGAATATAGCTCATTTAACATTGATATATCTGTTCTAGATGAAAATAACGATGAAAACTTTGGCCACTATGAATCCATATATTTATGTGCCTTAGCCGCATTCGAAGATGCCATCGAAGAAAAATCTAGCCCAGGTAAATCTCCGAAACCCGGAGCAGAGCGTGACGAGGAAGAAAAAGACGCTATGAAACGTCTCCCACCTATAAATATTTCCAAGTTTGGAGGTGAGGTAGGTGACTTCCACGACTTCATCAGCCTATTTAAAAGTGTCATCGACAAGAACACTAAACTATCACAATGTGATAAATTCTATTATTTAAAAACCTATTTAAGTGGCGAAGCCGCCGAACTCATTAAACATTTATCGCTAACTGCACATAACTATGCAACCGCACTGCAATTGCTCAGCGAGCGATATGATAATAAAAACAAGGTCGTTAATTATCATGTTAATTCTATATTAGACCTAAAGCCTATTTCTAAGTGCACTGCCTTAGCTTTAAGAGAAATCATTTCTCAAACCAGACAGCATTTAGCTGCCTTAAAAAACATAAATATACCCGTTCAACATTGGGATGCAATTATTGTATGCATTTTGCAACGCAAGCTCGACATACACACATTAAGGTGCTTTCATCTAGAAACAAAATCAGAGGCTGACCCTGACTTAAATTCACTTCTTAAATTTTTAGAACACTACGCTTGCCGATACGCGGTCTCCACTCCAGGACTCGTCTGCTCCACCGGCCATCGGTCCTTCGACACACATGGCCAGCCCACTGCCACTTCAGCTTGCTGACTCTGCAGGCTATGTCAGTAACTCTGGTTCTCTTCCGGATAACTTCATTTCTGATCTTATCCTTCAAACAAACTCTGAGCATAGCCCGCTCCTTGGCGCGCTGAGCGACCTTTAATTTGTGGACCAGCCCGACTGTCAGTGTCCACGTTTCGGCACCGTATGTAATAACGGGCAGGACGCACTGGTTGAAGACCTTAGTCTTCAAACTGTTGTACTCTTCGGTCTTCTGTACAATCTGCCAAACAGTATGGATGTGGTCCACGGTACTGAAGCCTTTTCGAAAACCAGCTTGTTCTGGTGGCTGGAACTCGTCAAGTCTCCTGGCGAGACGGTTCGTGACGACCCTCGAAAACAGCTTATAAACGTAGGTTTTGTCGCCTTTTTTGAAGAACAGAACCACCGCACCTCTGCTCATCGCCTCCGGCGTTGTGCCTTCTTGGATGACGGAGTTGAAGAGACCCGCTAGCTCTTTCAGGACTGGAGCCCCGCCCGCTTTAAGGAGCTCTGTCGTTATTCCGTCATCACCAGGTGCCTTGTTGTTCTTTAGTTGCTCGAGAGCCGCCCTAATCTCGCACTGGTCGACATCCGGGATGTCTTCCGTGTAGTGGCGCGTTAATTCGGCTCGATAGTCATCTTCACTATGCCCCGCTGGTTTCGCCATCCGCGTTGAGTACAAGTGCCCGTAGAAATCCTCGACTTCCTCGAGTATCTCGGACTTCGAAGTCATGATCCTACCATCCGCAGTTTTCAGTTTCGTCAGATGGAGGCCCCATCTGACGAAACTGAAAACTGCCCTAATTGCTGAGCGAACACTTTCGACCCTCGGTTCTGCTCAATCGTGACCATAATGTCACGATTGTTAGAGCACCGGAGGTCGCGACGTGTCAGCTTTCTAATTTTTAGGTTTAAGGCCGTCTTATCTGACGAAGACGGCGGCGTGGATGGTAACTCTCGTCTTTCCGTCATAAGTCCGAGAGTCTCCGAGGAAAGTTTGGGCACTTTACTTTTACGTTGTGACGGGAAAAGTCTGCGGGACACGACGCGTAGTGCTTTGACCACCTCGTCGGCCTTCTCATCAACAGTGCCTGAGGTTTCCAGTAGGGCGAATCGATTTTGAAGTTCCAGTTGGAACTTCTCGGATCCTAGAGCGGCTTGAAGGTGCGTAGGTCGGAGAGTAGGCCTCATCATGTGGATTCTCTCGGTTCGAAAATTGATATTTAGAGTGCCTCGGACAAGCCTGTGATCGCTTCCGGTATTAAACCTGCTGATCACGGAGACATCTCTAAATATGTGCCTCTTATCCGTCATAATGAAGTCTATCTCGTTCCTTGTCACGTTATCGGGGCTCTGCCAGGTCCACTTCCTTTGGGGCTTCTTCTCGAAGAACGAATTCATCAAGAAGAGCCCCTGAGACTCTAAAAAGTTGACCAGCATTTGCCCCCTGTGATTCCTGCGCCCCAAACCCAACGGTCAAACTTTCGTTTCGCCGCATCCTTGTACTCCCACTTTGGCGAAAATTTAAATTGAAGTCACCCATAACAACGTTGTAGTGGGCCTTTGTCGTACTGTGCATTGCCTTGGCAATGTCCTCGTAATGACCTCGGCTGTCTCGTCAGAGAATGTCGAAGTCGGCGCATATACCTGTATCACCTTCAGGTAGTACCTGTCAGTGAGTTTCAGTACAAGGTACGCTACCCGTGTCGACACACTATTGATTTCCACAACGCTGCTAGTGAGATCCTTGTTGACAAGGAAGCCGACACCGCTATGGGAGATCACCTTCGCGGAAGTAGAATAGGTGACCTGACTCCAGGGTTATCGTGTCCTCCCCCTGTCTTCGGACTTCAGATAACCCCAGTATATGCCAGTTAATGCGACCTAACTCTACCTCGAGTTCGGCAAGATGATGGTCCAGCCTCATCGAACATCCATTGTACGTCGCCAGATGTAGTCGTCGTTTGGTAGCCTGCCGTAGCCCGGGGATTCTTCGCACCCCCCGTCTCGCCATTACCGTGACCGCTACCTTGACCAGGAATAGCGGGACCACCGGGAACTGGGGGCCGTTGTTTTGGCACTATATTCATTGTTGGGAGGTTTTTAATGCCCATAGTCACCACGCTGGGCAAGCGGGTTGGTGACCGCAGTGCCAATCCTTTCGCACCGATGACGCTGCTGCCCGTCATCGCTCTGGAGAATTTAGATTGGATTCTTGGATGGCTATACCGCCATCGGCCGGTCGTCAGCGCCTCGTCCGTCAGTGGCAGGGTGTACCGCGTGCAGGTGAGATTGACATTTGGGGAGTCCGGTTGTTGTGTGCTCCTCCTTACACCCTAGCTAGTGCTAGCTATATGGCAAGTAATTTAATCTAATGTTTCGTAGTGTTAATTACTTTGAATACGATTTGTATAGAATCAAGTTTATCTAAGTAAACAGACAGGTGTGCTGCTGGGGAGTTTGTTGTGCCACTTCTTCACATCCTAGTCTTTTAGCTGAAGGGCGCGGGCGTTTTTGGGAGACTGTCCTAAGTAATTTTAACGTGCGAAAAGTGCTGATTCTCAGCCTAGTTTTAATAAATGACTTTTTATTTTGATTTTACTCATGGAAATAATGGAAAACAACTCTCTCCAACGTAGGATAAAGCAGGTGAAAATATTCGATTAATACGAGTAATTCAATAAGACAGAAACTACAAAGATTATGAAAATAAAGTACTTATTAGGTAAATAAGCTCTAATCCGGTGCTTCTTTAAATACTAAGGCAGAGATCTAAAAACGTTACTTAGTTCGTGCTTCGTGCTTCGAGTCAGACATGTTCCCGGTTCTATCCTGCAATTTATTGTTGCTTGACAGTTGTGAGACCGTGACGGAAACTACGCTTAGCCAAAGTACGTGCCAAGTAATGTTTATTGATGTCAGCTTAGCAATGACCCAGACACATTAGCTCAAGAAGCTACAAGAGTGTAACACGCAGACGGGAATGAAAATGCCCTCGAAAAATATTTTTGAGAAATTGCTCAAAATGTAGTATTTATTTAACAAAACAAAAAGAAGTCTATGTGGAAAATTAAGTACGGAGAGTTGTTAGTAAGTTGGTCATGACAGTCCGATATATAATTAAGAAAAGAAACCATAGAAGGGTACCTACAGCTTATAAGAAATAAACATGCTCCACATACTGCCTTCCCGTATAACCCACGAACTTCTATAAATGTTAGTTTTAATCACCCACCTCGAGCCACCTACGCCATATGAAAACACGTCCCGAAGCTTTTGTCGTGGCTTATTGCGTTTGTTATATTACAATTTAAACTGTTTGTTTAGAAACTGAGTAATTTTAATGTACTTGAATATATGTGATTGTACTTGTTCTGTTTTAATTTGGAGTTTTAGTGACTGTGAAACTAGAATGTTGGCTTGCTTTGTCCTTGTATTCGGTAACATGAAATTTTCATAAGATTTTGGTCATTGACAAGCGCTACTGCTATGCAAGACTGTGGTCCTCTGTTCGAATACCAGGTCGTGCAGTGTTATGTTATTGTGTTATTTTCCTCTAGGAATTTCCCAGTAGCAGCCATGAGTCTGGTTTTGTGCCCGGTCGATGGCAATAGACGGCGAGTCTATTGCCATCGACCGGGCACGTTTTCACTGGGCCACAACCGCTCTACTGCTAAACTAACACATATTAAATAAATTTCGATATTTTAACACGTCGCCATTGAACGTCAGAAGCATGGGCGACTTGCTAGTATAATAATACTTAACATTAATGAAGGCCGACGCTCTCACTAAATTTTGAAAGGTCAAGAAAATTAGTTCACGAACAGATTCTAATTAATAAAAGATAAAGCACTTTCAGCCCCGTTGTACATGACACGGTTTCTTTACTATACGGCGCCGATGGGCGCCGTGCCGTATTGCCGCCGTATCTGTGAACAAGCTTCCATAGTGAACCATACAACACTGACGACCGGCTACACACGGCGAATCAACCGTAGCTTTTCATGGCAAGAAAACGTGTGTGTACAACGGGCCTATTCCTAAAACAGTTACCTAAAAGTATATATTTAGTTACTTAGGCAAGCACCTGAAATAATTAGATTAGTAAGCTACATGTTTCTGTCGTTAACACGAAGCATTGATGTAGGTCACAGACTAAGTAAAATCAAATAGAAAGAAATATTTGTTCATTTATTCTAGTAATTACCTTTCTCGACTTAAGGCGCAGATATATGATTTTAGTGACTTTTAAATCTGTTATTACGCCTTCATATAATGCAAAAAATATATTTTAAACTAGAACGTATTGATATCAATTCTATATGGGAATATTTAAGTATTGTAGTAAAATACTTTATGAAATAAATTCAGGAAGTAATGTCTACCCAAAAAATAAAAGACGATATTACTCTCAAACTACTTAAGATATTTTCATAATTTTTCTTTGTAGGAACAGACTATTTTTCCATCTCTAATTCTATCTGTGATTTTTTCAAATATTTATATTTTCCTTACTAAAAATAAATATTCCCTATGAAATCGAACGGCGGTGCGGCATAAGCTCGACGCGAAATTGTTTGCTCATGGTCAACGACGATTACCCTTAATGCCTAAGTAATGAAGTTAACTAGACACATTTGCTGCGAGTGCTGAAATATAATGTTAGTGAAACAGATGACAGTTGGTAATAAATAAAGTGTTAATTGCATAGATAATGTATTTGCAGCAGCTTGTATTTTTTATTCGGGTTAAGTTAGGTTTTATTCGTCGCGACTTGGCCACGACCTTCAGGCTCAAGCGACATGCGTCTTGTGACAGAAACTGCGGAGAAAATAAAAGATGGCAGCCTTGGCACCCCGCCAAGGCAGCCGGGGCTCTTTCCTCCCCCGCTCAGCTTGGCTGCCCTACGGAGGAAATGGTACACACACCATTCCTAGGCCTAGGAATGGTGTGTGTACCATTCCCTTCAAGGCAATATTAACCATGCTGCCAGAGCTCAGGATCTCTTGATCCAGGGCATGGCAGATTGGTCGATTGACGTGGCTGTGGTCGCCGAGCCGTACTTTGTCCCCCTCAGGGTTAACTGGGTGGGAGATCTGGATGGTTTGGTGGCCATCATTGGTGGGATGGCCACCTTCGCGGACGGCATTGGCATGGTTGGGGCGTAATTCTCGCCCAACAAGAGCCTCGCAGACTTCGAGAACTTCCTTGTCGAGTTGGGTGCTGTCGTAGGCCGACTCCACCCTCACCCGGTACTGTTGCTAGGGGATCTCAACGACAAGTCGGAGGTGTGGGGATCTCCGGTGACCGATGCTAGAGGTGAGGCGCTGGAGCAGTGGCCGGTCACGTCTGGCCTGGTCGTCCTAAATCGGGGCTCGGACCACACGTGCGTGCGGCGGCGGAGTGGGTCTATAGTGGACGTCTCGTTCGCTAGCCTGGCTGTCGCAAGCCGTGTTCGTGACTGGCATGTCGCCGTGGAGGTGGAGACGTTGTAGGATCACCGATACATCCGTTTTGTCATCTCCACCTAGACCACCGGCGGCCGTAGTCCACCAGCCCTACGAACGGACGGTCCGCGCTGGGCGCATAAGCGTATCGACAGGGAGCTTTTCGAGGAGGCCGCTCTTGTCTAGGTCTGGATCTGAGAGTCGGCAACTAACGGACCCGTCGACGTCGTCTTCGACGTTGACGTTGTCTTCGTCGTTCTCCACGTTGTCGTGGCGCTTTGGTTCCGCAAGGCGATGACACCGATCTGCGACGCGTGCATGCCCCGCATCCACACACACGTGTTAGCCCTCTCCCTGAAGGAGTAGAGCCCCAAATGAGAGGACTCTACACAGCGTGCCTTGAGCAGGGGGGATTTCCCACTTTGTGGAAATCTGGCTGTCTGGTCCTGCTCAGGAAGGCGGGGGGGGCGCCCTGCGGACTCAACGTCCGCGTACAGGCCCATAGTGCTGCTAGACGAGGTAGGAAATCTTTTAGAGTGGATAATCGCTGCCCGCCTCGTCGGCCACTTGTGCAGAGAGGGCCCTGAACTGGCCGAGAGCCAGTTCGGCTTTCGGCACGGGCGCTCCAACATCCACGCAATATCGCGAGTGAGTGTCCTGGTGGAGGAAGCAGTGTCCCGGAGTGGAATGATGTTGGCGGTGTCCTTGTACATCTCCAACGCCTTCAACATCCTCCCCTGGAGTTGTATTCGGGAGGCACCGCGGTACCATCGAGTACCTCCCTACCTCGGCCGCATCATTGGACCTTCGCACAGCCCTGGTGGCGGAAAGGCGGGACAGGCTTTCACGTCCTACCACCGGCCTCGTCACCATTGAGGCGGTCCGGCCGGTACTCAAGCACTGGCTCGGGAGGAGGCACGGCTCAGGGAGCCGTGCCTCCTCCCGAGCCAAGCTCGTTTCGGGTGACGCAGGTACTCTCGGAGCATGGTTGCTTCGGAAGTACCTGAGTCGGACGCCCGGTGATGAATAAACAGGGAGCCGGACGCCCGGTGTCACCACTGCGTCGACTGCCGGGAGGACACGGCGCGAGTCTAAGGTGGCCTGCAACGGCGGGCCGGCACTAGCCGGGGATCGCGGAAGTCACATTAGATCCCATGATCCCCGGTGCAAGTGTGGGAGGGGAACACCGGGGTGGTTTTTAGTCAGTAAGAGTCTGACAGACCCCTCCGCACCCACACTGCAGGACCTGAGGTGGTGGCGCGTAGTGTTCCACGTGTGCCCCTATTGGACGTCGCGGGGGTGTTTTACACCTCATTCCCCCCACCAGGCCTGAGGTGGCCCACGATCGCGGGCCCATACCTAACCTAACCTTTTTTTTTCTTGTTCCAGAGTAGGTCGATACCCTGGAACAAAAAAAAAAGTTTAGGTTGGTTGAAAAACCAATGCAATTTATTATTATTTCTGTTTTCGGATTACCCGATCCCTTATCCCGATTACCAAGTAGTAAAAGAAGTGACTGCCTCGTCGGTCTAGTGGTTGCAAGCGCTACTGCTGAATATGAGGTCCTGGGTTGGATACCCCGGTCGGACAAAGTGTTATGTTATTGTATTTTTTCATCAGGAATTTGTCAGCAACAGCTTCGAATCTGGTCTGGTAGATGGTAACAGGCTCACCCCCTGTTACATATTAAAACTTAACTGGCGAAATATTGGTGTAATATAGGTGCACCTCTGCTTAACCTTTCGGGGATTACAAGCGTGATGTTATGTTAGGTTAGTAAAAGAATTCTGAATAATACATTACAAATTTAATATAGATGAAATAGTAAGTTACAAAATCTAGGCCGAATAGAATTGGGTGCCTTTTTAGGCAGAGGTGGAATTTATTCAATGTTATTATTATAGGTCCGTCGATACAGGAACTGATAAAATATATTTTATTTTTGGTACCTTCTCGTATGTTATATTTAGTTACTTGTAAATAGTCCTCCTCCTCTTCCTAGAATTCACCTACACTTATTCTAATATATTTGATGTCAAAGAAGCATGTTCTTCTGTCCCAATAATATACAGTCAGGAAAAATAAAATCTTCGTTAATGAACTTAACACAAAAATGAGAGGCTCTGTTGTCAAGATACATACGTATACATAAACTCACACCTTCTTCCCATGGGGTAGGCAGAAACTATAAAAACCGAACCTGACCTTTTTGAAGAACATCACCAATGAGGTCACTCACTATTTTATGTCTTTCTGAGGCGTCCCCTGCCGGCATTTCTACTCACATCTGCCTTGTAAATACCTTGTGTTAGTAGCCTTTCATTAATCCTCTCAACATGACCAAACCATCTAAGCATACTCTTTTTAATTTTTGTCACTACATCTTTCTTTAAATCGCACCGTTGCTTTATTGACTACAGCTAACAGCTGATTTGAATTTGTCCCTGTAATTTTAATTAATAGATTTCCTTCTTAATAAGACCTATTTCCAATTAATAAACTAGTATATAGGGTAGTTAAGTTTTTTCTGTGTTAAATCTATGTATTATGTGCAAAATAAGTGTAAAAGTCTCATTGTGATTCGTTGACAGTTACCGGCTCAACCGAATGTTGCATTTTCATCTCGATATCAGGTACAATACTATATATTTAACTTGGTAGTAGATTGTTTGCGTTCAATTTGTTTTTTTTTCCTACAATTCACTAGTCTACTTTTATAATACGGCTACAAGTTGATGCCTATGACCTTAAACACGTAAACATAACCTTAATTAGTTTGGTCACAGAACTTTTTATTTTTTCCTTTACGATCTAAATTTCATTTTCCGTTCAACTAATTATCTGTTACTCAATCCACTACTCTTTTCCAATCTCTTCTCTTTTCTCTTTAATCATGATTATGACTCGCAGCGCGCGGGCTCGCCTAGAAGAGTCCAAACTCACTCAGGCTTTGAGCGAATTAAAGGCGTCTAAGGAGCACTGTGACCAACTGATTAGGGAAAGAGATGAAAATGAAATAGAGTTCCTTGGTGTCCTTAAAATGAATAGCAAGTTGAAAACAGAAATGGCTCAGTAATATATTCAACACACT
Organism: Atethmia centrago; assembly: GCA_905333075.3. Classification (NCBI taxonomy): domain Eukaryota; kingdom Metazoa; phylum Arthropoda; class Insecta; order Lepidoptera; family Noctuidae; genus Atethmia; species Atethmia centrago. The sequence goes on along the minus strand of HG995382.1, from coordinate 25,859,487 downwards.
GATGCCATAGCAGCCCGGGATAGGCTCCAAGTTGTTGTGGACGGGTTCAGCCAGTGTAGCAATGGGTATGAACAAACTCTTAGTTACAAGTATTTACTACAGCAGCAGCTACATGAGGCTCAAAGTCAGATTGAACAACTTTTTTTTTTTTTTGAGGGTGGGAAATCATGAAATACCTTCTCCCGCTCTGGGCGGATCGGGAGGGTGAGTCAGACTCTTACTGACTAAAACCCACCCGTATTCCTTCCTGTTGCCTGTGTTGCGGGGGCCTCGGTGACCCATAAGTACCTTCCCGCGACCCCGGCAGGCATCGACCCTAGTGGACCCCTACTATATGTGCTGACGACATCTCTTTGAGGCGCGCGTGGAATACAACGCGCCGTCGACCCGGGCCTGGTCCTTACCGGACGGTGAGCTACCCATTGCTCACCGTCCACAAGCCCGCGCCTACGGTGGCCGGAAATCCGCCCAGGTTTCCCGACGCCCTGGGCGTCTCCTGTGGCGGCTAGGGGCGAGAGGGCGCGAAACTTGCCTTTCCCTCAACCATCCCGCCTCCTCCTTCGCGAGCATTACTGCTTCGCAGAAGGAGGTGATGGCTGCCCATGCCCTCTCGCTCCGTACCATGGCCTGAACCATGGCCGGACGCGAGAGGTCTCTGCCGCCGGTCGCTTCCACGAGGACACGGCGGTGCACGGCGGATCCTCCTGCCTTATCCGACACAGGAACCTCCCGAAGCTGCCATGTCCAGTGAGGACCTGCGTCAGGCGGAAGGTGAGGACGCCGTGGCGCCTCTCCAGCCACTCCTCAAAGAGGGGACTTATCGCCGCAATCGTGGCGTGCCCAGCACTGGGTTGCGACAACCGTACTTTCCATGACGCCATGAGATCCCGCCGGAGCTCCGTCCGCTGTGCCGCGATTTCTCGCGGCAGCGGACTAACGCCCCGGCGTTTCGCCTCCTCGCCCAACTCCCATACGTGCGCGAGGACTTTTGCCTCCAGATCCCATGGCGGCAGATTGAACAACTTGAGAGTACAAATCTAAACATCGCCGCCTCATTGAATCAAAGTCTATTCAATGAATTGGTGCCTATAGCCCCATCAATGGTTTCTGTAATAAACCCCTCTTACACAATAGATTTAACAGGTCATAATGATTCAAAATCAAGTAAATCAGTGAGGGTAGTTACCAGTATAAACAAACTTAAAAAATATATCAAAATTAACAAATACATAGTTAAAACTAAGAAAATGGTCAAAAAACAAAAGTTCTTCATTAAAAATGTAAAACTAAATAGAGAAAGGTTAAATCTATTAAAACAATTAGATATGTATTCATTAAACTTAGAAAAAAGTACTAGGAAATACCAAAGTGACACTGAAGACTTGCAGTATGAACTTGACCAACTTCAGGAGAAACTTACTTCTATGACCATCAAATATACAGCCTCTGAAAACCAAATGAGGGAATATGTATTGGCAATGAATGAGCTGGTAAGCTCTCAAACAAACAAATGTGAACATTGTCAACCACCATCTATTGACCCCACACCAGACCATTCATTGACAATATGTGATACCACCATACCGCAGTCTTGTGCTAGTTTGCCATTATCAATTACTAACTGTTTCCCTAAACAGACTGTAAATAAAGAAATAGTATTATTTTGTGATGAAATTGGAAAGGATCTAGGCCACTTGTTGACAAATAAATATCGAGGACACTCAATAATGAACTACTGTATGCCTGGTTGTTCTTTATTTGACATAATGAAAAAAGTTATAAAATGCAATTTTAACCAGGATACTATACTATTAATATTTGTTGGTAATAGGGGAAATGTGAACAAAGGAGAATTACACCAATATTAATAACCAACAATAACCTTAGTTATGCTGACGACATGGTGCTGCTGAGCGCTTCGGTCTGTGGCTTGAGGAAGCTAATGCAAATCTGTGAGGAGTACGTGAGTGGGCATGGCCTTAAATATAATGTAACCAAAAGCCAGTGCATGGTCTTTGAGAGGAGTAGTGCTAAATGCCCGCAAAGTATACCACCAGTTTTTCTCAATGGTGTTCCCCTAAACTGGGTGAAACAATTTAAATACCCTAAGTATTTAAATTGTTTTGCATGTGGTCACAGCTGGCCTCAGGGATCATGCTGACATCGAACGGGAGCGGAGGCCTTATCAAAAAGAGCGAATATGTTGGCACGCAGGTTTGCACGCTGTTCTGATCAAGTCAAAATCACACTGTTTAAAGCATACTGCACTTCTATGTACACGTGTAGCCTGTGGGCTAGCTATACACAGGCGAGTTACAGTGCCCTCCGCGTCCAGTACAATAACGCGTTCAGGGCGGTATTAGGGCTGCCCCGCTTCTGCAGTGCCTCGGGCATGTTTGCTGAAGCGCGCACCGACTGTTTCCACACCACAATGCGCAAGCGGTGCGCGTCCTTGGTGCGCAGGGTGCGGGTCAGCTCCAATGCTGTCCTAGAGATGATTGCTGGACGTTTGGACTGCCTTTATATTGGGAAGTGTTGTAGTAGGCATATAGCCAGGTCGTGATATTTGATGTTTTATAAATTTGTTATTATTTTTACCCTAAACTATTATTATTATTATTTGCCCTAAACTTTTATTTTTATGTGTATTTTATATTATTAATTTCTCATATTTTTTTTTTTATGTTAGATTAGATTAGATTTATTTATTTGCCAACAATGTAGGTACAAGTATAAGATGGTACAAAAAAAAAGTGTTTCTGCTACATTCTACCTTACGGCATGCAAAAGTCTTACAATATTATTATACCGGATACAATATTAATACAAATCATAACTAACATGTCAAAAAAATTAATGAAAAATTGTAAATAATTCAACCTAGGTATTAATTAGCATTATTCTGTTATAAAGTTATTTATATATTATTATCATTTAAAAAGTCTTTTATATAATAATAACATTTTTCTAATAATAATGACGTCAATCTTGATTTAAATATTCTTAAGGTGTTTTCTTTAATATGGCTCGGAATTTTATTGTATATGGTAGGCCCCATTGACATAATATTTTTTCTTAGCAGTGCCGTTTTGTATTTGCCTGTATGTAATATATTTTTGTATTGTTGTCTCGTAGGACCTGAACGAGTTCTAATATCCGCTAGTGACGGAAACTAATATAAATTTGTTTTAACAAAAATTGCAACTTCCAAAATGTACAAAGACGGGAAGGTCAGTATATTCAGTGACTTAAACACAGGCTCGCAACTGTCTGTAGTTTTTAGACCTGACATAGACCGAATACAACGTTTTTGGGATTTAAAAATCTCTTCCCTCTCACTACAATTACCCCAAAATATTACTCCAAACCTTAGTATTGGCGCCACTAGACCATGGTAAGCTATCAGGAGTGTATTGTTGCTTAATTTTCGGGAAAGGTTATACAGCACATACGCTGACTTGCTTAGTTTATTACAAACTTCTTCGGCATGAGGTTTCCAAGTAATATCGCTGTCAATTAAGATGCCAAGGAATTTAGCAATATTTTTTGAGTCTACGTTTTGCCCATTGTGGCTAATCATTATGTTGGGTGGGCACGTCCTTTGGTAAAAGTGCATTACTTTTGTTTTATTAAGATTAATAACTAAGTTATTTACGTCAAGCCAGCTAATAGTGTTATTTAATGCTTTATTTATGTCATCTTCATAATCTAATATGTCATTACATTTTATTACCACGGTACTATATTCCGCAAATAATACCATAGGATGTTGAGTTTGACTTGGTAAATCATTTATATAAAGGAGAAACAATAGTGGCCCCAGAACGCTACCCTGTGGCACACCATATTTGACTTCTCTAATGCCTCATGTATGTTTAAGCTCGCGCTTGGTCTCAAAACATATTCTGGATATTTCGGTAAACTGCTTTCGGCCCCTAAGGTAAGAGGTAATAAGATCCAGGACATTTCCCCGTATGCCGTATGAGTGAAGCTTTCTTAAAAGGATGTCATGTCTTACGTAGTCGAAAGCCTTAGTCATATCAGTCAATATAGCACATACAGGAATTTTATTGTCAACATTTGTCATGATATTAGTAAAAAAACTGTATATTGCCATATTAATATTTTTGTTTTTTCTAAATCCCATTTGTTCATTGCACAATATATTATACTTATTCAAATAATTATCTATTCCTTCGTATATAATTTTTTCAAATATTTTAGAAAATATTGGGATCAAGGCTATTGGCCTATAATTGGACATATCCTCTTTTTCATTCTTTTTATGTAGAGGCTTGACTGTAACTGTTTTAGGCTAACAGGGAATATACCAGCGGCAATACTAGCGTTTATAATGTGACTTAAAGGCCCAGCTATAACATCGCTGACAGATTTAACGACACTGGTAGTAATACCGTCGTAACCATGACTTCGTGTATTCTTAAGGGATTTGATTACTGTAACTATGTCATGTGGTACGGTCGGTGACAAAAATATTGAATTAGAGTTGTTGCCTTGGTCAATAATCATGTCATATATTGTCTTCGTTATACTTTTTACTTGGTCAATAAAAAAGTTGTTAAATGCTGTTGCTATTTCTTTAGGATCCTCAATTGAGCCGTTTTGGCTGATAATTTTTAAAATAGGTTCTTTTATAGACTTATTATTATTGATTATTTGCCACGAAGCCTTAGATTTATTTTGAGCTTTATTAATGAAATTGTTGTTTTGTGCCTTTTGAGTGAGTCTGATGACCTTTGTGAATATGTTTTGAATGTTTTTTTTATTTTCGCTCGAAGGATTAAGTCTGTATTTCCATAGTAAGCTTCTTTGTTTCCTACTCCAAAGTTTAATGCCTTTACAAATCCATTTAATTTTATCGTCTGATCTATATCTAATCCATTTATTTGGAAAACACTGATCATAAAGAAGTTGAAAATTTTCTATAAATATGTCGTATGATTCATTAGGGTTACACTCACTGTATACGTTCGAGAAAGATAAACTTTTTAAAAGATTATTGAATTTAACCATGTTTTCCTTTGAAAAGTCCCTTTTTTGAATGCGCCAATACTTTAATTTGCATGTTTTAGAAACTTGAATTTTTAGAATTTGAGCTGCGTGATCCGATATCGCAAAGTCAATAACATCACTAGTGCATTTTGAATTTGCTTTAAGGGCAAAGTTATCTAGACATGTAAGACTTCTTGGTCTCGTCGGCTGTCTTATTATTAACTTAAGGTTGTAATTTAACCCTTTCAGGACCATAAGACTGTGGGAGGTAAAGTAATCATTTTGACTAGTTAGGATGATTCATAGAGCGCCTAATAAACATATTTTTAAATCAAAATACTGAAACCCGTAATAGCTTTCCATTTTTTTTTTGGGACGCATATGTCCCTCTGGTCGTCTATGGTCATTATTAGCTAGGGATTTTACAAAAATAAAACGCAATATTATTATACTTATATTTATTAATTAATGAAGTATTATACTCATTTTAACATACTAAAGAATTAAAACTCTAGTAGTTATGGTAGGCAGCAAAACAATTTCTTTCATTAGTGTAGCAGAGATGAACTTTGCATGAAACACAAGTATTGTTCGTACGATTGTCTTTCTTGAACTTGGCACAATTTACACATCGCTTTCTGTTATTGACCTTTTCCATGGGATGTATAGGTAATTGTCGCTTTAGAGATTTACGTACTGCACTTGTTCTTGAAGTAGGAACATCTCGTTGCCTGTTGGTAAACCATTGATCAAACTCTGAGCTACGACTTGTCTGAACTGTAAGCTGGTCAAAAGACTTCCTTTCATTTTATTTTCATTGTGAAGCTTCGTGTAAATAGTTAATGAGTTATTGACGGAAATATCAAACAAATCAAAGAACAGCCGAAGGTAATATTTGATTTTCGATCTACGATCTATTTCATAGCAAACCTTACGTTGATCCATAAGGTCAACTCCACCCATATTTTATTTTGTAATGTGATACAATGTTAGGACATCTCACATCAATTTTCTCCGCGGAGCCAACTTGACGGCGTTTTACAATGTTTGTTTGTACAGGCGATAGAAAGTTTGTCAGCAAATGTACTGCTCTGTTGTCTATCCATTTGACGTAACTTATGCCTCGGAAACTAGTGGCGTCAATATCGCCGTGCTTCATTTTTTTGTCAACAGGTGCAGTTTTTGGCAGGTTCTTTCGATTCGTTCGAACAGACCCACATGACTTCGTATTCTGACGAATCAATTTATATTGTAACAACGGCGAATTAAAAAAACTATCAATATAAATTTCACATCCCAAACCCTTTAGCTTTTGCGTAAGTTGAAGTACTACGGATTCACCTAGTCCATACTCAACACCGGTGCTTCGTTTGCCAGTATACAAATCAAATTCAAATAGGTAACCAGTAGTAGCATCGCATCGCATCATTTCAACTAAAATATCTAATTTTGTTGTTGAAAGAAATATTTTGAAAGGAGTCAACACATCGCCTTCAATATCTTGTCAGATTTGCACCTTACATAGAATTCATAGTCCACACTAGTGAAAGCATTCGGAACGTACGTTCTCTGGCTCCACTTGAGAGCAGGTTGATCATTGCCAAGTGGTGCAGGGATAGGTTCTACTGCAGAAGTTGAAGGATCGTCATCGTCGCTATGGTCACCCATAAAAATATGATGGATTTCGTGTTCTCGGAGTTCGAAAACTCCAAGTCCTCGGCGAAACATAATCTGCAATTAAAATAAATGAGGGTAATGATACAAAAACATAACTGCAATATGTATATAGAAACAGACCCTCATAGGCCACAGGGACACCAGTGTCCCTTTATGTTTACAACTACTTGGCCAAGTAATCAACATGCACATTTATATTGTAATAGTAAATATGAAAAATAAACTTACCAGAGAATAAATATTTCACAATATAAAATGTTGAAAACTATTTTTGCACTTCGAAACACTTTTGCAAAGTTTTAGGTTTTAGCGCCAAACTAACCGTCAATTTCAAATGACCACAGAAAAAGATTGACGGGTCGGATGTTGTGTTGCCAGCAATAAAAAATGAAATAATACTTACAATAACTAACTAAAGTAAAATAACATCCATACGTATCTTAGTTATTTAGTTATCATATATTTTTGGCTTGGGACAAATGTGTCCCCGTGGTCGTCAAAGGGTTAATAGCAAAAATTCAAAGTCCAAAGTGTGTCTATTACGTTTTAAAATGTCTATGTTAAAGTCTCCGCATAATACTACCTTTACATTTGTTTTACTACACAATTTTTCCAACAAAGCATCTAATTTTGCATAAAAAAGACTAATGTTAACCATATAGGGTGGCCTATAAATACTTACAATTATTAACTTATGTTTAGTTAGTTCTATTGCACAGCATTCGAAAACTCCTGTGATGGAAAAACACATTAAATCACTGCGTTCTTTGCACTCGATGTAAGTCTTGACCAAAATACACGAGCCTCCTCGCCTTTGCTGCTTTCTCGCGTAGCATGCTGCCAGTTTATAGTTTGGTATCTTTATGAATTCTTCTAGACCAGAACAGACAAAGTGTTCTGTTAAGCATAATATTTCAATGTTAATTTGGTTTTGGTATAATTCTTCAATATGTACAGTTAGATGATCAGATTTATTTAGAAAGCGAGCAATGTTTTGATGCATGATGTGCATATAATTATAATAGAAAAAACTCAGAGTTATTAGTAACCGTGTTTTCAGCAATCGTGTGTGTAAGATCCTTTTCCAAACAGTTATTCACGGCAGACGTGAAATTTATTTTAATCTCTTCTAGGTTTGCTCTTATAAACTTAATCATTTTGTGTATGTCATGGAATATTGATTGGAGTCCAGAGCTATTTCCCTTTCCGGTACGTCTTACAAACATTGTGTCGTTGTATCTTAAATTTCTATTGCTATCCAGGAAATAGGCGTGTTCGTGAGTGAGTATGTCTAAATATAGTAAATTGTTGAAAGTTTCCACTCTTGAATTGAAAAGGTAGTTATTGTTATAAAATTTGTATGTTGGGGTGCAGATAATAATGTTTGTGTTTGTTATGTCTTGTAAAATTTGTCTAATTTAAAAAACACAGTCTATGTAACTGCTTGTAAATTTGAAATCCTCTTCTCCCAGCAATATAATACAATAATCTTTTAAGGTGAAGTTCAAGACTTTCAGTTTAATTTCATTTAGTTGATGATGCATATTACCTTGGGGTGTGATATAATGGCAAATATCGGTCTTGTCTAATGTGTTTTCTGCAATGGAAAGAATGTCGTTCTTATTGTCTATGCTTAAGATACAAATTTTACTGCGTTCCGCACCTACGGCTCCTTGAAGTATGGTTGGTTGCGTTGTTGCTGATTTTTCAGTGGGTTTTGCAATAATTTTGTTTTCCTGCTTTTTTATTTTAGTCTGTTCTTTACGTATTTTATTACTGTGTAGGATCTTATTTGGAGTAGATGTAACGACTTAACCTTAACTGGAGTAATTGTTACTTTTTTATAAATATTATTTTTATTCGTCAGGCTATATTTATTTATTCTCGCTTTTCAAATTACTGTTTTCTAATGAAAGGGCTTCAATTTCTGAATGAGCGCTCTGCAATTCTTTCGTGAGATTCTCAATTTTTTCGCGCAACATTTTGACGAGTCCATCATCTTCGTCATCCGACAGTTCTGGTGCACTATTGCCTGTTTCATTAGGCGTCTGTGTAGTGTCGCTGATGTTCAGTATTGAGTCCGACTTGGCCCGAGTTCGGCGAAAGGTAATAATTTCTAGAAAATTCATTTTTGCCCTTTTTCTACCAAATTCAAATGTATTTTATTATTACTTTTAGTTCTTCTACTTGCCACTTGAGGCCGTAATGGCGCTAGTAGTACTCTTTTATTTTTATTATGGTAACACTTTAGTTCTTACACTTGCCGCTTGTGGCTGTAATGGCACTAGTAGTAGTACTTACTAGTTCGTCTATTCACTGCTTGATGAAAATATGGCGCTAGTTGTTAGATAGTAGAAGAGATCAAAGTCCAAATTTCAAAATACTTTTCTTAACTGTTTTTATTTTAGACGTTTTCCATTGTAGAAGTATAATACTCACTAAAACTTATTGATATCGTCACTGTTTCTAAATGAAATGTTATTGTGTTGTTGTGTATACAGATTAATTGTTTAAGATAGCGTTGAACACTAAAAAACTGAACTTTTAATTGCCTATTGTCATATTTTCACATTTATCACAAAGAGTCACAAATAATGACACATGTAAACTATTGTAACTGCAGTCTGTCGCACCACTATTTATATAATTTGAAATGTTTATTTTATATTTTTGCAAATTTAAAAATAGGCAGTCAAATGTCAATCGGCCAGTGTTACCAGACACTTTTGACCAGTTCTGTTATTTACTTTTGACATTGACCTGCTAATTTTAATTTGACATTGTATTTATAATTTGATGACATTCTATTTATTTTGATTTTGATTATAGATCATTGTGCAACCTTAATTTAAGAAAAATTGTGATGTTCACATTCCCATACAGCCAAAGTTTGCCACAGGAAGAAAACATCTTTAGGTCTGAAATTAATATGACTTTGCATAATTTGACTTATAATTTATTATAATTTATTCCAATTAATTGACACTAACAATTATCTTGGTAATCATTTATATTTGACAAAAGATAGATTTTTTATGGATAGGAAAGATAATATCTTTCAAAGTACTGTAAAAGACAGATAGCTGTGTCGCTATCTTACTATTTTTCTATTACGGCCAAGAATTTGGCTAAACAAATTGCTTCTATTGAGCAATGCATTGTTCCCACTGTGATCATTTTAAATAATTCAGCCAATAATTTGGTATCAAACATTGACATTGATAATAATTTAAATTAGAAATTAAGACAATAGAGGAAATCTCTAGCAATGTACAGAACTGCAAAAAAAAATCAAATAAAAGTTTAAAATCAGTCAATAGTATCAACCTGGTGCATTAAAATATTCAAGGATTTATAAACAAAGATTTAGAGGTATAGTTATTTATGAATGTTAACAGTATTGATATTCTTTGTATAACAGAACATTGGCTTAAAAGCCACCAGTTCTTGTTCAATTTTAATAATCACCAGGTTGGTAGTTCGTTCAGCAGAGTAAATGCTATACACAGTGGCTCATTAATTTTAGTAAGTAATCAGCTTAAATTTAAGGACCGTAAGGATATTGTGAGCCTATCTGTTGAGCGGACAGTTGAAATAGCCTGTATAGAATTGGAGCAGTTTATTGTATTAAGTGTGTACAGACCCCCTTCAGGATTGTATGACTGCTTTGAAAAGGTAATGGATGAAGTGTTACATAAGATTTGTGACTCAAACAAGTCTATTAACACTTGTGGTGATTTTAATGTTAATTTATTAGAAAACTCAGGTTCTTGTAGTAAAATAATAAGTCTGTTTCAGTCCTACAATGTTGTAAATCTATTTCTAGAGCCCACAAGAATAACCCCTACGAGTGCCACATGCCTAGATAATATTTATACAGATATTATACCAAGCCACAAATAAATTATAAATTTACTAGACTCAGATCATTGTGGGCAAAAGATTACTATTCAAAACCAAAACAATAAAGTGGCTAAAAAAGATATCATTGTTAACCCTAAAACAGCAAGTCGCTTGGAAGCTTTTAAAGTTAAACTCATTAATAAATTACCAGTTTTGTCTATTCCTGCTGATCCTAATCATCTATATGATGATTTCTTTAATATATACTGTAAACAATTTCATTCCATTTTTATTCCCAAGACTATCTCGATTAATAATAACGCATCTTTCAGTGATTGGGTTACCATTGGTATTCATAAAAGTAGAACACGGCTTTACGAGCTGTACAATGAAAGGGCATACATAAACACTGCTGAACTTAATTTATATGTTAGAAAGTATTCAAAATTGTTTAAAAAAGTTTGTTGTATGGCCAAGTCGCGTCATTTGAGTTCGAAGATTAAAAATAGTAGTAATATGTAATAATAAGACTTTTGTGACTTGTCCAAGGCATTCGATTGCGTTCTTCACGAAACGTTAATCGGGAACTCCACCACTACGGGATCCGGAACACCGCTCTGGATCTTCTTACTTCATACTTGAGTAATATGTATTCTGCTGTGGGGCAAAGCCGCTGACATTCAAAATATATTCGTTCTTCAAAAACGAGCTGTTCGAGCTATTTACCAGCTTGGTGCCAGAGTTTCTCTGAGATTTTTTTTTAAAGATGTTGGTATTCTCACGGTGGCATCACAATTCATCTTCGCCAACATCTTATATATTAGGCAAAATATACACTTATACACTAAAAATAGTGATATTCACAATATTAACACCAGAAATAAGGACAAATTACGAGCTCCATTTCACCGGCTTCATAAGGTACATAACTCATTTGTTGGGCTTGGTATAACTTTTTATAACATGCTGCCCTCTTCTTTGCTAGATTTGCCTTTTAATGCGTTTAAAACTAAAGTAAAATCCACCCTTTGTTCAAAGGCATACTATTGTATCAATGACTACTTAAACGATAAGAATAGTTGGTCGCTGTGATTAACTCAAGACAATGTTTATGTTCTTTCTCCAGAATTAGCTTTCCTACTGACAGGTTATATGAGTTCATATAATTGATTATTTTTTTATTTTGACTGTATAAGTCAATGTAATTTAATTAGTTAAATTTTAATTTATTAGTTACATAATCTACTCATTACAATGTGTGTTTTATGAGTTGTATTGCAATAAGTGGTTAGCTAGCGTCCTCGACTATTGATTATACTATTCTTGCCTGAGCAACCGGCAGCAAGCTCGTCATGCTCCCTTAGATGTCACTGCCTGCGGTAGCGTCGGGGATCGTGTTGCCTCCTTCCCTCCAATATGGCGAGGGGGGTGATGGCTGATCTTTGCGTTATGCTCGTGAACGGGTGCTGCTTGTGGTGACTGGTCGTCTTGCTGATCATGGTTTTAATTGTTATTAGTAATTGTTTACTTATTTTACTTCGATGGGGCTAGTTTATCATTTCTCACTTCGAGCTACAGCAATTGCCTTATGTAAGCGGGCACGCCCTTTATGCCTGGAGGCTTTTATTTAGGTATTAAGTTCTATTTACGTTTTTTTTATGTTGAAATTTTTATCTGCTTGAGTACAGTTTGTTCATTGTTTTGTTGGTATACTGGCGCGTGCTAGCTAACGTATGGCAAGTGTGTAATTTAATCCAATGTTTTGTGTTTCGTAATGTTAATTACTTTGCATACGATTTGTATAAAATCAAGTTTATATAACTAAACAGACAGACGTGCTGCTGGGGAGTTTGTTCCACCACTTCTTCTTCCCAGCTAAAGCACTAGGAAGTGGTGACGGGCGGGCATTTTTGGGGGACTGTCTTATGTAACTTTGACGTTCGAAAAGTGCTGATTTTCAGCCTAGTTTGAATAAATGACTTTTGATTTTGATTGAATAGGATTCAGAGCGTTGACGTTAATGGGAAAAGATCTCCCGGATCTATAGTAACAATGGGAGACCCACAGGGCTTAACCCTTGGTCCTTTCTTGTTTCTTATTTACATTTATGATTTGCCATACCTCATAAAGGATAATCATGATATAGTGTTGTTTGCGGATGACACTTCACTTTTGTTTAAACTTAAACGTCAGCAGCTGGTTACTGACGATGTTAATAGTGCGATCTCAAAAGTAGTTCACTGGTTCAATGTTAATAATTTACTTCTTAATGAAAAAAAAAACTAAATGCATTAAGTTTACGCTACCTCACGTTAGGCAGGTGAAAACTAATGTGTTGATAAAGGGCGAAGAATTGAATCCTGAAGATAGCACAGTATTCTTGGGCTTAACTTTGGATGCTAAGCTTCAGTGGGGTCCACATATAGATAAATTGTCCGTTTAGTGTACTTTAGCTATTTTCATAGTGTAATGTCGTACGGTATTCTGTTGTGGGGAAATGCCGCTGACATTCAGACTATCTTTTTTTTGCAGAAAAGAGCTGTTCGGTCAATTTATAAATTAAGTCCGAGACACTCTCTCAGAGAGAAATTTAAGGAGATTAATGTAATGACTGTGCCCTCTCAGTATATTTTTGAAAATCTTTTATATGCCCATAAAAATATAAAATTGTTTAAAAAATACGAGAAAATAGGTGGCTCATTCAGATGTCAATGTATACGTTTTTATAATAAACTTCCAAGCCACATTCAAGATCTAAGCCTTAATAAATTCAAATCATTTATTAAAAGTAAGTTATGCCAGAAAGCCTTATATACCGTTAAAGATTATATTGAGGACAAAAAGGCTTGGGATTAAGCTGCTCCAATTGTTGCATACTGAAACTTTTATTTTATTTATATACCATTTTGACATATTTACTTTGTGAAGTTCAATATACTGTTTGGAACTTAATATTTACTTGTAAAGTATTATATTGTTTTCAATTATTGTGAATGTGAAGCCTATGTGGGTCATTGTTGTTTTTTTTTTCCTCATTTATTGTTAATCATGGTCTGGCAGTTTGAGTAATTTATGCGGCCTACCCAAATGTTCTTTATTTGGTATTGTTCGTCGAATCGTTGAGCTCCTTATGTTCTGAGTTGAGCTGCACGATTACTGACAAATGCGTGCACTGACTGGACAGGTCCACTCAATCTGTGTGGTTCTTTCCTCAAAAAGACCATTTCAGACACCAATCTACATGGCCTTCACATGATCTGACCAAGATTATGTCTGGACTTTAAAGGAGACTGTGACCTCTGAGTTTGTTTCGGCCTTTCTTCTCAGAGTAGTCAAATAGGAAACGCCGACCTCATCTAGCTTTATTTTAAAATATGATTGACGTGTAAAAGTGTTTGTACAAACCTACTTACAGAAAATAAATCATTTATCATTTATCACATACTTTTTCAGCCTATCATTTATAATCACACCACACATGCTTCTATTGTCAAGATTCCCTTCCTCAAAAGATTGTAAATGCCAGCAACTCTTTTTTGTTCAACGCGGCAATAATCATGTAACGTTACGGAAAGGTCGATGAAAAAATCTTTATTCAAGAAGTTTAGCTTATGAATTCATTCTTAAGCAAAACTTTTCTCTTTTTCAGGGTCGGATCTTCATATTTTTTTCTGCGAACAGAAACAGTGACAACTGCAACAAAAAAAGTGACAACTTTTTAGGGTTCCGTACCCAAGTCTCAAGAGGTGCCGACAGAATCCTATTAATAAGGCTCCACATTCCGGCCGTCCATCCGTCTCTCACAGGGCTGTATCATTTGAACCTTACTAAGTAGCCACTTGAAATTTACACAGAGTGTAAATAGCCAATACTACGATAGCCGTTATACCAAGAAATCATACACAAATAAAATAAAGAGACACAAAAAGTATTTAAAAAGGATATGTATGCACTTGGCCGTATTTTAAGTTTTGTTCGGATACACATACCTCAGCTTAAAGACGTGTTTCAACAATTTTGTATTTTCATTTGATTCAACCCTATAAAATAATCCATTGTTCCCACTGTGATCATCATTGGTTCATTAAAAACTTAAGTTTCCATAGGATGAAATCCAAGATTCTTTACAATAAAAGGAGTCAAATTATGACACCCTACGTACCTACATAATATAATGTTTTCTTTCAAATCTGTCCGAAACATTGAGACAAAGGTTTACTAACGGCTGAAAAAGAAAATTTCAGTGTTCGACACTTAACTTATTTTAGCCTTTTACGATGAAAGCTGAGCAAGCAATTCTTTTCGTAACATTGACAAGTGAAATTCGTTAGTAACTTTGTGAATCATGATTTGACAGTTCTTTACTTTTGTGTCAAAAGTTTTTAATGGTTTGCGCAACTTTTTCAACGTCGACTCTTTTATCAAGAGTTAAGGATCTTGCAGCCTGCACGAGCCTTTATTCTATGATTTTAAAAAACCGGCTAAGTGCGTGTCGGCCACGCACAATGAAGGGTTCCGTAGATCGGAAGTTGGGATGAATTTATCCCAAAAACAAACTTAACATTGTAGTTGAAAAACATGTTCTGCCATACATCGATATATGCCACGGTCAATTCTCCAACTGCAAATTTAAGTTAGTCGACTATTACTCTTTAACTTGTAAAGCCCACTTAGCTGTGATAGTTCTCCTATTAATTTCATTATATGTACTACTGCCATGTTTCTTTTCATATCTCCATAAACAACCATTTACCTGGCAAGGCGGGAGGGTACCCTAAAAAAAACGTTTTCAATATTTTATTTTAGCACTTTGTCGGCGTGATTAATATGTACACCTATGCCAAATTACAGCTTTCTAGTACTAAGCGTCTCTGAGCTACAGCGGGGACAGACAGACAGACAGACAGACGGACATGGCCAAACTACAAGGGTTCCTTATTTACTACGGAACCCTAATAAAAAGAAACATTGTGAGCTGTTAATAATTATAACGACTATAGCGCTACAAGGTTACTTTGGCGTGTGACCTACATCGAAAATAAAAATTATAAATAATAATAATACAATTTATTCAATTAAGAGGTACAATTATGATTTACATTATTTACAACCGAGGAAAATTGTATTCTAAATGTAATATAAACCTGCCTGATCTAGGTTTATGAAAAACTGTGTTTCAGGCCATCAATTTACATCACACATTTAAAAAGAAGAGAACAATAAATGTATTAAACGCTGAATTAAAAAGAAGATATGATAAATAACGCAGCCATCTTGTTTTTTCTTTGTATGTTTACTAAAACTACGAATTTACACATCTGCGAGTCTCTGTCTAAATATAACAAATCTTTACTAGATTTACTTTAATTTAAGTCTCTCTAAATGCTTTATTTTCTTTAAAAATGTATTACCTGTTTTTAGCTTTCAAATTTTAGCTTTTATTACTATTTTAAGTTTTTTAACGTTGTTGAGGGGCTTGTGGCTAAGTAATAATAGCTGTACGGGTCGATCGATCAGGTTAATCTACGCTTGCCGCGGTTGGTCTGTGGATGAGTGACTATCTTTACATACCAAAACCCCTCCGTGCCTCGGAAAGCACGTTAAGCCGTTGGTCCCAGCTGTTATTTGTAGATCTTTGACAGTCGTTACGGGTAGTCAAAACCCCGAAAGTCTGATAACCAGTCCTACCAAGAGGTATCGTGTTACCCAGTAACTGTGTTGTGGAGATCAGATAGACAGTCGCTCCATGTAAAATACTGGTATTCAGCTGCATCCGGTTATACAGGAAGCCTTGGAGTCGGCTTCGATATATATAGTTCGGAAAAGGCAGGCAGAGGCCGACAACACCTAAAGCGCGGTCACTGTCGGACTGCATAGAAAAGAAAGAGAAGCGCGATGACACAACGCTGATAATTTATTGCAAAATATGAAGCAATTATCGATTTACAAAAAAGCTATAGATTGTATAAAAAAAATAAAACACTATTATGCTAATACGTTGCTTGTAGAATAATCTGACAAAAAATCAGAATGATTGCTTGTATATTAGTATGGTTTTTAATCGTTAAAAGAATTTTTTACAGGTATCTTCGCGATTCCTTTCTATCGTATCAAATTAGTTATATTATGTTTTCAATACACTATCTACTTAGCATATATCCTTAAGTATATTATATATTTTTCTGATTTTGTTTACTGCAGTGGATCATATACTTTAAGGCATTATAAAATTTGCGTTTAGGTCCTGTAGTCCCCTTAACGTTGTTAGCTTAGTTGTAGTTTGTACTTCCTTTATTGTATGTACATGCTGTGGTCTCCTATATAAGTGAAGGAGTGCACCTACTTAATACCTGATGTTACCCTTTATTTATGTGTCACGTATTGCGTACATCTTTTGTTGGAGATCCTAAATCAATAAATAAATACAATTTCGCAAAAAAGGTTCACATGTTTATCAACTGTCCCCTGTAAATGTCATTCAAGCGCCAACCGATTCTTGTAGCAGTGTGCATAGATACATAACGGCACATCTGAGTTTATTTCGGTGTATCTTCTCAGATTAGTCGATCAAAGATCTCAACTAGTTAGGTTAGGTAATATGTAAAACGGGTTGGTGTCCGCAACTCCACGTCAATGCACGTATTTTGCTTACGGGTGGGAAAATGATTATTCGATCCACCCCAGCTCCTCAAGGAAGGCCAGCAACGCCTTGGTGTTCCTGACAATCTCACGGAGGATACCTGGATACTGAAGTACTTTGCTCTGTATGTGGTGACCACCGGGCATTTTACAATCTCTCATACATAATCTCAACTATTACTAATACAACTATAATAGTAGCTGCGCCCCGCGGTTTCAACCATATAAATCTCGATACCGTGGGAATAATCGGACAAAAAGTATCCTTTGTTCTAACCCTGGTCATGTTTTGTATCTATGTGCCAAATTTAATCCAAATCCGTTCAGCAGTTTTACCGTGAAAACGTAACAAACAACTCACTCTCGCATTTATAGTATTAGTAAGGATATAAATACTTTCTGGTGTGTAAAATTACTTAGCATAATCAGCTTGTAACATTCCCGCTGCTGGGACACAGGTCTCCTCTCTGTGAGAGGGAATGGGCCATAATCCACCACGTGGTCCAATGTAGAATGATAGATCGCACATGTCTTCGATTTTTTTATTATAAGAGAAGCCGGTTTACTTCAGCGTTTTGAGTAAAAGCGGTTGTTTTCACCAATTTACAGGAATAAATTAATATCATTATAATAATTATTTTAATAATAATAATCTTTATTTATATTAAAAAAAAACAGATTATAGTACATGTAACAGTTTTCACAAAGTAGGTAGGTAGTATGAAATCTCTGACAATCAAGTGGGTGACGTGCTGTTTTCCTTGCTAGGCTATGAAATAGCCTGTATTAAGGAATAACAGTGCCGATCCCCTCTAATTGTATTACTACAATTTACATTTAAAAGTTAAAATGTAAAAAAAAGAAAAAATACAGGTAATAAAGCGCGAGCGCATTTGTACTTCTGTCGTTTATCTTCTATCGTTTTTTATTTTGTAATTCTATCGTTCTCTATGTCACAAAGCGTATCGAATTTGGAAAATGGCGGATGAAGTCACTGAGTCCAACAACCCACGGACGGAGTCGCATTACGGCCGCTACGCGTAACGTCCGTTTATGGCCCTATTGTATTCTTGAAGGTGCATTTTTTTCGTATCAGTCGCGTTACAGCCGTTCTACCTAAGTACACTCAACGTTAGAAGTGTGAATCTGTGATGAGAAAATAATCGATAAAATTAACATTATGTTAAGCACGATACTAGGCAAGCAGACTTATCAGGAGATACTTTTTGTCGCCCACACACACGCAATAATGTCAAAGAAACCTATTGGTGTCTCTTTCACTCGTGCTTTATCCATTAAAGCACAAGTAAAAGAGACACCAATACATCCTATTCGTTATCTAAGTTACTGCATGTGGTTTGCGTTCAGTCCTTGAGACACAATACCGTTATTTGATATTTTTAAACGTAATTATATTATTATTTTCAAATAATACTTTGCGTTTTGACTGTACTGGACTGACGGACGTAGAACGACTAATCGGACAATATGATGGTCGAAATGCAAAGGCCGTAATGCGATCGATCTCAAAAAAATAAATAAATAAACCATAAACGGACATTACGCGTAGCGGCCGTAGTGCGATTCCGTCAACCCACAGAGACTTTGTATCCACATTATGTTTACTATATTTTTAACTGAACATCATCATTTCAGCCGAAAGACGTCCACTGCTGGACATAGGACGGTTTTGTGCTTTCCGCATCCAGCGGATTCCTGCGGCCTTCACAAGGTCATCGGTCCACCTTGTAGGAGGCCTTACATCGCTTCGGGTATGCGGTCGCCATTCCAGAAACTTTCGGCCCCATCGACCATCTGTTTTGCGAGCAATGTGCCCTGCCCACTGCCACTTAAGTTTGGCAATTCTTAGGGCTATGTCGGTAACCTTGGTTCGCCTGCGGATCTCTTCATTTCTGATTCGATCACGTAGGGAAACTTCAAGCATAGCCCTCTCCATTGCCCTTTGAGTGAATTTTAGCCTATTAATAAGGCCCTTTGTAAGCGACCACGTTTCAGTGCCATAGGTCATCACCAGTGATAGGAATAGGACTACCTATTCCTATCACTGGTGATGACCTATGGCACTGAAACGTGGTCGAAGTTTAGGCTAATAGGCACTAGCCTATTAGCCTAAACTTCGAAGAACAGAGACAAGAAACGGAGACTTCCTTAGGACTAAATTATTTCCGGCACATCTGTCTCAATTTCGAGACAACACTTAAATACATTTAAAAAAATGTGATATTTGGAATAAGTAATTCGTCTATATTTATCTAAAGTTTGTCTATAAATGTGATAGTTTGTATGGATGTCCATTACTCAATGCCACTGAAAATGCTGATTTTGGTAGTGATATAGATTAAGGTGTGGAATAGCACATATGCTACTTCCTATTAAAAAAAAAGTATAGTTCCCATGGGATACAAAAACAATAGTACACGCGGGAAAAGCCGCGGGCATTAACTAGTTAAAAAAAAAAACGTAAGGGTCCTTTCACACCACCGATATTGTCTGGCGATTTTTGGAGATTTCTATGCAAAAAAAAAACGAAAGAAAAAATGCTCAAAAATCGCCGGTCGATATCGCTCGAGGTTCATTAAATAATTAATGGGCTCTAAAGGAAAAATAAAACACATAGAATATTGTTGTAACAAATATAGGTATCTATATTTATATTATTTTAAAATTAGAAAAAAAGTTAGTCCTAAGGAAGTCTCCGTTTCTTGTCTCTGTTCTTCGAAGTTTAGGCAAATAGGCACTACCTATTCCTATCACTGGTCATCACTGGCAACACGCACTGGTCAAAGACTTTCGTCTTGAGATACTGTGGTATATGGGACGGGAGGATATATCCCGAACGCTGCCCAGCTGAGTCGGATTCGACGATTGACCTCTTTCTCGAAGTTGGACCTGCCTAACTGGATAGTTTGTCCTAGATAATCATACTCGTCCACAACTTCGAGCGTAGCGGCTCCGATTTTCATGAGAGTGGGTGTAACATAGGCATTTGACATGATCTTTGTCTTGTCCATGTTCATTTTAAGACCCACTCTTTCGGAAGCTCTACTGAGGTCATCGAGCATTGTACAGAGCATTTTCAGTAATTTATACGGATATTGAAGCCCAGAAAATAAAGGAATCCTCGGAAAGAACAGTATGAAACAATATCTGAGGTGAAAGGCCGAATATTAAATTGATGTCATTTTTGACACCGACAAATAGTGATTTTTACCTGCCCAAGGGACGAGTTTGAGGATAAATAAGCAAAAAGAATAAATTAAATTCTTCTTATTACATAAAAATATTTATTTCCCAATAGGGCTGTAAAAGAATAGGGCTGGTGAATGTGACTGTTATCTCGGCACTAAAAGAACTTGAAATTACTTTCTTTAATACCTGTTATTAATTTTTAGTTATCTAAAAATTAACAGGTAGCTATGGCATGGCATTATGTACTAAAACTCTACCTGAAATCAAGCTTTTTTTTTTTGGTGGGAAATAACTTCTCCCGCTCTGGGCGGAGCGGGAGGGTGTGTCAGACTCTTACTGACTAAAACCCACCCGTATTCCTTCTGTTGCATGTGTTGCCAGGGGCCTCGGTAACCCTTTAGTACCTTCCCGCGACCCGGCAAGCATCGGCCCTAGTGGACCCCTACACTTGTGCTGACGACATCTCTTTGAGGCGCGCGTTGAGTACAACGCGCCGTCGACCCGGGCCAAATAGCTATCAATACCTGTTATTAATTTTTAGATAACTAGGTAGCTATGGGTGTGGCTTTATGTACTCAAACTCTATCTGAAATCAAGCCTAAGACAAACAAAAACATATTTACGGTATAAAGGCACACCTACAGACAGGCACAACGCGATGGTGCGTCGCGATTCTGGTAGAACAATTTCCATGAAGGTGTCAAAGAAATTGTTCTTCTTGTGTCGCGTCGCGCCTGTCTGCGGGAGCCTTAAATTGCGATAGGTACATATAAACCTACATCATATCTATAATCATTTTTCATACAGGAAAATGGAACAATAACGCATTTCCCCGAGTCGAATTTTTACACATTCAATAAAGATCTTTTCTTTCCCCAGATCAGATTTTCATTCTGCCCTTTTATACTTTTCTGATTTAAACACGTGTTCCATTTATTTTCATGCTCATTTTCGCGTCTCAATAAAATCTGTCAACCCTAAAAAAAGCTTGCGTACGATCGGCAAAAAAGTATGAAATTACATTTTCGGCGTCATTTTAGTTTACGAATTCAATAACGTTTGTAGCATGGCTCCGCGGTTCCATTTCCGGCCTTATATTCTGACTGTACACATTCATCATTCTAGTGTTTCTGAGACAAAGTTTGTTTTGCTGACGTTATATTATGAGCTGTGTTCGGATATTTGTTGAGAAAGTCTTCAGACAGGCGTTGACGTTGCTAGGCGTAGTTTCCTAGGAAAATAATATATAGTTTGTTTGTTTCTGTGGATGGTTGTGTGGTCTTTAAAATAAATATTACCTATCTACATAGCTTGAAGTAGCTTGAAATTATGAAATTAGTAGGTAGGTAGTTTAAACTATAAGCCTTATATTAATAAGGTCAATGGTCCTTGTGTAAGACAAAGTTGTGTATCTTCTTCCGAAAATGTGGTTAATGATGATTTATTGATTAGACTACATTCTGCATTGAGTCGTAAACTGAAAAAAACCTTTAATGCAAATTAAATAGACATTACCTAAACATTAATAGAGCAGTGGTAACGGCCGCGACTTACGAGCTGTACGTCGTAGGTTCGAACCCAGACAGGCGCTTTACTTTGTGTAAATTATTTCATCACCACTGCTTTCAAAACGGTGAAGGAAAACATCGTGAGGAAACCGGCATATCCTAGAACCAAAAATTCGAAGACATGTGACATCTACCAACCCGCACTGGGCCCGCGTGGTGTATTACGGCCCACTCCCTCTCACAGAGAGGAGGCCTGTGTCCCAGCAGTGGGAATATAATAGGCTGATTATGTAAATATTAATTTGTAATGACACTATCTACTATGCGTTACTCTCCTTACAAAGCACTATGCACCATGATTCATAGTTGCTTTCTGGGGAATATTTAAGAAAACCTATAGGCCGACAGTCAATTCGCCAATTTTACAAGATTTTTATATAAATTTTCTGCAGAACTGTACTGACCGTGAAAATGTGACGCTTTTGTAATTATTTATTCAAAATCAAAATATTATTTTATTTCACAAAAAACCTACATTTACAGACACTTATGAAACGTCAGAAGCTAGGGGCACGGTTCCAATTGGTCGTTTCCTATGAAGAAGAGACGACAGAAAACACAACGGTTACTCTTTTAAAAATAATTGGTTTTTACAATGTTTTCATTACAGTGTTAATAGGTATGGGAGGACAGTGTAGACCTGTCAAGAAGTACCAGGTACTTAACAAAAAATAAATGTCTACAAATCTAGTATACTGAGACTGTTGACAAATATGTTGGATTGTCAATTATATTATGTACCTTGATTGTTCCAATTACTATATCCAAGCTCTTATTTACTCCCATCTATTCCCCCACCTAGTTGACCGCCATCTTGGTATTGAAACGAGACACTTATGAACGATATGCAACACGACGTGATCAATTGTCCCTACAGACTATGATTTGCGACAGCGATGCTGAGATTTTGATAAATGAAGATATAGCTAACAGAAAAATGTATTTATTGCAAATAAGAGAGTTATAATGAATAGTGTGAAATCGTTAATCTACCTTGGGCGAGCATGCTCATGCTTGCTCTGTATGGGAATAGGTTTTTCCCTGCAGTTGAACAATAATACGTTGATATTATATTATTTTAAGAGAGTTGACAATTTTCCTTTAGAATTCTGTCAATTTGTAAGCAAATCTTTTTTACGATCTTTTTGACTCATTTTCACGTTCAGCATGTTGAAAATTACAAATATTTTAAGAGAACGTGAAATTCTGGTAAATGATGTTTTCTTTATTTAATTAGGTTTATATAAACACTGTTAAATGTCAATAATATTTTAAAAACTAAGGTCGGTGTTTCATAATGAGAAAAACCAGTGAATCAAACTCAGAGTTTAATCAAACGAGGCACCGATATCAAAATTGAACAATTCAGATTTTAATTCGACATGTTTATATTTTTTTCTTATGTATGTTCGCCGATTTCTCTATCAATTGTGGACCGATTTAAAAAAATCTTTTTTGTTTGAAAGGGTATGCTCCCGAGGTGGTTCCATTGACACAAAGTCGAAATCTGATGAGGGGATCCCATGGAAGTCGAGGGAAATCCTGTGTTTGCTCTCGGAAAGCACCATTTGGTGGAGTGGAATTGATGATGAAGACCACAGATGGCCACCGGAACTACTTAATAAGAAGTATTTAACGAGTTGCGATTCGATTAAGTACATTAATATGGTTGCTAAGCCACTTAAGCTCTTCACAATGCATATGGTGAGTGCCAGTTCTCCTGGTTCTTACCAGGAGAGCCCCTTAACTATTAACGTCCCTGCATCAAGAAAAGCAATATTTTGTAAATGGTGATGAGCTGTTGACATTACGCTATTTTAACTTAGACAGATTACAAACTGACGCACTAAAAAGTGAACAATAAAAACTAATTACAAAAAAAAAAAACAACTGACTTCCAAAAAACCACTACAAAGTGAAAAATAACTTTAATTTCGGTCACAAAAAACTAAAATACAGATCCAAAGACACCGACTTCCGAAATTACAGTTATTTTTCACTTTGTAGTGTTTTTTTGGAACTCGATTGTTTTTTTTTACATGCATTTTGACTTTTCTTTAGCAGCATCAATTAATTAATTTAATCTTGCTACATAATATTCTGTCAGTCATCGTTTGGTTCATCTATTTAGGATACAAATACAAAACACATGATCCAAAAACCTTCGTCACAAGTGTTTGTATTTCCATGGCTTTAAGATCCCCTAGAACTTGGAACCCTCAGTTTGTGTTCCTTTCGAAGGACCCTTCTCTATTTGAAGAGGGAGCTAAGGCCCCAGTTGTGTTTATATTTATAACTATCGTATATTAAAGGCGGAGGAGGTCTCTTCCTTTTAGATTTTAGGAGGAAAAATCTCGTATCGGTTATAAGGAAAATTGCTGTGTTTTATAAAAAATAAATTGCTTTTGTTTAATAATAAGGAATAATTGGTTGCTTTGGTTATGAATAGAAATATCCTCTTTCGTCTTTGTAGACATTGAGGGTATTAAGAGAATAGGGATACAATATTGTGGTTTATTTCTGGGGTGGAAACGCAGCTGTGGTGTCTCTGATATGTTTTACTTCGATGGTCCTAGATTATCAATTGTGACTGAGTTACAGCTATGGCTACGAGTATATGTAAGCGGGCACGCCCTATATGCCTGTACGCTTTTATTTAGGTATTAAGCTCCGTTTACGTTTTTATTTCGGCTTGAGTATAGTTTTCGAAGTTTTTTTTTGTTGGTATAGCGGTGTGCTAGCTGAAATCTAATAATTTAATATTTTGTGTTGCGCGTAGTGTAAATTATTTTGCATACTATCGTATAGAATCCAATTCTTTTTCCTAAATGAACAGACATCTGCTGCGGAGTTTGTTGCGCCACTTCTTCTTCCCAGCGAAAGCACTAGGAAGTGGTGAAGGGTGTGCGTTTTGGGGGACTATCTTATGTAATTTTGACGTTCGAAAAGTGCTGATTCTCAGCCTAGTTTGAATAAATGACTTTTAATTTTGATTTCACATGGCCATAGGTGCAAATTACTTTTTATCAGGTGGGAGACCGGATTGCTGGCCACTTAATAAAACGAAAATAAAATTTTCTTGTATGCTACTCATGAACTTATTTGCTCTATAATTATAATGATTATATTAATTGATCTGCTCGTAAAATATATCTCCTGCTGAACATGGGTGGCTAATTCCTGCTCTAAGGGTTATTGATTTCCACCATTGCCAGGTTTGCCAATAAGTTGTTATTTTCGACCGAAATTCCTACGAAACTGTTCATCCTCTTTGGTATATCTCCACATTATCATCTTTTACGACACAAAGTGTAGGTATAGTAGAAAGAAAATCGCTTATTCTTAGAACCAAACAAATAAATAGACTTAAGAAAATGTTATTAAAGCAAATATAAATTCTTAGGAACACTGCCAAATTACGATCAAACAACATCAAGAAGTGGCAGTTAGAAGTTTTAATTGTATTATTGTTCTAAAAAGTAAGCTGAAATATTTATTTGAAGAAACGTTTTCGCTGTACAGACACAATTCCCTCCAGACTTCTGCCCTAGTTTAAGTTCATTTGTAGGTGCTTGAAGTTAATACAGTTTTTTCTTTTTTCTTTCTTACAAGACGTGAAATATCATAAAAAATGTTGGAAGATAACTTCTTGTTTTATTTATGATGAGAATCTTAAATTGATAACTTGGTTTCGTGATTGTATGCGATTTCAGATTTTTTTATGACACGTTGCTTACATTTATTTTTAAACTACTGAAATAAAACCAAAGCTAAAAAATGAAGTTTTCATTTTATAATATAATCTGTTACTCAAATTTTACGTCATTTAATTAACTTTATTTATTTATTAATCACTCAACTATTTATCACTTATTTAATTGCACAAAGAGTGACACTTATAAAATTGACAAAATTGTGTATTATTTTATATTTAATATAGGCCAAGGACAAGAAATAAATAAATTTTATTTATCTATACATCTATACAGATAAATAAAATTAGAGTGTCTGTTTTTTAAATTAAAATAACCGCCTTTTACTAAATGCATATGGATTATATACCCGGTACATATACCAAAATATTTTTTTTTACAATTTTTGTCTGTCTGTCTATCTGTTTGTTCCGGATAATCTATAAAACGGCTGGACCGATTTTGACGGAACTTTCACTGGCAGATAGCTGATGTAATAAGGAGTAACGTAGGCAACTTTTATTATATTTTTTTTATTAATTTATATAAATAAATAATAAAAAAAATACGGACGAAGTCCCGGGCACAGCTAGTTTTTTATAAGAACAAAAGTACACAGTGAAAGATTCATCCATTGTATTTTAGAAATAGTTTTATTTTACTTTACAGCTTTACCTTAATCCGCATAAAAAGGAAAATAAGCATATTTCTTTATATATTTTATTATTTGTGTACTTACACACAATAAAATACATAGAGATACTACACACAATTTAAAATATTTTAGTTAGGCTTGCCACAACATATATTTCCGTTACCAATCCCATTCAAAACTGAGCTAAAATTTATTTCCCTCCGTCCTTCATTTACTTACTCAACTCCCATATCTAGAGAAAACAAATGACACGTTTTGTTCATACATCACTACAATGCAGAGGAATGAGTGAGACCCAATTTGAAACTCGAATAATACGTGAGTACCTACCCACTTGTGGCACGAACACTCTAGATTTAAACTTTACCTTTAAGAAACATTGGGTAGATTTTTGTGAAAGCTACTTGGCTTATCAGTAACTTCTTATGTGTAAGTTGACTTCCACTGTATTTAGAAGCATCCGAATTAGTATTAACATTTTATAAAGAATTTAAAGTATTTTTTTATATATAATAACTTTGCTCAGGAAGTGACAGCATGGAATTAATGTACTCATGGAATTATTAAGTACTATATAGATTGTAAGTAGAGGGGGACGAATTTCGACCAGGGAACGACCATTAGTAATGAATATATAATGATTCGAATAAATATTTCAGTATTTGGTTTTCCTAAATTTTGAGGTTAATTTCTGTCGCTGCTCAGTAGCTCATTACAAAGTTGAGATGTCAGATGTTACACATCATATGCGAAGAAAGGCACGCTCGTTTTTTTTTTAATTTGCATAAAATAACAGCCATTAGCTGGTAACCTTTACCAGACCCAGTCCGGTAGAATTTATTTGAATTTTGACTTCTCTCATACCTCATCTGTTATACCTCGTTATAAACAGCACAAGGACTGGAGATAGTGAAATTCTATGACCCAACGGCTACACTGTCGTGATAACGCGAACTACATTTCGTGCGTTCTCTGTTGTACAGCGAGACGTCGACCGGTGTACTTTTGATTTATTTTGCTATGAACGATATTTTTTAATTATGGAATAAAAAATTGGTCATGATTGGTATGATTACTGACATGAAGCGAATGAGATCAACTAATCTTCCATAATGTTTTATTTCCCTTTGCTAGAGCCAGTATCACTTTATTGGGACCAATAAACAAACCCCTAGAGAATATTCAGTAGTGCAATCGTTCCAATACCTAAACTAACGTGAGCTCAGTTGCCTGTTATCAAATTCGAAAAGATGGAATTAGTTTTTGGTCCCAGTTTCGAAGTGGGACGAGTTGCCCCCTAAGCTTTTTGAAAGGGGGCAACTGGTCCCTGGCCCGAGTTTCAAAGTGGCCGAGTTGCCCCCTAACCCGTGCTAGAGAGAGCGCGCGAAGTGAAGTTCGCGTTATCGCGACAATGTAGTCGTAGGGTTAGTGATTATACTTCTCCATCACGGTGATGGAAAAGTAAAACAATAGGTATTAAATTGACATAAGTTACCGAAAAGCTTATTAGCTTGCTTATGTCAATCCTGTTGAAAGTCGTTTTAGAAATACGAAACGCTTTAAAAAGCAAACCTCGATGGTCTAGGCCCTCCGGTCAGGTACTCCGATAAGTTCGATAATTATCAGAGTTTATTTTACTTGTGGGTACTGAAAGAGTATTGTCAAAGGTAGAAACTGCCTACCCAAATGTCCTTTCTTTTGTATTTCGCGTTGAATCGTTGAGCTCCTTAAGGCACTGACAAGAGACGAATGACCAAAGTAGGCTTGTCTTAAGAAAAAAAAATATAAAATAGTTTGTGGTAGTGGAGAAATTATATGTTAATTTTGAACATATTTCTCAGAACTTAGTTTATACAAAAACACTACACTTGTTTTATACTTATTTATGTATTGTGTTTTTATGGGCCTTAGTTGCCTGAAATAAAGGATATTATTATTATTAAAACACGTTTTGAAAAAAAAAAACTCGATACAAATTAACGGTAAACTAATCTTTTTACTTGGGTTCCAATCCAAAACAATTGTATTAAATATGAACGTACGTTACATATTTAATTAATAACAAAGACGTGTTATTTGAATGCAGAACTTGGTTACTGTTTTTATTTTCGATCACTCAGCTTATTGCTTCATATTTTACAATACATTACAAGCATTGTGTCATCGCGCTTCTCTTTCTTCAGTTCAGTGCAGTCCGGCAGTGACCGCAGTTTAGCTGTTGTAAGCGTCTTAAGTTCTGCGTTGAGCTGCACGACTACTGACAAATGCGTGCACTGACTGGACAGGTCCACTCAATCTGTGTGGTTCTTTCATCAAAAGACATTTCAGACATCAATCTAGCCTATCCGACGGACAGGGCCGTCATCTGCCCCGGTCGCCAGGGAGTGTGGAACCGGCAAGAGATGTCGTGCGGTGTCCCACAGGGATCGGTCCTGGGGCCGCATCTGTGGGACATCGGATACGACTGGGTGCTGCGCACTGACCTCCCTAGCGGCGTCAGCGTAGTATGCTACGCTGACGACACGTTAGTCCTGGCGCAGGGGAGGTCGCACCAGGCGGTGGCCGAATTAGTGGCACGCGGGGTTGCGACAATCGTCGAAAGGATCCGGCAATTGGGACTCGAGGTGGCCCTGCACAAGTCTGAGGCCTGAGGTGTTTTCATGGTCCTTGGAACGCGCCACCGTTGGGGTCCCAAATAACGGAAGGAGGGGTTTCTATCGGCGTCGAGTCGACGATGAAGTACCTGGGACTCGTCCTCGACAGCCGGTGGAACTTCGTGGAACATTTCCGACGTTTGGCTCCCAAACTGGAGCGGGCAGGCGCTGCATTGAAGCGGCTCCTGCCCAATCTAGGGGGTTCAAACGCCTCCTGTCGGAGGCTCTACGCGGGGGTCGTGCGGTCCATGGCCCTCTACGGGGCTCCTGTGTGGGCACGCTCTCTGGCGCTGCGGCCAGCCCGCCGGTTGAGCGCGGCCGAAAGATTTATGGCCATCCAGATGGTCCGGGGATACCGCACGGTCTCCTGTGAGGCAGCGAGCCTCCTTGCCGGATTGCCGCCATGGGATCTGGAGGCAAAAGTCCTCGCGCACGTATGGGAGTGGCGCGAGGAGGCGAAACGCCGGGGCGTAAGCCCGCTGCCGCGAGAAATCGCGGCACAGCGGACGGAGCTCCGGTGAGATCTCATGGCGTCATGGAGAGTACGGTTGTCACAACCCAGTGCTGGGCATGCCACAATTGCGGCGATAAGTCCCCTCTTTGAGGAGTGGCTAGAGAGGCGCTACGGCGTCCTCACCTTCCGCCTGACGCAGGTCCTCACCGGACACTGCAGCTTCGGGAGGTTCCTGTGTCGGATAAGGCGGGAGGAAACGCCCGGGTGTCACCACTGTGTGGATCGCCCGGAGGACACGGTGGAGCATACGGTGGAGGTCTGCACGGCTTGGGCAGAGCACCGCCGTGTCCTCGTGGAGGCGATCGGCGGCAGAGATCTCTCGCGTCCGGCCCTGGTTCAGGCCATGGTACGGAGCGAGAGGGTATGGGCAGCCGTCACCTCCTTCTGCGAAGCAGTAATGCTCACGAAGGAGGAGGTGGGACGGTTGAGCGAAAGGCATGTTTCGCGCCCTCTCGCCCCTAGCCGCCGTAGGAGACGCCCTGGGCGTCGGGAATCCCAGGCGGATTTCCGGCCACCGTAGGCGCGGGCTTGCGGACGGTGAGCAATGGGTAGCTCACCGTCCGGTAAGGACCAGGCCCGTGTCGACGGCGCGTTGTATTCCACGCGCGCCTCAAATAGATGTCGTCTGCACAAAAGTAGGGGTTCACTAGGGCCGATGCCTGCCGGGGTCGCGGGAAAGTACTAATGGGTCACCGAGGCCCCTGGCAACACAGGCAACAAGAAGGAATACGGGTGGGTTATAGTCTGACACACCCTCCCGCTCCGCCCAGAGCGGGAGATGATTTCCCATCCAAAAAAAAAAAAAAGACATCAATCTACCCAATCTATCTGTGGTCGTCACATAATGATGATTATGGCTGGACTCTAAAAGATACTGTGAAGTGTGAGTAGTCAGATAGGAAACGCCGACCTCATCTAGTTTTAGAAAATATGATTGACGTGTAAAAGTGTATATAAACCGAGTTACATAAATAAAATCGTTTATCATTTAATTATCAATTGAAAATGCAGGTTCCAATAAGTTCTGGAATTGAGAGGAATTTTTGGTGAATGTTAACTCGGTTAAGGTCTACACGGACTTCTAGTGGCATAGCTTGCCATGTGTAGTCCGTGTAGAACGAATAACAAAATACACACCAAAACCGGTACACTACAGCTCTGCCTACACCATCTCAGCATACAGGTGATGGGATTTTTATTTAGTGTTATTAAATTTTACGCTGTGATTTCATTATTGAACTCGGTTTCATTATTAACTAGCTGCGCCCCGCGGTTTCACCCGCATATGTCCCGATGCCGCAGGAATATCGGGATAAAAAGTATCTTATGTCCTAATCCAGGTTATGGTCGACCCATGTGCCAAATTTCATTAAAATCCGTTCAGCCGTTTCAGCGTGAAAAAGTGACAAACAAACAACCACACTAACTCACATTCGCATTTATCATATTATATAAATGCGAAAGTGAGTTTGTGTGTTTGTTGGTTTGATTTAGATTAGATTAGGATTTATTTTGGATTAGGATTAAGTGTCATGTCCGGGATGAGCAATCGTTGTTGGGATAGGAGTGGCAAATAGGACTAACCTGGATCCTGGTTGTGGATTTTTGAGCCGCAGCTGGAGGCTTAGCGATTCCTGAGTTCAGGTTGCTCGTCTGAACTTGAACGCCACAATTCACTCACGGTTAGTGTTCACTCAAAGTTAATATTTTGCGGTATTCATTTCGGAATAATTATGGCGGTTATGCTACGGCTGCACTGTCGCGAAGTTGAGTTCGCTTTATCAAGACAATAAAAAAAAAGGTTAAAAGGTTTTAAAAGTTTCATGGGTCCCAAACGTCTCTCGTCACGAAGCTGTTTTAGGTTATTCGTGTCACTCAAGCGCACGCGCAAACAAGTAGATAGACTTCGGAGTCTCCGAAGTCTATCTTCTTATCAATCAACCATTGCAATCGAGTTATAGGAGTGAAGGGGACAAGATCAAGGAAACAAAAACGGATCCCCATCGATAATAATCTTCTTTTTTTTTAATAATGACTTTTCTAGCTCCTTTTGACTATAAGAATCATTTTAGTTTATATTATTTTTTTGGCATCAACAACTGCTCTGATGTAATGTTATGTTTTATTAGCTACCTTCTAGTCTTAGACAAACCAGCACGTACACACGTATGCACGTACAGGGTATTGTAAATGGTCACCACTGTCTCTGAACATCTGCAATATCAAAGGCAAGGCTGAAATGTCTTACGTGCCTCTAACTACAATGTTCAGATTACATAGCAAAATGGCCTATCATAACTCTAGATTAGATGTAAGTTCGACCTAGTTTTGCTGACTGTATGTTTGTTATTATGACTGAGCGTGTAGAAGTTGGTGCCAAGTGCCAAATCAGAGCTAAGTATGCATAATTATGTAGATTAGAAATCATATGTTGATGATGGTGATAACAAAAATGCTAGAATTCTACCAAACAGTTGAGGTGTTAAATGACGGTATGACTCAGTATAGATTTTCATGATTTTAAGGACATGGGGTAACTAAATGCGTGCACTGATCTGACAGGTCCACTCAAATCTGTGTGGTTCTTTCCTCAAAATACCATTTCAGATGCCAACCTACATGGTTCTCTATACACATCGACATTGATGAATTTTATATATAAAATTACATAAATATTTACTTGTAAAGTAATATATTGTTTTCAATTATTGTGAATGTGAAGACTATGTGGGTCGTTGTATTGTATTTCATTGTAATTATTTTATTTTAATATGTTGATTATTCTTTTTTACAATAATCACTACTTATGTGAAAAAGTGATAAGGAGTAAAGATTAAGGTAGATTTTTGAGAAACGAATTATTATTAAGATCTCATGTAAAATGTAACAAAAATCACGCCAATAAATTAATTTTGAATTTTCTTTTGATACGATACGTGACACATCTATGGAGTTTTACCAACTTATACATATAAAGACCCGGTATGTTCCTAGATATAATAGTACCTATTGTAGCGAAATAAAAATGAAAATTTACCTCATTATCACGTATAACAATTTATCATTATTTAATATTAATGAATTGTTTTTTTTTTGTTGTTTTAAAAAAGAATCGCAACAAAAAATATTATAATTATTAATATTATATTTAATAATATCATTAAAAATTGTCGCGAAACAGTTAATTTGGGCTAAATGAAAAGAGATTACGAGAAAAATTACGGTACATCGGATGGTAAGTATTTGTTACCTACCCATTTGGTTTCTGAACCATAGAATCGATTGCAATCGGTTTTAGGTTCGTGACCGCTAAATTACGTATACTTTCAAATGAATATTATCTTATGAAAATATACCTAAGATACCTCGATAAGTTTAAAGAGTTCCTAGAGGAAAGATTTGTATTGTCATAGTTGCTTATTTGATTAGATTATTATTTTATTTATTTTTTGTGTTTGTTAATTTACAATGACATAGTTTAATTATATTTGGATCTTTTTGTTATTATTATTAATTATTTTTTGAGAGCAGTGGTGGCCCAGTGGTAACGTCCGCGACTTACGGGTTGTAGGTCCTAAGTTCAAACCCAGGCAGGCGCTTTACTTTGTGTAAATTATTTCATCACCACTGCTCTCAAAACGGTGAAGGAAAACATCGAGAGGAAACCAGCATGTCCTAGAACCAAAAATTCAAAGACATGTGACATCTACCAAACCGCACTGGGCCCGCGTGGTGGATTACGGCCCACTCTCTCTCACAGAGAGGAGGCCTGTGTCCCAGCAGTGGGAACATTATAGGCTGATTATGTAATTAATGTTTATTGGTGACTAAAATTTACTTGAATTTGAATTGATTATTTTATAAAAGTCTTAATATTTTATTTTGTTTTTAATATTAGGTTTGATTTTTGTTATTTAAATTTATTACAATATTATTAATATTGTTTAATTCATTTATTGTTATTTTAAGAAAATGCTGCAATTAATAATATTTCTTGACATTAGCACGTCACATCATGTGGAAAACATGTCTGTACCCAATAATGTTGTTACCATCTTGAATGCATGTTTTATTCTTGTATATGTGACACATGTTTAAGCAAATAAATATTATCTTATCTTATCCTAAGAAACAGTTATGATTAAAGATCAACTCGTATTCAAATATTAACCCTGGAAGAACTAATAACTATAATAGCCAAGTGTGATGATTTAAATAATTAGTCGATCCTGATGAACTGCAACCTCTGGGCGTAACGCGCCTCGATAGATTCGCAGGCGATACGGCGATCATGTGTCATGCACCAAATCAGATTTGCCGGTCTCGGAATTCAAGGATTCTATGCGGCTGGTGAAAGCACACGAAAGCACGCAAGCCTGGTACCCGGAAAATGTCGGAAGCGGCCCTTTTCAACTGGTTCTACACTTAAGAAAAATAAAATGAGGTTTTACACCAGAGAAAAGGCTAGAAACTCCGTTGAGATAGCAAATAAAGGAAAGTACATACCTAATTCACACAATTACACAATTTGTACAAAACTTAACAATATAACTTGGTTGACTGCAAATAGCAGAACATATCAAGCTGAAACCTTATCAGAAATCACGGCAAAGGCTAAACAATAAAATCACTTGGCATAATTTAAAAATAGAAGTCCAAAATTTATAAAATCGACTGCATCAAATTCCCATTTATTGCGACTGAAGTTTGGCTGTAATTTTTGTATAAAAAAACTTCAGTCGCAATAAATGGGAATTTGATGCAGTCGATTTTATTTTATAAACGTTGGACTAAACTTTGGCGCGCTACGCCCAGAGGCTACATTCATCAGGATCGATTTGTTATTTAAACCATCACACTTGCTATTACAGTTATTAGTATTATTTATTTAAATAACATGGGAGACTTACAGCTAAAACAAACAGATCAAAGACAGTACAATAATCTGAAAGCCAATTACAGGTCTCCACTTATAAAATTATATTATAATAATGATAAACA
Organism: Atethmia centrago; assembly: GCA_905333075.3. Taxonomy (NCBI): domain Eukaryota; kingdom Metazoa; phylum Arthropoda; class Insecta; order Lepidoptera; family Noctuidae; genus Atethmia; species Atethmia centrago. Next base: position 25,825,021 of record HG995382.1, on the reverse strand, counting down.
ATTTACCAGAAGTCGTCAGAAATGAATCTTGTTTGTTATTCGCAGATGACCTCAAGTTGCTGTTAGAGGTCAGGACGGAATCTGATTGCAGACGTTTGCAGGATGACATTGATAGGGTAGTGGAATGGAGTCATGAGAACAAGCTCTACTTCAACGTATCCAAGTGCTCAGTGATGAGTTTCACTCGCGCACGTACACCTCTACTCTACGAGTACGTAGTAGATGCAGTACCGATGCAACGAGTCACGCAGGTAAGTGATTTAGGGGTTGTTCTCACTCCTGAACTGTCGTTGCGATCATATAACTAAGGTCTGCAAAAAGGCATTTAGAAACTTGGGGTTTGTTCTGAGGTAGACCCGAGATTTTACCAGCATCACACCCATCAGAGTCCTGTATGACGCATTAGTCAGGAGTAATCTGGAACATAGTGCTGTCATATGGGCTCCACATGAAGCTAAGTACTCAGTGATGTTGAAGCGAGTTCAGAACAAATTTACGCGCCACAGGTACAAGAAACTTTATGGGGTATACCCATTTTACCCTTTGATGTACCCCACTCTATTCGTACTAGGTATGGTGGGGAACAATCAACTCGGGGTGCGACGGGAATTTGCACTGGTGTCATGTACGACACCATTGCAGTGCAGTGCAGTGCAGTGCAGTGAAACTGCTCCGAGGCATAGAGCACAACCCGAGAGTGCTACAGCGGTTGCACTTGAACGAATGTTGTTATGTGTGGAGGCGACGGCCTCCGCCACTGCTGGTCGTTCCATCAGCTAGGACCAACTTAATGGCCAAAACCCCTCTGACTCGAGCAATTCGCACCATCAATTATATTCAGGTCGAAATTGATATATTTACGTGTCACTGGGTTGAATTCGCAAAACGACTATTAGTTTACAATATGTTATAAACAATGATCTTTATGATCTTCACATGTATTCCTATTCTGTCCTATATTTTTTTTTTGTGTGACTTGGCTATCGCATTAGGTTAAGACCTGCAATGATAGTTTTAAGGCATTTAAATAAATAAATAAAAATACAGAAACAAAAATCTAAGGACATTCACACAAAGTTACTATATAATACAGCATAATTACAATGCTGCTCGCACTGCATAACAACCATCATAACAAAATTAACTACTTGCATTATTTACAGTGTAAAAGCGAATTATTTTTAAAAGAGTAACCGTGGAGTTTCCTGCCGGCTCTTCTCCATAGGAAACGACCAATTGGAACCGTGCACCTAGCTTCTGACGTTTCATAAGTGCCCATGTAGGTTTATGTGAAAAAAATATTATGATTTTTTTTTTGACTTGAAAAATTTACTGCTTAAGCACTTCCTGGCTGACGACACACTAGTTTGGAACGGATCTCTAACGTACTGTTTGCAAAGCTTGTTAAAATTGCTGCTTGCACGCACAATGTACGAATTCTGCCTATAATTGGTTGAAGCAAATGGCACGCGCAAAGGTGGATTGTATCGCTTAGACTTCATGGGAATGTTGAAATAAAATTTTAACAAAATATCGGAACAGTTTATAGTATTGTTAAAGATTTTCAACAAACACACACAGTCAGAAATCTTGCGGCGATTGTGTAAAAGGTAATATATGAAATTTTTTACATAGGTTATGGTAGTTTTCCGAATGATACGGTACTTTTTGATGATAACATAGATACCTTATGAACCTTTTTTGGATGCTCTCGATGCGGTTACTTCCGGGGTTAACATATTAATTGGTCAAGGACAGCTAATGAGGCATAATTGATTTTCTATTGTTTGACACCGAATCGATGTCGCGCGGGTACAGGTATATTTTTCAGTATGTTGGAAAGCGTTCAGAACGAGTTTACGCGCCACTTGTACAGGAAGCTTTACGGGGTGTATCCGTTTTACCCGTTGATATATCCCACTCTATTTGTACTGGGTATGGTCGGATACAATGAATTGAGGGTGCGACGGGAGTTTACACTTGTCGCTAATCTAGCATAATCCGAGGGTGCTGAAGCGCTTTTGAGTCTGTGTACCGGACCGCTATGTGTAGAGGCGGTGGCGCTCGCCACTGCTGGCCATGGCGACATACCAACTGACTCGCCAATATACCACTAACTTGAGCAATTCGGATAATTGACGATCTTCTCGTCAGAATTGATTGATTCATAACGTAATTTGAGAGAATTCGCAAGGTTATTTATTTTATATTATATCTAAATTTGGTTATTGTTGGACAGATGTATTTTAACAGTTGAGTATAGGTAATATTGTGTCGTAACAGATAAGCTATTTAAGTTAGAGTTCCTAATAATTTTAAATATTGAATAATGTATAAAGACAGTATATTTATAAGAGACTGCCTCGTTGGTCTAGAGGTCGCAAGTGCTACTGCTGAGCATGAGGTCCTGGGTTCGATTCCCGGGTCGGGCAGTGTTATTGGGTTTTTCTATCTGGAATTTCTCAGTAGCAGCCCGGAGTCTGGATTTGTGCCCGGTTGATGGCAATAGGCTCGCCCCCTATTACATGGGACTTAAACATAACTGGCGAAATGTGGGTGTACTACAAATACATCTCTGCCCAACCCTTCGGGGAAACAAGGTGTGATGTTATGTTAATTATAAGAGACCGTACTATCGCATTAGGTAATGAAATCACTTGGTAGTGGTAGTTAAAAGGGGAGGTAAATAAAAAAAGTACCAGTTGATCTTTAACCAGAACTGTTTCAAGATAGCTTAGGTTTATCTTCATAAAATAATATTCATTTAAAAGTTAACTTAATTTAGAGGTCACGAACCTAAAACCGATTGGAATCGATTCCTTGGTTTGGAAACCAAATGGTTAACTAAGATTTACCATCCCAACATTACCTGTTCAGCGACAATTTTTAATGATATTCAATAGAATATCATTAAAAATTGTCGCTGAACAGGTTATATTATTTATTATAAGCTATTTCTTGTAATATTCTGTGATGCGATTCTTAGAAAATGATCGAGTATTAACAATTAAAATGAAAATTCTCAACTTAAACACATATCATAATTTATTGTTCATTGAAAAAATTAACAATAAATTATGATACGTGGTGTGCGTAGAGAATTTTCATTAAATAATAATAAATTGTTACACGTGTTAAAGTGGAGAATTTTCATTTTTATTTCGCTACACTATGTACAGTTAGGTAAATTAATTTTCAACACACGATCATTTTCCGTGTCTCATACAACTGTCAAAGAATGACATCTATGAATATATTTTGAATATACAGACCATTTAAGTTGGAAGTCAGTTTGCTAAACAATTAATTTCCCTATCTTTACATAAGTATTAAATAAAATACTATCTAAATACAAGAACACACAAGATAAGCAGAACTAAAATACTAGTTTCATCTTTGTAAATATTACGTTATCTAGAAGGTAAGAGAAAATTTTAATCGTGCACGAAGCACAGTGCCATCTCCACGTCATCACTTAGAGAGTTGATTAAATTTTCAAGAGAACATGTTACTTGGAAAAATGTTCTCACGTACATTTTATAGTGGATCGTAGAGTACACTCATGTTTCACCAAAACACCGTTAGAATTTATTTTTTTGTGTATAAGCAACGTTTCATATACTATTTATTTAACAAAAAACTTATTCCGCAATTGTTTTATTTATAAACACTCGCTTTACAAACATTTATTTGGCAAATGAGTCTCTTACAAATGCTTCTCATGATATTTAAATATCTAAATATATTTAAATATCATGAGAAGCATTTGTAAGAGACTCATTTTAACTGTCTAAATATAATTTTGTGATGAATTTTCTATACCAGTCACAAAGTGATCATGATAGTACTGTTTAGCATAATTTTATGGCACTACCTAATTAAAACTATTATTGCACTGCCATTCGAAGTAGATGTGAATCATTCTCCAAAAGTGACCCTCATATTCAAAATTATTTAATATGAGGGTCACTTTTTTATTTACGTCGCATCCGTGTTTGGGTGACAGAAATTCTTATGTGTACTAAATTTCAACTTAATCAGTCCAGTAGATTCGGAGCAAATCGGCTGTGACAGACGAATAGACAGACAGACAGACAGACAGACACACGAGTGATCCTATAAGGGTCCCGTTTTTTCCTTTTGAGGTACGGTACCCTAAACGTATTTATTGTGACTTGCACAGGAAGATAGCACACTAAACTAAATACATAATGATAAAAGTATAAAATACAAAATTATATAAAAATAAATAAAAACAAAAGGTCGTGTACGAGGCCAAAAGGTTCTTATCTCAGTATGACGCTACGACATCCTAAATCCTAACTAATTTTATTAATGCGAAAGTGACTTTGTTTGTTTGTTTGTTTGTTTGTTAAGCTTACACGCTTTTTTTTATTGGGTGGGAAATCATCAAATATCTTCTCCTGCTCTGGGCGGAGCGGGAGGGTGTGTCAGACTCTTACTGACTAAAACCCACCCGTATTCCTTCCGTTGCCTGTGTAGCCAGGGGCCTCGGTAACCCTATAATACCGTCCTGCGACCCCGGCAGGCATCGGCCCTAGTGGACCCCTACACTTGTGCTGACGACATCTCTTTGAGGTACGCGTGGAATAAAACGCGCCGTCGAACCGGGCCTGGTCCTTACCGGACGTTGAGCTACCCATTGCTCACCGTCCGCAAGGCCGCGCCTACGGTGGCCGGAAATCCGCCCGGGATTCTCGACGCCCAGGGCGTCTCCTACGGCGGCTAGGGGCGAGAGGGCGCGAAATATGCCTTTCCCTCAACCGTCCCGCCTCCTCCTTCGCGAGTATTACTACTTCGCAGAAGGAGGTGACGGCTGCCCATGCCCTCTCGCTTCGTACCATGGCCTGAACCAGGCCCGGACGCGAGAGATCTCCGCTGCCGATCGCCTCCACGAGGACACGGCGGTGCTCTGCCTAAGCCGGGCAGACCTCCACCGTTTGCTCCACCGTCTCCTTCGGGCGATCCACATAGTGGTGACACCCGGGCGTTTCCTCCCGCCTTATCCAACACAGGAACCTCCTGAAGCTGCCGTGTCCGGTAAGGACCTGCGTCAGGCAGAAGGTGAGGAGGCCGTGGCGCCTCTCTAGCCACTCCTCAAAGAGGGGACTTATCGCCGCAATTGTGGCGTGCCCAAACACGCTAAAACGGCTGAACGGATTTGAATAAAATTTGAGAGATACGAGTACGTAGCTTGGAACCGGGTGAAGGGCATAGGCTACTTTTCATCTTAAATTGCATATGAAGTCGTGGGCAACAGCTATTAATATTATAAATGCGAAAGTGAATTTGTTTATTTGTTACGCTTTCACGCTTTTAAAACGGCTGAACGGATTTGGATGAAATTTGGCACGTGGGTAGTCCATGACCTAGATCAGAACATAGAATAATTTTTATCCAATATTCCCACGGAATCGAGACCTATGCGGGTGAAAACACGGGGCCCAGCTAGTTTAAAAATAAGTGTCCCAGCGTTGTTTATTTAATAGGGCCCGCTGTAATGTCACGGGCAGATACAGAAATACTTAAAGACATCAATAAAATTGATATATGTGTAGTGGTATGTAACCCGAACATGCACACAAACATGTGAACTCAAGTACCTACATATGACGTTCCACGACTAAGTTCGCATAGAGTATCCAACAAGACGACACACAGTCGATCGTTAACCAAAATAATAACAAAATAAAAATAAAATGTTCATTTAATCCGCGTGTCAGCGCCCGACGTAACCTCATTACTTCAACCACATAAATATCTACTTTCAAAGGTATAATCAGAGGCCTATTGATTTCAAATATTCCAGATTCAAATATATGATCATACATTACGTACTCGTAATTATCTCTCGATGTAACTGGACTCGAATGACAATTATGAACTGAAATGAATTATTCCTGATTTCCAAATTCGGAACGGATATTGTTCCACGGACTTCGAATGGCTAAAGTACTATTCATCCTACATTGCATTCATGTTTCCGTTTTATCGTTCAATTTCGTAGGTATTTTTGGTAACTGGTTTCATCCGTTGAAGTATCCATTTTCTGGTTGAGTGTTTTATGTATTAAAACTTTATGCACAAGTAAAACAAATACTGTCCAAATGCGGACTTAATGTCTGTGGTTTTCATGTATATTTTTGTATAACGGGTGTTTATTAACAGTTTATTCTTGGAGCGGCTTATTGAGCACTTTTTTCATGTCTTTAGACTCAGATTTTTTTGAGTTTGTTTAATCACTTTGTTACTTTTCATGGGTTCCGTATCTGATGGGTGCAAATGCCTTACTAAGCCTACACCCGTCTACATACGTGTCCATTTGAATATCATAGGGCAGTATCTTTTTACCCGTTATAGAAAGCCAGTTCTATAATATTTAATTACACCTACAGTAATTTCAGACGTCATGTTTGCGGGAAGGGACTAAAGGGTCACCGAAGTCCCTAGCAACACAGGCAACAGGTAAGAATACGGGTAGGTTTTAGTCAGTAAGAGTCTGACACACCCTCCCGCTCCGCCCAAAGCGGGAGAAGTTATATCATGATTTCCCACTCAAAAAAAAAAAAGACGTCATGTTTAGAAAAGTTTCATCATGCAAAATAGAAGTTTGGGATGGATTAGCTTTGAAAACAGCAAAAACATTACCCTACTTTCGGGCTCCACCAAAGTCGGTTAAAAGTATGTGTACTTTTCATAATTTGCAATAAAAGCCATCAAAACTTTTGTTTCATCAAATCATTCGCCATTTAATAAGTTTAATAACTTAATTTACACCATAATTGGTTGCATCAGTGATTGATAATAATTGAAGGGTGATTTACTTAGTTGATTGATCACGTTCCAACCGATTGTAGGTATCTGCTCCAAATTGCACACTGCTATGTCTTAGATGTAGTTTTTGTAGTTCAAGTGTGTTCATTATGGATAGATGGATGGATAGATCACATCGTCTTCGCATACTCATATACCTCCTGCCGGGGTCGCGGGAAGGTACTTATGGGTCACCGAGGCCCCCGCAACACAGGCAACAGGAAGGAATACGGGTGGGTTGTAGTCAGTAAGAGTCTGACACATATTCCCGCTCCGCCCAGAGCGGGAGAAGTTATTTGATGATTTCCCACACTCAAAAAAAAAAAAAAAACTCATATACCTAATTATATAATTAATCATCATCTGCCTGCCTTTTCCCAACTACGGTTGGGGTCGGCTTCCGGTCTAATCGGACACAGCTGAATACCAGTATTTTACATGGAGCGACTGCCTATCTGACCTCCACAACCCAGTTACTGGGCAACACGATACCCCTTAGTAAGACTGGTTGTCAGACTTTCGGGCTTCTGACTAACAGGCGGGACCAACGGCTTAACGTGCTTTCCGAGGCACGGAGGGGTCTTGGTATGTAAAGATGGTCACCCATCCACGGACCAACCGCGGCAAGCGTAGCTTAACCTGATCGATCGATCCGTGCGGCTGTTATTACTTAGCCACAAGCCCCACTTAATTATATAATGAATGTATACAAAATTTTTACAGTTGTTATTAATCATTTTAAAAGAGTAAGTGTGGAGTTTCTTGCCCATTCTTCTCAATACGTCACTACCTTTTGGAAGAGGCAACTAAAGTCTGATTTTATTACACAAAGTGACAGCTAGCACACGTCAGATCACTCCAGTGAATTAATAATTCGACTTTACATAACGCCAGCGTACTGAACATACATTTTATTACACAAATTGACAGCTAGCACATGTCAGATCACTCCAGTGAGTTAATAATTCGACTTTACATAACGCCAGCATACTGAATATACATTTTATTACACAAAGTGACAGCTAGCACATGTCAGATCACTCCAGTGAATTAATAATTCGACTTTACATAACGCCAACATACTGAATATACATTTTATTACACAAAGTGACAGCTAGCACATGTCAGATCACTCCAGTGAATTAATAATTCGACTTTACATAACGCCAGCATACTGAATATACATTTTATTACACAAAGTGACAGCTAGCACATGTCAGATCACTCCAGTGAGTTAATAATTCGACTTTACATAACGCCAGCATACTGAATATACATATTATTACACAAAGTGACAGCTAGCACATGTCAGATTACTCCAGTGAATTAATAATTCGACTTTAGAATCAATATTATTTGCTTACGTTTTCCGATTGGCGGTCTCCACTCAAGAGCACGTCTACCCCAACGGTCATTGATTCTACGGCTAATATGGCCGGCGCAGTGCCACTTCAGTTTGCTTATTCTAAGAGCTATGTAGGCAATACTCGGTTTATACAAAGTGACAGCTAGCACATGTCAGATTACTCCAGTGAATTAATAATTCGACTTTAGAATCAATATTATTTGCTTACGTTTTCCGATTGTCGGTCTCCACTCAAGAGCACGTCTACCCCAACGGTCATAGATTCTACGGCTAATATGACCGGCCCAGTGCCACTTCAGTTTGCTTATTCTAAGAGCTATGTAGGCAATACTCGGTTTTTGGAACGACAACAGTATTATTCTTAGTTATAATAATATATTTATAATATAGTTATTCCTTTGTAAGTCATTGTTTTAATCTGTATTTTACTTAAATTGAATTTAAATTGTTGACATTTTAATTTAATCCTGTTTTTTTTTTGTGAGTCATTGTTTTAATTTATTATTAACGATTTTATAATTATCATTTGTAATAGTTGTCTTAATGCGACTAATTTTGTACGCCATGATTGGCAAAACATGTAGCTACCTCTTATTATTTTTAAGACCTGTATAATTCTGCACTCATGTTTTACAAAATAAATATCTTGTATCTAACAAAATATTAATTGATCTGACTGGCTGCTGATAATTCAGTCAACCAATTACAGCAGTTCACCGGCGTTAGGCAAACTGTATGCTAATAAAATTATTGTGTAGACTTTTGTTCCAGAAATCGGGTGTCAATAACAACACGATCAAATATTATCTTGCCGGATATAAAAAGTAAGTAAACAAAACTATGTACACAGCATTGTGGCAATTTGAAAATCATTTCAGCCGAAAGACGTCCACTGCTGGACAAATTCCTCCCCGTAGCATCGCCACTTCGACCGGTTTTGTGCTTCTCGCTTCCAGCGGCAGTCTTAAAGAAAAAAAAAAGAATGAAAATATGCTTATTTGCGATAAACATGACGCAAAAACAGAACACAAACACAAAAGAACAAGTTGGCGGAAAATATGCTTCACAAGGTCATCGGCCCACCTTGGGGAGGGCTTCCAATGTCTTTTGGTACGTGGTCGCCACTCCAGAACCTTTTCGCCCCCATCGGCCATCTGTTCTGCGAGCAATGTCTGTTACCTTTGTTTTCCTGCGGATCTCTCCATTTCTGATTCGATTACATAGAGAAACTCCAAGCATAGCCCTTTCCAATTTAATACAACATAACTATATCCACAGATAACTCAATACTTACAACGTAACGGTAATCTTTCTACCCAACAAAAAAGTTCCCTTATCCCAAAGTGATATTATCCCTCAGTATCACGTCAGTTCTCTTAAAAATATGGCCCGGAAATTTCATTTAGGTCACAGTAGCCCAGGCTATTGTGTGAAAATGGCCGCTCAATTTACGCGTCACCTATTTCTAGTGTACTATGATCTAGTGAAACACCGCCCAACCGCATTGGTTACCCGAAGACAGTGGAGCACAGAAGGTTAGATCTCCAAAATAAACCTTCATCTATATAATTCAAAATAGTTCAACTAGGTACATTGAGTTTTTTGCTTATCCTATCCATATTAGAATATTCTTTTTATTTATTTTCTTATTATTGTACATCCTAGAGGTATGTTGTAGAGATACTTTTCTTAATTTTGAACTTTATTTATCTAACACCTGCAGCAACAATATACAACATTAATTTAATTCTGTTCTGTTCTATTTAATTCTATTCTAAATTGAGTAAAACTAGAGGAGTCGGTTGAAAAAAAAACAGATAATTCTTAAAAAGCCACAGGATCACTTCGGCTACTTCCTTAAAAGGATTAGGTAGGTATTTATTGCTCAAAAGCACCCTTATCCCATTCCGAGATCTTTTTCGCCATAAAGACATACGACTAGTTATAATTTCATTTATTTTGAGTTCATCCTATACTCGTATTACCGAAATGATAAATGATTTTATTTCTGTAAGTAGGTTTTTACAAACACTTTTACACGTCAAACATATTTTTTTTAACTAGATGAGGTCGGCGTTTCCTATCTGACTACTCTCGAGAAGAAAGGCCGAAACAAACTCAGAGGTCACAGTCTCTTTTAAAGTCCAGACATAATCTTGGTCAGATCATGTGAAGACCATGTCGATTGGTGTCTGAAATGGTCTTTTGATGAAAGAACCACACAGATTGAGTGGACCGGTTCAGTCAGTGCACGCATTTGTCAGTAGTTGTGCAGCTCAACTCAGAACTAAAGGAGCTCAACGATTCAACGAACAATACCAGAGAAAGGACATTTGGCTAGGCCGCAAAAAATACTCAAACTGCCAGACCATGTTAAAAACTAACCGAGAACAAAAAATATTAAACAATGACCCACATAATCTTCACATTTACAAAAATTAAAATAATATAATACTACACAGAGTAAATATTCATGTCATTACATAAATAAAATTCATCAATGTCAATGTGTATATCCGGACATAATCTTGGTCAGATCATTTGAGGACCATGTAGGTTGGTGTCCGAAATGGTCTTTTGAGGAAAGAACCACACAGATTTGAGTGGACCTGTCCAGTCAGTGCACGCATTTGTCAGTTATCATGCAGCTTAACTCAAAACTTAAGGAGCTCAATGATTTGACGAACAATACCAAAGAAAAGACATTTGGGTAGGCCGCATAAAGTACTCAAACTGCCAGACCATCATTAAGTCGCGGGAAGGTACTTATGGGTCACCGAGGCCCCTGGCAACACAGGCAACAGGAAGGAATACGGGTGGGTTTTAGTCAGTAAGAGTCTGACACACCCTCCCGCTCCGCCCAGAGCGGGAGAAGTTATTTGATGATTTCCCACCATCAAAAAAAAAAAAAAAAGATCATCATTAAAACTAACTAAGAGACAAAAAAAAACAAACAGTGACCCACATAGTCCTCACATTTCTAATAATTAAAATAATATAATTATATCATTGAGCTTCCTTCCAAGGAACACACTAACCTAACTTCACATTTTTTTAAACACTCAGTGACCCAATGTTCTTGCTTTTATTGATAACGCCAGAAGTAAAGCTACCTTAACTTCGTTGTGAGTTACACAATGACACTTCCGCCTCCTTCCCCATGCCTCACACCCTTTCGTTCTTTTCAGACTAGATACTGTTAATCCTGTCCCGTATAGTGTGGACATGAAACAAATTGCTTCATTAATGTTTTTCATTCATTCTTTTGTTCTTCCCCTCTGTTGATAGCGTTGTGTTCCTTTTTGAGTACGTTGTGAACAGTGGCATCGGTTTCTGCTGTTTAGATGGGAAGGGAAGCCATCGTTTTGTTTTCAGTTTCCAGTTGTGTAGTAAGTGTCTAGTTTGTGATGTTGATTTGTTTCAGAATTGATGGTGGTGGAATTGATAATGTTGCAACCTGCGGGGTAATTGCGCAAGGCACTATCAATTCCAATGCCATTCCTTTTTACAATTGGACAACATTAATGTCATTATTTAACTTCTCGAGCAGAAGAAGTTTTCAAACATATGAAGCAATGGATTAGGAGTGCTGTATATTGCGTACCTAATTAAAAGGGATATTGTAATGCAATTGCTGTAATTGCCAAATGAGAAAAAAAGTTACATTACGAAGATAACTTGATAAATGAATTGACTACAGCCAACAGAATGTAATGCTGAGTTTGTAAAGTAGTTTTTATTGTGCAATGAGCAGACAAAAACAGCCCTTTAGATGACAAACGGATTTTTGCTGTGAATGTACTTCCATGGAAATCTGCGTTTGTTACAATCGGCCTCCAAATTAAAATAGGCTTCCTCATTAAAATAACTAGTGAGTAGTGGCACGTTTTGTGAAAGTGAGTATGCTATGAAAAAGCGTAGAAGTGAATCAGAAAAAAAACTCGAGAGGTGTTATGGGTGGGTGTCTGTATATTACGTATTAATTATCATGCAGTTATAATGAAATAAATTGACGTGTGAGAGTACCTAACTATATGAAGAAAATAACATTTCACAGCCACCACCTCTTTTTTTTTTGGGAAATTATCAAATAATTTCTCCCGCTCTGAATGGAGCGAAAGGGTGTGTCAGACTCTTACTGGCTAAAACCCACCCCAATTCCTTCCATTGCCTGTGTTGTCAGGGGCCGGGGTAACCCTTTTGAACTTCCACGCGACCCCGGCAGGCATCGGCCCTAGTGGACTCCTACACTTGTGCTGCCATCTCTTTAAGGCGCGCGTGGAAAACAACGTGCCGTCGACCCGGGCTTGGTCCTTATCGGACGGCGAGTTACCCATTGCTTACCATCCGCAAGCCCGCGCCTACGGCGGCCGGAAATCCGCCCGGGATTCCCGACGCTCAGGGCGTCTCCTGCGTCGGCTAGGGGTGAGAGGGCGCGAAATTTGCCTTTCCCTCAACCATCCCGCCTCCTCCTTCGCGAGCATTATTGCTGCGCAGGAAGAGGTGATGGCTGCCCATGTCTTCTCGCTCCGTACCATGGCCTGAACCAGGGCCGGACGCGAGAGATCTCTGCCGCCGATCGCCTCCATGAGGACACAGCGGTGCTCTGCCCAAGCCGGGCAGACCGCCACCGTATGCTCCACCGCATACTCCGGGCGATCCACACAGAGTTGACACCCGGGAGTTTCCTCCCGCTTTATCCGAGCAGGAACCTCCCGAAGCTGCCTATCCGGTGAGGACCTGCGTCAGGCGGAAGGTGAGGACGCCGTGGCACCTCTCTAGCCATTCCTCAAAGAGCGTGCCCAGCACTGGGTTGCGACAATCGCACTCTCCATGTTGCCCTGAGATGCCGCCGGAGCTCTGGCCCCGACGTTTCGCCTCCTCGCGCCACTCCCATACGTGCGCGAGGACTTTTGCCACCAAATCCTATGGTGGCAATCCGGTAAGGAGGCTCGCCGCCTCACCGGAGACCATGCGGTATACCCGGACCAGCCGGATGGCCATGACCCATAATTATTTGGGCCGCGCTCAATCGGTGGGATGGCCGCAGTGCCATAGAACGCGCCCACACAGGTGCCTTGTAAAGGGCCATGGACCGCACGACCCCGCATAGAGCATCCGGCAGGAGGCGTTTGAGCCCCCTAGATTGGGCAGGAGCCGCTTCAAGGTAGCCCCAGCCCGCTCCAGTTTGGGAGCCAAACGTCGGAAATGCTCCACGAAGTACCATCGGCTGTCGAAGACGAGTCCCAGGTACTTCATCGTCGACTCGACGCCGATGTGAACCCCTCGTACCGTTATTTGGGACCCCGACGGTGGCGAGTTCCGAAGATCATGAAAACACATGGCTTCGGACTTGTGCAGGACCACCTCGAGTCCCAATTGCCGGATCCTTTCGACGATTGTCTCAACCCCACGTGTCGCTACTTCGGCCGCTGCCTGGTGCGACCTCCCTTGCGCCAGACCAACGTGTCGTCAGCGTAGCACAAGGCGCTGACGCTGCTAGGGAGGTCGGCGCGCAGCACCCAGTCGTATCCGATGTCCCACAGATGCGATCCCCAGGACCGATCCTAGTGACCCTGATGACCGGGGTAGATAACGGCCCTGTCCGTTAGATAGGCCTCGACCACACGACAGACGTAGGTCGGCATTCGGTGATACCGGAGTGCCTCCCTGATGCAACTCCAGGGCAGGGTATTGAAGGCATTGGCGATGTCTAGTGACACCGCCAAGACGACCACATCCTAGGCAACAGCATTCCCCGTCGTGACGGCCCACACGCGCATGATGGCGTCCACTGTAGAGCGCCCCCTGCGAAAACCAAACTGGCTCTCCGCAAAATCGCCCCGGCTTCTTTATGAGGACCAGTTTCCCCATCTTCGAACGAAGCGGGAACTGGCCTCTCTCCAAACATGCGCTTAGGAGCTCCCTCAGTCGAGGCCCGAGAGCCTCCAAGAGCAGGACCCAGGCTTTCCCAGGCAAGCCATCGGGTCCTGGGAGACCCCTACACTTGTGCTGACGACATCTTCTCGAGGCGCGCGTGGAACAGAACGCGCCGTTGACCCGGGCCTGGTCCTTATTGGACGGCGAGCTACATCGGCTTTAGCACCCTTGATAACGAAAACTATGAAAACTTTCGCAGCTACATTTCATTATTTTTTTTTGCATTTTGACCAAATTCACACTTTCTCTCTGTATCGAGAGAGAGACAGTGTGAATTAGAAGGAGAGAGTTGCAACTTTGAACGCTTTTTCGCGTGACAATTTCTGCCAGTTTACTCCTGCCGCAAGCCGCGTGAAAAAACTTCGTTCCAAAAAAAACAAACATAAAGTTGAACTAAAATGTATGTATCAGAAAACTTACCACTACAAAATTAAATTACAGGTTGCACGCAAGTATAATGACACACTTTCTCGAGAGCAACTTACTTAAGAATTTCGCTATGGTGAATTATATGAGAAGTATTTGCATGCAGGCTTTCAGCGTCCCCGATTTCTCTTCCTAACTGAATTATGGAACCGTGAAGATGAAATAAACAGAAACAAGTAAGAAGTCTAAATCATATATCTAAGTGCCAGTATCCAGTTACATTTTAATTTGCTAAAAAGCTCTAAAGCCGTATATATTAAAAATATAATTAACACGGTCATTCTGATAAATTTATACGGGCCACGTTATCCTCACGACTTAATAAGAGATCATTAAAATTCACGGCTCAAACTCCAAGTGGCGAAAAGTCAGCTTTTTTTTTCAATTGATATTTCAGCTGTTTTGTTTTTACCAGGGGATTTTTTACATGAAGTGGTGATTTGCGATTCTGATTATACAGTTTTCTTGGCGCCAGCAGGCTTAGCATGATGCTTTCTATTTCTACGAAGAATTGACACAGCTTTTTCTATACAATTTTCCCCATTTTTGACATTGCAACGTAGAAATCCTTCTACAATCTCTAATTTTGTCTTTTGTTTCTAAATATCTTTGTCTAGGTCCTTTTTTATGTAGAAGTATTTCTACGGGGCGATGTCAAAAATGGAGAAGCGAAATGTCACTTTGTGTTGAAAGAGCTGTGTCTGCGTGAGCTGAAATAGAAAGCGTCATGCTAAGCCTGCTGGTGTATTCTAAATTAATTTTCATATTAAGGAAAAAAACTATTCAAAACATGTGGTGGTTATATTTATTTGGCTCTAAGTATGAGAAAAACCCTTTGCCCTATTGTAGGGCAATATTAACATACACATATTAATAACGGTGGTCCTTATTCCTAAGAAAAATACTGTTTTCTTTAGTTTTACGGGGCACCACATAATTTGATTATATACCAACCATAAGAAACTATTTCAGTATATTTTTTTAAATTTTAAATGGCATGTAGGGGTTGCTACTAAGGTTTGAGTTGTAAATAAAAACTCAAAATCTCTGCATTTGTTGGATTCTTTTATTAAGTAAGCCAGGAAATAAAAAAAACCAAAATTATTGTTGTTGTTATCAATTAAGATATTATATAAATAATATTTAAATATATATCAAACATTTATTTTTAAGATATAAGGTTTGACATGTTAGTATTAGGGTACTTATTCCTATACTCGTTCACCAATAAAAGCAAATACTGCTTTTGTTCTTTATTCGTTGTAATCAATTTATTATATTCCGAAATAAATGCAGAAACAATTATTGAGACACTCATTTATGCGTTCATACAATGCTTTTTGTTAAAGTTTGATGACTGGTAGCGACCTCTAAATCGTATCGAACAATTAAGAGAAAAAAATCTGTTTCATATTTATATTATCGAATGACAGAGTGCCGCGATGATAATAAACAAATACAAAAATAAGGACCACCCTAACATATATACATAACCTCACGCTTTCTTCTCATGGGGGTAGATAGAATTGCAACGCAACGCAACTGAGTAGGTACAATTATAATATATTTCTGACTGTAGTAAATGTTTTTCAATGCTGTTCTCTGATATAGAAAATTACCTACCTGCGGCTTCGCCCGCGTGGCTTTTTCTAAAATAAAAGTACTTAGTTACTCCTACAATATCAGTTATATGCCAGTGAAAGTCCTGTCAAAATCGGTTCAGCCGTTTCGGAGATTAGTCGGAACAAACAGACAGACAAAAATTTTAAATATTGTTTTTTTTTTTAAATAAGTACCTTATATACGTTCATATTCATTTAGTTAAGAGCTGTTATTTTGACATGACAAACAGACACTTCAAATATATTTATTTGTATAGATGTATAGATATATTATATTAATAAAAATTAATAAAATTTCTAAAATAAAAGTAGCCTAAGTTACTCCTTATTACATCAGCTATCTTCTAGTGAAGTCCCGTCCAAATCGGTCTAGCCATTTCAGAGATTAGCCGGAACAAACAAACAGACAGACAGACAGACAAAACTTGTAAAAAATGTTATTTTGGTAAACGTACCGTGTATCTATATGCATTTAGTAAAAAACGGTTATTTTAATATTACAAACAGACACTCCAATTTTATCTATCTGTATAGATTAGTTACGCCGCCGACGACGCTTCAAAAATCGTTGAGAAAACAAGAGATCAAATTAAACTACGCTGCAGGTAAAATGATGCAGTACACCCTTATCATAATGACACAGACTGACCATAATCAAGACGACCCAATTAGGCTCACAATGTCATCAAGATAAAACAAAACACAAGTCCCTAACAACTAGTAAATTGGACAAAAAATCCTCTTAGTAGAAACCTTGAGGGTGAAATTTTCTTGAACGCCGGTTGGCTCCCAAAAAACGTAATAGCGAAATAATCTTAGACCTTCAATAACAATAGTGACATACGGACCGGAAAGGTAGCGAACTGTGAAAAAGAGGTCAGTAAAATACCGTAAGTTAGTACTTATTATTTTTGGTAGGGTGTATATTTGCTGGAGTAGGCAGCACCTAAAGAGACCGTAAAATTAAATACATTGGCAAACAGTTGATGTAATCTGGACATTTGTGACGATGGTTTTTGTGAAGTCAAGAATTTAGGAATCTAGTGCCAGAATTTTGAGGTCAGTATCCTTAGGTTCGTGCTTGACGCGACGTGATATCACGAATTCTGCCAGGAAGAAGGATGGCCAAGAAACTCCATAGTAATTAATATTTAATTTATTCATTATTATAATGATTTAATTAATGAATTACTCTTTTAAAATGTTTTACAATTTTGTTCTACCCCTGTCAACGCTTTTTTGACAGCTATGAAGATTACTTACTCTGAAAAAAACAAATAACAATTTTATTTACTTGGATTTCGTGGTCAAACTACCTTAGTAGTTTTGGGACGGGCCATTATCTGTGGTACAGGGTTACCACGCAGCTACCTCATGCACCGTCTCAGTTAAACGGTATGCATGTAGTTAACTGTTTACTTTATTATTATATTTACATTAAAGAAGGTGTGTTGCATTGAAATTATTATCCAAGTCTAGTTGTAAATGTGTTCCACGTGCGCCTCAAACAGATGTCAACACAAGTGTGTCCACTAGGGCCGATGCCTGCCGGGCTCGCGTGGCAGTCCAAAAGGGTTACCGAAGCCCCTGGCAACACAGGAAACGGAAGGAATACGGGTGGGATACCCGTATTCCTTCCGTGACTAAATTCAGTAAGCGTCTGATACACCCTCCCGCTCCGTCCAAAGCGGGAGAGGTTATTTGATAACTTCCCACCAAAAAAAAAAAAAATATAAGTTCTAGTAAAAAAAATCTTATTATGCGGCAAGTGTTTAATGTGGTAGCTTTTTGTAGTGTTTATATGTGTAGATTTTGGTTACATTTAGTGCATTCAATCTATTGAATATTTGCTTCGGGATAACACCTGTTGTTGATATTACTATTGGGACTATAGTGACTATATTCATTTTCCAAATTCTGGCAATTTCCTATTGTAATTCTTTATATTTTCTGATTTCTGTGATGGTTTTTTGTATGTTAATAGAATTTGGGACTGCTACGTCTATTATAAATATGTGTGTGCTTACTTTATCAACTAGTGTTATATCAGGTGTGTTGGTATATATAGTGTGGTCATAATATATTTTGTAGAATCGGTTTTCTAAAACAGCTCTGGGCGTGTACTTGTAATATGCATAGGGACCCTACATAAGTTTAGCTGCGAGTTTTTGGTGTATGATATTTACAAGTGACGATTGTCTTAATGGGAATAAAGTTCTTTAAAACAAACAGGTTGATTATGTCTATGCGTATAGTCGTTTTGGGTTAGTGTGATACAAGCTCATGTAATTTGTTGTATTGTTTCCGGTTTGCTGTGACATTTTCTGCATAAATCATTTCTTCCTGCACTATGTATGTATGTATTATACTGTTATGTATTTTCTATAATTTGTTGTATTTTACTTGATCTTGAAGGGCTAACATGAACATTTCTGTTTCAGGAAACAGCTCACTTAACTCTATCCATTTATTAGAAGCCTCTTTATTTATGTATATTTGGTGTAAATCGTTAGGATATCTTCCATAAAGTTCTTTTTGCCTCCACTTCCTGCGTATCTCTTCAACATGTCTCGCTTTATTTACTGTCTCAATATTGCTATCATCGCTAAGGTTTAGTGGTGTATACTTTTTGTATATCTCTATAATTGTTTTGTGTAATTGACTGTTGTTTTTCTTCTGCCTGAAAAATAGTTTCAAGTTTATGACTTGTCTTTTGTGAAGTGAGATATTTCGATTAGGCTCCTGCCACCTTCTTTTCTGGACATTATAACTCTTTCTATTGCTGATTTGGGATGTTGATATCTATGTTGTGTCAGTGTGGTTCTTGATTTTTACTTCGAGAGCATGTAATTCTGTGTTAGACCATTTTATTAAACTATTACATTTATTATTTTATTTTATATTTTTATTACAATTATTTATTAATTTATAGAATATAATACTCTTTATTCAATCAACCAATCAATCAACTCAGCCTATAACAGTCCACTGCTGGACATAGGCCTCTCCCAGGCTGCGCCACAACACCCTGTCCTCCGCCTTCCGCATCCAGTCTGTCCCAGCCACCTTTTTAAGGTCGTCGGTCCATCTAGCTGGGGGGCGTCCCACACTACGCTTGCCGATACGCGGTCTCCACTCTAGGACTCGTATGCTCCACCGGCCATCGGTCCTTCGACAAATATGGCCAGCCCACTGCCACTTCAGCTTGCTTACTCTGCAAGCTATGTCGGTAACTCCGGTTCTCTTCCGGATAACTTCATTTCTGATCTTATCCTTCAAAGAAACTCCAAGCATAGCCCGCTCCATGGCGCGCTGAGCGACCTTGAATTTGTGGACCAGCCCGACTGTCAGTGTCCACGTTTCGGCACCGTATGTCATAACGGGCAGGACGCACTGGTTAAAGACCTTAGTCTTCAAACACTGCGGGATTGGCGACGAGAAGACTTGACGAAGTTTTCCAAACGCTGCCCAACCCAATCGGACTCTTTATTATGTACACCATAAAAATTACAGATATAAATGTTGAAATTTTACATAGGGTGACTTATATGGGCGGACAATAATTATTAATAATTAATTTATTTCTCTGACAGGATTTGTGGCAAGTTGATTGCAATAGGCTCGCCCCTCTATTAAATGGGACTTAAACAAAGCTGACCGTGGGTGTACTATAGGTACACCTCTGCCCAAACCTTCGGGGAAACAAGGTGTTATGTTATTTATTTTTTTATTATAAGTCTATGTTGTTCCATTACAGGGCAAAGGCCTTTTATATTCCTTTATTCGTACGCAATCACTTGCTGAACGTAAAACTCATGATTAAAAATAAAATCACACACACCTTTCTCATGGAGCGCGGACGTGGGGATGCATTCTAGCATCGTATAATAATGATTTACATATGAAAATCTGCAATGTAACAAATGCAAGAACTGCTCAAAGGTGTTAAATTAGATTGCAATGCGATCTAGAAAGATAAGTAAAAATATATAATTATGTACCTACCTAATGTTTCATTAATTAATAATTAATATTTAGTGGCATCGAGTTGCCGTGTCTGGCCATACCGCTGTTGAAACCCGCGATGGTTTGTGTGGTATGTTTAAAGGTTTGACAAATGCTTGTGAACTGTTTTTTTTTTATTAATAAACGAAAAAAAAACTTAAATTCTGCTCTTCATCATTATCACCTGTGTATTCGCACCTTTAGTTCTGCGACATAAGCGCCCTGTCATGGTGATTTTCTTCAAATCTGACGACGGAATCGGCTGATAGTGCCTCTTTTGCGTATAATCCCTGCTAATACCTTCAAGGCGACGCCTTGAGTGCGTTCCCTTGCACGGCACAGATAATACCTACCTTTTTATACAGCTTGACCTACTTGTTTCGACTTTTGCTTGGTTTTTTGTATCGTTGATTTTTTTTTTTGGTGATATTCACGCTTCTTTGAAAGTGAAGTTTTAAACGGTTATAAAATAAGGTGTGGGTATTTATGGACTCTCTTGTGTTTAGTGCACTCTAAAAAATGTTAATAAAAAAACAAAAGTCATTCATTCAAATAATTATTCTAAATTTTGTGAACGTCAAACAGTCCATAAATAGTCTGACAGTGAGCCCGGTTTAGCTGTTGTCAGCGTCTTAATTAGAATCGGAACTAGACGCAGAATAACGTCATGCGTCGGAAGTCCGTTCCATATATATTTCCATCCGTCTGATGAAACGGACTTTTCAGAGAAATGAAAAATAATAATAATTAAAAAAAAACTCTCACCATGAGGTCTGTTATCAACTCCGTCGCTATCCACCTCACTCCTCACGCTACCAGGATTTGACCTCTTCAACTCTTCGTGCTGCCCCCCCTGTTCACTCTGGAACCCTCCCAACCCCTTATCATAAACTCATGAAAAACGGGAAATTCGGTACTCGATTCTGCTGGAAATAGTAACTCATTTTCCCATCCCTAACTTTCAGTTCTTCGTCTTCCGAGTGTTCGTTGGTACCAGAATAGTCCTGTGAAATGCTGTTCTCGATATCGATTTCGGGTGATCGTCGCTCGTTAAGCCCGACGATCGCCCAAAACGCCCACTCTTCGCCACTTCCTAATGCATTATTTGGGAAGAAGAAGTGGAGCAACAAACTTCCCATCAGCGCAGCTGTCTGTGTGCTGTAAGTGCTAGTGCAGCTATTTGTATAGCTGAGTATAAAGTTGATATCCATTCCTATTTTGGAGTGATTGAAGTGGTTATTATAGATGTACATACCGTCCCCTACCCTTACATCTCACACTTACGCATAACTTTTAAAGCATTTTCTCCAAAAGTATTCATAGATATTTTATCGTTTTACGAACATACGAGTAGTATTACCAAAACAATACTATTGGGAAATAGGGTCTTTTCTCATAGTAGCAATTTTTTTTTTCACGATAAAAAAGCGTTTTATTTTTTTGTAACTGTAAGTATTAGTATTTATGCTCGTAACTGTACATCATCAACATCAAGTTACCACAAACTGTCAAATTGTCTCAATTGGATTTTGAACTTAAACATCAATATTTTAAGGTTTAAAATCATTTAGAGAAATTTGACAGTTTCGTATAACCTGATTTTCTGTTGACTATACAAATTCTTAAGGTGAAAGCGTCAGGGTATACAAAACTGTCAAATTAAGACTTGCAAATTGCAAAAAAAATAAGAAAATTTTAATTTAACGGGCCACCTTAGCGCCCCCTTAATGGTGATGTACTATCGGCCAAAGTTCCGCATGCTCACCTCTAAGGCGATAATCGTATAGCACAGCTCACGACTCGATCGCCCGATGCAAGCGTTTTGACCAATGGGATGCACGAAGCCTATTTTAGTCGTGTTCGTATTAGTGTAATTATGTATAGAAGTGTGACACTCACACTAGGCGCGGGCTATGCTCACTTGTTTGTGAGATATTTTTTTAATAGGCACGGCCAGCGAGAACTCTATGAATTATTATTGTTGACAAGAAGTAATTTCGTACTCATATCTTCCGTTTGGTTTAGAAAATGTATTATTGGTATTGCTATATTTAATTAGTATCAATAATAAAATTTTCCACAAAAATATAATAATTTAGAATAAGGAATGTCAAACAACAAAAATCATGTCTATTCTATCCACTATAATATTTAACTCTCTCCGACACATGGCCTCCTCTGACGGGTCTATAAATTTAGTTATTTATTAACACTTTCACTGCCTCCCCAATTTTCGCTATGTCCTATGCGATGCCACCAGACAAATCGCAGCGAACGCGCTAGGCGCGTTAACAGGCACCGCATAAAGCTATAAAATGTTTATATTGTCATCTTTTGTGTTTTATCAGCGTGAGGTGTCACTTGTGCAGTACTATTGCAAAGTAAATAACTACATTTAAATGTGTTTAAACTTGGAAACAATAATATAAAAAATCAGCCAGGTGCGAGTCGGACCACACACAATGAAAGGTTGCATAGTTAAGATAAATTTATCTCAAAAACAAACTTAACATTGTAGTCAAATAACATGTTCATCGATATACGTCACAGTCAATTCTCCAACTGAAAATGTAAGTTGGTCGACAATAGTCGACCAACTTACATTTTCAGTTGGAGAATTGCAAACGAAATAAATAGGAAAAGTAGGCTTTACAAGTTTACGAGTTATTACTCGTAAACTTGTAAAGCCTACTTAGCTGTGATAGTTTTCCTATTTATTTCATTATATATAGGTACTACTGCCATATTTTTTTTCACATATCCAAAATCAACCATTAATCTGGCAGGGGGAGGGGGACATTTGACTATCAAAAATGAGCACTTTAAAGCTTAATTGTATGCATACGGATCCCTGAATCGAAAATAGTTTTCACAAATCAGCAATATCTTTGAACGGTCTATCCAACGATACACCCACACTATGGGATAGACGAGAAAAAAAATATACAAAAAAATATATCATCCCCACTTTATGTGCAAGGAACGTACCCTAAAAAAACATTTTTTTCAAGATTACAGTTTACCACTTTGTTGGCGTGATTAGGAAAGAAAGAAAAAGTATTTATTGGGACTCGCACAGGAGATCATAAATTAAACTAAAAAACACTCATAGAAACATTAAAAAAAAACAAAGTTAAATTAAAATAAAAACGAAGTCCTGTACGAGGCCAAAAGGCTCCTATCTCAGTTCATTAATATGTATACCCATGCCAAATTACAGCTTTCTAGTACTGAGTCTGTGAACTAAGCCGAGGACAGACAGTCAGAGAGCAAGACGGACATGGCGAAACTGTAAGGGTTCCTTGTTGACTACAGAACCCCAAAAAGAAGCAAATTACGTAGTTTTGTTAGAAATTGACAACATTTGGTGCCTTTTTCTTTTATTGCTGTTTTGATTGAAATAGCAAAATTACAGTAGTATCTGAACTCTGATAACAAAAACAACAAAAAACTCTGATAACAAACCCAAACAAACAAACAAACTTATCAGAGTTTTTGTTTATTGCTGTCACAACTTTTGCAACTGCTAAAAAATAAGTTCATTATCTAAGTACCATTGTTATTCAGTGGGAACGTCAGAACATCCGGTTAAACAATAGGACGGCATAATAGAAGGATCATAAAATACAGTTACAAAAAATGACGAAATATTTCTTCAACACACTTGCTTGAAAAGTGACTCTTATGGCAACGCATTTAGATTCATAATTCAGCTTATTATACAGTAGTGTTTTTACTTTACATTTATTTCCAATCAATCAATCATTAATCTCCGCAAAGTTTTTATATCTAATTACAATGAATATTTTTGTGAATAAATAAACTATTTTAGGTTACTTATGATAAATCAATCATCAAAATTACCATCGTTTCATAAAATTATATATTTTTCACTACATACTAATAATTTGCTTATTCAAAACATTATTTTGTGTTTATTATATTTTTTATATTGGCTGTTTAGCGTTTTGCCAGTGCCTTTATTTATACCTGCGCGCGAATTGCTAGCGCGGCGCGCTGAAGAAACAAAACCAGGTCGCCATTATACATAAGTACGTTTTCATTGTGGTTAATTATTATTATCAAAAATGTTGACTTCAAGTAGGAAAGAAGAGTGAGGAGCAACACGTAGATTTAACCCCCCAGGAAATACTAATCGAGGCACGAAACGCGAGTGACAGCCTGTTGCCACCAAAAACTAGGGAGAAATACCTAGCAGCCTACGAAACTACTAACAAGTCTGTTTTATTCCTCTCAGGTTGAAAACCGTCGTATGAAATGCGTGTGTATTGATCATTACACACTTGGCTCCTTTATCGGAGTAATACCGGCTCGAGTGTAGTGGGTGACCAAAATAGCACACTTGTATCTGTACATTTTTTGTTACATACCCTATACTCACACAAATGCATATTGTCTCTAATTGGACGAAACCAGGAAGGGGTTTGTCTGTCGCTAGCTGCGCTTACCGGAGAAATATTTTCTTAAGTGAGCATGCTTAAGTTTTGCCAATAGTACCTTAGAACCCACAGTTGTTAATGATAAGTTTCCTACTAACCGTCAGTGTAGACTCGTAGTCAAAAACCTGTTTTACTTCAATTCCAAAATGAAATTACATTTAAATGTAATTTCATTTTGGAATTGAAGTAAATGACGGTACTTAAGTACCGCCATTAAATTACGTTGATAAAACCAAAGTTTGAAACAGTGATAACAAAAACATCCCATTGTTAAAATGAACGGCCTTCAAAGTAATTCGAAAAACAATTTGGTTTGCCGCAAAACCTATACCTTAATAAATTATGAAGGAAATTCTCTGTTATTATTTATTTTATCGAGTTTGTATATAAAGTTCAGCGGAAAAGCCGGAACAATAACATTTTGAAACATCTTTTAAGGTCAAGGGGAAAGATAAGAGAATGGAAGGTACTTATTGTGCCCAATGAAAAGTAGTTCATCAAGATTAAGTTACATAAAAAAAAATATTGGGTTTCTGAGACTAATTCTAAACTTATTCTCAGGAAATTATTTTTATTCATTTATTTATTTATTTAACACTAATATGCACAAGTAAACAAATACCGTACAAAGGTGAACTTAATGCCTGAGGCATTTCTATCGGTCAAACTTACCCTAAGATGCTGAGAAGACACATGGCAGGTGAATCGTATGGGATAGATAATACGAAAATAACTATACAATACAAGAATTAATACGTAGATATTATACATATTAACAGAATAAACTATGTCAGGAGAAATAACGGTCGGTAGTGGGGTAATAACGATCATTAGAGGAGAAAACGAATCCAGCAAATTAGCGCTGGGATGTTTCTGCCAACTTCTTACGTATATGTTTCTTACGTATACGCCACGCCACGTTGCTTGGACTGCCAAGTCATAAGTCTCAAGTTCGAACCCAAGGCACTCACTTCTGACTTTCCGACGGCATGTAAAGCCAAGTCAGAGGCCTATGGACGGCATAAAAACTCCAGGTAAGTCACTAACCGCTGAAAAATAAGGAAACTCTGACCTCCAGAACCCAGATAACTAATAGGTAACACGATATCCCTTGGTAAGAATGGTTGTCAGAATTCTTACAATGAACGTAACTAATAATGAAAAATTTTCTTTACTTATTTAGATAAGTTGTCTCAGAAAACTATAACAACCTTTCTGATTCAAAACCAAAAATCAAAATTAAAAGTAATTTATTCAAATTGGGCTGAGAATCAGCACTTTTCGAACGTCAAAACTAAGTAAATCGTCGTAATCGTCATTTCCCCTGGTGGGATTTATATGTGTCCGTAGATGGGGTGACAGCGGGTCCAGAATATCAGAATACCAGCGCTGCGGTATTTATTTTATAAATATCGCAGCATTATGCTGAGCCTGCCTTATGGCGTCGCACAAGTCATTTTTATTGATTTTCTTTGTTGTTTTTTGTTTATTCGAAGTTTAGTTTTAAATGCTCCGTTTTTTACTTTTTGTATTTGTGCGTTTTTTCTTGTGCGTGTCCCAATTAAAATATTTTTCTTTCTATAAGACAGTCCCCCAAAACCACCCGCCCTTTACCACTTCCTAGTGCTTTAGCTGGGAAGAAGAAGTGGTGCAAAAAACTCCCCAGCAGCACAGCAACACAAAACATTATATTATTTGCCTTAAGTAAGCAAGCACACGCCACTATACCAAAAAAAAAAAAAAACAAAAAAAGTGCTCAAGCAGAAATAAAAAGGACGAATAGAAATGAAATGAAATTAAATGAAATGATTTTATTTTCTGTAAGTAGGTTTGTAAAAACACTTTTACACGTCAATCATATTTAAAAAAAAAACTAGATGATGTCGTTGTTTCCATCTGACTACTCTGAAAATAAAGGCCGAAACACACTCAGAGGTCACAGTCTCTTTTAAAGTCCAACATGATCTTGGTCAGATCATGTAGATTGGTGTCTGAAATGGTCTTTTGAGGAAATAACCACACAGATTGAGTGGACATATCCTGTCAGTGCACGCACTTATCAGTAATCGTGCAGCTCAACTCAGAACTTAAGGAGCTCAACGATTCGACGAACATTACCAAAGAAACGACATTTGGGTAGGCCGCATAAATTACTCAAACTACGATCGAACTTAGATCGAAACTAACTCAGAGGAAAAATAAAAACAATAACCCACATAAGTTTTCAAATTCACAATAATAAAACAAAAAATACTGTAAAAAGTAAATATTTATGTCATTGTAGGATATATAAAAATTCATCAATGTCAATGAGTATATAAGAATCCAAAAATAGATAATCTTGGTCAGATCATTTGAGGACCATGTAAATTGGTGTCTGAGATGGTCTTTTGAGGAAACCATACTGATTTGAGTAGACCTGTCTAGTCAGTGCATGCATTTCAGTAACCTTGAAGCTCAACTCAGAACTTAAGGAGCTCAATGACTCGACGAATAAAACCAAAGAAAGGCCATTTGGGTAGGCCACATAAAGTACTCAGACTGCTGATTTATCAATAAAACTAAATGAGAAAAAGAAAAATTTTAAAATTTGAATTTTTTAAATTTAAAATGATTCACATAGTCCTCACATACATGTCAATAAAAATAAAAATGAAAATATTCTAAGACACTTAGTATAAAAATAGTCTTAGTATAAAATGAGTGTGTTGCTTGGGGGTATGCATTGGAGTAGCTTAATTAATCCCAAGTCTTTTTGTCGTCCAAGTAATCTTTAACTTTATAGAAACCTTTTTGACAAAGTCCTGTTTAATAAATTATTTACCGACGCAAAAAAAAAAAATGGGGGCCGAATCACGTCGCACTTAATTTGACATACGACCTTAATAAACTGTGTAAAGATACAATCCTTACCTAACTTTACGCTGAAATTCAGAACTCTAGAGGCTGTACTTCTGAATTCCAGGTTACAAGTACTGTATCTTTACGGTAGAGCAGCTGCCGTGGTAATCGAGAGGGCAGTAAGTCAAGGGTGGCCATTTTTTTTTTATTACTGATTTGGAATGTACGTCAAACGAGCTTTCTTCCTATCTAGGTTTCATACTTCTACGTATATTAGAAATGCATTTTCTTTTTTTATGAAGAGCAGTAAGAACGGTAAGATAATTTAGTTAACTACATAAAAGAGCAGTAATTCATTGACATACTGCCCTTTTCATTTGTATTCACATTTTTCTTAACAAAAGAGCAGTAAATTTCTGACATACTGCTCTTTACGTTAGTTTGAACCAATGTACCAAATTAATTTTACTAGTTACATCTACAGTATGGAGCTGTACTGCACTTTTAAGATAGTAATTATAGTGAATGTCTCATAAATACACAAATATAAACACAGTATCTTCCCTTACTGCTTTTATAACATGGCAAAAAATAAAACAATTTAATAGTTTTGTAAATAAATAGAGCAGTAAGTGGTTGTTACTGCGCTACTACTAGGTACATAATAATATTATTGATCGAAATATTCGGTCATTTCGCTTCAAGCGGCGTTGAGTGATGGTCGTCTGACTAAGTGCTGTTCATCTATTTCGCGCCATTTTGTGACGCGTAGGTTTGGCGCCAAGTAGGTATAAGGTGAGTAATTATTATATATTTTAAATATTGTAAGAAATCCTTATATTTGATTAGCTTTGTTGTGTGAAATAAATTACATACCTAAATCTAAAATGAAGCTAATTACTAATCCCTTTTAAATAATAATTTATATCTAAGTTTGTTCTTGCGCTCGCTTGTTACGTTCTTGGTGCTCTGAAGTCGTGCTTGCCCGCCGCGCGTTTTTTACTCTGTTTTACTATGTATTCATTGTTGTTTTAGATTGAATTACTACAAAATGAAGCGAATAGACAAAATTATAAATATGACCACAAATCGAAATGAATCTACCATAAACATGAATCAATCAGCAACGCCCGTATCAAAATTTCACAAGCCTTCTCAAAATCAAAAAGTAAATACTAATGTAAAAATACCCAGGAGTGGCGATGGCCAAATAGAGGAATATACAATGGCTGAATTGTGGGCTTTCCAATTAGATTACAAACACTTTCAGGCGATACGACCATTACACGTAGAACTAGCTTCGTCTATTATGAGTACTCAAAACGAAATAAGTCAAATTTTGCTGTTAAAAGAAGCAATATTAAACCCGATTAAAGATCAACGTACGCCTAATGTGCTATGTGAAAATATAATATCAACAGCCGAGCTAAGTGTTGCTGCCTTAGGAAGCACTGAATCTGTACCCAACTTATTTTGTCAGGAAACAATAATAGAGACAGCCGAAAAAAGTGTACCTCCCGTAGAAAATAATGAACCTACGCTTAACTTAGCCTGCGAGGAAACCATGCCAGATTCAGAAAATAATATCAGCTTTTATGAGGATTCTGATGACTCAGTCCGTGATAAGGACTACATTCCTCCTCTATCTTCTCCATCATCCAATTCTAGCATAGAAATAACGAAAACCGCAAATGTGTTTTCATCGCTCTCATCAATATCTACTCACAAACAAGCACAGCATATATTAAATGAGCAACAAAACGAGCAGGATTACTTGAAAAATATAGAAGTTTTACAAGATACAACAGTAATAAACACAAATAATCAACAAGGTGAAATTAACGTAGAATACTATGTAGACAAACAACAGAATAACCAGGACAGAAGATACATTAATACAGTCAATAGAGAACTAACACTAATAGAATTAAGACAAGATGATAGTGACAAAAATAAACAACAAAGTGATGATAATATAGAATATTATGAAGAAAATCAACAGAACAATAATTCGGAAAATCGAGATCAAATGCAACCAGAGTCGAGACGAAATGAAAGCAGTTTAGTACAAGATTTACGCACAGAAACTGAAGAAGAAAATGCAAACATTCAACATTCAGTACACTAAACGAGGAACAATTAGAAAACGAAGAAAAATGAACACAAGTCTAAATGAAAGAAAAAAGGCCAAGCTTGAAGAAAGAGAATTAAAACAGAATATTAAAAGCCCATGTACTCAGAAATGCCCAAAAAAATGTAACGATAAATTCACTCAAGATGCGCGGTTAAAGATTCACGATATTTATTTGAACCTTGGTTGGGAATCACAAGGAGTAATGATAAAGAACCTTACATCCGAAGTCAAGGTTCAATCAAGAAAAAACGTCGTTGAAAGCAACACTTATAAGCGCAATAAAACGTACAAATATTTTTTTCTGACAGATAATAATGAGAAAGTCGAAGTTTGTAAAACTTTTTTTTTGACGACGTTAGGATATAATAAAAAAAATGACAAACGATTATTAAAAATATTAGAAAAAGATATATCTGATCAAAAAGATAAGAGGGGCAAACACAACAACAGACAAAAAATAAACACGGAAAATTTAGAAAACCATGTTCTTCAGTATAACCCAGTCATATCACACTATCGAAGAGAACATGCTCCGAGAAGAAGGTATTTGTCGAGCGATGTGACTCTTAAGACTATCTACGAGGATTACAAAGCCAAGTATCCAAACCATAAAATTTCATACGAATTTGTAAGAAATTTCGTTACAAAACAAATGAATATTTCATTTGCAAGTCTTTCTAATGAAGAATGCGAAATTTGTACAGGGTATAAAATGCATAAAGAAGAAACTAAGCACAGTGAGGAAGAAATATCCTCAGATTGTGTAAACTGCAATGCCTATCTGAAACATAAAGATAGATACATAAACAGCAGAGAGGAATATCAAAATGATGTGAAAAAACAAGAAAACAATGAAGAACTAGAGTTTACTTATTTTTCAGCGGATCTTCAAAAGGTAGTGATGCTTCCACGTATAGATATGTTTAAAATTGTCTTGTTTACCCCTCGTATTATATGCTTCAACGAGAGCTTTGTGCCTTTGTGCAAATTCACAGACATACAGAAACCGGTTGCTGTTTTGTGGAATGAAGTGATATCGGGACGAAGACAAGAAGATATTGTGTCTGCTTTTCTTGTTTTTCTTTTGGAACGACGCGATGACAGAAATATAGTTATATGGACTGACAACTGTTCTTCACAGAACAAAAATTGGGCGTTTATGACATTTTTAGTACAAATGATAAATAGCAATGAAATCACTGCTGAGAAGATAATAATAAAATATCTGGAACCTGGGCACACATTTATGTCAGCCGATAGTTTCCATCATTTGGTTGAAAAGTCTCTACAAAAGCAAAAGAAGGTTTATGACTTTAATGATTATGTCAATTGTGTCGCAACTTGTACGAAAAATGTTACTGTTAAAAAAATGAACGTAACCGACTTCTTCCAGTTTCAAGACAAATCATCTCAGCATAGGCTCCGACATTCTCAGCCTAGGGTTTACTTGAAAGACATAGTTGCTGTACAAGTTATCAGAGGGAGTTTTGATATTCATTACAAGATTAGCCATAAAGATGAAACATTCCAATCATTAAGCTTTTTACAGGTGAAAATATTTAAATTAAAAGAAATACCTAATCCTGATCCAAAAATTATTGAAAGAGGAATTACTGACGAAAGGAAAAAGCAGATAATTCAAAACCTGTGTCCGTTAATGCCTGTTACTCGTAGATTTTTTTGGGAAAATTTGTTTGTTAATAATGTTGAAAACTTGGCAATCGAGGAAGAAGTCGGAGAAAATGGGACACAGTAGTTGATAAAGTGATAATTAATATTTTTTAATAATCGTTAAAAACTGGAACAGGGCGTACTTTAAATTATAATTACGTCATGTCATGTTTACGTGCCTTAACTTTTGTATTTTTTGATTTTATAGAAATTATTTTATGTTAAAAAGCTCTTTCAAGTTAGATAATTTTGTATAAGTGATTAAGAGTAATTTTGTGCCAAAAAAGAGGTACCAAATGTGATATTTGATCTGAATAAGTCTTATGTTTTGATAAAAACTCTATTTTAAAGAAGTTTTATGTTTTTAATTATTATATTATTAAGTGTTATGCCAAATAAGTAGAACTAAGACTGTTGATCTCATTGATTATGTTTTATAATTAAAGCGAAAGTTACTTGTAAGTTAGATTGTAGGAATAATTTTGTACCTAGAAACCAGTACCATTATGTGATATTCGATCTGTCTGATTAAGTATTAAGCTTTGATAAATAATTATACTTTTAAAGAATATTTCTGTTTTTAATTAGTATAGCGTTATGCCAAATAAGAAGAATTAATATTGGGGATCTCTTTGATTACTTTTAATGATTAAAACTAGTTTTTGATATAGTTTTAAACGATTTTTTTTATTTTCCCTTCTATTTATAGACATACTGCTCAAGAAATTCTGATAACACCTTACTTAAAATACTACTCTAAAAAGCAGTAACGTTCTTTACTCCATAGTGAAATAGCCTAAAATATTTATAAAATCTAAGGTAAAGGGCAGTATAATGCGTCTTTACTGGTGTTTTAAGTAGTAATTTAAATTTATTATTTTGAATTCTGTGAGCAATATAGCAGTATGAAATAATACTAAGCAAGAGTGCAGTATCTATGGCAGTTACTGCCCTCTTACCTAAATATTAATTAAAATTAGGTAGGAAAATGGTAATGAAGACACGATTTGTTATGTTTTACGATAACCCTGATAAAAATGTTAAAATAATGTTATTCTACTGTAAAAAACATATTTTTCCCTTTCTTTTGACATATAGAACATAAAAATCGAGTGTATAGTTTTATCACAAACGCTTAAATTGTGAAAAAAACTTTGTGCGCCGTTTTCTCGAAACCGCCTTTTCTGACTTACTGCTATATCGATTACCACGGCAGAGTACTGGCCCAGTGGTAACGGCCGCAACTTACGAGTTGTAGGTCGTAGGATCGAACCCAGACAGGCGCTTTACTTTGTGTAAATTATTTCATCGCTACTGCTCTCAAAACGGTGAAGGAAAACATCGTGGGGAAACCGGCATGTCCTAGAACCAAATATTCGAAGACATGTGATATCTACCAACTCGCACTGGGCCCGCGTGGTGGATTACGGCCCACTCCCTCTCACAGAGAGGAAGCCTGTGTCCCAGCAGTGGGAACATTATAGGCTGATTATGTTTCTTTCATTGGAATTTTATTTTACTTTATTACGTTTCCTAGAAAACTTGTGCATTGAAATAATAATTGGCAAACATGTTTGAATCAGGGTACTACGTAAAATAACAAATCATTCTCAAAAGAAAATATACCAGAATTGTTTATAACATGTGGCTTTCCATACAATTGCGACTCACTAAACATGAAAAATAATAATTCTATGAAACCCTAATTCCGTCATAAGACTAAAAATATCAAAAGCTTCTCAGTAATAATTAGGCATTCAAAATCAATAACAAAGTCCCTATCTATCATAAGCAAGCCACTTCCAAAGTTTTAATACTGGCCAACAAGCTTACTAATAGAAGTTCAGTCTGTACTACAACCACTTAACCTAGACCCCCGAAAATTTTAACTTTAACATTATCTCAATAAAAATAAGGTGTATTTTAGAATGAATGGTAGTACGTATTAAGGTGGTCATTATGATGATACCCGACCAAGTTAGCACTGTGCTGGTCACTTGTGTTCCTTCTACTGTCCGGAGTAACTCGTTAATTAGGTCAAGAAATGTAAGGGAACTGAGTGTTCTCATAAGTAGGGTGACGCTGTTTCGGGATAAGTCCTGGTTTGAATAATTAGGGCAAGGTTGCTTGGGATGAACCGATGGGCAGTTCCCTGCCAGCTAAAAGGTTGTTTTTGGTTATGTGAAAAAATTCACGGCAGTACTTATATACAACGGATTAAAAATGAAAACTATCACAGATAAGTAGGCTTTACAAGTTAAGGAGTAATAGTCGACCAAACTTAAATTTGCACTTGGAGAATTGACCGTGACGTATATCGATGTACGGGAAAATATGTTTTTCAACTACAATACTAAGCTTTTTTTTGAGATAAATTTATTCCAACTATGCAGTTGGCCGGTTTTTAATTATGAATATATAGGCCTTCGTGTAGAAAGTTTTGATAGCAAAATGATGGTGAAATTTATGTAAATTATGTATTTTGGTGAGATTATTATAGTAAACTTAATTAGCTGAAAATAAGTGGTCGAAGACTGTGTGAATTACGTTATGTAATATCAGCTTTCCTTAAAAAAAATATATTAAAAAAATAAATTATTTAAAAAACAAAAAACCCGACTGCAAAAACACATAACTGAAAAGGGAAAAACAAGCATTATAATCTATATAATTTTGGTAATCGCAGGCAGGGACAATCAAAATTTACACCATATTTCAGGTTATTCGACTGTCCCCGCCTGCAAGACCAAAATTATATAGATTATAATGCTTGTTTTTCCCTTTTCAGTTATGTGTTTTTGCAGTCGGGATTTTTGTTTTTTAAATAATTTATTTTATTTCAAGCTTTTTATTAGTTTTATTAATATATATATTTGAAAATTACTCATTACTAGCTTTTATTTGAAACCAATATTGTTGAAATTAATTAAAAAAAAATAACTTCCCCTCCTTTTTTTTTGTATTTGCAGACGCAATTTATAAATATTATATAGCCTATATCTCTCCCACAATTAAGACGAATCTAAGGACACCTCATACGTTAAAATCCATCAAGCCGTGTAGGCTATAGAGCGTGCCAAAGAAATAGACATACATACATACATACTCTCGAAAAACTTTACCCTCCTGAGGCAGTCGGGTAAATATATAAATATTAAGCGTAATTCTAGATAGGGTTATCTGACAGTGGCAGTGAAGGATTACGGATAGTCTTGGTATTTGGATAGATTCGAAGAAACTATCTATTGTCCTGCACTGCTTTAACATGAAAATGTAAGTTGAAAAGTAGAAAACATTTTATGGAACTAAAACTTTATAAATCATCATCAGCCTAGCCTTTTCCCAGCTATGTTAGGGTCGGCTTCCAGTCTAACCGGATGTATCTGAATACCGGTATTTTACATGGAGCGACTGCTTATCTGACCTCCACAACCCAGTTACTGGGTAACACGATACCCCTTGGTTAGACTGGTTGGGTTGTCAGAAAACAAAAAAAAATCGAAAACTTTATAAATACCATGTGTAATTGGCAGAATGTAAAGAGCAGCATATTTTATTCGCGAGGTTTGGTCTCACTGTTATAGTTGTTTATATTAACGAGTACACCCCCCCCGCCCCCCTTAAGGGCGGATTTCAGCGACGAAACTGAACGCGATGAACACACCGCTCTCACCGCGTTCAAGACCTGTCAGTGTCAATATTCTAGAACAAGTTTTTGGTGAAAGTTTCATTTTCATTGTTGGAATCCACACTAGGTGTTCAGTTATTTCAATTTTACCTGCCTGTATATCAAGTTTATATGATTGGTAAGTACCTAAAGATATTACACGTCATTCCTACACTCACTTTGATCAGTTGCTCCACTGGGATGCCTAGGGAACAACATATTATTTCTCGTCTGTGTCTGGTTTCTGTCTTGAGAATCTCGCGGTAGTAGAAAATGTTATGAATATAATATAACCTAACATAGACTCTTATACGGAACCTTTCATATTTCCTAGTCTTTGCTATAGAGGTTTTATCGCAATCAATCCCAAGAAATTAAAAACACAGAGAATTATCGAGAAAAAAAAAAAACCTTTAAAAAAATTCTAAGTATACGTCGATCTTTCACCTTGTGTTCCATAGGGGCAGAGGACTTAGTCAAATTTTTGGAGATTTTTTTTTTACAGATTTCGGCCTTTTTTATTGCAGCACCTTATCAACCTAGAAAGCTTTAACTCGGAAACGGTGCGTCATATGGCCATGCTTTTCAGAGCCTTAACAGTTTCTATGGTCAAAATTAACCTGAAAGCGCAATAAAAATTTCAAATTTCCGAAAAAAACCGAAAAATTTAAGTCCCAAATTTTTTTTTTATAGAAAAAAATGTTTTTTTTTCTTTGCTGCTCATAGTGCCCCTAAGGGTATACTCCAACTCCAACGACTCCGCCCCTAAGACGACCCACTGACCTTAACTTATCATAAGATCATAACTGTATTCCCAGAAGGATTAGGCAGAGGTGTATCTATAGTACACCCACATTCCGTCAGTTATGTGGAGGTAAGTCAGGGGGTGAGCCTATTGCTGTCAACCAGGCACAAATCCAGGTTGCCACTGAGTCAGCACAAGCGTAGGGGTCCACTAGGGCCGATGCCTGCCGGGGTCGCGGGAAGGTACCAAAGGGTTACTGAGGCCTTTGGCAACACAGGCAATGGCCCGTATTCCTTATACGGGTGGGTTTTAGTCAGTAAGAGTCTGACACACCCTCCCGCTCCTCTCATAACATCATTGCTGTGAGACAATAAATTCTCGAAGATCGTCATGTGACGTATCGAGAGATAGAAGCTCTGTTAGGCATCTCAGGGACAACCATTCAGAAGATCTTGCATGAAGCGCTTGGTGTGAGAAAGCTAGTTTGCCGTTGGATACCGCATCTGCTTTCCGACGGTCACAAGGCGGCCCGCGTCAGATGGTGTAAGAAAACTCTGCAAAGGTTCAACCGAGGAGAGTCAAATAACGTCTACGAAATCATCAGTGGTGAGGAATCTTGGATCTATGCCTACGATCCTGATTCCAAACAACAATCTACAATCTGGGTCTTTCAAGACGAGCCAAAGCCGACTAAAGTTGTTCGTTCTCGAAGCATTTCAAAGAAGATGGTGGCCACGTTCGTTGGAAAAACCGGCCTTGTTGCGACTATTGCACTTGAAGATCGTAGAAAGGTTAACGCATAGTGGTATATCACAGTTTGTTTACCACAAATCTAACTCAAAGCGACGCATCATCCTGCACCATGACAACGCAAGCTCACACAGCGCTCGTCAAAAGATTGAGTATTTGAAGCAGGAAAAAGTAGAAATTCTTGACCATCCTCGATACAGTCCTGACCTAAGCCCTAACGATTTCTTTACATTTCCTAAAATTAAGAAAAGTCTTCGTGGTCAAAGGTTCCAGTCCGGTGAAGAAGCAGTCGACGCTTTTAAGTCAGCCATTTTAAACACCCCCACTTAAGAGTGGAATAAATGTTATAATAACTGGTTTGAGCGAATGGAAAAGTGTATTAAGCTACGTGGTGAATACTTTGAAAAACAATAAAAAGTACTATTAGGTTCTAGTTGTGTTTTTTTTTCTTCAAACGACAAAACTTAAAAGGCATGCCTCGTATTTGATGATTTCCCACCCAAAAAAATAAATAAAAAGGTTGCCACTGAGAAATTCCTGACGGAAATACCCAATGACACTTTGTCCGACCTTGGAATCAAACTCTGGACCTCATGCGCAGGAGCCGCGCTTGCAACCACTAGACCTACGAGGCAGTCTAATGCACACAGCGACTTTAGTTGCTGGTGATTTGAATAATCTCCAGTCCACAGATTTTGACATCGTTGGCAACAAATCAACTGTCAAAATCTGTGTGTGGACGTGTACCCAAGAGACTGGCGGCATTGTCACGTTCTATGGCAATGCTTATTTATATTTTATTTTATAAAAACATTACTACACACGCTACCATGCGTTTGGCACACACACGTAGTACCAGGGCCTCAAGACTTGTAGATAGATAGGTGACAGAAATGACAGCTTTTTTTTTTTTGGGTGGGACATCAAATAATTTCTCCCGCTCTGGGCGTAGCGGGAGGGCGTGTCAGACTCTTACTGACTAAAATCACCCGTATTCCTTCCTGTTGCCTGTGTTGCCAGGGGCCTCGGTGACCCATAAGTACCTTCCCGCGACCCCGGCAGGCATCGGCCCTAGTGGACCCCTACTTTTGTGCTGACGACATCTCTTTGAGGCGCGCGTGGAATACGATGCGCCGTCGACCCGGACCTGGTCCTTACCGGATGGTGAGCTACCCATTGCTCACCGTCCGCAAGCCCGCGCCTACGGTAGCTGGAAATCCGCCCGAGATTCCCGACGCCCAGGGCGTCTCCTGCGGCGGCTAGGGGCGAGAGGGCGCGAAATGTGCCTTTTCCTCAACCGTCCCGCCTCCTCCTTCGCGAGCATTACTGCTTCGGTGAAGGAGGCGGCTGCCCATGCCCTCTCGCTCCGTACCATGGCCTGAACCAGGGCCGGACGCGAGGAGTGGCTAGAGAGACGCGCCGTGGCGCCTCTCTAGCCACTCCTCAAAGAGGGGACTTATCGCCGCAATCGTGGCGTGCCCAAGAAATGACAGCTTGAGCATGGTATTAGAAAGTACAATAATTACCTATACATTGTAAGTAGAGGGGGTCAAAATTCAACAAGTGCCCACTAGTACGAGTAATTTATTCCTAAAATTTATAATGCTACTTATTTAACATCATGACGCGTACTGTCAGCTCTCTACTCTGAGTCTCTATTCTTTTCTAACATATCATCATCATCACGTTCCCACTGCTGGGACATAAACCTCCTCTCTGTGAGAGGGAGTGGGCCGTAATCCACCACGCGGACCCAGTGCGGATTGGTAGATGTCACATGTTTTCAAATTGTTGGTTCTAGGAGATGCCGGTTTCCTCACGATGTTTTCCTTCACCGTTTTGAGAGAAGTGGTGATGAAATAATTTACACAAAGTAAAGCGCCTATCTGGGTTCGAAACTACGACCTACAACTCGTAAGTCGCGGCCGCTACCACTGGGCCACCACTGTTCAAGTTCGAACATATACATGAAATCAAATATTCGGGAAGATTGCATGAAAAAGCCACGCTGGCTGAAACCTCTACAGTACCTAGCAGAAGTCCAAGAAGTTTTATTCTAAGATATTTGATTTTTTTAATGCGTTCATGGCATAGCTTGGCTTGGGAAATTTCTGTTAATCCATCGTTCAGTCAAGTCAGATTAAAGATGAACGTGAGTTCAGAGGAAGATAAAGTTTTTCCTTTGAAGTTTAATAAAAAGATTCAGAAATCCTTATTGATCCTTTGATGGAGCACCACTATCATTCATAGGAATAAAATTGATTTTAGGTTTTAAAATCAAAACCTTATTTTAGCAAATAAAAAACAAGCTTTATTTCATTTTCTTTACGGGACGGAAAGTTCAGCATGTCTACAATGTAATGCTTTTT
This sequence comes from Atethmia centrago, assembly GCA_905333075.3. Lineage (NCBI taxonomy): Eukaryota > Metazoa > Arthropoda > Insecta > Lepidoptera > Noctuidae > Atethmia > Atethmia centrago. The sequence goes on along the minus strand of HG995382.1, from coordinate 25,786,191 downwards.
AAACACATCAATCAGCCTGAAATTACGTTGCGTAATTCTGTAAAATCATTTTAAGCATACGGAATAATCGCCGTGTTTTAGTAGATGTGTCGAGGGGTTGGTAGCTAAGGAATAACAGCCGCACGAGTTGATCGATCAGGTTAAGCTATGAAATGAAATGAAATGAAATGATGAAATGAAATGATTTTATTTTCTGTAAGTAGGTTTATACAAACACTTTTACACGTCAATCATACTTAGAAGAAAAACTAGATGAGCTCGGCGTTTCCTATCTGACTACTCTGAGAAGAAAGGCCGAAACAAACTCAGAGGTCACAGTCTCTTTTAAAGTCCAGACATAATCTTGGTCAGATCATGTGAAGACCATGTAGATTGGTGTCTGAAATGGTCTTTTGAGGAAAAAAAACCACACAGATTGAGTGGACCTATCCAGTCAATGCACGCATTTGTCAGTAATCGTGCAGCTCAACTCAGAACTTAAGGAGCTCAACGATTCGACGAACAATACCAAAGAAAGGACTTTTGAGTAGGCCGCATAAATGACTCAAACTGCCAGACTAAGATGAAAACTAAATGAGAGAAATAATAAAAACAATAATCCACATAGTCTTCACATTCACAATAATTAAAAAAAAAGAATATAATACTTCAAAAAGTAAATATTAATGTCATAGTGTATAAGTATAACAAAATCATCAATGTCACGCTTAGTATAAAAATAGATTTAGTATAAAATTAGTTTGTTGCCTGGGGGTACATTGGAGTAGCTTAATCAATCCCAAGCCTTTTTGTCGTCCAAGTAGTCTTTAACTCTATAGAAACCTTTTTGACAGAGTTTATGTTTAATAAATGATTTAAATTTATTGAGGCTCAGTTCTTTGACATGGCTTGGGAGTTTGTTGTAAAAACGTATACTTTGGCACTTAAATGAATTACTACTTTTTTGGAGCCTAGGCTTGGGCACAATAAGTAAGTCTTTGTTTCTAGTATTTATGCTATGAATGTCGCTGTGTCTAGAATATAGGTTAATATACTTTTTGACATAAATCAGGTTCTCATATACATATTGAGATGCGACTGTCATTATGTTTATATCCTTAAATGTATCCCTCAGTGAATGCCTACAACTTAGGTTATAAATTGCTCGAATGGCTCGTTTCTGCAGCACAAATATAGCCTGAATGTCGGCTGCATTTCCCCACAGCAAAATGCCGTACGACATTACACTATGGAAATAACTAAAATATACTAATCGAGCTGTTTCTACATCAGTCAAATGACGGATTTTATACACCGCGTAGGCTGCAGAGCTTAGCCGCTTCGACAATTTGGTTATATGTGGGCCCCACTGTAGCTTTGAGTCCAAAGTAATACCTAAGAACACAGTGGTGTCCACAAGATCCAACTCCGCCCCATTTACTAGTACATTGGTTTTTACCTGCTTAACGTTAGGTGTCAGAAATCTAATACAGTTGGATCGTTTAAAAGTAAATTATTAACACTAAACCAATGTACTATTTTAGAGAGAGCATTATTTACATCGTCAGTAACTGTCTGTTGTCGTTTAAGCTTAAATAAAAGTGATGTGTCATCTGCAAATAACACTATTTCATGACTGTTCTTTATAAGGCAAGGTAGGTCATTAATATATACGAGAAATAAAAAAGGGCCAAGAATTGAGCCCTGCGGAACTCCCATAGTGACAATAGAACCCGGCGATCGCTTACCGTTAACGTCCACTCTTTGGATCCTATTATCCAAATAAGAAATAAGAAGATCCAAGGCAGTGTTTCTAACACCATAGTGATGCAATTTCCTGACCAATGTATCATGAGAAACACAATCGAAAGCCTTAGATAAGTCACAAAAAATACCTAGGGCATCATGTGACTTCTCCCAAGCCTCAAAAATATGTGCAAGAAGTTCCACACCAGCGTCGGTAGTCGATCGACCCTTTGTGAAACCGAATTGTTTACTGTTTAATAATTTATGTTTATTAAAATGTCTTTGCAATTGATCTAGCATCAATTTTTCAAATATTTTACTAAAGGTGGGAAGCACAGAAATTGGTCTAAAGTTTGTGAGGTCTGATGTGCTGCCCGATTTAAACAAAGGTATTATTTTACTACTCTTCATTAAGTCAGGAATTACACCACAGTCAATACATTTATTAAAAATAATTGCCAATTCAGGCGCTACAGTGTTAATTATGCATTTTGCAACCTCCACAGAATTTCCCCATAGATCAGCTGTTTTTTTAACATTGAGTGTATTGAAAGTTTTAATAATATCCCGAGCACTAACATAGTCGAAATTAAATTCATGGTTACAAATATCAACATTTTCATTCAATATGGACTCAGCAACAGTGGGTGATGAATTTAAAGATTTAGTGGTTGAGACTGGGATATCTGCAAAGAAATTTTCAAAAACTGTGGCAACCTCTAAATCCGTGTTAATAACTGTATTGTTAATATTATGGCTGTATTCACAATTACGCTTCCTATCCCTTCCAGTCTCATTGTTTATAATTTCCCAAGTCGTTTTTATTTTATTTTGACTACTTTTAATTTTTAAACTTAAATATCGACTCTTAGCTTCGCTACAAACTTGTTTAAATAATTTGGAATAGTTCTTAACATATTGATAAAATTCTTTACTTTTATTATAATTTCTTTCCTCATAAAGTTCAAAAAGTTTGATTCTACTATTAAATATCCCTTTAGTTGCCCATTCACTGAAGGTTGCAGAACCATTAACTGAGATCTGCTTGGGTATAAATGTTGAGTTAAATTCTTTACAATACATGGAAAAAAAGGAATTGTATAGTTCATTAGGATCATGACTATAAGGCAAGTAGGCTAACTGACTATTAAGATTGTTTTTAAAGCTTTCCAAGCGACCGGCAGTTTTTGGCACTACAGTGATATCTCTCTTAGCCACTTTTCTATCTTGCTTACTAAATGTAATCAGCTGACCACAGTGGTCAGAATCCAGTTGGCTTATAATTTGCCTAGTAATAGGTAATATGTTAGTAAATATATTATCTAAACATGTAGCTGAGGTGGCGGTTATTCTAGTAGGCTCTAAAAATAAATGATCAAGATTATATGACTGAAATAAATTTTTAATTTTTAGGCACATCGATGTGTCCTCTAATAAATTGACATTAAAATCACCACATACAATTATATTTTTTCCTAATTTACCAAGATTTTGTAGCACATCATCCATGATACTCTCAAAGCAATCATAAATCGATGACGGAGGCCGGTACACGCTCAATACAACAAGCCGCTCCAACTCCACACAAGCTATTTCAATAGTCCGCTCAACAGAGAGGCTCACTATATCCTTACGATCTTTGAATTTATGTTGTTTAGTTAACAGTATCAATGAGCCACCATGTATTGCATTTTCTCTGCTGAAAGAACTACCAACCTGGTGATTACTGAAATTAAACATGAACTGATGGCTTTTTAACCAATGTTCTGTAATACACAAAATATCAATGTTGTTACAGTTCATGAATAATTCAATTTCAAGGTCTTTTCTCAACATACCTTGAATATTTTGGTGCACCAGGTTTACTGTGTTAGAACTTATTCTGACATTTTGATGATTTATTCTAATATTTAAATTTAAATTATCTCCATTAATTATGCAAGAGGTTTTCTCTGTTGTCTCAATTTCTAATTTAAATTAATGTCAGCTTGTGTAGCCAAGTTATTGGCTGAATCAATGAAAATGTCAGATAATTGCTCAATAGAAGCAACAGTTTTACTAGCCAATTTCTTGGCTGATAAATCAATAAACAAAAGGTATAGCGATAAGGCTATTTGTCTTTTTAAACATATTGGTAAATACAATTTGTATTTTGTCACATATAAATATTTACTAACATACTTGTTAGTGTCAATGACATGACAATTGTTATTGTTGAATGTCATATTATTTAACATTATGTTTAATTTGTGCCTAAAATTATTTTCCTTTTTTGGCAAACTGTTACTATAGGGAAATGTAAACATAACAATCTGTCTGTCTAGCTCACAAAGTTTGTTATAGTAATGAAGTAGACTGGTCTGATTCACATTTCCTCTGTCACTGATCAATAATATCAAAGTTGTATCCTGGTGGAAATTTAAACTAATAATCTTTGTCACTATCTCAACATAACTTAAGCCAGGCATACAGTAATTGGTAACTGACTTTCCCTTGCAAATATTTGATAATAACCGGCCCATGTCTTTCCCAATTTCATCACTAAATATCACAATATCATTATTTATTTGGGTTTGTACATAGTTATGAGTTTTTACACTAACTTTAGTTTTATTTGGGGAACCATCAGAGGTATAACCTTGTTGCAATGAAGTATCACATGCCGGCGTCAAACAAGCCGGTGAGGGCTGACTATTGGACAAGCCGTTGTTGGTCAATGATTTTGATCGCTCACAGGCACATGAACTAGCACTCACTATTAACTCATTCATCGCCAGCATGTATTCCCTCATTTGCTTTTCAGAGATATTGTATTTGTTTGTCATTGATATTAATTTATGATTAAGATTTTCAATTACAAAATTTAAGTTTTGTGTGTCATTTTCATATTTTAAAGTGGTGTTTTTACATTTTTCTGAATAATAATCTAATTTGTCTAGTAATGATAGGCGTTCCCTATTTAATTTAACATTTTTTATGAAAAATTTTTGCCTGTGAACCAATTTTTGGGTTTTTCTAATAAATTTGTTGATCCTTACATATTTTTTCAATTTATTTCTGCTACATTTGACCAGCCTTGTTGAGTTAGTAGGCTTAATGTTGTCTTCACATGTCAGATCTATAGTGACTGTGGGTTGATTGTCAATTGCAGCAGAAACCATACTTGGGGCAATGACCACCAGCTCATCGAACAGACTTTGGTTCAATGAGGCAGTGATGTTATGTTGAGTGCATTCTAATAGTGAAACTTTATTGTTTGCCTCATGAAGCTGTTTTTCTAATGACTGTATGCGGGTAAGAGCAAGCTCATACTCAGAACTGCACTGGTCGAACCCGTCTACAATGAGCTGGAGCCTGCCCTGGGCATCCATGGCTTCAGTGTATTGAATATGTAACTGAGCCATTTCTGATTTCATGTTTTGGTTCCTTTTTAACAAGTCCATTACTTCCCTTTCATTGTCATCAGCTTCCCCTTTCAATCGGTCACACAACTCCTTAGAAGTCTTGAGTTCGCTCAAAGCCTGGCTGAGTTTTACCTCTTCCTGGCGAGCATAGGCTTTACGGGTCATAATCATGATTAGAAGAGGAGATGAAACAGAGATCGTAAGAGAAAAATTATAGCTAGATATAGGATGAAAGATTAACAGCGATAAAGTTGAAAAATAGTGAAATAAAGTTAAATAAAGAAGAAGTTGTGTCACCTTTGATTAAGGTTATGTCTACGTTTTTTTTTTTAATTTAATTTAAATAAGACTTGTACTTGTTCAAATATTTAAACCAGTATCAAATGGGATTATTGTAGGAAAACGTTCTTTGATAAGTAATAGTTTTGTACCTGTTTACGAGATGACAATGCAAGTTTCACATAAACGCCGGTAGCTGTCACCGAACCACAATTTATAGTTATTACACTTTAATAACACATAAAACGTTGTTTTTATAAGTACTACACTTTAGTTACACGTTCTATTTAGTGATGAATTGAAATTAAGACTTAATTATACTAATAATCTAATTAATCAGAATAAAAATTACGGGACCAAATTTAAATCAGCTGTTCGCTTCAGTGTTGCCAAAAAAAAAAAAGAAAAATATGCTTGCCGTGGTTGGTCCGTGGATGGGTGACCATCTTTACATACGTGGTCCCGGCGGTCATTAGTGGATCTTTGACAGTCGTTACGGGTCGTCATAAGCCCGAAAGTCTGACAACCAGTCTTACCAAGGGGTATCATATTACCTAGTAACTGGGATGTGGAGGTCAGATAGGCAGTCGCTCCATGTAAAATACTGGTATTCAGCTAGATCCGGTTAGACTGGAAGCTGACCTCGACATAGTTTGGGATAAAACTAGGCAGATGATGATGTTTTAGTAGATGTGTCACTATGCTCAATTCACCCTTTTCTTTATTTCAAGTCAAAATAACGTATCCGCAAATTTTCATACAAAATTGGTATCCCCTAATCACAGCTACTTCTTGGTATTTGTCGACACTTCCTTTTGAGTTTTATTGCTGAATGAATGAACTGAAACTGCAGTAAAGGGCTGGCTTTATTACCGTTTGGAGTCAACAGTCGCTTCGGCTGAAAACTTTAGGAGTTTGTGGACGAAATATGATTACGTGGTGAGAGTAAATTATTGCTTTTAATTGTTGGTTTGTTGTTGTTGCTGTTTGTAGCATTTTGGACATTATTGTTGTTTATTCAATAATACTTACACAGTAATGGTAATTCTAACACAGTAACTGGTAATCAAGTTGCAAAATCAGTGGGTCTCTCTTTACGTATTTTGTATTAAAAATACAGAAAATAGTATTAATAAAAATAGAGGATTCAAATGAATTTGTTTTTAATTTAATCCAACTTCCTACTTAAAGGTAAACATCATCATTCTTTATCCTACGTACGATTCCCTACTTGCAAATCATAGAACTTCTACTTGTACTTCGGTTGTGAACTAAATTAAAATTTAAAGCACCGAATAAAACTTTTCCATCTAGGAAAACTGCTCACAATATAAATCATCCAAATTAAATTGATACATAGCCCTGCTATTTACCCACATTCTCAACCGGTTTGCTTCAACAAATAGCCAACAGTAGCCAACTTAAATATTAAAACTAACATAACAGTAGGCATTGACACGCGATGGCCGGTTGCCAAACCGTACGCTGATAAGTTCAAATAAACGCTTTCGTTACTATGAACATTTAGCATGGAGTATGGACTAAATGGAGAGTTTACAGGTTAAGGGTCTTTGAAAAGTTTGTTCATTTAAGTTTGAGAATAAACTAACAACACTTAGTAACGTGCCTTATAACTGCTTTCACAGGTGATGATACTCGTACATTATGCCGGAGTCGCGGGAAAGTCCGAAAAGGATACCGTGGGCTCTGGCAATACACAGGCAACGGAAGTAATATAGGTGGGTTATAGTTAGTAAGAGACTGACACACCCTCCCGCTCCGCCCACAGCGGGAGAAGTTATTTGAAAATTTACCACCAAAAAATAAAAATAAAAATGATGATACCATACTCAATAAACTATCATAATTAAGATTGTTGTGGAGTGGGCAAGTTAAATAAGAAATACTCTTGTGTACAATTTGTAGGAATAATGTCAAGTTAATGACAAGTTGGTAATTGTAATTAGCATAAAAGGAAAGTCTGTACAAGAAAGTCCACACTCGTGCCACAACTATAATTATTATTAATTTATTCACTCAAGTTACAATTAATCATACACAATATTCAATACATTACACACACGACAAACAATACAACAAAACTACCACACTAACAACTCTTACGTTAATGGCCGACGACTGTAGGTGAACCCAACAAAATGTTTGGGTGGATGATTACATAATTATGGGTACCGGCTGTAAGAAGGAAAAAGCCGTAATATTCGTTATTAGTTGGTGGCTTTTATCATATTATCAAGGAGTATTTCCTCATTGATGATTGCCAAGGTCGACTTATCATAACGATGTTAACGCTAATGTCAAATACGTTATTTTTTCCGCACGTGTGAACTCCGTTTCCTCTTACTCTGCGTCTGAACATTAACAGCCCGGGGCTAATGTGCCACTAGCAACTTTAATTGCCAGTTTATAACATCGTTGCCTTTAGTAGAATTCAGACTATTAAGCTGATGAGAAAAATAAGAAATTCGTGGCTGAAACAGTACTAAAGTTAATGAGATGATGCACATAAAAACCCATCTCGTTCCTTAATGGAAGTGATTCTTTTGTTTCATAAGGTCTATGGTCAATATAACAATTGTAACATGTAGAAGATAGTCCTATTTAACCTAAGAATGACTGTCACTAAATATTTCACAGCTGGATTTTATATAATTTAATTTATTTGCCTCGTAACAGATACGATTTTTATGGTGTACATATTAAAGAGTATTCTATTGTACTCTATTTTATCAGTAAGAACTACATTGGTAGAAAAAAAATGTTTTATCCCATTGTGTTACTTACACGTGCCTTCACGAAGTGATATGATAAAAGAAATCCAACAGTTAATACAAAAAATATCTCATCTGTTTGCCATAGGACCGTTTTATTCAGATTGAATCTAGATTGACGACAACATAGACCTTTGCTAGATATATTTATTTTCTTTTTAACGTTATTCTAAGAACATTTGAAAATGGAACAGTTCTCGAGATTCAGAAGCATGAAAATGTCAACTCGTTCCTGACGTTAAAAGTGCCTTTTTGTAAAACCGTCTCTATGAAACGTGCACAATTTTTGTTACTTAGCAGTTGTGAAGGATCCATCAGTGACTTTGAAGTAAACGTAGGTTAAATTGAAGGTACATAGCTGGTTAGTTTGCTCGGGTAATCGCACCTACAAGTCTTTAATGACCAGTGTAGTGGAGAAATAAGATCATTTCGCACGACTTTATTTAGCCTTACTTAACTTAATCCTTTTTTTTTTTTGGGTGGGAAATTATTAATTAACTTCTCCCGCTCTGGGCGGAGCGGAAGGGTGTATCAGACTCTTACTGACTAAAACCCAGCCGTATTCCATCTGTTGCCTGTGTTGCCAGGGGCCTCAGTAACCCTTTTGAACTTCCACGCAACCCTGGCAGGAATCGGCCGTAGTGGACCCCTACCCTTAAGGGCCAGTTCATTAATGGGGTCAAAAGCAGTTGACTGCCACAAATCTACACTAATATTATAAAGAGAAAAGTTTAGATTTTTTTTGTTTGTTTGTAATGGATAAACTCAAAAACTCCTTAAATGATTTTAAAAACCTAAAGAAAGCTACATTATCAAGGGTAACATGGGCTGTATTTGTAAAAAAGAGATCCCTACGAAAATTACAATAATGTAACCCATCAATGTAAGTATACAATTCACAATTTGGTGTGCGCTGCAAAAACTATTGATGAGACATAAAATAATGTACTACACATTTATAGTACTCATCATTATCCACAAAAAAGTCCGCGAGCTATATGTCTAACTCTTATAGTTAAGTCACAATAACTGTTTTTGTTCAAATTAGTCAATCAAAACACGGGTAAAATCTTCAGCTGATGCACGATAATCTCTGGAACTGCCAGTCGGATTTAAAAAAAACATATTTTTGCATTTTATAGTCCAATTCTTAAGAAAGGTTAAAAGCTGTTTAACATCACTCTACAACCCTTGGGAGCAGAGCAAAAAGAAACAAAGTCAGAAAGAATGCTAAACGAAAACGAAGTAAAAGCGCGGGCGCCCGGCGATGGGATGTGACGCGGTGGGCTGGGGGCCGAAATTTCACGAGGATGAAGTTGCGGGCATAAGGTAGTTCTGAAATAAATAGCACTGGATAAATTCTCTTTACCATCCGATCATCGCAGAATAACATACATAAAACGATTTACTTGTGGAGTACATGTATTTGTGCATCAAATGTTTTGAGACTGTGATTTTTATTAATAATAACTCTTTATTTCAGATTACAGCATCCATAACGTGTTAGTATTGCTTTAACCTATTGTTTGTGAAAAATAAACTAAAACAAAAGAGACAAAAAAAATGCACATGTACGTTGGAACTCTCTGCCTGCGTCTGTGTTTCCGAACGCATATAACCCTAATCTCTTCAAAGTGAGAGTGAACAGGCTTCTTCTGGGTAAGCTCGCTCCATCGTCGACTTTGTTTCTGTCGCCTCTGACATAGACTAAGGTCAAGAGCAAACCCATCACAAATAAAAAAAAAAAAAAAAACATGTCTCCCAGCCCAGTGCCTAATAAACGGCCCATCTATTTTGTCCGCCAGTTTATCTAAAATATTTTTCGGACTACCTCGGAATCGCCGCAGCATACATGCACTTCGCTTGCGCATGATGGCATAAAAGTCGCCCAGTCTCGCTTCAGCAAACATGCTTGATGCGCTGCAAAACCGAGGCAGTCCCAACAACATCCTGAGTCCGTTATTATATTGTAGTAACGTCTTGGTTAAAGCTACTGTTTCAGGGAATTAGTATTTATTTAAGTTGGGATATTTAGTTAGGTAGGAGTCTTAAATGTAAGGTTATACAAATAATTTACGGTGTTACGGACGCCGAATTAAATGACCTTGTATTGTATAGCGTTCATTAGGAACAACTAGACCAAATGTAACTAACTGATTAAGTGTATCGCGAAACGTCTAGTTAATGTAACTGGTGACCGAAAAGCTGGCGGCTTTCTCGCGCAACGCATCAGCATTGCAATTCAGCGAAGACATGCCGCCAGCATCCTCGGTACAATGCCCCGAGGGCCATTTTTAGGTTTAACTTAGTTTTAATTTAATTTAGTTAATGTTAATAATCTTCTTGTAATTTGGTTATGTAAATAAATAAACTGGTAAGTATATAGGTATAGAACATAAGAGTAAATAAAGTTTCATAATCGAAATAGTAAATAATAATAACTCATAAGATCTGGTAAATATCCATTGCTAATGTGACAGTCGACTAGAATCACTCGATAAGTAACAACGTGTAACCTCTCAGTGAAAACAAACAACGTGATTTAGCAAGAAGTCTTTTAATATTAGTATAATACAGTCCACTAAGTATATCTCCAGTCTACAAGGTGTCGTTTTACATCCTCGTCCAATTTCAGGAGGCTGCTATGAAAGACTTATATAATCAAGTAAAATTGTGTGGATTTTAATGTTATTGACAATTAAGTGAAATTGGTAATAAAATTAAATTATTAAGTAGTTATTAGTGACATATATTGATATATTTATTTTTATCGTGGACATTGTTTTAAATTTTGAACTTGTATGAATTTAAATAATATTAACGTAGGTAAGAAATGAGATTGTGTTGAAGAAATGTAATTGTGTTTTTAATTGTTACTATTTAATTATTCGCTTAAATGTACCTTTGTAAAATATTCAGTCACAATGGAAGTTGTTATTGAATAAATAAATGAAAATGAAATGAATGAATTACGATACCTGCTCAATAATTAATAGATACTTGTTTTTTTAGTTATTTAAGTTTGACAGTATTTTAGAATACAACACTTTCACAGAACAGAATCACCCCGTTGCGTATGCGGTAGTGTGTGTGTAAAAGGGCAGTTACAGTGCGGGATCACACGGGCCGCGTTTTAACATGCGTGTCCCCCACATGCCAATTTCCGAAAATTAGAAAAACAAAAAAAAATACCTACTTATTTTATTATTGATTCGTGTCAAGAATCATTAGCATAGTTACCTCCTTGAATTTGACGAGGATGCAAAACGAAAACTTGTATAGTAAAGTCCAGTAAAGTTCTGGACCAATACATACGGGTATCAATTAAGAATACGGGTATCAATTAAGGATAAATCTACGCAGACTACAAAAAAACAAATTCGTATAAAAATAGCCACCTTATCGTCAAGCACTTTCAAAATTACTGAGCGAAATCAATAAACCCAAAATGTGCCAATACAGAAAGGTTAATATAACACCATTTATTCTCTTCCCAACCATGACTAAACAAAACTAATCACATCATATAACATATCCCAATTCCATTACTTACACCAATATCCAGAAATATGACCTTCATAAACCCAATCAAAAACAAACTCGGGAATTCGCGCAATTTCTTACAATCCAGTATCGGATAACAATGACCATAATTCACGTTTACGCGTGATGTCCACGATGGGCAAGCCGGCTTCGGCTTTCGGCTTTCGTCATGATTTACGACCGGTCAGAAGATTGTGGGCAGAGAAATAAATCTAGAGATATTAATACCCTTCGGTCGATAGAGGTTAGGAAGAAAATTATGAATCGTCTCGTGTCGCCTTTGATTCTTCTGGTGTGAATGATTGACAGAGGAGTGGTGGAGTTGAGATTGAATTTTTATTTGGGAAATATTTAACTGATCTTCTAGAAACCTTCTAATGACTAGCAGTTCTGCGTACAGTAGACCTCGCGAGCACAAACTTTTTTGCAAAAATTAATATACCACTAAAGTTATTTAAAACGGGATATTAAGAACTTTTTCAATAAAATAACGTAATATTACGTGTGTGGCGATTCGGGCATTGTTTTCAGAGCCCGTGATATTACGGTGTCGGCGCTTAAAGGGTTAACCATGTTTTTTGTTTTTGAAACTATTATAACTATTATACTAACTCTATTATGCACCGCACAGTAATGATGTTATCGTCAGTTATCGCTGTTGCAGGACGTCCCTCACGCACCTGCGTGAGTCATTGAACCAGTTGTAAACAGTGGCACGCGATCGAGCTTCATCATGAAAAGCTAATTGAAGTCTATCATAGCTTTGTTGTTGACTAAGTTTTAACAAAAGTAAATAAATCACATAACGAAACTTTTCTCGCGTTAAATTCATTTTGACGCGCTACACGCACTTTTTTTACCGCCAATTTATAAAAATAAATGACAGACGAATCTAGAGACCTGACCAAGGAAGAGGCCATACACATCAAGACCAAACTTGAGAGCCTTATGCTGGACACGGACTCCACATCGCAGCTCCCTGCCTTCCGCGGCTACCCTCGGGTAGCGGAAGGCACCGTGCAGTTGTGGTGTGAGGACGACCATGCTCTGACCTGGCTGACTCAGAACGTGCCCCGTATACAACTCCCAGACACCGACCTTACCCTAACGGTAATGAAACAGACCGACGTGCCGACCCGTGCCCGAGCCTCACTCTTCGTCCCACGCTACAAGGGGGACATTGCCCGGCTCCAAAGTATTCTGATTCGTCAGAATACTTGGTACGACATAGGCAAGTGGTCGCTGCAAAGGGCAACTACCGTCGGTGGCGACAACTATGGGACATATTTGACCCTAGGTGTACCACCGGAGGAAGTTGAGAAGGTCCTAGCCCGGGAGCGTCGGATATCGTACCTGCTTGGGTCGATATACGTACGCTTCTGGCCCACGACCCAACCCCCTGACACCGCGACCCAACCCCCTGCCACACTGACCGAAACAACGACGGACCTGACTGTGACGATACCGACGTCAACAGACACACTGGACACGGACATGGACAGATTGGAGGAGGTCATGGCCCGAGCGGCAATGGCCGACGAAGACGAAGCCATACCGCCAACATCGCCCGGCTGGAACGAGCAACTGTTAGCCTCGTCACCGGGCGGTCAACACGACGACCAGCATAGGGCGGAGGGAGCGGAGGGATTGTCCGATGGATCCATCTCCGACTAACTCCACCCCACCGTCGCCATCGCCCCCCCTCAACATCATACAGACAAACCTCCAGCATAGCCAGACTGCCACGGCTAGTTTACGCAGGGCGCTGGAGGTAACACCCCGAACCATCGCACTGATCCAAGAGCCTTGGATCAGGAATAATAAAATATGTGGCCTCGGTAACATCGGAGGTAAGCTGATCCTGAACACACACAGCGCAGACAAGCCAAGAACCTGCGTCTACATACCCAAAGGAATTCCTATCACACCACTTACTCAATTCTGTTCCAGAGACTTAACAGCTGTCAAGCTCCACAGCGATGGTAGCGCTCCAGATGTTGTACTGGCCTCGGTGTACATGCCAGGCGAGGACGCAAACTGTCCTCCAAAGGAGATGGCCGACCTAGTGCAGCACTGTGAGCGCGCCAAACTGGAGCTGATAATCTGCACCGATTCGAACGCTCACCACCCTCTATGGGGCAGCGACGCACCGAATTCCAGAGGAGAGGTATTATCCACCTATTTATTTTCTACTAATCTTAACATCATTAACCGCGGCTCTGAACCCACTTGGGTCACAGTCCGAGGACAAACGATCATAGACTTAACACTTGCTACAGAAAACGCGACTAACTTTATTATGAACTGGCACGTATCGGACGAGCCATCTTGCTCGGACCATAGGAGGATACGCTTCACAATAACTACCAATACAAAGAAACCAACACCAAGGCGGAACCCGCGGCGCACCGATGTACCCGGGTTTAAACGTCTACTAGCCTCTCTATTAGATAGACACCTATCACAGGTAACTATAAGAGACCAAACGCAACTGGAATACACCGTGACAAAGTTATCAGAATATATAACCGAAGCATACCATGCATGCTGCAAACTAAGAGCGCCAAAAACCAAGGGCGAGAGGAACCCCTGGTGGAACGCAGAACTTAGTAAACTCAGAGATGCATTGCGGAAACAATTCAACAGAGCCAAAAACACCAGACTCCCGGACGACTGGGAACTATACAAAGAAACCCAATATGCATACAAAAAACAGATTAGAACCGCCAGGAGATCTGCTTGGCGGAAATTCTGTGAATCCATAGAGACAAATAACGAAGCCGCTAGGGTAAGGAAGATCCTGGCAGCAGACCAGGACCGAACTCTTGGCGCGCTGAAAAAGCCTGATAATTCATACACACTAACCGACCAGGACACCAGTAAGGTCCTTCTCGAAACCCACTTCCCAGACTGTAGACTCCTGGAGGATGGGAGGTGGGAGGCTGAACCAGAATGGACCCCAACGGATCAGGACTGGTCCACAGCCCGCAACATAATAACAGAAGACCGGTTAAGGTGGGCTATTGACACCTTTCAGCCGTACAAGTCCGCAGGGCTGGATGGCATTTTCCCAGCCCTGCTGCAGTGGGGGGTAAATCATCTGGTGCCATTGCTGACGGAGATTTATCGAGCCTGCATGGCACTCAGGTACATACCCCTCGCGTGGCGCGAGGTGAAAGTCATTTTCATACCGAAACCTGGCAAAACCGACTATACACAACCCAAAGCTTATAGGCCTATAAGCCTCACATCCTTTCTACTGAAGACCCTCGAGAGACTTTGCGATAGACACATTCGAGACGGACCACTTCGAGCCAAACCCCTCCATAAACAACAGCATGCGTATACCACAGGCAGATCAACAGAATCCGCGCTGCACAGCGTGGTTTCCAAAATCGAATGCGCAGTGGATCACAAATGCTCAGCACTGGCCGCCTTCATTGACATCGAAGGCGCCTTTGACAAAACGATGTTCAAAAGTATCAACACGGCCCTTGACAGGCACAGCATAGACCAGACCATAAGTGGCTGGATCTCAAATATGCTTAAACTGAGAGCGGTACAAGTCACAGTGAACGACACCACCAGGGCCATAGTGGCGAAGGGCTGCCCACAAGGTGGCGTCCTCTCGCCACTCTTATGGAACCTGGTTGTCGACAGTCTTATCAAAACACTCAACGATAAAGGTTACTTCACCGTAGGCTACGCGGATGACTTAACCATAATAATAAACGGCACCCACGAGAATACCCTGTGCAACCTTATGCGCCAAGCCTTAAAAATAGTAGAGGTTTGGTGCAATAAGCACCAACTATCAGTAAACCCTACAAAAACCGAATTGGTTCTTTTCACAAAGAAGAGGAAATTGCCGCTACTACAGCTACCACGATTCTTTGGAACCACCCTAAGCCTATCAACTGAAACCAAATACCTGGGCATTTTCTTGGACAAACAGTTGAATTGGGCAAAACACACCAACTACATCATTACAAAAGCCAGCATATCACTGTGGCAGTGCAAAAGACTGCTCGGCAGGAACTGGGGAATTAACCCCAAGATTACCCACTGGCTATTCACCACGGTCATCCGGCCAACTATCACATACGGCTCACTAGTCTGGTGGCCCAGGACAGACCTGAGCACAGCCCAAAAAGATCTCGAAAAACTGCAACGGTTTGCTTGTGTAGCAATCACAGGCTGTATGAGAACTACGCCCACCGCCGCCCTACAGGCGATGCTTGGATTGCCGCCTCTGCACCTCATCGTGCGAGAGGAGGCAGCACTGGCCGCCTTTAGGCTTAACATAACAGGGACCCTGAGCAAAGACTCTAGAGTCAAGCACATACGCATAAGGGAGGATGCGATCAAACGAAGACCGATGATGGCATCACCCTGCGACAGAGCCCCAAAACTACACTGTTTCCAAAAGCACTACAACATAATACTCACAGAAGAACGGTGCGACTATTCAGGCCCGCATGAGGTAAGAGTATACACCGATGGATCAAAGACCAACTCCGGAACCGGAGCTGGCGTTTTCTCACACGACCTTAACATAGATATATCCTGTCCGCTGGGAATGTTCAACACCGTCTACCAGGCGGAATGTGTGGGCATTATACAAGCGGCGTATGCCATAGAAGCCAGGAGAGTTACTGACACTCATGTACGTATACTCTCCGACAGCGCCTCAGTTCTCCAATCCCTAGGGAAGAAACATAATACCTCGAGATTAACACAAGAATGTCACAATGCGCTAGAACGTATAACGGTATTGAACCGCAACACAGTGACACTGCAATGGATAAAAGGACACAGTGGATCCCTGGGCAATGACGCAGCTGACGAACTAGCCAGGAAAGCATCCGGCACGTCAGTCTGCGGACCAGAGCCAATCGTGCCCATCCCCTTCAACCAACTACGCAGGTGGCTACAGGAGCTCACCCACACACAAGCGGAGAGCTGGTGGTCCTCGGTACAGGGGTGCAGACAGTCCAGGGAGGCTATGCCATCCTTGGATGGCAAGTTAACCAGGCGCCTGTTACGCCTGAACAGGACCGGCCTGCGCCTGTTGACGGGGACCATCACGGGCCACTGCTCGCTAAACAAACACTTCCACACAATAGGCATAACGGACAGCCCTCTGTGCAGGGCTTGCATGGAGGCAGAGGAAACCGTTGCGCATGTGCTCTTCGAATGCACAGCCGTCACCCACATTAGAACAGAAACCCTCGGGGCACCTAGATCCTACACAGAGGTTCTAAACAGACCAGGAGATGTTATCAACTTCTGGAGGGAGGTGGGCTGGTTGGAATAACCACCAAAAAACGGCCGCCATGGCCCACGCACAATGGTCCACTTGAAGGACTAAGTGCGGAAACCAAACCCTCTAACATAACATAACATAACATATGACAGACGAATTCGATATGCATCATCAGGTTACCAAAGAGTTCTAAATTCGAAATTTAAATTAATTGTTCATTGGATTTGTTCTAGGTTGTATCTTGATCAAAATGTGATTCGTGACTATAACATAATTAACGTCATGATTTCATGAAAAAGTCATTTAATGGGATAAATCTAACTTAGAGAGTGGTATAAATGATTCTAATGATAATAATTCTGTAAATACATATCTGGGGGGCAACCATCACCTCTTATAGCAGTATTATAATAATATTACTTCACAGTGGGAAAGAGATGGAGCTGTACAGGACTTATAGCTCCATCTCTTTCGCACGCTGAAGTAATATTGAAATAATACTGCTTTAAGAGGTGATGGTTGGCTCCCTGGTATAGTTGCGAATTACATTTTGATCAAAATACAATCTGGCACGGACCTGCAAATTGCAAATAATCGTAAGAAAATTTGGATTTTGCGGCTACAGCAATAAACGTCTAAAATTAAGCAGACGTTAATCGTTACTTAATCTTATGCAACTTTTGTAAATATATCCCACAATAATACACCAGGAATATGACACATAATTATCTAACTATTTAGGACCAGCTTTCAGCCTAATTAAATGCGAATACATCTGTTAAAATCAGTATTTTATACCAAAACAACTGTCATCAGATAAATGGCCATTTCGTTGTAATAATCAACACAAACAGAAGCATATAATAAATATTCACTTATTCGTAAACCATAAGCCAAGTGCTATTACAATATTGGCGCTGCGCTTGGCCAACCTTTATGACCAAGATTAATGTGAACTTACGGACATAATAATATTTAGCTTGTGGACAGTTATCGCAAATATCATTGACCTGATTCATCTATTGTCGACGTTATTTGGATTTAACTTGAGTTCAACTATGCTGGTTCCAATTTATTGTTACAGTGTCGCCATTTTTAAATTGTGGGTTGAAAAATTTTGAAGTGATTGTAGTGTGACCAATATCGACGGATCAGTATATTAGGTACATTTAATACTTTCATTAGTGAACATGAAAGACACGAAAAATATACTTTTATACCTAACATTTACAAAGAATGAATGATTTGTACCCAATTTTCATCGTTCCACGTTTTCGTAGTCAAAATAAAGCTTCGCAATCCACTTTACACCAAAATCACAACAATCTAAAAACTAATCCAACTTCCCTACACCTCTAACAAAATTAAATTCTTACTCAAAAAAATCTATTGCACCCCAAGCTCCTCACATAAGAGGCCCCCGTGAGATATTGCTGAAAGATATATCATGGCTCCATTTTCAATTGGACCCGAAAAAGACCTGACCTCATTAACCCTGTACCATATGTGGGGAATGCTGGGAATAAAAAAGTTCCAATTGACCGGCTTCGTCGTAAAAACATGATGTCTAAATGTAGTGGAAATTGGGGGAATTGGGTACTTTGTTTTGTTTGGAAGATTCAGAGGATAGAAGAGATCACCCCATGAAATTAGAGAGTATCAATTAGTGTCGGTTATTTCGTATGTGTAAACAACCGACCCACTTGACCCGTTTCATTACCCAGATATGATCCGGTTGATTTATCTGGCCAATAGTTTCCTTTAGTGACAGTGCCTTTCGGGAAACTTTAAAATAGGTCGTCAATGTCAGAACGATTTGTTAATAAGAGTATATATTAATAATAAGCAAAGATGGCTATCGCTAGCCAATGAAAGTCCACGAAAAGACTAGCTGGTAATGAAGTGACAGCGAGGTAAGTGGGTTATGTCTGCCTGCAACCAATCAATGTTTGATGAAAATTAAGTAAAACCAATCACTGTGATTGCCGAACGCAATAGTGATCGTGATTATACTCAGGAAGAAGAGAAGGGGGAAGGGATCAATATTATTAATTGATTATGCAATGTAAGTGCTGCAATCAATACTCCTGCAGTGACCTTTTACGACACTTATAAGATAAGGGTTGGTACCCACTTTTAACCCAGTTGACCCCTTGAAAGGACATTATCGGCACTATATTCTATAAATGAATTCTAGCCCTAATGACTTTTTGATCACAGCAATTAACAGCAGGCTATCAGCATTGAATATAAACCAAAGAAGGGACTCTAATTTATTTAATACACGAGGTGCTGAATACTAAATTGATTCATTTATAAACTAATTCGTATTTCATTGAATCGGAAATGGTTCGCAGAATAGGTATTTTTAGTTGTAAATTAGGCTTTTATGTGGTGATCTTAAAACTGTTATTAATACTTAGCTGGTGGTTTTCTGTTGTGTATGGTTACACTCGTAAATAGTCGACTGACCGTTGTTAACAGTTACTTATCACAATAGCTTTTGTATTTTCGAGGAAATAAAAAAAAAATTCAGCACACACCGAATCTGTACTACAGATTCGGTATGTGCTGAAAAAAGGATTTTGTCTTTAGTGCCCCTGCACTTTGTACTTGTTTGTGATAACAGCATATATGGAAACAGATACGAAGCCATAAAATTGAATTATATTATATAATCAGCCTATAATGTTCCCACTGCTGGGACACAGGCCTCCTCTCTGTGAAAAGGAGTGGGCCGTAATACACCAAGAGGGCCCAGTGCGGGCTGATAGATGTCACATGTCTTCAAATTTTTGGTTCTAGGACATGCCGGTTTCCTCACGATGTTTTCCTTCACCGTTTTGAGAGCAGTATTAATGAAATAATTTACAAAAAGTAAAGCGCCTGCCTGGGTTCGAACCTAAGTCGCGGCCGTTAATTGGGCCACCGCTGCTTCTATTATATTATAATCAGTTATTTTATGTAATAAATGATACAAATTACAATCACTCTTGGCGTAATGAATGTAGGATATATTTTTCATAAGGATCATATTTTCATCCCAAAATGATTTAACAGACTTTCTTGTTCAGTATAAACATTTAAAAGCTGGTAAAAGTAAAGTAAGTTTATTAATATGTTAGTGCATCAGCTGTTTTTTGTAGCCCCTGGTACTGGCTAACCTAGGATGCGTACATGACTACCTAGGTTATCACTGTTGCAATATTCGAAAACGTCGGTTGTAAACGTGAAATCTGACCAAGAGTATGTCTGGACTTTAAAAGAGACTTTGACCCCTGAGTTTGTTTCGCCATTTCTTCTCAGGGGTAGTCAGATAAGTAATGTCGACTCCATCTAGCTTATTTTTTTTTTTAATATGTCGTGTAATAGTGATTTTGATATCCTATTTACAGAATAAACAATTTCATTTCTTTTCAAATAAATTCTACAATTAAAAAATTGATGTAATCATCAACTTTTTTATTTTTATACATTAATTGCACTGAAAATTCGCGAGGAAATCATCGGATGGTGTTAAAAATTTAAACGATAATATTTGAATAATAGTTTGTGAATTATCTTTTGAATTTTTTTAGAAGGTCTGTATTAATTACGATAAATATTAGTCCGTCAATTTAAAATGATTTGTTGTGATTATAGTGTGCATTTAAAAATAAAAATTAAAGTAGTTTTTCCCAACATATTATTATATTATAATCATGTTGTTTTATATTAAATATCTATCTCAAAAGCAATATTTGTTTTATTTTAAAGTCAAGTCGTATAAAATGTCTTATACATTTAAAGTGGGAAATATTATACATTTTAAAAGACGTTTTTGGCTTAGACTGTACACAAATACGTCAGATTTTTACGGTCGAGCGAGTTGACGACAACAAAATTAGGTAAAATCGGATGGTGCCAATTCGCGCGCATGCGCGGTTTTCACACTCTCCGGTTGAAAAACAAGTCATTTCGGGTTAAGTAAATGGGATATCATTTCTATTGTTACATTTTTCTACCGTAAGCATAGTATAATCAGCCTTTAAAGTTCAAACGGGCCTCCTCTGTGGAAGGTTCTAACTTCGGTTCATTTTCATTATTTTCATTTCTCGATAAAAATCATAGATTGTTCTAGAAAATCTGATTGCTAGGAGACGACTGACTACTCAGAGTGAACAAAGCGAATCCCAGTTTTTTCTGAAAAAGTCAATATCAAACTAATGAAAAGGCACTTGTACAATCATAAACGAGCCTCGTATTTGAAAAAAATCCAGATGGATTCCTTAGAAATAGGGTAGAATAATTTAGGATTCAGGTTATCAAAATGAATTCAAATTGGGTTAGCTACTGTTTGAACGTACTGTTTCAATATAACCTATCTTTATATTATTAAAGTCTAAAACAAAGCAAAAACCAAAATGAGGACATGTTATAGCCATATTCTTTAAAATTGGAATATTTAAGTAAGTCTTAAAATCACGCCTTATGAATAACCGCTAAAGTAAAAAACTTTTGTAAAAAATAAACCCACGATAGAACTCATAAAATAATGTTATTAAAACATTGTATTGAACATCAAAGATAAACGCTACGGCGTAGCTTCGTAGCCTCGTAGCAATACTCGTAGCCGCGTAGCAGAAAACGGTAATCCGTAGCAGTTCGCTTAACTGTTTACTTATTAAACAGTTAAACGAAATGCTACGGAATACCGTACAGACTGTAATTGCAGATTGGTATTGAATATTGACTGTCAGCATTTAAAACTGCATTTTACAAATTTTATTTGCAATACAATAATGGCGGTAGTGCCTCCGCCAAGACGACCCAAGCGAAGCGCAAGGCACACACACAACTTCACAAACTCTCTACATTAGTCAAAATATGTGCTTGGCCGTTTCGTTACTACAAGAACTATTGTATAACAGAAAAGTAATTAACAATGAATACATTTTCCACCTTACGCCCATGTGAATGTAGCGAAATGGCCAAACCACATATTGTGACTATGGTGTAGAGTTTATGAAGTTAGGGCATGTAGAGTTAGAAGCTTGGCTCTACATGAGCTTTGATAAATTTTTGACAGTGCGAGCCATGTGGTCTTGGCAACATTTTACATGAAAATGTTTTTGGTGGGATAATAATTACCAGCCTATTATTGTCTCATTGCAGCGCAAAGTCCTTCTCATACAGAGAATTGATCACGACGCTTGCTCAAGATGGGTTGGCGATTTCAGACTTACGAGTATATTGCCTATAAGTGCACCACCTGCTTGCACCTGTAATTAAAAATAGTTTAGTTTTAGTCAATTATTAGGCACTATTATTGTATAGAATATTTGCAGTAGCAATTTAATTAAATAATTAATTAATTAATTAATTAATTATTAATTCATTCATTATTATTAATTAATTCATTATTATTAATAAGTCACAGTCAGTAGGGTTCCGTAGTAAACAAGTAACCCTTACAGTTTCGCCATCTCCGTCTGTCTGTCTGTCCCCGCTGTAGCTCAGAGACGCTTAGTACCCCCCCCTCCCCCTGCCAGCTAAATGGTTGGTTATGGAAATGTGAAAACATTAATGGCAGTAGTACATATAATTAAATTAAAAGGAAAACTATCACAGCTAAGTGGGCTTTACAAGTTAACGAGTAATAGTCGAGCAACTTAAATTTTCAGTTGGAGAATTGATTGTGGCATATATCGATGCATGGGAAAATATGTTTTTCAATTAGGCACTGCGCTAACTAGATCAAGTTTCCAGTGTTAAAAAAACTCTCCTCTTCTCACAGAAAATAAATCAACTAATTACTTATTTCCGTCCCCTGCACAATACAGAAACTGAGCCATGCAGTATAATGTTTTCAGTCCAACAGAACTCACAAACAGGAAAACAAAGTTAGTTTGAGTCAGAAACTCAGGCCAAGTTTGTGTGTTCTCACCACAATATCGTCCACTATCGACCGAAGTTGATCCCGGAATTAAAAGACAACAAAGTGAGCTTAACTTGGCAAGCGAAGTAGTAAAAGTGCAGTGTTGACTTGAACTAGGATTGGAAATGTATGGGATTTGAATTGAATTCGATTTTAAAGCTTACGTGGTTGTTTGTGTCTCAAATGTTGTAAGCGGTTGCCAAGTATTAGGACAGGGATTTTTCTTCTTGAAAAAAATATGAGAGTAGAATTAATAAATGACTATTCCTGTCGACCCAAACAAAGCAAGTGGTTCCGACTTGCTTGCCCTCTGGCTTCTGTTTTTAGGGTTCCGTACCTCAAAAGGAAAAAATGGAACCCTAATAGGATCACTTTGTTGTCCGTCTGTCTGTTAAGACCCTTTATCTCGGGAACGCGTAAAGGTATCGAGTTGAAAATAAAATCATATAACTACTCAAGTCTACAATCTCTTGAAGCTGTGAAAAATCAAACTTCTAAGTTAACGTAAAAAAATATACGGCCGTTTATGCCGCAAAAAACGTATATTTGGACACTCTCAAGGGAATCAAAATTTATAGGGTATTTTCCGTTGATCTTGATTTATGAAATTTGGCAAGCAATATCGTCTTATACTCCATAGGGGAAAACCTGAAAACTATATATTAGTAATTAAATCATAAAAATATGGTCTTTATTCAAAAGTACGTAATCAATCGTCGAGGTTAAGCAACAGTATACGCGGTCATAATTCTATTTATAATGTGTACCTACTAATTTGTACGGAACCCCTAGGTGGGCGAGACCGACTCGCACCTATCCGGTTCTTCCAACCATTATCACTATTCTGCCCTTATCCCAATTTATTTGGGGTCGGCGCATCATGTCTTGTGTTCTTCCATATTACTCTATTAGTCGTCATCAGTCCCTCCCTTTCTAGGCATATCATCTTTCATACAGTCCATCCTTCGTTTCTATGGTCTTCCCCTACTCATATAGCCATCCACATTCATACTCAAAACTTTCATGACGACCTGGCCTCATTCCTCCGCATCACATGCTCAAAACATGACAACCTATTTCCAAACAACTTTTTAGTCACCGGTGTCACATTCAGACTTCCTCTTATATACTTATTTCTTAGTCTATCCATTCGCGTAACACCACGCATCCCTATCCTGCTGTTTCCATTATTAAAATTAGTTTTAAATCAAACACAAATTTTATTCCTTCCTCTGTGGGCCGAGTGGCTATCGCTTTCAGAGCGTTTCGTATTTCTACAACGACTTTAATAGGATTGACTTTAACTTCCGGTAGCTAAAGTAAATTCAATATATTTTTGACTTTGCATCATTGGCATCGCTGATAGAATGTCACTTTTTCTAGGACTTCAGGAGTGTAGGAGCGCTGACACATCGTTTTGTATTCTAGATTCGCGCAGCGCCCGGCGACACCAGTTCGCCCGTAACCGCCGTAAACTATAGACGCGCTCTTAAACCGATAAGCTACTCCTTTGTAATATTTCGTAACAAGTTTAATAAGTAAAGTTACCACAGAGTCTTGGCAGCATTTCATTTTTCTCCGTACACACAACCCAAAGACATTATATACACGCACACAAAAGAAGTATCAAAAGGTTGCAGAGCGCAACTCTTGAGTTAGATTTACAGATAACTTAAGTAACTTAAGTCATAGTCATCCATAGTTTCATTTAAGCATAACCTTACAGCGTCATTTATTTACACTTCAAAGTCTCAAGCATCTAGCACTGGCTCTTGTATTAGGAATTGCTGAATAACAAGAGCCAGACCTCTAAATTTACAGGGAATATATTATACAAGGTGACTTATAATTTTACGTATTCCTTCCAGGGCTATAAAGTCTAGGCAAAACTTCATAGGATTCGAGAAACGCTTATTTTTATGTATTTTTGAAAATTCCCATAATTTGTCACTAAATAGCACTTTTCTCTAAACTTTGAAATTGAATAGCCTATCGATTGGGTACCTAATACTTGAAAAAAAACTTTCACTGTAATCAAATTTTCTGAAACATCAAACAGTTAACAGTTAAAGGAAGAAGTTAACTAACCATTTTGAATCACCGCTGATCTGTGTTATCCGGAAACTTGTTTACGTACTTTGACAGCTGAGTTCGTGTATCGAACTAGCACTTGTTCATATTTGTCACCTACCCTCAAAACATTATAATCGATGCCCAATTTTTTATAATACGTCCAATATTTAGTTTATCTTTGTGATATGTCTAGTTTTAATTATTCTCATGTAAGTGAATTGTAATTCTTATAAGAATCAATTATCACAAAGCCCATTTTCAAAAATCATCTACGTACATGAACTTTGACATCAGTTGTCTCAAAATTTTCCTGATGGGTTAATTAAGCATACAAATTACGGTGAAGACATCATCATTTAATCAGCTATTTAACGAAATACAAAATTTAAAAGAATGTTTAGAGGTGCCCTTGAAGCAGTTAATAATGATGGCAAAGGTAGAATTTGCAAATAGTTGTTTTTTTTTTGTGATTTTCAAATGAATTAAATGGTTCACGTCGTCTCACTACCTTCTTACCACACAGCAATCCTTCCTACGTTAGGTTGCCAGATCGATGCGTCCAAGTCGCAAGTTGAGACACCACTTTTGAGTGGTTAATAATTGTTACTCATTATTTTTTTATTATCTACAAGAAAGAACTAAGTTCTTCTTTTAATACAAATAAATACTTTCTCTTTTATTGCATCAAGACAAAAACCTGTAAATCTCCCATAATCTAATTAGGCAGTTGAGTACCTACCTAACAGGTACTTATTTACCTAACAAAGTATTTTCTTAGCCCCTATTTTGTTAACAGTATTATATGCGTAAATCTTCTTAAAACGAGTCTGACTACCGTTAGCTTGATAAATCTTTGTGTTTGTTTTTTTCTTACGATATATTACTGGAGTTAAACCAACCAGTATTTATTGGATATATGTATTGTGGGCATTTATAGCTATTTAGGGGACGTTTGACAAATCATGCTACAGGATTAATTTATATTATTTATATTGTTATTTTACTTTCACTAGGTACAGTCAGCCCCAAAAAGATGTACCCACGGACAAGGAACCATTTCATTGTTAACAACCTTTGTTCCATAACATTGTATCCACGTTATAGGTACAAAACATCGTATACAATTTATTTTACCAAAACAAAGTAAACTTTCTATCCCAAAACATCTACACAGCCTTTGACCAAACAATGTACACAGTGATAGTTCCAAAACATGGTAAACAAGACGGACAACGTCATACGACTTCTATCGAATGACACGTCTAACTTCGTTTAATAGAAGAACAAGAATTTTATTTTTGCCCTTTTCATTTCATGCATGACGTCACTGTCGTGAATTTGTTTTTAGACTTGATTTGAAATAATAGGTAAATCATGAATGCTCAAAACGAATGTTGCTTAGGCTTTTTAAGGTGGTCACTCACCGGGTATTCGTGTATAATTAACATTCCGTGACATTAAAATTTGTTTACCTAGTTATTGTATACTAGATTACATTGTTTTGTTCTTAGGGTGTATAGATATTTTGGGACTTAACTTTTACTTTGTCTTGGTAAAAAAAATTGTATACTATGTTTTGTACCTGTACGGTGGATACAATATTATGGAACAATGGTTGTAGACGATGAAATGGCTCTTTGACTGACTGTACTAGTGTCGTGGGTCTAGTGGTCATAAGCTCTACTCCTAAGCATGACGACTATGAGTAATACTAGAAATAAAATATTAAAAGACTAGCTTGCAACAGTGATTTGAGTAACTTGCATAGGTATACCGGCTATTCATAGATCACTTAAATAAAACATAAACAACAGTTTATTACTTTCAGGAAATCGTTAAAAACAATTCTAAATGGAAAGCAAATTACTCTTTTTAAACGTCGTAATGTTGTTTATAATCTCTTTTAATTAACTTGGAAATAAAAACGTAGTTATTAGGTGTTTTGTGACTTTGATTGGTATTGTTAGTAAAATTGGTCAGTGGGGTCAAGGCCACTATGAGAACTTATCATCATCATCAGCCTAGTGCTGGCCACTGGTGGAGAAACGCACCTCCAATCACCCGCCATTTAACCAGCTGTCTTACTACCAACCACTTTTTTTTTTTTTGTGTGGGAAATCATCAAATAACTTCTCCCACTCTGGGCGGAGCGGGAGGGTGTGTCAGACTCTTACTGACTAAAACCCACCCGTGTTCCTTCCGTTGCCTGTGTTGCAGGGGCCTCGGTGACCCATTAGTACCTTCCCGCGACCCCGGCAGGCATCGGCCCTAGTGGACCCCTACATTGTGCTGACGATATCTCTTTGAGGCGCGCGTGGAATACGACGCGCCGTCGACCCGGGCCTGGTCCTTACTGGACGGTGAGCTACCCATTGCTCACCGTCCGCAAGCCCGCGCCTACGGTGGCCGGAAATCCACCCGGGATTCCCGATGCCCAGGGCGTCTCCTGCGGCGGCTAGGGGCGAGAGGGCGCGAAACTTGTCTTTCCCTCAACCGTCCCGCCTCCTCCTTCGCAAGCATTACTGCTTCGCAGAAGGAGGTGACGGCTGCCCATGCCCTCTCGCTCCGTACCATAGCCTGAACCAGGGCCGGACGCGAGAGATCTCTGCCGCCGATCGCCTCTACGAGGACACGGCGGTGCTCTGCCCAAGCCAGGCAGACCTCCACCGTATGCTCCACTGTGTCCTCCGGGCGATCCACACAGTGGTGACACCCGGGCGTTTCCTCCCACCTTATCTGACACAGGAACCTCCCGAAGCTGCCGTGTCCGGTGAGGACCTGCGTCAGGCGGAAGGTGAGGACGCCGTGGCGCCTCTCTAGCCACTCCTCAAAGAAGGGACTTATTGCCGCAATCGTGGCGTGCCCAGCACTGGGTTGTGACAACCGTAACTACCAACGACTACCTGTCCTTTTAAAGGCTCCCGCGACGCGACAACGCGATGCGACACTACGAGAATTTCTATGAAAACTGCATGAAAAGTATCACACTCCGCATCGCGCTGCCTGTCCGCACCCGCGATATCGCGCCAGTCTGCACGAGCCTTAACTCACGAACATGTCATGGGAGCTATTTATTTCATAATTCTTTAGTAGGGCCAGTGAAAAGCCTACTCCAAGATTCCTCGTCATACAGACCTGGAACAGCCCCAGAAAAGCGCGTCTGTCACAACCTTTCCTACTCACGAAAGTAGATCTTTTCATTCCGCGACTGCAAATATAATGTTCAGATACAACACTTTGG
Organism: Atethmia centrago; assembly: GCA_905333075.3. Taxonomy (NCBI): domain Eukaryota; kingdom Metazoa; phylum Arthropoda; class Insecta; order Lepidoptera; family Noctuidae; genus Atethmia; species Atethmia centrago. The sequence continues at coordinate 25,757,951 of HG995382.1, read as the reverse complement.
TATCACACAGTCGACACTCGCTTCGTCTGGCGTGTTGCCAAATGTTTGTAACGTAAACTAGGTAGGTGCTCATGTTTTATGTCACGATCCTAGTTGGTTATTACATTTTCATAAAGGAGCTAATGTACTCGTACCTTCTTCATCGTTTTCTGACAAACTCGAGAACCTGTGTACAATATTTTAGGGTCGGGTAAACGCCATTGGCCATAAAAAAACGCGTGGCGCTCACGCCGCGCTGCCGTTCGGTTTCAAAGGAAATATTTATTTTTAGTAACGAAAATTATGAATATTTGAAAAACTACAGTTATAATTATAGATACTAAAATAGTCTGTTCATACAAAAAAAAACTTGAAATATATTAAGTAGTTTAAAAGTAATATCGTTTTTTTATACTTTGGGAAGACATTACTTCCTGAATTTATTTTATGAAGTATTTAACTATAATACATAAATATTCAAATAAAAAAATGATGTTTACGCGTTTTAGTTCAATATACATTTTTTGCATAACTTACTGGCATTACTTGAAGGCGTAATCCCAGATTTAAAAGTCACTAAAATCATATATCTGTGCCTTAAGTAAAACCTTTTGTTGATTTTAAAAATAAATATAAATGTGGATTGTTAATTGATTGAGACCTTCGACTTCAAATATTTTAGCTTGATGAAATTTTGGATCATTATTAGCCTTTCGTTCAATTATTCAAATGACAGGATTACTTTTAATGAAGAAGGTATAATAGTGTAGGTATTGAAATGAAAACGCCTTGTCAGTACGAATATTTCTGTATTTATATTCACATACAAACTTGGTATATAGCAATATTTTCCTATAGATTCCAATATTTTTATTCCTTTAGATTCCGAGGCTCGAAGACAACTAACTTAGCGAATACGCGACACACCAAATATATCATGTTTTCCAATCCGTTCAGTTAAAAAATCAGTTACTTTTACGGTAACTGTCAAATTAGATACTTTTATACTTCATGACTAACCTGATCGAAAAATCATTTGAAGCAAATCACATATGTATTTTCAATTTTATATTTAGTATTTATTATTATTTAAATGTATTTAAAATCACTACTAATCTTATTAATATTATAGAAATCATGACAGTATAGTATTACTCAATCTTAGAAATCATGACAGTATAGTATTACTGATGGAATAGCTACCTGCTAGTTCTACTTCATCATTTTCTGACGAGTATGAGTACCTGTGTACGATATTTTTACCTAGAACATTTTCGGGTATACCATTCACCCGTGTGCGCCCGTGTGCGTATGCCGTAAGCTAAGCTTGCCGCGGTTGATCCGTAGACGGGTGACCATCTTTACATACCAAGACCCCTCCGTGCCCCGGAAAGCACGTTAAGCCTTAGGTCCCGGCTGTCATTTGTAGATCTTTTACAGTTGTTACGGGTCGTCAGAACTCTGAAAGTCTGACAACGAGTCTTACCAAGGGGTATCGTGTTACCTACAGTATTTGGGTTGGGGACGTCAGATAGGCAGTCGCTCCATGTGAAATACTGGTATTCAGCTGCATCCAGTTATACGGAAGCTGACCCCAACATAGTTGGACAAAGGCTAGGCAGATGATGATGACCGTTCAGCCGTGTGAAGCGTCTGATATCAGCCCTTCATTGACCATGTGGTGGTAGCTGAAGGCTGATTCACACCGGAACGGCAGAAGCCGGCAGCGGCCGGCATCAGCCGGCAGCGACGCGACAAGCCGGCAGCGGCTGGCATCGGCCGGCAGCGACGCGACAAGCCGGCAGCGGCTGGCATCGGCCGGCAGCGACGCGACAAGCCGGCAGCGGCTGGCATCGGCAGGCCGCGACGCGTCGCGGGCAGCTGCGAGCAGTACCACTGAAAAGACGCGCGTGGCCGCGCGGCCTCTTCGGGCTTTTCAAGTGATACTGGTTTTTTAATTATGTGGATAAAGTTTAAAATTATTTAATACTGAACGTTGTTTGCTGTTTTCCCGGTGAGAATCGGCCCTAGTTAATTCTTGCGTTTATTCCGAAACACAGAGAAGGTTAAGACAATTAGCATTTAAAAGCTATTACCGAGGTACTTAGCTGTATTCAATTTCTGAGCTCACTCGATCCTCTCAGATGAAATGTATAATCCTTGTGAAATGCATATTTCAAATATCTCTTCTAATAACTTAAACTTACTAAACTGTATCAACGTTGGACGGCTTTGGGTAATTGTCTCTTGAATTGTAACCCTGCAAATACATGTTTCTCATCTCAGTTTTAAATGAAATTATTTGAATCGTAACTACTGAAGTTTGAATTGGTTTTTAACACGAATTTGTATAGTTGTCAGAATCAGGGTTAGATTTGTAGCATTCAATTTAGAGTATTTTTGATTTAGGGTTTATTGATTATTTTAGGTATTATGTACCTTTCTCATGATGAATGTGACCTGAATGAAACTTTGGTGTAGTGTCCTTTGCTGATCACATTTATCTTAATTAAAGAATACACCACGTGGGCCCAGTGAGGGTTGGTAGATGTCACATGTCTTCGAATTTTTGGTTCTAGGACATGCCGGTTTCCTCACGATGTTTTCCTTCACCGTTTTGAGAGCAGTGGTAATGAAATAATTTACACAAAGTAAAGCGCCCGTCTGGGTTCGAACCTACGACCTACAAATCGTAGGTCACGGCCGTTAATACTGGGCCACCACTGCTCCACGTTGAGCTATACGATTACTGACATATGCTTGTACTGTCTGGACAGGTTCACTCAAATCTCTATGGTTCTTTCCTCAAACGACTATTTCAGACACTAATCTACATGATCCTTACATGACCTGACCAAAATTATGTCTGTACTTTGAGCCCTGAGTTTGTTTCGCCATTTCTTCTCAGAGGTAGTCAGATAGGAAATGTCGACTAAATCTTATTAGCTCTAACTTATTTTTCTTTTAATATGACATGTTAAACTGATCCCGATATCCTATTTACAGAATAAACAATTTCATTTTTATGAAAGATGATATGGCTAGAAAGGAGGTGACAACCAATACGAAGACTAATAGAGATATATACATGGAAGAAAAATTGGGATAAGGACATGAGAATTATTATGAGTGATCATAATCAAAACATTCCAAACGGCGTGCGTTTGATCATTAAGTTACTCCACCCCAAGAAAATGCTTTGAAACGTAATAATCAGAAACACAATATCCACTAAAACTGAATTATTCAATCATCCGTTCAGAACCAATCCATTAATTTGTCACAGCAAATTAACGAAATGCCACAAAACAAAACGATAAATCAAATGGAGCAAGATATCAAGCATGTGTCGAATTCCACATTTTATGCTTGGTATAAAACACTGGCAGGATGCCAGCCGCTCTGGCATGCCATTTTATTACCAAATTGGCGCGAGCTTATTGAGATCATTGCTTAACTTTGTGGCACATCCTAGCTCGTATGAGGCTATAAATTTAGAGGGTGTTTCACATGAGTGGAGTTACGGGGTTTGAAGACTTTATTAGAATAGAATAGAAACAGTTTATTTCGGACACCAAATATCCATATAGTGTTAGTAAAATACAAAAAAATAACTTATTGCCTAGTGTTAGTAAAAGTCAACCTCCACACAAACTGCTGTACAATCGGTGAGCCGAAGCTTCCAGCTACAGTTTTCAGTATGCTGTTCCTACTGCCCCTCACACACCTCAGTAGCAACGCAGTTTTCTTGCGTATAATTGCATAGAAGCCGTCGGTGCGGGCTTGCGCAAACATATCCGACGCGCTACAATAACGAGGCAGCCTCAACAACATCCTGAAAGCATTGTTATATTGGATGCGCAGAGCATTCAGCGATCTCTTGGTACAATTGACCCATAGATTGCCCGTGTACAAAATTTGGCAATAAGCCTTGAAAAGTGTTACTTTTACTTTTATTGGTTAGTTTTCTGTGGATCTATCATTAAGTCTGTTGCAGTTTAGAGTACGCTATGGATGTAGCTAGGAAAATTTATAGAGTAAAATCATATATTTAAAATGATCATCATGTACTATCAGACTGATTAAGGCATTCTATTGAACACAGGCGTCTAAGCTAGATAAAAAAAATACTTTGCTACATATACCTAAGCATCCATGGTTTACCATCCAATTCTTCTTTATTTTTGCCCATGTAAAGGTCATGGAGGAGTGGTGTCCCAGTGGTAACGGCCGCGGCTTACGAGTTGTAGGTTATAGGTTCGAACCCGGACAGGCGCTTTACTATGTGTAAATTATTTCATCACCACTGCTCTCAAAACGATGAAGGAAAACATCGTAAGGAAACATCGTAAAAAAATTCGAAGACATGTGACATCTACCAATCCGCACTGGGTGGTGAATTACGGCCCACTCCCTCTTAGAGAGGAGGCCTGTGTTCCAGCAGTGGGAACGTTATAGGCTGATTATCTGTGGTGTATAAAGGTCACATGAATAACTATTCTAAAAACATAATTAAAATTCAAATAACAGAAGTCACAGACACAAAAAAATAATTCCACAGCGACACAAAGCAAAGATTAACAACCCCTAAAACTTTCATCGTATTTGCAATTTTGAAGTACTCAGAACAAAGTACTAGCTCGTACCACCACATAAGTCCAGCTTTAATCTCTTTACGTTGGGAAGGACATGAATATTTATGAAATATTAACGCCACACCACAATAGCTCGTTATCCTTAGTTTTTTAAACTATAATGAAAGTGGCTGGACTGGAACTTTTTGTCATTTTTAGATTAGCATTGTGTCATTTGATATTTCATTAATTTTGTAGTGTCACAGATACCAAGTTATAAGTAAGTTTAATTAGTTTGTTTCATATTTCGGGGTTGTCAATCCCTGCAGATTGCGGTTAGTTTAGTGGTTTTTCAGGACGTAAGTTTTTAATTAGAATCGATTTTGTTTTTTCTAGACGTTCCTCTCACTAGGATTTCTAGTATAGTGAGTGTTATTACAAAAATGTTACAGGCACAAACATTTAAACCCGAAAATCTACCTGCCGGCTATATATTGTACTAAGCGGAAATCGAAAACGCAACCCGTCTCGTCTAAGCGTCAATCACAGCACGACACACCGATCCTGGTACTGAACTATGATTTGTGATCATAAAATGGAACTGTTGGTGTGAAATAACTTCTGTATCAAAGTAATTTCTTTACTCAAGCTTACAAAAAGCTTAGAAAAATGTGATCTTCATTCGAACACTCACACAGATTTACAAATTACTAGCCGGTAGCGCACACGTCGTTGTCGACGGAATGGAATGCTGCCACTTTAAATATTATATTTACGATTATATGAACATTTAGAATTAAGTATTCTGTATTTTCTTTTATTTTTTATTTCTTATTTATATCTCATTGTATGGTGCACCGATTGTCGACATCACCCCACTGCCGGTTGTCACTGAAAACTAGCGCTGTGGCTCTGTCTCGCATAGGGTCGCAGCATTATGCTGAGCGATGGACCTTTTACGTGTATTTAACGCATATTTACCTCCAACTTGTTCTTCTTGTGTTTGTGTTATTCTTTGCGTCATGCTTACTGCAAATAAACGTATTGTCTTTCCTTTTTGTTTTATTTCGTTTCATGTTTTTGGTTCTTTGCTAATTAAATCCAAAACAAGAATGGGAACATTATGAATGAGTGAATTTTAGATTTACCTACATTTATAGAATTTTGATTTACTGCACACCACATTAAACCCGTTGTGTGCTGGTCTCTATTGAATTCAATCCAACAAGTAATTACACTTTACAGTTCAATTGCGTCAAACTGTTAACAAATGGATGATTACGTAGAATTTTACGCTTAATTACCTTTAATATAGTTTTAGTAGTTATGCATCATCTGCCTAGCCTTTTCCGAACTATGTTGGGGTTGGCTTCCTAACCGGATGCAACTGAATACCAGTTTTTTACATGGAGCAACTGCCTATCTGTCCTCCACAGATAGGCAGTTGCTCCTTGTAAAACACAATAGTATGAAAAAAAAAATTATATCGACAAAAATATATAATAAAATAAATACCTTCATATCGACAAAAAAAATATATTTTGCTTTTTTATAGTTAGAAACATTTCAGTTTGAGCATAATCGAAAGTTTGCAACCAATTACTATTTTTATATTTAACCTCTCGTTTAGTAAAACTGTATTAATGGATTTTTTGACTGCATTATACAGTCTCGAGCTTATTGCGTCAAATTGCCTACTACCCGAAACTGTTCTGCAAGGCACACCAAGGCAAACAACTGCACCAAAGCGCTTTTTATTGGTTTTGTCATCCAATGGTAGTAGCGACCGCCTCCGATTGTATATTGACATATTTCAATAGCTTATGTTTATATGCAATTCAACAAGTAATTACATTGAACCATTGGAACTACAATCGGGGTTGAAATACAATCAGCATTTCCGATTAACTAGAATTGAACGTCAAATGCAGGGACAGGTTAAATTATAAATGCTCTGTGGTTTAAAATAAGCCAAAATGTAACTGATAGCTGAATAAATACATTAAAGTTATACAATTTTTTGTAAACATTCAGTATGTTGTTGATTCCGTTCATGTTAAATTTATTTAAAATCATTTCAGTTTTTTTTCGATCCTCTGATCGCAGCAAACGTAATTAGTATATGTTCATGTTTCATAGAATAATTACGTTTGCTGCGATCAGAGGATCGAAAAAAAAACCGGAATGATTTTAAATAAATTTAATTACTGAATTAATATTACAAAATTAATCCTATGAATGATGATTCTAGTTCGAAATAGGACAGTAGCATAATCATTCTTAGAATTTATTGAAGAAACAACAACTTGCGAAATCGATTGACGTCATACTCGTAGGTGCATCAGCGATTATAGAAATTAATAAGTATCGGCGCGGATGCAACATCAGCGATCTTCATATAGTAGCGCACTATTAAGCTTAATGTGGTTGGATACATTATTTAAAAATAACAATTTTTGTGGCAAAAATTTAAAAATTATTTTATATTAACATAACATGACTCCTTGTTTCCCCGAAGGGTTGAGCAGAGGTTTACCTATAGGACAATCACTACCCGCCAGTTATGCTTAAATCTCATGAAATAGGGGGCGAGCCTATTGCCATCAACCGGGCAAAAATCCAGACTCCAGGCTGCTACTGAGAAATTCCAGATAGGAAAATCCTATGCCCGACCTGGGAATCGAACCCAGGACTCCATGCTCAGCAGTAGCGCTTGCGAACACTAGACCAACGAGGCAGTCCATTGTTTAATAATTAATCAAATTAAAATATAATACATCGCGCAATTATAATGTGAATACAATATAATACTCTTTATTATGTACACCATAAAAATTACATTACAATGTTTCTATTCTCATTACAATGTTTTTTGTTGAGTTGTATTGCAATATATGGTTAGCAAGCAACCTCGATATATTATTCTTACAACCGGCAGCAAGTTCGTCATGCTGGGATTAAGGCGCATCTCCACTTGAGGCAGCCTCAGGCCGAGCGGCGGCCTCAACCCACGGCAACTCTAGTGGGGACGATGCTGCGGGTCGAAGCGTGCCGCGTCTTGAACCAAACTAGGCGGCCTCGTGGCGAGCTGTTTTGTATCGTGTTTTGTGCTGTTTGCCCGATGCGGACCACATCGCCGACGATAACGATGACGACGATGCTCCGGAGGTGACCGAGGTGGAAATGAGAGCGGCGGTACGCGGACTTAATGCCAAAAATACCGCCCCAGGACCCGACGGCTTACCTAGGAAGGCCTGGGTCCTGGCTTTGGAGGCTCTTGGGCCTCGACTTAGGGGGCTCCTAAGTGCATGCTTGGAGAGGGGCCAGTTCCCGCTTCGTTGGAAGACGGGGAAAATGGTCCTCATAAAGAAGGCAGGGCGCCTGGCGGACTCTCCGTCCGCTTATCGGCCCATCGTGCTGCTCGACGAGGTGGGCAAGCTCTTTGAAAGAATCATTGCAGACCGCCTCGTCGGCCAGCTAGTGCGGGTGGGGCCAGATTTGGTGGAGAGCCCGTTTGGTTTCCACAGAGGGCGCTCTATGGTGGACGCCGTCATGCGCGTGCGAACCCTGACGACGGGCAATGCTATTGCCCAGGGTAGGGTCATCTTGGCGGTGTCTCTAAACATCGCTAATGCCTTTAATACTCTGCCCTGGAGTTGCATCAGGGAGGCACTCCGGTACCACCGGATGCCGCCCTACCTCTGTCGTGTGGTCGAGGCCTATCTGACGGACAGGGCCGTCATCTACCCCGGTCACCAGGGAAAGCGTAACCGGCAAGAGATGTCGTGCGGCATCCCACAGGGATCGGTCCTGGGGCCGCATCTGTGGGACATCGGATACGACTGGGTGCTGCGCGCCGACCTCCCTAGCGGCGTCAGCGTAGTGTGCTACGCTGACGACACGTTGGTCCTGGCACAGGTGAGGTCGCACCAGGCGGCGGCCGAAGTAGCGGCACGCGGGGTTGCGACAATCGTCGAAAGGATCCGGCAATTGGGACTCGAGGTGGCCCTGCACAAGTCCGAGGCCATGTGTTTTCATGGTCCTCGGAACGCGCCACCGTTGGGGTCTCAAAAAACGGTAGGAGGGGTTTTCATCGGCGTCGAGTCAACGATGAAGTACCTGGGACTCGTCCTCGACAGCCGGTGAAACTTCGTGGAGCATTTCCGACGTTTGGCTCTCAAACTGGAGAGGGCAGGCGCTGCATTGAAGCGGCTCCTGCCCAATCTAGAGGGTCCAAACGCCTCCTGCGGGAGGCTCTACATGGGGGTCGTGCGGTCCATGGCCCTCTACGGGACTCCTGTATGAGCGCGCTCTCTAGCGCTGCGGCCAGCCCGCCAGTTGAGCGTAGCCCAAAGGGTCATGGCCATCCGGATGGTCCAGGGATACCGCACGGTCTCCTGTGAGGCAGCGAGCCTCCTTGCCGGATTGCCGCCATGGGATCTGGAGGCAAGAGTCCTCGCGCAAGTATGGGAGTGGCGCGAGGAGGCAAAACTTCGCTGCCACGAGAAATCACGGCACAGCGGACGGAGCTCCGGCGGGATCTCATGGCGACATGGAGAGTACGGTTGTAGCAACCCAGTGCTGGGCACGCCACGATTGCAGCGATAAGTCCCCACTTTGAGGAGTGGCTAGAGAGGCGCCACGGCGTCCTCACCTTCCGCCTGACGCAGGTCCTCACCGGACATGGCAGCTTCGGGAGGTTCCTGTGTCGGATAAGGCGGGAGGAAACGCCCGGGTGTCACCACTGTGTGGATCGCCCGGAGGGCACGGTTGAGCATACGGTGGAGGTCTGCCCGGCTTGGGCAGAGCACCGCCGTGTCCTCGTGGAGGCGATCGGCGGCAGAGATCTCTCGCGTCCGGCCCTGGTTCAGGCCATGGTACGGAGCGAGAGGGTATGGGCAGCCGTCACCTCCTTCTGCGAAGCAGTAATGCTCGCAAAGGAGGAGGCGGGACGGTTGAGGGAGATGCAAATTTCGCGCCCTCTCACCCCTAGCCGCCGCAGGAGACGCCCGGGCGTCGGGAATCCCGGGCGGATTTCCGGCCACGGTAGGCGCGTGAGTGCGTGAGCAGTGGTGGCCCAGTGGTAACGGCCGTGACTTACGAGTTGTAGGGCGTAGGTTCGAACCCGGACAAGCGCTTTACTTTGTGTAAATTATTTCATCACCACTGCTCTCAAAACGGTGAAGGAAAACATCGTGAGGAAACCGGCATGTCCTAGAACCAAAAATTCGAAAATATGTGACCCGAACTGGGCCCGCGTGGTAGATTACGGCCCCCTCCCTCTCACCGAGAGGAGGCCTGTGTCCCAGCAGTGGGAACGTTATAGGCTGATTATGTATGTATGTATGTAGGCGCTAGCTTGTGGACGGTGAGCAATGGGTAGCTCACCGTCCGGTAAGGACCAGGCCCGGGTCGACGGCGCGCCGTATTCCACGCACGCCTCAAAGAGATGTCGTCAGCACAAATGTAGGGGTCCACTAGGGCCGATGCCTGCCGGGGTCGCGCGAAGGTACCAAAGGGTTACCGAGGCCCCTCGCCCTCCATTACATGGGACTTAAACATAACTGGCGAAATGTGGGTGTATTTTTTCCTTTTTTACTTTCGACGCTACAAATAAAAGTCTAGCTAGAACTTCCAGAAGACAAGTTAGTTATTCTTAAATATAGTGATTATTTTGATAAAGTTCCGACACCAATTAATAAGCCGAATGTTAATTACTTCCAAAAAAGCAATCTCACTTCAAAAGACAATATATATTTAATAAGGGACCGCAAGTGTTGCGAAGAACAAACTCGTTAAGTACATTCATTAAAACTTTCTTACTATTCAAGTAATACCCGCTGTGGCTAAGCGTTTGTTAAGGAAACGCAGGACAGAAAATATCACAAAAAATACATTTGTATTTTCACACACACGCACTTGGCCGGTTTTATTGAAAACCGGCCAAGTGCGTGTCAGACCACGCACAGTGAAGGCTTCTGTAGTTGGCACGTTGGTATGAATTTATCCCAAAAACAAACTTAACATTGTAGTTGAAAAACATGTTCTCCTAACATCGATATATGCCACAATCAATTCACCAACTACAAATTTAAGTTGATCGACTATTATTCGTTAACTTGTATAGCCAGCCCACTTTGCTGGAATTGTTTTCCTTTTAGTTTCATTATATGTACTGCTGTCATGAATTTTTTCACATCTCTATAAACAACCATTTACATGGCAGGGGGGACACCTGATTCTAACAAAAATTAGCACTTTAAAGCTTAATATTACGTAAGCGGATCCTTGAATCGAAGAGTGGTGTTCACAGACCCACAATATGTTTGAACGGCCTGTCCAACAATGCCCCGCACCATGGGGTAAACGAGAAAAAAATATATTATCCCCACATTACGTGCAAAGGTGGTACCATAAAAAATAAATGTACCTATGCCAAATTACGGCTTTCTAGTATTAAGAGTCTCGGAGCTACAGCGGCGACAGACAGACAGATAGGTAGACAAACAGACGGACATGTCGAAACTATAAGGGTTCTTTGTTTACCACGGACCCGAAAAAACGGATAAAACCGCAACAGTAGGAGCTAAGTTTTTTTTTAAATTTTCTAAAATCTAAATATACATTTTGTCCCCTTGACTAAAAGTATTCACAAAGTAAAATATGGCGTCGAAAAATTCATCCACATCGCTGTCGACTGGTAATGTACCCAAGAGACTGGCGGCATTGCCACGTTGTTTGGCAATACTTAGCCTCTGACCAAGGTAAAAGCAAGCGTCACGGGAAGTTCCAACCACCCGTTTCGAGATTTCCTTAAAGACGCCATGAGCGCTCGGAAAGAGCTAAGTTAAAAAATGTAAAGTCACCAGCATAAATATGACTAACTATGACATTAAATCGTACAGCGGATATTATCAGTATTTTAAAATAATAAAATATACAATTATAATAAAAATAGAAGACTGAATTTATCAAACAAAATAAATAGCTTAAAAATTGACGCGAAATAAACCCTTGATAATAACGCACTAGACATGCGCGGGACGATGATATCAACAATTCAACACAAACTTTATAATAATGTTTACGAGTAGGTACCAAAGAATCACAAATTAAGTTTAATGTTGTTAAATACTAAAACGAAAAAAAAGGTTTCAACGGCTAGATGTTAACGGTGGTTAATTATATGAATGGTGTATGTTTAAAATGCGTAATGTAGAATACATGGTTCCAATTAATGTGATAACACTGTATGACGGCAAATATATGTAATAATTTGTGGAATGCATATGCATATGCATAAACAATACCAAAATATAGGATGCTGGCTTTAAAAATTTGAGTCAGTGCAAAATTAACGATCACGCGTCATAAATATCTGAGTTAAATTCAGAGTTACGTGATATTCGTTGTAATCGAAAATATCTGACATAACTTTGGCAGCATGAAAACCTATTAGTATATTTAAATTAATACTAACCTATTTTAACGTGGGTCATTGATACGGGCAGAATAGTCGCCATCGGCTCAGTTTCGGTTCGGTTGACGTTGCTGTTGATGCTGATTCTCAGCCTAGTTTAAATAAGTAACACTTGATTTTTTTTATTGCCAAAAAAAATGCTCATTACTGACATTTCTACTTTCAAACGTGACTGTCAGATATTTATGCTTCCAGTGGTATGTCACACATTTTTTCAATATGAGCGGCACTGATTGCGATAAAGAAGAAAACATTTTTCTATCAGGTTTGCTGCCATATATTTCTTATCACCACAGTACTTTGGGAGAAAATCGCTTTATAATCTTACGTCTTTTTATACAGTGCAATGTACAAATTATGCTAATGGCTGTAAAAATAAATATGAAATACGTCAGGATAAGGAGAAGAGGACGATAGATTTTGTTAAATAAATTTAATTAATGAACTTGGAATAAGTACTCTGAAAATCCAGACTATCCGAATTAAATCCGTGGCTCTGGCAACCCTAGTAAAGCTCACTGTTTGCGGACACTTTTGCTTGGTAATCATGATTCTATGACACGGAGAAAATTAACTTGACTCAACTATTTAGTCTTATTATCAAAGTAGGCAAGAAATGGCGCTCGTTAATTGTGTTTTCTTATAACATTGATTTGTAGGCAAAACGGTTTGAGTAAACTGGTTTACCTTGTAAACTTTAGGGTTGGTCGATTTTAGATTGTTATGTACACAGACCTTCGAATTTAGACAGCGAACTATTTAAGGAGGGTAAAAAGAGGGAACATTTGAGAAATATTTTCGTAACAATACCTAAGTGTCTGGTATTTGACTATGTAAATTCATTTATAAGGCATCTTGGAAGAAGTTTGTACACAAAAGTCGGTAAGCAGCTGTAATAACATAACTTCACACCTGTAATCTTGGAAGAGTACGGCGGAGGTGTACCTATAGTGCACCCACATTGTGCCAGTTATGTTAGGTTTGATCACCATGTCATCACCATGTCAATTAATATAATATTTCAGTCTGCCTAGATTTTTAGAAAATTTAATCTATTGTGTTTATAATTATTTCTACTACTTTTACTGGGGCAGCAATACACTGATGTGGCGACATGTCAAAATATCGAGATTTCAGTGCTATATCTAATGTATTATAATACAATTAAACCTTCTGCATGAACTAAGTAACTGATAATAAAATGGGAAGAATGCACATGTCCACAATTTTTCGCTTCAGTGACAGTGGGAGGTTTCTTTTCATCAGCTCTTTCATGGTCCAGTAGCTCCTCCAAGCATTGTTGGTTCGTCATAAGACTTCCTTGTCTTGTCTGGACTGGAAAGAGACTAACTAATGTACATTCTTACAATTTTGACGCATGGATGCCAGACTTAGTCTTAAACAAACATTCAAAAGTCCAAACTCAAGGTTTGCCAACGTGCGATGGAACGCAGTATTCTAGGCGTCAAATTGACAGACTATATTCGCAACACCACATTGCGCTCCAAAACACAGATTGAAGTGGGACTGGGCTGGCTACATCTGCCACATGTCCAATGAGCTGTGGGCTGAACTAGTCACTATGTGGAACCCTGATATAGCTAGAAGGCGTCGCGGCAAACCCCGTAGAAGATGGCGGGACGAGCTGGACAAAACAAACGACCAGTGGTCGACATTAGCTCTGGATCGCAAATGCTGGAATTCATGGGGAGCGGCCTTTGCCCAGCATTGGGATGACACAACAACAGTAACTGATGATGAAAACCACATCAAAATCGATTGTGTAGTTTAGAAGAACTTAGCGGTCACACAGATAGTCACGAAAAGTCACTTTGTTTTATTCTATGTACAAATTAATATTGATTATTACACAAAAATAGAATTATGACTGTACCGTGCTTTATATTCTGGCGAGCTAGTTTTAGTGATATTTCATAAATGCTGTGAGAGCTCTTATTCAGTAGAGTGGCAAATCGCTGAGTTATCGTCTTCTGCTTAAATAAATGCTAATTTGTTACGTTTTACGAATTTTGATAAACTCAGGTGATTTCTGATCTAAAGTTTATTTTGTTTTTGTTTTCAGCGGCAGAAAATGCTGAAAATCTGAAACTTATTAAATATTGGCAGAGAGTACAACTTTGTGCCCTTTGGCATCCTCGGTCCGTGGGGTCCCAGTGCGCATAAGTTATTTGCGGAAATCTCGAACCGTCTAGTTAATGTAACTGGTGACCGAAAAGCTGGCGGCTTTCTCGCGCATCGCATCAACATTGCAATTCAGCGAGGAAATGCCACCAGCATCCTCGGTACAATGCCTCGAGGGCCTTTTTTAGGTTTAACTTAGTTTTAATTTAATTTAGTTAATGTTAATAGTCATTTTGTAATTTGGTTATGTAAATAAACGAAAAAGTTTGTTAAGTTGTTTAAAATGTGAAGGTAAAACAGCCGCACGGGTTGATCGAAGGTAAGGCTACGCTTGCCGCGGTCGGTTCATGGATGGGTGACCATCCGTTACATATCGAGACCCCTCTGTGCCTCGGAAAGCACGTGAAGTTGTTTGTCACGGCTGTCGCTCATAGATCTTTGACAGTCGTTACGGGTAGTCAGAAACCCGAAAGTCTGACAACCGGTCTTATTATATCCGGGTATCGTGTTGCCCAGTAACTGCTTTGAGGAGGTCAGATATGCGGTCGCGTTATGTAAAGTATTGGAATTCAGCTGACGCCAAGCTGCATCTAAATTAGACTGGAACTCGACGCCAACATCGTTGGGAAGAGGCTTTGCGGATTTTTTTGAGTGCTGGATGCTGGTATCAACAACAGCGTTTAATTTTTTTTTTATGCTCAATTATTCCTTCCTCCCCGTTTTTACATACACAGACACACCAGTACATATTATTAGTATTAAATTGGTATTCAGCTGAATACCAATAATAATACATACGGTTCGACCGGAAGCCGAACCCAACATAAGTAGTTGGGAAAAGGCTAGCCATATGACAGTACATATTATTATTTGAAGAATTTCGGCTTATAAAACTATATACCCAACATAGTTATCGCGAAAAAACTATCAACTATCCCATACATTTGGGTCAAGTAGGCATCGAAGTTTTGTATGGCATAGTTGAAATTTTTTTCGTGATAGCTATTTTGGGCTCATGAAGGAAGTTGTCCAATTAATCAATCCCAATTTCTTCCAAAATAATCTTCGCTATACACGATCGATCAATAAACTGACAAGAACCAACTGCTAAACAAGAAACTAATCTTATTACTACGTAAGAAGACGTAACGTGAACCACAATAGTATTGTGAACTCGCCCAGTTCTTTGTTGGCTGATAGATAGAATTACTCTGGCTATCGACATATACTACAATATTGCTATTTAAAAGATATCTGGCATAATAGTCTATTACATAATTATAGTACATAGAATAGAATACTCTTTATTATGTACATCATAAAAATTACAGATACAATGTTGAAATTTTTCAAGGGGTGCCTTATCGCTAAAAGCGATCTTATACAGACAATCTTTGGATGGATTAAAGGGGGAAGGAGACACAATACGTAGACAGTGGTGTACCAGTTACATATACAATAAATACATACATATTTAAAGCATATTCTTACATTAGGGTTACGAAGAATAAAGGCGACCTTGGAACCTGAAATATGTTTTGGATGAGGCACAAAATTGTACAGAATACAAGGTGTCGTTTTGCATCCTCGTCAAATTTCAGGAGGCTGCTATGAAAGACATATATAATCAAATATAATTAGGATACCTGCTCAATAATTAATTCATACTTGTTTTTTTAGTTATTTAAGTTTGACAGTATTTTAGAATACACCTATTTCACAGAATAGAATCACCCCGTTGCATGCGCGGTAGTGGGTGAGTAAAAGGGCAGTTACAGTGCGGTATCACACGGGCCGCGTTTTAACATGCCAATCCCGCATCATTGCGTGTCCCACACATGCCGATTTTCGAAAATTAGAAGAAAATATAAAGACCTACTTATTTTATTATTGATTCGTGTCGATAATCATTAGTATAGTTATCTCCTTGAATTTGACGAGGATGCAAAATGACACCTTGTAGAATGATGAACACAACGAGTTCTGGTGGATTTTTTCACGTCGAGATTTTGACCAAAAAAAGAAAGCTGAAATAAAAAACCGGCCAAGTGCGAGTCGGACTCACGGACGAAGGGTTCCGTACTATTATTTATAAAAATGGCAAAAAAATAATGTGTGTTGTATGGGAGCCTCCTTAAATATTTATTTTATTCCGTTTTTTAGTGTTTGTTATTACAGCGGCAACAGAAATACATCGTCCGTGAAAATTTCAACTGTCTAACTATCACGGTTCATGAGATACAGCCTGGTGTCAGATGGACAGACAGACAGACAGATGGACAGCGGAGTCTTAGCAATAGCGTCCCGTTTTACCCTTTGGGTACGGAACCCTAAAAAGAAAGTTTTCATAATGACTGCAAGGAACCTTATGTAAAACCAGAATTGTATAAATCTCCCGTGGAACACGGGATACTAAATTTAGTCTGTTTAATCTCGTGCTGCTGTGTCACCTTACAAATCTCACTTCTTTATCGAACCATAAAGTGTAAGGAATTAAATATTAAAATCTTGTTCAAGGTGTTTTTACGGACCCACTTCTAAACCGAAAAATAGGCCAGCCCTCTGGTCACGTTTGGACAAGAGGGCTTACCAATTTTCTGTCAAAAGAATAGGTATCATTGCCATAAAACACGGTAATGCTGCCAGCCTTTTGGGCACAATTTTTTGTCAAAAGAATTGGTTTCATTGCCATTCAACATGGTAATTCTGCCAACCTTTTGGACACAATTTTTTGGCAAAAGAGTAGATAATATTGGCATGCAGCAAGGTAATGCCTTTTGGACACAATTTGTTGGCAAAAGAATAGGTAGCATTGCCATACAGCATGGTAATGCTGCCAGCCTTTGGGCACTTTCCCTGTTGACAGCGATGCGGGCGAAGGTTTTGATGCCCTATGATTCTTCCCCTCCTTTTTCACATGTAAGTATATATTATTTTATTGATGTATAAAATCTTTCATCTCACTTTCTGTGGGAGTGATTTCGTGAAAAGGGACGGAAGTGTGTAACAGGAAGTGACAGCTTGAGCATGGCATAAGTAAGTACTTTTTAATAGCATGGAATTGGTCTGCTCGTGGAACTAATATTACTGCTATATGGATTGTAAGTAGAGGAGGTCAAATTTCGACCAGTGGGCGCCCACTAGTAATGAATAATTATTCTAATAAACATTTCAGTATTTAGTTGTTTTTTTTTTAATTTTGAGGTTAATTTCTGTCGCTGCTCAGTTACTTATTACCAAGGGGAGATGTCAGATGTTATCATATGCGACTACTGTAAGACTCGCTCGTTTTTTTTTAAGACAACTGTCTTATGTTATAGCTTGTATATTATGTAAATATTTGCTGAATGGTTGTTTATGGAGATGTGAAAAAGCCATGGTAGTAGTAGGTATAATGAAATTAAAAGGAAAACTATCACAAGTTAACGCCTAATAGTCGACTAACTTAAATTTGCAATTGATGAACTGACCGTGACGTATTTCGATGTATGGGAGATATGTTTTTCAACTACAATGTTAACTTTGTTTTTGGGATAAATTCATCCCAACTACGGAACTCTTCATTGTGCTTGGTCTGACATGCACTTGGCCGGTTTTTAAAATAACAGATGATAGAGTCAGTAAGTGGATATAATGAACACATTTTTAAAGTGTTAATCCAATAAAAACATGGACATAACTTTTTAAGCTAAAAAACCTTTAAGCAATACTAAGCTTCAACAAAATACTAAATTTTTTACTGATTATTCATGTTCTGGTCCAAAAGTTGAACCAACAACTTCAGCTGGCTTTCAGCTCAGTTTTAAAAACTTTACAGTATTGTTTATTTTTGTTTTGAAAGTTTCAGTAAGCAATGGTGAAGGCTTTCACAACTTTCCATTGTTTCTGACCAATCCAATTAATTTGTACCTTTTCGTTCATTTTTCTGGACTTATTTTACAAATCCTGAGTTTTGTTAAAACAGAGTATTTCAATCTAAGGTGAAGCTTTAAAGGTGTAATATTGTCATAGAGCTATGAGACGGCTTTTTCAAAAAAAAAAAAAAACCTGTACTGAACAAAGAAATATTTTTTTCGATAAATGTTACACATCTTAAAAAATTAAACTTAAATTATTTTATGGTTAATTTTCATTAGTCGATAATTTGGTTGAGTTGCAGCATGCGAGGATTCCTCGCAGGCGGGGTACGAGTATATAACTAATGAAAGTCATAAATTGATAACACGGTTGGCACACCGTCTGGGGGGAAACCCCGTAA
The DNA here is from genome assembly GCA_905333075.3 of Atethmia centrago. Classification (NCBI taxonomy): domain Eukaryota; kingdom Metazoa; phylum Arthropoda; class Insecta; order Lepidoptera; family Noctuidae; genus Atethmia; species Atethmia centrago. The sequence continues at coordinate 25,739,518 of HG995382.1, read as the reverse complement.
CGGGCGTAATAATAATAATAATATTTTTTTTATTTCTGAGTATATGGTACATACAAGATCTTAATATTAAACAGTTTCACATATACTACCGTTGCCGGTGTAAGTATTAAAAGTTGAGGTTAAAAACTTTATTATACAATGTCAAGATCTGCCCAATTTATTTATTTGTAATAGAGATAGCAAAAAACTATCGGACATAAATTCAAATGATACATGTCAATACTACACACACATTAAGTAGCGACCAATGAAATTCATCATACGGTAAAAAGCTTGACGAGACTCACACCTGAAAATGAAAATGCCAAACGTGCGGTGTATCGACTAATGGAAACGGTTTTCCGAATACGGGCTCTATGGCATACCTTACCCTTACAGAAACCTCAATTACTCCACATACAAGCCCTAACGACCAATAAAAATGAGCCTTTCTGAGGTTTAGAATCGCACAGTATAGCAACATAGACGTATCAAGCAGGCAATGTATAAATTATAGGCACTAATTGCTAGTTATATATTGAAATAAACCAGACAAGTGCGTATCAAAAAAGTTCATTCTATCCACTTCCTGACTCTCATCTGTTATTTTAAAAACCAGCCAAGTGCGTTTCAGACCACGCACAATAAAGGGTACCGTAGTTGGGATAATTTTGTCCTCAGAACAAACTTAACCTAGTCAAAAAACATCATACATTCCAACTGCAAATACGCACAATATTGAGAGATTTACCATTATTATTTTAAGAGTATTGACTTCTTATAGGTTTTCCTGTAATATCTACGTAAATAACTACCATCTATATTTTTTCAAAATTTTAGGTTCAGTTTTTTTCGGATATAAGGTCTAAGGGTCAATGTTGTCGCGGGAAGGTACTAATGGGTCACCGAGGCCCCCGCAACAGGCAAAGGAAGGAATACGGGTGGGTTTTAGTCAATAAGAGTCTGACACACCCTCCCGCTCCACCCAGAGCGGGAGAAGTTATTTGATGATTTCCCACCAAAAAAAAAAAGGTCACTGTTCGTCCATTTTCTTAAATAATTTTAAAATAATTTATTTAGAAATTATAAAAAACAAATATATCTAAAATCCTTACCTTTTTATTTCTTTTTATTTAAAAACTTTTTAAAGTTTTTAATTTGCCCCCAAAAGTGACCCCAACATTCAGCTCGTATTTACGTTACACGTCCGTATTTGGGTCACAGAAATTTATGTGTTACAAATTTCAACTTAATTGGTTCAGTAGATACGGAGCAAATTGTCTGCGACAGACGGACAGGCAGACAGACAGACACACGAGTGATCATATATTTTATTTATTATTTTTACTATTTTATTAGGGTTCCATTTTTTCCTTTTGAGTTACGGAACCCTAAAAAGGTATAGAATTTGTATGAAATTATCTGCTAGATAAGATAACTGCAACTTATTCAGAGTGTGAAAAAGCTATAAAATAACAGTTTTGTTTTCCAGTCTAATTAGTATGCGCTAATTTCGAAAGGCATCAATAACTAAATCGTTAAAGCGATATCTTAACAGTGGAAGGCTTGTTAAATTTTATCAAGTACTTACATGTTGATAAACTATCAAATTACAACTACACGAACTGTACAGTTTATGTCTTAAAGACATAAACTGTATCTTGTTTTCTTATCGTTGTACCCTGGTTTATTTACTCCATGGTTCTACCCTGATCATAAAGGTCAACCAAGGGAAAGGACTACATGTAGATAGGCGAGGTTAACGCCTCGTACCAAATACATGTAGGAGAAAAGCGTATTTCCGAAAACAAAACTGGTTTATGGCGCCATTACATTATTACATAAATCAAATAAAAAAAAATACGTCTTCATATCTTGGTCTATCATAAGCATCAGCTGTCATTGTACCTTTTAAATATCTTCCACTTAATCCCAAGCATACTTCAGTCTTTTTTTGTCAAAGGCTTTTTTTGTTTTTGGGTGGGAAATCATCAAATGACTTCTCCCGCTCTGGGCGGAGTAGAAGGGTGTGTCAGACTCTTACTGACTAAAATCCACCCGTATTCCTACCGTTGCCTGTGTTGCCAGGGGCCTCGGTAACCCTTTAGTACCTTCCCGCGACCCCGGCAGGCATCGGCGCTAGTGGACCCTTACACTTGTGCTGACGACATCTCTTTGAGGCGCGCGTGGAATACAACGCGCCGTCGACCCGGGCCTGCTCCTAACCAGACGGTGAGCTACCCATTGCTCACCGTCCGCAAGCCCGCGCCTTCGGTGGCTGGAAATCCGCCCGGGATTCCCGATGACCAGGGCGTCTCCTGCGGCGGCTAGAGGCGAGAGGGCGTGAAATTAGCCTTTGCTTCAACCGTCCTGCCTCCTCCTTTGCTAGCATTACTGCTTCGCAGAAGGAGGTGACGGCCACCCATGCCCTCTCGCTCCGTACCATGGCCTGAACCAGGGCCGGACTCGAGAGATCTCTGCCACCGATCGTCTCCACGAGGACACGGCAATGCTCTGCCCAAGCCAGGCATATCTCCGAATGCTCCACCGTGTCCTCCGAATAACAAGGCTTGCCAATATATTTTCTAGGTGGGCAAAATTTCTTAAACTGTGCGGCGCTGGACCTCCACTACTACCAAATTCATTAGGTAATTTATACACAGAAAACCGGCCAAGTGCGTGTCGGAACGCACGCACAATTAAGGGTTCGTAGTTGGGAAGTTGGGATGAATTTATCCCAGAAACAAAGTTTAAACATTGTAGTTGAAAAACATGCTCTCCCATACATCGATATACGTCACGGTCAATTCTCCAACTGCAAATTTAAGTGAGTCGACTAGTACTCGTTAACTTGTAAAACCTACTTAGCTATGATAGTTTTCCTTTTAATTTCATTGTATGTACTACTGCCATGTTTTTTTTCATGATTTTATTGTAACACTTTGTTGGCGTGATTAGCGTGATTAATATGTATACGAGTACATACCTATGCCAAATTACAGCTTTCTAGTACTACGCGTTTCTGAGCTACAGTGGAGACAGACAGACAGACGGACATGGCGAAACTATAGGTAAGGGTTAAGGGTGGGTAAGGGTTTGTTTACTAGGAACCCTAAAAATGACGTTTTCATATCTTGATCTATCATATGCATCAGCTGTCATTATACCTTTTAAATATCATCATAACAGTCTTTATCATAAGATATCTGTTTAGCCTTAGGCATTAGTCCCACCACCGCCGACGCGGGCGATTAACGAGTAGCGAGTAGAGCTAGCAACTAAAAACGAGTTGGCGAGCAGCGAGTGTGCAGTCCGATAGTTTTGTCACTGGGCTACCAGCGAGTGTCCGAGTGCAACGGGCGATTACTCTCACCATTCGCTCGAGCGCTGGTTGGTCTCTCGACGTAAGTTTTGATCCCCAAGCGAGCATCGCTGAGCAAGTATCGCTGAGCGAGTATTATCTTTGATAGCTCTTGTCAATCAGTTACAAATTAGTGGAGCAAGTAATCGCTGGCGGTCTGAACAGTCAGTGATCAACTATTAATATATGCATCTCTTTTGTTTACACGGAATATATATCTATTCTACGTTTCTTGAGCAAGCCTGCCTTAGCATCCAGCTCTTTAACACATTCATACATCCATCACGTTCCATTCCTACATAAATGGGGCAGTTGATAATATTAGGTAAGTACACACATAGTGACTCCAAATTGGCTGTCAAAAAGTAAGTTTTTAAAAGATCACAAGCTTCTTGAAATCCCCAGCGGTGTTCGGCAGGGTTCCCATTTGGGGCCTCTCTTTTACAATGCATGTTTATTTGATATCACTGATTCTTTTAAACACTCTGAATACGCTGTATGTACAGTTGCCATTAGATATATTGTACCAAACAAGGTGACCAAATACTTCTGAACAATTTAAAATGTCAATAAGTTCCATACGCTACAAGTTACCATTAATATCTGAGCATTAATTACTTCATTAATATCTGAGCAGATGCTTGTCAATAATTTCTATACACACAACTAACCAAAAATATCTGAACAATTACAACGTCAAGTGTATCTACGCAGATGGGGTGGTCTAAAATATCCGAGGAGTTGTGGATAAATTGCAATAGGAAGTGTTTCCAACTATAAATGCAATTTAAATTGGAAATCTTTTGCTAATTTATATATTATGATGACGCTGGTAAATAACATTTTTTAGTTTTCAGGTCCGTATTACAGAAGGTTCCTCAAGTCTAGTTTGAGCATCAATCAGTCGATCACTGTTTAAGTATAGGATCAGTACTCGAGCATCGGTCATATTCCAGAACGGTAATCAAACTCTATTCAGCTGAATCGAGACTCAAATCGAACCTCAAGCAGAGATGTGTATTGTCTATGTATCAGCCTGTTTTCGTTTACGATTTATTTTATTTACCAACTTTGTTTTAATCTTCACTGGATTAGAAATATTAAAATATACCTTAAGCGCCCAATTATTTAGGAAATCAGCGTTGTTAGTTCGGTCCCGAATAGTACAATCCCTCATTTATTGATGTAAAGTATAGTCATTTTGTAAGCATAGTATTATTGTAAAGCTTAAAAGACTTGTATCTATGGCCATAAATAGGTACGCTATTTAAAAAAAATGGCAATATGTCAAACAATGCAAATGTAAACATCGTAGATATTTATTTGATTAGTTTTGTTATTTGTTTTGCTTATTATTATTTATTCTTATAACTTTTTAAATGCCAGGACGAAAGAAAAATTTTTGTACTTGTGTAAACCTTTTGAAGTTTTCACAATTATATGGGTCTTGTGTATCTCTTAAATATCTAAGAGGAACGCTAAAGTTCAACCTTCTATTTGCGTCATCATTGAATAAATTATTGTACTGATCTACTTCTTCAAATATAAATCCATTTTGATATTAAAACTCGACAACTTACGTTTGAAACAAAAATTGCCATGACAATTCTATGCTCAAGTGCGGTCTCGACCACACTTGGGCGATTACAGATCAAATCACTGCTTGGGTTCGCTTTACGAACTGAGTAACGTTCTAAAATAAAGCGAAACTCAGCTGAACTATGATCAATGAATCTATGCTTTTTTTTTTTTTGAGCGTGGGAAATCATCAAATAACTTCTCCCGCTCTGGGCGGAGCGGGAGGGTGTGTCAGACTCTTACTGACTAAAACCCACCCGTATTCCTTCCTGTTGCCTGTGTTGCGGGGGCCTCGGTGACCCATAAGTACCTTCCCGTGACCCCGGCAGGCATCGGCCCTAGTGGACCCCTACTTTGTGCTGACGACATCTCTTTGAGGCGCGCGTGGAATACGACGCGCCGTCGACCCGGGCAAGCCCGCGCCTACGGTGGCCGGAAATCCGCCCGGGATTCCCGACGCCCTGGGCGTCTCCTGCGGCGGCTAGGGGCGAGAGGGCGCGAAACTTGCCTTTCCCTCAACCGTCCCGCCTCCTCCTTCGCGAGCATTACTGCTTCGCAGAAGGAGGTGACGGCTGCCCATGCCCTCTCGTGCCGTACCATGGCCTGAACCAGGGCCGGACGCGAGAGGTCTCTGCCGCCGATCGCCTCCACGAGGACACGTCGGTGCTCTGCCCAAGCCGGGCAGACCTCCACCGTATGCTCCGCCGTGTCCTATGAATCTATGCTTGAGGAACGTTCTAAAATTAAAACTTACCTTAAAACTAGTTTTAAACAGAGATCAATGCTTGAGTTTCCTTCTGTAATACGGGCCTGAAGTATTGTCATCATTGTAATGTTAGTTGTCATGCAATAAATAAATTCAGGCAAGCAACGTATTATAGGTATTGGATTATTATTGATTTTAATTAATTTAATATGAGTTCATACCGTATAGATGCTGAATTAAAATATAAAATAATTCAGTTAATAGTTATGGTTGATCCGTAACAGACATCGTCGATCAGCTAGGGATAGCTGTAGTACATATTATGGTGATGAATGCTAAAAATATTTAACAGTATCAATACACATTACGACTGTTTATGTAAAACTGTATTTATTTCAGAGAAATACTATATGTTTAAGATAAGATGGCAGTAAGAGGGAACTTTGAATAATCGTGTTTCAAATGGTTGTCCGCGTATAACATCAAGAAACCAAGACATGGCTATTCTAGACAAGGCTCGAAATGAAAGATTTATGAATACTAGGTACAATTAAAAAGTTAAGTTACTACTATTAAAAAGTCATTTTTAATTGTAGTAACTTAACACAGTAATTTGAAAACATTGTAAAAGCCAATTATTTTTAAAAGATTAACCGTGGAGTTTTTGCCGGCTCTTCCTTAGGAAAAAACCGTGTACCTAGCTTCTAACGTTTCATAAGTGCCCATGTAGGTTTATGTAAAATAAAATATTTTGATTTTGATTTTACACAGTTTTCAAGAACGTTATAAGTATCCAGTAGGATGTGCAAAAATGGCCCTGGTGAGCTTGTAGAAATAAGTGGCCGAATGAATTCAATTAATTAAAATTATAAGGAAGTAGTTATGGAACCACAGCCCTTACAGATATTGCGTGTGTAAGCATTTTGCCCAGCACGATCTGGGTGGTCGCTGAGGTTGCATATCTGATAAGAATATGATTGTTTAGTCTAAGTCTAGTTCATAAGTCAGTTCGTAAATTACATCCCAATATGTAAGACGTCTCAATATAGAGTTAAACCTTTAATTAATTATTTTTATTTTTAAAAAGTCCTTTAAGGCGCTCCCAATCCTGACTGGCGCAGCCGGTAGGATCACTAAGGAAGCTGTTACGCGTTATGTGATTTTTCGTGATTAGACTTTTCCCGATTTTCACAACGGTACGCGTGGTGTACGGCAAGGTGATCCAACGAACCAAATAAATATCGTCGGTGACGAGGAGTGCTGAGAGCTGATGATGGGCGTGGCAGGCTGGTGAGTACGATTTTTCACCTCCTTGATTTCCGTGTCCATATCCTTTCGGTAAACTTGGAATTGGAAGTTTTCCATTTTGAACTGTTTTATGGTTTTCTTAAATAATTAAGTATTTATTATAAGTGTAATGTAGGAATACTTTACTTAACATACAACTGTTTCTAAACACTAAATATCTATAAATATTCATTTTGAGTTCAGAAACACTTAATAACTATATTAGCAGTAATTATTATAATAAGTAATATCGGTAGAGTTCATAGAGTTATTATCACCTAACAAATAATTTAAATAAGTACCAAAATGTCAGAAATAAAACTTATCCCGAATGAATTGTACAAAATTCTACCCAGTTTTGATGGTAATAAACGTCATTTGAATTTATTCTTACGCAAATGTGAATATATTATCGATAAGTTTAAGTCATCAGAATTACAACAGGAATACTTAATGCATGTTGTGACTAGCCGCTTAACGGGTGACGCAGCCGCGCTTATCAGCGAGCGCGGAGACATTCAATCGTGGGCGGAATTCAAGGAATTGCTAGAGTTACATTTTGGTGATCCGCGAAGCGAAGAGTGTTTGGCTATCGAATTAGAAACTTTAAAGATTAAAAACAATGAAAGTCACAGTGATTTTTGTGCACGAATCCAAACAGTAAAATCAGTGTTGTTGTCAAAGGTTAACCAAATTAGCGATCAAAATTTGCGAGTAAGTAAGACTACTATTTATAACAACTCAGCCCTGCAGGTATTTATATATAACTTACCTGAAAACATGGTACGCATTGTGCGTCTGAAAAATCCACGCACATTGGAAGAGGCCTTATCTGTAGTTTTAGAAGAAGTTAATTTCTATGATCAGTATCAGATGCGCGGTAAAATGTTAAATCTAAACCATAATATTAAACCGCAGGCTAGCAGCACAGTTGCACCACAACCAACATTTAAATTTGGTTTATACCCGCAGCCACCAGGTTTCAGGCCGATGCCAATGATGCAACAAAATCAATCATTTAAAAATAATGTTGGAGCAACACCTAAATTTAATTTCGGAATTCCACCTAATAGGCCATTTATCATGCCAGGGCACAATCAAGGCCAACTTGGTATAAGTAAACAAAATTTGGTGCCACCGCAATTTGGTTACCGACCTAATTTTGGTTATAGACCCCTTGGTTATCAACAAATGATGCCAATGCTTCCGCGTCAGTTTGGTAGTAATAATCGTGCTCCGATTCCACAACAAAACACACAAAACAAACCGCAACCAGATATCACTGATGCTACTATGAGAACTGCTCCGCAACGAGCAGCTCAGCAGGGTTTCCCTATAAATGAATTAGAACTCTACCATACTTATGATGACTATTTTACTTACCCTGCGGAAAACGAATACTGTTATGATTTATCTGAGTATTTCCCTAGTGAAGGAAATGATTTTCCAATAGACTCTGTACCCGAAACCACTACACAAGCCTTGGAAAAAAATGAACGGATTAAAAATAAATATAATACTACGGAACCAGAACAAGTAAAAATTTTTTACATGCGTGCCTCCATAGATCGGCACCTGAAAGAATAATATTAAATTATAATACAGTTAAATTAAAATTGCCACATATTTATATACCGGAAATAGACGGAAAATTCATGATCGACACTGGTAGTACTCGTTCATTTATACATCCTAGAATAGCGACGACCTATTTTCCTAACTATATATCATACGAACCATTTGAAGTAGTAAGTACGCACGCTTCAAGTAAACATAATCAGGTATTGCAAATTCCCTTGTTTCCTGTATTTCAAAGTAAAGATCATCATAAGTTTTATGTATACAACGTAGACTCGTTATACGACGGGCTGATAGGAAATGATCTTTTGGAACGGTTAGAAGCTGTTATAGATTTAAAGAAACATGTTCTATTAACAAAAACAGCTAAAATACCTATATGCCTAGATACGGATATTAATATTATACATGTTGTATTACTTCCACCGAGATCAGAAATTAGAGCAAAATTACCAACCAATTTATTAAATGGTGTAGGAATATTAGATTATACGGAGTTTGGTGAAGGAGTACGAATGCCTACTGCTCTTGTGAAATGCGTAAACGGTTTTGCAACCACCATCATACAAAACACTCTTGATAAACAGATAGAATTATGTGTCATCAAGCCGTTCATAGTATCTAAATACGAGGAAAACGAATGCCATATAAATTCCATAAATGACCAAAATATAGAGACTGACCAATTATTACGCGACAATCTAACTAAATTACGACTAGACCACATGAATGATGAAGAAGAAGCATCTATACGACAATTATGTGAAGAATATAAGAACATATTCTATTGTGAACATATACCTTTAAGCTTCACTAATCAGGTAAAACACTGCATTAGGACAAGAAATGAAGACCCGATTTATACTAAGCCATATAGACAAGCCCCTGCTCAAGCAGCAGAAATTAGTAAACAAGTTGAAAAACTTCTAAAAGATAACGTGATCCAAGAATCCTTTTCCCCCTGGAGCTCACCAGTCCATCTCGTACCCAAGAAGCCAGATGCGTCTGGTGAAATCAAATACAGAATGGTAATCGACTATAGAAGACTTAACGACATTACAGTGGACGACAAGTACCCCCTTCCTAACATTACTGACCTTTTTGATAAATTGGGGAAAAGCGTTTACTTTACAACGCTCGATTTAGCTAGTGGCTACCACCAAATTGAATTAAATAACGACGATATACCAAAAACTGCATTTAGTACCCAAAACGGACATTATGAGTTCTTGAGAATGCCATTCGGACTTAAAACAGCGCCGGCAACTTTTCAACGAGCCATGGACAACATTATGAGAGGACTCCAAGGAATACATTGCCTCATTTATTTAGATGACGTTATCGTCTACTCTTCTAGCCTTCAGGACCACCTACAGAAACTTAGAGCCGTCTTTGACAGACTGCGACAGACTAACTTAAAAATACAACTAGATAAATCCGAATTTTTACGAAAAGAAGTTCTATACCTAGGCCATACGATAACAAAAGACGGACTAAAACCAAACAATGATAAAATTAAAGCTATTATAGATTATCCTCTCCCTAGAACGACAACAGAAATAAAAAGTTTTCTTGGGCTGATCGGATACTATAGAAAATTCATTAAAGATTTCGCTAAAATTACCCAGCCTCTAACGTCTTGTATAAAGAAACGAAACAAAATTATCATAGACCAAAACTACATAGATGCCTTCGAAAAATGCAAGGAAGTACTGACTAATACCCCTTTACTACAATACCCTGACTCGACTAAACCCTACATTTTGACAACCAACGCCTCCAATGTGGCACTCGGTGCTGTCCTATCCCAAGGACCTATCGGAGCAGACAAACCAGTCGCATATGCTAGTCGAACCCTTAGCGACACTGAAACACGTTATAGCACAATTGAACGAGAGCTCTTAGCTATTATTTGGGCTGTGAAACATTTTAGACCATATTTGTACGGACATAAATTTCAAATTTTTACAGATCATAGACCTCTTGCTTGGCTTTATTCCCTGAAAGAACCCAATAGTAAATTGACTCGTTGGCGCCTCCGCCTCCAAGAATATGACTTCACAATAATTTATAAAAATGGAAAACAAAATAGTAATGCAGATGCACTATCACGCATAAAACTTAATGCTATAGATTCCGAAGATGACACATCAATGAATGTTAATGTAGACGAATCTGAAATACAAAAAGTAATAAAACAATTAAAAGAACTTGAAAAATTCACAACTAAAACAACTATAGAAAATGACACGGAAATAGTAACCATTTCAGATTCCGACTCTGACGTGACAACACCTGCGGATCTATTTCAAGATAACTTCCCTATTCGTTCAGTAACCGATAGCAGCAGAACAAGTACAGTAGCTTCCATAGAACCAGACTCATTAGGGATTCCAATCTTAAGAGAGGCAATTGACACCAAACCAAACCAAATATTGGTGTTCACGTGGTTTCAAAATAAAATACAAGTTCAAAATTTATCTAGAAAAAATCAAAAAGTTTTAGAAGTATTTCTTCCATTACATAATGAGGAATTAATAAAGCAATTCTTAAAAGAATATGTTGCACCCAAGCGTAAATACTTTATTTACTTTGAGAACGACATACATAGACGGCTATTTACTAAAGTTATTATAGAAATCTTTAAGAAAGATTCAGTACAGTTCTTTGAGTGTACGGACAGAGTAATATATATAGAAGATGAAAAAGAACAAAAGTCTGTTATACTAAAACATCACGAAGGAAAGACATGCCATAGGGGAATTAAAGAAACTATGGTTAGAATTCGCAGAAACTATTATTGGGAAAACATGCAAGATACGGTAGCGGCAATTATAAATACGTGTGAGCCTTGCAAACTAATGAAATACGATAGGAAGCCCATAAAACCAATGTTACAATTAACACAGACACAACATGCCCCTTTTCAAGAAATATTCATTGACTTATTTAATATAGAAAGTAAATATTACCTAACACTGGTAGACGCATTCAGCAAATTAGGACAGGCTATTGAAATTTCAAGTAGGCAAACGACAGAAGTAGCGCGAGCTCTATTAAAGTATTTTTCAATATACGGCGTTCCCAGGAAAATATCCTGTGACCCTGGCACTGAATTCAATAATGAACTTATGCGCGAACTTTTGTCTATGTATAAAATAGAAATTCACATAACAACGCCAAATAATCCTAACTCTACTGGCACCGTAGAGCGATTCCATTCCACCATAATAGAAATATATAGGCTTGCAAAGTACGAACGTAAATGTACGGATGCCGCTTCTGTCATGACCTATTCTGTGATGGCATACAATCATACAATACACTCCACCACCGGATTAACACCGTTTGAAGTAGTATTTGGACATACAGACTCCAATAAAATATTCGATGTTGACTTAGAAAAGGCGTATACACAACAGTTAGTTAAAGATCATGCAAAACGAACGAAATATCTGTATAAATACATAGCCGAAAAGATTCTTAACACTAAACAAAAGGCCAGAGAAAAGAAAGGTGGTGAAATTGAGTTAAGCATACAAGAGGAAGATAATATATTTGTAAAAGACATTACCATAAGAAAAAGTAAAGATAAACCTAGATACCATAGAGCAAAAGTAACAGGAAAAACCAATAGGAACGTAGTGCCAGTACAGATAGGTAAAAGACAAAGTAAAGTGCCTCTAAAGAACGTTAAACGTCCTTCACAGGTTGTGGCTGATCGTGGTGATCTTGAAACTGACGGTCAAGATCCAAGGCCTTCAACTTCAAGAGATTAAAAATAACCCAGGTATATTACCTGTTAAACAAGGACAGGCGGTAATAGAGAAAGATAAGTGGACCATAGTTAAGATATTAGATTTTAATGCGATAGATTATGATTTAGTGTTAAATATTAATAGATATAAAGAATTTAGTACTTAATATAATTGACATTCATAAGCCCTACGAAAATGAGTTCCAAAATATGAAATTACAGGTAGAATACTTACGCAATTCAACAATCAGAAAATTCAGGCAGCTTATTCCATCAAAACGTTTCAAACGTGGCCATTGATCCTCTTGGCTCAATTATTAAAATACTTACCGGTAATCTAGCCCATGAGGACGCGATTAAGTACGATGCTCAACTAGCACAGCTAAAAATTGGTCAAACACACGTGGATAAGAAAATAACCATAATTTCAAAAATGCTTGACTCTATTACTAGCAAATCTACATCTATACAGGAAAATATCCAAATCTTGGATGAACGCATGAAACGCATAGAAAAAATAGTTAAAAATATAGGTACTAAAGAAAATGACTCTATTTACTCTACATATGTTTTAAGTACGTTCGATATATTTATAAGTAATTTTAGTTCAATTTATACTGTTTTAAATGAGATCGAAACTGCATTGTCATTTACAAAAGTGTCTGTTGTACATCAAACCATTGTTGACCCATCTGAACTCTTAGCATTGTTAAGCAATATTTCTGAAACTGAAAGCCTAATTTATCCTGTTACAGAGAAAACGTTATTAATGTTAGAAAGAACGATGTCTGTTAAAGCCTATGTAAAAGAAAACCAAATAACATTAATCATGGAAATTCCATTAATAGATAAAAATACGTATAATTACTTTAAAATTTATTCACTTCCAATTTTCAATGAAAACAAAACGACCACCATTATCCCTAAATACCCGTACCTTATGGTGAAAGGTCCTACATACTTACCGCTAGCCAACCCATGTGAAGAGATGGCAGCCAACCAGTTCCTGTGCAAGGAAAACGATGTTGTATTGTATCCTGAAAGTACGTGTATAGAACAATTAATGAATTTTGCTTCAAACCTCAGCTTGTGTAAACCCCTTGCAGTTAACCTGGAAAGTCTAAAAGTACAGCCTATTGACTTCTTTAACTGGATAATTTACACAAGAAATGAAATAATGCTTACCGAAACATGTGCCAATGATGTTATCAGGAAACCAATCAAGGGCACATATTTATTGGAAATTGATGGAAACTGCAGTGTCTATCTGAAAGACATTAAATTACACAAAAGGCAACATTACTCAGAGAAAATACAATATCGGGTAACTCCGGTCGCAGTTCTACCCAAATTAGAGGAAACATCTATCAACTGGAACAAAACAGTGAATCTAAACAATTTGAACTTTGACGATTTAAAACATCTATCTTACACATTAAAAAGTGAAATAGTGAAAAGTGACAGTGCAGTGAAAACAAATATTGTTAGTTTAGCAACTATAATACTCTAATATGTAATCTTAACTATAATATGTCTTAGTATAATACTTTGGAGAAAATTGTCTTGTATGCGGAATCATCGGAATCCAAATATTACCGATAATTTCGCACTTGGTGAGGGAGGAGTTATGGAACCACAGCCCTTACAGATATTGCGTGTGTAAGCATTTTGCTCAGCACGATCTGGGTGATCGCTGAGGTTGCATATCTGATAAGAATATGATTGTTTAGTCTAAGTCTAGTTCATAAGTCAGTTCGTAAATTACATCCCAATATGTAAGACGTCTCAATATAGAGTTAAACCTTTAATTAATTATTTTTATTTTTAAAAAGTTCTTTAAGGCGCTCCCAATCCTGACTAAGTTCTTGAAGATACTTTTCTTCCAAATGCTAAAGTATTTTATCAAGATGCACGCATAATGCACGTAATGTACAAGCACGGATTAATGAACAAAGAGACCGTACTTTAATCAAACTACTGCCAAAAAGTCCAGACTTCAATCCCATTGAAAACTTATGGGGTCCTATAAATCATGCAGTAACGAATTAGGTAAGCTTAGCGTTTGTCTGCAAAGATATACGTGACGTGTGTTCAGATATTTTTGGTTAATTGTTTGTAAGGAAATTATTGACTAAGAAAAAATATTTTATAAAATAAGGTCAGTCGATGGCTGTAAGGCTCTTCAAGAGGAACTTAATCACTTACATAATTATTACATAAAAAACAAGATCACAGTAAACGTTACAAAGTGTCAATGTATTAGTTATACACGTAAAAAAACCCTATTGTTTTCCAATATAACTTTGATGGAATGGTCATTAATAAGGTCAAGATAGTTAGGGATTTAGGAGTTATGTTTGACAATAAATTGACATTCTCAGATCACATAAACTTTGTTAGCACAAAAGCTTATAAGAACTTAGGCTTTGTTATTAGGTCATGCAAGGTATTTACAAACATCGAGGCTCTTAAATCTGTGTATTTTGCATATGTGCGTAGCGTCTTAGAATATGCGTGCCTAATCTGGTCTCCCTAATACATTATTTATAAGGACCAGCTGGAACGGGTTCAAAGAAAATGTATTAACCAACTTAACTATAGCCTGAATAAAAAAATCCTCTGATGGCCTATAAAATAGTTGTCGCACACATGGTCTGCTAATAATCGATGAATGGCGCAAGGTTATGGATATGTGTTTGCTATATGACATACTTAATAGACGCCTTAATTGCCTGGAGTTGGTTGCGCAGGTAACCATGCGGCGCACTCGTCACACTACGATGCTACACGTGCCTCGGCACTCGACTTATTACGCTAAAAATTGTGTATTGACTTTGTTCGGTACAATATTTGCAACCGTACTGCTCAGCACTTTTGCCGGCATGCATTTCCATAAATGCATGTAACGCAACTACTCGTACTACCAGTTAGTACGTGTTCGACTACCAATCGCGTAACTCAAACCAAACCAGGTCAAACCATCTTAGTGATAATTTAGCTTAGATTTACCATTATAATAACTTGTAGTGTTCAATATAGCTTTTAAACCATATAATTTCGTATCATTAAATCAGTGATCGTAAACCAACAACCAAACCATAACTAGTCTTAACATATATACCAAATATCAACCAACCCAGAACTTAGTGCTAAACCAATCAGGCGCTAAATTCTACAGACTTGGATTGCTCAAATTTAACCTACATAAAAAAAAAACATAAACGAAGGCGAATGACAAACTATTAATATCTTACATTTTTCTCGATCTTTTTTTTTCTCTTCACAATTTAACATAACTTTATTTAACTAAACCTAAATTTGCACCTTTTAAATTTAAATATTTCTTAGTAGATCGTTCGTATGTTTTATACTTGTCGTAGTTATTCAGGGAAATCTATTATTAGCCATACATACATACACATATTCTGTAACATAATATATGTATCGCTGTTGGTTGCCTAAATAAATTAAATAAATAATAAAATAAAAGCACTCAAATACGTATCAATTGATTGTACAAATTTCAAGTGACTTTTGTTAATTGAAATTGCAAAACTTTTAAATCTGTTATTTGAGCCATCCGACACAGGTATCTTTAGTAATTTGTTGAATCTGAATCAACGAAAATTTTCAAGATATTTACTATAACTAACTTTAATTAGTCAAGGACAGCTAATGAGACACAATTGATTTTCTATTGTTTGATTCCGAATCGATGTTGCGCGGAGCTTAACAGGTTAAGCTACAATTTGTTCTCCGCTGCTACGAGAAATCACGGCACAGTGGACAGTGCTCCGGCGGGATCTCATGGCGACATGGAGAGTGCGATTGTCGCAACCCAGTGCTGGGAACGCCGTTAAGTCCCCTCTTTGAGGAGTTGCTAGAGAGGCACCACGGCATCCTCACCTTCCGCCTGACACAGGTCCTTACCGGGCACGGCAGCTTCGGGGGGTTCTTGTATCGGTTAAGGCAAGAGCAAACGCTGGGGTGTCACCACTGTGTGGATCACCTGGAGGACACGGTGGAGGTCTGCCCGGCTTGGGCAGAGCACTGCCGTGTCCTCGTGGAGGCGATCGGTGGCGGAATTATCTTACATCCGGCCCTGGTCCAGGCTATGGTATGGAGCGAGAGGACATGGGCAGCCGTCACCTCCTTCTGCGAAGCAGTAATGCTCGCAAATGAAGAGGCGGGACGGGTGAAGGAGAGGCAAATTTCACGCCCTCACGCCCCTAGCCGCCGCAGGAGACGCCCTGGACGTCGGGAATCCCAGGCAGATTTCGCCACCGTAGGCGCGGGCTTGCGGACGGTGAGCAATAGGTAGCTCGCCGTCCGAAAAGGACCAGGCCCGGGTCGACGCCGCGTTGTGTTCCACGCGCGCCTCAAAGAGATGTCAGTATAAGTGGAGGGGTCCACTAGGGCCGAAGCCTGCCGGGGTCGCAGGAAAGTCCAAAAGGGATACCGAGGCCCCTGGCAACACAGGCAATGGAAGGAACACGGGTGGGTTTAAGTCCGTATTATTTGAAAATTTCCCACCCAAAAAAAAAGGTACATGTTGTTTTTGTGTAAAAAAATTAAGGGCCGCCTTATCAATGCTACCACGTATTACCACTGCAACTGTTAGGGAAATTCTCATCATCATCTGCTTTCAGTCTAAATGGAGGCATCTGAATACAAGTATTTTACATGGAACGACTGCCGATTGGACCTCCGCAACCCAGATACACACACTCACATCACCCCACTGAATCTTCTCTACGATATTTCTTAAGTCTCTTCTCTGAAATTAATGGGAAGGGCAATCTAACCTCAGTCTCAATCTGTCAAAAATTTTACACCTACCTAGCTACCCGTTTATCTTTATTTTCGACAATCACATGCTAGCGTCTACGCTGGCATGAGATAGCCTACACTAAACCGGACTAGATTCTGAACATTTTTAGTTATAGAAATTGACCTTCAGGTTTAAGAATAACCGACATTATTTTGAGTTTAGCGAAGTCTACCTATAGATTCCAGGCTCGTTGCGTGAGCTAACCTAACCACATTAAGCGCGAACATGTCGTTTTAATACCGAGCCCATGGATATGTCGTGACAGGCACTGAAACCATTACCTATGTCTGACAGCCCTTGTGTTGTGTAAATATCACCAGGACGCTGCGAAGGGATTTTGAACTCTATTGACTCGTGAAATTGTGTTAATATAAAATAGTAGCTCGCTAATAAATTTAAAACCTGATTCATACTCATAAACATTAAAATCGTACAAGTTCTATTACAAAATTGTTTTACAATAATTATTATTATTACTTCTGTACATTTGTCTAAGATACCTTGAGGTTTTAATATCAAATTAACACAGTAACTTAATATCGAAACAGCAATAAACTTCAGGAATACTGGACACATACAAAGCTAACATTTCTAAGACACAAAAACTATATACGAGTATTATCCTTCCGACTTGATAACGTCTAGCCTAGCCAGTTTCTATAAGTGCTGAACAAAATTATAGGCAACACGTCCGCATCATAAATACAAGAACGCAGATTTAGTAGGCTTTCATCGTGGAATGTACAGAAAATCCTATAATAAATATTAGTGGGTTAAATCGGTTGGGCGATGCTAAGAATATTGCTAGAAGTGCTATTTTCTTAGATAACAGTTTTCTTTTAGATGTAGATGGTGAACAAATAAGTAATGATACTGAAGAAAATTTAGAGGCTTTTAATATTACGAGTGAATCTGATTGACCACTGTTTTCGCATCAAATCGTTATTTAACATCAGACGGGATATAATAATGTATATTGATTAGTGTGTATTTTATTAATTGTCATCAAACACAAACCATATCTTATTTAATCAGCTAAACAATAATATTTTTTTTTAGCTTTCCAGAAATCACAAACCCTGAAACCATAATTACAATACTCAACACTATCAATTTCCGCGAATTGAAATATCATTCTGTCCTATCTAATCTTCTGTTTCAGTACCGTTTGACATTGTGAACATTGTGACGTAATTAGTTACGTCACGACGTTCTCGTTGACAGGATCTCCCTGTAGTGCTCCATGCCCATGGAGCAATTCTCAAGAACCTGTCAATGACTTCCAAAATACAAACCCTGGCTTAGTTTGGGAATCAGTTTCAGTGGTTGTTTCCTCAAAAGACATTTTCAGACTGATGTCTGAAAATGTCTTTCATCATCAACCTACATGGACCTCAAATGATCTGACCAAGATTATGTCCGGATATTATATACATTGACATTGATGCTTTTTTATGCAATGCTACGAATATTTACTCTATGAAGTATTATATTATTTTAATTATTGTAAATGTGAAGACTATGGGCCATTGTTTAATATAGTTTTTTTTATTTTCTTAGTTAGTTTTTTACATGGTCTGGCAGTTTGAGTATTTTTTGCGGCCTACCAAATATCTTTTCTTTGGTATTATTCGTTGAATTGTTGAGTTCCTTAAGTTCAGAGTTGAGCTGCACGACTACAGACAAATGCGTGCACTGACTGGACAGGTCCACTCTATATGTGTGGTTATTCTATCAAATTACCCTTTCACACACCAATCAACATGGTCTTCACATAATCTGACCAATATTATGTCTCGACTTTAAAAGAGACTGTGACCCCTGAGTTTGTTTCAGCCTTTCTTCTCAGAGTAGTCAGATAGGAAACGCCGACCTCACCTACTTTAAAAAATATGATTGACGTGTAAAAGTGTTTGTACAAATCTACTTACAGAAATAAAATCATTTATCGTTAGTACCTTAACCCGGCGAGGATGTGGTGAAAATAGTTACGTGGAGGTTGTGGAGGGTATATTTGACCCTGTATTTCTATTGCATTTTTAAAGGCTAAATTTATATTTTTTAACAAACCATTGAATAACAACATATTAGTTGGATATTATTTTATGGATTTGCATTTAAAAAAAACAAGTGATAATACAAAATATTTTATTTTCTCAAATTTTAGCTAAGGCCAAAAACAATCAACTTTTGCAAAGCCTTCCGTTCCAAACATAAAAAAAAACTAAAAATAAGTAATACTTCTCTTAAAATTAGGATAATTTGGTATACATATATATTTAGAGATCAATCAGATTCACTAAATAAGTCAGTCTTATATACTACACATTATTACTGTCTGTTGTTGTAGCACATTCTTGGCAGAACGAAACAGTATGTTCTGGACAAATATATTTATGGCATTCTTCGCAAACGTTGCCAGTCTTCCGATGTCGGGCATATGGAAACACTTGGCACCTTTTTCGTACACCTGGAACTCTGACAGGCGGTTCTTGTTCAGATTATCCACTGAATTCTCTGATTCTCTTACGCAGCAGTCTCGGCAATTGGGGTATTTCTTTTCGGGCCTTCAAGTGTTCAGTAACAAGCATACGGCCCAATGTTTTTATAAAATTGCGACGTTTCAGGACAGTCTGTGTATTAGACCCGTGTATAATACATGCGTTGATTCCAACAATCCAATAAAAGCCTTGAATTCAGGCATGTCTATTTCTTTCTTGAAGTGAGGGATAGGTTCACAACCAGCATTCCTTTCTCGAAATTGCAAGTTTGTATGAGTCAGGATAATAGATAGCATATTTTCGGGACAAAACAAACTCCAGCATTCAAGTTCTGACTGTGCCGACCTTGCTACTGGGCTCACTCCAGGTGTTTGCCGTATGATGTTTTCAGACCGGGTGCGAACTTGTTGTAGAGGAGGATTTTTAGACCATTTAGTCCCATCTTTGCCAATATAAAATGAATTTGTTACCTGGCTATCCAATTCCCCTTCCTCTGGCAGGAGTTGATTCTGAGTTGACAAGTTAGATAGCGGTACTTCATCCTGGCTGTCATATTCACTGCTTACATTCTGCTCAGTCTCACTATCTTGACTGCGTGCACTCATATGATCTTCACATTCGCTACCGTCGGACATCAAGTCGTCTTCACTGTCATGTTGTAACAACATGAACATGACGTATGAACATGACGTATGAACTCATCCTGACGCTCCCGGTTATTCATTTCGTCCACCTGAAAAAAAAATTACAATAAATAAAAAAATCTTCTGAAATATTGCACAAAAATGCTACGTCGCGGTTGTGGCAGGGTCATATTTACCCTTTTTGACTTCGTGCACGTGTAGCTCCCGTCGCAGGTGGCGACCGACTGAGTAGCGGTGTGCGGCGTGCGGGCGGGTCCCTTAGCAACAGCTACTGACACGTACAAGCTACTACAGCCGCGGAAAATAAAACTACACTCGATTAAAAATGGACAGGGTCAAATAGACCCCTCCACATCCTCGCCGGGTTAAGTAAAAATACATACAAACTGGATATATGAACCAAATTCTTGTGGATGTTCTCATTTGTGACGGTAAACTTTTTACTTACTTTTACTTCACTATTGTCTAAAACAGACGAATGCCAATTCTAGGCGTTTTGCCTCTTCTGCCGTAAGTAGGTGGCCGTCTATATTCCTATCACGCACGCTACCGTCGTAATTGGAATTCCCTTCGAGATTGTGATCTTAAGAGCGAAGATCTGCGTCAAATAAATCACGTTGTGAATGCCTTTAAAATTGTAATGACAGTAATGCTTGATTATGATTTTTTGGGTAGGAAGTCTCCTTTGTGATAATGATAAATAATACTTATATTATTTTGTTGATTACTTTATCAATATTTCCTTTAGAATGCTATTGGTCACGTAAGTCCGTTTTGGATTTAAAAGTGATAATTATATCGATGTCTAGCACTAACTACTACTGTTACTGCTCCATGAATACTTTTCTTTGTCTGTATTGTTTTTATTTCATTAGTTTTGTTTATTATTATTTTTATCAATTAATGTATATTTTTATGACATTTATCTTCAGATTCAGAGACTTATCGACCATGTTAATGTCCTTTTTCTTTCCCAAAAACAAAGTTTCTTCAGACGATTCATCCATACATTTACTTTTTTGTGTCCTTTCTCAGTCGTGGTAGCTAATGTTATTGCTTGTTGGAAGTTACTCACCTCTAATAGCCTAAATAAGTATTACTCGTTCAATCTCTTTATCTACTCTTACATCGTTTTCTTTGCATAGAATATTGTAATTACCTACGTATAGAATATTTTCTTTTGTGACTAAGGCCCGCTTGCACCACAAATGCTTTTAGCGCTAAATGTATTTAAAATATCGATCTTTTTCTGTCAATCGTTTAAATATGACGAAGACAGAATTATGTTTTAAATAAATGCTTAGTCACACATTTAGTGATTTGTGGTACAAGCGGGCTTTAATGTATTAAAGCCAGAATTAATTCTAGACTAGCTGACTAGCTTTTGCCCGCAGCTTCGCTCGCGTGAATGTCGGAAAATATCCCACAGGAACGTACTACCGAGATTAAGAGCACTCTATGTGTTAAATCCAGGTTATAAACTATATCTGTGTGCCAAATTTCATCCAGATCCGGTCAGCCGTTTTTGGGCCAATCCCAAACATATATTCAAATCCCCTGATCTGTATAGCAAACTCATTGAGTGTCCTGTCAAACTTCCGCACGCATGTCCAATAGCCTCTTTGAGTTTCGTCATTCCGAGTCGACAAAATGGCGCGATTCTGCCTGTTTACGCGATTCTGCGTTCCCCTTGCGCGTATTTATAATGTAGAGCATTAACAAGGCAACGCAAATAACATCACATGTTAAACATCTAGCAACGTTTCGCTCCGGAACGTATTTTAGTAAATTCTATAATAATCTGTGGTCACGCCCACATTTTGGCATTAGTCGACCGCGATGTTATGTTGTCGATTTGGTTAATGTTTTTGCTATGCAACATAGTTGTTTTGTGTGTTTCCATTAGTGAATATCATACTAGTGTAGAATGCAAAGTTACATTTAAAATAAATACAACAATGTGTGAATTGTGTGATTAAAAGTATGAGACGGTCTTTCATAACGGGTATTTTGAAGTGTTTTTAAGTGTATCAATTGTTAGTCAGTGATCGTAAATTAAACATTGTCATCAGCTAAAGATTTATTTGTGTTATGCTGACGTATCAAGCATAGTGATAAGATAAGAACCGAAGCTAAGGGGCTTACAGAGTTCCCGGAATAATTGTGTAAGCATACCTTTTTTGTTTTTGCAATAAGGTTATTTTTTGATAAGCTTGTCATTTAAAAAAACGCATAGAGATCTCTGTTCTTTCTTTGAGTATTGTAAAGAAGTGTGGTTTTAAGAAAGTTACGTATTATCTTTTGGACTTATTGCTTTTGTTTTATAAGTATGACGATATTTGTACGAAAAAGTCGCTTACGCTACTTTTAACTTCGCATTAGCAATATATTGCAAGGTGAAACTGCACTAAACCCTATATTACCTGGTAGCTTATTTCATATAACAACTTCAATGACTAGGGGTTTGTAGAGCTACGATGCGTATTTTCTGAGTTGTCGTAGTTTTAGTGAACGCTCGCGTGTCAATTCTACCGACTATGGTAACATCGTGACAGGATATCGATTTGGAGAAAAACGGACAAAATTTCTAAAAAGGATATTTTCGGCATAAGACTAGTTTCCTAACCCCGTAGCAATTGGTTTATTTTTCAAAAATATTCAATATACAATTTTGACTTCGTTACTATCCTAACTAATAATATAAATGCGAAATTGTGTTTGTTTGTTTGTTTGTTTGTTTATTTGTTACGCTTTCACGCTAAAATGGCTGAACAGATTTGGGTGAAATTTGGCACATGGGTAGACGGTTACCTGTATTAAGACATAGAATACTTTTCATCCCGTTATTCTTACGGTTCAATACTTTTGCGTGTGAAACTGCGGGGCACAGCTAGTATTATAATAAAACTAGCTGCGCCCCGCATTTTCACCGGCGTAAGTCTTGATCTCTCGAACTTTTGCATTTATAATATTAGTCCTAACTAAAATTATAAATGCGGAAGTGAGTTTAGGATGGGAATATGATATAAGATGAGAATTTCTGTTATCATTGGTACCTAATCGAGTATTGCACTTTTTGCTTGTGCATATTTTTGTGAGCAATACTTTGTGCATCCAAAATAGACAAAAAAAAAAACAGTTGGGGGAATTAACACTACTCTGTGAATTACACTCGGCGTCACAAAAATCGCACCTCTTCGAAAATAAGTTTCAAGCATGTCCCACCAGCAACGAATAAATAAAACCCAATTAATATTGGTATCAATTGAAAGTATGTTTAACGACCTTTAAATTAACAACAGTTAGAATTCCTAAACACAACAGATCTCATTAGCACGTAACTTTAAAAAAAATGTTGTACGCATTACAACGGCCACTAATTGCACCTCCCTACAAGGGTACCTATAAAACGGGTGACCCTGGTTAAATGTGGGTCCCCCCCGACCCTTGCTCGACGAAGCACCAGCCCGCGCCGCAGCTGAGCCTGTAGTCTTAAATTCCCCGATTAATAATAATTCTGATCAGGTCCAGCCTGTCCCACCTTGCTGTCCTCCCCCCAGCGACGCCCTAAGCCGAGGTCCGTACTCTACAGGGGGTGCCCTTAGCGTGCAGTCGCTTAGTATTATAAGAAATTCGCCCCTGGCTGGAGGCTTTGAGTTCGATTAAGGCAGCCACAGGAAAGTCTGGTTAAGTAGTCACGACCTCTCAAGGTCAACTACGAGATGCCATACATAAAAAAAAAATGTGGGTCATTTGCTATTCAACCTTTGAAGTGAACACACGTGAACAGTTACAGCAAGAAAAATACCCCAGAAGATGGATACCACTGCAGATGAAGCCGCTCAAGTCATTGCACTACTGCAATCAGGGATGCGGCAATGTGATGTTGCTCGGCAACTGAACTTGAGTCGTTTTTCCGTTCGACGAGTGTTCCAACGCTTCCAAGAGACTGGTGGCTATATCCGAAGACGTGGATCTGGAAGACAACGGTGCCCATCCGAAAGAGACGATCGCTTCATTGTTTCGACGTCTTTACGTAATCGGTTCTCCAATGCTGTTGAGCTGCAACAACAACTGCGATCAGCTCGCAGAACTTTTGTAAGCATCTCCACAGTTAAAAGAAGAATGCGGGAGAAGAAAATTGCAGCTCACAGGGCTGCTACAGGGCCAAAATTGACTGCACAGCATAGGAGAGACCGGTTGCAATTTGCCCGTGACCATGTGAATTGGACAATAGACCAATGGAGGGCTATGCTCATCTCGGATGAGACGAGGTTGTGCCGTGGCGGTGGCGTCAAAGAGTGTACAGGAGGCAAGGGGAACGATTCGCACAAGCCTGTATTCAAGAGACAGTGGAATACGGGGGTGGCTCGTGCATGTTCTGGGGCGGCATGTCAATCGACGGCAAAACGACCCTCGTGTGTGTTTCTCGGACTGGAAGTGCTCGCGGGCAAGATTCGCTGACTGCTCCTCGGTACATAACATAGATCTTAAAGGAGCAGGTTGTCTCTTATGCTGGTTTTTTTGGCAGTGGGTTCACGTTAATGCACGATAACGCCCGCTGTCACACCGCTTTAATTGTAAGAGACCACCTGCAAGAAGTTGGGATCCCTGTTATGCGCTGGCTGGTGCGAAGTCCAGACCTGAACCCTATTGAGCACCTTTGGGATGAACTGAAACGGCGAGTACGGGCACGTGATCCTGCCCCTACCCCTCTCCAAGATCTCCAAGTTGCAGAATGGAACAACATTCCTCAAGAGACTGTTGTCACATTAATTAGGTCCACGAGAGAACGCATGGAAGCAGTCATCAGGGCTAGGGGGGGTGACACTAGGTTTTAAGTTGTTTTTAAGGACTTTGTTGTAATTTTTGCTGATAAAATAAAATTTAACTTTTTAATAATTTGCATTAGCTTGCTTTTTTATTCCCTGGTAAACATAAAAACAAATGTATTGATTTATTCTGAAATTTAAATAAATTGCCTTTCCAATGACACCGTATAGTCATATTAATCAATGGTAGACCCATTGATTAATAGGGTTAAATTGACTTTGAAAGGAATATAGAGGTGCGATTTTTGTGACGCCGAGTGTGTTATAGTCATAAAATGTTTTGTTAAATCCGTTACAAATTCATCTAATTTAACGACTGGTCTATTGATTTCATCAGTTATTAAAAGATCTGGTCTGATCTGATTTAAATCTTCGTTCAGTTTTAATTTTATCTCCCCTCACATGGCGTTCACAAATAGCTTGAGATCCTATCTCTAGTGCTCAAAACTTTTGAAGTATCTAATTTTTAGGACCGGTATCTTAATCCTAAGTGAGGTCTAACTTTATAACGATGATATAAAGATCCGGTTCCGTAGTTTTTAGAACAAAAGACTGGATGAAATTTTCTTCCTCAAAATAGATACACCTATTAAACAATTGAAGTAAAATTTTGGTTGAGCGGAATATATTACCATAATTATATCCATGATTAATATATATGATCCATAGATATATGACATCCATATTATTATAGATATAATAAGATTATTTTGTGAAAGAAAGATAGAAGAAGAGAGGGAGATAGGAACCTAGATAATTATAATTATGTGTTATGAGTGTTATGATAGGGTAATATGTTGAATAAAGTGAATAGTGTTACAGGAGTACAACATTTTTATCAATCGATATATTTTTTTTGTTTTTTTCGTCTTTTGATATGTTTTCGTCTCAGAACAAAAGGTATCTACAGCGCTTTTCCACCACCACCGTCAACGGGACGTTAACGAGAAACGAGATTATTCGAACTGAACATGACGTCCCGTTGATGGACATGCGGTGGACACGCGGCCATAATAAATGTATGTATCCCTACTTCGGCGCCGTCATCTCGTTCTTGTTGATATCCCGTTGTAGTGGTGGTAGACAAACGGCCTTAGGGTTATAAAAATATTTGAAATTATTTGTCATCCTTTGCACTATAGACTTAACTAGTCGTAAACAATACGGTTACACCACGTTATTATATTTCTATATCAGATACATGTTTGCTATTACCAACTGAAACAGTACGAATTTATTTCCCACACAACAAAATTTGTTTAAGTGTGGAAATATCGCTGCGGATATAAGCGCTGTGGTTAATTGGCACTTACTGTTGGTAGAACTATATCAGACATTACCTACTTATATTTCCTTACTTACCTGTTCTGGAAAGAATGCTTCAATTTTACTAGTATCATCTTAAATGTCACCAGTATAGTATCATCTTAAATGTTCCTTAGTCCATGGATGCTTAAAAATATTCTCTATAATGATAGAGAAAAGAAAACTACCAATTAATGAATTGGTAGTTTTTTTTTTATAATAACAGTCATTTAAAATAAATCTTATTTGTGGATATTAATGATTGCCTTATCCTTTTTGTAATAAAGCTTCCAAGGATGAGATCTTTCTCGTAAATTCTCATTTTTTTAATTCAATGCGAAGTCGGTAGAAGGTAATATATATTTCCATGTAATTTACATTGTAAATTATTTTCGTTCTGACATTGCAAGTTATAGTTGAGAGATTTGGCTGTGTTGTTGTTTTGCAGGTGTAGTATTTGTTGAAGAACTTTTATAGTACATACATAATCAGCCTATAATGTTCCCACTGCTGGGACATAGACCAGCTCTCTCTCTCGCTCTCTCTGTAAGAGAGAGCGACCTTCTACCGAAGGTAATATATATTTCCATGTAATTTACATTGTAAATTATTTTCGTTCTGCGAATGAAAACAATGCAATAAAAAAAGAATGCCAGATATTCATATATTAATTTCTGGTAGAACATTTCTGAGTATTTTTTCCCTTCATAAGAAAATTCCTGACGTACTAATATGCATTCAAATTAATTTGATCTACAAGATTCGCGAACATCTAAGTTGAGATGGAATTTGATTAAAACAGCACACATGTATATTCTTCTTTATTTCATTATCCAAGAGAAATATAAACAGTTCCTTTCATAACATTACACAGTTTATTTTAAACAATAAAATATTTTATAAATGTAAAGTAATGAGACCAACTGATTTGCTATAAATAATATCTCAAAATCAATGTTCTAACATTATTTAATTACAATAATTATTGAATGTCACTATTAAAGAGTTTATTTACAATTTTAGGCCAGCTAATATAAGAAACGCTATTATCTCAAATGCTATTATTCTATTACAGTTATATCAATTTCATTATTATATCGTGTCATGTAAATTATATATTAATTTACATCCAAACAAATATCATAGAATCGCATAATAAATTATTATAACAAAAACTGTCTCCTTGAATTCGCCAAGGAAAATACCATACATTTGCAATTGAAAATTTGTTTAAAAACTGTTGTTAAATTTGCTTTTTAATAATAAAAAGATGAAAAAAGTTACCGCACGTAAGGAAAAACGTTTTATTCAGAAATTTGTAAGCTTTACGAAATTACATTTTCAATTTTGCCAAAATACAATTAGCATTTTATCTATAAATAAGTGTTTAACTAACGTCTTTACCATAGCAGTTCACATGTAATCTATTTAGACTATACAGCGTCATGGTCCTAATTTATACAATACTTTATTCGATATTTATTGAGCTCACTATATTATTGATTTTTTGTTACATCCAAAATTATGGGCATATTATATTATTTTTCTCAAAAATTTCAACGCTTTCGAAGTTTTAATAAAAAAGGGCCATTGTTCATGTGAGGTATGAGCTTTTATGGAAACGACTGTACCCCGTATCATAAAATTAAAACGTTATATTTTAATAAGGTTCCATTTGGATGAATGTGTTACAATACTGTAGGCCGTTACCATAATTCTTGCGTACATGGGCATGGAAATGAAGACCACCCCTTACTTGGTTCGACATTTTTATTGAGTTTTTGTATTAGTTGTTTTCCCAAAAGGTACGTTATTGGTTAGAATTAACCCTTCCATTCTTAAAATTTACACACTCTTACAGATTTTTAATCAAAACATTTTTCTCAAGATGTTAGCCACAAAATTCCTCCAAAATCGTCTTTTAATACAATTCATAACATACTCTTACGTTGTTGTGTTCCTGCTCCAATTTCCAGGTTCATATAATCTTCTAACTCCCAGTTACGTTTCGTGTATTGTGACATAAGGCGTAGAGATGCCAGCCACTTGGCTGGAACACTGCTTCTGAGCTTGGCCAGCTTTTGGCACCAACACCAACTGTTCCAGATCGCCCTGTCAGCAGATCATTGTGTTTTAATCAGATAAGACATTTCAAGTTATAGTTGAGAGATTTGGCTGCGTTGTTGTTTTGCAGGTGTAGTATTTGTTGAAGAACTTTTATAGTACATACATAATCAGCCTATAATGTTCCCACTGCTGGGACATAGACCTCCTCTCTGTGAAAGGGATTGGGCCATTATCCCGCACGCGGGCCCAGTGCGGGTTGGTAGATGTCATATTTCTTCGAATTTTTGGTTCTGCGACATGTCGGTTTCCTCACGATGTTTTCCTTTACCGTTTGGAGAGCATTAGTGGTAAAATAATTTACACAAAGTAAGCTGGGTTCAAAACTACGACCTACAACTCATAAGTCTTGGTCGTTTCCACTGGGCCACCACTGCTCTACTCTGTTAAAGTAGAATGATTCTTTATAATAACGAGCAATTCGAAGATTAATTATTTTGGGTCCTATGAAAAGATCAATAAGAAAAATAAAGGAAGCAGAAGTAAAATTATCAATAATGATATTTTGTTTTTTATAAAATCGTAACACACTAAAACACAAGTTAAGGCTGACGCAAACTTAGGCGGGCCGCGCCGAATTGCAATAATTCTCCTACATCACTTTCGTAAATTTTGTATGAACCGTCGCACACTGCAGGTGGGTCACATCGCACTTTTTTGTATTGGAATATGCCCTGCGGCTTGCGCTACGGCCCAATGCGGCTGTATTGTGTGTATGGCTTTAAACTACACAATTCAATTTTCGGTCCGTCAAAGAGATTTTGAAAATCTGTGTTTTTGTTTTCCGCCCAATTTCAGATACAAAAGAGATTATGTGCAAATAGAAATTATGTGCAACTGTAATCCCATTTCGTTTAAAAATATAGTCTAACCTGGAATTATTTATACTTAAAATTTAAAATGTTGAATTATCGCTTTTAATTTACACAAAAATAACAAAACCATATATTATTCAGCAGGACCCGATAACACCTGTTTCATTTACTCTTCTTCAACGAAAACATCAATCACATAACACAGTTCTATGGAAATATCTAACCGTGTCCCTTTCATACGGTCCGCTGGATATTTCATTTTATAAACCGCATACTTACAGAGAAGAGATAGCCGATAATGAGATCGGCGTCCCTGGGAGTATCAAGGGCATCTTTCTCGAGGACGTCGGTCCTTAGCCAGCGACAGTCGACGTACGCACGGACTGTGTTGTCGTCGTGAACACTAAAAAAGAAAAATGGCGTTAGTCTATGTGGTTCAGTCTGTCGTGCAATGACAGCACAATGTATCTTAAGATACAGTGCTGTGTCATAACACATAATTATAAATGAGTTCCTAGCGAGTGGTTACATGGGATGGCTTATAAAAATTCCGATTAAGACTTAAATAAAGTAATAAAATATCATCTGAAAATAATAGCATATAGTTACTATGCATATATAGTTACTATGAAATGAAGAGATCCGTAGGAGAACCAAAGAATTGCCAAACTTAAGTGGCAGTGGGTAGGGCGGGCACATTGCTCGTAGAACAGATGGCCGATGGGGCCGAATGGTTCTGGAGTGGTGACCATGTATCGGAAGACGTAGCGTTGGAAGGCCTCCCACAAGGTAGACCGATGACCCGGTAAAGGTCACAGGAATGTGGCGGTTCTTGGGGAGGCCTATGTGCAGCAGTCGACGTCTTTCGGCAGAAATGATAACTATGCTACTATTTCTTTAATTACAAAAAAAAAACCGCAATTTGAAATCATATAATTAACCGCTTGTTAGCTTTAAAACCTCAGATAAGTCAGAGATCAGAGAAGTTAATTATGGAACTATTGGGTTGGGTTGGGTTGGACGCTCACATTGTAAGTAAATGGTCTGAAATCGCTAACACGCAATGCGAGCATGGCAGTCAATATTATGCTCGATCCTTCTGTGTTTAAAAAGAGGTTTTTGCCCTGCGATGGTACAAATACAGTCAAAAATCTTCCTTATGCTGATGATAATCTTAAGTGAACTCAGAACATTATACCTACCTACCTGTTTATTTTAAAAAGCCACCTTTTCCAATATAAAAACTGTTTTATATTTCAAAGGCATTTAAACCTTATTCGATTGAAAATTCCCAGGTTTTAAAACCAAACGGATTGCCTTAGCAAAAAATTGGGAAGGAAATTCAAAGACAAAAAAATTCAGACGGACAATTTGTACAGTAATTCTTTTGGGATTTGTCAATTTTGGTAAATGTTGTAGTTTTAGCTCATATTTTTTGGTACTTTAAAATCATAAGTCATATTTAACTTTTTTTTGTAGATTTAGAGACTAGATTCAACTTCAAATTCGCATTGGCTAAACATTTTGTTTTGATTATAGAGGGGCAATTAATCTATTTTTATTTTTAAGAACGTTCACATACTATTCCCAGTTTCAACGTTTCAAAAAAACTTCTAGTTTACCAACTTTTTGACAAGTTTTTGACATTGATTGTCGCTGAGATGAGATTGGGACTTGAATTTGAAGGTTTTGTAAATAAAAAACTTGGCCTTCTGGTGCCAGCCGCGGCAACCACTTTCAACCAAGTGGGGCTCTGCAAAGTTTGCCAATCTGCAAATATTCAGCCTTTTAAACATAATATGTAAAAATAATTCTTTGCATTATTTCTTAATTTCTCGAGGAAGTGCCCATTGAGCTTATACTTTTCTTTTACCCTTCGTATCTAAAAACCCGGTTAAGACCACAAAACTAAAACACTTACCATTTATTACGTATTTTCCTATACCGTACAAAACGAAGTTATTCGATTCCTCTGCTACCCTTATCGAACTATTCCTGTTACCAACGTTATGGCTGATAGGGTTATAACTCCCGTGGGTATTAGAGCTTCGCTGTTCAAGTCCCTATAGTGTGATTCTATCTGTGTACTATCTCAGCGTGATTCGGGCCTTTTTTTATAGAAAATGTACTCGTAGTTTCGGTTTGACATTAATAAAACTACCCATTTTGTTTGGAGTCGCTTGAGAAGGTTGAAGAATTCTTAATATTAGACGAAGGGACCTATGAGAATAGAGTGTGTAGTAATATAAAAGTGTACTTGATGACTTCACTTGTGTGTATTTCAGTGTATTCCAAACCAAAGCGATCGTCACGCGAACACGCGACCGCCATGTTCATTTAAGTGAATCGGAGGATATCGCGTCGACAGAAGCTTTGTAAGTGCGACAACGAGTGACATATGAATGCGGCAACCGCTTTGATTAGGGCATGGGGTGAATAAGTGCAGTAAGAAATTAACATATTTTTAACACTCATCTATACTACATTAAAATTTTATCAAGCTTAATTATTTTAAATTGTTAATTCCTGTCGCAAGATAGGTTACCGCAGTTAACGAAAAGCCTTCATTAAATGGTATCACTGTATATGCAGTGGTATACCAATTTAAAATTGTTCAATCGAAAATGAAATAATTAGTTGAAATAATTGTCGGAATAAATATTGGACGTAATTCACGTCCAATTTGTGTTGCCAATTTTAAAGAACTGTCATTCCTGTTCTGAATTTAATTTCAATGTATTTATAAAAGCATATATGAAATTTATATTTCATTTTCGTAATATTTTAAGTAAATTGGGAACTGTGGGGAACTGTGGTGAGAAATAAGTAGGTTGGGTATGTTTCTGAGTAGGTTTTATAATTATGTAGTAAAATTGATTTGTTTTTAGACCATAAAAAACGGTAAATATGTATATGTCATGGTCCGATCGTAGAAATGGCCATATGGTGATCAGTCTGGCCATTTCACGATACACCGCCATTTTATGATTTGGCCGGTTATAGATAGATAGAAAACTCTTTATTATGTACCCGTACACCATAAAAATTACAGCTATAAATGTATAAATTTAACGGTTATATCACAATGCGCCTAATCAAAAGTCAGGCGGACCGACGAAAGCAACCTTTTTATAGATTTTTCCAGCTGGGCACATCGAAAAGTAGTTGCATTTCACGCCGGTAGTGGCACCTCGACCAAATAGTTATATTATAGGTTAGGTTAGGTTAGAACTGTGAGAAACCGTGTGCGAGCCGAGCGAGCGTAGCGAGCGGTGCCGCGACAGCGGCTGGCGACCGCTAAATCCAAGTTGGTCGCAGTGACTTGGCTATTTAGTAGTTTTAGGACCCCCTAAAATAGGAATTATTCTAGTAGTATTAGGTCGAGTAGGAATTATGACCCAACTGCAAGGCAACAGAGGGTTATGTTTTTTTATGCGTATCTGGATCGATATGCCCAGGCATCGCTGGGCAAATCGTCGAACGCTGACCACTGAACGATATGACCGATGTTACATCGTCAAATCATGAAATGGTGGCGTATCTTGAGAAGGCCAGGCAGATAACGATATGAATAAAATATAAATAGTTACGTTGATGTCACCATTATTATTATGCATCATTCATCGCTTGATGGACACTGAACGTGGCACAATAGAAGTTTTATTACCGACTTAAAAAAAGGAGGTTGTCAATTCGATACGTATGTATGTAATATTATTGGAACTGAAATATATTCACATAAATGATAATCTATTAAGACTTCCAAACAAATACCGATACAATATTTTGATAGGGTATTTTTTTGTGGTCGGTGTCAGCAAAACCATTTTTTTATATTTAATATGTAACCACTTTTCTTAAGTGTTGGCACCGACATCAAAAAAAAATTGTAGGCCCTTAATTTGTTTCGTAGGTACCTACTTTTGATTTCGTTTTGTTGGTTAATTTCGTGTATATGTCGCAGCTATCTGGTTAGGTTAGCTACGGTTGTCGCAACCCAGTGCTGGGCACGCCACGATTTCGGCGATAAGTCCCCTCTTTGAGGAGTGGCTGGAGAGGCGCCACGGCGTCCTCACCTTCCGCCTGACGCAGGTCCTCACCGGACACGGCAGCTTCGGGAGGTTCCTGTGTCGGATAAGGCGGGAGGAAACGTCCGGGTGTCACCACTGTGTGGATCGCCCGGAGGACACGGTGGAGCATACGGTGGAGGTCTGCCCGGCTTGGGCAGAGCACCGCCGTGTCCTCGTGGAGGCGATCGGCGGCAGAGACCTCTCGCGTCCGGCCCTGGTTCAGGCCATGGTACGGAGCGAGAGAGCATGGGCAGCCGTCACCTCCTTCTGCGAAGCAGTAATGCTCGCTAAGGAGGAGGCGGGACGGTTGAGGGAAAGGCAAGTTTCGCGCCCTCTCGCCCCTAGCCGCCGCAGGAGACGCCCAGGGCGTCGGGAATCCCGGGCGGATTTCCGGCCACCGTAGGCGCGGGCTTGCGGACGGTGAGCAATGGGTAGCTCACCGTCCGGTAAGGACCAGGCCCGGGTCGACGGCGCGTCGTATTCCACGCGCGCCTCAAAGAGATGTCATCAGCACAAAGTAGGGGTCCACTAGGGCCGATGCCTGCCGGGGTTGCGGGAAGGTACTTATGGGTCACCGAGGCCCCCGCAACACAGGCAACAGGAAGGAATACGGGTGGGTTTTAGTCAGTAAGAGTCTGACACACCCTCCCGCTCCGCCCAGAGCGGGAGAAGTTATTTGATGATTTCCCACCCTCAAAAAAAAAAAAAAAAAAAAAAGCTATCTGGTTAAATTAGCCAGGTCATTGGACGCCTAGGCCGTTCATTAAACGCCAGCACCCAACTAAATAGCTGAAGGACAACTAGAACTGTGACCGACCACGCGCGAGCCAGAGTGGTAGCAGTAACTAAGACAGGGCACCCCGATCAAATGTGTTAGGTTAGGTTAGAACTGTGACCAACCGCGCGCGAGCCAAGCGAGCGAAGCAAGCGGTGCCGCGGCAGCAGCCGGCGAGCGCTACTTCTAACGGTTAGGCTGTTAACTAAACGGCTAATTAAGCTAGTTGACTGCGACATATATATATATAAATATTATTTCATAATTTTGAGTTAATTTCTTTTTGAAGGTGATATTTTATAATTACTTTTAATTACATAATCAGCCTATAATGTTCCCACTGCTGGGACACAGCCTCCTCTCTGTTAATGGGCCGTAATCCACCACTCGGGCCCAGTGCGGGTTGGTAGATGTAACATGTCTTCGAATTGTTGGTTCTAGGACATGCCGGTTTCCTCACGATGTTTTCCTTCACCGTTTTGAGAGCAGTGGTGATGTAATTAATTTACACAAAGTAAAGCGCCTGTCTGGGTTCGAACCTACGACATACAACTCGTAAGTCGCGGTCGTTACCATTGGGCCACCACTGCTTCACCACCATTACTTTTTATTGCTAAGATAAAACTTTTATTGTGTGTCGTTCAGTGTTAATTTATTTATTGAACTCTTCAACAACTTTTCAAAATAATCATTTGTCTGTCTGTCACTACCCTTATTAAAACTAAATCAAAAGCTCTAAACTCTAGAATATCTTTAATTAACCCTGCCCTTATAAACATTCGACTATTTCATTAAAAAAACATTGTACAATATTTAATTAAACGTCTGAAACAATTAAATTCTCTTAAAGTTTTCATTTCGTAGCTACACACAAAATTAAATAAGTGTCATGGCTGCTCTGTAATGGGGTAACGAGATTTTCTAACTGGGTCTCTGTTTATTTAAAGTACGTTGTTGTCGCCATGTTTGTCTGGCGTTTCTGTGTTAGTTTAAACTTTATTTTCTTTTAGAGAACTAATTTTAGCAGCGATATTCAGTGTCTGTAATGTTAAAAGACTTCTTGTTCTGTGTTGTTGTGTGGTGCACTAAGTGCGGAAACCAAATCCTCTAACAAAGATATGTTAGAGGGTTTGGCCCATTTTGTTTCAGTTGTTAGGCTTATTGTTCCAAAGAATCGTGGTAGCTGTAGTATCGTCATTTTTCTCCTTTTGTAACGAGAATCAGTCTGGTTTTTGTAGGATTCACTGATAGTTGATGTTTATTGCAACAGTCCTCTACTATTTTCTTGGGCTTGGCGCATGAGGTTGCATTTTCGTGGGTGCCATTTATTATGGCCTACGGTGAAGTAACCTTTGTTATTGAGTATTTTGATGAAGGTGTCTACGACCAGGTTCCATAGAAGCAGCGAGAGGATACCCCCTTTTGCCACGATAGCCTTTATAGTATCAGTAAATGTGACTTGTACAGCTCTCAATTTGAGCATGTTGGTGATCCAGCCACTCAGGGTCGACGTTAAAAGGCTTTAAGTTATCGTATGTATGAAATCGCCAACCCGTCTTGAGCAAGCGTGATGATCAATGCTCGTGCCTTCTTTGTATGAGAAGAGGCCTTTGCCCAGCAGTGGGACACTAAATAGACTGGTGTTATATAAGTAGCTTTACGATAAGAATCCTTAGTAATATAGCCAATGTCACTGTACTTCATGTGGCTGTGACATTACCTACTCAATACTCAATAAATATATGTATTGAGTACTGTCACGTAAAGGCAAAAAAAAATGTTTATTATTATTCTGTAAAATAAAATCTAGACTGAATATTTATGCTTTTGAAATACCACATAAAAAGCATTTTATGAATATTAAAAGAAATATCAAAATACATCGTGCGAAAATGTAATGTCCAATAAAATAGAACCAATACCAAGAAACATAATCATGGTTATGAAACAAAACACTCTAAGAAACCAGATATTGCAGCTAGTTGGTCTTCCTTTAAACAGAACATAACAAAGGGTCCTGAGAACTAGAATTACTAGAATTTAACAATATTTTATTATGTATTGTAAGCACTAAGCAGAATTTAGTTATGTTCGCAACGAGATAGTTTCTATAAATTTTACTAATAATCTTGTTATATTTCACGCTAAACTTTGCGATATAATTAATTAATATCTATGTGTATTTCTGATCCAACATATTGGTTTCACAAGACTGTTCTGAGAATTCTACGTTTCCTTTAAGAAAAAGCTTCACCCCACGCCTATTATTTAAAAGCGATCGCCGCGTGAATATGCGATAGTCACGTGTATATCACTTTTTGTTCGGAAAACCGGAAAACGCCCTCTGTCGGCGCGACCACACGCTCAGGTTCACCAAACATCTTACCTATGATCGATCGCGTAGTCACGCGACGATCGCTCTTAAATATAACGCAGCCTTAAAGACTAGGCTAGGTACGGTACAGTAGGCGGCGTAACAAAACCGGGTTGCCTCCTTCCCTCAAATACGGCGAGGGGGGTTGTGGCTGATCTTTGCGTTATGCTCGTAAACGGGTGCTGCTTGTGGTGACTGGTCGTCTTGCTGACCATGGTTTTGTTATCGTTATTAGTAATTAACTGTTTATTTATTTTACTTCGATGGTGCTAGTTTATCATTTTTGACTTCAAGTTACAGCTGTAGCTTTATGTAAGCGGGCACGCTCTTTATGCCTGGAGGCTCTTATTTAGGTATTAAGTTCTGTATACGTTATTCTTTTTTGTTTCTGTTTGAGTACAGCTTTCATTGTTTTTTTGGTATATTGGCATGTGCATATGGAAAATAATTTAATTTAATGTTTTGTGTTTCGTAATGTTAATTACTTTGCATACACTTTTTATAGAATCAAGTTTTGCTAACTGAATAGACAGTTGAGCTTCTGGGGAGTTTTTTACGCCACTTCTTCTTCCCAGCTAAAGCACTAGGAAGTGGTGAAGGGCGGGCGTTTTTAAGGGACTGTCTTGTGTAATTTTGACGTTCGAAAAGTGCTGATTCTCGTTAGTTTGAATAAATGACTTTTTATTTTTTGATTTTGGTATAAACTGGCCTTACATTTTATTGTAGCTCCGTACTAGGCTAGGCCAGCTCAAGGTCAATTTTTTACCACCAACGTGCAGTCTACTGTACCAGTAGTCAATCAAGCTTTAGATTTATTATAAGAAAAAACTGACTTTGATTTCATTGGCAATCTTTTTTTTCTGTTTTGTTCTTTTATTTTAGTTCAGAAACGCATTATAGTAAAAAAAAATCTTTATATTTCAGAGCTCCCATGGTAAAAGTGGTTACTTTGAAAGAAAGAAAGAAACTTATTTTATTTGGGACACGCACAAGAAATACAAAAAGTAAAAAAAGCAGCATTTAAAACTAATAAAATGTACATATTTGATCAAATAAACAAAAAACAACAAAGAAAATATTAAAAAAAAAACGACTTGTGCGACGCCAAAAAGGCTCCTATCTCAGCATAATGCTGCGATATTTAAAAAATAAATACCGTAGCGCTGGTATTCTGATAGGGCTGATCCATGAGTACCCTACCTACTTGTAATCCCTTATAAATTGCCAATTAGTTCAAAGTCAGCCTATAAACTCGATACTTATGTTTTTATTATAGAGAAACCGTTTGCAGTCAAAACAGGCTTTTATAAAAACAAAGAACAATACGAGTACATACCTACATAATATTATGCCAGATTTCACCGAAAGGTTATGCAGAGGCGTACATAGTATTCCCAGATTTCGCCAGTTATTTTTAAGTCCCATGTAACAGGGGGCGAGCTTATTGCCATCAATTGGGCACACATTTAAAATCCAGGTCGTTACTGAGAAATTCCTGACAAAACAATCCTGGAAATCAATCCCAAGATCCCATGTTCAGCAGTAGCGCATACGACCACTAGACTAATGAACAAAAACATACCTGATAGCAATGTGATGCCAGCGGAAGTCATACAATGGTACGGCTAAGTATATGGAGCGTGATGTCCCTGAGCCAGCATGTACCAGCCTGGCCGCCCCTCGGCCAGCCAGCTCCAGAGATAGGAAGGATCCTGTGCGTCTTCGTGACCGCAATGAGAATAAGGTTCCTTGCCCGTAGCCGCCGCTCTAGTGAAAAAAATATTCATTACAAAATTTATTTTTAGTTCTTTAGATACTCTTATGATCTGTTCCATAAGTATCGGATGAAAATGTGAACAAACTCATGTTCAAGTTAAATTCTTACACAATCACTCACTTAAGGAAAACACATTTATTTGTTCTTTTTCCAAAAAATAATAATATATTTTTGAATAATATTACTAAATTGCAATTGAAACATCATACTGACTGAACAGGTCAACTCAATATGTGTGGTTCTTTCATCAAAAGACCATTTCAGACACCAATCGACATGGTCTTCACATGGTCTGACCAAGATTATGTCTGGACTTTAAAAGAGACTGTGACCTCTGAGTTTGTTTCAGAGTAGTCAGATAGGAAACGCCGACCTCATCTAGTTTTAAAAAATATGTTTGACGTATAAAAGTGTTTGTAAAAACCTACTTACAGAAATAAAATCATTTATCATTTATCATATAACGTCAATTGTCAAATTAAAACCATGTTTAAGATAATTTCAAATTAGAATTTCGTGTTGAAATAATATTTAAATAATAAAAGTACGTAAGTAAGTAAGTTTTACTGATCTCACACCAGTCAGTATCTGTATTCACTCATAGATTACGTTATAGTAAAATAAAGATACTAAAATTCTAGGAGTAGAACCATATTTTGATCAGTTTTGAGAAGTCAGAAGTGAGAAATTATAATTTTCAAACTTTCACTGTGATTTAAATAAGTATCTAAGGCTTTAAAAGAAAGAAGAAATCAGAAGAAGTCAGTCTACCATCAGCTTTGCAAAATAATATTAGTACAGGAGTTGTGGAAGTATTTAAAGTTAACAAAAACATTCAAAGGACATGTCCAGTGGGTCAATGTTCAGAGTCAATGAATCAATGAATGATCACTGTCGCGGTTATAAATATATAACAGTCCATACTGAACATTCATTTTTTCAGAGTTCAATCTAGACTCCGTTTTCTATTATTACGACCACGCCTAATCCAGTCACCCGGCCTAAATTCCTTTTTTCGCGAAATAAGACTTTAATCAAAGAACCTCCAGAAGTGAAAATTAAGGCTGGATTTTAGCGACAATTTTCCTGAAGAAGCTAAATGATTAATTCAAGATTGTCTGAAATTGAAATGGTTTTGGATTTTTGTATTTTTTCGTTTGTTTATTCAAAATCCTAACTAATATTATAAGTGCGAAAGTAGGTTTCATTTGTTTGATACGCTTTCATGCTAAAATGCTGAACGGATTTGGATACAATTTTGCACATGGGTTAGAAAAACCCAGGGGTTAGGACATAAGATACTTTTTATCCCGATATTACTACGGGGTCCAGACTTATGCGGGTAAAACCGCAGGGCGCAACTAGAATTTAATAAGTGGAAGATACCGATTGGACTCTATCTTGATTTATTTAAATCTTGATAAAAACAATCAAATTAAAGCTTGGGATATTAATAAACCTATTATTACATTAAACAAAAGCTAAAATAAACAATTTGAAACAACGATATTTTTACTCTTCAAGTTTTTCTTTGTTAACGTTTTAAATGTTTTATAAAGTTATCATATCAATTATTTGAGCTATTTACTTGGAAGTCAGCAGAGCAATTTATTATAAAGTATTTGCCTCGCCAAAGAAATAGCTTTTATTTTCATGAAAGCAATGCCGTTATTTTTATTTCTCTGCTGGCTAAAGAGGATTTATTAAAATTTCGTCATTCCTTTTCACCAATGAACTTCGGTAGTCGGTAGCTTCGAATCGGAATATAATTACATTCATCAATGCACGTCAAGGCTTAAGGCCTTCCGTGGAAACATAAGCAACGCTCAGCTCATAATATATCCGTTGTTAATTTAATAGCGCAGGCGCTTTGCATATGTCATTTTCACTTGCCTCAGAACCCCCGTCTATGTAACAGCGATTTTAAGAAATATATTGTAATTTGCTTTTACGGGGAATTTGATTGGCACCAGTATATCCCTAAAGATATAACAATGCAAATGTACGGTAATATTCAAAAAGCAGACATGTCCATTGTTGCATGAATATGATAATTAAAATTATCATCCAATAACAGCTCATTTCTACTTCTCATTCCTCGTAATTAAATTCATTGGTATTCATATTCAACTTACCTCCGGCCGTAATCTCAGTGAGATGAATAACGTGAATTCTCTGGGGAAAGTCTTCCCTGCGGAGAATAGTTCTGATGACGCAATCCAGATGTAGGAATTGGGCCTGAGGCTGAAGGCATGCGGTCGATCGGCTACAGGCCCCCACCTTGCCTGGGCAGGGTGGAAATTGCGCCTAGCTCCCGGCGCCAACGGGTTTATTGTACCTGAGAAGAATTAAATTATAATGTACGTCGACGTTATTGTTTACAGGTGAATAAGGTTTAATTTAACGTTGTTTAGTGTTAAATTGTGTTGGTAATTCATTTTCGTAAATTAAAATGTGTAAGTAGGACGTGTTTTGCCCTTACGAGTTGGTTTCGAAAACATAATCAATAACGTAAATTTCATAAATTTCAGCAACTGCATCTGTTACCCAATGTTCAATGTTGTCGTCAATCACAATGACATGTACCACGTCAATGTCAATTAAAAATAATTCTGCAACAAGCTGTTTTGACGCTAAAGTCACTTTATCAAAATGTCACCTACATCCTGCATGCTTGATCGGTAGTAGTTGGGGAACTTCCAGTCGACCTATCGATTTCATGCAGTTACGATGTCAGTTAACGAGCTAGTCTGGAAATAATTTAAAATCCAATATTCGTTTACGTTTAGACGGGGAACAGTTTTCTAGTGATGCGAAACGTTTACCAAAATGTTTGCTTTTAAGGTTTCAAAATTGAGTGGAGATTTGCGGAATACAACTTAAATTGAAATGGCTGTTTAGTCGAGCATGTGTGGTTTTGAAGGTTTTTGAATGGCGGAACTTTTTATTTATTCGTGGTGTAGGAAGAGTTTTATGCACCAGATATTCCGCCATCGCACAGGCTTCTAAGTAATTATGTATTAGTTAAATAACGTACCTGAAGTGTAGGTATAGAACAACGAGAAATTAAACAAACGCGATTTACTCCGTGAACTCGCATTTCAAAGTAAGTTCACATTCCGTTGCCTTAATTACGGTGGAAATCTACTTACCTTCACAGTCGAAAGAGTTACATGCCCTTCCTTGTTCCCCGTACCCCTCGCAGGTAGGTTTCGAGCAGTATCTCCTGCGGGTCTGGCGGCCCTCCCCGCAGGTCCTGCTGCAAGCTCCCCACTCCCCCCAACCCGCCCAGCCTGCAATATTGATAGATGAACTCTCCTGCGCGAGTTATTGCAATAGTTTTACGTAGTTTTATTTGTGGAGTACTTTCGTACCGGGATCTATGAAATTTCGTTTGTAAAGCTCTATAAGGTGGAATCCATTCTGTTTTTGATAGGTGGCTTGGAGTTGAGTAGTGAAATGTTGGGTCGATTACACTTGAAAATGAGTCTTGTTTAGAAGCGAATTTAATAAGTTTGTGGATGTAAATGTTGTCTAACTTTACATAGTACAAATTAGTATGTTTTAGATTAAAATACGCTTGCTGAACTAACTGAGGGGTGATTCCTGTATTTCTATAAACGTTCGCATTCTAATCTTAGCCTAAATCTGTCAAAATATCGCTAATTTTCATACATTTTTTGTCAACTTTTTGACATTATTTGTCACTGAGGTAAGATCGCGACTAGATATTAAACAATTTTAATCACGAGAATTAGCTTTCAGGATTTTTGATTTGACTCATTAAAATTCTCAATCAACAACTGACTTTCAGAGTCATTGTTTCTTGAATCCTATTTCCATATTTACTCAACAGAATATCCAAACAGAAATATCAAAAATCATTAAAAGTTTCTCATTACAATCCCAGGTTCGTAAATGTTCATAGTGTTTGTTATAAATGGCAATTCCCGATTTGAAAATACAAACTCATTTCTCTTAGTTTACTCTTCAAACTTCAGCAGTAAATTGTGAACTCGTTCATCTATTTCTTTTACTTCGCTGTGTAATTAACAGGTAAAACTTTAGTATTCATTAACGGAATTCAGGTAATGGCGTTCTGTCTCCGTTTGAGATTGAATTAGTGGGTACGGAATTATGTTATTTGGATTTGCACAGAACAGTTCCTTTACATACTAAGTTTTACTTCCCTAAAAATAACTGGATATAGACAAATGTTACTTCCAACTTAGGCAAGATACTCGCATTGTCGTGTATGAGACTCGTCCTTTAGTTAAAAAAGATTTCATACACTATCTATTGTAATGACTTCAAAGAGATGAGAAATGTGAAAGAAGTTTTCCAAACAAAACTGGCTTTCAGGCCTAAACAAAGTGACATTAATATAACAATAACTTTGAAGGAAATGTAAAAAAATGTATTGGTTTGCAATAAGCTACCGAAATATTACATCAATTCTTTTAAAAGTCATTGTTTGAAAGCAATTGTTATTTGTCTATTATAGCCCCTCATAATGGTTTAGTCTATGTTCAACCACCACAATCTTTAGCCCCAACCATTTTAACCCCTAAATGTTGAATATCTTTAATCCACGTTCAATCCTCAATGGACAGTAAACACAAAAGTTTTTCTCATTTACCCTAAATTTTTTGCTATTGACCAGAAACAAATGAGCATAAACAAAAAAAGCGTAGAAATATTCGAAAATCTTACCAACAGCGTTCCATATAGCTATATCTACGCCAAGACTCCATGGTACTGCAGCAGCTGTAGCTTCTAACCACGGACCATCAGGCGGCGTTGTCTCCAAGTCTACAGCAGGATCACTGATCCTTGCGAAGACTACCAGCTCACTTTGCGAAGGAGTCATACTCCAATTGAAGCAGTCACCAAGTTGTGGACTTATTTTTAGATTCACCTGCCTGTTGACAAAATAAAATAAATAAATAATCAGCCTGAATTGTCCCACGTCCAACAGCATCACGATGGGATTGGTCTATATTGGCTCAATATCGAGTTAAATGGAAAAAGGAAAGGGAGGTGGACAAAATAGGTTCTCTTAATGTTTGTGCTTTTCAAAGGTAACGTGAATGATCAATAATGTAACATGATCATATAAAGACTCTTTAACTAATTAGGTCGCATGAG
Source organism: Atethmia centrago (assembly GCA_905333075.3). Taxonomy (NCBI): domain Eukaryota; kingdom Metazoa; phylum Arthropoda; class Insecta; order Lepidoptera; family Noctuidae; genus Atethmia; species Atethmia centrago. Next base: position 25,696,076 of record HG995382.1, on the reverse strand, counting down.
ATAGTGCACTTTGAATTTTTCTATCCCGGTTCGGGATTAGATTTAAGCAATACATTTTATTTAACGTATAGGTCGCTTTGACAAAATACTCCGCTAATATTATAATTTTGTGTTATTATTATGTTAGCTATTTCCATGGTGGAATATTACTCATTGCGGTAACACGAGAAGACTCAGAATATTATGCTCGGAAAGATATTATCAATATTATCTAATAAATTTATATGTTTAATAAAAAGATAGAGGAGATATTGTAAAGCTACTGATAAAATGAGATAAGTAGCCTACTGTTATTACCTAGAAGCTCTACTTTAGTGCCTGGGCCTTTATAATAATAAAACTTTATTGCATAAATGGTGCTGTAGTAGAATAAAATAAACAGTTATACATAAACAAACAATCACTAGAACACTACACTAAATGGTTGAGGTACTGTCCTCTTAGATAGGCTACATAATAGCCTGTAATAAAGAGAAAAAGTGCCGTATCCCTCTGGGGTGGACAATAAACTAGTGTTATATTTTATTAATTACAAAACAGAAAAGTATTAACTACATCGATTATGAAATGTGGATGAAGTGTTCTGTGGTGATAGCTTATGTAAAAGATGTGAGTGTGTGTGTGTAGTGAATGTCTGTATTTATGTGTGTGGTGCGTGTATATAGTGGTGTGTCTATAGCTATATAAAATACAGATTTTATATAGCCTATTTTATGACAGTGTAAGAAGAAATGATTCTGTTTCATGATACGTTTTATTTAGTAGGAAGGAGCGAACTGCTGATTTACATTCATGATCGGATAAACAATATATTGAAATATTTGAATTAATTTTGTTGTACATAAACGAGCCAAGATAAAAGATAAATCTTTTTGTAAAGGAGTAACGGGTCTTTGGAATGGAGCAAATTAAATCTTTGTGATGCTTTATAAGTTTAACATAGGGAGTTGTGTGGTGTTGTAACAAGATTGAATGCAAAATAAACAGCTGTCGTACGTTAAGAACTTTGCACTCTAAATATAACTGGGTGGTGGAAAATAAAATTGGTCGAAAGATTGCAATCTTTAGTATCACTCTGTGTGCAATTTCCAGTGGAAGTATTGTGGTTTTAGAAGTCCCACCCCAACAAGAAATGCAGTAAGATATAAGCGACTGACAAAGCGAGTAGTAGACATTGCGGATAATAAATTGGTTAGCTACATGTCTAAGTGTTTTAACAATATACGAGTATATCAACTTACGCAGTCTGCTCGTCAATGCTTCCACATGAGCTTTAAAGTTTAGAGTATTATCTAAAATTATACCCAAGTATCTAATATTATTTACAGAGTCAATTTGAGAGCAGTTACAATTTTGTGTGAGCAGTGTGAGCTGTCAGTTTTATACGGTTTTTTGGCTGGGATGTTGAGCTAATAGAAAAGGTGATACATTTAGTTTTGTTAGTGTTGAGTGTTAGGGTGTAAGACAGAAGCCAGTCAAGGGTGGATGTGAGACCACTTTGTGCTTTACTTTGTAGTTCTGACAAGGAGTCTGCAAAGAAGGTTATTTATTTTTATTTATTTATTTATTTAATAATTATGGATGACTTACAGCTAAAACAAACAGAATAAAAAATTGTATGTAAGACTGACAGCCAATTAAAAGTCTTCACTTCTAAAAACAGATTCGAAAGAAAGTGTTTGAACAGCACAATACAGCTACCAAAAAAGAGAAAAAAAAAAGACTAGTACAACATTCAAGCTTAAACTAAATTCACAATGCATATTCAACACAAGATAAACACCTGAACATACAAAATCTTAATAAAAAAAGTCAAGGCTCAGGCACTTTCTGGCCGAGGACACACCTGTTATGAAAGGGTCAAAATCATGCCGTTTACATATGCTATTAAAGTTGCCACTTGCACGCACTATAAATGAATTTTGCCTGTAATTCGTAGAGGTAAATGGGACACGCAACGGTGCGTTCCATCGCTTCGACCTTCCGGGAACGTTAAAATAAAATTTGGATAAAATAACGGAATTATTAATAGAATTATTGAAAATTTTCAATAATGAAATACAGTCAGAGATTGCTCGTCGATTAATTAGGGGTAGTATATGATACTTCTTACAGAGTTTGAGGTAATCTTCAGACCGGTAGGGCACTTTCTGATGATAACACCTTGATGAACCTTTTCTGGATGCTTTCTATACGATCAATGTACTTGTGATAACATGGATTCCAGATTTCAGACGCGTATTCCAAATGGCTTCTAACGAAAGTGCAGTAAAGGATTTTTAAAGTTTTGGCTTGAGTGAAGCACCTGGACAACCGCATTATGAAACCAAGTGCTTTATATGCTTTAGCGACTATGGCATCAACATGAAATTCAAAAGTAAGTTTAGAATCGTGATATACCCCCAGATCTCGGATGGAATACTTTCTAGGTAGTACTTGATCACCCAAGATATACGATGAAGGTATAATTGCGCGCTTTCGAGAATATGTTAGAAGCGAGCATTTAGCAGGGTTAAGATCAAGCTTACTTCCACGACAATAATCCTCCAGACGACGTAAATCATCTTGAAGTGCAATCACGTCTACATGTGATGATATTGTGGTATAGATTTTCATGTCGTCAGCAAAACACAGCAGTTTGGATGAAATCAAGCAAGAGTCGATGTCGTTTATATAGATAATGAAAAGTAATGGGCCAAGCAGAGAACCCTGGGGGACTCCACTAGGTACAGGCACCCAACTAGACATATAATTGCTTAATACTACTGCTTGGGACCTGTTCTCCAGATAAGAAGAAACCCATCTGAGTAAATCACCTCGTATTCCCGTACTATATAACTTTGACAGTAAAATTTCATGATCAATCCGATCAAAAGCTTTACTGTAATCAGTATAAACAACATCGACCTGCTTACCGTTATCCATAGCGACGGTAATCAAATCATTGAGCAGAATTAAGTTGGTGACGGTAGACCTTCCCTTCAAAAAACCATGTTGAAAGGAACTAAACGAATTTTTAAGAGCACTATACACCTGGTTATAGATGATCCTTTCAAAGATTTTTGCCAAAATACAGAGCTTGGATATCGGCCTGTAGTTTACAATTTCGGTTTTAACTCCTTTTTTGTGAATAGGCGTTATGAAAGCCGATTTCCAAAGTTCAGGCACCACACAAGTATCCAAGGATTTCCTGAAGAGAATCGAGACAGGTTGGGCAATAGAAGTCGAACATCGTACAAGAAATTTGGATGAAATATTGTCAGGGCCAGCCGCTTTAGAAGTATCCAACTTGCGGAGCAAGTTAGAAACCTCTTCAACGTTCACCACAATGCTACATATATCAGATAGACTGGAAGATTCAGTAAAAAGAGGGGGTGAAGAAATTCCATGACTAGGGCTAGTATTCAGAAATGTAGAGTGAAAGTACGTAGAAAACGCTTCGCATATTGATTCACCGGTACGCAACGCTTCGCTATTATAATTTAATGTGCTCGGAACTGCATTTGAGTTGTGTCGTTTTTTAACGAAAGTCCAAAAATATTTAGGATTTTCTTTAATAGATTTTTCGGTTAAATTCAAGTAGTTTTCATAACATTGCGATTCTAATACCTTTACCCTTTCACGAAGAAGCTTAAATGTTGACTCATCCGCTATATTGCCGTACGTCTTGAATTTCTTAAAATATTTGTATTTTTCTTTAATTGTTTTAATTAATGCCGAATTGTACCAAGTTGGATAAGTTTTGCTACGATTATTTTTTTGTGGAATGTATTTTGTGTGTAAATTGTGAATAACTTGATTGAAAAAGTTTAATGATTCATCAATTGATCGTGTCGCAAACTCGGATTCCCAGTCAGTCGTGGAAATGTCTTTGTTGACAGATTCATAGTCACCCTTGTCGAACAGATATTGCGTCCGTAACGCGCACTCTAATACAGGAACCTCAACGAAATCCATATTAATTAGTAGTGCTGGATGGTAGGCGTCGATGGGAACCAGTGGACTTGAACTTTCAATCACAGTAACTAATTGGTTAGAAAGTACCAGATCTAAAATTTTACCATACCTATTGCGAACACCATTGTATTGATTAAAATCTAGGGTACATAATTCGTCGCCAAATAAAACTTCGTCAGGACCATTCCGGTTCATTGGGACGAGCGATAGATTCTCAGATAGGACCCAGTTAATACCGCTCATGTTAAAATCACCAATGATGAGAAAGGTATCAGAAGATTTGCTCATAACTATTTGGTTTAATTTTGTGAGGTAATTGCGAAGTTGTAAAGAAAAATAAAGTCCTAAGTTTTGCTGACATAAATAAACAACACAAATATGTAGGGTAAGATATTTACGTGTATTAGAATTTTTCACTCGTATGCTGAGCCATAAATCCTCTGCTGTAGAATAGAAGGTAGGTTGGCATATAACTGAAAGTTCCCTACGTGTAGCAATAAGCACACCCCCACCACGCGATTGCCCGGTCAAAACATAATCCCGATCACGACGCCACACCATGTACCGTTCATCAAAGAATTCGGAATTTAAAACTCCATCCAATAACCATGTCTCTGTAAGAACAATAATATCATACGAGTTTAGCAACATTTGACGATAGAAAGTATCACTTTTAGTTCTAAGTCCGCGAACGTTTTGATAAAAAATATTTAACTTAGGAGCCATTAAAAGCCAAAACCAATAATTGAGTATAATCCATTATAATAAAGCATTTCATTAAATAACAATGTAGAATAAAGTATAATAAAATTAAATAAGTATAGTGAAGGTAAAAATCAATAAGATTTGCGCGAGCGCAAGGATCATACGATGTTACGTAGTAAACAGCCGTGCGAAAAAGCAAGCAATAGTGCGTGGTGCGTGCAGGTGCGAGAGAGTAAAACATATTATAGTGCGGCAAGTCTTCAAAGTAAACAGCGCGATAACGAATACAAAGCATACAATAAACAAAACAAAAGAAAGGTGTCGAACTCATTAGTACGGCAGGGGTGTTAAACCTATTATACATACGCAGATGATTATTGCAGTATCATCTGCGTATGTCACAATATTAAAATTTGGGATAGTGAGATCGCAAAGGTAAAGATAAGAAATAGTGTTGGACCAATAATGCACCGCTGTGGCACACCATACTCAATAGGAAGCTCGTCACTTAGGGAGTTTTCTATTTTAACCACTTGCGTCCAACCAGTGAGGTGACTTTAGAAAAATTGGTGTTTTGGGCCTCTAAAACCTATGTTTTCGAGTTTTTGTAGAAGGATTTTAATGGGAACGGTATCAAACGCTTTCGCGAGGTCTAGGAACACTGTGAGTACTTTTTCGTTGTTATTAAGGTTAAAAACAATAAAAGTGGTTAATTCGTGAACAGCATCAGAGGTGGACTTTTTCGTGCGAAATCCTACGTGCTGTGATGAAATAAGATTAAAGTGTTCTAAATAGTCTCTCAGTCTTAATTAATGAGACGTTCCATTACTTTGGAAAGAGCACTGAGCACTGCAATTGGTCGATAGTTGTTCACTAAAATCCCATCCCCACCCTTGAAAATGGAGTGAATAACAGTCCTTTTGAATACGGTGGCAAAGACGGAGGTCTGAAATGAGAGATTAAAAATATGGCATAAAATTGGTGCCGGAGTACCTGAGTATGGTACGGAGCGAGAGGGCATGGGCAGCCGTCAACTCCTTCTGCGAAGCAGTAATGCTCGGGAAGGAGGAGGCGGGATGGTTGAGGGAATGTTTCGCGCCCTCTCGCCCCTAGCTGCCGCAGGACACGCCCTGGGCGTCGGTAATCCCGGGCGGATTTCCGGCCACCGTAAGCACGAGTTTGCGGACGGTGAGCAATGGGTAGCTCACCATCAGGTAAGGACCAGACCCGGGTCGACGGCGCGTTGTATTCCACGCGCGCCACAAAGAGATGTCGTCAGCACAAATGTAGGGGTCCACTAGGGCCGATGCCTGCCGGGGTCGCGGGAAGGTACTTATGGGTCACTAAGGCCCCCGCAACATAGGCAACGGAAGGGATACGGGTGGGTTTTAGTCAGTAAGAGTCTGACACACCCTCCCGCTCCGCTCAGAGCGGGAGAAGTTATTTGATGATTTCCCATCCACAAAAAAAAAAAAAGAGTACCTGAGTATCTTTTCAAGATGAGAGATGAAGTGCCGTCCCAACCAGTCGCTGCACTAGATCTTAGAGAATGTATGGTATTGAGAATCTCATCATTATCAGTTGCTTCGAGGACAAAACAAGAGAGGCTAGTAGGAGTATGTGACGAGGCTGTTTGTAAAGGTTGTATAGAATTTCTGCTTATATTATCCGCGAGCTCCGTACCGATGTTAACGAAAAAATCATTAACTTTGTTACAGGAATCTACTTGAGATTATGCAAAAAAAAAAAAAACATTTCTGACACCAATCTACATGGTCCTCAAATGATCTGATCAAGATTATTTTCGGATTTTTATATACACATTAAAATTGATGAAATTTTATATACCTATACAATGACATGAATATTAGTAATATACATATTGTGTGAATGTGAAGACTATGTAGGCCATTATTTTTTTTTGTTTTTTTTTTCTCGGTTTGTTTTAATCATGGTCTGGCAGTTTGAGTAATGTATGCGGCCTACCCAAATGTCCTTTCTTTCTTTCAAATGTACATCGAATCATTTAGCTCCTTGAGTTCTGAGTTGAGCTGCACTGAGTTGAGAAATGCGTGCACTGATTGGACAGGTCCACTTAATCTGTGTGTTCTTTCCTCAAAAGACTATTTCAGATACCAATCTACACGGTCTTCACATGGTCTGACCAAGATTAAGTCTGGACATTAAAAGAGGTTGTGAGCTCTGAGTTTGTTTCGGCCTTTCTTCTCAGAGTAGTCAGATAGGAAACGCCGACCTCATCTAGTTTTAAAAATATATGATTGGCGTGTAAAAGTGTTTGTACAAACCTATTTACAGAAATAAAATCATTTATCATTATTATTTATACAAATTCTGGCATTGAAATAACTTATTTTCTTTTCATAAAGTACAAGCCGTGGTACGAATTAACATACATACATAACATCACGCCTTGTTTTCCCGAAGGGTTGGGCAGAGGTGTACCTGTAGTACACCCACATTTCGCCAGTTATGTTTAAGTCCCATGTAAAAGGGGGCGAGCCTATTGCCATCAACCTGGCACAAATCCAGACTCAGGGCTGCTACTGAGAAATTCCAGATAGAAAAATCCAATAACACTTTGCCCGACCCGGGAATCGAACCCAGGACCTCATGCTCAGCACTAGCGCTTGCAACCACTAGGCCAACGAGGCCAACAACTTAACATTAAACATTTCAACAAATGAACATTAATTTAAATAAATTTATTGTAATCCATTATATTCTTAATTATAATCTGCATCTTGATCGGATTTAAATTTATATTATAATTTTTAAATAGTAATTCTATTAAATTATTTACAATTATAGTTTAAGTAAATTTCCAAAGGAATTTCCCATCGGTGGAAATGACGAACATCTATACAAGTTTTCCTCCCCTATTTAACCTGTCTAGTGGATGAATTTTTGAAAACCTTCTTTCATTATATATTGAACTCCTGTGCAAAATTCCATAATTCTAGACCCAGTGGTTTAAACTGTGCGTTCTCTGTCAGTGAATGAATTTAAGATTTTTATTAGATTTTTTTTACATACTACGCTGTCCCACTCCTGGGCAAAGGCCTCCCTCCACTCCTTCAATCTTTCTCGAGCCCGTGCGCCCTTCTTCCAGTTTGGACAGTCATGGCGGGACGAACTGGATAGGTGGTCTACCGCGACCCCGTCTCACCATCTCAGGGAATTCTGTGCTATTTTGACCCACAGTTTGTCGGGCATGCGGCAGACATGTCCTGCCCAGTCCCGTTTAAGTTGCACAGCCGTTTGAGCCACGTCAGCTATTTTTGTTTTGGAGCGCAGTGTTGTGTTTCGAAACACAATACTGCGCTCCGTTAATTTAACGCCTAGTATACTGCGCTCCATTGCTCGTTGCCACCTTTAGTTTGGACTTCTGGATGTTAGTCAAAGACCAAGACAGTCTGTGCACCATAGGTTATATGTGGCGGCATCTACATCGCCACATGCGAACTACGCAACACACTGACGTCACGCAAAATCCTGCATCACACAAGAGGAGTTTACCTTGCAATTAGCACATATACAATGTCCCGACATCATCCGTCGGGCAGTTGCCTACCAGATACGACACCCGTCTGGTCGAAAGTTTCTTCCTTTTCTATGGAGGATGAGTGAACTTTACACCCTGTTCTTCATGCCTCTCTATTTATAAATTATAATAGAAATATATTTTATACGGATATATTATATTATCCGTTTGAAATTTCCATCATCATGTTCTTTTCATTAAGTAATAATAAGCATGCGAATGCAGATCTAAGTTTCTCCATTTATTCAATTCGCAATCCACAGCCAGCTGCAGTTATAGGTTAAGCAGTGGCACAGTTTCGCTTGAACTCGACAGTACTCGTAATAGAAAAGACGGTCAAGAAATGTCTTAGAAAACTCCAGTAAGTGTGCCAAGCATTCTTGAATATGAAAAGTTAAATACACTCGTTAAATGCTGTCTCTGAAAAAACAAGTGAAGATAATATATATTTTTGAGAAGAGTAAGATTTTTCCTCGTATCTCTTTATTTATACTTTAAACAACACAACTTCAATTTATTAAAGAATATTTTCAAAGCGCGGGTTTTGTCTCTTGAGAATAGAAAACCGGCCAGGTGCGTGTCAGAACACGCACAATGAAGGGTTCCGTAGTTAGAGATGAATTTATCCCAAGAACAAACTTAACATTCTTAAATCTATATTAGAAATTTCTTATCTATATGTGTCGTTTAAATTCGCCTTCAAATAAAATGTATATAACAAAATATTTAACAACAAAAAATTCATATTGCAGTTTTTCATGTCTTCTTGTCTTGTGCCTCAGGGATGTTTGCAGATACGAACATTGATGGTTTTGCCGCCATTATTAGAAAAAGATGTGTCTCCCTGATGACGCGTCTGCGCGGCAGTACCAACACTATTCTCAGTGTGTTCGCAGATCGGTGGGATTCACCGATAATGCAGTGGTGGATGCAAGTCCACGCTGTAGTGTAGCTGTATGTTTTAGTATTAGTTGTATATTTCTGTACCTACTAGCACTAGCAGTTAAGTAAATTGTAACTAACCCTATGGACTTTGTCTGAAATAAAAGATTTATTATTATTTTTTTTTTTTGTCCTTACATATCTTATTATTATTATTATCTTTTATTTCATTATATACACATTATAATTATATTTTTAAATATTAGAATATAAAAAAATATATAAAAACATTTAAAAATATAAAAAAAAATGGTAGCCCACCGGTATCGGGAACAGGGTCCAAGCTACCAGCGGTCAGGGCTCCAGAGAGCGGAACCTCCTAACAATGCAGGCCGTGTCCAGAAGTACCGCTTTCTGAATCGAGCCCTTAATCCAGCCGTCCAACGTGAGCCTCCTTAGGTGTTGGTCGAGGCTCTTGGCAATTAAGCCATTGTCTGATACGACTATCGGCACAATGATTGCTGAATCCACATCCCACATGTCGACAACCTCGCGAGCCAAGTCAAGATACTTGATCTGTTTATCTTTCTCGGCTTTCACGAGATTCCCGTCATGAGGGACTGTTATGTCAACAATCATTGCGCGCCGCTCTGTTCGATCCACCACCACTATGTCAGGCTTATTGGCAACAATAGTCCTGTCAGTGATGATGGATCGATCTCAGTACAATGTGATATTTCCATTGTCGAGAACTGGGTCGGGCACATACCTGTATTACGGTACTTCAGATTCTATAAGGCTGTATTTAAGAGCAAGTTGCTGATGTATAATCCTGGCTACAAGGTTGTGTCTATGCAAATACTCTTCGTTAGCTAGATGAGAACACCCGGAGATAATGTGTCGGATTGATTCTCCCGGACGGTGGCATGCCCGACACATGTCAACCGTGCCGTCCTTCACAATAAATCTCCGGTAATTCTTCGTCATGATAACTTCGTCCATAATTGCACAGACAAAACCTTCGGTTTCCCCAAAGAGGTCACCGAAACGAAGCCAGGCTACGGACGCTTGGAAATCTACATCGGGTTCATGTAGGGCCCGGAAAAAGCGATCGTTAGTGTCAAGCACTACAAGCTTGCGCCAGTTCTCTTTAGCCAAGGAGAGTGCGGTGAGGCCCTTGTCCACCGCGACCACATCTCGATGCATCACCATGTCGGCTTCTAGGAAATATTCCCTTAGACTGCATACCTCGCGATTGTGGAGGGTCTTAGCGTTTAAAAAGCCTCGACCTCCACACTTTCGCGGAATATACAGTCTCATTACCGATGACCGTGGGTGATGCATTCGATATGCAGTCAACAGAGTACGGACCTTCCTATCCAAGGCGTCGAGTTTGGTTTGAGTCCATTTGAGTATGCCGAAAGAGTACATCAAAACGGGCATGACCCAACCGTTGAAGGCGCGCACCTTGTTTCCGCCTGATAGAAGACTATTAAATACTTTCGTCAGGCGGTCAAAAAAGCGCTCCTTCAACGATTGCTTCATGTCAGTAACATTGATGCCCAACGCTTCCGACATACCCAAATACTTGTAGGTTTCGGATGCGGAGAGGGCTCTAAGGTTTGTGGAATCCGAGGGTTGGGTTCCCATGGATTCCACAATCTCCCCTCGCTTTACATGCATGACCGCACATTTATCCACTCCAAATTCCATCCTGATGGCGCTACTGAAAGTCTCAGTTATTTTCAGTAGCTCCATCAGTTGCAAATTATTGGAGGCAAAGAGTTTTAGGTCATCCATGTAGAGGAGGTGAGATATTACCTGACCACCTCTCCTCAACCGATAGCCTAGACCTGAATCCTCCAGCAGTGTGCTTAGAGGATTCAAGGCTAAGCAGAACCAAAGCGGACTCAAACTATCGCCCTGAAATATGCCCCGCTCGATCCTTATTGGTTCGCTATTCCTCTGGATATTTTGACATCCTGGATAGCGAAGGACCGTCCTCCATTGCCCCATACACATCAGGAAGGTGCGCAGAGTTGCATCTACTTTATACAACTCCAGCACCCTCATGAGCCATGTATGTGGCACCGAGTCATAGGCCTTCTTATAATCTATCCAACATGTCGACAGATCCTTTCGGAAACGACGAACCTGTTGGCTAATGATCATATCAATGAGGAGTAACTCCTTAGTACCGCGGGACCCGTTCCTACATCCATTTTGAGAGGCAGACATGATGGAATTGGTGTCTATATGTTTGTTAATTTTAGCTCTCAAAATGGAAGTAAGAACTTTATATACCGTCGGTAAACACGTGATCGGTCTATAATTTTTGGGTTCCGCGGTGCTACCTGATTTATGGAGCAGGTAGGTAACGCCTATCGTTAGGAATTGAATTATTATTATTATTATTATATCTATCTTTTCTAGTTGACATCCATACTAACTGTCATCAAGATACTCTATAGTGTTAATGAGCAAAAAGGGATAATAACTACGCGGAACGCAATTAAATAGAAATATATTCTATTTACATGTATGTCATCATCTGCCTAGCCTTTTCCCAACTACGAGTATGTTGGGGTCGGCTTCCAGCGTAACCGGATGCAGCTGAATACCAGTATTATACAGGGTGGAATTTTGTAATGCCACCTGGAGGGAAAGTACTCTTAATACTGCAGATAGAAAATTTTACTCAAAGGAAACATTCCTTTATTTTTGAATAGAAAGCAAACTGCATTCAAAGATTTTCGAAAATTCTCTTCTCCCACACCCGGGAATCGAACCGGCTAAAATCTGAAAAAAATATACCCTGTACTTTTATTGCATCGATCGTTAGGGTCAATTATAAGGATGAAATCTCTCTAACAAACATAAATTAAATGAATGGAAAACCAGGAAATCTGAAGTTACAAATTCAATGAGTCAAGTTAAAGCTCTTTAACTAACATCCATCTTTTGTAATGCAGACTCCTTTGCGACATACTCGTAGCTGCGTGTATGAGGTAATTTAAATATGGAATGTTAGATTAAAATTAGAAAATTAGATTGTCATAGTTGTTATTCACATTTGATTGTTTTTACAACTCATTTCACATTTTGTCTCACGGTGAAAATGGCTTATCAAGAACAGTTTGATTTAATGGAAGCTTATTTTTTTAATAAAAAAGTATTAAGAGTATGTAAGTATTAAGAGTACTTTCCCTCCAGGTGGCATTACAAAATTCCACCCTGTATATGGAACGACTGCCTATCTGACCTCCATAACCCATTTACTGGGTAACATGAAACCACTTGTTAAGATTGGTTGTCAGACTTTCAGGCTTCTGACGACCCGTAACAACTGTCAAAGATCTAAAAATAACAGCCGGGACCAATGGCTTAACGTGCTTTCCGAGGCACGGAGGGGTCTTGGTATGTAACGATGGTCACCCATCCACGGACCAACCGCGGCAAGCGTAGCTTAACCTGATTGATCGACCCGTGCGGCTGTTAATACTTAGCCACAAGCCCCTCGTCTCGTCTCTTCTTTACATGTCAATCTAAAAATGAAATGCTGTTCGTTTCGGTTATTTTTTGTATTAAAATGTTCGTAATAGTTTGAATCAGGTCTTTTGAAAAAATAAATCCTTTTGGGAAAATTGGGAAATTCGAGAAAACTGAAAGTGTATTTTCTATGGGAATTTCGTATGAATTATTGAAATATGGACAGGAAAACGTGTGTCGGGTCAGCTAGCTAATAATAATAATGAAGGTAAAAAAAATCTTCCTGATGGTGGTTAGTTTTGAGTCAAGAGATTAAAATCCACTTTTTTAAACCATTGAACGGAAAGGCTTAGTTAAATTGATAAAAGTGCAACAAGTTTTCCTTTTCTCGTTTAACACAAAACAAAAGAACAAATTCTGTTTCACTACTTCTTTGTTATTTGCAAGAATGCAAAAAGAAAATGAGCTCAAAACTTTTATTCGTAACAATCTCGTTGGCAGTCCATTGTTTAATTTAAAGTTAGAAAAAGGAACAAATCATTTTAGAATGCTTACAAATAATACAATTTCACCTACATACAAAGCCATCAAGGCTCAAACGTGAACGTAGTTTATTATTCAGAGACAAAGTCCTCGATAATAATGTTCATTTGTTTCGTAATTACTGAGTGAAAAGTTTGTATAACTTGTACATTAAAATTGCTCTTTTTGTTATTAATGTTATTTATTAAGGACGTTACCGGGTGCTTTGGTATGATTAAACAATAAATGGAAGAAATATTTTACCATGAATTTAAAATGGGTTTGTTCGAAGTTGATTATGATGATTGATGGTTAAAATATGGATAATTATAGAATAGCGGTTTTAGTGACAATATTACATTGAACAAGGTTTTTATATTAGTTCCTAAATATTATCATTCTTATTTATTATGATTATTATTCATCTCACGTCAAATTTTAATTTTGTCCCTTTTGGGAGTTATGAATTTCAACGTACGGGACAGATATAAAGGTTATTAAAATAAATATAGATAACAATAGAGTTTCTGATAGAAAAATAAGGATGCCATAGTTAAAACCTTTGCTGTTAGCGTTTCCCTTAGGAATTAAATGAATGTCAAAAATCCTTGTTATTTAAACAAAATCTCGAGCAGGTCAAGCTCACACATAGTCTGAGAATTCCGAAATGGTTTGCTGATGCAAGCATTTTAAACTTATTTTATTTGTGTACTTTTCCGGTACCACTGGCCCCAGGCTCCAGCCCCGGCTCCGGCCCCGGCTCCGGCCCCGGCTCCGGCCCCGGCCTTTTATAATTATTTATTTAACATTTTTTACACTTAACAGGCGTCTACAAACAAGTTACATTTTCGTAATGTTGGATACATCAAACTCATAATGAAAACAGCTTAGCCTGTTTACGTCGATATCATACGTTAACTTGTATGACAGTCTGTGAGGTGGACATTTGCCGCAGATATAATTTTGTTCAGTCTTTCCGTGAACAGGTCCACATCTTGAGTTAGTACTATCGAGTTGACGAGCGTAAGAGTACGTCGAGTAGTTCAATTTCTTGTGGTCTAAATCTTTGCTTTTACAATAAAGCCTCTGCCGATGAATACGACAATATTATGACTATCATCTAGTTTTATATTTGTACTGATGGTTGAACCATCAGAATTTGAAACCTGAACATTCATAAGTAATCCCAAAATATCCGCCATATTCTCGAAAACATATCTTCTTCTTCACCTGCTGATATCTGGAAGTTCCTTGGTACTCTAGGTATCGGTAGACCACGTCATGTGGATTTTCCTAATACGATTTGCCTTGATGATATCAACCGTCACTTCACAACCTCCTGTCATTTGGATTCCCAAGTGATGTCCCAGACGGTCGATTTCATTACTGGCTTAGCTAGTCCCATAATAGAACCATTTCACTTCACTCCGGTCACCTTGGAAGAAATTAAAAAGATCATCCTTTCCATAAAATCCAAGGCTGTGGGCTATGGTACTACGGACTATGGACTACGGTATCAGCCGTAGTATGGTCGTTTGGATCCTCGATATCCTTCTCCCTCCGATTACCTACATCATCAACTTTTCTCTTGATTCCGGACAATTCCCATCCCTGTGGCGTATGGCCTATATCCGCCCACTCCCTAAAATCCCAAGTCCCTCCCTACCCAGCCACTTTCGACCTATTTCCATTCTCCCATTCCTGTCTAGAGTGCTTGAGACCTGCGTACACAAGCAGTTTACGGGGTTTGTTCACCAGAACAACCTTGTTAGCTCTTTTCAGTCTGGATTCAGGCCTGGGCACAGTACAGCCTCCGCTCTTCTTAAAGTGACTGGTGACATTAGAGAAGCGATGGAGGATACCAAGGTTACCGTTTTGGTATTAATTGACTTCTCCAATGCCTTTAATGCCGTCAGTCATGATATTCTCCTTTCAATCCTCTCTCATCTTATGGTTTCACCCGAGGCCCTAGAATGGTTCTCTTCTTATCTTCGGGGTCATCAGCAGTCGGTTCGCGTTGATGAGAGCTCTTCGAGTTGGCGCGTCCTGAATGCTGGTGTTCCACAAGGCGGTATTCTTTCTCCACTGTTATTCTCCATCTTCATTAATTTTATTACTCACCGTCTTCGATGTTCGTATCATCTTTATGCTGATGATCTTCAGTTGTATACAGCTGAGCGGGTAGAAGGTTTATCGGACACTATAGCAGATGTAAACCGAGACTTAGACGCTATCAAAAAATGGTCTGATAGTTTTGGGGTGTCAGTAAACCCCTCAAAGTGCCAGGCCATTGTAATTGGAAGCTCGCGCATGATGGGTAGGGAGGCACTTAGCTCTCTTCCTTCTCTTATTTTTAATGGTACCGTCATACCCATTACCCCTACGGTTAAAGATCTCGGTTTGCATCTTGACTCAACGCTGGGCTGGCAACGCCAGGTGTCTAGTGTTAGTCAAAAGGTCAACGGTACTCTGCGATCCCTGTATCGTCTAAGGAACTTTTTGCCCGCTAAGACGAAGACTATGCTTGTGCAGACTTTGATTTTCCCTATAATCGACTATGGTGACGTGTGCTACTTTGACTTGAACGCGGTTCTGCTGGATAAGCTCGACAGACTACTCAACAATGGTATCCGGTTTATATTCAACCTAAGGAAATATGACCATGTGTCGAGCTACAGGTCTGAGCTCAAATGGATGTCCATTCGCCAAAGAAGAAGCTTGCGCGCTTTGACCACTCTTTTCTCCCTTCTCAACTCTCCCACCCCTCCTTCTTATCTTATGTCTCACTTCCAATATCTATGTTCTTCGCACGCTAAAAGTCTGCGTTCTTCCAACAATCTTTTTCTACTCTGTCCTTCTCATACTTCTGACTTTGTTCATTCTTCCTTTCATATTCAGTCCATTCTTCTTTGGAATGCGCTTCCTCTTGATATTAGGACGGCCACCAGTCGGTATGCATTTAAGCGGAAATTGCAGAGTTATTTTCAAAACAAATAGCGTAGAGTCATCTCAATTATGTATCTCTTTTCCTTGAAATTGTATGTATATATATATATGTATAATGTAGGTATATATTGTAGTAAATATGTATGTATTTGTATTTTATGCTTGTAACCTATTTATGTATTTCTGTACATATTCTATTTATAATCTATTATGTTATCTTTAATATTTTTCGTTATTTTTATTTCCTCTCAGAGCACCTGCCATCTTATCTCTTCACCACCCTTGGTTGACTGGTAGAGAATGCCTAAGGCATTAAGTCCGCCTTTGTACTTAATTGTGTGCGAGAAGTTAAAATAAATAAATAAATAAATATCTTTGAACATCACTTGTTGGAATAACAAAAGTTCAAATATAGTTTAATATTTGAGTTCCAAAATCCAAATACACATTTACAACTTATTATTAGAAACAGACATGTTTTTATCTAATTTGAGCTGTGCAATTGCATTTTCACAAGTTACTTTAGACTTAGGGCCTTATCATACTGGCGATTTGCGAGCGTGTTTCCAGCGAAGCGAATGTTTAACGACCTCACCACAAGTGCGCAACGTGCTCGCCACGAGGGCGCAACGTGTTCGCCACGTTTTCACAATATTTTACACTCGCTTGTCTCGTTGTCTCTTGTATACTTACGTCGACCGCTTTCGTTCCGCAAATGCGGCGAACACGTTGCGCACTCGTGGCGCACACGTTGCGCATTCGTGGCAATGTCGTTTAATAATCACCTCGCTGAAAACGCGCTCGCAAATCGCCAGAGCGTGATAAGGCCCTTAAGCACAGCTCGCTTCAACGGTACATAAAATAACTGTTCATGGATAAACCGAGCTGATATTTTCTGGGGATTTCGTTTTAAATTCAGTGATAAAAACGCAATTAACTGTGCAGAGTAAATAGTAATAAAAAATAAACGTGTGCATCAAAATGTTCTAATGTGGTACACTATCGCTGGATAGAAAATTTGTTTTCCTAGGACAGATATAGGTACCAAGGTTCTGTCTCTCAATAGAAAAATACCCTTTTGTTGATTACAGCTTTGTAATTTATGTTTTATTATTAAAGGTCTTTTGAGGTTGTATTAGTCCACAATATTTCTTATATATTATTATCCCACCAAAAACATTTTCATGTAAAATGTTGCCAAGACGACAAGACAACATGGCTCGCACTGTCAAAAAGTTATCAAATCACATGTAGAGCCAAGTTTCTAACTCTACATGCCCTAACTTTACAAGCCCTAACTTCACCTTAGTCAAAATATGTGGCCTGGCCGTTTCGCTACATTCACATGGGCGTAAAGTGAAAAATTTATTCACTGTTTATTACTTTTCTGTTATACAATAGTTCTTGTAGTAACGGGTAAAAGTTTTAGATTTTTTTTTGTTATTTGTGTACTAATACTGGCTTACATACAAAATTTCAGCTTTCTAAGACTTCAGGAAGTATCAGGTATAAGTATCAGTATCAAGTATCATCAGTGAGTGAGTCAGTGACGAAATCGGGTTTTTTTATATCAATAAAATCTAAAGTATAAGAACTATGCAACTGAAACTTTATATGTTTAATGAATCCAATATTGACATCATATTCCAAGAATTTAGGTTATCTGGTATAATCCAAACCCAAGTTATGAGGGTTCAAAAAATCGACTTCGAGAAAAAGTAGGTAGTGCGCTTGCGCTTCGCTTGGCTCGCCTTGGCGGGGGACTGTCGTACCCCCAGATATATGTAAAATATTTGATTGAATGTAATCATAGTTCTGTATTCATAAATAATATTACAGTAGAAAGTTAATATAGATGATATTAAAGAGATATTATCTTTACTAACTTCCTTAATATTCAGAGCCAATATTGTTACATTTTACCGTGCGCCAGCATACACTTGTGTTATAATATCACCGCCATCGTGAGCATATTTACTAAGCCGTTATTAAAGAGTACTGTACTAAGGTCCAGACTTTGAAGACGTCTTGAAGAAGTTTTCATGACATGATAAAATCATCAATATAAACTATGATATTGGTTACCATTAAGGGCGGTTTCACCAAAGAAAATTAACACGATTAGCACATCTAAACTACGTTCAAGATCTGTCAGTGTGGGGATTCCACCACAAGGTGAAATTAGCGCTTACTCCTGTAAGTGTAACTTTCTATAACAACGCAAATGATTATTGATGATTACACAACAAAGCTAATACGGCAATGTAATTTTTTAGGGTTCCAGACCTTAAGAGGAAAAATCGGAACCCTTATAGGAAAGGGCGTGTCAAGAAGATTTCAAATATTTATTTAAAAATGATTAGTTTTAAAGATATTAAAGAAAATACGTAGATGAAAATTTACCATTCCGCCCTTATTTTCGAAACTGCTCAGCCAAAAATATTGAAAAAAATACGGAGAATAATTCTATGGTTTTAAAATAATATGGTAAATCACGCAATATTTTGCGTAAAAACTTACATTTGCAGTTGGAATGTTTCGTGGAACATGTTTTTCAACTACAACATGTTAAGTTTGTTCTTGGGATAAATTCATTCCAACTACGGAATCCTTCATTATCCGTGGTCTAACACGTACTTGCCTGTTTTTTTTTCTTTTCTTGTTAAGACTATGCTTACACCTAGTTCAATCAATCAACTCAGCCTATAGCAGTTTACTGCTGGACATAGGCCTCTCCCAGACTACGCCACAACACCCTGTCCTCCGCCTTCCGCATCCAGTCTGTCCCAGCCACCTTTTTAAGGTCGTCGGTGAATCTAGCTGGGGGGCGTCCCACACTACGCTTGCCGATACGCGGTCTCCACTCCAGGACTCGTCTGCTCCACCGGCCATCGGTCCTTCGACACACATGGCCAGCCCACTGCCACTTCAGCTTGCTGACTCTGCAGGCTATGTCGGTAACTCCGCCTACACCTAGCGTACACCTAGATATGTTACATTTAATAGAACTTGACGGTATCCGCTCCCCGAATCCAAAAAAAGGTAGTTGGAAAAAACTTTTTACGACAAGCTTACGTGACTTCTTTTAGTGATACGAGCCCAGCATGTCCTAAATTGAGTGGGAATCCGACTAAATGCCTTGTCAGAGCGTAGTTTAGATATAAGACCGCAGTAAATTGAATCTGTAGTCACTTTTCATAGATGATGGGACTCGTAGGAAAATAAAATATATATTATGTGCCATTTTAGTTTTGACACACAATTTAGTTTATTGTGTTTGCTTTGTTTTGAATATTAAAGAATTTATTTTTGTAGATATTTGTTCGGAATGACACTCTTAATAATAGATTGGTCTCATTTTAAATTGAGTTGAAAATGTTGATATTGGGTTTCTGAATTATGTCGCTTACAATATTTTATTTAAAGCAAAACAATCGCAATCACTTAACGCTGACAACACCTAAACCGCGGTCACTGTCAGACTGCATAAAAAAGAAAGAGAAGCGCGATGAGACAACGCTTGTAATTGATTACAGAATATGAAGCAATTATCTATTTACTCAAAATCGAGTTGAGTAATCGAAAATAAAAAACAACCAAGTTCTGAATTCAAATAAGACGTCCTGGTTATTAATTAAATACGTAAACGTACGAGTATGTTGATATTTAATACAGATATTTTAGATTGGAACTCAAGGTAAGTGGTTAATTTAAGGTTAGTTTGTATCGAGATTTTTTTTTAAACGTGTTTTGGTAACAACCAATTTCTGCGAAATATGTTGAAAATTAACATTTATTTTTGCCGCTACCACAAACTATACAGCTTTGGCAATTTTTTTTCTTAAGTCAAGCCTATTTTGGTCATTTGCCTCTTGTCAACGCCTTAACGATTAGTAAGAAAATAAAGTAAAAATCAGATCCTTCACTCTATCGTAACCCTCAATGCATTCGCAAAGAACTGCTTTCCATTACTCTTATCTTCAACCTTATTTCAATACAGCTGAGTTTGCGAGCGATAAACACCGACGCCTGCATTCGAAGTACATTCCGATCACGCAGCACTTTTGCTGGGAAAATTTAATTATACGGATCGCGATCTCTCAGAAACTTCGTTGCTTTAATTGAGTTCCGCACTAATCTTTAACTTGCTTCCTCTGTGTGGCAAAACTCAAGCGATAAGCGTTTATCGGGTGAAAGTTTTAAAGATATTTTCCAGCATGTTCGATAGTTTACGATTTTAAGTTTGTAAATTACGAGAGAAGTGGTTTTCTAAAGTCCTTTGTATCTGTGGATGATGGAAGTTGTTCTTTGGAACGTGACACCAGTCCGTACAATGGAAGCAAAAATATCGCATTTTCTGATTTCATGTCAAGAACCATGCACTTCTTCTCGTAATCCGGGATAGCTCCTTAAATACTGGTGTGATTTAAATGAATTTGATATCAATTTCAAGTTAACAGTTTAACCTTTAAAAAAGTACCATTTTTATTATTCCTTACTAGTTATTAAGTACTCAAGATCGCGCGGAATCAATTCCAAGTAAGTGATTCTATACTTTTGCTCGCGAGGGTAGTTGCTACTAACATGAAAACCAGTTCTTTCTATTTTGAACTATCGTGTTGTTCCTGTAACTAATTGCAGCAACTTTCTCTTCCAAAATTAGACTGACAAACGCAACCGTAACTCAAAGGCAGAACTTGTTACAATTACAACAACATCTCGCTTAACTCATCCGTCACTACGTTTATAATTTAGGCCACACCGCTGAACTTGTGCGTGTATACTCCGGTTTTCTTGGGAAAACTTCAGTACTTTCAATACCGCCGCGGTGGCTTTCACTTAGTTTGTTTTATTAACCGTTTTATTACGCTACACGGTAAGATTGAGGTGGCAGCCTGATCTTCACATCTTCAATGTAAGCGAGATGATTTGTGACGAGGTTGTGGTGAAAAGTCAGAGTTTGGTACGACAACATATGGGTAAAGTTTTGAGCCAAAATATTTCAGTACAAGTTGGTTAAGAATATAACAAAGTTCAGATTTTAGTGAAAGAAGATTGCCATTAAAATATCGTTGTAGATTAGCTCAATAACGACAAGAATAATCCTAAAAGACCCTTTAATCTTACTAAAAAACTTTTATACAACTCTCCTTTACTTAAAAATAATAAGAGGATCGTATCGTTAGTGATGATCAAAAGATTTATCAAGCTCATGGTAATTCACGTTTCAAAGAACCATCAAGTCGTTATATTCGAGATAGAAGTACTGTTTTTAGACGTAATGGCACAAATAACAATTACGACGGTGTATATTGTAGGTGGAGACAGGGGAGTCATATTAGCGCGTAATATGTAAGACGCTAATGAGACAATCATAATTAAATCCACTATCACGCCTCCCTGGAGCTCCCTTATTATAGAAGATGGTTGTAATGTAATTTAAAATGGCGGAAAGTCAAGGTAAATAATTATACAAAGTGATAAGGTGATTCAAATTAAAGGGAATCAGAAACAATTTGTTGGTATTGATGGCTTATACACTAAACGAGCCATATCAGAAAACCAGCACTACGGTATTTGCTTTTTTTTAGATAAATATAGCAACATCATGCTGAGATAGGAGCCTTTTTGGCCTCGCACAGGACTTCTATTTTGTTTTCACTATTATGTTATTTTTTTTATGTTTTCATGATTTTGTTAGTTTTCTGTTCTTTTTTTATTGTTGTATTTCCTGTGCGTGTCCCAAATAAATATTTTTCTTTCTTAAACACTTCGAAATTAAAAGTGAGAGTAACTCCTTGCACTCTGTCTAAAGACGACATTGTAAATGACAATAAAATATCAGAAATGAAGAACAATAGATTTAATTTTCTTCAAACTTCGCTCATAAAAAGCCTAAGAAAGATAAGCAGAAAGCCCAAGAAAACAATACCGATGTGTTCTACTTTAAAAGAAATAACAAAATTGAATCTCTAACATTTGGAAGGTAAATAATTGGAAAGACAGTTGAAAGTGTTGGATGTTTAGTAAAATCAATCGCAGCTATAGTTCTTTTAGAAAAAGTATTTCAATATCCGATTATATATTCAAACATAACACACATACTATAACATCACGCCTTGTTTCCCCGAAGGGTTGGGCAGAGGTGTACCTGTAGTACACCCACATTTCGTCAGTTATGTTTTAAGTCCCATGTAAAAGGGGGCGAGCCTATTGCCAACAACCGGGCACAAATCCAGACTCCGGGCTGCTACTGAGAAATTCCAGATAGAAAAACCCAATAACACTTTGCCCGACCCGGGAATCGAACCCAGGACCTCATGCTCAGTAGTAGCGCTTGCTGCCGCTAGACCAACGAGGCATTAGCGATTATATATTCCTATACAAGATAACAATCAGTCAATTATGTCATATCTCTAAGTAGTTTATTGTGTGAACATAAATAATAAAATAAATCAAGGATTTCCGTGAATACATAACTTCTTATTTTTATTAAGAAACTTCCATTTTATTGGTATTTTCCAATATTTGACTAACGGTTACTGATAATGATCCTCTAGTTCGGTTAAAAAAGTCTTTCTAACAACCTATTAAAAAAATTTATACGGTCAGAATCATTAATTTAATGATGGTTTGAAGACCTCAAACGTCCTTCAATGAACTCGTTAAGTAAGTAATCACTATTTTATGAATGACACAGAGCACGGCGAGGCCTCGGCGACCACCTCTTTTTTTTTTTTGGGTGCGAAATCATCATATAACTTCTTCCGCTCTGGGCGGAGCGGGAGGGTGTGTCAGACTCTTACTGACTAAAACCCACCCGTATTCCTTCCATTGCCTGTGTTGCCAGGGGCCTCGGTAACCTTTTGGTACCTTCCCGTGACCCCGGCAGGCATCGGCCCTAGAAGACCCCTTGGCGGCCACTGAATTGAATTTCATTTCATGTTTTTTCCGGCTCTAGACGCTGCCAGGGCGCGGCGATTCCATGCTCTGAGATTATCAAAATCGAGTGGTGGTGGGTCAGGTATCTCAGAATGATGTGAAAGAAACCCTTGTTTGTTCCTAATAAAATAAGATTTCTTACCTATCTGTAGTATTGTATGGTGAACCAGCATATTGGCTGATAGAAGCCAACTCTACACCTCCTCTGTATATTGACACTAGAGCCAAGTCTAGCGTTTTACTCTGAAACAAACAAGAAACAACTTAATACAGGTTTTAATGATAAATGATTTTATTTCTGTAAGTGGGTTTGTACAGATAACTTAAACACATCAAAAACATATTATATTTTAAAACTAGATGAGTTGTTTGGGAGAGGCCTATGTCCAGCAGTGGACGTCTTTCGGCTGAAATGGTGATGGTGATGAAGATGAGTACGGTGTTTTCTATCCGACTACTCTAAGAAGACCGAAACACACTCAGAGGTCAGTCTCAATTAAAGTCCAGAATAGAATAGAATACTCTTTATTATGTACAGTATAAAAATTACAGATTACAATACAATTGTTGAAATTTTACAAAGGGTGACACAATGAGCGGTCTTATCGCTAAAAACGATCTTTTACAGACATTCTTTGCATCGATTAAAGGGGGAAGAAGAGACAGTTAGTCAGTGGTGCGGTCCAGACATAATCTCTCAGGTCATACATAGTCTCTCAGGTCTTGATTAGATCATGCGATGACCGTGTATATTAATGTCTGAAACGGTCTATAATTTCATACGGTACACACATGTACATGTAAATTAAATGACTTACAGACAATACACAGCCTATCTGAAGGTGGAAACATGTTTGAAGTTTAAGTTTAGGACTTTTCGAATATCAATCGGCGGGAAAAATCGCAGATAAACGCTAGTATTAATACCAACTGATTATTTTGTATCCCACTCGTAATCTTTTTTTGTTAAATTAAACGCCTATAGTATAGAGGGGCTTGTGGCTAAGTAATAACAGCCGCACGGGTCGATCAATCAGGTTAAGTTACGCTTGCCACGGTTGGTCCGTGGATGGGTGACCATCTTTACATACCTAGACCCCTCCGTGCCTCGGAAAGCACGTTAAGCCGTTGGTACCGGCTGTCATTTGTAGATCTTTGACAGTCGTTATGGGTTGTCAGAAGCTCGAAAGTTTGACAACCAGTCTTACCAAGGGGTATCGTGTTACCCAGTAACTGGGTTGTGGAGGTCAGATAGGCAGTCGCTCCATGTAAAATACTGGTATTCAGCTGTATCCGATAAGACTTGAAGCCGACCCCAACACAGTTGGGAAAACGCTAGTTAGATGATAAAAAGTCTATACTATTAAATGATAAATGATTTTTATTTCTGTAAGTAGGTTTGGACAAACACTTTTTACAAGTCAATCATATTTTTAAAATAAAGCTTGATGAGGTCGGTTTAATTTGTTTACATTTAAACGATTATATACATATAAAAAATTAAATGAAAAATGAAATACGTCATTATGTAAAGATCAGAGTAAATTAATAACCAACCTTCATTTAATTACTTTCCCGTATAAAAATTAATTAAGGCATGTTTATTTAGGCACCTTTGTAATTTTATATGACATGTGCGTCCTTGAAATAAAATTATTTATTATACTCGACGCGTCAGTACTACAGGAAGGAAATTGTTATTTGAATAAATCCTTTATTGTAGTATTTCTGAATTTTACTTATGAAGAACCTTGCCGTAGAAGGCTCTCTAATATTCATTACGGTTTTACAGAACTATAAATAAATTACTAACATAACATCACTAGTTGTTTCCCTGAAGGGTTGGGCAGAGGTGTACCTGTAGTACACCCACATTTTGCCAGTTACGTTTAGGTCCCATGTAATAGATAAATAATAAAATTACTAGGTATTAAATATCTCCGTTGGTGATATTTTCTGATGTTAGAAGTAACCGTCTGGCAAATAGCTAATATTATATATTATTACCTGTTTTAAGTAACACTAAGTAACAACTAAATGTAATGACTAAATTTGGTTGAAAATCCAACAGTGTGCTTTTCTTTATGTATTTAGTTATTCAATCTAGGTTTCATTTAGTGTAAGTGAAAATGGGCAATAATTTATAAACATCTAAGAAATAATAAACGAAACTGATTAGTACTACAGCTTATCCGGAGATCAAAATTAATAAAAATCCTTACATATTATAAAACAAGTACCCCCGCCGCGTCTGTCTGTCTGAACGCAATAAACTCAAAAACGGTTTCCACCAATAGATGGAGTGATTCATGAGGAAGGTTTAAATGAATTATTCATTAAAGTTTTGTGTAAATTGGCGGGAATATACCGTTAGATATACCCATAAAATAAAATTACTACAAGAAGTACATCAAAAAGTTCAACAAAAAGTATACGATAACATATGTCTATCTTTTAAAGATGACCCACAGTAACCATTTCTATCATTCAGAATTTGATAAAAATTTCATTGTTATTTCCGAAGTAATTTTAACCGGTATAATATTAAAGGCTCCTACATACTGGCGCGACTTGTCGCGCGACGCGTCGCGACACAAAGGCACCGCTTGTAGCGCTACACGCGGTGTCTGTGTGTCGCGTCGCGTCGCGCGGCAAGTCGCGCCAGTATGTAGGAGCCTTAATCCTTCTGCAATAAAATATGTTATTTAAACGGGGCATTTAATTTAGATTAAAATATGCCTTGACATCATACCATGATAGGTATGATGTCAAGGCATATTTTAATCTAAATTGACATCTTGACATCATACCTATCATCACCCTATGCGTAATAAAATAATTATGGTTGACGGGCGGCGGGTGCAGCGTTAGGAGTCAATTACCTTTTCCTCGGCTATGAGGTATGCGATCGCTTCGTATACTTATAATCCCGGTAGTACCTTCCCATGGGATATTTTCCGCGAGTGAAGCCGCGGGCAAAAGCTAGCAAAACATTAAAAAAACAGATGTCCTAATTTACGTTGAGGAAAAAAAGAAAGGCCAAGCAAATAATAAATTACTTCATCTCGTTAAACAAAGCCGACATTTGTAAGTCACTCCTCGGGAAATTATAATTTTACATAAAAGTAAAGTAAAATGCGTACCTACATCTTTCTGGTTACAAAGAAAATACATGCCTACACTTATTTGTCTTTGTAGGATAAAGAAACAAAATACGGATTTACCTAAATGACTGCGACATATCCATAAAACGTGAAGATAATCGCCAGACGAGTAATAAAACTTCACACGTGGGAAAATCTACCTAACTTTACCATGATAGAGTTTACTTTGCTTTGGGGGAAAACGAAGGAGTTTAGGTAAAATGGGTATCTGTCTTTTCTCATACGTTTATGTGAGGGTTTGGTCGAGAAATATTAATATTTTCGCTTGTCTCTGGAATATTTCTTTGCCTCTTGGAACAAAGAGACAAAGTTCTTCTTCCGGAACATAACGACTGGCCTCTGGGACGGTGCAGTTGCAGGAAGTTATGCCTTTAAGGAAACATGTTTATGGGCTTTGGAAGGAAGTATTTTAAGTGTTAGTTGAGGAACATTACTAGATTTACGTTTCACGTTTGTGAAAAATAAAATTGCCCATTAGATGGAAACCCTGCCCTGCCCTTGACGGCTGCAATACATGTAACACTGATACTATATGCGTTGTCATTCTTGGGTACCGAATGGGTACTTACCAAATCAAAAAAAAATCATGTTCATGCATATAAGTGGCAAATCCTATCCTAACTAATATTATAAATGCGAAAGTGAGTTTTTTTGTTTGTTAAAAAGAAAGAAAAATATTTATTTGGGGCACAACAATAAAAAAGGACATAAAACTAACAAAATCATGAAAACAATAAAAAAAATAACATAATAGTGAAAACAAAAACAAAAAAGAAAACCTGTGCGAGGCCAAAAAGGCTCCTATCTCAGCATGATACTGCGATATTTAACAAAAAACAACTACAGCAGCGCCTGGTATTCTGATAGAGCCCGCTGTGATGCCACGGACACACCTACACCGCATTCACGACGACCTACACACAAACAGCTGAACGGATATGGATGAAATTTAGCACATGGGTAGACCATGACTTAAATTAGGACATAGAATACTTTTTATCCCTATATTTCCATGGGATCGAGACATATGCGGGTGACACCACGGGACGCGAGTAAGTTCATATTACTATCTTTTTCCGAAAGCTTTCATAATTTCTAGCTGCAGCCCGTGGCTTCGCCTGTGTGGATTTTTCCAAAATAAAAGTAGCTTAAGTTACTCCTTATAACATCAGTTATCTGCCAGTGAAAGTCCCGTCAAAATCAGTTTGTTGCGCCACTTCTTCTTCCCAGCTAAAGCCCTAGGAAGTGGTGAAGGGCAGGCGTTTTTGGGGGACTTTATTATGTAACTTTGACGTTCGAAAAGTGCTGATTCGCAGCCTAGTTTGAATAAATGACTTGATTTTGATTTTGAGTCCCGCCATTTTGGAGATTTTCCGGAACAAACAGACATACACATACATACATAATCAGCCTATATTGTTCCCACTGTTGGGACACAGGCCTCCTCTCTGTGAGAGGGAGTGGGCCGTAATCCACCACGCGGGCCCAGTGCGGGTTGGTAGATGTTACATGTCTTCGAATTTTTGGTTCTAGGACATGTCGGTTTCCTCACGATGTTTTCTTTCACCGTTTTGAGAGTAGTGGTGATGAAATAATTTACACAAAGTAAAGCGCCTGTCTGGGTTCGAACTTACGACCTACAACTCGTAAGTCGCGGCCATTACCACCGGGCCACCACTGCACAAACAGACACACAGACCAAATTTATAATTGTTATTTTGTTATAAGTACCTTATATACTTTTACATGCATTTAGTAAGAAGCTGTTATTTTGACATTACAAACAGACACTAGCTTCAACTTTATTTATTTGTATAGTTTCGCAAGCAGTCCCCATCTTATGGTCCTAAGTTCCAACATTTTAAAGTGGTGTCCATGTTTGGTTTCTTAAAATTCCTATTATAATAGAACATCAAATTCTGGTGTGTCCATCAAAAACTGAGCCAATGTATCTCCGTAACAAAATACGTTCTTCTTACCATTACTGAAAATCAGTAAAAATACTGGTGTAATGTCATTAATTAAAATACTACCAACTTTAAAGTTTCCAATACTGTAACATAATAATTACGTCATAGTCGCAGAGTTGTTCTAAGTGAAGCTCAAACTTTGGGCTTGGAGTTATGAACAAGTTTACTAGACGACGCTCTGTTACAAGTTTTTATGGGTAGTTCTCTTATTAATATCACGTGATATTAATAAGATAACTTCCCATAAAAACACTCCATTTACACTGGAAGCTGACCCCAACAGAGTTGGAAAAAGGCTAGGCAGATGATGAATTACAATTTCACGGAATTAATGCAACTAAAACGATAGAAAATTTTAAAATTATGATCAAAAGTATGTTACAAAAAACACAGGCATCCTTGTATTAAAGAGAGAGCAGTGGTGGCCCAGAGGAAACAGCCGTGACTTACGAGTTGTAGGCTGTAAATTCGAACTCGGACTTTACTTTGTGTAAATTATTTCATTACCACGTCTCTCAAAACCGTAAAGAAAAGTGAGGAAACCGGCATGTTCTAGAACGAAAATTCAAAGTCATTCATCAACACGCTCTGTGCCCGCGTGGACGTGGTGGATTACAGCACAGCCCACTCCCTCTCGAAGAGAGGAGGCCTGTGTCCCAGCAGTGGGAACATTATAGGCTCATTTTGCTATGCCAGTGTTATAAGAAAACGTACTACATAAAGTTTATTTTAATGAAGGCTATGAATATTGTTGATGGACGTGAAATATTTTAGGATTAAACTATGCTTCTTTAAAAATCCTCATAAAACCGCAAACTGCGTTCATGCTCTAAGTTAGTTTAGGTGTAAATCAAAGCTGCTTCTTGGCAGAAAATAGCTTGACTCGTCTCCTAAGGAAACACTTATTTAGAAAGAAAAAGAAAGAAAGAAAGAAAGAAAATAGGTTTATTTGCGGTAAACATGACGCAAAGAAGGAACACAAATACAAAAAAGAAACAATTTGGGGGAGAATATGCGTCACGTCCACGCAAAACGGCCAACGCTCAGCATAATGCTGCGACCCTATGTGAGACAGACAGAGCCCCAGCGCTGGTTTCCCCCTGTCATTCCCATAAAATCATCCCCATAAACGCCAAGGAATCTAAATCCCCTACAAAATTATTATGACCAATAACATCATAGGCACGATAACCCAAGATAACCCATAACTTCATATCTAAGATCCAATCCATACCTTTATTGAACTTAGAATAATAAGAACATAGTGCCCCATAAAATTATATGGCAGGTTATCGTTGCAAAGTAATATTAACCTTATGACCTTCATTGTAAGGTCGTAATCTGATATTACAGACATAAGTTATTATACGTTTTGGAATTAGGTGAAAATGTGTTCAATGTTATCGAGCTCAAGCGTGCAATCTGATTGAAATACACGTTTATGTTATTAGAAAAGTTGTTATTGAGTTATTTAGTATGTAATTTCAGTGGGGTTCAGTTGTTCAGTTGAAAGTTATTTTGTGTCAGCATATTGGAAACATCATGAAAGTATTTTTTATACAAAATGTAGCTAGTATTTTTTTAATCCAACTTATTTTAGACTCTAAAATATATTTTTGTGAAAAACTTGAAAATGTTTCTCTGTGTTAGTCAATAAACAAGCAATCTTTTGGATGTATTTTTATGTGTTTTTTACCACCTTGTAAATAATTTATCGAGAAAAGTTTACAACTACAAAACATTGATTTACAATCGCCCGAGGGAACCCCGGGACAGGTTGTTAGTTCTCAATATTAAAATGTAAGTACCACTTATCTATAAATTCGTATCCAAATAGCCGTTTTCGCAATTTTCTGAGATTAGATTTAGAAACGAAATACTTAAAGTGACTGATATTAAATTCTAGGACCTACTTAGAAACTTACATTACATTATCTAAATTAAGTGAAGGTGACATCAGGGGAGCAGCCAAGATACTGTGCAGTAGCGACGTGGTGGCACCTTACTCTCCAAAAACCTTAACAGGTCTAGAGAATAAAGCGCCTGCGGATGATCTCACCTTCCCCGATATCCCCGACCCCTGACCTAAATTCAACCTTCTTAAACTTTTTGGCCCCCCTGTTGATTGCAGCCGTGAGCTCCTTCCGTGGAGCCGTGAGCTCGTTAAGTGGTTCCACCGGCAGCCTCAAGGGCCTGATTCCACAACATTTAAAAGATCTTTTGAGTTCAGGCCATAAGGGAAGCTGGTGAGTCGCTTTTGAAGGAGCTGGCGGCCCTAATTGACCTCATGCTCAACGGCGGTGTGAACAATGCTATCGTCGATGTCTTGTACGGGGCCATCCTATGTGCCGTCCACAAGAAGGACGGCGGCATTCAACCCATTGCTGTTGGGTGCACATACAGGCGTACGCGGCAGCCAAAATGTGTTTTCAGTTGTTCAGTGAAATATTTACAACAAAATTTCAGCCCCTGCAGCTAGGTTTCGGCTGTAAAGAATGCTGTGAGGCTGCCGTACATGCTCTTTCCACATTTTTAAACTCTAAATAAGTGAGGTCATCCTCAAGATTGTAGAGTGCAGTGTCAAAGTGTTCAAAGTCAAAAAGGAACTATCCGATTTTTTTACAATTACCCTTCTAAATTTAGAAGACTCAATTCATCGCCGATAAAATTAAATATTTCAAAATTTTAGATTTGATACTGTTGTTTTGACCCAATTTTTATAATTATGTTTTTACTATACTCTTTCCCTTCATGGAAACAGGAAAGAAACTTCTTGGTCAAAATTTACCAAATTACACTAACATTTACACACTAACATTTATTTAAATGTGGCGACCAGGTGTGGTTGCAAGCCAAAGTACCCATCCTTTTTAGTGGCCTCGGCGTCTGCTAAATTACCAGCATTGATTCCTGTCCTCTGTCCACAGCACTGAAAAGTTGACCGGGAAACGTTTTGCCCGTTCCCAGGTTAACTCTGAAGTCCTGTGCGTGACCAATGCGTTGGATGTTTGGAAAATGGTTTGCCCAGATACAGATCGGCCCGTAAACCCATCTTCCCAAAGAGAGTGGATGAGCCGCTCTGCAGGTTGGTGCGGAATCTTATTAATACGTCGGCCAATACTGCTGAGCGTGCCCACCGGCTGGCTGTGGGTGAGTGGGAGTCGGGGCTCTGGCTTCAGGCACTACCGTCACCTAACATAGGAATTATGCTGGGTGACATCACCTTCCAGCTCTGTACTTGTCTGCGTCTGGGCCTGAAGATATCCACTGCCTCGGACACCATCCATCGTGCCCTCGTCACCAGCTGCCAGCTGTTTAAGAACCCAATGGCTTGGCTCGCGACGATGGGGAGAGACCAAACGGAATGACCATAATGCCTTGGAAATTAGGTCAACCTTTGGTGTGGGATGCAACATGTGTCTACACCCTTGTACCATCCCATCTTCCCAGCACGGTGGCTGCTGTAGGTGCGGGAAACCTTAAACGGTGCAAATAATCCAATTTTATCGGGACTTATATATTTAAGTCGTTTGGGGTTGAAACACTAGGGCCATGGAGTCTGAATGCCCACTTAGTTACAACGTGACAATGCTGCCAGCTCTTCAGACACATTTCCCTTTGACAGTGGACGAATTTTTTCAAGCATATGATTCTTTCCCCCCCACCCTCCTTTTACGTACGAGTGAGTGTATGGCGTACGAGGGCGGAAGCCAACTCGCAGAAGCCCCTTGGACAATTTTGAAAAGAGAATGAGGCACCAACCGACGGTTTTCTTTATATGTGTAGGAGCGCTGACACATCGTTTTGTATTCTAGATTCGTGCAGCGCCCGGCGACACGACAGTTCGCCCGTAACCGCCGTAAACTATAGTCGCACTCTTAAACTGATAAGCTACTCCTCTGTAATATTTCGTAACAAGTTTAATAAGTAAAGTTACCACAGAGTCTTGGCAGCATTTCATTTCTCTCCGTACACACAACCCAAAGACATTATATACACGCACACAAAATTGGTGACCCCGACGTGATTAAAAAGCACCCGACGTGATCTAAAGTGGTGTCGTGACATAATAATTAGCAACGTGCTTTACCATCAGTGATTTTTTAAGATATTGTGTGTACGTGATCGAGAATGGGCAACTCACTCAACATCAGCGTCTATAGTGTGGAATCTTTTTTTTTAATAATCTGCGTGTGTAATTAACATCATGGAAGACAAAGTAGCAGCCGACGAAGATTCCCTGTCACCGGTCTCCATCACCGATAAGTTAGAAGATTTTTGGCAGAGAGCACCAGAATTGTGGTTCACCAAGGCAGAGGCGATAATTAATTGCCGAAAGATGTCCGACGATTCTAAGTATCGGATAATATGGCGATCCCGGTCAAGATCAAACTTCAGGTCTAAAAACGTGAAAGCACCTGAAGACGACCCCAACTGGTTATGTTTTTACCACTTCAAATACCGCAGCAAAGCGGATAAGTGCGTTCAACCATGCAATTGGAAGAGGAAGGACGCCAAGCCATCGGAAAACTAGAGTCGGTGCAGTCAGCGACGGGAGGCTATGACCGCGTGCACGACAATCACCGTCTATGCGTCAGGGACAGGAATTCAGGTTTGAACTTTTTAGTGGATAGTGGTGCAAATGTGTCTGTTCTACCTCGCAGAGTTGTTTTTAAGAAAGATAACGCACATTGTGCCTGTTATAAGTGGTATGCTGCGAACGGTACCGAGAGCAATACGTACGGTACACATAGTGTAGAACAAGATTTTTATCAAAGACGAGCGTTTCCGTTGGTTATTTACGATAGCTGACGTACAGCAGCCCATACTAGGTGCTGACTTCTTAGCTAGATATATGTTATTAACTAACTTGAACGGATGCTGGCAAGTGGATCAGGGTACTAAATTAGGTACGAGAGGAAATCTCTCCAGTTCCACCGAGCCCACTTTGAAAACCATGGAAATCACGGATAACTGCCACTATCAGGAATTGTTGTGTAAGTTCCCCGAATTAACCAAGCCTGTTCATATAAGGAGAGACCTAAACATGGCGTTTGCCATCATGTGATGGCCGTGAAGAAACTACAGGTACTCCAGTGCACGCGCGAGCGAGACAGCTACCCCCGGACCGTGGAATGTAAACCACCCTACAATTAAGGCCGTGCAAAAGAATAAATATACGAATTGTAATGTTGAAACAAACTCCTTTAGTACTAACAGCGTGATAATATAACTTAAAACTTTAATTCATTACATTGTTTAAAGCGTACATTGTAAGTAGCGCAATCGCACACCTGCAAGATATCTGGTTACAACATAGTTAGGATTGGGAGCGCCTTAAAGGACTTTTTAAAAATAAAAATAATTAATTAAAGGTTTAACTCTATATTGAGACGTCTTACATATTGGGATGTAATTTACGAACTAACTTATGAACTAGACTTAGACTAAACAATCATATTCTTATCAGATATGCAACCTCAGCGACCACCCAGATCGTGCTGGGCAATATGCTTACACACGCAATATCTGTAAGGGCTGTGGTTCCATAACTCCTCCCTCACCAAGTGCGAAATTATCGGTAATATTTGGATTCCGATGATTCCGCATACAAGACAATTTTCTCCAAAGTATTATACTAAGACATATTATAGTTAAGATTACATAGAGTATTATAGTTGCTAAACTAACACTATTTGTTTTCACTGCACTGTCACTTTTCACTATTTCACTTTTTAATGTGTAAGATAGATGTTTTAAATCGTCAAAGTTCAAGTTGTTTAGATTCACTGTTTTGTTCCAGTTGATAGATGTTTCCTCTAATTTGGGTAGAACTGCGACCGGAGTTACCCGATATTGTATTTTCTCTGAGTAATGTTGCCTTTTGTGTAATTTAATGTCTTTCAGATAGACACTGTAGTTTCCATCAATTTCCAATAAATATGTGCCCTTGATTGGTTTCCTGATAACATCATTGGCACATGTTTCGGTAAGCATTATTTCATTTCTTGTGTAAATTATCCAGTTAAAGAAGTCAATAGGCTGTACTTTTAGACTTTCCAGGTTAACTGCAAGGGGTTTACACAAACTGAGGTTTGAAGCAAAATTCATTAATTGTTCTATACACGTACTTTCAGGATACAATACAACATCGTTTTCCTTGCACAGGAACTGGTTGGCTGCCATCTCTTCACATGGGTTGGCTAGCGGTAAGTATGTAGGACCTTTCACCATAAGGTACGGGTATTTAGGGATAATGGTGGTCGTTTTGTTTTCATTGAAAATTGGAAGTGAATAAATTTTAAAGTAATTATACGTATTTTTATCTATTAATGGAATTTCCATGATGAATGTTATTTGGTTTTCTTTTACATAGGCTTTAACAGACATCGTTATTTCTAACATTAATAACGTTTTCTCTGTAACAGGATAAATTAGGCTTTCAGTTTCAGAAATATTGCTTAACAATGCTAAGAGTTCAGATGGGTCAACAATGGTTTGATGTACAACAGACACTTTTGTAAATGACAATGCAGTTTCGATCTCATTTAAAACAGTATAAATTGACCTAAAATTACTTATAAATATATCGAACGTACTTAAAACATATGTAGAGTAAATAGAGTCATTTTCTTTAGTACCTATATTTTTAACTATTTTTTCTATGCGTTTCATGCGTTCATCCAAGATTTGGATATTTTCCTGTATAGATGTAGATTTGCTAGTAATAGAGTCAAGCATTTTTGAAATTATGGTTATTTTCTTATCCACGTGTGTTTGACCAATTTCTAGCTGTGCTAGTTGAGCATCGTATTTAATCGCGTCCTCATGGGCTAGATTACCGGTAAGTATTTTAATCATTGAGCCAAGAGGATCAATGAGGCCACGTTTGAAACGTTTTGATGGAATAAGCTGCCTGAATTTTCTGATTGTTGAATTGCGTAAGTATTCTACCTGTAATTTCATATTTTGGAACTCATTTTCGTAGGGCTTATGAATGTCAATTATATTACTAAATTCTTTATATCTATTAATATTTAACACTAAATCATAATCTATCGCATTAAAATCTAATATCTTAACTATGGTCCACTTATCTTTCTCTATTACCGCCTGTCCTTGTTTAACAGGTAATATACCTGGGTTATTTTAATCTCTTGAAGTTGAAGGCCTTGGATCTTGACCGTCAGTTTCAAGATCACCACGATCAGCCACAACCTGTGAAGGACGTTTAACGTTCTTTAGAGGTACTTTACTTTGTCTTTTACCTATCTGTACTGGCACTACGTTCCTATTGGTTTTTCCTGTTACTTTTGCTCTATGGTATCTAGGTTTATCTTTACTTTTTCTTATGTTATTGTCTTTTACAAATATATTATCTTCCTCTTGTATGCTTAACTCAATTTCACCACCTTTCTTTTCTCTGGCCTTTTGTTTAGTGTTAAGAATCTTTTCGGCTATGTATTTATACAGATATTTCGTTCGTTTTGCATGATCTTTAACTAACTGTTGTGTATACGCCTTTTCTAAGTCAACATCGAATATTTTATTGGAGTCTGTATGTCCAAATACTACTTCAAACGGTGTTAATCCGGTGGTGGAGTGTATTGTATGATTGTATGCCATCACAGAATAGGTCATGACAGAAGCGGCATCCGTACATTTACGTTCGTACTTTGCAAGCCTATATATTTCTATTATGGTGGAATGGAATCGCTCTACGATGCCAGTAGAGTTAGGATTATTTGGCGTTGTTATGTGAATTTCTATTTTATACATAGACAAAAGTTCGCGCATAAGTTCATTATTGAATTCAGTGCCAGGGTCACAGGATATTTTCCTGGGAACGCCGTATATTGAAAAATACTTTAATAGAGCTCGCGCTACTTCTGTCGTTTGCCTACTTGAAATTTCAATAGCCTGTCCTAATTTGCTGAATGCGTCTACCAGTGTTAGGTAATATTTACTTTCTATATTAAATAAGTCAATGAATATTTCTTGAAAAGGGGCATGTTGTGTCTGTGTTAATTGTAACATTGGTTTTATGGGCTTCCTATCGTATTTCATTAGTTTGCAAGGCTCACACGCATTTATAATTGCCGCTACCGTATCCTGCATGTTTTCCCAATAATAGTTTCTGCGAATTCTAACCATAGTGTCTTTAATTTCCCTATGGCATGTCTTTCCTTCGTGATGTTTTAGTATAACAGACTTTTGTTCTTTTTCATCTTCTATATATATTACTCTGTCTGTACACTCAAAGAACTGTACTGAATCTTTCTTAAAGATTTCTATAATAACTTTAGTAAATAGCCGTCTATGTATGTCGTTCTCAAAGTAAATAAAGTATTTACGCTTGGGTGCAACATATTCTTTTAAGAATTGCTTTATTAATTCCTCATTATGTAATGGAAGAAATACTTCTAAAACTTTTTGATTTTTTCTAGATAAATTTTGAACTTGTATTTTATTTTGGAACCACGTGAACACCAATATTTGGTTTGGTTTGGTGTCAATTGCCTCTCTTAAGATTGGAATCCCTAATGAGTCTGGTTCTATGTTGGAAGCTACTGTACTTGTTCTGCTGCTATCGGTTACTGAACGAATAGGGAAGTTATCTTGAAATAGATCCGCAGGTGTTGTCACGTCAGAGTCGGAATCTGAAATGGTTACTTTTTCCGTGTCATTTTCTATAGTAGTTTTAGTTGTGAATTTTTCAAGTTCTTTTAATTGTTTTAATACTTTTTGTATTTCAGATTCGTCTACATTAACATTCATTGATGTGTCATCTTCGGAATCTATAGCATTAAGTTTTATGCGTGATAGTGCATCTGCATTACTATTTTGTTTTCCATTTTTATAAATTATTGTGAAGTCATATTCTTGGAGGCGGAGGCGCCAACGAGTCAATTTACCATTGGGTTCTTTCAGGGAATAAAGCCAAGCAAGAGGTCTATGATCTGTAAAAATTTGGAATTTATGTCCGTACAAATACGGTCTAAAATGTTTCACAGCCCAAATAATAGCTAAGAGCTCTCGTTCAATTGTGCTATAACGTGTTTTAGTGTCGCTAAGGGTTCGACTAGCATATGCGACTGGTTTGTCTGCTCCGATAGGTCCTTGGGATTGGACAGCACCGAGTGCCACATTGGAGGCGTCGGTTGTCAAAATGTAGGGTTTAGTCGAGTCAGGGTATTGGAGTAAAGGGGTATTAGTCAGTACTTCCTTGCATTTTTCGAAGGCATCTATGTAGTTTTGGTCTATCATAATTTTGTTTCGTTTCTTTAGACAAGACGTTAGAGGCTGGGTAATTTTAGCGAAATCTTTAATGAATTTTCTATAGTATCCGATCAGCCCAAGAAAACTTTTTATTTCTGTTGTCGTTCTAGGGAGAGGATAATCTATAATAGCTTTAATTTTATCATTGTTTGGTTTTAGTCCGTCTTTTGTTATCGTATGGCCTAGGTATAGAACTTCTTTTCGTAAAAATTCGGATTTATCTAGTTGTATTTTTAAGTTAGTCTGTCGCAGTCTGTCAAAGACGGCTCTAAGTTTCTGTAGGTGGTCCTGAAGGCTAGAAGAGTAGACGATAACGTCATCTAAATAAATGAGGCAATGTATTCCTTGGAGTCCTCTCATAATGTTGTCCATGGCTCGTTGAAAAGTTGCCGGCGCTGTTTTAAGTCCGAATGGCATTCTCAAGAACTCATAATGTCCGTTTTGGGTACTAAATGCAGTTTTTGGTATATCGTCGTTATTTAATTCAATTTGGTGGTAGCCACTAGCTAAATCGAGTGTTGTAAAGTAAACGCTTTTCCCCAATTTATCAAAAAGGTCAGTAATGTTAGGAAGGGGGTACTTGTCGTCCACTGTAATGTCGTTAAGTCTTCTATAGTCGATTACCATTCTGTATTTGATTTCACCAGACGCATCTGGCTTCTTAGGTACGAGATGGACTGGTGAGCTCCAGGGGGAAAAGGATTCTTGGATCACGTTATCTTTTAGAAGTTTTTCAACTTGTTTACTAATTTCTGCTGCTTGAGCAGGGGCTTGTCTATATGGCTTAGTATAAATCGGGTCTTCATTTCTTGTCCTAATGCAGTGTTTTACCTGATTAGTGAAGCTTAAAGGTATATGTTCACAATAGAATATGTCTTTGTATTCTTCACATAATTGTCGTATAGATGCTTCTTCTTCATCATTCATGTGGTCTAGTCGTAATTTAGTTAGATTGTCGCGTAATAATTGGTCAGTCTCTATATTTTGGTCATTTATGGAATTTATATGGCATTCGTTTTCCTCGTATTTAGATACTATGAACGGCTTGATGACACATAATTCTATGTGTTTATCAAGAGTGTTTTGTATGATGGTGGTTGCAAAACCGTTTACACATTTCACAAGAGCAGTAGGCATTCGTACTCCTTCACCAAACTCCGTATAATCTAATATTCCTACACCATTTAATAAATTGGTTGGTAATTTTGCTCTAATTTCTGATCTCGGTGGAAGTAATACAACATGTATAATATTAATATCCGTATCTAGGCATATAGGTATTTTAGCTGTTTTTGTTAATAGAACATGTTTCTTTAAATCTATAACAGCTTCTAACCGTTCTAAAAGATCATTTCCTATCAGCCCGTCGTATAACGAGTCTACGTTGTATACATAAAACTTATGATGATCTTTACTTTGAAATACAGGAAACAAGGGAATTTGCAATACCTGATTATGTTTACTTGAAGCGTGCGTACTTACTACTTCAAATGGTTCGTATGATATACAGTAAGGAAAATAGGTCGTCGCTATTCTAGGATGTATAAATGAACGAGTACTACCAGTGTCGATCATGAATTTTCCGTCTATTTCCGGTATATAAATATGTGGCAATTTTAATTTAACTGTATTATAATTTAATATTATTCTTTCAGGTGCCGATCTATGGAGGCACGCATGTAAAAATTTTTTACTTGTTCTGGTTCCGTAGTATTATCTTTATTTTTAATCCGTTCATTTTTTTCCAAGTCTTGTGTAGTGGTTTCGGGTACAGAGTCTATTGGAAAATCATTTCCTTCACTAGGGAAATACTCAGATAAATCATAACAGTATTCGTTTTCCGCAGGGTAAGTCAAATAGTCATCATAAGTATGGTAGAGTTCTAATTCATTTATAGGGAAACCCTGCTGAGCTGCTCGTTGCGGAGCAGTTCTCATAGTAGCATCAGTGATATCTGGTTGAGGTTTGTTTTGTGTGTTTTGTTGTGGAATCGGAGCACGATTATTACTACCAAACTGACGCGGAAGCATTGGCATCATTTGTTGATAACCAAGGGGTCTATAACCAAAATTAGGTCGGTAACCAAATTGCGGTGGCACCAAATTTTGTTTACTTATACCAAGTTGGCCTTGATTGTGCCCTGGCATGATAAATGGCCTATTAGGTGGAATTCCGAAATTAAATTTAGGTGTTGCTCCAACATTATTTTTAAATGATTGATTTTGTTGCATCATTGGCATCGGCCTGAAACCTGGTGGCTGCGGGTATAAACCAAATTTAAATGTTGGTTGTGGTGCAACTGTGCTGCTAGCCTGCGGTTTAATATTATGGTTTAGATTTAACATTTTACCGCGCATCTGATACTGATCATAGAAATTAACTTCTTCTAAAACTACAGATAAGGCCTCTTCCAATGTGCGTGGATTTTTCAGACGCACAATGCGTACCATGTTTTCAGGTAAGTTATATAAAAATACCTGCAGGGCTGAGTTATTATAAATAGTAGTCTTACTTACTCGCAAATTTTGATCGCTAATTTGGTTAACCTTTGACAACAACACTGATTTTACTGTTTGGATTCGTGCACAAAAATCACTGTGACTTTCATTGTTTTTAATCATTAAAGTTTCTAATTCGATAGCCAAACACTCTTCGCTTCGCGGATCACTAAAATGTAACTCTAGCAATTCCTTGAATTCCGCCCACGATTGAATGTCTCCGCGCTCGCTGATAAGCGCGGCTGCGTCACCCGTTAAGCGGCTAGTCACAACATGCATTAAGTATTCCTGTTGTAATTCTGATGACTTAAACTTATCGATAATATATTCACATTTGCGTAAGAATAAATTCAAATGACGTTTATTACCATCAAAACTGGGTAGAATTTTGTACAATTCATTCGGGATAAGTTTTATTTCTGACATTTTGGTACTTATTTAAATTATTTGTTAGGTGATAATAACTCTATGAACTCTACCGATATTACTTATTATAATAATTACTGCTAATATAGTTATTAAGTGTTTCTGAACTCAAAATGAATATTTATAGATATTTAGTGTTTAGAAACAGTTGTATGTTAAGTAAAGTATTCCTACATTACACTTATAATAAGTACTTAATTATTTAAGAAAACCATAAAACAGTTCAAA
Source organism: Atethmia centrago (assembly GCA_905333075.3). NCBI lineage: Eukaryota > Metazoa > Arthropoda > Insecta > Lepidoptera > Noctuidae > Atethmia > Atethmia centrago. The sequence continues at coordinate 25,655,506 of HG995382.1, read as the reverse complement.
ATGGAAAACTTCCAATTCCAAGTTTACCGAAAGGATATGGACACGGAAATCAAGGAGGTGAAAAATCGTACTCACCAGCCTGCCACGCCCATCATCAGCTCTCAGCACTCCTCGTCACCGACGATATTTATTTGGTTCGTTGGATCACCTTGCCGTACACCACGCGTACCGTTGTGAAAATCGGGAAAAGTCTAATCACGAAAAATCACTTAACGCGTAACAGCTTCCTTAGTGATCCTACCGGCTGCGCCAGTCAGGATTGGGAGCGCCTTAAAGGACTTTTTAAAAATAAAAATAATTAATTAAAGGTTTAACTCTATATTGAGACGTCTTACATATTGGGATGTAATTTACGAACTGACTTATGAACTAGACTTAGACTAAACAATCATATTCTTATCAGATATGCAACCTCAGCGACCACCCAGATCGTGCTGGGCAAAATGCTTACACACGCAATATCTGTAAGGGCTGTGGTTCCATAACTACATTGTTCATTGTAGTGAAATGATGTATAAGCAAATTCTTTGTAACTCGTAGTTCTGATAAAGTTGTACCTAGTTTAAGGTATGTTATTTTGGTTCATAGAAATTATTATGTAAAAAACCATTTGTTTTTTTTTTAAAAGGGAAGGAATAGTGTAGGAGCGCTGACACATCGTTTTGTATTCTAGATTCGTGCAGCGCCCGGCGACACGACAGTTCGCCCGTAACCGCCGTAAACTATAGTCGCACTCTTAAACTGATAAGCTACTCCTCTGTAATATTTCGTAACAAGTTTAATAAGTAAAGTTACCACAGAGTCTTGGCATCATTTCATTTCTCTCCGTACATACAACCCAAAGATATTATATACACGCACACAAAATATGCAGTATGCAAATGCATCCTAGTTATTATTATAAGACATTTAACTTTTGTTAAACTTATCTTTCTAATGTAAATGTTATCATATAATTAAAATTATTTAGGAAAAATATTTAATGGAGTTACTAAATTAGATACTTACATAATATTTATTTAATAAATAAATAAATTAAAATACTTATCATTATTTAACTTGATATTAAAACCAACCAGTACTAAGAGTTACTAAGGTAAGGTCAAAATAACCTTTTGGGTGATATGAAGGTGATATCAGCTCAAAACCTAGCTGGTATTTAAAGTAGGTATATTACTAGAAATATGTTTACGTATATGGTATATATGTTCACGTATATATACACTAACTTATTTCATTAGCTCGCAATATAATCCTATTGCGAGTTTTGGTGTAGCCAGTCGAAATTAAAATTCAAATTAATTTATTTGCTAGAATGTAGGTACAAATCAAGAACTTAAGACTATCATGGCCCAATTACATTCTACCATTATATATGGTGTGCAAATATGTCATATTAACATTTAATTTACTAACGGGTAATTTAACGACTGAAACCGGCGCGTACCCGATTTGGTGTCAAACAATAGAAAATCAATTGTGACTAGCTGTCCTTGACCGATTAACAATGCGATTTAAATTAATAAGTTTCAGGAACATACATTAATTAACAAAAAAATATTAAAAGTCAAATTACGAATCTAATGCAAAGTCCATACCCATTCAGGGCTAACATGACAAGCGCGAGAACGCTCTCTTTCTCGATTTGTCGAAATTTGTCACCGATTCTGGCGTCATCCTAATGCCTAACATGACCGTTAAGCTCGAGTAAACTCGAGAAAGGCACTTTGACAGTTCTTTATCTCGCGACGAGAGACCGATGTAGCAAATTATTAAAAACAAATCATTTTTATTTTAACAACATCGGCTCATTCATTAAATTTTACGCATGGAATTAGTATGTACTATAATGATTTTATATCCACCTCTATTAATTTATGTTGTAATTGTTTGTGTTACCGACTTTTTTTATTAAAATATAATATTTTTCTATGGCATGCCGAAATTAAAATACAAAATGACAGAAATGAAAATGAGTGAGCCATTTTTGTTACGGGAAAAACCTGTGGAATCGCGTCACCAATATGTTAACCGAGTCACCGACATACTAACCACGTCACCGACATACTAGCCGCGTCACCGACATACGAACAGCATCCCTTGAATATGCAATCTCCGTCATCAACATGCTAACCGAGTCACCGACATGCTCAATGCGTCATCAACATGCTCAATGCGTCACCAACACGCTAACCGAGTCACCAACATGCTAACAGCGTGCCCGACCTGCTAACAGCGTGCCCGACCTGCTGGCAGCGTCACCGACATGCTAACAGCGTCATCGACATGCTAACAGCGAGCCCAACCTGCTAGCAGCGTCACCGAAATGCTAGCAGATTTACGAAATGCCAATCGACTTACGTATAACCGCGTCACCGACATTTTGAAAGCACTTGTTGACATGCAATCTGCGTAACCAACATGCACACCGCGTCACCGACATCCTAACCACGTCACCGACATGCAGACTGCGTCACCAACATGCTATCCAAGTCACCGACATGCTAATGTAACGTGTGCATCAGAATGGCGTCGCGCAGCGGCCTGTGTACGTACATGTATACGCATATATATACTTATACATATATGTTATTCCAAAGTTTTAAGTTTTCTCTTCTCGCCGTCAAAATCGAGGACGACTAAATGACAGAAGAATCGAAGATTATCTCGTGTTGAATTGTCAAAATTCGAGATAACTTAGGTACCATGTTAGGGTTTGTCGAGAAAACATCGAATTTGACATAACGAATCGAGTATTTTGTATGGCAGCGCTGTCAGAAAACGAGAAAATTGACAGAAATAGACAAGAATTACTCACGCGAGAGTGAGTAATTGTCGCGTGTGTCATTTTAGCCCTGCTGGTAATGTCAAGATTCAATAATATTAAACATTAAATTAATTATTATAAGGTGTGTACTATATCAATATTATTTAGGTCGACCTTCTATACGATATGACATAAATTCGTTTAAATCATAAAAACAATTTCATATGACAGTCCACAGATATACCATTACAAAATCTACCCTAAAACATCATAAACCCCATAATATAAAACAGATACATTGCCACCAGACTGGAGTAAAGCAATTTGGTAACATTAAACAATAAAAAGTTACTCTCATAAATTGAGCTAGGTATAACTTTCACTTCAGACTAAAATATGGAGATTATAATATTATTATCTAGTTTAGTTATTTTAATATTTATTTCCATTATGTAGCAGTGGTGGCCACTGGGCTCCGAATCTAGAGTTGTAGGTCGTGGGTTTGACACCAAGCAGGCGTTTTACTATGTGTTTAATTTCAAACTCAAACTCAAAGCATTTATTTCAATTAAACCATTTACACTTTTGAATTGTCAAGGAGTCGAGTCGGTCAGTTGCAAATATGAAGCTAGTTGCCCATTCCAAAGCGTAGTAGGCATAGTACCTATCGAAAAGAACGGGTAAGAAACTGCAAGGATATTCTTTTAAATTATAATGTTACAAAAATATTGTTACATCTTTAATGTTGAATTTATAACTAAATGTGATGACGATGTAAATAACGCGTCCATAGCAAATAGACCCAAAAAAAATAAGCTGTGGTAGCTAAGAGATGACCAGTCCCAACTGACATCACAAGTTCACGAACATCGTTTCATCAACACTGCTCTCAAAACGGCGAAGGAAAACATCGTCACGAAACTGGCATGCTTAGAATATAGAAAGAACCAGAAGCCGCGAACACGCCTAATACTGAAGCGTCAAAAACTACTCCTAAATAGAGTAGTTTAACGCGCAACCGATCAGTTACTCTGTGAACGTCGTATCGCGTAACGTGTTTTACCGGTGTGCAATTTTATTTAATTATGCCGTCTTGTGTCGTTCATACCTGTAAAAATGCAGCGGGGCTAAAAAATAAACAGGATGGGATCACATTTCACGTGTAAATAGCGCATTCAAATATCGTCTTATTTAATTACTGAATAAATTGTTCAGTTTGTAATTGTCATAGAGAATGATGCATCCATCTTGTTAGTGTTGCCAGTATAAGAGTTTTGATTTTCCCTTCTTTTTATTACCTACTGAGGGCATTCATTCGTTGTAGTGTTAAATTTGTCAAGGACCGGATAATGAGACACAACTGATTTTCTATTGTTTGACTCCGAATCGGTGTCGCGCGGGGCTTGACCGATATTAATAACAACTTAAAAAAAAACCCGACTTGAAAAAGAAAGGTTATCAATGCAACCCGTATGTATACATGATTTTGTTAGAATTGCATAACATTCATAATAGGTATTATGTTAGACTATTAGGATTTCTAGAGGGGGCGGGTGTATGAAATTATGTATGTATGAAAAGACCAATTGTGATTTTATTATTTATATTTTCTTACCAATACTCTCAACGTTTACCCCAAAACGGGTTCATAATGTCCAAGCTAGCAACATTACGCGGGTGGGAAGTGAGGCGGGCGCGGGACGCTTGTCTTGATTTTGGACACAGCGTGCGGCTTGCAATGACAGTTGAACGCGGATTCTGGTTCTTTCTATGTTCTAAGCTGGCATGTACGAGTACTACAATCAAAAATTTGACATGTGTCATCTACCAAACCCGCACTGGCCGCGAGTGATAGATTACAGTCCACTCCCTCTCGAACAGAGGAGGCCTGTGTCCCAGCAGTGGGAACATTATTGCCTGATTATGTAATATTTAGTTAGTGTGATAGACCAGTAACACTTTTGTCTAGTGGTCACAAGCATGATTGTAATACTTCGATCCGTAGGTCACGCTAAATGTATCAGGAACTAGCTGTTGCCCACGACTTCGTCTGCGATCCAGGATGAAAAGTAGCCTACGTCCTAACCCAGGACACTTTACCCATGTGCTAAATTTCATCCAAATCCGTGTGAACAAAAAGCGTGACAAACGAATTCACTTTCGAATATATGTATGTCGGAAATACGTTAGTCACTCGTTTGACTAATCGGGACGCCAGTGCCACCAAGGGGCGCTTGACAGAATCTCCCGACCGGAGTTAAGCTCAGTTTTGACAGAGGCGGTCAAGGAGTGAACACGTTTAGAAACTGTCGCGCGTTCCGTATAGTTGTATCGTGTACCTACAGTGTGATTATTTGATAGTAAACTATAATTTGATTTAAACTTCAAACGCTTTTTCTATTGTGTAATAACCAACACTTCCCATTGTACGTCTACAGTAGTTAAAATATGGCTGATCATAATGCGCGAGACGTACCTTCTCCGTCATGTATATTATTAATTAGGATTTCACAGTAACAGCCCGGAGTGCCGATTTTTTTCTGGATGGATTGATTCTTGCCTCCTATTATATGAGAGTAAACATAGCACACGCAATGTGGGTACACTACCTATACACCTAGTCAAATCCAGAAATACACCAAAATATACCTCTCTGCTTTTGCCTTTGGGGATACAGGCGTGATAGTATTTGTATGTTAGCTATATTACGTCGCTTTTTTTTTTTGAGGGTGGGAAATCATCAAATAACTTCTCCCGCTCTGGGCGGAGCGGGAGGGTGTGTCAGACACTTACTGACTAAAACCCACCCGTATTCCTTTCTGTTGCCTGTGTTGCCAGGGGACTCGGTGACCCATAAGTACCTTCCCGCGACCCCGGCAGGCATCGGCCCTAGTGGACCCCTACATTTGTGCTGACATCTCTTTGAGGCGCGCGTGGAATACGACGCGCCGTCGACCCGGGCCTGGTCCTTGCCGGACGGTGAGCTACCCATTGCTCACCGTCCGCAAACCCGCGCCTACGGTGGCCGGAAATCCGCCCGGGATTCCCGACGCCCAGGGCGTCTCCTGCGGCAGCTGAGGACGAGAGGGCGCGAAGTTTCCCTTTCCCTCAACCGTCCCGTCTCCTCCTTCGCGAGCATTACTGCTTGGCAAAAGGAGGTGATGGCTGCCCATGCCCTCTCGCTCCGTACCATGGCCTGGACCAGGGCCGGACGCGGGAGATCTCCGCTGCGAATCGCCTCCACGAGGACACGGCAGTGCTCTGTCCAAGCCGGGCAGACCTCCACCGTATGCTCCACCGTGTTCTCCAGGCGATTCACACAGTGGTGACACACGGGCGTTTCTCCCGCCTTATACGACACAGGAACTTCCCGATTCTGCCATGTCTGGTGAGGACCTGCCTCAAGCGGAAAGTGAGGACCTCTCTAGCCACTCCTCAAAGAAGTCCGCCTCTTTGAAGAGTGGCTAGAGAGGCGCCATTATCGCCGCAATGGTGGCGTGCCTAGCACTGGATTGCGACAATTGCACTCTCCATGTCACCATGAGATCCCACCGGAGCTCTGTCCGCTGTACCGTGAATTCTTGCGGCAGTGGAATAACGCTCCGGCGTTTCGCCTCCTCGCGCCACTCCCATACGTGCGCGAGGACTTTTGCCTCCAGATCCCATGGTGACAATCTGGCAACGAGGCTCGCCGCCTCACCGGAGACCGTGTAGTATCTCCGGACCAGCCGGATGGCCATGACCCTTTGGGCCGCGCTTAACCAGCGGGCTGACCGCAGCGCCAAGGAACGCGCCCACACAGGTGCCCCGTAAAGGGCCATGGACCGCACGACTCACGCGTAGAGCCTTTGGCAAGAGGCGTTTGCATACCCTAGATTGGGCAGGAGCCGCTTCAAGGCAGCCCCAGCCCGCTCCAGTTTGGGAGCCAAACGTCAGGAATGCTCCATGAAGTTCCACTGGCTGTCAAGGACGAGTCCCAGGTACTTTATCGTTGACTCAACGCCGCGGCGCGTTCCGGATACCATGAAAACACATGGCCTCGGACTTGTTCAGTGCCAACTCAAGTGCCAATTGCCGGATCCTGTTGACGATTGTTGCAACCCCGCGTGCCGCTACTACGACCGCTGTGTGGTGCAACCTCCCTTGCGCCAGGACCAACGTATCGTCAGCGTAGCACACTACGCTGACACCGCTAGGTCAGAAGGTCAGTGCGCAGCACCCAGTCGTATCAGATGTCCTACAGATGCAACCCCAGGGCTGATCACTGTGGGACACCGCACGACATGTCTTGCCGGTTCCATACTCCCTAGTGACCGAGGTAGATGATGGCCCTGTCCATCTGATAGGCCTCGACCACACGACAGAGGCAGGTCGGCATCCGTTGGTACCGGAGACTAAACCATCTAAGCATACTCTTTTCAATTTTTGTCACTACATCTTCTTTTAAACCGCACCGTCGCCTTACATAATCAGCCTATAATTTTCCCACTGCTGGGACACAGGCCTCCTCTCTGTGAGAGGGAGTGGGCCGTAATCTACCACGCGGGCCTAGTGCGGGTTGGTAGATGTCACATGTCTTTTGAATTTTTGGTTCTAGGACATGCCGGTTTCCTCACGATGTTTTCCTTCACTGTTTTTGAGAGCAATGGTGATGAAATACATAATTTACACAAAGTAAAGCGCGCCTGCTTGGGTTCGAACCTACGACTTACAACTCGTAAGTCGCGGCTGTTACCACTGGGCCACCACTGCTCTCACCGTCGCCTTATCAAATCATTATTCAGAAAAAAAAAATACTAGTTTTTCAAACTAGGTACATAATAATAACTAATACCATAGTAAATATTAACCAGTCAGAGCGGGACACACTGCCTAGGTTGCACTGGAGGTATATTTATATCACGCCACTCGTGGAGGCTATTTCAGACATTTTATGCTGAAGTATCTAAAATATATAATGATTTAATTTAAAAATGCAGGTAACAAATACGTTTTTTGCATGTGCAGCTACATTATATTTATTTGGGTAGCCCTGATAGTTGATAATCAGCAACTATTCACACAACACACATAGATACGTGGACTATCACGGTACGGTCGGTCCATAAATTCAAGGTTACTCAGCGAGTTATGGAACGGGCTGTGCTTGGAATCTCTCTAAGAAATCGAATCCCCAACGAGGTGATCCGGCAGAGAACCAAAGTTGTCAACATAGCTCACAGAATATGCTTATTCCCGCTTGCTAGCTGAAGAGGTAATGGGCCGGCCATATTAGCCGTAGATCCGATGACCGTTGGGGTAGACGTGTTCTTGAGTGGAGACTGCGAATCGGCAAACGTAAGGTAGAACAATCTCGACGATCTTCGCAGGGTGGCTGGTAGCAACTGGATGAGAGTTGAATGGCGTGCAATAGGAGAGGCCTATGTCCAACAGTGGACTACTATAAACTGATGATGATGAGGATTATGAACTATATCGACGCTTAGACCAAAGGCATTGCAAATGCTCGACCAATCATACAAAACAAATTAGATTGTAATTTCATCATTCGAAATACAACGAAGTTCCAAGCAGCAGAATAGATTATGGTACTTCCCCATACGAATACCTTAACAAGTAGCTTGCAAACTAGGATGTTTATTTATTCATATATGAACTACGTATTATACAACCACATGAAACCATACGATGTATCCTTGCACCGGAGCCAAATTCTGTACATCGCAACAGTGTCATTCACACAAATCTGGAATAACATTGACTTGGCAAAGTCCGGCCATTTCCCGTACTATGCTACAACGTTTAGTCGTATGATTAAGCCTTTTAATATTTTAAAATGGAGTGGTTGCCTTGTTACAATGTCGTTGAGACTGGAAAGTTTAACAACCTGCGTTTTGTGTTCTGTTATACTTACTCAGTTAATACATATTATTCTATACTAAAATTAAAAGGAAGATGTAGTGACAAAAATTGAGAAGAGTATGCTCAAATGGTTTGGTCATGTGGAGAAGATGAATGAAAGGCGACTAACAAAAGGTACAAGTAAACAAGGCAGATGTGAGTGGAAATGCCGGGAGGGGACGCCCCAGAAAGACATTTATTGACCTCATTGGTGATGTTCTTCAAAAAGGACAGATGCGTATTACTAGCAACCGTCGTGCGTGTATGACCAGATGTATGAACGTTAACGAAGCAAAAAGAGTATGTAAGAAGCGTAGCAGGTGGCGATCTTCCTATCTCCATGGAAAGAAGGCATGAGTTTATATATGTATGTAAAATTTTGGCTTGATAACGAAAACTGGATCTTAACAGTTTGAAAAAATTACTACGCACTGTTATGTGTTAAGTAATCTTGTTGATCAATTATTGTTTTTTCTTTGCGACAAGAAGACTTTGCTTGCCTTTCGAACTATGACAGGTTGATTTAAGCAGTTGTTAACAATATGTCTTTCGTTATATTATTGATTAGCGAGTAGCGACTTGCCCCTGCTCGCACGGACTTTACGACTTGACAAAACATCCGGTTTAATATGGCCCAGTGAGTGGTATGCAGCCGCATTCGTTTAGACTGGAAGCTAACCCCATTATAGTTGGGAAAAAGGCAAGGCAGATGATGAATATGGCCCAGTGAGAGAGCAGTGGTGGCCCAGTGGTAACGGCCCCGACTTACGAGTTGTTGTTCGTGGGTTCGATCCCAGACAGGTGCTTTGCTTTATGTAAATAATTTCATCACCACTGCTCTCAAAACGGTGAAAAAAAACATCGTGGAGAAACCGGCATGTCCTGTCAAAACCGAAAATTCGAAGACATATTTATAACATCTACCAACGCGCAACTGGGCCGGTTTGGTAGATTACCGCCCACTCCCCCTCGAAGAGAGGAGCCCTGTGTCCCAGCAGTGTGAATATTATAGGCTGATTTTGCAGTTTAATATTAAGACGCTGACAACACCTACCGCGGTCACTGTCTGATTGCATTGAAAAGAAAGAGAAGCGCGATGACACAACGCTTGTAATTTATTGCAAAATTTGAAGCAATTATCTATTTACTCAAAATGGAGTTGAGTAATCGAAAATAAAAAAAACGACCAAGTTCGGCATTCAAATAAGACGTTCTTGTAATTAATTAAATACGTAACGTATGTTCATATTTAATGCAGATATTTTGGATTAGAACTCAAGGTAAGAGGTTAGTTTAACGTTAGTTTGTATCGAGATTTTTTTTCTAAACGTTTTTTGGTAATAAACAAGTTCTGGGAAATATGTTCAAAATTAACATATATTTTTTCCGCTACCACAAACTATACAGATTTGGCATTTTTTTTTCTTAAGAGAAGCCTATTTTGGTCCATTGGGTCTTGTCAGCGCCTTAATGTATTATACGCATTCACCTTCCGGAATCTATTTTAAATTGATGGTAAAAACCGCATCAGAGGGAAAACGTGGTCACACATATACACTAAAGCCACTTTAATCCTAACTAATATAATAAATGCGAAAGCGAGTTTGTTTGTGTGTTACGCTTTCGCGCTAAAACAGCGGAACGGATTTGGATGAAATTTGGCACATCGGTAGACCATGACCTTTTTTTGGGTGTAAATCATCAGTTAACTTCTCCTGCTCTGGGCGGAGCGGGAGGATGTGTCAGACTCTTACTGACTAAAACCCACCCGTATTCCTTCCGTTGCCTGTGATGCGGGGGCCTCGGTAACCCTTTTGGACTTTCATGCGACCCCGGTAGGCATCGGCCCTAGTGGACCCCTAAACTTGTGCTGACTTCTCTTTGAGGCACGCGTGGAACACAACGCACCTTCGACCCGGGCCTGGTCCTTACCGGACGAACACCAGGCCACGTCGAACTACTATATTCCGGCACAATCCTGATGATATTGAAGCTGAAATGCGGAACCAGTAATACGATGACCATTTCTGGTAGAGGTTATCCTGCGCCTTCATATTCATAATAAAAGGTTTAATGTAAGTAGTGCTAAAAGCTTTGTATACAGTAGAAAATACGGTTCGGAAACCAACAGTAATTAAAAATCCCCGATGTCAGCGCCAGTCGCGCAGGTAGGTTTTGCAATCTCTCTTTTTTTCTGCGAATGTGTCGCACGGTATTTGTGAAAGGACCTTGTTAGATATGAATAAATATACAGAACATTTTTAGTAACTATTCATCTTACTACCTACTCATTTGTTTTATACCTACATACAGTCGTTTAGTCACATACGCCAAATACACGCTTGGAGGTAAACTTGTGGACACCAGCACAAAATACTATTATTGTTATTTCCTTTTGATTTTATATTTGTATCCATTCAGAATGTGTTGCAGTATTTTTTAAGCCTAACCCCTCATTTTTCACGCCTCCCACGCCGCCATTCCGCGCCTCTGTCGTAGAATAACAGGCTGAAAAACCAGAGTATTCACTAAAACTACGATATCTCAGAAAATACGCATCGCAGCTCTACAAACCCCATGTCATTGAGATTGTTATGAAATAAGCTACCAGATAATATAGGGTTTATTGCAGTTTTACCTTATAATATATTGATAATTCTGATAATTCGAAGTTGAAAGTTTTCTTCTTCAAATATAATACCCCGTTTTGGGATCACCTCCAATCCTGTACCTGTACCCAGTATCATGATTAAAAATAAATATCCCCTTAATTGTTTCCAGTTATTCAACACTATCTACATCAAAACAACCAAAACAAAAAACAAATCCAACTTAAATTCAAAATATTATCAAACAAAAAGGGTCGAGAGGGTTAAAATGAAGTCCTAATTACCACAACCCTCTACGGAGCCAGTCAAATTGCCTCGTTATTGTTTTTCATTTGTGATTCGGACTTGCGAGCGTTGGCCTCGCAAATGGCGGATCTTTGCCAAGCCGACACTGGACCTAATTTGTGGGATTACGGCTGTGGACGACCGTAAAGATAGCTCTGGTGCTAAGGGTGAGTGTTAGTTCTGTTATTTTTTAAACATTTGAATATTTTCGAAAAGTTGGGACTGACTGGTGATCGATTACATGAGAGCCGTCGACAAAACTATATAAGGTATATTTACGTGGCTGACAACAGCTAAAGCGCGGTCACTGTCGGACTGCATAGAAACGAAAGAGAAGCGTGATGACACAACGCTGGTAATTTATTGCAAAATATGAAGCAATTATCTAGTTACAACAATCTATTTTAGAATAATCTGAAAAAAAATCAGAATGATTGCATGAATTTTTAGAGGTTACTTCCTGATTTTTTTCTATCGTATCAATTTAGTTGTATTATGTTTTCAACACACTAACCACCTAGCACAATTATATCCTGAAGATTATCATATAATATTTTTCTAATTTTGTTTACTGCTGTGGATCATACACTTTTAGGCATTATAAAATTTGTAAAACTTGCGTTGAGCTCCTGTAGTCTCCTTAAGTATTATATTTTACTATTTTCTAAACAGAAAATGTATGAATGCTTTTTGTAGTCGTAGATTTCCCTGACAAACATTATTGTAAGTGGTTGATGAAATAGCTGTGGTAAGTTTGCCGCAAGTTGTCAAAAGCTGGACGCAAAGAAGTACAGAGTAATAAAATAATATTTGTGAATGGAACTAATTATATTTAAAAGTAAACGAATATACAAGAATAAATCATTGAGATTTAAAGAAAGTTAAAGTCGAAACTCAATACAATTTCCAAGAAAATGCTTTAACAGGTTTGTATAAGCAGCTTCAGAAATAAATAAATCAAAAGGTATTTGTTATTATCAGAACAAAGCTAGCCTCTCATTTGTACAGAACCCTATTTACAAATCGGATTCAAAGGCTTATGCCCGTTTGACTAACACTAGGCAACACCTAAGAGAATGACGAAATAAAATGGCGTTGTTAAATTTTCAACTTTCGGCGCTGGGCCGAACGTTGATAATGCTACACCGTGCTTTTATTTACCTAGGCATGCCTTAGGTGTCACCTAGTGTTCGTGGAAATGGGCATTTGTTTCCAAAACGTTTGAACATTTTGTACAATAATTATTATATATTGGTCAAATCGCATCGTTGCCTAAAATTATCTTGTCGTCTTAACATTTCCCTGACAACTTATTGTGCTCGGCTTCCATTTTGAATACTAATACAAAATAATGTTTATTATTCCTAGCTTTATTTATCTTGTGGGCGGGAACGTGGCTGGGTTTTGTCCTTGGTTTTATCAGTCGTCTATTATCTATTCTCATAATATTCCTAGACTTTCAAAGTACGAGGTATGTTTTAATTTAAATGAAAGGTTTGACTTTGAACAAATTAGGTGTTTGTCTATGACAATAGGGAAGCTGGTAATTATCGTGTGTAGCGTCTAACTTTGATACCATTTCATGCAACATTTACACTAATTTTAACAAAGTCAGTGGACGCTATACATTTTTGTTTAATTTCATTCCAAATTTGTAGAGTACGACCGAATTTCGTTTTCGGTTTTCGGCCGAAATAACAGTATTCGGCAGAAAAAAATCTGCAAATCAATACTTTTAATTTATTACATAACATACATAAATAATCAGCCTGTAATGTTCCCACTGCTGGGACACAGGCCTCCACTCTGTGAGAGGGAGAGGGCCGTAATCCACCACGCGGGCCCAGTGCGTTTTGGTAGATGTCACATGTCTTCGAATTTTAGGTTCTAGGACATGCCGGTTTCCTCATGACGATGGTTTAATTTATTAATTCCCAGAAAATATATAGTCACAACAAGTAAGAAAATGCTGAAAATATTACTTTTTTTGCATATAATATCAGATAATAATAATAACGTCTAGTTGATGAACTGGTGACCGAAAAGCTGGCGGCTTTCCCGCGCAACGCATCAGCATTGCAATTCAGCGAGGAAATACCGCCAGCATACTCGGTACAATGCCTCGAGGGCCTTTTTTAGGTTTAGCTTAGTTTTAATTTAATTTAGTTAATGTTAATAATCATCTTATTTTTGGTTTTAAATAAAAAAAACATAAAATATCAGATTGTTTTGATTATCATCATTAATATGTGAAGCAAAAACTTTGTATACCATTTTACGAAAATATCGCAGATGGAGGAGTATGAAATTTGGCATAGAAAGTTTATATGGAGGAGCAGTGCAGATCGCTAATATTTTTATATTATAAGCGTTAGAAATAAATTAAATTGACAAAAAAAAATAAAACATTACACACATTGCGATACGTTTATAGTGCCAGGGCCTCATGACTTGAAGATAGGAAAAGTACTTTTTAATAAGATGGAATTAGTAACTGCTTAAATGAATTATGGTTGAATTTCGACCAGTGGGCGACCACTATTTGTGTATTGAATAAAAGATTGACACTGCATTTAATTTACTTTTACCAAATAAAAACCTGTACACACTTAAAAAAAATCGTTGTTGGATTTGGGGCGAAGTTGCAAAACTGAGCAATTTTCATTTTCAGTCGGACTTTAGAGATTTGTGTACAAGAAAATGAATCTACCTAATTTGGAGTGACATAGGACAAAAAACCGGACAAGTGATAGTCGGACTCGCCCACTGAGGGTTCCGTACAAATTTGTAGGTACATATTAAAAATAGTTCAGGAATCGAGTCCCGCAGTTTCTGCCGAGCTTTTCCCGAAATTCAGTTTCCAAAACCTATAATTACTTATATTATTGTTATACTAGCAGTTCATTTAGTTAGTTAGCCTTGTTCAGAAGAATGGTGTTCTCACCAAAGTGCCTACTCAAACTTTATAGCAATAGTGCGCGAACACGTCTCACTGCATGAACGTTTAGCTAGTAAGATTTTATTATGCAAGTACCTACTTGTTTCGCCATTTTTTATTTTTTTCTTCTTCAACTTGTCATTGCACGGAATACAGCTCTAAAATCTTCGGAAGCCTTTTATTTAAACAATTCTGGATATAAACCCCCCAACATGGTCCTTCGAGCCGGATATTAACGAAGATCCAACAATAATTTAGTGGAAATACGGATTTATACTGGAATCTAAACATTGAAGAAAACTAAAATTGCCTGGTACACGGCGTCCAAACGTCAAAGTGAACTTCGAATTGGAAACCTGGATTTATTTGGAGATATTGGATAGCTGGATGTGGATAAATACAGTGTTCAGTGTATTATATTATTGGTAAAACCCAGTACTCTGAATTAGGTTTGGTATAAGGTAATATTTCGAGTAAGTTTCCGAAAATTGTTGAGGTTAGTAACTACCTATTTTATTTTACTTTGATTGTTGCAACTCGATAATTGATTTATTTGCAGTTAACTAATTACTTACATTGTTTAAACTAAGCAGAAACTAGGTGTATTGTTTATATGGTAATTAATTCAATATATCATTAGGGTTTTGTAGTTCTTTTGCTGAGTATAAGTGTAATTTGGTATAAGACAATCTGTAAGGTAGGTAATTATTGTACTTTAACTTGTTGTATTTCAGCTGCAAGACACATTGTTATTGTAAGGCATTTGTACGTTATTTAATTGTAACTTTTGTATATTTCAGTTTAATACAGGTGTCTCAAAATGACTGACAAGGAGTTGATTAAAAGAAGGACAAGTTACAAGGGACGTTTGACAGCGTTCTCTAATTATGTCATTGAATTGGAAGATTCGTTGAACCCGTCACAGGTATGCGAATTGCAATTGCGTTTAGGTAAGATGGAGCATTTATTTGTACAATTTGACGAGGTTCAATTAAAATTAGAGTGTTTAGTGGATGACGTCAATAGTCAAATATCAGAGCGAAACGAGTTTGAGTCTATTTATTACAAGATCTTTTCAAAGGCTCAAGAATTACTTACACGTAATTTAAAATCAACTAAAGAGGAATCTTTTGAAAGTGATAATTGTTCATCACGAACGCGTAGTCGAAAGCTTGTTAAATTACCGACCATACAGCTGCCAAAGTTCTGTGGTTCATATGAAAGATGGCTTGAGTTTCGCGACACATTCTCTAGTTTGATACATTCCAATGACGACATAGATGACGTCAACAAATTCCATTACCTTAGGGCTTCTCTCGAGGGTTCCGCTGCTGTGGTGATACAGTCTATAGATTTTTCTGCCAGTAGTTATTCTGTCGCATGGAAAATATTGTGTGAACGTTTTGATAATAAGCGGCTTTTAATACAAAATCATGTAACGGCATTATTTAGTCTCGAGACAATTAGGAAGGAGTCATCTGTAACTTTAAAGCGCATGACTGATTATGTAAACAGGAACTTACGTTCATTGGAATCATTAGGAGAACCAACAGATCATTGGGACACACTCTTGATTTATATGTTTGCAAGTAAGTTGGATTCTAAAACTTTTCGCGAATGGGAAGAATTCAAAGGGCATTTAGATAAAGATAAGTCAATCACATTAGACATGTTTCTTGGATTTTTACGCAATCGCTCAGACTTATTAGAAACTATTGAAATGTCACAAAATAATTCAAACAATGATTCTTCTAATTCTAATAATAAACATAAAAGCATGATGTCTGTAGCGAGTGCGTCAACTAATCGGCCTAATACTAGTTCTAATTCTTTAAAATTGTGCCCGAAATGTCGAGGTGAACATACCCTCACTAATTGTTCACAATTTTTAGGACTAAGTAATGAACAGAGGTTGGAGTTACTACCACAATACAAGGTATGTTTTAATTGTTTCCGCACAGGCCATTATGCCAATCATTGCAAATCAAGTGGTTGCAAGGTATGCAAACGTAAGCACAATACACTTGTTCATGTTACAGATGTCAAAGCTAAGTCAATAGTTAAACCATCGACTACCATTAGTGACCGTGATGACATTGGTGAAGCTACTGAGCCATTGTCTAATAACAAAGTAACATTATCGGCACAAGTCACGACGAATATACAAACCAAAGGCGAAGTTCTTTTAGCCACTTCATTATTAAAAGTTTATGATGGCAACAACCATGAACATCTTGGTCGTGCCATTCTTGACAGTGGCAGTACGTCGTGCCTTATTACAGAAAAATTCTGTAACTTATTAAAGTTACCGACAATCAAAGTTAACGAGTCACTGATGGGCATAAATAACTCTAAGTCACCAATAGGTAAAATGTGTTGCGTTCCAATTAAATCATTAAATGAAAACTTTTCTAAAAATATTTGCTGCTTTATCTTACCTTTTATTACTGATGAAGTGCCTTCTCGTCAATTGGATCTTAATGAATTAAATATTCCGAGTAATTTATGTCTGGCTGATCCTCATTTTTATGCACCATCCCCTGTGGACTTAATTATAGGTGCAGATGTTTTCTGGGACCTTTTGGGTACCGAAAAGATCAACCTTGGCATTGGCAAACCGGTACTATATGAAACTAGACTTGGTTGGATAGCTTCAGGCCCTATGTTACATACTGGCCAAGTATCGTGTTCGCTTCCTTTCAGTTGTAACTTTACACATATTAATAACCACAAAATTACTGTTTTAGCGGATAAGTCAAGTACTGATGACATTCAAAACCTTTTAATGCGTTTCTGGCAGCTTGAGGAAGTTAGCCATCAGTCATCAGTATACTCTCAAGAGGAAAAAATGTGTGAAGAGCACTTCGTTCAAAACACAACGCGTCTCAAGGATGGTCGCTTTTGTGTGCGAATACCTTTAAAACAATCACATAATAACCTAGGTGACTCTGTGCATAGGGCTAAGCACTGTTTACTTTCATTAGAGCGCAGATTTAAGGGTCAACCATCATTTAAAAAAAGTTATTGTGATTTCATGAAAGAATATATTGAGTTAAAACATATGTCTAAATGTGGACCTGATCCACAGAAGGTTGTATACTTTATACCTCACCATGGCGTTATGCGTGAAAGTAGTTCAACTACAAAACTAAGAGTGGTATTCAATGCTAGTAGTCCCACCACCTCAGGAGTATCATCTAATCATTTGCAAATGATAGGACCCACCGTACAAGATGACTTAGTATCAATTCTTCTTCGGTTTAGGAAATATAAATATGTCATTTCAGCAGATGTGGAGAAAATGTACCGCCAGGTAATAGTACACCCAGATGACAGGCATCTACAGCAGATTCTTTGGCGGGATGATCCCTCACAGCCTATGGCAGCTTACCAGTTAAATACGGTTACGTACGGCACTGCTAGCGCACCGTATCTTGCCACTAGGTGTCTTAGACAGTTAGGGCTCGATTGCACTGACAAAGAAATCGCGACTATCATAAAACATGATTTTTATGTCGATGACCTGCTTTCGGGTGGGAATACATTTGAAGAGGTCCGTAATATACGTGATAAGGTGACCAAAGAACTAGCTTCAGCTGGAATGCCATTACGTAAATGGAAATCAAATAATGTTCAAGTAGTAGAGATAGATAATAGATCTGATCATACGGATCATCCCTCGTTAAATTTGAACATTGGTTCAATGGAACCTTGTAAGACTTTAGGTCTTAGCTGGCATACTGAGCCTGATGTTTTATGCTATTCTATTAATTCCAATATTAGTAATGCAATGACAAAACGCGGGATACTTTCTACAATTTCTCAGATTTTTGATCCGCTTGGCCTATTAGCTCCTTGCATCATTGTAATGAAAACCATTATGCAAAAGCTTTGGGTACATAAATTGGGATGGGACGATCAGTTACCATCTGATATATTAAAATTGTGGTCCAATGTTACACTTACCTTACCAATGTTAAATACAATACGCATTCCACGAATTGTACTTTGTGATTCGTATGAACATATAGACCTGCACATATTTAGTGATGCATCACAAACTGCATACGGTGCATGTTTATATGTTCGAAGTACAAGTCATGACACTAATGTCCTGGTTCGTTTGCTTACAGCCAAAAGCCGAGTCGCTCCAATTAAACCCACTACGATACCAAGACTTGAGCTTTGCGCAGTGTTGGTTGGTGTTCGCCTCTACGAAAAGGTGATTTACGCTCTCAGAGCTCAAGTCAGAAGTGTCACGTTTTGGACTGACTCGACGGTTGTATTGGGCTGGCTTAAAATGTTGCCATCTAAATTACAGTCATTTGTGCGCAACCGTATCGCAGAGATATTGGACAAGACAGCTGCATGTTCCTGGAGACACGTCCCTACAAATTTAAACCCGGCTGACCACATATCCCGCGGAATTGATGTAAGTCTTTTGCAATCTTTAGACCAGTGGTGGTCAGGCCCTGAATTTTTGAGATACGATATTTCAAAATGGCCCAGTAATCCTACACTAACAAAGGAAAAGCTTCCTGAAATTCGATCAGAAGTTTCTTTATTTGTAACCACCGTAAGTCCGCAACCAGTTATAGAATTTAATAGATTTTCGAATTTCAGTACACTTAAACGGTCGGTGGCATATGTTTTGAGATTTTTAAGTATTCATACTAAAAAGGGGTCACCTAAAACTCAATTTCTTAGCACTGATGAACTAAATCAGTCATTAAAATGTATTATAAGGCTCTCTCAAAAGGATTCATTTCCAGAATATTCACTCTTATTAGATAAAAGGGATTTACCGAAAAGGAGTCCATTGATTAAATATCAAGTTTTTTTAGATGACCATAAATTAATGCGTGTCGGAGGTCGACTCGACAATTCACAATTTTGTTACGACAAAAAACATCCTTTATTAATACAGTCCACTCATATTGTCACAAAATTGTTATTTGAATTCATGCACAAAAAACTATTTCACGCTGGGCCGCAACTGCTACTTGCGTCAATTAGAGAAAAGTATTGGCCAATTGGTGGTAGGCGATTAGCTAAGGCAGTTTATTACAAATGTATTTTATGCTGTCGCATGAAAGGGCAGGTCATTTCTCCTCTCATGGGTAATTTGCCACAGCAGCGTTTAAATCCCGGGGGTTACCCTTTTGAAACAGTAGGTGTGGATTATGCTGGACCGATTATGTCAGCCAATAGACAAGGACGTGGTTGTCGACTAACAAAGGTATACGTCGTTCTTTTTGTCTGTTTCACGACTAAGGCAGTACATATTGAGTTGGCAGGTGATTTAACAAGCAATAATTTTTTATCGGTTCTTCGTAGATTCGTTTCGCGAAGAGGTAAACCTAAGCACATCTATTCTGATAATGGGACCTCGTTCGTTGGAGCATATCACGAACTAGGTAAGTTCATAAAGGGTAATTGCAGTTCGTTATCTAGTGATTTGGCTAATGAAGAGATTAATTTTCATTTTATCCCTCCTTATGCTCCACACTTTGGAGGTCTTTGGGAGGCCGGTATTAAATCTACTAAGTACCATTTAAAGAGAGTACTGGGAAATTGTAATCTTACATTTGAGGAGCTGAACACTGTGCTAGTTCAAATAGAAGCTTTACTCAACTCTCGCCCACTCACACCACTCTCCTTGGATCCCAACGACTTGTCGCCGCTTACATCTGGTCACTTCCTAATAGGACGACCATTGATAGCGCCACCTGTACCTTACCTTGAGGACCGATCCGTGACTTATTTGACCAGATACCAGAGAATAGAGCAACTGCGTCAACATTTTTGGTCCCGATGGAGCAAAGAATACGTGTCAGAGCTACAGCAGTGAGTTAAATGGCGATCTAACACTAAGCCTTTAGAAAAGAATGCGCTCGTGCTCGTAAAGGAAGACAAATTGCCTCCTTTGAAATGGCGATTGGGTAGAGTCACAGAAGTTTTTCCTGGACATGACGGCATCAGTCGCGTCGCTGACATCAAGACGACATGTGGAGTGGTTCGTCGAGCCTTCAGCAAAATATGCCCTCTCCCTTTGCATCACACAGAGGATTCTGGTTGAGAGACGATCTCTCAACGCCCGGGGGGATGTTCAGAAGAATGGTGTTCTCACCAAAGTGCCTACTCAAACTTTATAGCAATAGTGCGCGAACACGTCTCACTGCATGAACGTTTAGCTAGTAAGATTTTATTATGCAAGTACCTACTTGTTTCGCCATTTTTTATTTTTTTCTTCTTCAACTTGTCATTGCACGGAATACAGCTCTAAAATCTTCGGAAGCCTTTTATTTAAACAATTCTGGATATAAACCCCCCAACAAGCCTAATCAAAGTGGTTTTTAAATATTAAATAAAATATTATATAATATACTTAAATATCAAATTTAATCCAGATTTGTAAGTGGTGACTGAAAAAAGGATGGGTACTTTAATAAAGACTATATTTTGTATGATCTAATAACAAATGTATAATTTCAGATTTTTCCCTGCACTTGTAGTAAAAGACGATATTACTTGCCAAATTTCAATAGTTCTAGGTCGACGGAAAGTACCCCATAAATTTTGATTCCCTTGAGAGTGTCGAAATATACGTTTTTTTGCGGCATAAACGGCCGTATCTTTTTTTACGTTAACGAACAAGTTTGAATTTTCACAGCTTCAAGGGACTGTAGACTTCAGTATATGGTTTTAATTTCAGCTCGATACCTTTACGCGTTCTCGAGATAAAGGGTCTTGACAGACAGATGGACAGACTGACAAGAAAGTGATCCTATAAGGGGCCCGTTTTTTCCTTTGAGGTACGGAACCCTAAAAAAGGAATTATTCAATATCTACGATTTAAAAAAATATATTTTAGAAGATTTAAAAATGTTACGTTGTTATTACACAGATACATTACGAAGTATCCTTATCATCATCATTCTCCTGCCCTTATCCCAATTTATTTGGGGTCGGCGCAACATGTCCCTTTCTTCCACACTTCTCTATTAGTTGTCATCTCGGTAGTCACCCCCTTTCTAGCCATATCATCTTTCACACAGTCCATCCATCGTTTCTTCGGTCTTCCCCTACTCTTATATCATCGATATTCATACTCAAGACTTTCCTCACGACGCCCATACCATGACAACTGATTTTCGCACAACTTTTCAGTTACCACTTTCAGACTTCCCCTTATGTACTCGTTTCTTATTCTATCCATTCGTGTTACACCACACATCCCTCTTAACATTCTCATCTCAGCTGCATGCACCAACATTCTGATCCATACAAGACAGCATGTCTTACCATTGTTTTATATATCTTCTCCTTTAGTTTAATGCGGGAGTCGCAGATTTTCCCGTAACCTGCTGCAATTTCATCCATCCAGTGTTTATACTCTATGGCTAACCGTCCGATCTATTTCGCCATCACTTTGCACTATGTCCGACAAAAAAAAAAACAATTTTGTTACCAAGAGCTTGTTCAGCTAATACTTTTGACTTTTACCCTTCCTTCTCTAATTTTCAAAGCAGCTACTTCAGCAGCCATAAATCAATTAAGTAGATTCAATTAATTCACTATCAAGGTATTCCAAGTATTACCTACTTTACGATATCGCTGGCTGCTAATGTAAATACCAAAGCGGCCCCAAGGCACGAAGGGGCGTGCCTTCGGGTGACCCATTAGTACCTTCCCGCGACCCCGGCAGGCATTGGTCCTAGTGGACCCTTACACTGTGCTGACGACATCTCTTTGAGGCGCGCGGAATACGACGCGCCGTCGACCCGGGCCTGGTCCTTACCGGACGGTGAGCTACCCATTGCTCACCGTCCACAAGCCCGCGCCTACGGTGGCCGGAAAACCGCCCGGGATTCCCGACGCCCAGGGCGTCTCCTACGGCAACTAGGGGTGAGAGGGCGCGAAACTTGTCTTTTCCTCAACCGTCCCGCCTCCTCCTTCGCGAGCATTACTGCTTCGCAGAAGGAGGTGACGGCTGCCCATGCCCTCTCGCTCCGTACCATGGGCTGAACCAGGGCCGGACGCGAGAGATCTCTGCCGCCGATCGCCTCCACGAGGACACGGCGGTGCTCTGCCCAAGCCGGGCAGACCTCCACCCTATGCTCCACCGTGTCCTCCGGGCGATCCACACAGTGGTGACACCGGGGCGTTCCCTCCCGCCTTATCCGACACAGGAACCTCCCGAAGCTGCCGTGTCCGGTGAGGACCTGCGTCAGGCGGAAGGTGAGGACGACATCTATGACCAGCTCAGCATGACACTCTCTATTTCTTCGAAGAATAGACACGGCTCTTTCTATACAAAGTGACATTTCGTTTCTCAGTTTTTGACATCTTACCGTAGAAATCCTTCTCAATCTGTCCTCTTGTCTTTCGTTTCTAACGATCTTTGTCTAGGTCCTTTTTTACGTTGAAAGATTTCTACGGTGGGATGTCAAAAAAGGAGAAACGAAATGTCACATTGTATGGAAAGAGCCGAGTCTATTCTTCGAAGAAATAGAGAGTGTCATGCTAAGCCTGCAGATGTATGAACCATGCAGGTGGCGTTCTGTAGTCTCTACCTACTATGGGAAGAAAGCGTGGGTTTGTGAATGTATCTATGTACTTGTGTCGGCCAATCGTTCGCCGTTAAAAGGTTCAATCGACGAAACGCTCATAGGGAATCGTTCTGTCGGCGAACAGTTAATTGGACAAGCAAATATCATAGAAGTGTTTCAGAATCGATATGGCAAAGTTATCAAGAAGGATTCGTTCATAAGAGGTTAATGAGAAATTCAATTGGCATGAAACAACCTGAGAAGCCTTGAGATTTCTTGAAATACTAATAAATTTGAATTCCTTGTAAATCCTTAGTTTAATTTACTTCTATTTCTTAGAAACACGACCTAAGATATCTTTGAAACTACTTGTAACTTTATAAGTCTGAGAATTTCCCAGCACAGGAATTTCTGGGAAATTAATATAACTATTACTAATTCATATTAAAATATTTTGAAAATACACGCTTAATACTTCAACATGTTTTATTTTTGGGTGGGAAATCATCAAATAACTTCTCCCGCTCTGGGTGGAGCGGGAGGGTGTGTCAGACTCTTACTGACTAAAACCCACCCGTAGTCCTTCCGTTGCCTGTGTTGCGGGGGCCCCCTAATACTTCAACATGACGTGGCAAACTTTTATTGGATTTCTCCCTTCGATAATTATAAGAAACGTTATACTTACACAGTTAATTCCTATTTTATACAAACACACATAACATCACGCCTTGTTTCGCCGAAGGGTAAGGCAGAGGCGTACCTGTACACCAACCAACCAACTTGTTTATACTACACAAATACAGCTTCAGGGGCTTGTGGCTAAGTAATAACGGGTCGATCGATCAGGTTAAGCTATGCTTGCCGCGGTTGGTCCATGGGTGGGTGACCAACTTTACATACCAAGACCCCTTCGTGCCTCAGAAAGCACGTTAAGCCATTGGTCCCGGCTGTCATTCGTGGATATTTGACAGTCGTTACGGGTCGTCTGAAGCCTAACAACCAGTCTTACTGAGGGTGGGGGTATTACCCAGTAACCGGGTTGTGGAGGTCAGATAGACAGTTACAATAAAATACCACCCCACATACTTCAACTGAATGAAATGAAATTTAAATCTTGTTTAAAACGCACACTATATATATTATAAGTTGGGTGATTACATCGCTGATAAAAATGCTTGGCTCAATGCTGGTCCTGCTCCACAACCACAACCAATTGAATAATTAACATTTGAAAATACTGTTGGAGCAGCTGAACATTGTAAGACTATATTTGCATTGTATAAATTCAATCTACTTTGTATTGTATAATTGCATTGCACAGGTGTGAGCACTATACATAATGGAGCTACCATTTAACGGTTAATATGTAATTGACTTGAATGGGCCCTGGCGGCTGAGAGTATGTCATGCCCACTCAGATGTCTCGCTGGTGGTGGCGCGTGTGTTGGATCATTTAGTTCCCTTCAAAATGGTTGAGCTGAATGGTGCTGATCCATGCGTCATGCTCGTGAACCGGTGCCGTCAGTTGGGACTGGTCACCTCTTAGCTTCCTCGGCATATTTGTAATTATTTTATTTAGAAATTGTTTTTCTTTATTTTGGTAAAATGGACGCGTTTTCTATTTTATATCGTCCTCACATTTAGTTATAATTTCAACATTATTTTTGTACTGATCTTTATGTATAACCTATAATTTAAAAGAATGTCCATGGAGTTTCTTGCCCGTTCTTCTCCATAGGTACCTACTACGCTTTGAAATGGGCAGCTAGCTTCATATTTCTAACTGACCGACTCCTTGACAATTCAAAAGTGCCTGTAAATGGTTTAATTGAAATAAATGCTTTGAGTTTGAGTTTGAGTCGCTCCATGTAAATTACTGGTATTCAGCTGCAACCGGTTAGACTGGATTCTGACCCCAACATAGTTGAGAAAAGGCTAGGCAGATACAGCTTCACCTTTTATATTATAAATTCAAGTTTCTTTTCATGTCTCGTTACTCAGGAAGGTCGATGTGTCTAATACGTTGACATTTAACTACAGATAATATAACACAAATAATTTGATATTTTGACACGTATCGACATCAGCAGGCTTAGCATGACACTGTCTATTTCTTCGAAGAATAGACACGGCTCTTTCTATACAAAGTGACATTTCGTTTCTCAGTTTTTGACATCTCACCGTAGAAATCCTTCTACAACCTGTCATCTTGTCTTCCGTTTCTAACGATCTTTGTCTAGGTCCTTTTTTATGTAGAAAGATTTCTACGATGGAATGTCAAAAAAGGAGAAACGAAATGTCACTTTGTATAGAAAGAGCCGTGTCTATTCTTCGAAGAAATAGAGAGTGTCATGCTAAGCCTGCAGTACATTACTCCCGTGCGCTGGTCTATAGGTGCTAATATAATTAAGAGGTATTTTTTTTTCTTTGTAAGTTTGTATGTAGGGGGTAATATCTGAAACTACCAGTCGGATTAAAAAGTCAGAAAAAATATTTGAGGAAAGTTATAGGCTATTTAACGTCACGCTACGATCCTCAGGCGCCGAGCAAAATAAGAAAAAAACAAAACGAACGTTAAGCAAAAACGAAGTACCTAATAGCAGGAGATTCAATGCGACGCCGTGGATCGGGGTAACAAGAAATTTCACGCAGTCGAGGGAAGAAGCTAGTTATATTGTTCAGGGCATGGACTACCTGTGTGCCTGTGTGTGATCCAAATCCCTTCAGCCGTTAAGACGCTGACAGCTGCTAAAGCGCGGTCACTGTCGGACTGCATACATGACACGACGCTTGTAATTTCTTGCAAAATATGAAGCAATTATCTATTTAATCAAAACTGAGTTAGTAATCTAAAATAAAAAACAACCAAGTTCTGTATTCAAATAAGATGTTCTTGTTATTAATTAAATAACAACGTATTTTGTTATTTAATACAGATATTTTGGATTTGTATAGAGATGTTTTTTTAAAAACGAGTTTTGGTAACAACCAAGTTCTAAGAAATATGTTCAAGATTGACACATATTATTTTCCGCTACCACAAACTATATAGATCTGGCAATATTTTTTTTTAACACAGACTTGCTTACATTATTTCCCTCTTGTCAGCGCCTTAGTGTGATAGAATAACAGAAAACAGTAAAAATTGTGGCAACTCAATAATTATTTCAGCGCTACCTTCTCAACAAGTTCTTGTGAAGTCAGGCAGCATATTGTAATTAATTGGACAAACGTAAGATATCGATATTTCCTTTTGATTAACAGAGATCAGAGGATACTCTAGCTTTGCGTACTTATTCTAATCCGAAGTTTGATTATAGATATCAAAGGCTACATGAAATGCTGTGTTTGATAGGGATGAGATCTTAAGCATTCTGTATTTATCACAAAGGAATCTATGAGTAATTAAATGGATGTAGAAGGATGTAATTAAATTAGTAATCAGGAATTAGTTTTTACGCAGTAGTTGCTTGCGTCTCACTCTGTATGATACAATTCACAATGCGTATACGAATTGTGAATTATATACATGCACCCTTAAAGGAAGACCTGCTGATCTTTCTATATGAATCTCACCGTGATAGTAGGTCAAGTGAGCTTGACTTATTGCATTATTTTTTAAGGAAAACGAATACTTTTACAATTTTTGTAAATATGTGAGCACCACGTATCTATCACATAATTAATTTATCTGTCATTGCTTATTATTTAATATTTTTTTCCTATTGAGGTATAGTAATTTTATTCTAGTTTCATCGTCTTCACAGTTATTTATATAATTAATGTACTTTTACAAAATATTCTAAAACATTTTACAATAAAGTAGTATAGTAGTTTCATATGGAGAAGAATGGGCAAGAAATTTGCTGCCCATTCTTCTCCATACGAAACTACCCTTTTTAAGGGTCGACTAAAATCAGTTCTATTTTTTACATTTACATTTTTTCTTAAATGTTGGCTTTCAAAAGTGCCTTATAAGTGCCTATTTGAAATATATAATTTGACTTAGACTTTGACTTGAAGTGAGCCGACATTTATCGTGATGCTAGGGGTTGACACTATTGACAACTTACTTCAAGCTCACTTCACCTAAGTATTCACGGTGAGATTTTTACAGAATAGACCATGCGATTTTGGCGGTCATTTTTAATGCACGCATGCTAGTGAAGTACTTTCAATCACGATAGGAAAGATTTTGAAGGAAATTGCTAATCCTTCGCTTCATAATTTTTTAAAAATTCGTTTGCTCAACAACGTATATAAAGCAATGAATGTTGTTCAACTGTCAATAGGTATTGCTATTGTGTGTTACACAATTACCCCATTGATGTGCTTCAATTGCTATCAGACCTTTTACAAACACCAATTCCCCTTTTACTTATAATAATATATTAAACTCTACAGAGTTTAATATATTATTATTTAAATTATTGTGAATGTGAGGACTGTGTGGGTCATATTTTGTTTTGTGTCTTTCTCAGTTAGCTTTTATTATAGTCTGGCAGTTTGAGTACTTTATGCGGCCGACCCAAATGTCCTTTCTTTGGTATTGTTCGTCGCATCGTTGAGCTCCTTAAGTTCTGAGTTGAGCTGCACGATTACTGACAAATGCGTGCACTGACTGGATAGGTCCACTCAATCTGTATGGTTATTTCCTCATAAGGACCATTTCAGACACCAATCTACATGGCCTTGACATGATCTGACCAATATTATGTTTGGACTTTAAAAGAGACTGTGACCTCTGAGTTTGTTTCGGCCTTTCTTCTCAGAGTAGTCAGATAGGAAACGCCGATCTCATCTAGCTTTATTTAAAAAATATGTTTGACGTGTGAGTGTTTGTATAAACCTACTTACAGAAATAAAAATCATTTATCATTTATCACAACAATTTATTCCATTCAGTAAGGCAGTTACCATGAAGTGGTTATGCTATTGGCTAAGTTAGAAACCAAATAAAACATTCCTTCGAACAGCGCTAAGACAAACACTCGATTTACTTTTGCGCCCCTTTGGGAACCTCGTACGAAACAATCACAAAAATGGAACGTCGATGAAACTAAATAAATATTTTTTTATCAAAGCTATTTTTAGGCAATTTCTCAACAACCATTTGCTCGAGGTCAAATTATTTACGATTTGAAAAATAACATGACATGTTGCCATGACAAAAAAAAAAGTTTGCATTAACTCGCGCTAGATGTGAAATGAAATGAAATTATTATTTTTTTATTTATTTATATAATCACTTACAACTATTATTACAGGTACAACCCAATGCAATAGCGAAGCAAACTTAATAATAACAACTTATTTTCTAAAACTTATTACATACAATGTCATCCTTGTGAACTCACTCCTACAAGGTTAAGGGTGCGAAGTGCCCGCGTCAGGGGCGCCTCATTTAACAGATTATTGCGGCCACGAGGTATACCCAGTAGATGAGGGCGCTGTCACCGCCACACATATCTGTCGGGCACACTCAAACACACCACCTCTAATATTGTAGCATTATGTATCTTGCCTCTAATTAATTTAAATAAATATGAGACAAGTGCAAACTCACGCCTAACTCTCAGCTCATTGTATCCAACCATGCCCAATATAAACAAGGTTGGATTACAAGCGGGTAGAAAGGATAATGGAGGAAAATCACTTTTACACGTCATATAAAAAAGTAAGCTAGATGGAGTCGACATTACCTATCTGACTACCCTAGACAAGAAATGGCGAAACAAACTCAGGAGTCACAGTCTCTTATAAAGTCCAGGCATAATCTTGATCAAATCAGTGAAGACCATGTAGATGAGTAAGTACCGTACATAACAATACACTTGAACACATAACTTCACACATTTACCAATTTTTCGCATTGACATAAAGCAGTTGCATACAAAATTTACTGTTAAATCATGGAATTGGTAAAATTTCACGCGACTCCACCAAACTCTGATTTCATTGAATTGCATGTACTGCATTTAATTAAGCATACCACTGTAGTTTGTTTCAATTGTCGGTGCTTAATTTCGAGTGAATTTAAAATATTTTAATCAGTCAATATGACTTTGTAGATTCCAATATCTACACATTTCCGTTCATGCCTTTCAGATCATGATTGCGTTTGGGATCATTTTGGTCAAACCACTGAAGGAGAGGCTTCTAATAACACTAACATAATCAGCCTATAATGTTTCCACTGCCGGGACACATGCCTCCTCTCTGTGAGAGGGAGTGGGCCGTAATTCACTACACGGGCCCAGTGCGGGTTGGTAGATGTCATGCATGTCTTCGATTTTTTGGTTCTAGGACATGCCGGTTTTCTCACGATGTTTCCATCACCGTTTTGAGAGCAGTGGTGATGACATAATTTACACAAAGTAAAGCGCCTGTCTCGGTTCGAACCTACGACCTACGACACGTAAGTCGCGGCCGTTACCACTGGGCCACTACTGCTCTAATAACACTGATAGACAAAAATTACCCTAATGAAAGTTTAATGAAATTGAAAGGTTTATTTTGTATTAAAAACCAGTAATTTATTTTTTTTTTTTGGGTGGGAAATCATCAAATAACTTCTCCCGCTCTGGGCGGAGCGGGAGGGTGTGTCAGACTCTTACTGACTAAAACCCACCCGTATTCCTTCCTGTTGCCTGTGTTGCCAGGGGCCTCGGTGACCCATAAGTACCTTCCCGCGACCCCGGCAATCGGCCCTAGTGGACCCCTACTTTTGTGCTGACGACATCTCTTTAAGGCGCGCGTGGAATACGACGCGCCGTCGACCCGGGCCTGGTCCTTACCGGACGGTGAGCTACCCATTGCTCACCGTCCGCAAGCCCGCGCCTACGGTGGTTGGAAATCCGTCCGAGATTCCCGACGCCCAGGGCGTCTCCTGCGGCGGCTAGGGGCGAGAGGGTAAAAACCAGTCTGTAACTAGTTTGCATAAAAAAACCTCCCCCCTGGTTTTTTTGCAACAGCAGCAATTTTTATTGAATTTTAGACGGCATATAACGATTTCCTTTAGCCCATGATGTTAATAAACTGGCACACACTACATATGTACCAGCAAACACTAGGAGTCCAGGTTTTGTCCAAATTTCGCACTGGAAAGTCAGAATAGTTAAAATAACAGTAACTAATGGTGTCAAACTACGACGTTGACGTTTAACATTAAGTTGACCGCAAATGTACTCGTATCAAAAGTTATCAGGAGGATAACTGACACACACTCTTGGCATCTTATTATTATTTATTAAAACACACCACTCACAAGAAAAAACCGTTTCAATAAAAAAAAAAATATCTCACACGTTGGTAAGCAAAATACGCGTAATTCATTTGGTCAATGTTTAACGGAAACTGTGATGATGGGGTCACCGCATCCCACCCGCCAATAAACCTCATATTTAGTTTTGTTCAATCACTTGAATAAAACTAATTATGAGGTTTATTGGCGGGTAGGTGGTAGTATTTAAAAAAGCAACTCGATAGAGTTAACAAACACATAACATAACAAAACATAACATCACGCCTTGTTTCCCTGAAGGTTTGGGCAGAGGTGTACCTATAGTACACCCACATTTCGCCAGTTATGTTCAAGTCCCATGTAATAGGGGGCGAGCCTATTTCCATCAACCGGGCACACATCCAAAGAGCTTTTGTCCTTCAGAAAAGAGCTATGTACATATAGCTCTTTTCTGAAGGATTCACAGAACCGAACCGGTTAGGTTAGGTTAGAATAGTGATCATTAACGCCAGACCCCCTCTATTACTGTCGACGAAAGTGACGCATATGAAAGGTTCTGTGATCCGAGGTATCTGGAAACAGTGGTTTCTAAGAACAAAGTTTACGGCAAAAAGAGCTACCTATTTAAGGACAGTGATCTCTATCAACAGTGCTTCCTATGTACCGAGATGTCTACGAAAAATGTTTTCTATCAACAGGGTTTTCGGCAAAACGTA
The DNA here is from genome assembly GCA_905333075.3 of Atethmia centrago. NCBI lineage: Eukaryota > Metazoa > Arthropoda > Insecta > Lepidoptera > Noctuidae > Atethmia > Atethmia centrago. The sequence goes on along the minus strand of HG995382.1, from coordinate 25,624,495 downwards.
TTGTCTAGGAATAGAGATTTCTATTAGCTTTGCTTTGTGTAGTCATATATTACAAGCGTGTTTCTATCTTAGGGCCCACGCTCCTTTTATTACACAGTAGGTAGTAGGTAACTTAAACTGAATATAATGGCGCTGGATAGCCTTTACCAGAAGTGGTCATAATTTTAGTGCTTCAGCAGCTTCAATATCATAAGGATTGTGCCAGAATAAAGCAGTTCGTCTTGGACGTACTACGACAGCGGCTCTCTTGACATCCTCTTCTGTCATTAGAAGACAGCCACCACGCAACCATCCATGCGACGCTCTGCTAGACTGACTGTCACCAACCAGTGTCAGACTCTTACTGACTAAAACCCACCCCATTTCTTCCGTTGCCTGTGTTGCCAGGGACCTCGGTAACCCATTCGAACTTTCCCGCGACCCCGGCAGGCATCGGTCCTAGTGAACCCCTACACTTGTGCTGACGACATCTCTTTGAGGCGCGCGTGGAATACAACGCGCCGTAACCCAGGCCTGATCCTTCCCGGACGGATTCCCAGGATTCCCGACGCCCAGGGCGTCTCCTGCGGCGGCTAAGGGGGAGAGGGCGCGAAATTTGCTTTTCCCTCAACAGTCCCGGCTCCTCCTTCGCGAGCATTATTAATTCGCAGAAGGAGGTGACGGCTGCCCATGCCCTCTCGCTCCATACCAAGGCCTGAACCAGGGCCGGACGCGGGAGATTTCTGTCACCGATCGCCACCACGAGGACACGGCGGTGCTCTGCCCAAGCCGGACAGAACTCCACCGTGTCCGCCGGGCGATCCACACAGTGGTGACACCCGAGCGAACCATTACGTCTGTGAAGTTTTCCCAGGGAATTGAATTTGACTTTGTATAATACCTAATTCTTCAATTATTACTAGTAACGTTATCTCAATAACTTCAACATCAGTCGTAATACTAGTCAAAAGGTAAGGTAACTATTCAAAACCAGACAATTACAGGCCGATAATAACCCTGTCTGAAAACAAACCAACGATAAAATAAGACATCGTCTCGCTTAATAAAGGTCTATTGTTCTTAGAACAGGAGATAACTAAATTCAGTTTAATCTCAATGATACTAAAGGCATCCTTAAGACCTCATCTTTGATAGAGGTCGAACGCAGTAAAATTTTACGTCATGCCTCTGATGACAATATTCATTATTCGTGGCGTAAAAATATTTTTTTTTTATTATCTTAGTCTAAGTATTTTGTAATAACTTGGAATATTTTCGAAAAAAATAATAATAAAAAGAAAAACTATATAAATTTTCACAACATTAATACAATAAAGGCTCTTACAGACTGGGGCGATATCGTGGGCACGACAGGCATATTGCTGCCTGTCGCGCCCGCGATATCCCCTCAGTATGCAGGAGCCTTTAAACGAATACTTAATGCATAATTAGAACTAAATTCCTGTAAAAAATAACATTAAAAATTAATTATGCTTTCAAAAGCGACTACATATGATAGAAACTGTGTTTCGATACGTAATACGGACTTAGTCTCAATTTTTTTTGCAGACTACCTGCATCAAGTATAAATATTTAAATATAAATACCTCTGTGGCTCGATATTTTTAACATAATTCATTTTACTAATATATTGATAAGTTATTGACTAACATGATTGTACCTACTACTTCTAACTTCAAACATATCGTTCCAATACTCGTTCCAAGGAACTTTTCTGTGTACGCAACCAGTGTTTTTCATTATATGTGAATAATTGTATTCTGTTTTTGAGAAATAAATGTCTTAAGACGCTGACAAGAGGAAAATGACCAAAATAGGCTTGTCTTAAGACAAAAATTGCCAAATCTGTATAGTTTGTGGTAGCGGAAAAAATATGTGTTAATTTTGAACATATTTGTCAGAACTTGGTTGTTACTAAAACACGTTTTGAAAAAAAAAATCGATACAAACTAACGTTAAACTAACCTCTTACCTTGAGTTCCAATCCAAAATATTTGTATTAAATATCAACATACGTTACGTATTTAATGAATTACAAGAACGTTTTATTTAAATGCAAAACTTGGTTGTTTTTTATTTTCGATTACTCAACTCAATTTTTAGTAAATTGATAATTGCTTCATATTTTGTAATAAATTACAAGCGGTGTGTCATCGCGCTTCCCTTTATTTTCTATGCAGTCTGACAGTGACCGCGGTTTAGGTGTTGTCAGCGTCTTAAACCATAAACCATAAGATACGAAGAATTACTAGATTGAAAGAGGTATTCCACTCAGAGACCGAATGGCACCCAACAAAATTTTGTAGTAGCGGTTCGGTGAAACAGTTTATTAATATAAAAAAAACCAGTCAAGTGCGAGTTGGACTCGCACACGAAAGGTTCCGTACCATTATATATAAAAACGCCCAAAAAAATCATGTCTGTTTTATGGGAGCCCCCTAAATATTTATTTTATTATGTTTTTTAGTATTTGTTGTTATAGCGGCAACAGAAATACATCATCTGTGAAAATTTCAACTGTCTAACTATCACGGTTCATGAGATACAGCCTGGTGACAGACGGACAGCGGAGTCTTAGTAACAGGGTCCCGTTTTACCCTTTGGGTACGGAACCCTAAAAAATGCACTAATGAGAGAATCCTATTGCGACACAGAGTCACAGACAGATATTCCAGTGTTCATCAAGAGAAAAATAATAACAAAAAACAAAATATCGGGACCAATATAATGTTTTATTTCAAGTTACAACTTTAATTTCAATATATTATGTTGGTATATTTAGTATGTAGCATAAAAAGCTGTGGTGGCCCAGTGAGAGCAGTGGTGGCCCAGTGGAAACGGCCGTGACTCACGAGTTGTAGGTCGTAGTTTCGAACCCGGACAGGCGCTCTACTTTTTGCAAATTATTTCATCACCACTGCTCTCAAAATGGTGAAGGAAAACATCGTGGGGAAACCAGCATGTCTTCGAACCAAAAATTCGAAGTCATGTGACATCTACCAATCCGCACTGGGCCCGCATGGTGTATTACGGCCCACTCCCTCTCACAGAGAGGAGGCCTGTGTCCCAGTAGTGGGTACATTATAGGCTGATTGATTATGTATGATGTATGATAAAAAGCTAGGACAGTAATGTGTAAAGTAAATTTATATTTACTTTACACATTACTGTCCTAGCTTTTACTAGCCTAAAAAATACGTACGTAGGTACAAGTACTTATGTACTTGTACCTACGTACGTATTTTTTCCGATGCAACAAACTGAATAATAATAATAAAAACGTTTATTTCGACCAACAAAGGATCATAGGCACAAAAGATTACAAAACAAATTTCAAAAATAAATAAAAATACAATTAAAAAGACCACATTAACATAATTTATAAATTCAAATTCAATAGCTTTGGCATTTTTTTAAACGTGCTTATTTGGAGAATGTATCTTTGGTACTCGTAAGCGCCTTAAAATAGCGCAAGTGCGAATGAGGGCTAGATCCTTAGCTATCCTAACTAATGTTGTAAATGCGAAAGTGAGTTCGTTTGTTTGTTACTTACTTACGCTTTCACGCTAAAACAGTTTAACGAATTTGGATGAAACTTGGCACATGTGTAGACCATAACCTAGATTAGGGCATATGGTACTTTTTATGCCGATATTCCCGCGGAATCAAGACGTATGCGGGTGAAACCGCGGAGCGCAGCTAGTAAAATTATAAATGCGAAAGTGAGTTCGTTTGTTTGTTCGTTACGCTTTCACGCTAAAACAGTTTATTGAATTTGGATGAAACTTGGCACATGTGTAGACCATAACCTAGATTAGGGCATATGGTACTTTTTATGCCGATATTCCCGCGGAATCAAGACGTATGCGGGTGAAACCGCGGAGCGCAGCTAGTAAAATTATAAATGCGAAAGTGAGTTCGTTTGTTTGTTTGTTACGCTTTCACGCTAAAACAGTTTAATGAATTTGGATGAAACTTGGCACATGTGTAGACCATAACCTAGATTAGGGCATATGGTACTTTTTATGCCGATATTCCCGCGGAATCAAGACGTATGCTGGTGAAACTGCGGGGCGGAGCTAGTAATATGAGAAATGCGAAAGTGGGTTTGTTACGATTTCAAGCTAAAACGGCTCAATGGATTTGGATGGAATTCGGCATTCGGGTATTTCATGACCTGGATTAGGGCATAGAATACCTTTTATCCTGGCAATACGTTCCCGAGGGATAACCTGACCTTCCCGTAGGTGAAATCGCTGGCAAAACCTAGTATTCATATAAAAGCGCACGACAATCTCGTGTTCGCATTACGATCCCGTACTCGCACGACGATCGCGTACTCGCGTGACAATCGCATTTAGGCGCGGCCTTATGATTTCAACCGATTTATGGTTTAGGTTTTAAGTAGATCATAGCAGGTGGCATTCTATCTATAAACGTGTAATCATGAGTTCAATCATTATTATTATTCATACACGAACAGAAGGCGATTAATAAGAGGTACTTATGAGGCAGATGTGAGTGGAAGATATAGACCTTAGGTCATCTATGACCAGATGTATGAACCGGGCAGGTGGCGTTCAGTAGTTACTGCCTACCTCCATGGGAAGAAGACTGGAGTATATGTCCATATGTATGTATGTTTTGTGTAAGAGGTGTCTAATTCAAGACTATTTATATCCCACGTAACAGCTTGAAAGTAGAATCTACTATATCTCATTTAAAATCATGCAGAGAAAATAAGAGAACGTCTCGATAAAAATCTTTTTATGTCCAGACAATGTTGCCCATCCGTAGTTCCAAGGTCGTTTACTTTAACAGCCTCCTTTGCCCTGAATAGACAATTTCCTTAAACTAAGCGTTATTTAGCCGCTGCTGGTTTAAACAATTAATCATTTTTAGGGTTCCGTAGTAAACAAGGAACCCTTATAGTTTCGCCATGTCCGTCTGTCTGTCTATCTGACCCCACTGTAGCTCAAAGACGCTTAGTCCTAGAAAGCTGTAATTTGGCATAGGTATACACGCCACAAAAGTGCTAAAATAAAATCTGGAAAACAATTTTTTTTTAGCGTAGCCTTCCTTGCACGTAATGTGGGGATGATTTTTTTTTCTTCTACCCCATGGTGTGGGGTATCGTTGGATAGGACGTTCAAAAATATTGCAGGTCTGTGAACATCACTATTCGATTCAAGGATCCACTTGCGTAATACTGTTGCGCAAGTTTGTCTTTCTCCCTAAGTACCTACTACGCTTTGGAATGGGCAACTAGCTTCATATTTCTAACTGACCGACTCCTTGACAATTCAAAAGTGCCTGTAAATGGTTTAATTGAAATAAATGCTTTGAGTTTGAGTTTGAGTTTGTTTTTGGAATAAATTCGCCCCAAGTAATCCTAACTACGGAACCCTTCATCATGCGAAGTCCGACACGCACTTGGCCGGTTTTTTTTTTTTGTTTTGGTTAAGTAACTGATGAATAAAAGTTGACAATTGTTTGGTTCGATTAGTCTCTTTAATACTGCCATTGAAGTATTTTCTACTAAGTTTTACGGCTTCGGATTTAAAATCGGAATCGGAGTATAACGGCTCGTGCAGACCGGCGCGAAATTTTCATAGAAATTGTGCTACTAGTGTCGCGTCACGCAGTCGCCTCGCGCAGTCGCCTCGCGCCTGGCTGCGGGAGCCTTTAATAGTGTGGAAACGCATTTTAACTGTAATGTACATTTTACATTCCCTAAGTTATTAAATATTGATTAAAAAGTAAGTTATTAAGTAAGTAATAAAGTTATTAATTTTTATTGAAATATTTAGTAAATATGATAGATAAATAATATAATTAGGTACATATTTTATTATAGTCCGTACTCTTATTATTATTATTTTAAAATTATTATTATTATTTTATTGCATTTTCATGTTGGAACTTAATTATATTGTAACAACTAAATGTACACATGAATGCAATAAAGAATTTGAATTTGTCACAAGAAAAATAATGCTACTGTAAATATTAGCAAAACTAACAAAGTATCTACATATCAAATTGTTTACGTGAAAATCCTGCGAATTCTAAAAAGTTCAAAATCTGTGAATTCACAACAAAAACTCTACGTCGGACCCATAAATAAATAACGTACCTGTTCAATCTCTTAAAAGTTAAATTTTCAAATCTCGGCGGTAATAGACATTTTGGATTTATGAGGCAAAACTGTTTAATATATAGCTATTGGCAGAATTAGTTTATCGATGAGCAGAAGATTGGTGCCAGCAGTTTGTTTTAATGTTCTCTATAAATATTTATATCGGTTTTAAGCATCATTGCTGTGTTCCGTTTTGTTCTTGTTTCTTATGATTAAATAAGAATTTAAATTATGCACAAAGTAGGAAAAAAAATATCTTCCTCATTTTACACTCTCTATATTTCAGGATACATATTAGCTTATTTCAGGATGCATATAGAACGTTTAAAAAATAATAAATTTAAAATTATTTAAAGACAAACTAGGTATTAATAAGTTCTACTGAATATTGAATTACCTATATTTTAAATGCCCATAAACAATGTTGAAATCTCACTACATTTATTCTATGGGTTTAAATTAAAATTTCTTTCAATTATTGTATTATTAATGACGATGTATACATTGTTATGCAGGTTTTCTATTAATACAAGAATTATTCGTTATTAGCAATATAAAAATGGACCGGGCTGGACACGTTCGCCGCACGTTGGATGCATTATGGCCTAAGACCACCACAGCATGGGTCATGAAAATGGCCAAATTCATTGCGGAAGTCCATAAATTCTTTATTTTGGGCACATTTAATACAATTTAACCAGAACATCCACAGCCGTGCGATTCCCCCTCTTCTTTCGTTTGTTCCCAAGCGCACTTATGGCTTTCCTCTTTATCTTCCTCATCACTTCCGTTATCACCTCCGTCTCTTCCGGCATATCCTCCGTGATAAAAACCTGGCGCTTCATATTCATCTTCATGTTCATATTTTTCTCCTCCTATAACTTCTCTTGGTAGTTTGGTACTGCTAGCTTTTCCCTCTTTTTTACCTCCTTCTTCTTCTTTTTCATCACCGTCTTCTGGTGTTGCACCACCACTATCCCCACCTGGCGCAGCTGCCTTATTACTCTCTCCGTCAGTCCAGATCGTAGCCTTCGATTTTGTTTCCGATGATGTTGATATAACAGTTGGTTTGGCGTCGATTGAGACGCGAGTATGTAATAAAGCCATAACGAATAATGTTAGCTGGAAGAATAAAGATTTTTGTCAGTACTATTAATATTATTTTTTATTGCAGCATCCAAGTAGACTCATCACATACTTTTTTCTAAGTTCAAGACCTCAGTACGCTATTATATATTATATTATTTATATGCATATTTCTGGCAGGTGGCGCTCTGTAGTTTCTGCGTACCCCCATGGGAAAAATATGTATGTATGTCATCTAATGTAGCACACGGGTGGCCGCATGCCAGTTAAAACTTAAATACAGTAACACACTTTAGATTCGGGTGGAAGTTTCATCATCAAGATTTGGAAAAAAGATCCTAAAAGGGGCCAAAAAAAGAAGTTACCACTTTCTTACAAACAGACTAAAAGTGTAGATTGTATAGCCGGCAGGTATACAGTCAATTCTGTAAAAATCTCACCGTGAAAACTTGGGTGAAGTGTCCAAGTGATCTGTCATTCCACCATGCTAGGATTGACATTATTGACAGCTCACTTCACTCAGGCAAAGGTTTTTTACAGAATAGATTAGTAGAAGTCAAACTTTTTGCCAAAAAACATAGGAAATTAATAATTGTTATGTACTTACCAAAACTAGACATTTTAATTCTCCCATAATTGCACTTGCTACATCAAAACTGAATGCGGTGAATTAACAGTTAACACGTATTTTATACATGCTAAATTATTCATAGTCTACTGATATGTAGGTACCTATTTTAGTTCATCATTTAGAAAGAAAACAATAATATTGATATTGCCTTGAACAGACAATGATGTGGAAATAGATCCATGGTGGTGTGTATGTTCATTAAAGTCCTTAGTTAATTCATTGCCATATAATGCTTCAAACTGTGCCTTTTTTGTTCTTTCTGTATATTTTTTTTGCTTTTCCAATGAATTAAAAGCTCGAATAAGTTGTTAAACATGTGGCTCGTGATAAGTTTGTTATGGTTCCTGGTGGCTATCCCACCAACTCGCACTAAGCGTTTCCAAACTTCTTTTATAATGCGCACAGCAAAGGAATGGAACTCTCTGCCTGCGTCTGTGTTTCCGAACGCATATAACCCTAATCTCTTCAAAGTGAGAGTGAACAGGCTTCTTCTGGGTAAGCTCGCTCCATCGTCGACTTTGTTTCTGTCGCCTCTGGCATAGACTAAAGTCAAGAGCAAACCCATCACAAATAAAAAAAAATAAAAAAAAAATGGTACAAAGTACGAATTTGTTTTTCGTTAAAATGCCATTAAAATACCTCGTTTCTGAAATATCATACTAGGTATCTTTGTTTAGGTTGAGGAGTTTTTTTTTGGATGGGAAATCATCAAATAACTTCTCTCGCTCTGGGCGGAGCGAGAGGGTGTGTCAAACTCTTGCTGACTAAAACCCACCCGTATTCCTTCCGTTGCCTGTGTTGCCAGGAGCCTCGGTGACTCTTTAGTACCTTCCCGCGATCCCGGCAGGCATCAGCCCTAGTGGACCCCTACATATGTGCTGACGACATCTCTTTGAGGCGCGCGTGGAATACAACGCGCCGTCGACTCGGGCCTGGTCCTTACCGGACGGTGAGCTACCCATTGCTCACCGTCCGCAAGCCCGCGCCTACGGTGGCCGGAAATCCGCCCGGGATTCCCGACGCCCAGGGCGTCTCCTGCGGCGGCTAGGTTGAGGAGTTGTGAAAGTTTTGATTGTAACAGAAGAAAACTTTCACAATTATTTAAAAACATTGACCTCGCTGTCTCTATATTTAAAATACCACTAATTTTGGTATATCACTGAGGTTCTACACTAAAACATATTCACAATTTATCAAGAAGATATTAACTTATATAAGTTCGTAATAATTATGGTGATTTTATGAGTCAATCCCAAAAAAATGTACAAAGAAAAATGATAGCGACTAATACGTTGCCTTCGCTTTGGTTTCAAACACACTCGTTGGTTTCAAACCAACTGACAGCTGTCAAATGGTTACGCAATTCGATTATTAGACTTTTTAGGTGCTTAACGTTAACTGTTTAGCGTCACAAACAAATTGCATTTGGTTTCAAACGATAATAGACATACGCAAAATACGAGTCGTAAAATAAAGCAAACTGCGATTGCAATGAAGCAAATTAGTCTCAATCGTTTTCTAAAACTGTGTTACGCAATTAGGCTGGCAGGTTTGCAATATCCTCTTCATTGATCCATGCATTAGTTATTTGAAGTTTTACGTTTAGAGTTTAGAGTTTCACGAACTCATTTTATTACTAGAATTAAATAGGTTAATGCCACACTAATATTTTCTGTGAAGTTTTCTTCCAAAATGCTATCTTCTGCGTCATACAACGCTCATTTTATACCTTTCTCATTAAGATAAGACTTGACATTGATAGAAAACTAGTTTAAAGTCGTCTAAATGTAAAAACATTTGTTACCGTAACTTATACTTAAGTGTAAGTTACCTACTATTTTCAAAACAGATATAAATAAAGTTTATTTATATCTGTTACATACAGTACTGTTTAATACAGTAGCAACATTTTTGCATACAGATGAAATACAATACAAAGTAATCTATAACTACAGTACTGTCGAATTATTAATTAATTAACTAATAAAACATGCTCATTTATTCATCGCGATTTTTTGACGTCTTGTCAGTTTGTCGGTCGCAACCACATCAGTCTTCTCTAGGTAGGGCTCCTCCATCATCGAAGCTGAATAACTTGGCTATTGGTTTAAATTAAGGCCCTTTTTTTTTGGTTGGAAATTATCAAATAACTTCTCCCACTCTGGGCGGAGCGGGAGGGTGTGTCAGACTCTTACTGACTAAAACCCACCCGTATTCCTTCCGTTGCCTGTTTTACCAAGGGCCTCAGTAACCCTTTTTGACCTTCCACGCGACCCCGGCAGGTATCGGCCCTAGTAGACCCCTTGTGCTGATATCTCTTTGATGCGCGCGTGGAACACAACGCGCCATCGACCCGGGCCTGGTCCTTATCGGATGGCGAGCTACCTATTGCTCACCATCCGCAAGCCCGCGCCTATGGTGGTCGGAAATCCGCCCGGGATTCCGACGCGCAGGACGTCTCCTGCGGCGGCTAGGGGTGAAAGGGCGCGAAATTTGTCTTTCCCTCAACCGTCCCGCCTCCTCCTTCACGAGCTTTACTGCTTCGCAGAAGGAGGTGACGACTGCCCGTGCTTTCTCGCTCATTACCATGGCCTGAACCAGGGCCGGATGTGAGGGATCTCTGCCACCGATCTCCTCCACGAGGACACGGCGGTGCTCTGCCCAAGCCGGGCAGACCTCCACCGTATGCTCCACCGTGTCCTCCGAGCGATCCACACAGTGGTGACATCCGGGCGTTTCGTCCCGCCTTATCCGACACAGGAACCTCCCGTAGCTGCCGTGTCCGGTGAGGACCTGCGTCAGGTGGAAGGTAAGGACGCCGTAGCGCCTCTCTAGCCACGCCTCAAAGACTTATCGCCGCAATTGTGGCGTGCCCAGCACTGGGTTGCGACAGTCGCACTCTCCATGTCACCATGAGATCCCGCCCGATAAATTTATGCCTTGTGCCACGAATGCACATGCTAGTGGCACGGATTATTGAGATGATGATTCTTGATCTTACCCAACCCAGCACTACGCTAAAGGGACTATTCCAGCGGTCATCTAGTGACTGCAGCTCCAAGGTGTTTTACGAAGGTAGACATTTGTGAAGCAAGGACTTCGTCAAATGATGCTACAAGGGGGTGAATGTCGCATGTCGCGTTTCACAAGCGTTTGAATATTTCCTTATTTTTTCTTTTTCGGCGGATTTTAGTGCAGAGACGACAGGCCGTGAAATATAGGAGCGTCAGTGTCTACAGTACGGATATCAAATAACACATTCCTCTAAGCATCCCAAAAGCCCCGGCAAGAAAGATCTCCACGTAGTCTGCTGTCTCCTTTGGAGATTATGTGTTATTGGAATACGTTTCCCCATGTATGTATGTTGACATAATTCACAGAATAAATCTCTAATTTCATTATGACGACGTGTTATTAGACCACCCTTTTTACAATTTATAGCATGATCATTGTTGAATTCATCGCAGCCACAGACATCACATGATTTTGGCATAGATACTGATAATATGTGGTAACGTAATGCGAGTGCGTCTCTGAACTCTAATGGGGATAGATCGAAATGGTTTTTCTTAGTTGGTATGATAGATAGCCAGTTGAAGGATTTTGTTTTCATTTTTGTCAAAATTGATCGTTCAATCACGATTCTTTTGGTAGAGAAGAGTTTGAACAAGACAGTGTCCAAGAGTTCGACATCAAGAGTGTCTGACTCTTCGCGGTTTTCTTTCTGTGCGTCTATTAATAATAATATTTTTTATTTGAAAGAGGTTTCTTCCGTGACGGTCCCATTTATGGTGAAGATCAGACAATTGAACTCCTCAATAAGGTACAGTAGGTACACGTATTGTGAGTGTTTTGTTTATTGTACAGTGATCAGATAAAATTACTGGTTAAGTACTATCCGTGCTCAACTGACTATGGACTTCAAAAATAAGGAAGTAAGTACCTATTTATCCTATGGAACTCCTTATCGACGAGCAGTACATATTATTGTGAATGGGTAATCGTACGGAAGATGATGGTAAAGTACCTAACAGTGGTCAACATGTACTGCGAAGAAACCCTACTGCCACGGAACTCCTCAATGACGAACAGTATACCTACCTTATTATTATGACTGGGTACGTTATATGAAAAAAAAATTGCTGAGTATCAATATAAAGTAGTACACGAATTAGTATGAGGTGCCACAATTCAATAATTTTAATATTTTTTACCGACTTCAAAACAAAACACTTCATAGTGCAAAAGACGTTTAGTTTCGGTAATTTTTTGCTAACTACTTCCCAAACTAAAGTTATTTTGTAGTGCTTTTTTATGGAAGTCAGTTATATTGTTTTTGTAGTGAGTATTTTTTTTAACGATGGACACATAAACACTGTATTAATTCTAAAGTGGGGGTGTAATTTTTATGGTTTTCGAGAGTAAAAAGAGATCAAAACAATGTGCAAAATTTTCGCTATGGGTGTCATCTTCATAGATATCGAGGTTGCTGGTGCCGAAAATCACGAAATCAAAATCCAAAATGGCAGCCATAACCAGAGGAAATGGGAATGGGTTGCTTTTTGCACGGGCCCCTAGAGTAGGAACTCTTTCGAGGCGAGCAACCGATGTACCAACGTTAACAGAAAAATATTTTCGTAATTGAAACAAGGTTTTTAAAATATTTATTTATTTATTTGGGATCTCCAACAAAGGATACAATAGAAATCGCAATAATATTATATAGATAAATTTATAGCCTTTTTGCCTGTTTTTTGGAAAATTTTCAACTGCGCTCTTAAAGCGTGATCCTTCGTTACTATGATGACGCTTCAGCACACTCCGCCCGATAGGCAGTCGATTTATTGAGTGCGGCAGGTGCACAGATAATAATTAATGAGCCCTGACCAGGTGCCTTGATTTTAATTTATTCTTAAAAATCAAAGTGAGACTTCATCGCATTGACATTATGGACCCTGAAGACTCAGTGACAGTATTCGAAAGACGTGTGGTAGAGAACCCCAGGTTGCGCTTCCCATTAGGCAAGATTGGAAGATTCTTCCATTTTAATGGAGGAGTGTGGAGCAACTAGACCTTCTCTAAGCGACACATTATTGTTTTCCGACATGCACGCGAACGAAGATAAGAATTTAAATTGTGACAATTGTGAACAAACTAAAAAAAACAAAATGTTTAACTTCTTTGAATCTTATACTATTAACATGATTTTTTTTTTAATTTTTTTTTTTGAACTGCCTCGTTGCCTCGCCAGCGCTGCTGCTGAGCATGAGGGTTCGATTTGCGGGTCGGGCAAAGTGTTATTGGGTTTTTCCATCTGGAATTTCTCAGTAGCAGCCCCGAGTCTAGATTTGTGCCCGGTGGATGGTAATAGGCTCGCCCCCTATTACATGGGACTTAAACATAACTGGCGAAATGTGGGTGTATTATAGGTACACCTCTGCCCAACACTTCGGTGAAACAAGGCGTGATGTTATGTTGTTTGTGTTGTATGTATGATTTTATGTATGCAGATTTTCTATAAATACAAGAATCATTACTTATTAGCACTATAAAAATGGACCAGACACGTTTGCCGAATGTCTGATGCATAGTGGGCTAAGATCACCACAGTATGTATTCCTGAAAACGACCGATGGCATTGCGGAAGACCCAAACGTAGATGGTTAGACGCTTACTTGCCGCTTATAGGAATGATTGGTTCATATAGGCTCAGGATCGAGTTGAGTGAAAAATGGAACGGGAAGCCCGCAGTGAAACAATACAAGCTGATTATTATTATTATTTTATTATACTACAAAAATACAATTCCATCTATTGAATACATATTACGGCTATCATCAATAATCCATAAGTATTCATTATTTTGGGCGCATTTAATACAATTTAACCAGAACATCCACAGCGGTGCGATTTTCCCCCACCTGGCATAGCAGTCGTTGTCCTACGAGTACCACCTCCTGTTACTGCAGTCGATGCATGACCACGTGGCTTTGTAGAAGTCTTACCACCCCTACCCCCACCGGATGCAGTGGTTGTTGCCTCACCACCTGCTGCAGTTGATGCATGACCACTACCCCCGCCTGGTGTAGCTCCCTTATTACTCTTTCCGTCAGTCCAGATCGTAGCCTGCGATTTTGCTACCGATACTGTTTGTATAACAGCTGGTTTGGCGTCGATTGAGATGCGGGTATGTAGCAAAGCCATAAGGCATACTGTTACCTGGAGGAATAAACAATTTTGTCAGTACTATTATTATTCTTTTTTTAAACGTAAACTGTTAAATACCATAAAATTTTCGAAATCCACAACTTCAGTAGGTATACTATTATAGATAATTTATAATATTTATATGCATGTGGCAGGTGGCGCTCTGTAGTTTCTGCCTAGCTCCATAGGAAAAATATGTATGTATGTCATGTAACACATGAGTGGCCTAGTAGTTAGATTCGAGTCGTTACCATCATCAAGATTTGCCAAGTGCGTGTCGGACCGCGCACAATGAATCTTTCTAAGATTTTAAGCTGAGCAGTTTTGGAGATAAGGGGAATGATATTTTTTATTTATTTTCTTTAACCATTTTAAAATTAATTATTTTAAAATTATTAAAAAAAAAACTTGAAGTCTTCATAATAATTCCTTTTATTTCATATATCACACGGTACAGTATGCGATTCTTTTAAATTTTAATTTACGATAGTTTTCCCCAAAAATAAATCCTATATTAAAAACTCATATATTTACGTTACATATTCGTGTTTGGGTCACAGAAATTCATGTGTACTAAATTCCAACTTAATAGGTCTAGTAGATTCGGAGAAAATTGGGTGTGACAGACGGACATACAGACAGACAGACACACGAGTGATCCTATAAGGGATACGTTGTTTCCTTTTGAGGTACAGAACTCTAAAAAGATCCTAAAACGGTTCAAAATTCAGAAAACTCCTAGCTTCAGTAAACTATAGGCAGAAGTTACCATTTTCATATCAACAAAAGTGTAGACTGCATACCTCTAGTCTATTCTATAAAAATCTCAACGTGAAAATTGATGGTGGGGTTGACAAGTATATTTTTACTTAGTTCAGGAGCCAGCCGTTCAACCTGATTTTGACCACCACTTGTACAATCATGTTTAGTGTATGACTATCTTTATGTGTTTCTCTTTGTACAATAAACTTATTATTTATTATCATTATTTCAGTGACACTATTGGCATCTCACTTCAGACAAATGGTTTTACAAAAAAATAATAATAATTAAGTACTTACCAAAACTAGACAGTTAAAATCTACCATCATTGCACTTGACTCTTCAAAAAAGAATGCAGTGAATTGACAGCTACCACGTATTTTATACCAGCTAAATTATTCATAGTCTACAGTTGATATCATAAAACTTTACAAAACACACTTTTCCATTCCCAAATTTTGAGAAATGCATTTTAAATTTGCGTCTTTTTCTTTGATAATGATTAGGTTATTTTAAACTGTTTTTGCCACTCTTTATTGGGCTACAATTACGTTTATTTTGTACTAGCTGTTATCCGCAACTTCGTCTGCGATCTAGGATGAAATACTTTTCATAAATACTACCGGGATTTGCAATATCCTCTTCATTGATTCATGCATTATCTGAAGTTTTACGTTCAGCAAGAATTTCACGAACTCATTTAATTACTAGATTGAAGTAGGTTAATGCCACACTTATCTTTTCTATGAAGTATTCTTGCAAAATGCTATCTTCTGTGTCATACAACTCTCATTTTCTAACTTTCTCAATAAGATATGACCCGAAACAAAGGTTTTTTTTACATATAGACGACTTTATAAAAAGTAATTTATTCAAACTAGGCGGAGAATCAGCACATTTCGAACATCAAAATTACATAAGACAGTCCCCCAAAAACGCCCGCCCTTCACCACTTCCTAGTGCTTTAGCTAGGAAGAAGAAGTTGCGAAACAAACTCCCCAGTAGCACGCCTGTCTGTTTAGATAGATAAAACTTGATTATATGCAAATCGTGTGCAAAGTAATTAACACTACGAAATACAAAACATTTAATTAAATTACTTCCCATTTGTTAGCTAGCACACACCAATATACCAACAAAACAATGAAAACTGTACTCAAGCAGAAGTTAAAACTACAATATAAAAAACGTAAACATAATGAATACCTAAATAACAGTCTCCAGGCAAAAAGGGCTTGCCCGCTTACATAAAGCTGTAACAGTAACTCGAAGTCACAAATGGTAAACTAGCACCATCGAAGTATAATAAATAAATAGCTAATTCATCATAACATCATAATCAGCCTATAATATTCCCACTGCTGGGACACAGGCCTCCTCTTTGTGATGTTCTCTGTGTGTGAGAGGGGGTGGGCCCTTAATCCACCAAGTGGGCCCAGTGCGGGTTGGTAGATGTCACATGTCTTCGAATTTTTAGTTCTGGGCCATGCCGGTTTCTTCACGATGTTTTCACAACAGTTAATTACTAATAACAATAATAAAGCCATGGTCAGCAAGACGACCAGTCACCACAAGCAGCACCCGTTCACGAGCATAACGCAAAGATCAGCCACCATCACCGTCACCATATTGGAGGGAAGGAGGCAACCCAACCCCCGACGCTACCGGAGAAAGTGACATCTAAGGAAGCATGACGAACTTGCTGCTGGTTGCTCAGACAAGAATAGTATGATCAGTTGTCGAGGTCACTAGCTAACCACTTATTTCAATACAACTCATAAAAAACAAACATTGTAATGAGTAGACTATGTCACTAATAAATTAAAATAAATTGACTTATACATTCAAATAAAATAAACAATTATAAGTTGAGTTAATCACAGCGATTCTTATCGTTGAAGTAGTCATTGATAGAATAGTATGCCTTTGAACAAACGTTGGATTTTACTGTCGCTTTAAACGCATTACATGGCAAATCTAGCAGTCCCGGGAAGGTACTTATGGGTCACCGAGGCCCCCGCAACAAAGGCAACAGGAAGGAATACGTGTGGGTTTTAGTCAGTAAGAGTCTGACACACCCTCCCGCTTCGTCCAGAGCGGGAGAAGTTATTTGATGATTTCCCACCCTCAAAAAAAAAAAAAAGGCAAATCTAGCAAACAAGAGGGTAGCATGTTATAAAAAGTTATACCAAGCCCCACAAATGAGTTATAAACCTTATGAAGCCAGTGAAATGGAGCACGTTATTTGTCCTTATTTCTGGTGTTAATATTGTGAATATCCCTGTATTAGTGTATATTTTGCCTAATACGAGTATATAAGATGTTAGCGAAGATGAATTATGATGCCACCGTGAGAATACCAATATCTTTAAAAAAATCTCTCAGAGAAACTCTGGCACCAAGCTGGTATACAGGGGGTTTGGCAGAACGTTGAACATACGAAAATGGTGGATAGGTGGGGGCATCTGCTACTTTTTCAGCCCTAATTTATTTGGCCCTGGCCCCTTGGATATTCAAAAAAATGTTTTTTTTGCTTTCTTCTAGTTTCACCACTGTCTTAACTTTAAAGTGTAATTTTTATAAAAATGGGTAAAACAGGCACTATTTTTTTTAATTTTTAATGTTGGCAGATTCTTATAAAATTTTTGCTTTATTCAGATGTTAGCTAGAAAAAAAGTTACGAGTCCGCAAACTTACAGAAAGATGTAAAAAATACTTGAATCTTAATTTCAGCTTGCATTAAAAAAAACAAAAAATGATTGAGGAGTTTCAATTCTAGGAAAACATTCCTAGTGTGTGACCTTTCTAATGGTATGTAATTTGCTTTTATAAAAAAAAAACCTTTAAGAGTTATTTCATAATTTTATCAAGTAGGAAATTTTCGACGAAACTCTACCTTTACGGAAAGTGAAATGTTTTGCGAAATTTAATACTGCAAGGTTGGTAAAAATTAAATGATCGATGGCTTGCCGGTAGCAGTGGTGCAAATTGACATTTACTATTCCCTTGGGACGACGTAAACTTTTTAAAAAGTATTCTGTGGACGGACGAGTCAAAATTTTACAAAGAAGGGATTGTGACTTTGAATGGAGGCTTTGAAGTAGTTCTTCTTTGCATGATTTAAGCCTTAGACTTTTGTGAATTGGAGCATGTTTTTTAGAGGAGTAAAATATTTTTAGTCATTCTGTTTGTAAAGAACGGCGTACATTGTCGCCTTTGTTGCACCAACATTTAAATAATTTTATAATTGTAACCCATTTTCACTTTCGTTTTGGATGAGTTTGGACTAATAATGCATGCATGCGACCAACTTGGAAGAAAGGCTCGCCACCGGCCGCTGCCGTGGCACCGCTCGCTTCACTCGCTCAATTTACGCGCGGTTGGTCACAGTTCTAACATAACCTAATCCATTTGGTCGGGGTGCCCTGGTTTAGTTACAGTGACAAATTTGGCTACCGCCAAGACCTACCAATCAGGGAGGGTTCACAATTTTACGGGTGATAACATTGGACAGATTACGAACCCTGTCAATAATTGTAGATTCGTTCACAATTTGACATTAATTGATTATAAACTACCGAAAATAAATGCGTTATATTGTAATATTTCACAATTTTTCATAGTATAAACATCTTGTGAGATTATAAAATCTCACTAGATATTGTTTTGTTTTGTAATGAAATTGTCGGAAATAAAGTACCTAGTTCCGTAGATGTTAATCTGGAATTCTGCAATCTGGTCCTGGGTCTTGGATTATTTGTTTCTGAATTTCTCTTTAGAGGTCTCATCTCACTCGGTTCTCTTAAACCGACTCGATTCTTTCATACTCCATACAGGGTAAAAATGACTTGTTAAACAAAATACGAAACCTATGAAAATTTAATTTGAATTTAGAACATTAACATTAGGATTTGAAAACCTTATATTATTCACTATTAAACGACATCTGACATATATTCCTAATCCTATTTTCTGATAATCCTTACAAAACATAAACATGCAAGGTGTTTCGATTTTTCTGATGAGAAGTGTTGTACTGAAAATCTCATCACATTTATTCTATGGGTTTAAATTTAAACTTCTTTGAATCTTATTCTACTATAGACGATATATATTGCTATGCAGATTTTCTATATAAGAACTATTACTTATTAGCACTATAAAAATGGACCGGACACGTTTGCAACATTGTGGGCCACTACACCACTACAGCATGGGTTACTGAAAGCATCCAACGGTATTGCGGAAGACCTAAACGCAGATAGCGGGACGTTTACATGGCGCTTAGAGGAGGGATTGGTCCATACTGGCTCAGGATCGAGTTGACTGCAAAAGGAAAGGGAGGCCCCTTTCCTTTTTCCACTCAACTCAAACTGTACTGAATATTGCATAACCTATCATTGCTATACACATAAACAATGTTGAAAATCTCATCACAAAACTTCTTTAAATCTAATACTATTAAGGACGATATATGATTTTATATATGCAGATTTTCTATTAATACAAGAATCATTACTTATTAGCACTATAAAAATGAACCAGACACGTTTGCCGAATGTCGGATGCATTGGGGGCTAAGATCACCACAGCATGTATTCCCGAAAACGTCCAACGGTATCGCGGGAAACCCAAGCGTAGATGGCGGGATTCTTACTTGACGCTTCTAGGAAGAATTGGTCCATATAGTGAGTGGAAAAGGGAAAGGGAGGCCATTGCCTGGCAGTGAAACAATATAAGCTGATCATTATAATTATTTTATTGTACTATAAAAATACAATTCCGTCTACATTGAATACACATTATGGCTATCGTCAATCATTCATAAGTATTCAGTATTTTGGGCGCATTTAATACAATTTAACCAGAACACCCACAGCTGTGGGATTTTTTCCCACCTGGCATAGCGGTCGTTGTACTACGAGTACCGCCTCCTGTTGCTGCAGTCGATGCATGACCACTACCCTTACGTGTCGTTGTAGAAGATTTACCACCACTACCCCCACGTGGCGTTGTAGAAGTTTTACCACCACTACCCCCACGTGGCGTTGTAGAAGTGTTACCCCCACCTGATGCAGGGGTCGTTGTACCACCACTACCCCCACCTGGTGTAGCTCCCTTATTACTCTTTCCGTCAGTCCAGATCGTAGCCTGCGATTTTGCTACCGATACTGTTTGTATAACAGCTGGTTTGGCGTCGATTGAGATGCGGGTATGTAGCAAAGCCATAAGGCATACTGTTACCTAGAGGAATAAAAATTTGTGTCAGTACTATTATTATTCTTTTTTTAAAACAAAACGTGTCAATGAACAAGAATTTTTCGAAATCCAAAACCCAGTATGCTATTATAGATATTTTATAATAATTATATGTATATTTGTGGCAGATGGCGATCTGTAGTTTCTGCCTACCCCCGTAGGAAAAATATGTATGTATATCTTCTAATATAACAAACACACTAGTGGCCTAGTGGTTAGATTCGAGTCGTGACCATCATCAAGTTTTGGAAAAACCGGCCAAGTGCGTGTCGGACCGCGCACAATGAAGGGTTCCGTAGTTGGGATGAATTTATTTCAAGAAAAAACCTAACATTGTATGTAGTTAAAAAACATAGGTATTCCCCATACATTCCAGCTGCAAATTGAGTTTGTACGTACAATATTTTACCATGTTCTTTTAAGGCCATAGACTTCTTATAGGTTTCCTGTAATCTATAATTACTATTCTGTGTATTTTTTTCAAGATTTTAAGCTGAGCAGTTTTGGAGATAAGGGGAATGATAAATTTTCATTTATTTTCTTTAATAATTTTAAAATTATTAAAAAACTTGAAATCCTCATAATACGTCCTTTTATTTGTTTGAAATATCACACGGTAAATATGCAATTCTTTTTTTTTTAATTATCAATTTTTTTTCCCAAAAATGAACCTTTTTATTCAAAATTAATTTATTTACGTTGCATATTCGTGTTTGGGTCACAGAAATTCAATTGCCAACTTAATCTGTCTAGTAGATTCAGAGCAAATCGGCTGTGACAGACGGACAGACAGACTGACAGAAACGCGAGTGATCCTATAAGGGCTCCGTTTTTTCCTTTTTCGTACGGAACTCTAAAAAGATCCTTAATTAGTTAAAAATTCGGCAAACTCCTAGCTTCAGCAATTTATAGGCAGAAGTTACTATTTTCATACCAACAAAATGTTCTCTGCATACTCGTACCTCCGGTCTACTCTATAAAAATCTTACCGTGAAAACTGATGCTGGGGTTGACAAGTATCTCTTTACTTAGTTCAGGAGCCAGCCGTTCAACCTGATTTTGACTTGTACAATCATGTTTAGTGTATAACTCACTTTATATGTTTCTCTTTGTAACAATTATCTTATTATTTATTATTATTATTTTAGTGACACTATTAGCATCCCTCTTTACTCAGGCAAAGGTTTTTATAGAATAGATCGACAGAAGTCAGACTGTTTGCCAAAAAAACATAGGAAAAGAATAATAATTATGTACTTACCAAAACTAGACATTTAAAATCTCCCATGATTGCACTTGTCACTTCGAAACTGAATGCGGTGAATTGACACTTACCACGTATTTTATACAAGCTAAATTATTCATAGTTGATAAGATAAATCTTTATAAAATACACTTTTCCATTCCCAAATTTTGAGAAATGCATTTTCATTTTGCATCCTTTTTCTTTGATAATGATTAAGTTATTTTAAACTGTTTTTGCCACTCTTTATTGTACTACAATTACGTTTATTTTGTACTAGCTGTTGTCCGCGACTTCGTCTGAGATCTAGGATGAAATACCTTTTATCCCAGATCGCAGAATGGTTTATGTACTTCTCCAGGTCATGGTCTACCCACGTGCCAGATTACATCAAAATCCGTTCAGCCGTTTTAGCGTGAAAGCGTAACAAACAAACATACAAACTCACTTTTGCATTTATAATATTACTCGTAGTTAGGATCTTGTCTTATTCTATATCTAACACCTTTTGACTAAACATCCACTTCTTATTATTAACTTTGTGATTTTTAAGTTCCTTATAACTATTGCTAAAAGTTAATCACCATTTTATCCGAAAGATCTACTGTTGAACATCAAGCGTCCCCACATCGAAAACTTTACTTTAGATCAAAGCAAATGAACATAAATGTTATAATTAAAATATTTCTTTATAGACTTCTACTACTAGACATAGGCCTCACTCAAGCGTCGCTACATCGAAACGTTTACTAAATCAAAGCAAATGAACACAAGATGTTATAACTAAAATATTGGTTTATACTTTCAAATTCGTTCCAGAACTACATGAAACGTAAGTGAAAATATTAAAATATTTTAAAATAAATATAATCCAAGCTACAATATTGTAATTGTGTAGATTGAGATTCTAGCTTTTATCTATTAAAGAAAGATGATGTTGTTACTGGATTTGCGTTATACATTTAATAATAACGTAAATATTTTTCTAAGCTTAAGAATAATCTTGTTTTATTCATGTGTGATATTTATGGACGTCTTGATCATCAATACTACCGGGATTTGCGATATCATCTTCATTGATCCATGCATTATTTGAAGTTTTCCGTTTAGCAAGAATCACACGAACTCATTTAATTACTAGAATTAAATAAGTTAATGCCACACTAATATTTTCTATGAATGATGACAATAGGCTCGGCATGGGACTTAAATATAACTGGCGAAATGTGGCTGTACTATAAGTACACTTCATCCTAACCCTTCGGGGGGTCGGTCGTCGCAGTGAACGGACGTGTCGCTAGTCATCTCCGTCAAATCCCCAAATATATTTTTTTACTTTAACTGTAATGTGTACGTGTGTGTACGTGTGTCAAGCTAATACCCCTTAATCATCCTTTTAATTCTTGAACCCTCAACATTTACTCTGAGATGCTGTTGGATGATAATACAACTGTTGTAACCTTCGATCAATTATTGGTCGAAGGTTCTAACCAAGAGAGTTCTTATATTTTGTAATCAGAACATTAAAGATAAAGTCCCAGAAACTACTTTAGACAAATTGACTTACTCCTTAGCCTACAAAATTCACCAGTAAAGCAAATTACCGATTCTTTTGATAGGTCGTAAATCAAGATTTATTAGACCCATGTGCGCCGGGGCCCTGTCGAATTCCAGTAACAGCCAAAAAAACCCTTCATAACAAGATACATCTCTTCACAAAAACAAAGCTCTTACAAATGCTAGCCAGTGCACCCGATTTATTACCCAAACAAAAGCTTTTAAAATGGCAACAATTGTTCCCATGACTTACCGCTCTGAATAAGCAGTTTATTTATTTATTGGATCTCCAACAGAAACTACACAATTACATGCAAGTATACTTAGAATAGGGACAAATACAAGTGTGCGCTTCCAATTATAGGAGACCACATCATTCACTTATAATTTCGGTACATAGTTTGATAAGGCAAAAAATTTAAATAAATCAAAATACATTCCACGAAGATCATACAAAGGAAACAAGTTGAATTACATACTCGCCAATACTAATGATGAAAATGCACAATAAGAAAAAAAAATAATAATCATACAAGAACAACAAAATATTACGACTTGGGTACTGTGACACGTAAGTCTTTTTTAAACCTAGCCATTTTGCATGTAATATCTACTTCGTTGCGCTTCGATACTTCGTTATACCGCCTACAGAGCCTTGGCAAAACGGCAGTGTCCGAGGTTTGTTTTGGATCCCGGCACATAGAATAGGTTATAGTTACATTTGCGTGGCAAGTGAGATGGTGCACTTATCTGCAGCTTTTCGAGAAGCTCGCTACAGTCAACAACCCCATTGAACAGTTTGTGAAGAAATGTGAGATCTAGAACCTGTCTTCTACATAATAACGAGGACATTTGGTGTTGCAGTAAACCCTAACAAGTGACAGGCGATCATCATTGGGAGTCATCGTAGTATTAGTAGGGTGGATGGTTCAACCTTGCCACCAGTTCTCTTCAATGGTATGATCGTTCCATTTAGCACTGACGTCAAAGACCTAGGCTTGCACATCGATTGTACCCTGAACTGGCGTACGCAAGTCACTAGGGTGAGCCAGAGGGTTACTGGAACGCTGCGGGCTCTATACCGACTAAAACATTTATTACCATCAAATACCAAGACAATGCTTGTGCAGTCCTTAATTTTCCCTATTATCGATTATGGTGATGTGTGCTACTACGACCTGAATGCGGATCTCCTCGACAAACTTGACCGTCTTCTCAATAACTGCATTCGATTCATTTTCAATCTGAGTAAATATGATCATGTCTCTGCGCATCGGTCGCTTCTAAAGTGGTTGCCCATACGTCAGCGCAGAGAGCAAAGGGCGCTGACCACATTGTTTTCATTTCTTGACTCGCCCTCTTCCCCTAGTTATCTGGCCCCCCACTTTCAGTACATTTGCGCGAACCACAGTAGAAACCTACGTTCATCACGCAATCGTCTTCTTCAATGTCCCACTCACCGCACTGACTTCATCCACTCTTCCTTCTTCGTTCAGTCTATCTCTCTGTGGAATGCGCTCCCCCAGGAAATCAGGATGGCAACCAACCGATTATCCTTTAAAGTCAAAGTTCGCGAGCATATTCGTAAGAAGCTGGCAGTATCATCACAATGGTAATGTTTTCCCATTGTTTGTCTCATCTGTTTTAGTATATTCGTGTATTTATTAGGTCTTATATTTATGTATAATTAGGTATATATTTAAAGTTTTTAATTGGTATATGTATGTATATCCTTATATTTAAATAAATATTTATTCCATAGTTTTCGCTATTTCACCTACCACTGTTTTTCTCTGCATCACCCAAAGGTTGACTGGTAGAAAATGCCTACGGCATTAAGTCCGCCTCTGTAAATTTGTGTGCTTAAAGTATTAAATAAATAAATAAATAAATAAATTTTATAATGTTTTAGTCTCAAGTCGTAGCTCCTGATTTTTTTTGCCAGACGGTCTTTATACCACAGATGGTACAGAAATCGTCTTTATACACTTTCCAGGCGTTTAGTGTAAACGTCCTAGTGAGGATTCCATACGGTGCTGTTGTATTCAAGGAGTGGGCGAACTAATGCGTTATATAGATGGATTCTCGTTGAAGCCTTAGAAAATTCTTTGCTGTTGCGCAAGACAAATCCGAGCACCTTGAACCCTTTTGAGGTAATACTTTGTATATGCCTATCAAATTTCAATTTTTTGTCAAACACAATTCCCAGGTCACGAACTTCATCTACTTCTCGTAGTGTTTGCTGGTGCAATGTGTAATTATGGGTTTGCACTGTTTTATTGCTAGAGAATTGCATACAATAACATTTAGAAACATTAAGCGACATTCTGTTTACTCTACCCCAATACGCCATTCTATCAAGATCAGCCTGTAGCATTGCGGCACCTAAGTCTGTCACTATTGGTCTCATGATTTTAACGTCATCAGCAAACAGGTAGAAACTAGAGTGCTTGAAACATACCGTAATGTCGTTAGTAAAGATGTTAAAGAGAACAGGGCCTAAGTGCGAGCCCTGCGGGATTCCCGAAGTTGCTGGAAAGGTGTCAGGATGGTGACCGTTGATTACTACTTTTGAGTTTCTATCAACGAGGTAAGAATGGAACCATTTAAGCAATGATCCCCCTATTCCGAATTGATTTAGTTTTTTAAGTAGAATATTATGGTCAACCTTATCAAATGCCTTACTGAAGTCTGTGTATATAGTATCTACCGGAATTCTTTTATCAAGAGACTCTGATATGGCTGAGACATAACACATTAGGTTTGTAGAGGTTGACCTTGAATTGATAAAACCATGTTGGTGGTTTGTAATACTTTGTTTAACATGGGCATTTAAACTTTTGGTTACTAACTTTTCAAGTATTTTGCCGAATATGTTTAAAATAGAGATGGGTCGATTTAGTTACCGTCCCATTGACGATAACTGCTTATTCAGAGCAATAAGTCACTAAATTAATTACTTAATGGGGCTAACTTTCAACCACTTGTCTATACGACGAGACCTTGCTACATAAGTTTCGGTGAACCAAGGTGGCCACAGGATTCACTTAGCACGTCTGTATAATATTCAAGAATTTCTGCCTAACAGCACTCTTTCTCAGGAACAAAGGATAGCAAAATACATAACGGCACAGTTTAACGCGATGTTTTGAGGAAGAGAAGATATTCTGATAGCCGCGGCCGAATTTTATCTTGTAAATGTGAATGTGCACATAAGTAACGAGAACACCCTGCCAGCGAATCAGTACCCGGCAACATACACGCGTTCTATAAATACCAGCACTATGATAGCTGGGTCATACACGAAGTTGAACAATACAACAATAACACGCATACTCCAAACCAGGAATCAATCAACGCCAAAACACCACAACCCTGACCCAAAAAACACAGCCCCACACAGCTAGCCCACTAACACCGCCCGAACAAATAGAATCAATATTACGCTCATCGATGTCAGACGAATTCGCGGATGAGACAGAATACACAATACTCATAAATTCATCTTCTGCCGCAATTAAATACACTTGCCCAGACTTGCGTATTGCAACTTGGAACGTCCGAGGCGCCTCGAAACCGGCCTAAAAGATAAAATTGATGCTGAACTTTCTCAAAGGGGATTCATGTTGCATGCCCACAAGAAACAGGGATGAACTTAGGAACATTCAACTCCACGCAGTACGAAAGGAAAAATGATACCGACGCGATGTCGATTACTCTTAAAATTTGTGTGGAAAGTGACAAGCATGCTTTTCTTTATATAATTAACTCTCAAATCAACAGTTGTACTTCTAAAGCAATCAGATCTTTCACAGGTGTATTAAACTTAATCAGACAAAAACCTAAGACATGCACGCTAGTAATCCTAAATGACTTTAACGCCCATATTGGACGACAAGATACACAAAGTTTCCAACGCAAAGTTCTAGTTGACTAAAATCTCCATCACGACTATTCCAACTACAACGGGGAAATGTTAATGGATGTAGCCAACAGGGAAAAATTGCAAGTAGAAACGACAAGAGCGCGATCATCATGTTCGACAACATGGTCAAAGCCACTCAGAAATCACAATTGGACCACATTATTACGCCACATGCAACAGAAAAACTCTTCCATTTCATTAAAGGTGAATGGGCTAATGGGCTAATCTCCGACCATAAAATAATCTGGGGACAGCTAAGAATAAGTCGATTCGTAAACAAAAATAAAGGCACCAAACAAAAGGAACAAAATCAACCACAAGCCACAAAAGCAACATCCACCGAGGCCACGGATTTCAACCATAAACAATGCCATTATGCTGCTCTCAATAGCAAATACACCAAAAAAAAATACCAAGATTGCATGACCAAACTACTAGGAAATATAGGAATCAATTCAACGGATGAAAACATCGAAATACCATGGAGTACCATAACTGAAGTATTAAAAGCGGCTGCCCAGGAAACCCCAATTTTTCAACCGATTCACTCCAGGGATCATAGGATAGCCCTTACCAACCTTGAAAAGGCTAAATTCTTAAAAAGTAGGCAACCGGATAACTCAAATAGACATAATCAAGTAAAATAATGTCAGGCAATACTTCAAAAGGTCAAATACCAAGAAGAACAAACAGCATGCAGGGCCTTCTTTAATGAGCTGGGAAAGAAACACCCTTCAAAACGCATGCAAGTACTTTACTTATTTTACAGGAGCAACAAACTATAAAAAAAAAATGTCAGAAAAAAACAGCTTATATACCGATGCCAAATGGGAGGAAATCCTAAAAAATACGAGGGCCCACCCGTACTAACGATTATTATAACAAAATAGATAACTAACGCACAAAATACGGGACCCACTTTGGCGACGTAACGGGAATCATTAACAATATGCGAAACGGGTTAGCTCCAGGAACACACCAAGTTGTGATCGAGCTATACAAAGCGATGCCCCAAATACTACAGATAGCCGTCAGCAAACATTTATGATCAAAGCTTGGGCAAATAACAAAGTGACTGACAAATGGTTAGAGACAGTGCAGGTACCAATTCCGAAAAACAGTAACCCTAAAGCTACGAATGACTATCGCCGCATATTGGTCTGTAATACGGGTTACAGAATTAACTCATCCTACATACTAAAAAAAATTAGACGAAACAATAAAAGAAATTGGCTGTACCCATTGCACATATCTGCAACCGAGCGATTGAATCTGGCATCTTTCCTGACTCTTTAAAAAGAGCAGTTGTGCATCCCATCTTCAAAGGTGGAGATAAGACTAGTGTTACGAACTACCGGCCCGTTTCCGTGCTAAGCGCGTTATCGAAGATCCTTGAGAGAATACTAAACAATTGTTTAATTAATTTTCTCAATAAGCATACGATAATTGCCCAAAACCAGTATGGTTTTAGATCTGGTGTATCGACGGAGGATGCCGTCGTTGATGTCACCAAAACATTGGTTGACAAATTGGATTAAAAGATGAAATGCTACGGCATCTTCCTTGATTTATCCAAAGCTTTCGACACGGTTTCTATTCCAACTCTTGTCGCTAAACTTGAGCACGTTGGAGTGCGGGACTTGGCATTGAATATCTTCAGAGACTATTTATCAATTCGAACGCAATGTGTAAAGATCGACTCTATGATTAGTGATCATAAAACTGTCAATTTCGGTGTCCCTCAAGGAAGCATCCTCGGGCCAACACTCTCCCTTCTGTATATTAATGACTTGTGCCAGGCCCGGGTGCCAAACTGTGACATATTTACATACGCCGACGACACCGCGTTGATAGTCTATAACACTAACTGGACGGAAGCTAAACAAAGAGCAGAATACGCGCTTCGCTCGGTGATGGAATGGCTCTCAGAAAATCTTCTGACACCTAATATAGCTAAAACCAAAATTATTAGTTTCTCCTTACCCAACATCACCTCTCCGCCCCAAGAGTCAGGACTAGTAAAAGCCCATACTTGTCTAGGATAAAATAATAACTGCAATTGTCCACTCCTGTCCCTGGTTCCACACTTAAAATATCTAGGGATCTACATTGATTATAAGTTAAGCTGGCAACCTCATATTTAAACCCTATGTACCCGGATAAGGAAACTAATTTACATCTTTAAAGAGCTCAGGCACTCTGCTGATCCAGAAACAGCGATAATGGTTTACCAAAGTCTTTGTGAATCTATTATCACCTATTGCATCTCTGCCTGGAGTGGAACCTATAAAACCTCCTTAATTTTTGCAGAACGAGCTCAAAGGGCAATCCTAAAAGTAATGCATTTCAAATCCAGAGATTTCCCTACAGTCGAACTCTATTCTATTGGTCATGTCCTGACAGTCAGACAGTTATTTATACTCCGTGCTGTTCTGAGGAGACACTCCATGTTACCATTAGACACAAAAAGCCTGTTGAGACGCAAAGGAAATCCTGTCTGTGGTCCTGTCAGGTGCCGTTCCGCATTTGCCAGTGGTCAGTTTCATGCCCTAAGCTCTCGTCTTTATAATAAAATAAATAAAGTCCTGCCAATATATATTCATACAAAATATGAGGTGAAAAATAAACTTATAAAGTGGTTGCAAGAGTTATTATATTATGAAATTGAAAATTTAACCAAAGTAATATCTTGAAATATTAAATAAATACTGTATAAAAGTAATTTCTTAATTTTTTTATGTTTAAGTTTGTTAGGTTAACTTTTATAGTAGTAGTACTTGTACGACGATCTATGTTTAATTTGTTGTATGTCACTGAAATCTTGGGGAACTTCGGCTTCTAAGATACAGGCTTCTTGCCTAGTTAAGGAGTCAGATGTTTCGACTTTAAACTGTGTCAATGTTTTACAACCTAATCATAAGACTCTACCTTGTTCTATTTGGTTTTGTGTACAAATAAACTATTATTTATTTATTACAGGATGTGCTATCTTGCACATGTGCACAGGCGCCGTGAACCACATCTGTTACATGCAGCAATGCAGTATAAGGCCAATTCCAAGAAACTCGGCTGACCTATTTACACCTGGAATGACAACCTAAAGCACGACATGAATTACTGCGACATGGAAATCAACTTTTGGATGGACACGGCCGAAGATCGAGATATGATCTGGAAGGCTGCTAGCGAGATTTACAAGAAATCAGAAACGGATAGTAGCGAGACCTCAGATGAAGACATTGGAAACAGCAACGTGCCACACAGCATAGCAGTGAAACACTTAGAAAAGAGTCGAGAAAGCAACTGGACCTTTTTTTTTTTTTTTTTTTGCCGGGGTGGAAAATCCTCATGGATGTCCTCCGCCCTGGGGTAGGCGGAGGGGTCTGTCAGACTCTTACTGACTAAAAACCACCCCGGTGTTCCCGTCCCACACTTGCACCGGGGATCATGGGATCTAATGCGACTTCCACGATCCCCAGCTAGTGCCGGCCCGCCTCTGCGGGCCACCTCAAGTCTGGGGGGGGGGGTGAGGTGTTTAAACCCCCCCCGCGACGTCTGAAAGGGGCGCGCGTGGAACACTACGCGCCGCCACCTCGGGTCCAGTGTGATGGGGGGCGGCGGACGTCCCTAAGTCCGCCGTCCCTGGACCCATTTAGGGGGGCCGGAAGAGGGCGTTGTCTGCCCTCTGCCGACGCCCGGTGCGCCTGCTGCGGGCCGGGTGAGCGGAAGAGATCTCCCGCTCCCGTTCCGCAGCCTCCTTCTGCGACACGACTGTTTCGCAGAAGGATACCACCGCGTCCCAGGACTCCTCGCTGCCGACCATCGCCTCGACCACGGCCGGCAGCGACAGGTCACTGCCCACTCCTGAGATGAGGGCACGGCGTGGCTCCTCCCAAGCGGCACACTCTGCCAGCGTATGCCGCGCCGTGTCCTCCCGGCAGTCGACGCAGTGGTGACACCGGGCGTCCGGCTCCCTGTTTATGCGACACAAGTACTTCCCGAAGCAACCATGCCCCGAGAGCACCTGCGTCACCCGAAACGACAGGGAGCCGTGCCTCCTCCCGAGCCAGGGCTCGAGTACCGGCCGGACCGCCTCGATGGTGGCGAGGCCGGCGGTAGGGCGTGAAAGCCTGTCCCGCCATTCCGCCACCAGGGCTGCGCGAAGCTGTGACCGACGCAACTCCACATGTCGCTGCATCAGCCACTCGCCCCGCGCCCTCACTTCCTCGCGCCACCGATACAGTGACGCGAGTACTTTCGCCTCGAGGTCCCAGGGCGGGGATCCGGCCAGTACGCAAGCCGCCTCGTAGGAGATCGTGTGATATCCCCTGATGACTCTGACGGCCATCGCTCTCTGCGGCTTCCGCAGGACTGCGATGCTTCCGGCCGTCAGGTCAGCCGCCCAGATCGGGGCCCCGTAAAGGGCCATCGATCGCACGATCCCCACGTAGAGCCGCCTACAGGCGGCGCTCGGGCCCCCCAGATTGGGAAGCAGCGTTGACAACGCCCCAGCCGCGCCCAACAGCTTGGGCGCCAGCCACCGGAAATGGGGGCCAAAATCCCACCGGCTGTCGAGCACCAATCCTAGGTACTTCATGGTGGACTCGACAGCGATTTGAGCCCCCCCGACCACGATGTGTGATCCCGGCGGCGGCGCCCGCCGGGGGCCATGAAAGATCAAGGCCTCCGACTTGTTGAGGGCAACCTCCAGCCCTAGG
Source organism: Atethmia centrago (assembly GCA_905333075.3). NCBI lineage: Eukaryota > Metazoa > Arthropoda > Insecta > Lepidoptera > Noctuidae > Atethmia > Atethmia centrago. The sequence goes on along the minus strand of HG995382.1, from coordinate 25,592,968 downwards.
CGACGTATGCGACTCACCACCTGTGAGACCGCAGCCGTCGCTAGCAACGCTGCCTCCCGGTACGAGCTCCCCCGGGCCGTGACCAGTGTGTCGTCCGCATAACACGTCAGGTCCACGCCCGGCTGGAGCTCGCCCCGCAGCACCCAGTCGTACCCGATGTTCCACAGGAGCGGTCCTACGACCGAGCCCTGTGGAACACCGCACGACATGCGGCGCTGGTTTCCGCCATCACGTCCCGTGTAGGTGACACACCTCTCCGCCAAATAAGCCCCGACGATGCGGCGAAGGTAGGAAGGCACCCGATGGTAACGCAGTGCCTCCCGAATACAGCTCCAGGGCAGGGTGTTGAAGGCGTTGGAGATGTCCAAGGACACCGCCAACATCACCCCGCCCCGGGACACCGCTTCCTCCGCCAGGACTCTCACCCGCGAAATCGCGTGGATGGTGGAGCGCCCGTGCCGAAAGCCGAACTGGCTCTCGGCCAGGTCAGGCCCCTCTCCGCACAAGTGACCGACGAGGCAGGCAGCGATTATCCGCTCAAACATCTTACCCACCTCGTCTAGCAACACTATGGGCCTGTACCCGGACGGTGAGTCCGCAGGGCGCCCCGCCTTCCTGAGCAGGACCAGACGACCAGATTTCCACAAAGTAGGAAACTGGCCCTGCTCAAGGCACGCTGTGTAGAGTCCTCTCAAGTGGGGCTCTAGCTCCTTCAGAGCGAGGGCAAGCGCTTGGCCGTGGATCCCGTCGGGCCCCGGAGCCACGTTCTTGGCCCGGAGCCGCGTCACGGCTGCCCCCATCTCTGTTTGTGTCACCTCTGGGACGCTGATGGCGTTCTCTTCTTCTGCAGACTCTGCGGCTGTGGGCAAAGCCATTGGCGGCGGAGTATGCTCCGCTCTTGCCGGGAAGAGGGCTGCGACGACCTCCTCCAGCAGCTCAGGTTGGAGACTCTCCGTGAGTGGAGGCGCCGCGGCTCGAAGTTTCCCTCGAACCACACGATAAGGGCGCCCCCACGGATCTCCGTCTAGAGTCTCCAACATCTCCTCCCTGGCTCGCGTCCTCGCTTCGCCGATGGCCAGCCACAAGGCCTGCTTCGCCGCGCGGTACACCTCATACAGCGCGGCTTCTTCGTCAGGGACCCGACGACGTCTCCTCCGGTATCGGGTGTACCGGCGTCTAACCGCTACGCACTCGACACGTAATTGTGCGATCTCGGTAGACCACCAGTACACCTGGCGCTTTGCTGGATGTGAGTGGACGCGGGGCATGGACGCGTCGCAGATTTGTGTCATCGCCCCGCGGAACCACAGCGCCTCCTCTTCGACGTCGATGGGTCCGTTTGTTGCCGACTCCCGGATCCAGGCCTGAACAATAGCGGCCTCCTCGAGAACCTCCCTGTCGATGCGCTTACGCGTCCAGCGCGGACCGTCCCTTCGCGGGGCCGATGGACTACGGCCGCCGGTGGTCTGGGTGGAGACGTCGAATCGGATGTATCGGTGATCCGACAACGTCTCCAACTCCACGGCGACACGCCAGTCACGGACACGGCTCGCGACAGCAGGGCTAGCGAACGAGACGTCCACTACAGATCCGCCCGCTGCCGCACGCACGTGTGGACCAAGCCCCGATTCAGGACGACCAGGCCAGTCGTGACCGCCCACTCCTCTAGCGCCTCACCCCTAGCATCGGTCACCGGAGATCCCCACGCCGCAGACTTGGCGTTGAGATCCCCGAGCAACAGCACCGGGTGAGGGTGGAGTCGGCCCACGACGGCACCCAACTCGACAAGGAAGTTCTCGAAGTCGGCGAGACTCTTGTTGGGCGAGAAATACGCCCCAACCATGCCAATGCCGTCCGCGAGGGCGGCCACCCAGCCGTGTCCTCGGGACGGGTTGACGAGAGCCCCGCCAATGATGGCCACCAAACCGTCCAGGTCTCCCACCCAGTTATCCCTGGGGGGGACAAAGTACGGCTCGGCGACCACAGCCACGTCGATCGACCACTCTGCCATGCTCTGGAGCAAGAGATCCTGAGCTCTGGCAGCGTGGTTGATATTGCTCTGGAGGAAATGGTACAGCGCCATTAGACGCAGTCCATCCCCTCCGCACCATTCACAGGCCGGGAGTCGGCCGTAGGGCAGCCAGGCTGAGGGGGGGGTAAAGAGCCCCCGGCAGCCATGGCTCCCCTCTTCTTTTTTTGTGCTGGCGCACGACAGGCCTTGCCGCCAGCCCTGTGCCCCGCGGGCCTCCCTGCAGCTGTACAGAGGCTGCAGTTTGGTGCCGCGGAGCACTGGGCCGCCTTGTGGCCGGGCTGACCGCAGCGATAGCACTGCTCGCTGCGGTCTATTTCAGCGGTGCACCGTGCCCGGACATGCCCCATGTCCAGGCACCGGTAACACCGCAATGCCCTGGGTTGCAGCAGCTTGACTCTTGCTGCAACCCATCCCACCAACAGACGCCCACCGTTGGTGACCTTGTTTGCCGCCGCCACCGGGCACCGCACCCAAATCGTGCCAAGCCCGGAGGCGTCGGCGCGGATCTCACCCGTCCGCACGTCTTCCGGTGGACATCCACCGGCCTTGGCAACGGCCGCCACGACGTCAGCTGGAGTCGCCGAGTCATCCAGTCCGTCGACGCGCAGCTCAGCAGTCTTCATAGGCCTGGACACCCGGACGTCCTCCGGGTTGAGGACCCCTCTCAGTTTGGCGGCCAATGTGTCCGCCTTCTCAGCGCTGGAGGCACCCGACACCTCGAACAGCCGCGCTCCCGTAATGGCTTGCTTATAAATAAAGCCAGCTGGTGTGCCAAGGTCGGGGAACGCGATCTTGCTCCTCACATCAGTCATTACCGCCTGATAGGAGAGGCCCCTCGCGATGGCTGTGGGCTGCAGTGTTACCACCACAGCCGCGGAGCGTGGGGCTCTCGTCCTAAGCGGCTTTTGGGTCCTCCTCGGTGCTGGTGCCGGTGCTTTAGCGGGTGCTGGCGGCGCCGTCTTCTTCTTTTTTTTCGTCTTCTTGACGACCGTCGTCCAGGCCTCTGTGGTGGTTCCGGGCGCGGTTGCCGGGGGAACAGCCATTCGGGAAGTGGGCACGGACTTTGCCTCCGCGGGCTTCTGGGTCCCCTTCGCGGGCTTTTTGGCCCCCTTCCCGGGCTGGTTCGGCTCAGCCACCGCCGCTGCTCTCGCCTCCGCCTCCTTCCTCCGCTTATCTGCCGCAAGCGGCGGTCGGATGATTTCAGCCGGGGGGAGTCGCGACTCTATGGCCTCCAAGCGGGCATCCAGTCGCGCATCCACCATGCCCCCACACTGCACCATGCAAATTCTGGCCACCCTCTCCATGTCGTGGTCCGACCAGGCAGGTGGTGGAACAGGTGCAGGGGCCGACGAAGGCGCGGCAGGAGTGGGGCCGGTGGCTGCGGGAGGTGCTTGCCGCTGCCAGTCTTTCCTCTGAGCAGCAAACTCCCGTTTGAGGTCCTCCAGCTCGGACCGGAGACGGCTATTCTCCTCCCACAACTTTGCCGTCTCCTCCGTGCTCGTGCGACTGAGGAGGACCTCAACTGCCTCCCTGATGTCATCAGCCGCCTCCTTCAGAGCACGGGTGAATGTGCCCTTCAGGTTGCCCGATTTGGTGGCAACCTTCAGGACGACATCCACGCCGTCCAGAGCTTGGCGACTGAGAGCCACCGCCGATGGGCTCTCCCCAGCAGTCATCCGGGCTGAGTGCCGCTCTCGCGCCTGACGGGCCAACTCGCTGATTTCATCAGCCGCCACCGCCTTGCGCTGCGCCCGCTTAGCGGCATTCACCTCCGCCTTGTTAGACCCCAGCAAGATGCCCTCGCTAGGGTCCACGGTCGTGGGCCCGGGGTCACTCACCACGCCCTCGGCCCCCACCGGGGCCGGCGTATCGGGTCGGGAAACCGACCTGAACTGACCCCGCACGCCGCGCTCCGGTAAGCGAGCGGGGACTCCACTCGCCACTGCACGACCTCGCCCACTAGTGAGTGTTGGGACTTTAGCAACCGGCAGGCTCTCCTCACTAGAAGAGCCTGACCCCGCGCGCTTCTTCTTTCGCGTGGTTTTTTGCCAAAATCGGCCACCCACCTCTTCTTTAGTTTGCGAGCGCTTTGAGCTCACGCTCGCCACGCTCACCAAACTCATCGTTTCGGATGCGGTGTCAGAATCTGACACCAACAGTCGGTCCTTTTCAGGACATGAGCCTCCTCGGCTGTTGTTGCCATCAACGACGGCAAGCGGCTTTGTTGCGTCGCACAGTCGCTCCAGGCTAACCCGGAGCTCCTTTTCTTGCGACGCAAGAGGTTGTTGACGAAAGCAACTGGACCTGAGCCAACCTGACGGCGACGTTGTTAAAAGATGGGCCTCCCATAGATAAATTACCCGTATCTCCACTATTCCATTGCTTATTCAAGGATGCATATCTGGTAGGCTCTAATAATCCTTACTATCCTAAGGGCACGTCTTCCTGACCATTACCGCGCCCCCCGGTCTACTCTTTGGTATGCAATGGTCTCTGTAGCCCCATGAAACATGAGGCTCTAGGGACTAGTGCGAATGCTTGGGTTCATTCGAGCAATCGAGTCTGGTTTAACCACGCTGGGGTCGGTGCATTTCATTCATTCATTCATTCATTTTGCCTAACCCTTCGGGGAATACAGACGTGATGTTATGCTGTGTTCTGTGTGTGGTTGTGTTGTGTGTGCTATCTTCTGCGTCATACAACTATCATTTTCTACATGTCACATTAAGATTAGACCCGAAACAAAGGTTTTTACATATAGACGACTTTAAACTAGTTTCCTATCATATAAGTTACCTACTACTTTCTAATAAAATTTGAGGTAGAACACGTTATCAGTAGAAATAGAACGCACAGCAACACGTATTAAAGAATTAATATAACATCAGCTACTGAAAAAATATGTTATCTGTTGACTTTGTTATTTTCTTTTGTCTGCTTTTGAGTATCGTCACTTGTGAATTTCGTAGATACAATCTAGAGTTCAGCGGATGCCTGCGGCCTACACAAGGTCCATCCGGTGGATGCGGGGAGCACAGAACAGGTCGAAGTGATGGTGCTTGGGGGAGGCCTATGTCCAGCAGTGGACGTCTTTCGACTGAAATTACGATGAATGATGAATTGCTAATTTTATTATATACATAATCAGCCTATAATGTTCCCACTGCTGGGACACAGGTCTCCTCTCAGTGAGAGGGAGTGGGCCGTAATCCACCACGCGGGCCCATTGCGGGTTGGTAGATGTCACATGTCTTCGAATTTTTGGTTCTAGGACATGCCGGTTTCCTCACGATGTTTTCCTTCACCGTTTTGAGAGCAGTGGTGATGAAATAATTTACACAAAGTAAAGCGCCTGTCTGGGTTCGAACCCACGACCTACAATTCGTAAGTCGCGGCCGTTACCACTGGGCCACCACCGCTCATTTTTTTATATAATTTATTATTTTTATGGCAATTCTACATGTTTTGATTAGTTTGACTCACACACTGTTTCAATAATAATTAAATTGCTAGGAAAAATCGGCTATGGTTACAACATTTTTAAATATCAGCACCATGTATATTAGGCACGCCACAATTGCGGCGGAAAGTCCCCTTTTTGAGGAGTGGCTAGAGAGGCGCCACGGCGTCCTCACTTTCCGCTTGACGCAGGGCCTCACGGGACACGGCAGCTTCGGGAGGTTCCTGTGTCGGATAAGGCGGGAGGAAACGCCCGTGAGTCACCACCGTGTGGATCACCCGGAGGACACGGTGGAGCATATGGTGGAGGTCTGCCCGGCTTGGGCAGAGCACCGCCAAGTCCTCGTGGAGGTGATCGGCGGCAAAGATCTCTCACGTACGGCCCTGGTTCAGGCCATGGTACGGAGCGAGAGGGCATGAGTAGCCGTCACCTCTTTGAGCGAAGCAGTAATGCTCGCGAATGAGGAGGTGGGACGGTTGAGGGAGAGGCATATTTCGCGCCCTCTCGCCCCTAGCCACCGCAGGAGATGCCCTGGGCGTCGGGAATCCCGGGCGGATTTCCAGCCACCGTAGGCGCGGGCTTGCGGACGGTGAGCAATGGGTAGCTCACCGCCCGGTAAGGAACAGGCCCAAGTCAACAGTACGTTGTGTTCCACGCGCGCCTCAAAGAGATGTCGTCAGCACAAGTGTCGGGGTTCACTAGGGCCGATGCCTGCCGGAGTCATGGGAAAGTCCGGAAGGGATACCGAGGCCCCTGGCAACACAACAACGAGAGAAACACGGGTGGGTTTTAATTAGTAAGAGTCTGACACACCCTCCCGGTCCGCCTAGAGCGGGAGAATTTATTTGATAATTTCCCACCCAAAAAAAAAAGCACTATGTATATAGATACAATTGAATAAATGACAATAGGTTGATAGCAACATAATAGCATTTCTTTAATTGTCTGACTTTGTACCTATATAAAAATAGTAGCTTTATCCTAGCATCGTCTTCTGTACATATAATACAATCGTAGCGAAGTCAAAACTGCACATTGTTTTTTTGTTTTTTAAGTAATTGCTACGAGGTCTGGGGACCGATCCAAATGCAGAATATATAGTTTTCTGAATTTTTGTCTGGTTGTTTGTTTATCTGAAAGTATGTTCCAGCATCACGCGAAATCTACCGGATATATTTTGTTGAAATTTTACATAGATATTTCCTATAAGTCTGGTCCGTCGGTAGGTTATACATTATCATGCTATTTGCTACGGGGATGAGCAATATTGCATTATGTTTGTATTCCTCTATAGTTTACAGAAAGTTGTAAATAGACGGAGAAAATAGACATTTTAAATGATTATCATCACGCTATATTTTTATGGGACTAAGCAGTCAATCATCATGACATTTACAGGATGGTTTGTAAGATGTGACAGTATGGGCCTTGACCGTTGAAGCTACAATAAATTGGTATTAGGCGGCTGTCTCTACTAACTCGACTTTTGAGATATTTTGATCTGCATACACAGATTTTGAAAAAAAATACAGTAAGCAAGGAAATGGGCAATTTTCACATTTTTTTAGGCCTATGGTCCTGTTTTTTATGAAGACCATAAAACCCTATTAGACTGAGGTTTGAGTACTACAAGACCCAGAAATCTAAAAAAACTTTTCCCATACATTTCGTGGGAAATGAGACTTTAGCTTACTTTTTCGGGTTCTGTACCTCAAAAGGAAAAAAGGGAACCTCTATAGGATCACTTCATGTCCATCCGTTCGTCTGTCTGTGTGTCAAGGCCTAAAAAATCACAAGCAATATACTGTCCAAATTCTGTTCATAAAGTTAATAAAGTTATAAGGCGTATTCGTGCGAAAGGACATGGCTAAATGACTGCCCCTAGCATGTATAGGAATCTCACATTAAGACGCTGACAACACCTTAACCGCGGTCACTGTCAGATTGCATAGAAAAGAAAGAGAAGCGCGATGACATAACGCGCTGTTGATTGCAAAATATGAAGCAATTATCTATTTACTCGAAAATGAGTTGAGTAATCGAAAATAAAAAACAACCAAGTTCTGCATTCAAATAAGACGTTCTTGTTAATTATTAAATACGTAACGTATGTTGATATTTAATGCAGATATTTTGGATTAGAACCCAAGGTAAGAGGTTAGTTTAACGTTAGTTTGTATCGAGATTTTTTTTTCAAAACGTATTTTGGTAACAACCAAGTTCTGGGAAATATGTTCAAAATTAACATATATTTTTTTCCACTACCACAAACTGTACAGATTTGGCAATTTTTTTTCTAAAGAGAAGCCTATTTTGGCCAATTGGGTCTTGTCAGCGCCTTAACTCGTAATATTTAAAAAATCATTCATGAATTATTTAGTGTTTAATAATTATTTAGTGTTTAATAATTTCCTAGAACTTTCGTGAATGTTAAACATAAAAAAAGTATATTATTTGCTTTTTTGTTTTACATGACAAGGTCAAGCGGAAATAACACTAACTGCAAGCTAGGGAGGGGTCTTATCGCTTTTGCAGAATGTCAAATGAAACTGCAGGTACTTAAATCGATTTTTGATAACAGGTTTTTCTGAAACTAAGGCGTTCAATTCGGTGTCCTGTGTAGTTGCTTGTTATTATGTTTTCACAGGGTTTTAAAGTGACAATCTACTTTACTCAATTCCAATTTATTCTAACCAAAATCAAATAAAAATAACTGAAAGCTTCGGACTGTGCTTCTTCGTTTAATCTTACTACCTATTTTGTGTCGAAAAATATAAACTGAATAGTGGTCGATAAAAACTAATTCTATTTTTTTCTTTCAACCTATTCGATTATTTTATCGATTCTGTTACACTTGAAGTTCAACCCTTCTTTAGGAAAAAACAAACGTCAGATCAGATGCTAGTGTATTAGATATATTACTTTCCTCTATGGTCTGATGGATGTCATACATACAACAACCAGAACAGACGCCGTTTCAACGCTCTGCCGTTTTCTTGCTCGTTGTGTTATTTTATTTTGGATTTTTATTGACCCTCGCTTGTTTATTGGACTTATTGTGTGTGCTCGCCTATCTACTGACCTCTCGCTACTCGACACTGACTTGCAATCATTCATCATGCGATGCATAAACTGCGGTGTGGCAACGCAAAGACTGCGGCGGCATATCGCATCTTCATTGCCTGCTGTTCTACTCAATATTCTAGCACGATGGTTAACAATTGAGGTAAGTCATCTACAACTAGAATCATTCTAAAACTAGTAACTAACTACTTATAAGAAACATCGACCTAATGTGATGTTGTTTACCATGTCTCATAATACCTATTGAACTCAATGGCAATAGATCAGAAAGACTCATCTCGTATTGTAATTGTCACGACTACAACAGACTGGTTGTGTAATGTCATAATATTCAAATGTGTAGGTATTATAGTTAATTTATATGGGTACTAAGGTAATTAAGTTTGTTCTAGGTTCCAAGGGATGCCAACATTTGTCATCCTTGTTATGAACTGCTGAATTCAGAAGCAACTGGCGATGTTCGTTTATTTGGCCATACAATGGTGTGCATAACTTGTGGCCGTTCTGTGAGAAGTGTACAACGCCATGCAGTGGAAAGAAACGATTCTATGTTGCAGAATTTACCAACGTCACATCCAGCTTTCCATCAGGTAAATAAAAAGATGTTTAATCAATCTCTATAGGTAATATTGTTCAATTTCATCAATTTCATTTTTTCTGTTTATTTTTCATTTTTTATTCTTTTATTTAATCCCTTTGCTTGCTTCTAATGTAGGTAGACATTCCGTTCTTCTTAGATATTTAGTATTATGATGACACCATGAATACCCTAAATTAACTTTTTTAGGCTATGAATTATGCGTGTCATACCTGTTGGATGAGACATCTAAGGCAGACAAATCAAGATCAAAATATGATAAATCTGCCTGAACCACGACCTGGACCTGAACCTGAACCACTGCCTGAACCAGAACCTAGACCTGTATCAGAACCGGAATTAAACCTGCCAAATTATAAACGGGCTGCAAACACCTCCAGACACTGTGTGTTTAATGGTTGTATCTTTGAACAACAGTTACATGTGGTTCCTGCATTTATAAAAAAAATGCTTATTGCAAAACATAATTTTTATATTCCCCGCAATACTAGGGTTTGTGAGACACATTTTAATTTGGATGTTTGGCACTTGTTGCTTCAAAATAACAATATATACTCGAATTTCACTGCAGATCAAATTGAAGATATAATATCTATAGCAAAATCTGACCAACCAACATTTAATTTTGAAAATGTTGCTGAAATGCAGAATATGATATGTCACTATTGGACAGGTTTAACAATTGCCAATTTTCTGAACTTATTTAATACTTTGCCTGCCCTCACTTTCAAAAGGCCTAAGAACGCTTTGGCTATTTATTTAGCAAAATTAAAAACAGGTGAATCTGACAGACGACTTGCAACACTTTTTACAGTATCACGTCCCACCTTAACAGCCATACTTAAAAAAATTAGAGAGTGTTTAACGCAATATTTAGTACCCAACTATATAGGCCCAAATCATATGACCCATATAGATATTGTAAACAGGAATTTGAGCACACGAAATGGTCTTTTTGGTAATGCAAATAGGCCTGCCATTGCCATATTTGATGGGACATATATATATTTACAAAAAAGTTCAAATTATCTGTTCCAGAAGAAAACTTACAGCCTGCATAAATATGACAATTTAGTCAAACCATTTATGATTGTTTCATGTGATGGGCATATTATTGATGTTGTTGGACCATATGCTGCTACTCAAACTGATGCCGAGATTATGAATCATTTGTTTCAAGCAGAAGACAGTCCATATCGACAGCTCTTTCAGCGTAATAATGTTTTTATTTTAGATAGTGGGTTCAGGGATGCTATACCACTATTAATATGTTTAGGCTTTCAAATTCATAAACCTGAGTCACTGGGCTCTGGTCAAACACAATTAACAAGTGAACAAGCAAATAGAAGCAGGAAAGTAACATTATGCAGGTGGGTAGTAGAAGTAGTCAACGGACGCTTCAAACGCGATTTTAAATTATTTCGGCAATGATTTTTCAATCTAGCTTCACCCCACCTGATGGAAGATTTTAAAATAGCTGCAGCTTTCATTAATAAATATCACATTTTAATAGCGGATGGTCCAAACTCTGCTGAAATAATAGAAAGAGTGGCACGGTTTACGGATCAGCCTAATCATTTAGGAACCTTTGTAAGAGAAAATTATTTAAATAGGCAAAGATCAATGTTTTTAAGAGTGGATGGCAACCTGCCCTAATTGGAGAATTTTCCAATATTGGATCATAACCAATTATTATTGATGGCACTAGGACCATATCAGGTTAAACAAGCCCGGTCATACTACGGAGAGCATATTAGAGCAAATGGTACTTATGAAAACGAAGTGTGCCCGGATCTTGAAAGAGTAATACATTTAGGGGGATCAAGACCTCAACTTTTAAGAGGCCGAATCAGATCAAGGGATATTAGCCAAAGAATATACTACGTGTACATTTTATATGAATGCCAATCAACAATTAATAATCCTTTAGATGGTATACTGTCATATGACTGCAGCTGTATTGTGGGGAACAGAACTCTAGGCTGTTGTTGTCATGTTATGACAGTGATTTGGTATCTGGGGTGGGCGAGACACCAGAACACATTATTAGCTCCGGCTTCATATTTAGATAATATTCTTGTAAGAATCACATAATGAGGAATAAATAAATAAATCGTATTTTTGTTGTTTTATTTCAATATCTTTTATGTCCTTGGTTACTCAGTGCCTAAACTAGATAACGTAGTTTAGGCAGGATTTATCAATCACCACATACCTACCTACTATACTAAGTCCCCCTGGCGCATTTATCTGTCTGCCTACGGATGTATCAACAAACAGATTTTGATGGGGTTGTCACTAGTAGGTAGACTGGTTCTTCCGGAAGGTTTAGGCATACATTCGTGTCGGATAATGAGTTGAAGTAAAGACAGTTTTCACAGTTAATATATAAATAAGTGGTTGAAATGATGAACCTATGTGAAAATAGGGATTAATATTAACAGACATCCAAATAATTATAGATTTTTGTATTTGAGATACCTAGATATATAATTCCGCTAGGTAAGATACATTATTATGTATCCACGCGGGTGCGAGTGATTTTTGCGTGGATTGTAGAAAGCCCGTAATTACCTCTTTGTAGATATATACTCACGTACCCGGTACCACCGTGCGAAATCGGGATGTGTCACTAGTCAAAAATATCGTAAAACATTGCAGAAATATTCAAACGCCTAGGTAAAAGTTCATTGCAATATGTCATTTGTTTGCAGTTTTTTATACCTATTGACGTAGGAGTTACACGATTTTATTTTCAGGATTGTAAAGATATGAAAGTTCTTGAAACTTTTTTCACATGAAATACTAATATTCAGCTATTGAGAATTACATATTGCAAAGTTCCATGTTTATACATTGCTGGGGCAGTCGTCCATACTTCCATTTAGCCATCTCCTTTGAATAAAAATTTTGGTCATTTTCGGCCAGTCGTCATTGTAGCGGCTATGTAGTCTAATAAATGTAAGGTGACTGTTTATAAGAAATCCCGTGTGTTCTCAATCTTCTGTTATATTATTTTAGTGCTAGCCGTTCATCAGGAATAATAATATTCTTATAAGTACTTGGGAGAGCTTTCTGACCAATGCTAAGGTTTGTACTGGAGAAACAAAAAGCTGCCATCATTAGTGGATGTCCACGGAGTTTATTCAGAGATGCATTTGTACTTTAGCCCGATACTAGATATTTATTTTTTGGAGACTTGGATAAGTGTTTAATTTCAGCAAAAAGACTGACTAATGTAACGGATCCTAACAATACGTGTGTAAAAATGATAGATGATAAGTTTAGTCGACACTATAAAATATTTACGGACGGCTCCTTTGATCCTCAACTTAATACTAAAGCTAAATTCAAAATTAATGCCAAGATTTATATTATGTATTGTGAACTCATAGCTATCTCTGAAGCACTGTTGTATTTACTGAGTACAGATTAAGAGAATTTCGTCATATTTTCGGATTCTAAAAGCAGCCTCCAACATTTGGCTCGAGTACCCTCGAATCTTCAAGGGATCCCGATAGCCATAATTATGTTAGATTCAATTTGTACGATGTAGTCTAGGAATCTGTCACCATTCAATGGATTCCCTCACACATTGAAATCATGGGTAACGAGGAAGCAGACTTAGTAGCCCAACAAGTATCGTATGTGGGTATTAATTATTATACATGCACACCGTTATACTCAGATTCTCTATGTCAAAGATGGCACGAATATTTTGATGAACGATCAAAGTTAAAGGGAATCTGGTATAAAACCATCCCGTCTCAACCGCTTCGTTACCCATGGATTGAAGGAAGGGATATAGATAGGAAATATGTAGTAGCTCTGTTGCGGATGCGTTCGGGTCAAATCCCATCGAATAAGTTTAAATATTTAATGGGTAAAAGTACCTCACCAAACTGCGAAGTTTGTGGGTTGATTGAGGATTTTTACGACGTGCTGATGTAATGTGACCGGAACATACACGATATATAATATATTAATCATATATATCGCTTTGTGTGGGATTTGAAGTGGGAGCATGTAACAGCATCCTGGCGTCCCCTTTATCGGGGGAGGCTAGGAATCTGTGTCAACTGTTGTTGGTTATTTACCAAAACAAATAGGGACATCACTATTAAGTAGGTCATCATTATAATAATAATTGTTTATTCCCATTGTTTGGTTTTAGGTTGTTAAGTGTTTTAGGTGACTTTTCACTAACTGATAAAACCCTTTCAAATAAATAAAGGAAAAAAGGAATAAACTGTAATAAAATGCAAAAGTCAGTGTTTCAGTGTTGTGACATACAGTAGTATATGCAAGAACGCAGGCGTATATTAATACACTCAAAACGAATAACTATACCAGCAATGGGAAATTGTTACTGAAGACTGCGGAGTCGACCTCAGGACTAACTGCTTCTCACACGGTCAACAGAACTGTAATTCGCTTGCTTTCGCGCCACCAGTCCTGAGTGTCTGTATATTTTGGCTACTGAGAACAAAACTACAAATGAAGGGGAAGTACAGGGAAGTTTTTAAAAATAATATAACATCTCGCCTGTATTCCCCAACGGGTTAGGCAGAGGTGTACCTATAGTATACCCACATTTCGCAAGTTATGTTTACGTTCCGTGTAATAGGGGGTGAGACTAACCGGGCACAAATCCAGACTTCGGACTGTTTCTGAGAAATTCCAGATGAAAAACTCAATACCACTTTGTCTGACCCAGAAATCGAACCCAAGACCTCATGCTTAGCAGTAGCGCTTGCGACCACTAGACCAACGAGGCAGTCTTTACAGACCAATTTACATAATCAGCCTATAATGTTCCCACTGCTGGGACACAGGCCTCCTCTTTGTGACAGGGAATGGGCCGTAATCAACCACGCGGGCCCAGTGCGGGTTGGTAGATATCACATGTCTTCGATTTTTTGGTTCTAGGACATACCGGTTTCCTCACGATGTTTTCCTTTACCGTTTTGAGAGCAGTGGTGATTAAATAATTTACACAAAGTAAAGCTCCTGTCTGGGTTCGAACATACAACTCGTAAGTCACGGCCGTTATCACTGGGCCACCACTGGTTATTACATAATATTAAATTAAAGAAGATCTAGTTCTCAAACCGAAAAACATTTCCATACTTTACGATACGATAATGCTAATGATATGGATATGAAGGGTTTGTTCTAAAAGTTTATCTCACAACGTGATGTTTCTACAAGCACAATGTTAATTATTAGCGTAACAAGCTGTGGGTATATGGGTTATGTTGGTACCTACGCCGTGTTATAGAACAAACACAAGTCCTGAAGGTAAGTTTAGATTTTTCTCTTCTGAATTTTTAAATGTGCGTGTTTTTAGTTACTAAATTAATTAAATAAGCAAGACTATCAAACTTAAACTCGTTATTTCAATTGAACCAATTACAGGTATTTTTGAACCGTCAAAGAAATCGGTCATTCAGAAAGATGAAGCTAGTTGCCCAATTCAAAGCGTAATAGGTTCCTATGGAGATGAACGGGCAAATACCCCATAGACACTTTCTTACAAAATCATAGTTACATCTTTAATGTTAAATTTATAATTATTATGTGAGAACTATGTAAGAAGAGCAAAAAAAAAAAAGAAAACAATTCAAAAATAAAATAATTAAAATAACCCGTGGCAGCTAACAGATGATGATCAGTCCCAACTGACGGCGCCCATTCACGAACATGACGAAAAGATCAGCACCGTTTAGCTCAACCATTTGAAGGGAACTAAATGATCACACGCGCTACCATCAGTGAGACATTTTAATGAGCATGACGTGCTTTCAGAGAGTTTATTGTTGATAACCTTTCAAACATAACATAATCAGCCTATAATGTTCCCACTGCTGGGACACAGGCCTCCTCTCTATGAGACAACAATATTTAATTATTTATTATATTATTATATTCTAACAATAATATGTAATTATTTTAAGCTTTAGGTATGGTCCACTTCCTAATTGCATTACCACTTTTAGGTGAATTTTACTTGAATGCCATAAAACCACAAGGTCTATTTCGTGGATTTAGAGTGTAAAGCTCGGGAATGCAATATTGGTAATTTATATTTTATTACTTTTTTGGAAAGAAAACCTCGCGACGCACGCCCTATTTTCACACCAAACAGAGTAGTAACCTGTAACGCCATTTATGACGAGTATCAAAGACTCGAAAACGATACCAACTCATATTTTTTTTTAATAATAATTATGTTTAGGACTTTTTTGATGATTATTTGCCATGCACTTAGTGTTATAAGTTATAGTTAAGTAAAGCAAAAGGGATTAAAAATAGAATAATAATTTTTATTCTATAATGTTTCATTGATTAACTTGTGACTGCCATCAGCAAACCATGTTTCATTCTAAGAAAAGCTCACAAGTAGCATTTTACGTTATTACGAAAATAAAATGATACATCTTATGCATCTGAAAATGGATCCAAATTGTACTTGAAGAAGAGGTGTTTTCACTCTAAGGCGACGATTTGCCTTTGGGGCAGTAAGTCTAAGAGTATACGGAGACGCAAGCCGCGTAGATGACACAGTTCAGCACGGCGCAGTTTTTTGTATAAAATGCGTTCTCATAGAAGAGTACTAAATACTTTTGGACATATAATATATTAAATATAAGCGTAAAAATAAAGGTACAATCCCGGAAAAAAAATACTACAACAATAATTTATCTGTCAACTACACGCAGAGAACTTTTCACTAGTTTATAATCAAAACCACCAATAGCTAACTAACTTATACATCAAAGAGTTTAATGAGTTGTGTAAGCCTGAATGTATTAAGTCACATATCGCTTACAGAGGATTATGGTCACTATCAAACTGAAATGTCTGGACGTACGCAAAGATGCACGTCTTGACAAGCTGCTCCCAATTCTCCTCGCTAAGTGCGCAAAGTTATTTATTCTCTACGCCTTTAACCCTTTGTTTAACACTCACTTGAAAAACGTTGTCTTCCATCTACGTGGAAGAAAGCTAAAGTAGTCCCGATTTTTTTTAATAGTGTCGAACGCGATTTTCATTACAACTGGAATCTTAATGGATAGCAAATTGACCTACAATGACCATATAGATAAGATATATATATATATATTATATATTGTATAATTATTTTCGTGTTATCTATCCCTTAAGTTGCAACTGCCATGTGTCTTCTCTGCATCACTCTAAGGTTGACTGGTAGAAAATGCCTAAGGCATTAAGTCCGCCTTTGTACGGTATTATTTTTTTTTTACTTGTGCATAAAGTTTTAATAAATAAATAAATAATATAAAACGCAAACAAAATGCCAGGTTTAGTATAAAGGATCTCAAAGCCATTCAACATCTCGAAGACTAAAATTATTATAAGAGAGAGACGTTGGTTCGCAGTTATCTGGAATACTGTTCACAGGTATGGTCACCCCGTTCTATGTTCTATGTTAGAGGGTTTGGTTTCCGCACGTAGTCCTTCAGGTGGACCATTGTGCGTGGGCCATGGCGGCCGTTTTTTGGTGGTTATTCTAACCAGCCCACCTCCCTCCAGAAGTTCATAACGTCTCCTGGTCTGTTTAGAATTTCTGTGTAGGATCTGGGTGCCCCGAGGGTTTCTGTTCTAATGTGGGTGACGCCTGTGCATTCAAAGAGCACATGCGCAATGGTTTCCTCTGCCTCCATGCAAGCTCTGCACAGAGGGCTGTCTGTTATGCCTGTTGTGTGGAAGTGTTTGTTTAGCGAGCAGTGGCCCGTGATGGTCCCTGTCAACAGGCGCAGGCCGGTCCTGTCCAAGGCGCCTGGTTAACTTACTATCCAAGGATGGCATAGCCTCGTTGGACTGTCTGCACCCCTGTGCCAAGGACCACCAGCTCTCCGCTTGTGTGTGGGTGAGCTCCTGTAGCCACTTGCGTAGTTGATTGAAGGGGATGGGCACGATCGACTCCGGTCCGCAGACTGACGTGCCGGATGCTCTCCTGGCTAGTTCGTCAGCTGCGTCGTTGCCCAGCGATCCGCTGTGTCCTTTTATCCATTGCAGTGTCACTGTGTTGCGGTTGAATACCGTTATGCGTTCTAGCGCATTGTGCCATTCTTGTGTTAGTCTCGAAGTACTGTGTTTCTTCCCTAGGGATTGGAGAACTGAAGCGCTTTCGGAGAGTATACGTATATGAGTGTCCGTGACTCTCCTGGCTTCTATGGCATACGCCGCTTGTATAATGCCCACACACTCCACCTCGTAGACGGTGTTGAACATTCCCAGCGGACAGGATATGTTTATGTTAAGGTCGTGTGAGAAAACGCCATCGGTGTATACTCTTACCTCATACGGGCCTGAATAGTCACACCGTTCCTCTGTGAGTATTATGTTGTAGTGCTTTTGGAAACAGTGTAGTTTGGGGGCTCTGCCGCAGGGTGATGCCATCATCGGTCTTCGTTTGATCGCATCCTCCCTTATGCGTATGTGCTTGACTCTAGAGTCTTTGCTCAGGGTTCCTGTTATGTTAAGCCTAAAGGCGGCCAAGGTCGCCTCCTCTCGCACGATAAGATGCAGAGGCGGCAATCCAAGCATCGCCTGTAGGGCGGCGGTGGGCGTAGTTCTCATACAGCCTGTGATTGCTACACAAGCAAACCGTTGCAGTTTTTCGAGATCTTTTTGGGCTGTGCTCAGGTCTGTCCTGGGCCACCAGACTAGTGAGCCGTATGTGATAATTGGCCGGATGACCGTGGTGAATAGCCAGTAGGTAATCTTGGGGTTAATTCCCCAGTTCCTGCCCAGCAGTCTTTTACACTGCCACAGAGATATGCTGGCTTTTGTGATGATGTAGTTGGCATGTTTTGCCCAGATACTTGGTTTCAGTTGATAGGCTTAGGGTGGTTCCAACCTGCCGGGGTCGCGGGAAGGTACTTATGGGTCACCGAGGCCCCCGCAACACAGGCAACAGGAAGGAATACGGGTGGGTTTTAGTCAGTAAGAGTCTGACACCCTCCCGCTCCGCCCAGAGCGGGAGAAGTTATTTGATGATTTCCCACCCACAAAAAAAAGGGTGGTCCCAAAGAATCGTGCTAGCTGTAAAATTGGCAGTTTCCTCTTCTTTTTGAATAGAACGAATTCGGTTTTTGTAGAGTTTACTGATAGTTGGTGCTTTTTGCACCAATCCTCTACTATTTTTAAGGCTTGGAGCATAAGGTTGCATAGGTTATTTTCGTGGGTGCCATTTATTAATATGGTTATGTCATCCGCATGGTCACCCCGTTATAACGTTCATAGGTTTCAAAGAAGGTTCTTGTATCATCTGTCCTTACAAAACAAAACCGTGAAACAATTAAACTGTTATAAATACCGTGTTCATCACTTTAAACTCCAAAGCCTCACCAATCGTAGAAAAGTACTAGATCTTTGTTTCCTTGAGAAATTAGTGACATCTAAACTAATTACTGACCTACTATCCAAAATATGTAGTAATGTTCCTAGCAGGTTACCACGGTCACATACCTCTCTCATGCTCTACCTGATCTATTCAAACAATCTTTGCACCAAACAAACTTAGATGACAAAGGTCTCCCCTTACGAGGGCTACCAAATTGTATTGTGCCGCAAAGCTGAAATCGATATCAATGTTATCAGTCTTATCACTTTTAAAACAAATATGCACTTTCGGATAAGGGACATTTGAATTATAATTCCAATAACATTTAATTTATCACTTTCAATTTTTTATTAAATTAAATTGAATTTAAAATTAAATTCTAAACCATTCTTTTTTATTCCTACACTTTTTTTAAATGTCTATTCATTCAGACATAAAATTGAAAATCAAGTTAAGTTTTAATGTATTGTATTAATGTTTCTAATATTTAATGTATGTAAATATTTTATAATAGCCATATTTTATTTTCTTTTTTATGTTTTCTTAATTTAATTATGTATTCAGAGCATGACATGTACTCGATAATGTGTAAGCTGCGGTTACCTGTAATTGAGTGTGCATTACAAGATTGTGCATACTAAACTAAACTCTGATTTTTTATTTGCTAGACCAAAATGACAGCTGCAATCGACCTTTTTAAAAAAAATATACGATGAATAATTAATATTACAGTACAATATTAATTATTATTACACAACAAAATTGAAGAGCCTGCGACAGAGAATTATTCAGTGGTCCTTGCTGCGAGACACTCGGTAACTAAATCATTTACTAGATCATTTTGATGTCGACACCAAGTGTCATTTTAGTCTAGCAAATTCAAATTCAGAGTATAGTTGTACTATTATAAAAGATAATTGTAATGTATCTCGTTGGTCATCCCTAAATAAATAAATTATACCTTGTTTAACCATCTGACATTTACTGAGCTGAGGCCCTGTTGGCAATATAAACATTATTTACTTACTGTTTTTTTATAGTTCTAAGGTGTTTTTTTTTCTTTTCATTATTTATAACGTCAATAAATGCATTTTTCTTTCTTTATGTTAAACTCAATATTTTTTTCATAATTAGAATGTTTGAGCTCTTCCACTTATTCTATTACATTATATAACGCTGCTAGCGACACTTCTATTATATTCAACCGGCTCTTTTTAAATCTTGCGAAAAAGGAAAACAACTGACATTATGTTGTTCTTTCATTCCAGATAGGGATGGAGGAGGTAAAGCGGGAAAAGAAAATATAAACACTTCTTCTAAATTTTACTGGAGATTTAGATTGCAAATTCCTACAGATGCATATATTTTAGTAAGTCTACTGAGGGGTTCACGGCAAAAGATTAAAATAACTTTGAACTTGCTAATTGATTTAAATAAATTAATAAAAGGGTGAACATTATATCCACTAGCTAATAGGTAATATGCTAATGTTTAGAAGGTTCCTTCTTTAATTTTCTATGAGATTGATATGTTTCTAAATATTATTTTTAATACCTAATATTTATTCGTGTGCATACTTAAGTTTTTGATTATTTACAATTTTGAAACAGTCCGATTACGTCAAAAATAAAAAGCCTGAAACAACAATCCGTTCAAGACCGTTCATTAATCGTATTGATGAGTATAGTTTAATATTAACATAAACGGGATAAAAGCTAGAAATATGACGTATATGATTGCGGCATATTCACGACACATACACATAATTAACACTTTAAGGGACACTAAAAGTCCATTGGCGTAATAACAATAAAACTTATATTGTGTCTCGTTCTTTCAACCGCTTAAAATTATATTGGTATAAAAATAACTCACCTGATAATGTGTTTGTACGACCACCGCCCTAAAAACTATGGACGCATCTTGAACTCTCGTCTCGAGAGGCTTCTCCGCAAACTTTGGACACTGACTGTCACAAACTATTGTCCTGCACAAGAACAAAACAACCACCAACAAATCTCTGTTCGTGAATCTACCCATTGTTGGCCACAACATTGCTAAGCCCATTTTGAACTTTAACTTCGTTTTGATAAATTACATTTTTCTATGGCACGTCCATCGCACGACACTAATTCTCTTCACCCGCCTTTTCCTCTGACGTTTCCTGGCTTGCATTTTTTATCTGTAACAAGAAAATATGTATTAAATTTTCTGTTACTCTGTTCCATTTGAGTAATTAATGGATTAATGTTTTATGAGCGAATATTAGAACGTCAATCCACTTGCTGCTTTATCTGTGTTGCTACTTGCATGTTTTATTTATACATTTATTAAAACATAATATAACATCACGCCTTGTTTCCCCGAAGGATTGGGCAGAGGTGTACTTGTAGTACACACACATTTCCCCAGTTATGTTTAAGCCCCATGCAATAGGGAGCGAGTCTATTGCCATCAACCGGGCACAAATTCAGACACCGGGCTGCTACTGAGAAATTCCAGATAGAAAAACCCAGTAATACTTTCAATAGGTGTTTAATATTATACGGAGTATAATTATTAATTTTACGTTTGTCTTGAATCTCTCATTTAAGAGCCATTCAGACTTAATTTTGATCTAAATAACACAACCTTAAAATTCTAAAGCATTTCAACCAAAATAAAGTCCAAAGTTCTTACTGAATGAAATCAAATTATTACAAAAACATTAATTACGTGCTTAAGTAAACCGAAGTATTCAACCAAAACCGAACTAAAATTAAAATAATTGGCACCTTGATTTTATAATTATTTAACATGGAAACTGTAATTTAAACTTTGTTTTACGTCAAAATTGAATGGTTTTACGGCATGGCATAGTAAAAACCTGCAATTAACGCCTAATAATTAATTTTCTATTAGAAGTTTCTCTTTCATTACGAATACTTAACGAAATTAAGATTGTGACGACAATCTCGCTTGTGCGTAATTATTGCCTCGTGTTCCATGTGTAATAAATTTTAAGAAGCGTACTCACTAATTAAGTTTCATTTTATTAATAACTTTAAGGTTAAGTACAGTTTTTAATGAGATAATAAACATATTAAAAAATACTGTATGAGACGAGGCCTTTGCCCAGCAGTGGGCCAATAATTGGCTGGTATTATTATATTTTATTCACTAGCTACTACGCCTTCTTCTAAAATAACATCAGCTATCTGCCAGTGAAAGTCCCGTCAAAATCGGTGCAGCCGTTTCGGAGAAAAAACAGACCGACAGACCAAAAATAAAAATAAAATATTTTTGTTGTAAGTACGGTATATACTTTCATATGCATTTAGTAAAACGCTGTTATTTTGACATTACAAACAGACACATTAATTTTATTTATTTTATGTTTATTTCTATAGATAATAAACACGCAAATGTTTCAAAAAGTTAAAGGAGGCAACGACGGTACATCATAATAATATTTCCCTATACTTACCCGTAAATTTAAATAATATTCCGATAATGGGGCTCACATTTCTTTGCGAAACCTAGGAAAAATTGTATATAAACATATTAATTGATAATGTATTATTGTAACTACTAAACTGAAAACTCCATAGCCATCAGCGTGCACCGAAGTTTTAGACAGAGTAGGCAGACAAAATAATGTTACCAAAAATACTGCATGCTGATTTTGGTTCGTTTCATTTTTTTTTTTTGGGTGTGAAATCATCAAGTAACTTCTCCCGCTCTGGGTGGAGCGGGAGGGTGTGTCAGACTATTACTGACTAAAACCCACCCGTATTCCTTCCGTTGCCTGTGTTGCCAGGGGCCTCGGTAACCCTTTAGTACCTTCCCGCGACCCCGGTAGGCATCGGCCCTAGTGGACCTCTACACTTGTGCTGACAAAATCTCTTTGAGGCGCGCGTGGAATACAACGCGCCGTCGACCCGGGCCTGGTCCTTACCGGACGGTGAGCTACCCATCGCTCACCGTCCGCAAGTCCGCGCCTACGGTGGCCGGAAACCCACCCGGGATTCCCGACGCCCAGGGCGTCTCCTGCGGCGGCTAAGGGCGAAAAGGCGCGGAATTTGCCTTTCCCTCAACCATCGCGCCTCCTCCTTCGCGAGCATTACTGTTTCGCAGAAGGAGGTGATGGCAGCCCATGCCCTCTCGCTCCGTACCATGGCCTGAACCAGGGCCCGACGCGAGAGATCTCTGCCGCCGATCGCCTCCACGAGGACACGGCGGTGCTCTGCCCAAGCCTGGCAGACCTCCACCGTATGCTCCACCGTGTCATCCGGGCGATCCACACAGAGGTGACACCCGGGCGTTTCCTCCCGCTTTATCCGTCTTGTCGATTAAATAATGATGTAGGTAATTGCTACCTCAAATATCCTTAAATTATGAATATCGGTGTAACCGGTGTCGTTCCAGACGGTTTTATTGTTTGAAAATAGTAGAAAAGTGAAGCAGAACAACCGATTACTGTGTATGCAACCTGTGTGCCGATAGTATGAATCATATTGTTTTGTGTTGAATTTACGACTGACTTTACCTTTAGTTTGTATTAATTGCAAATCCGGCGTACAACGACCTTTCACGATCACTTGTTTTTTGTCACCGAAAGATAGTTTTGAAAACGCATATTTTTTTTATTTTCTCTATACACACACCACCTGAACAACTTTTACAGTGAATATTATTAATTTTTCACACTATTATCAACGTTAAAATCTTTAATAACTGATAGCAAAGTTATCAAAACGTACAAAATAATGGCGGCTCATCTCAGTATAAAAAAAACACGACAAAAAAATGGTACTCTATGTAGCGAAATTTTAATGAAACAAAGCTACTTTTTAAAATAGTTGAATAGCTAACTTCGGATCGGAAAACTTCGGTAAGTGTCGTAATTTGCCGTGTTGTAAAAAAGCCAGTGTCTACTCTGTGGGCTTGTGTGCGTTATTTGTGACATTGTGTGTCTCGTATCTATAGGACCACGCACACCCATTAAATCTGTATGACTACGAGAGCACACATATACACATTTAGCCGCAAATAGTTTGTGTCTTTGCCGTGGCACTCAGCGGCGCTAGCGCAGCACAATGCGAAATTACGTCAAATTGTACGAACGAACTGGTGCTACCCGATACTCAAAAGGTGGCGCTGAATTATGAATTAAGATTTTTGGTACTCGTAGATAAAATAATATTAAATATCAGAACAAGATTATAAATATTTGTCTAAATTAGGTAGGATAGTCAGTGTCTTCCTGTCTTTATGAAATGCACGCCACTGATAGTCATACGTCACACAACTGACTTTCTGCATACTGCAAAGTTTTACAAAGCATGTTTATCTCAAACTCAATGTATTTATTTCAATTAAACCTTTTACAGGCAGTTTGAATTGTCAAGGAATCGGTCATTCAGATAGTGAAAGTCAATATCTTACAGAAACATTATAATACAGTGGAAACATAAATAATTAAGTGAAACAAAACGAAACAATCTGTTAATCTTTTGAGTTATTCAATCTTACGAGTCATTATAACGAGCTTTTATAAATTCAATATCACAAGAAACCGATACATAATTGTAACACATGAAAATAGATACGAAATGGCTCTCTAGTTAGACTTACAGACTTCTACCCACTAGGATGATTCGAATATCATCGACGTCGTAGTCTTTTTGTAAATTGATAAATTATCTTTGTCATTATTCCATCGAATTTGCTCAGCCAGAGTGAGTTAAAAACGATACCATCTAAGCAATGAAATTCGAAAATACATTTCTTCGAAAACATGACTATGCGTCGTACGCTTACTATATCAGATTCGTCATCAACCAATCACATTCGAAAATGCACCGTAAATAGTCTACCCGATTTAGCAAGTGGGGATAATAATGATGCATAACACCCAATAATAAGGAAACTAAAATAACGAATTGACAAGCTTGAACACAAGCTTGTCAATTCGTTCTTTTCGTTTTCTTTTCACTGATTTATTCTAACCAGAATTAAACAATGCAAATTAGGAAATCGAATCACTGTCTTTAGAGAACAGTGACCTATAATGATCAAATAAATATTGATTTACAAAGCAAAAACGACCTCGCTAAAGAACATACAAAAAGCTTCTAAAAAAACAAAACAAAACGTAAACTACAATTAAGAAATGTCAGAAAAACAACAAACAAACACAACAGAGCATTCATTTATGTCTAACTAGAAAACAGTTACGACAATACTCAATGACATACAAAATAAAATTAATAGTTATAAGACAATTCCAGAACAAATCCAACAACTTAAAAGAGAGTAAAATATGTTTTCTGAGTACTAACAACAAAAATGACATCGGAAATGTTGCCGAAAAAACTCTTCACAAATATTCGTAAAACATAATTATGCCATTATATACGGACGAACTGTAACATAGAACAACCAGTGTACAATATAGAAACGAACAAAAAACATTTACAAGGAAAGACTTCTGTGTAATGCTAATACGAGAGGAAGACTTTAAAACTACGAAAGGCTACCTTCAACTGAAACTCCACATCAGAACAGCCTTACAAAAAGTAAAACTTACGAATATAGTAGTCTGCACGCCGATATATATATAAGTATAATTACCACAAAAATATGTATAATTGGAGAATAGAACACTTCAATAATCTGTATCAGGACTACTAAAGAATTTTGACATGAAAAAATCTTCAAATATATTGATGATTTTTTTTGTGGTGGACACAACACCTAATGATGAATAATTGGACAGTGGACAGTTTTTTCTATGATAACTAAATAAATATTACATCAAAAAAGCAGAATTGCTAAATAAATCTGACGCACTTTCCGTATGCGGCAGAAGAACTTATGGTGAAGAATATTTTTTGATGTATTGATCTTTGACGTAATTTGCATAACCCGATGGCTGGATGCTTATGAACAGTATCTGTCTATCTCTAACCACGATCTAGCCACATGATTCAGCAGAAGAGACATTTAAAGAGGTGGAGCATGTATCTTGATAAAAAAGGACGATATTGGAAAGAAATTCCTGAAGTTAGGAACTTAGCAATAAGTAGCACATTTGAATGTTGTGCTGTTGAACTAATCCATACTGACACCATTGTATCATGCTTATGGCATTAAGTATGCCTCGTATTAAATTAATAAATAAATAATCTGTATTTATACAGTCCCAAATACAAATAATCTAAAAACGTAAGAGACTTACTTCTTTGTTATAAACTAGCATAATGTTTATACGTTATGCCAGTTTATAACAAAGAAAAATAAACGAAATATTGTAATTTGCGGTGACTTTAACATTGAAGCGTAAAAACAAAGCGTAATAATAACACTAGATCTAGAATGACTTATGCTCAACTTCTATTTTACATTAGTAAGTAATCAGCCAACGAGACTATCCAGTAAAACATCCATAGACAATTTTGCGCATAATCTAGGTAAAAATGTAAATATGTCATATTTGACTTTGCTTTTCAAGTGTCAAATTTTCAAGTGTCCGGTGAAAAGGATAAGTGTTCTAAAGCATTCGTATATTAAACGCCGCGGCTATAATCAAGAAAATGAATAATTTCAGGAAATGTTTACAAAATGTTTCTTGATCGGAAATATATCGATCGGAAATAGACGATCAGAAAACAGCCTATAATCTATTTCTTTACCCCAATGTATAATTTATGTTTTCCATTAAAACGTATAAAAATAGGCATACAGAAAATAATACAATACAAGAATACGATACAAGAATACAATGGGTATCGCGAGGAATTAAAACATGCCATAAAAATAAACGAACACTTCTGTAGCGTTACCGACGGAAAGCAATGAACAAAATAAACAAAAATTTTAAAATATGCAGCAATGTATTCAAAAAATATTAAATTGACACAACGTGGTCAGAACAGCTATACAATCGAAAGTGTGATATGGGAAATCATAAATCGAACAAAGATGAATATAAGAATAAAAGCTCAATTGGAAACATTAAAATTGGAAATAAAAAAGTAACACGCCGTACGAGATAGAGAAAGCCTTTAGCAACTTTTTTACTGACAAGACCAATAACAAAAAGAGCTAATCAGTAACAGAGATGACATCAAATATCTCAAAATTAAGTAATTCCATGTTTTTGGCATCAATTAATGAAAATAACATCAAAGCCATATTTAAGTCTGTAAAAAATACCGGTAGTGTTGGTAATAATGGAGTTTCTACAAAATTAATTAAGTACATCTCAGACTAAATTAGGGGACATTTGAGCTATATTCTTAATCTAACACACGTTGTATATTATCCAACTAACATAAAAAACAACTGTGGTTAAACACTACTATTTTTTGCTATACTATTCATTATTATTGTACCAATGGTAAACAAATGAATAAATGACTTATGACTTATGAACATAATTAAAAATATTAAGGCGTGTACAAACGCTTATACTCGTAATATTATGGTATGTAATGTCTCGTGTACTGTAATGTGAATATTGTAGACGGCATACAAACTCAACGCGAATCCTGATGTATTCGATTGCGAGAACATTTGTATTCACGTTAAAATGCAGCCGATAGATCAGCGCGTGCGTTACATGTAACGCTCGTATCTCTCTGGTCCATACGCAGAGTTTGCTTATGATACGATAAATTGCATTAAATATGACTTAAGTCTGTACACGCCTTTAAGAGATGATCAGCCCCAACTGACACCGCCTGTTCACGGCATTCGTTCGATTCAGAATTGCAGAGTAGCACTCGTGTTTTGACACATCAATCTATTTGCTAATAATTCATCGGATTTACATCGAGTAAGCTCCATAAAATGAGTCCGCGTAGGTCAGTTAGTATTTAATTCACAAGTTTCGTTGATTAGTCAGTTCCACTAATTGGTCAGTTTTGCCGATTAGACAGTTAAGTTAACTCGACAGTTTACATTTTTTGCCAGTTTCCTCGATTCGTGAGTTTTTTTTCGATTTTTGGGTCGAAGTACATACAGTCAGTAGAAAACTGCACACACGTCTGCTAATTTATTAAGATTTGTTATGGCACACAAATGGGAATGAATAGACTATAATAGAAATAAATGTACAATCAATGATATTAAATATTAAAGCCTGTATCGTTAGAACAGAACATGTACATTTGATTTGGTTGACACGATAGGAGCATCAAATTTTTAAAATCGTGTTATAAGTGATGTGTTGGCGTTGGCCTATAAAATGCGTTTATGGTAATAGGATTTTCCTTTTGGAGTGTTGTGATCAATTGTATATAGGTACTCTTTCAATATTTGCCCAGCATTATGGCAACTACTGATGGCTATATCAAAAACATACTTGCGGCGCAAGTATGTTGTCATACCTTGTTGGTAATTATATTTTCGAGCCGTTTGGGGTTTGAACCCTCGGGCCGTCGGGTCCGAGTGCTTGTGGTCTTTTTAAGGAAATCTCAAAATGGCTGGTTGACACTTCCCGTAACCCAAAGCCTGACTTTTAACTAGGCCAGAGGCTAAACATTGCCATACAGCGTGGCAATGCCGCCAGTCTCTTAGTAGGTACATAACAGTCGACACCGATGTAGTTGAATTTTTCGACGACTTATTTTACATTGTGAATAGTTTTAGTTAAGTTTGGATATAATTATGTTACTACCTATACTATAGATAGACCGATTTTACAGACATTTACATAATGAATTAACAAACTTGTTTGGACAAAAATAATTATTAAGTTAAACCATACAAAAGAAATCTTATTTGTAACAAAAATGCTAAGCTTGAGATAAAAATAACACAAAAGGCAGGAAAACTATTTGTTAGTTCATAAATAATAACTACAGAATAAGTATTTACCAAACCTCTATAGAATCAATATTATTCCCACAATAACACACAAGGGGCCTCAAATTAGAATTCTGTCCACCCGCCTGCTCATACAATTACAACTTGTATCGTATATCGAAACAAAATTAATTCAAAGGGTGCGGCAAAAAAGATGTAGGTACTGGTTCAGTACAGTTCGCGGCTGTCAACGATGAGGAGGGTATTGTTCATTGTTTTTGGCCTAGATGGGAATTGTAACACAATAATTAAGAGTAATAATTTAACGGCAACTGAAAATGGGCCAGGGTGAGGTGAAGGTTGTTGGTGATGGTTTTATTTGTGTCTGTGTCTATGCAAGAAAATGTGAAATTCAAGATGGTGGAGAGTCTTGATGACATACTTAAGGAGTTGCCATTAGCACATAGAATTATATCGCTATCTAAACATTATTCGCAGATTGTTATAGTGCTGCAGGTAGTAATAATAGTGGATGAGAACCTTACTTTGACTGATATAAACAATACATCAGACCAACAGATCAAACAGGGATAATCTAAATTATATATAGAAGCTCGAGAACAATCTGTTCATGATACCTTAAGGCCTAAGCAATTATGAACAAGCAGTAGTCGTGGTAGACACCAAATTCGAAGCAACTATTGTTTCATAACAATATACAAGTTCTAAACACCAAATCGATTCAACTAGAAACTAACAACATACTTGTTTGTTCATGATACCTTAAGGCCTAAGCAATTGGGTGAGGCGGTGCGCCTGGAGGAGCTCGGTGCAGCAAAAGGCCTCAAAATGAAGGTGACGGCGACTGGGGCCCGAATGGTGGAGGTCCCCGGTAGGGCCAGTGGCCCGGCCGCTGACGCCCTGGCCGAAAGGCTTAGGGCGTCACTAAATGCGGACGAAGTCCGAGTGTCCAGGCCCACCAAATGCGCTAGCATGCACATCACGGGCCTGGACGACTCCGCGACTGAAGAGAAGGTGGTCGCCGCAGTGGTTAGGACCGGGGGGTGCTCTGCCGAGCAGGTGAAGGCAGGCATCATCCGTCCCGACTCCACGGGGCTGCAAACCGTTATGGTGAGCTGCCCCGTGTCGGCGGCCAGAAAAGTTACCGGGGAGGGCCAACGGCTATTGGTGGGCTGGGTTTCCGCGCAGGTGAAACTGCTGGAACCCAGACCTCTGAGGTGCTTCCGCTGCCAGGTGGGCAACCACGTGCAGGCGAATTGCACCTCGGAGGTGGACCGCAGCGGTCTCTGCTACCGCTGTGGTCAGCCCGGGCACAAGGCCGGCTCCTGTAACGCCACGCCGCACTGTGCCGTATGTGCGGTGGCTGGCAAGCCGGCCGAGCACCGGATGGGGGGCAAGGCCTGCGCCCCACCCACCAAAGCCAGGGCCAGAGGCAAGCCCTCCGCCACCGCCGTCACCGCCGCAGCCGCCACCACTGCCACCGCCGCTGCCGCCTCCAACACCGCCGTCGTCGCCGCCGCCACCGTGGCCGCTGCGGCAGGCCCCTCTCAGGGGGCTGGGAAGGAGGCCCAAGAGGGGGCTGACATGGAGTGCCATTAATGGCCCCATTACGCCTCCTCCAGGCGAACATCAACCACTGCGCCGCCGCTCAGGATCTGTTGCTCCAGAACATGGCGCAGTGGTCGATTAACATCGCCGTGGTCGCTGAGCCGTACTTTGTCCCGCCCAGGGATGACTGGGTGGAGGACCTGAGCGGCTCAGTGACCCTAATTTCGTCGGCCGCCGCCGGTACCCCCGTCCCTCGAGGCCGTCAAGAGAGGACGGGGCTGCGTAGCAGCACGGTTCGGGGAGATTGTCGTGGTAGGGGTCTACCTCTCTCCGAACCGAACTCTTGCCGAGCTCCACAACTCCCTTGCGGGGTTGAGAGACGTCGTCGTCGGGTTTGGTTCCCTCCCCGTGTTCGTCCTCGGGGACTTCAATGCCAAGAATCTGGCTTGGGGTTCCCGGTTAACGGACACACGGGGCAGGATGGTGGAGGACTGGGCTCTGGAGACAGGCCTGGTCGTCCTAAACCGGGGTTCTGTCCCCACGTGTGTGCGGATGCGGGGTGAGTCAGTGGTGGACATCTCGTTCGCCAGCCCCGCTCTGTCGCCGCGGGTAATTGACTGGCGTGTCATGGAGGGGGTGAAGACCTATTCCGATCACCGGTATATCCGGTTCGACGTCTCCGCCCAGACCTCGGACGCGCCGGTCCGACGGGCCCCGAGTGGTCCGCGGTGGGCGCTGAAGCAGCTGGACCGGGAGCTCCTCCTGGAAGCCTCGATCGTGCAGGCCTGGGTGTCACCACCGGACAGGCCTGCCGACATCAACGACGAGGCGGAGTGGTTCCGGGAGGCCATGTCTGACATATGTGACGTGGCAATGCCCCGGGTCCAGCCTGGACGTGCCTCGCGCCAGGTGTACTGGTGGTCGCAGGAGCTGACGGCTCTGCGCACTGCGTGCGTGGCTGCGCGACGCCGGTACACCAGGCACCGCAGGCTCCGTATCAAACCTCCGGATACGGAAGCCATTCAGGCGGAGCTGTACGAGGGGTACAGAGCGGCGAAGACCGCCCTCCAAGCGGAGATCCTGCGGGCCAGGGGTTTGGCCCGCGAGGAGTCGCTGGGCACTCTGGACAGGGACCCGTGGGGACGCCCGTACAAGGTGGTGCGGGATAAACTCCGCCCATGGGCTCCCCCGCTAACGCAGAGTCTCCGGCCCCAGCTTGTGGAGGACGTGGTGAGCGCTCTGTTCCCTTCGCGAGGGGAACACTCCTCCCCACCTATGGCTCCGCCTATTGCGGTGCCTGATGCGGACCACACCGCCGACGACGACGACGATGCTCCGGAGGTGACCGAGGGAGAAATGAGAGCGGCGGTACGCAGGCTTAATGCCAAAAATACCGCCCCAGGACCCGACGGCCTACCTGGGAAGGCCTGGGTCCTGGCCTTGGAGGCTCTCGGGCCTCGACTTAGGGGGCTCCTAAGCGCATGCATGGAGAGGGGCCAGTTCCCGCTTCGCTGGAAGACGGGGAAACTGGTCCTCATAAAGAAGGCACGGCGCCCAGCGGACTCTCCGTCCGCTTATCGGCCCATCGTGCTGCTCGACTAGGTGGGCAAGCTCTTTGAAAGAGTCATTGCAGACCGCCTCGTCGGCCAGCTGGTGCGGGTGGGGCCGGATTTGGCGGAGAGCCAGTTTGGTTTCCGCAGAGGGCGCTCTACGGTGGACGCCATCATGCGTGTGCGAGCCCTGACGACGGGGAATGCTGTTGCCCAGGGTGGGGTCGTCTTGGCGGTGTCTCTAGACATCGCCAATGCCTTCAATACCCTGCCCTGGAGTTGCATCAGGGAGGCACTCCGGTATCACCGGATGCCGACCTACCTCTGTCGTGTGGTCGAGGCCTATTTGACGGACAGGGCCGTCATCTACCCCGGTCACCAGGGAGTGTGGAACCGGCAAGAGATGTCGTGCGGTGTCCCACAGGGATCGGTCCTGGGGCCGCATCTGTGGGACATCGGATACGACTGGGTGCTGCGCGCCGACCTCCCTAGCGGCGTCAGCGTAGTGTGCTACGCTGACGACACGTTGGTCCTGGCGCAGGGGAGGTCACACCAGGCGGCGGCCGAATTAGCGGCACGCGGGGTTGCGACAATCGTCGAAAGGATCCGGCAATTGGGACTCGAGGTGGCCCTGCACAAGTCCGAGGCCATGTGTTTTCATGGTCCTCGGAACGCGCCACCGTTGGGGTCCCAAATAACGGTAGGAGGGGTTTCTATCGGCGTCGAGTCGACGATGAAGTACCTGGGACTCGTCCTCGACAGCCGGTGGAACTTCGTGGAGCATTTCCGACGTTTGGCTCCCAAACTGGAGCGGGCGGGCGCTGCATTGAAGCGGCTCCTGCCCAATCTAGGGGGTCCAAACGCCTCCTGCCGGAGGCTCTACGCGGGGGTCGTGCGGTCCATGGCCCTCTACGGGGCTCCTGTATGGGCGCGCTCTCTGGCGCTGCGGCCAGCCCACCGGTTGAGCGCGGCCCAAAGGGTCATGGCCATCCGGATGGTCCGAGGATACCGCACGGTCTCCTGTGAGGCAGCGAGCCTCCTTGCCGGATTGCCGCCATGGGATCTGGAGGCAAAAGTCCTCGCGCACGTATGGGAGTGGCGCGAGGAGGCGAAACGCCGGGGCGTAAGTCCGCTGCCGCGAGAAATCGTGGCACAGCGGACGGAGCTCCGGCGGGATCTCATGGCGTCATGGAAAGTACGGTTGTCGCAACCCAGTGCTGGGCACGCCACGATTTCGGCGATAAGTCCCCTCTTTGAGGAGTGGCTGGAGAGGCGCCACGGCGTCCTCACCTTCCGCCTGACGCAGGTCCTCACCGGACATAGCAGCTTCGGGAGGTTCCTGTGTCGGATAAGGCGGGAGGAAACGTCCGGGTGTCACCACTGTGTGGATCGCCCGGAGGACACGGTGGAGCATACGGTGGAGGTCTGCCCGGCTTGGGCAGAGCACCGCCGTGTCCTCGTGGAGGCGATCGGTGGCAGAGACCTCTCGCGTCCGGCCCTGGTACAGGCCATGGTACGGAGCGAGAGGGCATGGGCAGCCACCTCCTTCTGCGAAGCGGTAATGCTCGCGAAGGAGGAGGCGGGACGGTTGAGGGAAAGGCAAGTTTCGCGCCCTCTCGCCCCTAGCCGCCGCAGGAGACGCCCAGGGCGTCGGGAATCCCGGGCGGATTTCCGGCCACCGTAGGCGCGGGCTTGCGGACGGTGAGCAATGGGTAGCTCACCGTCCAGTAAGGACCAGGCCCGGGTCGACGGCGCGTCGTATTCCACGCGCGCCTCAAAGAGATGTCGTCAGCACAAAGTAGGGGTCCACTAGGGCCGATGCCTGCCGGGGTCGCGGGAAGGTACTTATGGGTCACCGAGGCCCCCGCAACACCGGCAACAGGAAGGAATACGGGTGGGTTTTAGTCAGTAAGAGTCTGACACACCCTCCCGCTCCGCCCAGAGCGGGAGAAGTTATTTGATGATTTCCCACCCTCAAAAAAAAAAAGGTCTAAGCAATAATGACCAAGTAGTAATTGTGGTAGACACCAGACACAAAGCAACAACTGTTTCATAACAATATACAATCTCTAAACACAAAAATGATTCAAATAGAAACAAACAACATATATCCGAAATCCTTGTTCACATAACCGGAATCCCTACAACTAAATTTGTTGACAAAGGTATTAGATTCGATCATTAAATAGGATGAACTCAATCTGCAAAGCATGAGTAGGTAATCCTTCAAACACGGCCTACTTTGGGTTCCATATCCTGTTATATGAGCCCTTAAGCATCGAAGAGTGCCACTCCCCTCCTCATATTCAGAGATAAACGAAAACCTTAAGCTGTGCTAATAATATACTAGAGTTTCGTGTTACAAGATCCTGATGTATGTCAAGTATGTTTAAATGTTAAGTGTCTAAGATGGTGAGTATACATAATTTTAGGGTTGACGGAAAAGAAATACATCAGTTTCTTCTGTAAGAAACGATCACTTACAAAAAGACGATTTTTTATGATCTGTATGATGGGTGGTGTTAATAGCTACGGAACATTACGAAATGCATTATCACCCAGATCTAATAGAAACAGACTGTTTTCAAGTCGTAAAATATGTGCACGACTTCAAAACAGTCCTTTCTGTGTAGGATATGAAACGAAAATGTTTTCCGGGAATCTATAGGAGCCATCTTCACACATGTGTGTCACAAACTCGACTTAGGGATTACTAAAAGCGTATCAACGTTGTCTTGTCTAATAATCAATAAGACTCATTATCTATGGTAGTCTAAGGATTACTGGGACAGCATCAACCAAATGGTTGATGTTGTTGCCCATTAGCAGCAGTATGCTTGTAAATAAAGTACAAAATACATAACATCACGCCTTGTTTCCCCGAAGGGTTGGACAAAGGTGTACCTGTCTGTAGTACACCCACATTTCGCCAGTTATGTTTAAGTACCATGTAATAGGGGGCGACCCTATTGCTATCAACCGGGCACAAATCCAGACTCCGGGGTGCTACTGAGAAATTCCAGATAGAAAACCCTATAACACTTTGCCCGATCCGGGAATCGAACCCAGGACCTCATGCTCAGCAGTATCACTTGCGACTACTAGACGAACGAGGCAGTCCAAAATACACAAAATATTATTCAGTAGTCGGTTAGCTTCTGAAAAATAACTTAATATGTGAAATAATAATTGCTAGTTTAATACTAAAGGTAAAACATACTCGAAGATAATAATATATACTAGTATTCATGACAATTTTTGAGTAACATCATAACGAACCTCTAGCAATCTACCATTAAACCTTAGTACTCCAGAGCTAACAAATGTTTCCACAAAATATGTAGATACACGTCATTTATTCCCGCCTTGTACTTAAGCCCGTTGTACACGACACGGTTTTTTTACGGTACGGCGCGCTAGCCAGACCGTAGAATATTCACCGGACGATGCATACGTTGTGTGTCATGTTTACGACTAGTCTTTTATTCCATCGTCTTAAATCAAAGTCGTATCAAAGGACAAAGGTTGAGGACGTCATTTACCGATTCTGTTTCACTGGACAAGGAAAATTGATTTATTGCCCGATACGAGTGGCTTGCGGTTTCTAGGAATACGGTCCTTTTTTAAGTGTGTGTTTAGATCTTCTTTTGGAGACTCTAAGTGATAAAGTGAGACTCTAATAGAGGGGGCCTCGTTGCTTCGTTAAGTAAAAATAATAACTTATAAGACTTTTTTATTTTGTATGAGTTATGTTCTAGTAGCTTTGCTAGTTTAAAATATTATTATTATTCAATAAGAAGCTTTGGTTTTGTACCACTTAATTACGTCTTAAAATAATTGTTCAAAATCATTGTAAAAGTGTATAGAAACTAATATTTTCTTGTTTTACGTAATAAAATCTAGGTTTGGTCCCGACCATGTCTCTACAATGTACATAAGATGTAAGATGTTGCTTCCTGACATTAAACTTGAAGGACGTATTGTAACGACATAAAAAGGAATTCTTATTTTAGACAAAAACCAAACCAATTACGGTACTGATGTAGGCGTACAAGGACCCATAATATGAGATGAGCACTCATGTTTAACTTTGATTTCTTCATATTATTATAAGCTTTTCAGAAAAATAATTTAAAAAGAGCTCACATCAAATCACTTTTATATTTTCTCTAAAAATAAAGGCGAAACGTAATATTTCCATTTAATAATAAAATAGGAAGCAATCATATCTGCCTATTCAATGAAGAAACCCCAAAAATTAAGCGGAAATATTTTTGCTATGTTATATAATACAAGCGGGCCTTGGAAACCATAGCGATGCTAAATATACTATTTCAAGGAAACATATGATTGATCCCGTTCAGAAGTACGAACCGGAATATTATTTGATTTAATTGGAATGAATTCGGATATGAGTATTTTAAAAATTTGAAATTCAAACATTGATTGCACTTTGAGTGGATATGAGCTCTAGCGAAGGCTTGCTACAAAAACAAACAAGTAATTTTGTAAAAGTTTTCAGATTTCATCTGAAAACAAAAAGTAATGGAAAACCTTAACAAAAAGAAACAATACTAAGCAACAAAGCTAAACAGATTTGAAACAAACTACTAAAAAAACAAAGCAACGGATTCACAACAAACAATGAAAAAAATAACTGGTCATATTTCTAGAGAGGAAATGAAACAGATGAATATGTATAGACTGATCCCTGTCGACGGTAACGTTACAGCACAGCTCAGCATATTTCTCGGTACATTAACCACTTGAGTTATATCCAAACAAATGGTCTGACGGTGGCATATGGAAGGAAATTAAACTAACATATTTCAACATCAGGACGAGTTCCGAGGTTAACAGTTGTGAGAAAAGAGGTGTGCGTGGGATGCCAGTAATTTGTTTTGAAATATAATTTTTAGATTCCAGGACAGTCATCTGGTACAAAAGGGTTACCGAGGCCCCTGGCAACACAGGCAATGGAAGGGATACAGGTGGTTTTAGTCAGTAGGAGTCTGACACACCCTCCCGCTCCACCCAGAGCGGGACAAGTTATTTTATAATTTCCCCTATAAAAAAATAAAAACAAGGACAGTCATCTCTAAAATATCTGTGTACACTTTTATTTGTATGTCGGCCTGACTATGGTGTCTTCAAATCAAACCTACTGATATGTATATGGACCGCCGTTTAATTAAATACATCATTGAAGTATTAATAAATCAATCAATCAATGTGCCTAGCTAACTACAAAAACGTAACAGAATCTCATTTCTCACTACGCCACTAAAACCACACTCAGGTTTATCCCATGTCAACCCCGTTTTTTCTTTTTCTTACATAAAAAAAAACGACGCGCCGAGTACTACACGGAAAATTAAGCCGGCTAATTCTGAAACGCTGACTTAACGCATCTGAACACACCGTTATAAATGGAGTGATTTAACTGGATAACAGACCTTTTCAGTGTAAATGTGAAAAGGGTTTTTGAGTTGGCAGTTTTCGAGTGGTAGGTACATATGGTTTTCGCGCAAAAAAAGATGCGAAATTAGTCGAAAATTACTTTGAGGGAAGTTATTTCGCAGTGAATAGGCTTTTATCTTGGGTTGAGACAGAGAGTAATAGACCGGATAATATTATGTTTAATAGTAATCTCCTTTAGTCGATTAGATCTTCCTAAATAATCTATTTTTAGATAACTGTTACACTGATATTTGGTTATTACAAGCGAACAATGAAAATAATTATAGAAATAGGATTTCATGGTACAGAGGGTTCTCTTACTAAGTAATTATGGATTTTCATATAATTCTTAATACAGAGAGCAGCTGTGGTGGCCCAGTGGTAACAGCCGCGTCTTACGAGATGTAGGTCGTAGATTCGAACGACGCTGGTTTTCTAATGAACCTTTAGTGACAAGTGACGTCCGAGTACAAACAGCTTCAACATACCTAATACATATTTTTTAACTTATAAATGAATACATTAATAATTAGTTATTAAAAATAATAAGAAAAACAAAACATACGAAAACAACAACGGTCCCAGCAAAAACCTGTTCCTAGCGATGAGCTAGATTGATCCGTGCACGGTGCACTCACAATGCGCTACAGGCCGCCGACCTCGACGGACAATACACCGACAATTATCTAGCTATCCGACAAGAAAAATAGTTATTGTGGGTTGTTTGAATAAATAAATTGAATAGAACTATAATAATAAAAAGTATCAAAAAACTAAGACAAAAATTAATCATAAATAGTCAAATTTAATACTATTCGGAGAAAATGAAGTAATACCTATAACAATAGATGAAGTAGGTGGGATTTAGTAATATTAATAGAAGAAGGTAAGCGTCATTTATTACGAAACGTTTCTTTGGCAGATTAGGTAGGGAGAGAGAGTAGGTATTGTTAGTCTCTTGTAAGTTTTATACTATAACAACTTATTATGTTCTAAGCTAAGTAAAATGATGTATATTGTATATATTTCTTTATACTATTTGATGATCCAATCCAATTTTCTACTTGGTAGATGGCCTGGCAATTGCTTAGAGGTCATTATTTGGATGACGCGCACACGTATTTTTAAGCTATTTCGCAAAACAATTACCTTACCTTACCTTGAATTACCATTTTAGAAAACAGAGACAATTGTTGCAAAAAACAATTGATCTTGAAGAAGATGACTAATAACAGGGATGTTTTTTCACTGAAATAAACACAGCATCATAATGATAACATATCCTCACTATTACGTAAGTAAGCTTTTGGACACGTCATTTAACAGATTTCAGGGTTAACCCTCATACTAAGAATGATAGAAAAAGTCAATGTATCATACAAATTGAATGCAAACAAAGATGCTAAAATCCCGTGTGTGAAGAACAGAAGATAACCCTTCAACCCGACCTTCATGACCTGGGATTCGAAACAAGACCTCTTTGTAATAAAAAAGGTTTTATATGAGTTATGGAATAATCTATGAAGTGTGGATAGCTGTGATGTAGGTGCAGAAGCTTTGGATGAATAAGTTTTAGGTTTGATATAGGATTTTCTTTGTTGTTTGGAGATTGAAATGGAGCTTTCGATATTGAATGGTATTGGGTTATAAAGATACTGTTTTATGAAACTATTGGCAGTTACATGACAACGGGGCAACATTAGAAATTGATGAAAAGCCTTCAGCTAATGATAACACACATTGTGACAAGCTTGGTGATTATGGAAACTTTTTTGTAATGGCCCGATCCGTGTAAAAGCAGAACATATTTAATTTTATTATGATGACGACGGCGCGCATTATAAAATGGGAAAGTACTAACGCGCGGATCGACCTAAGAGAAAACAATGTTGGTACATACATACAAGTTTAGATCGCTGAATTTAAGTATGGAAATGACGAAGATGACAACAAAATCAATAAAAATTATTCCAACCTTTCAAAAGTTTAACTCTGCAGGGACAAAGAAGATTTTCTATAAAATGTGCCCCTTAAGAGTCTACAATACTTTCAATTGCTTAGCATGGTCCTCCGTTATATCGATGATACTGCCGAATTAATTTTGAAATAAATATGTTAAAGTTAAGGATTAATGTTAAGTACAATGCTTGACGAAAACACGATTCCATAAAAAAAAAAATTAAAAGTTACCTCCAAACAAAACAATAATCGCTAGTAGATATTAAAAAAAAAAAAATCTTCAAATTAGATCATGAAACTTTGCATAATATGTAAACTAAATATAAAGCAGATACAATTTTTTTTTGTTGCCTGTAATTTGATCGTAAAAAGAAATTAATCAACTATAGTCGCCTTGAAGCCTTCTTCCTGTCCCGCTTGCTCGCGTAACCGCGAGCAGTAGTGTACGAGGGACATAAAGAGTGAGGTGGCGCTGAGATATTATGGACTCTTAAGGAGAACAGTAATTGGTGTTGCT
Organism: Atethmia centrago; assembly: GCA_905333075.3. NCBI lineage: Eukaryota > Metazoa > Arthropoda > Insecta > Lepidoptera > Noctuidae > Atethmia > Atethmia centrago. The sequence goes on along the minus strand of HG995382.1, from coordinate 25,553,574 downwards.
CGTAGCCTTGTATAGAATATGTCAATGCTTCAAGCGACAAGTGACGTTGACTATGACGGTTCTCAAAGGCTCGTGCTAAAATATACATTTTGCATGTCTGTAGCTACCTACATATACATTCAAAATGTATATTTTAGCACGAGCCTTTCTTAAGCCCTTCATCATAAATAATTGGGGATACATTTTAATGAGGTATTTGTATTCATTCAGCAAAAGCAGAATCGTAATTTCTGGAAAGATTTGGAAAATGTTTTCCAGATTCATCTTTACATCTGCTTGTATATTATTGTTATCCTCTAAAGTTTTAGTAAGCGCAATATGCCTATTTAGGCATTCAGGTAAAATCTAACCTTTCATCCATCATATGTCATCTAGGCTAGACCGACACTGCTATCAAAATGATTTGACCAAGATCGTCAAGAAGTTGTATTTCCAACAAAACTGTATCTGCCTTATGTTAGCGTGCTTACCAATGTTGACGTCTTCATCTGCTTTAGTATAAAGCCCTACATTACCCACTTTCAGATCGTCTGAGGATAATCTCTTTACTAATACAACTTCTATCTTACCAACTACGCATGCGTACATTTCCGATGGCCTGTAACCCTAATCAAAACTAGCTCTAGCAAACAACGTAACTACCTGTGTTTTGGTACTAATTGATGTAATCTCAGCAAGTGCTCTGTTATCGCATTAATTGTGCCCTATTCTACGTTTTGGTATTAGATTGTGAATAAGTGATCATCTCTATTATAGGTCTATTAGCCAATGGGCTAGGTCGAAAGGTTAGGATCGTTTTCAGGAGTCAAATTTGTTTGTAGGTGGTTAATGAAGAGGTTTTTAGGTTAAAGTTTACAACACGCGATGGCGGGACGAAGTCTCATACGATCCAGTCATCTGATTCTAATTAAAAAGGATGTAACATAAATGACATAACGTCTGTAATCTTCGAAGGATTTGGCAGAGATGTAACTATATATATACAAACTCGTATATAGTAACGTAGTATAATAGTACTACACCCACATATCACCAGTTGCTTAAGTCCCTTGTAATAGCGGGCGAGCTTATTGCCATCGACTGGGCACAAATCCAGACACTGGAAACTAAACTACTAAGAAATTCCTTACGGAAAACCTAATCTTTTTTTTTTTTGTTCCGGGTAGGAAAATCCTCATGGATGTCCTCCGCCCTGGGATAGGCGGAGGGGTCTGTCAGACGCTTACTGGCTAAAAACCACCCCAGTGTTCCCCTCCCACACTTGCACCGGGGATCATGGGATCAAATGCGACTTCAACGATCCCCGGGCGGAAAAAAAAAAAAAACCTTACCTAACGGGGCGTCACCTAAAACACCAACGAAACGTCAATTGAAATTAAAAGATACTAAATGCTGTAAGGTCCATTTTTATTATCATCGTTAAATACGTAGGTCGATTTTGACAAATACAAATTGATAATTTTGGCTTCAGCAATCATGTATTAAATAAATTAATACGTCAAATTTTTATTCCAAAAAAAATATCTCTATCTTTACTCAAATAACACAATATTAGACTACTGTCTAATACTATATTTTACTGTACCGGCCTACTGCCTAAAATTTCCAATATCCTATTCAGTAATACTTAGTATGTAGCTTTTGTCTCAAATAGCTTAAAATGTAATACAATTCAGAATACTCAATTTGGTACATTTCTTGGAACAGACTCCGTAATTGGAGGACAACGGTGGAGGCTAAACCTGACCGCACTCAGTTTTCTATTCCGCATTAAAATGATTATTTATTCTATCTTCAGATCTGTTTTCCTAAGCAAAGATAACAAATCATCAAGCCCTTTCTATATTAATGACCGGTGCTGATTTTAATTAAGATTGATTATTTATGTTAATGGTTCTCTGTTAAAAGCATAAGATTAGACAGACTGAATAACATCTTAAAACACGGAAGATGTAGAATTTTGTTGATACAGAAGAATGGAAACTGAATATGCATATAAGCCTCGTTTAATATTTTTCTGTTACTGACATTTTTATCCATGTGCACGCATACATATTTTTTGATTGCTATTACTGCATTCAAATATTTTAACTAAAACGCTCTACAACATAAATAAAAAAAAGATGGCTGCCTGTAGCGAAACACGTTCCCATTACGCAGAAAACGATTTTGAAAATAAAATTGCCATAAAACGACACAATATTCTAAGTTACTAACTGCAGTTGAAAAAAATTTGGTGCAATTTCATTTCCTTTTGTAGTTTTTTTTTTATTTCTTTATTGGCATCACGCTGGTTAGGTAACCCAGGAGGTTGTACGGTGCTTTATGACAGAGTCAAAGAAACTTTTATGTTTCATGAACTGCTGTATGGTGGGAATTTTGAGTTCTAAATGTAGATATGCATTGTGAATATAAAAGGAGGCTCCCGTAACCTTTTTTAGGAAAAGGTTCTGGATGGTCTGCATCCTATGGAGATGGTGTGGCTCAGCGTTTGTGAAAACGATAGGTCATGATGGGACGGATGGCGGCGGTGTACGTGCATAATTTGCACTTGAGTGACAATTTGCTGCGTGCGGTCAATGTATAATATAGTCTACCCAGGACGAAATAGGCACGGGAACGAGCAATTAGCCGCCTTTGCGTGCTCATTTTAAGTCAGGTGATAGTCAAGGATCACACCTAGGTATTTGGCTCGCTTCTCTCAAGGGAGCGGTTTGCCATACATAGAGATCGGGCTGGTCTTTTTGTAGGGTACTCTATTTCATTTTATTTAACCGGTGATATAGTACTGACCTATTTTTCGTAATAAATACTGACTTGCAGCTCCCTTTAAGGGAGTTGGAGGGTGAAAGTTGCAGATTTCTCAATTTTTTTGTTGTTTGTGTGCAAATCCCGGCCTGCATACCAAATTGCAGCTTTCTATGACTTCGGGAAGTGCCCTAGAGACTTTAATGAGAAACGAAATTGACATATTTTAGGTTTTAATAAAACCGAAAGTATAAAAGCTAGGCAAATGAAACTTAGTGTGTTTTATAAGTCTGCTAACTACATTACTACAACCTCTAGCATTATTCAGGGCGAAGCTATGAGAGTTTGAAAATACGACGAAACGCTTGGAGAAAAGGTAGTGTCCCTACTTTTTAGGGTTCCGGTAGTAAACAAGGAAAACTTATATTTTCGCCATGTCCATCTGTCTGTCTGTCTAACCCCACTGTACCTTGGAGACGCTTAGTACTAGAAAGCTGTAATTTGGCATAGGTTTACATATTAATCACGCCAACAAAGTGCTAAAATAAAATCTTGAAAAAATAAATATTTAGCGTACCTCCATTGTACGTAATGTGGGGATGATATTTTTTTTTTTTGTCTACCCCATGGTGTGGGGTATAGGCCGTCCAAAAATTGCTGGTCTGTGAACAGCACTTTTCGATTCAAGGATCCACTTGCGTAATATTAAGCATTAAAATGCTATATTTTTGTTAGAGTCACGTGCCCCCCCCCCCTCCCCCTCCCTGCCAGCTAAATGGTTGTTTATGAAGATGTGAAAATATCATGGCAGTAGTACATATCATGAAATTAAAAGGAAAACTATCACGGCTAAGTAGGCTTTACAAGTTAACGAGTTATAGTCGCCCAAATTAAATTTGCAGTTGAAGAATTGACCGTGGCATATATGTCGATATGGGAGGACAGGTTTTTCAACTACAATGTTAAGTTTGTTTTTGGAATAAATTCGTCCCAAGTAATCCCAACTACAGAACCCTTCATTGTGCGTGGTCTGATATGCACTTGGCCGGTTTTTTTTTGGTTCGTCTTGGATTGTAAATTGTGGTTCGTGGCTAAATAACAACGAATAACTATGATTGCATTCAAAAATTACGTAGGTACTGTAGGGTATCTATTTGGGGTCCACTAGAGCCGATGCCTGCCGGGGTCGCGGGAAGGTACTTATGGGTCACCGAGGCCACCTCAAAAAAAAAAAAATAAGTAATAAAAAAAAAGTGTATCTATTTAATATATGTGTAAACACTGCTGCTAAAAGCTGTTGTCATTAATGTCATCCGTCGGTCACCATGCATGACGGGAAAAGAAAAGTGAAGTGGCGCTGCCTGAGAGGCTTTTTTTTTGGGTGGGAAATCATCAAAGAACTTCTTCCGCTGTGGGCGGAGCGGGAGGGTGTGTCAGACTCTTACTGACTAAAACCCACCCGTATTCCTTCCTGTTGCCTGTGTTGCGGGGGCCTCGGTGCCCGCGACCCCGGCAGGTGCCTGAGAGGCTAGGCGTGGCAGTGAGCCAGTGTTGTGATATAGTCAACTTAAATACGGGATCAACAGGATTCTACAGGTAGATACAGGTCTCCCAAAGTGATAATGCGCATAGAAATCTTCGTCACTGTTCGGCACCGGTTGTATTCCCCGAGCGTTGGAAGACGATATGTGTATAGTGGTTAAGTGCATTTTCTTCATGCATAATTAAGTAGAATTATTATTTTTAATAATTAAGTTTCCGGGAATACGACAATTAGCGAAGATCTGCATGCGCATTATTAATTTGGAATACTGTACGTTTGTGAATATAATTTATACATATTTATAAAACAGGCGCGATGTTATTCAGAGGTGAACCTGTAAATGGTAAAGGTAAAAGAATATCTAGATTCTAGCTTAAAGTAACGATTTTCTCCCATGTACTTACAAAAGTGGCGATCCATCGTATACAAACAATAATTCCTATTTTAAGTTAAATATCCTATTTAATCTCATATAAAATTATAATTTTAATTTGTACTACCTGAAAATGATGACATTAATATTGCTTGTATTATTTTTTTATCTTTCATTATTATTGATATTTAATTTTGACATAACTATAATTTATCAATTTAATTGTACTAACAATAATGTATAATGCATGCTAATTTATGATGATAAGGGCAGGCGAATGATAATTGCAAAGCTTGTAAAATGTTGCTAAGTCATAAGTACTATCTTAACATAACACCAGCACTTATTTCGCAATAAACGTTTTGACTTTGACTTTGATGGTACACCCACATTATACCTGCTAAATCTATAAAAATAATAGATAAACAAAATTGTTGGCGCGAAAGAAATGTTACATCTTTACAAAACATTTAATATTATATTATTATTATTGTTTAATATTCAGAATGTGTGCTTCAATAAATATCAGGCCTGATAATTCAACCTTAATAAATATCGCAAAAATGTCTACTTAAACTTTCGCTATATCCATTTGCCATTATAGGTACCTACGTTTTCAGCCTTTTTACGCGAACCTCATTTAGGTATCTTTATTGATAATAAATAAACTGTAATTGCACAAAATAACGATCCTTTTTGTTTTAATTGGCGAATCAATAGCTGTATCAGATGTGGCTAATAATTTACAGGCCTTATCTATGTGCCCAATTGGAATATTAAGCTGGAATTCTATTTAGTTTATTACGATCAGAATTCATTTTTATTTCTGTTCATATGCAACAATTTTATTAAAAAAAGGAGTTTTGTTTTTATAAATAAGGTATGCGGCTAGGTATGTTTGGTCATCTACTCGTTTGGTAAACAAATTTTGTTTTGGATTGTTTAATATTTTGTAGACACTCGAGTTAGCGGATCAGTAACTGTGTGTAACATTACATAGCAGAAATTACTGGTTTTTCTATACCAATACTAAAGTTAATGTAATATTAGTAAAAATAGAAGTTTATATAAAAATAGTATATGTAAATATATAAATACTATTTGTTTCATAATACAATAAAATAACCCTCTATTACATGAGACAAACAGACTATGTAGGTCATTGTTTTTTTTTCTCATTTAGTATTAATCATTGTCTGGCAGTTTGAGTAATTTATGCGGCCTACCCAAATGTTCTTTCTTTGGTATTGTTCGTCGCATCGTTGAGCTCCTTAAGTTCTGAGTTGAGCTGCACGATTACTGACAAATGCGTGCACTGACTGGACAGGTCCACTCAATCTGTGTGGTTATTTCCTCAAAAGGACCATTTCAGACACCAATCTACATGGCCTTCACATGATTTGACCAAGATTATGTCTGGACTTTAAAGGAGACTGTGACCTCTGAGTTTGTTTCGGCCTTTCTTCTCAGAGTAGTCAGATAGGAAACGCCGACCTCATCTAGCTTTATTTTATTCAAACCTACTTACAGAAAATAAATCATTTATCATTTATTATTTATCACTTATCACTCTCTAACTGTGGGTTTACCTCTACCTAACCCTTCGGGGAATACGAGCGTGATGTTATATTACGTGTTTCTTAATGTATTAGCAATGTTAACATCAACAAAGCTAAACGATTAACCCAAACAAATACCTATCAATTGCGGTATTTACCTACACAATACAACGAAGACGATCGAATAAGTGATTGTATTGAATTGTAGTTATGCGTAAAGTTAAATTCCTGAGAGTCTATATCGTGCAAGTTCTATTCGATTTAGGTCGAAATATTCTGTATCATTGAGGTTTCTATTTGGTAGGTCAGTATTGGTTACATGTTCGTCTAGGAATTCGGAAGTAATTTAGTGGTTTTGTCCGCTTCCGGGACACTAACTGATAGCTGCTCCAAACTTTCCAACTGAAAAGAGTTATTTTGCGAAACTGTTACGTACAAGGCATCGATTAACACTGTTAGTTCTACATATTTTTTAAAATTGATACCAAAATGTTTCGGTACATTACTTTTCCCATTATAAACATGCACGATAAATATATACATATATACCATAATGTACATTTACACGTACGCTCACGCATCCTCTCTCTCTCACACACACAAACACTCACACACGCTCACACATACACATGGATACACACCCACCCTCACACATACGCCGCTAGTAGGTATTGTATATTTTAAAATTGTTTAAATTTTATTGCATAATATCTGTGTAATATTACTGGGAGAAGACAGTGATTTCTGCAACACAGGTTTCAACCTAGCGCAGGAGTCAGGGTTTCCATATATAAATGTAACATACTTGTTATGTCAATAAATATTATTATTTCATGTAATAACTAAGGCTTATTATTAATTCATTTTTATATCATTTTAAAATTTTATTTTTTATCATAAAAAAAAATAATTAAGTTTAAAAACACTTTTATTCTAAACATTACTTTTCAGCATTTCATGTAATAGCTTAGAGTTATTATTAATTATTTTTATATCAATTTTAAAATTGTATTTTTATGAGCTGAACTTATTCATAAAAAACATAATTAAGATAAAAAAAGTTATTTATTTATTAATAACCAACTTACATTTATTATTTGCACCACACGTACAAGACAGGATGTACACATAAAATCATAAAATGAAGTGTTAATCGACTTTTGTGGTGCTGTACATACTTTTACCTACTTTATGTGCAAACACAACACACATACAGCGTCGACTCGATGCCAATGTGAACCCCTCCTACCATTATTTGGGACCCCGCAAGTGGCGCGTTCCAAGTACCATGATAGCACATAGTCTCGGATTTGTTTAGGGCCACCTCGAGTCCCAATTGCCGGATCCTGTCGACGATTGTCGCAACCCCGTGTATCACTACTTCGGCCACCGCCTGGTGCGACCTCCCCTGCGCCAGGACCAACGTGTCGTCAGCGTAGTGTGCTACGCTAACGACACACGCCACAAGGGCGGTTGGTGCAAAGCACCTAGTCGTATCCGATGTCCCACAGATGCGGCCCCAGGACCGATCCCTGTGGAACACTGCACAACTACATCTCTTATCGGTTCCACACTCCCTGGTGATCGGGGTAGATGACAGCTCTGTCCGTCAGATAGGCCCAATATTTAATATATGATTAATATTCAGTTATTTTGTTTTTTTTTTAGGATTCTTGTGTTTTTTTTATATTTTAAATTAAATTATACATGTAAAATGTCGCGAGTGTTTTTTTTAATCCTTCCACACATGCTACAGAATGAAGAAGTAAATTTGGCTTCATCTACAATCGTACCTACAAAGTCCAAACGAAACCTATTCCTACCGTATTCCGCGATTCTTCAAAATTCCTTTAAAGCTTTAATTTATAACCCGAATAAAATTTCATACAACACCATGTTCATCGTTTAAGTACTCAACGAGCACCAAATAATCGATTGCTTCCAGTCAAAAATTGTGCAGAACAAAGAACTGTGTCTGCACGTTTTCTTTTATCCGAGAGCGCACAAAAATTGAAATACCACCCAAATACTTTTAAAAGCAGTAATCAGAGCGAACTCGCATTCACAATACAATGGAAATTGTAATTTATATCGCAAAATAATCACAAAGCATTTTAGGGTATTCAATAACTTTTCAATTATTATCAAATACCCTAACTTTTACAATGGCACACGTATAAACGGTTTGTGCTCATAATACGGTCTCGGAATCAGTTTTTGTTTCGCAAATGGCGCTTTGGAGCACAAAGGAGCACAAATTTTGAGAATAATAAAGTGTTTAAGGCTACCGCGATTGTTGATGCAGCCCTTTCAACTTTTGTTATTTGATGTTTTGACGAACAATTCTGTGATAATCGCTTTTATGAAGTTGATCAGTGGTGTTTTGTTGGTTGTGTTTATAAACAGATCAAAATTTTATTTCAATTTGTATTTGATAGCCCGATTGTTGAGGACGGTTGTAGGCTAATTAAAATCACGCTACAATCCTTAGGAGCCCAGCAAAACGAAAAAAGTCTGAAAGTGAAAACGACGTAACAGCACGGGCGGGCGACGCGATGCGATGTAACGTGGTGAGTCGGCCCGAATTTTCACGCCAATGATTTTGCGAGCAGAAGCTAGTATACCCTAAATGGGTATAACAAAAGCCTCTAGACACTATATGAAAGAAATAAAATACATTTATTTATCACAGACTAAATAGCACACAATATAATGTACAGCAGATAAAAAATATAAAAAAAAATAAAAAAAAGTGTAAAGTGCGATGTAAGAAATTAGCAGGAAAGTGTGCCTCACGGCTGCGCCAAAAAGGCTCAGTTCAGCAAAAATGCCAGACAACTAGTACTCGATGCTGGTTTTCAACTAGACCTGTATTGAAGTTTTATACTGCAACTTGTGTACGTATACTTAAATATCGGATTTCATTTCTGCCTTGAGACACATGCCAACTGTTTAGACTTAAACTCGTATTTTCATGACAGTCTATTTGATTCATTGTTTTCCATCATTCTTTCAGCTTTAAGCAAACACTTCATAAAATGAAATAAGTATTTTCTCCAAAATCCAAACGACAAAAAGTCGCAAGTGTACATCATTAGCGTCCGACCCTCACGCCGAAGCAAACTTTCATATTACACTTATTACGCTTCGAAATTCACCAGATCTGTTCTACCCAAGTTATATAAACTTTGATGGAAAAGGTGCTGCAATAAAAAAATCATAAAACCCTTTCTGCTAACTTGGCAGATTACGGTTCACGGTACTAAAGTTGGCTCTGTAGAAATACGAGAACAGTAATCAGTTTACAGATAAGAAAATACTGAAGTATTTCATTCGCCATTTTTAGGGTTCCTTAGTAAACACTCTTATAGTTTCGCCATGACCGTCTGTTTATCTGTCTGTCTGTCTGTCTCCGCTGTAGCTCAGAGACGCTTAGTACTAGAATCTGTAATTTGGCATAGGTATACATATTAATCACGCTAACAAAGAGGCAAAATAAAATTTTGTTAAATATTTTTTTTTTTTTATGCTACTTCACATGCACGTAATGTGGGGGTGATTTTTTTCTTGTCTATCTTATGATGTGGGGTATCATGTGATAGGCCGTTCAAAAATAGAGCGGGTCTGTGGACACTATTTTTCGATTCATGGATCCGTTTGCGTAATATTAAGCTTTAAAGTGCTTATTTTTGTTAGAGTCAAGTGTTCCCCCCTGCCAGCTAAATGGTGGTTTATGGAGATGTGAAAAAATTCATGGCAGTAGTACATATAATGACATAAAAGGAAAACTATCACAGCTAAGTAGGCTTTACGAGTTTAGAGTTTTCAGTTGAAGAATTGACCATGACGTATATGAAAACTATTGAACAACATTTTTATCAGAATTACAGAAATCACAAGCAACAAACTATCTAATTTTTTTTCTTAAAGTAAATAAAATTATAACGCGTTTTCGTTCGAAATCTCAAGTTCAATTTTTTTTTTGTTTATGTTCAGCCAGTTTTCATTGTAGCGGTCAGTCTATATTATATAGAAAAAATGTCTTACACATGTTTTTCAACTACTATGTTATGTTTATTTTTGGGATAAGTTCATCCCAACTTCCTAACTACGGAACTCTTTATTGTGCGTGGTGTGTTTTAATTTTTATCTTGATCCAGTTGTGTTTTAAACAGTCGTAAAGTTGATCGTCATTTTGGTTTACCTTTAATGACTATGCTTGTAATAGCAAGCGTGCACTGCGGTAGTAAGTCGCAAATTCAAGACGTAAATAGAATGGAAACTGATGTAAATGGAAAAAGAAAACATATGAGTAAAAATCTTTGTAAAATAAATATTTTTATAAACTAAAAAGTACCAAAAAAATTATCTATCCCTATCTTTAAGTGTATGAATTACATTTATGCTTTTAAGAAAATATGAAAATTCTATGTTTACGTTATTTTTATATAATAGTGTCTAATTAATTTAAAACTTGTTTTAAAACAATTTTTACTTATTGTTTATTTTGTACTTTTAGCATTAGAATTTGCTTAAATATCTGTTCCATCACCTCCACTTGTAAGATCAACACCAACATCACCTTGCCAGGGCTGTCTTGTAAGGTTGAGGAGGTCCTGTGGCTACCTTCCACCTCTATAATCAGACCCTGGATTACACCTTAGGCAATAGTTTTTGTCACAGCAAAAATTAACGAGCCCAAACACATCAGAACTATTGAGTTTAATTGAGTACACTGTTCTGTGGCCACCTTTCGGCTCCATCATCAGACCTTGGGTTGCACCTTTGGCTATAGTTTTTGTCATTATAGATAAAACAAACATATCCAAACACAAGGAGGCTATCTTGTTTGATTGAAGAGCTTCTATGGACAACTTCCAGCTCCATCATCAGGTCCTGGACACCACCTAGTGTAATGGCATTTGTCAATACATAAAATCAATGAGTCCAAACATGATTGTGATATCTTGTTTGATTGAGGAGTTCCTATGGCCACTTTTCTGCTCCATGATCAGACCCTGGACAACATCTTGGGCTATAGTTTTTGTCAAGACAAAACAAACGAGTTCAAACTCAATGACGTTATCTTATTTAGTTGAGGAATATATATGGCCATCAATGGGCTCCATCATCAGACCAGCTCCACGGTATCATTTTTTTTGCTTTATCACGGTGGTTAGTATGCCAAGTTTCAGCTCAATTGGATGGCAATGCTTGAAAAATAGATTATAATGCGACTAACTGGAAACACATACTAACGAAGCAAGCTAATAAAAAGGTTGTAAAAATATACTCAGTTAAAATGGCTAGGCGTTTAAAGACACGATGGTAAAATACGTACCATTTGTGGAGATAAACATTGCTTTATTTAATTTAACGTGCCGGAACAGTAACTTTTAACAAGAACTGCCGAAAGCATTTACGTGCCGGAGCAGTTACTTTTAACAAGAACTGACGAAAGCACTTACGTACCGGAAGAGTAACTTTTAACAAGAACTACCGAAAGCATTTACGTGCCGGAACAGTAACTTTTAACAAGAACTGCCGAAAGCATTTACGTGCCGGAACAGTAACTTTTAACAAGAACTGCCGAAAGCATTTACGTGCCGGAAGAGTAACTTTTAACAAGAACTACCGAAAGCATTTACGTGCCGGAACAGTAACTTTTAACAAGAACTGCCGAAAGCATTTACGTGCCGGAGTGCTTTGGGCAGTTTTTGTCAAAAGTTACTACTTTTGACAAGAACTTCCCGAAGCACCAGCAACTAGAAATATATTGCAAAGCTTTTATTACAAAAGTTTATTTCATCTTCACTTTCTTTTGTCGCCGTTACTGCCTCGTTGGTCTAGTGGTCGCAAGCGCTACTGCTGAGCATGAGTTCTTGGGTTCGATTCCCAGGTCAGGCAAAGTGTTATTGGGTTTTTCCATCTGGATTTTTTCAGTAGCAGCCTGGATTCTGGATTTGTGCCCGGTTGATGGCAGTAGGCTCGCCCCTATTACATGGGACTGTAAAACATAACTGGCAAAATGTGGATGTACTATAGGTACTATAGGTACACCTCTGTCTAACCCTCCGGGGATTACAGGCGTCATGTTATGTTTATTTTGTCCTCTCAGAAAACTGACGTTCTTAATCTTCCGTAATCTATTCTGGTTGATTAGCTAATGCTTTAAATTATACCCTTGAAAAATCTTTTATACAAAAAACAACAACCGACTCCCAAAAAAAAAAACACTGCAAAGTGTTAAACAATTTTAATTTCGAAAGTCGGTGTCTTTAGTTCTGCATTTTGGTTTTCTGTCATCACGGAGAAATCGATGAACATACGTGCAAAATACATACAGACGAATATGGAACTTCCTCCTTTTTGAAGTCGATTAAAAACTCGACGAACAATGTGTTTAGGTTTAGCATTGGTACCTTTTAACAAGCAACAAACAATTCAAAAATCCATAAAAGATTCAGTAGGTAAAGAATAAGAAAACCACAAAGACTTAAAACATCAAACTTCTCAAAGACTACAACGGTCTAAAGACAATTGAACAAAGATGAATGAATTAGACGTAGCGACAATAGAGGGAACCACGTTAACATTACCAATGAAAGTTATTGCGTCTACCATTCAGAGGACCAATTTATTAAACCAAAGCACTCTGAACTATTGTTTCGAGTAGCGGGGACCGAATCAGACCGAACAATGCTTGAATTTTTGTTTGATAATCCTAAATCTTAACTTACAAAGCCAAATTATGTAGCTTCATATATCTATATAATTTGGCTTTGTAAGTAATATACCTATATTACATACACAGACTGCAATCCAAAAATCACAATCTTAACCTAATCTAAAGCTCTCTAGTCTCTCTCTCTCTGATATATTTAATCTTAATCTTTTAGGTAAAAGATGTGCAATAAAAGCCTCTTACTGGCTCTTTTAGGTACACAATGCAGTGTATTGAACATGTGAGCCTTTTGCTTTGCATTCCCACTTTAGGGCTGCAAAGTACGCCAGAGATACTATATACTGGTCAGAGATGGGCGTTTATTTCTAAATCTCAGCAAATACATAGCCTTCATGGCTATTTATGCCTAAAAAAAAAACATAATCAGCCTTTAATTTTCCCACTACTGGGACACAGGCCTCCTCTCTGTGAGAGGGAGTAGGCCGTAATCCACCACGTGGGCCCAGTGTGGGTCGGTAGATGTTACATGTCTTCGAATTTTTGGTTCTAGGGCATGCCGACAACGGTGAAGGAAAACATCGTGAGGCATATCGATGCCTCACGATGTTTTCCTTCACGGTTTATGAAATAATTTACACAAAGTAAAGCGTCTTGTAGGGTTCGAACCTACGACCTACAACTCGTAAGTCGCGGCCGTTACCACTGGGCCACCACTGCTCCTAAATAAACATTGTATTTCATCAAATAAACAAAGTAGATTTATTACACCAAAGCACTCCGAACTATATTGTTTCGATTAGCGGGAACCGAATCAAACGGCACAATGGTTGAATTTCTTTACATAACGTCTTGAATGACTTTATTATTTGTTACTTAGAATCAATTAGGATTGTGTTACTTGAATTTTATTGGGTTCATTGTAATTTACCTGGAATTTGGGTTATTGATTGAAATAGGTAAATAGGCTTTGTAAATTGCGATTGCGACCTTGTGTACCCATTATACTTCGTTCATTCCATACTAAAATAAATATCAATAAGCCGTCCAACAAACTGAAACTCAAAGCATTTATTTCAATGAAACCAATTAACGGCACTTTTAAATTGTCAAGGGGTCGGTCAGTGAGAAAGATGAAGCTACAGTTGCCCGTTTCAAAGCGTAATAGGTTCCTGTGGAGAAGAACGGGCAGTAAATTCCACGAACGCTCTTTTAAATAAAAAACATTTTTATAAAATTTTAGTTACATAATTCAATTATACATGTAAGGACGATGTAAAAAGACGTGCACGTTAAAAGCGTCCGCATTAAAAAGATTAAAAATAACAATTCATTCATCATCATTAATTTTAGCCGAAAGACGTCCACTGCTGGACATAGGCCTCCCCCAAGCACCGCCACTGCGACCAGTTCTGTGCTTCCCGCATCCAGTGGATTCCTGCGACCTTCACAAGGTCATTGGTCCACCTTGTAGGAATCCTTCCAACGCTACGTCTTCCGGTACGCGGTCGCCACTCCAAAACCTTTCAGACAAATTACAATTACAAGATTTAAATAAATTAAAACAAGCATGCAAGCAATCTTCAAAGCAAGCACGAATGTATTATTACAATTTTATAAATTAAGCATATATTATCTACTGTACTAAAACCAATCGATATAATCAAATCGATAGTATCATTAGGTCTTTGAACTCTTTGATCAAGTTAATGTTCAAAAGAAAATTATACAAACACACTTTAACAACAGATGGGTTTGTATCGACCTATACATAATATTGTGCGTTCCATGAACAATACAATAATACACACACAATAATGTGTTGTATTTAAAATGAGGTCAGGCATGAATCCTTATAGGGTATACAGGGTAGCGAACGCCACAGGCTACGATTTCAACCACAGTGGAAAATCTACTACCCTACTTTGATTTCATCGTTTTCTGTTCTGATAAGATCCTTTGGTTTGTTTTTTGCGGTAGCTTGGGGTTGTTTTAATAAATGACATGTATTTTTCATGCTAGATAAATATCTTTAAAATTGGACTTCGAAAAGAGGTCAAAGCTACACTTCCAGGTTTGATGCAAGATGATGTTAACCTCAATACAGGCGAAAATATGGAGAGTTTGTCAATAAATCAATGACATTTTCATCAAAGTTTCAAGCTTATTATTTTACCACAGCGTTCATCCCGTGCAAACTGGCAACGCCGCATTTCTAGAGGGTTTTCGTGTTTATTTTATTAAATTTAAATCAATGTACATTTTTTTTTCAGCCACGTACTAGATCGTTGTATTTTATAATTATTTTTCATATGTACTCTACACATAATTAATCGTTAAACTGCAAATAGAAAATAAATGACATTATGTTAATTTTTATAAGTAAATATCAAAATAACTGTAAAAAAATAGCATACATACGTATGACTACCAACGATCTAGTACTTAGCTGAAAAAAAAAAGAAATTTGATTTAAACTAAAATAATCACGAAAACCCTCTAGACATGAGCCGTTGCCAGTTTGCGCGGGATGAACGCTGTGGTAAAATAATAAGCTTGAAACTTAAAATTAAGTAAGTTTCTTACATATATAAACTCATATCTTTCTACCATTGAAGTAGGTAGAAACTGAGGAACGCCACCTTACATTCATACATACATCTGGTCATACATGCACGCTGGTAGCGAGTACTCCACACCTGACCTTTCTGAAGAACATCACCAATAAGGTCAGTGTCCTAATCTGTTTCTTAAAGCTGTTTATTGTACCAAGACTGATCGTTATGACTATTCATGGTCGAGGTTTTTATTGTAGTGACTGGCTTTCAGCTGAAATGATGATGATGTTGATAAAACACTCGAGTAACATAAAACAAATTAGATAAAAACCCTTCGGTTACTATCAACAAAGCATATAAATTGTACAAAACACGATCAAACAACGCCAATAAATAATTTTACCACCCGTAATGTTTTCAAATGTTTCCGGGGAGATTATTTCACGAACCGAACTCAAAATGTGATTCTGTACAAATTGTAACTGAATGAAAGGCAGAAGGAGCTTTGTTCTAATAACAACGAAGATTATATTATTTGATTTAATTATTTTTGAATCCAGTTAGAGTTTCATCGAAGTAAAACACTGCGATTAAACTCTAAGTGGATTCAAATATGACAGATTTTTTACTTATATTTGATTTTGTTTTAGAGGCAGCACACACACAGCATATTAGCTATAAAAGTGCTGAGCTTCTTTTCAAGAAAAGTCATTGAAATTGAATTAATATAAATGCTTCTTGTATCATAATATCACATAGAAGAATTGATAGTCGACGTCAAAGTCAAATTGTTTATTTCAAATAGGCACATAAAAGGCACTTTTGAACGTCAAAATTTACAAAATAATAGAATTGATTTTAGTTGCCCCTTCCAAAATGTAGTTTCGTATGGAGAAGAATGGGCAAGAAACTCCACCGTTACTCTTTTAAAATATTGTACAAAATTTTGAATAGGTACATTATATAATACATGTGAAGACGATGCACCTAGAATAAAATTACTATACTAAAATAGGTAAAAAAATAATTAAAAATGAAGCAATGACAGATAAATTAATTATGTGATAGGTACATGATGCTCACTTATTTACAAACATTGTAAAAGTATACGTTTTCCAAAAAAGAATAAATAAAGTAATAGGTCGGTGTGTGAGCTAAAGTTATCACAGAATGTAAATTCAACATTGATTTATTATTTATATCAAATACTAAATTGTACAATTAAAATAGCAACCAGTTTAATTTTGTCTAGACTCTAGATCGTGCTGCTGGTGCTGGTCCAACTCCATAGCTGGATCAGCATGTTTCCAAGCAATCTTATCTTGGATATAATCCTCTAATTTTTAATATGCTTGTTTACATAGTGTACTTTTAATATGAGTTTTATTTTTTTTATTTAATTGTAATAAATCACAAGGTATTTTGTTGTAACATTTGACACAGTACCCCATAAAAGATGTATGTACTTTAGATAATCTGAAAAAAGGTTGATCTATTTTATCTTTATTTCTAATATTAAAATTATGTCTATCACTTATTTTATTAAAAAGATGTCGATAAGCGATAAGACTGCCCATTGTAAAATTTCTACATCTATATCTGCAGTTTTTATGGTATACATAATAAAGATTATTCTATTCTATTATATTTTATAGACGTACAGTAAAGTTTTTACTTGCACCTTATTATTTTATCGACTATTTCCGTCGATGTCAACATTTTAAAAGAAAATTGCAGTTCAAAAATGTGACAGTACATGCGCCCTCTATGTGGGAAAGGAAATCGTTTGAAAATTGTTTAACATTATCGCTACATGACCGTATATATAATAAAATGAGGAATCTACATTTGGCCCCTGTGAGATGTCAGGTGTGGAACCACCGACCTCAAAGTATTTAGGCACGTTATTAATTATATTAGACATCCAGACTGCTTCATGTTTTCGATCCCTAAAACCAAATGGTAAATTTGTATGCCCGCAAAGGGATTTCAACCTAAAATCACATAATAGGATTGGCACTCAAGTAAATAAAAACTCAAATATTTCTACTTAAAACTTTTTAACTTTTAAAAGTTAGTAATGGTTATTATTACTGATAAGGCTTAAATTTTTGTTTCAAAAACTACATTTTGTACCAACTGATAGGTATATCGATGTCAGTATTTGTTTCTAGATATGCGAAGCGGTGATCAGTGGTTTGAAGTATTTCTAAAATTATACCTAAAATTAAATTTACCTATGGTCATGTAGACAGGAAAATTATTGGGCTTGGAGTGATTTAAAGTATTTAACGATATATAATGTAAATGTATTTCGAGTTCCGTTGGTAACTTAAGACCAAGTCCCGTACCTCAAAAACGTTCAAATTCAAGTCGCATTCTCATCTCGGTAACAATCATGTAGAGAAATAAGAGGATTTTTGACAGATTGAGAAAATACGGCAAAATAATGAATATATTATAAATATTTCCTACTCTGGTCTATATTATTGTTGCCGGTACTGTTAGATACTGAAAAAAAAATGGTTATCTGTAAAGTTGGTTTACGGACGATAATTTTACGTGATAACGAGAGAGAGATGCGTCACAAGCCGAACGCTTAGGCCGATCGTGCCTCTCTATCGCTAGTTCCGTGCTCTCGCTTGCACGCTCGGCTCAGGCGAAACTTGACACTTTTTCGTGCGTGCAGCCGGCGTTCATGCAGCATCGATTTATAAGACGTTATCACGTCAAAACTATTGTGTTGTGCGAAATTACTAAGTAAAAGTATTAAATAAAAAAGCAGTTTTGAATACAATACACAAACCGAGAACTGTGCTTCTGAGGAGTTTGTTGCGCTACTTCTTCTTCCCAACAGAGCACTAGGAAGTGGTGAAGAACCCTCATATGTAATTTTGACGTTTGAAAAGTGCTGATTCTCAGCCTAGTTTGAACTGTTTGACTTTTTTTGTATTGATACCTACCATAGATATAATAATAATAACCATTAAAAGAGAACTATTTTCTGTGGGTTATTATTTATCTTTTGTTTTCTCTTAATGATTGCGTTTGCTATAGGAATAAAGTAAATTTTTGTGCAATTATGTACTAAAAACACTTCTTTGGCTCAATTTCTAATGAAAGTCGTTTGACATATTATCTCTCACTTAAGCACTAGGAGTTGGAGGGCGTTTTGGGGGACTGGTTTATGTTATTATAATGTTCGAAAAGGGCTGATTCGCAGCCTAGTTTGAATAAATGACCGTTGACCTGCAAGATGTCATTTAAAAAAAAAAACATGCGAAACTAAAAAAAAATTAATACAATTGTAAACTTTGTTTATTTACACTCTTGATATAAATTAAAGAGACCAAAGAAGTTTACAAATATGAACATTTTTTTTATTTAATACTTTTGTATTCACTTTACTGAGCAGGGTGTGGGGACATCCAGTCAACCCATTAAGTACTACTATTTAGTACTACTGTTTTGATTTAGGTATTTAATACATGACATACATACGTAAACTCACGCCTTCTTCCTATGGAGATAGGCAGAGACTACTAGAACGCCACCTGCTAAGTTCCTTACATAATCCTTTTGCTTCGTTTCCGTTCATACCTCAGCATGACGCTTTCTATTTCTACGAAGAATAGACATAGCTGTTTCTATACAAAGTGACACTTTGTTTTCCATTTTTGACATCGCACCGTAGAAATCCTTCTACATAAAAAATGACCTAGACAAAGTTCGTTAGAAATGAAAGACAAAATGACAGATTATAGAAGGATTTCAGAGGAGCAAGGAGAAAGCGTCATGCTAAGCCTGCTGGTCATACACCCACGCCGGTTGCGAGTACTACGCACCTGACTTTTCTATGTATTTGATGATTTCAAAATACCCATATGCATATATTACAGTGTTTACAGATGTCGTATTGTCATCGTACCTTTACTATTACATACTAAATGAAATGAAATGAAATGAAAATAAATGTAATATTCAATAACCTAGATACTGAAACCTACATTAATTAATTACACCATTCAACGTGACTGATCAGACGAAGTCAACTAATAGATTGTAATTCCTAGAAACCTTTCATTCGGGTATTGATTTAGGATTATAACATTGTAGGTACCCATTTTATGTGTTTCATCAAGAGATTTTGGTGCAATAACAGCATAAAGGCTCCTACAAACAAGCGCGACACGTGACGCGATACTAAGGCACCGCTTGTAGTGCTACATGCGGTGTCTTTGTGTCGCGTCGCGTGTCGCGCCTGTTTGAAGGAGCCTTAACACGATTCATTTTTTTCAATATATTTTGATGAAAAAAAAAAACAATTGCATGTCGGACCATGCACAATGGAGGGTTCCGTAGTTGGAATGAATTCATCCCAAGAACAAACTTAATGTTGTAGTTGAAAAACATGTTCCCCATACATTACACTTGTACTTACTGTAGGTAAGTTCATACGCACAATATTGAGACTTCTTATAGGTTTTCCTCTAATAGAATATTCTCTGTATTTTTACCCGACTGCCTCAGGAGGGTAATGTTTTTCGAGAGTATGTATGTAAGTATGTATGTATGTATGTATGTATGTATGTATGTATGTATGTATGTATGTATGTATGTATGTCTATTTCTTTGGCACGCTCTGTAGCCTAAACGGCTTGATGGATTTTAACATATGAGGTGTCCTTAGATTTGTCTTAATTGTGGGAGTGACATAGGCTATAATATAATATTTATAAATTGCATCTGCAAACATCAAAAAAAAAGGAGGGAAAGTTTTTTTTTTTAAATTAATTTCAACAATATTGGTATCAAATAAAAGCTAGTAATAAGTAATTTTCAAATATATATATATATTAATAAAACTAAAAAGCTTAAAATAAAATAAATTATTTAAAAAACAAAAAACCCGACTGTAAAAACACTAACTTAAAAGGGAAAAACAAGCATTATAATCTATATAATTTTGGTCTTGCAGGCGGGGACAGTCGAATAACCTGAAATATGGTGTATTATTTGCCTGCGATACCAAAATTATATAGATTATAATGCTTGTTTTTCTCTTTTCAGTTAGTGTTTTTGCAGTCGGGTTTTTTGTTTTTAAATATTTTTTTTTCAAAATTTTAGGCTCAGCAGTTTTCGAGATAAGGGTCAATGTTCTCGTCGGTACGGAATGTTGCCATTTTATATATTTGTATTTATGTTATTCTTTCTTTTAAATACTTTAATTTATGTTATTAATATTACAATCTCACTGTATGCTGCACCGGTCGACGTCATCACGTCAACGTCGGCTATCGCTGAAAGTCAGCGCTGGGGCTCTGTCTCGCATAGGGTCGCAGCATTATGCTGAGCGTTGGCCGTTTTGCGTGGATATGACGCATATTCTCCCCCAAATTGTTTCTTTTTTGTATTTGTGTTCCTTGTTTTCGTCATGTTTTATTTTATTTTATTTATTTATAAGGGTACACCAACAGCTTCTGTATACAAAATATCAAATAAAAGCAATGATGATGATGATGTTTACCGCAAATAAACGTATTTTCTTTCTTTCTTTCTTCTTTCATATATATATTAAGAATATATGTTTGAAATCCTCATAACAAGTCCAAGTTGATATGTCACACTGTTTGCAAAACTTTTTATTAAATTTTTCTCATTTTTGCCCCAAAAGTGAACTCCATATTCAAAATTAATTTATTCACGTTAAATATTCGTGTTCGGGTCACAAAAATTCATATGTGTACCAAATGTCGACTGGACCGACGTCCAATAAATTCGAGAAAAATCGACTGTGACAGGTGGACAGACAGACAGACAGATACACGAGTGTAAGGGTTCTGTTTTTTTCATTTGAGGTACGGAACCCTAAAACACAATTGAATAGTGTAAATGTAAAAGTAAATCGGTCGAAGTTGGACATACTTAGTTTTGCCTTTCGATTAAAGGTGAAACAATTTAGTTGAAGCGTATACAGGGTGTCCCGTAAATAATGGATAACCTTGAAATTAGCATATACCTTATGGCCGTTATAAAAAAAAATGTCACAAGTAAGATTATTAACTAACTTTTTTTACCTTATTTTACATTTTTCTTCACCACGACCACAAATGAATTAATTGCATTTTTGGTTAGAGTTTTTAGTTTCAGTTGTATTTTCTGTTTATGGACTTATATTTATCGGTACAATAACGGGAACTGGGAACACTTTTCCCGTACCAGAGTCTGACACACCCTCCCGCTCCGGCCAGAGCGGGAGGGAGTGTCAGACTCTTACTGACTAAAACCCACCCGTATTCCTGCCGTTGCCTGTGTTGCCAGGGGCCTCGTTAACCCTTTTGGACTGCCACGCGATCCCGGCAGGCATCGGCCCTAGTGGAACCCTACACTTGTGTTGATAACGAGGCGCGCGTGGATTGCAACGCGCCGTCGAACCAGGCCTGGTCCTTACCGGACGGTGAGCTACCCATTGCTCACCGTCCGCAAGCCCGCGTCTCAGGTGGCCGGAAATCTGCAAGGGATTCCCAACGCCCAGGGCGTCTCCTGCGGCGGCTAGGGGCGAGAGGGCGTGAAATTTGCCTTTCCCACAACCGTTCCGCATCTTAGACTTACTTGGAATATAATATTTTATTTGTATTTTTTTAGTACACCATAAGGTATATTATATGCTATTTAAAGGTTATCTATTCTTTACGGAACACCCTATATATTGCCATCATTATCATTTCAGCCGAAAGACGTTCACTGCTGGACATAGGCCCCAAGCATTGCCACATCACAAGAAGCCGAATTACTCAATGTCCGACAATTATATATATTAAAAATGGTACTGAAACAGCATAAAATTATAACACAGAACCCGGAATGCTCGCAGCTTCTCAAACGTCGAGTTTTCAAGTGTCCTTCAATAAGGACACGTACAAATTTTGCACAACACATGCAAGAATTCTTGCATCTGTGGTATCAGTAACTCTAGAACAAGCCAAGTAAAAAAGATTGTTCGCAAATGGCTGCTAGCCCAATCATATGGTGAATCTGAATCTCTTTTAAAGGTAATTTCATAATACACTAACACATGCCTACACACACTCACACTCTCTTTCACTTACAAACACTCACTCACATTCTTACACATAGTGCACATTCCCATAATAGTCTGTTAACCTACTTTTTGTTTTAATCTTTCTTTCTTTTTAATTTTTATTGTTTTAATTGCATTTTTAAACCTAAACAATGTTTTAATTTCGCTAATAATTAACGTTTTTCATATGTATCAATGTAATGCGCATTTTCACTATATGGTAATATCACCCATTGACTCCACGAGACAGGCTCGACCTAGTGTGGAGTTCATAAGCAAAATGCTTCCTTTGCGTCTTATTTTGTTTTTGTAAACCTAGTTATTAATGTAGACTATAAGGAAATGTAATCACTGTTTTTGGCAAATAAACATTATTATTATATATTACATCACAAAATTGCCATGGCACAGTTTAAATCGGTAACTGTACCTAAATATGATCACATTTCTGAATTTCTTACTCAAGTGGCTTCCCATACGTCTTCGCCGGAATACTCATATCTTATTTCAGCTCTACAGTATTATGTTCTATCTTACAATCCCCTCTTATCTTAAAGAACGTTTCAAGTTCCTTCATGACACACATAATAGATATCTGAGGTCATCGGAAAACTTAAGACTAGAGATGCCGAGATGCCGAGATGCATTCCACCAGCTTTTATGACAAGTCTTTTACAGTTCAAGCAGTACGGTCATGGAATACCTTGCCCGTGTTGATAAGGCGTGCTTATTGAAAACTTTTAAAATTCAGATAAAACAACACTTCCTCTCTCCTTAAACATCATCATTACTTATCATAGTTCTTGCTCTTGTTTCATGTTTATATTTATGTAGACACGTCTATGCTTTATGTATGTATGTATTTGTTGTATATGTAACTGGTACACCACTGACTACTTGCAGTAATGTCTCTCCTTCCCCCTGTAATCCATCCAAAGGTTGTCTGTAAAAGATCGCTTTTAGCGATAAGACCGCCCATTGTGTTTTATAGTGTACATAATAAATTCTATTCTATTTTACTTACCTAATTCAAATAAACTGAGCATTCTATAAAAAAAACTTATGCAATAATAAAGTTTTCAATAAACGAAATTCAAATGAAATGAATACACAAAATTCACAACACATAAACTTGCAACGTGCCACAGAATTTAATATCTAGTAGGCTTAGGGATATTTTTTAAACCTCAAATGAATAGCTACATAATAAATGAGTTTTAGCGAACCTCGCAAATTGTTTTGTGATACCAAGGGAGAAAGAGCATGAAATACTGAACTCAAATGAAAAACACACCAGATGTGAAAAGTGCAGTCTCGTTTGCAAAGTTGAAAAGTTCATGTATGTTTTTGATCCATGACCATACATTTCTTTTTATTATTTTACAAAGGCACAAAAACTACAAATAAAACGGTGAAAAAAAAAACTGACTGTACAAACAGTTCAGACAGTGCAAAAACGGCAAGTCAGAAGTGAAAACTTTTTAGCTTTAAAAACTTGTAAACATCTGTATATATGTATCTGAGCGTGACGGTCACGCACGCGAGTTCAATGCCCAAGGTGCCAGACATAATCACTTAATAAAAAAACGAATTATATAAAAACAAAAAACCCGACTATTAAAACACAGAACTGAAAAGTGAAAAACATAATAATCTATACAATGTTGGCATCGCCAGGGACACAAACAAAAGTTACACCATATTTCAGATTATTGGTGTGTCCCGCCTGCGATACCAAAATTCAAAGATCATTATGTTTTTTTCTTTTCAGTTATGTGTTTTAGCAGCCAGGTTTTTTGTTTTTTAAATAATTTGTTTTATTTCAAGCTTTTTAGTTTTTTAATATATATATGGAATTGACTCATTAATAGCTATTATTTGATATTAATATTGTTGAACTTTATTAAAAAAAAACATTCTCGTCCCTTATTTTTGTATTTGCAAATGCAATGTATAAATATTATATAGCCTATGTCACTTCCACAATTAAGGCGAATCTAAATATATCAAGCCGTATAAAATCCATCAAGCCGTTTAGGCTACAGAGCGTACCAAAGAAATACACATACATACATACGTACATACATACTCTCGAAAATCATTACCCTCCTTCTGGGGCAGTCGGGTGAAAAGTTACACAAGAACATGTGACAACACAACATGTGACTGGATCTATGTACAGCAATTGGACTGCTACAGGCCGATGTTGACAATAATATTACTTCAATATAATAAATTCCTTCTCCGTTTGCAAGAGGTATTTTCCCTACGATGTAACATATACGGGCTGGTATTAACATAAAGCCTGTATAAGATTTCAATACCATCATTTTTAAATTCCTCCTTCAAAATCCACTCCGCTAGCCAGTAAGAAGCCAATATTGTAAGATAAAAGACTGAGAATCTGCATAGTAAACACAGCCCGGAGATAAAGCAAGCAACTCCTCGCTTAACTCCGAAGTAAAACCACACACACTAAAAGCTCGACTTTCAAATTCAGGTCTTCTCAAAACTATTTTCCCTAAAACAGGGATTCCCAAACTATTTTGGGCAAGAGACCCCTTTTCCAAAATGAACTGATACCTGAGACCTCCATAGCCAATTTTTTTCATCTTGTACGAACTTGTGCACGCTTATCGACTTGTTGTTTTTTTTTTTATTACAACAGTATACTTCCTACTAAATTATTAGTCATTCTTATAACAAGTTGGTACACGTAACACAACTTATACAGTATCTAGACTGTTTCAAATCAAGAACTTGTGTTAAACGAAAACTGATTTTGGAAAAAAAATCCCAAAATCAGTTTTCGTTTAAGTTGACCCCAGGGAAACTTTGGGAATCCCTGCCCTAAAACATCTCGGTGGTACAACAAAATGTGTGTGGAGTACATTATGCATAATATCAAAAGCAGCTTATACAAGAACAGAACTGTGTACTTCATTAAAGCTGAACTCAAAGTCAGCTAAGTGAAACACTACCTGTCCTGATCTGAATCTGATTTACATAGTTTGTTAATTAAATTGTTGTATTAAAGAGTTGGGCCTGGTGTGTATAAACTTGGAGATGAAAATCCGTATGGGAAAGTTTTGTTCGTGAAGTAAGGCAATCCAACTAGGCAGAATTTCCAGTTGGACGGGTCATCCATCATATCTAATTTCTACAGAATGAAGGTTGTTAGCTAATAGTTCTTGCTCTGGGGGCGAAATTTATGAATTAATGAATGTAGAACGTATGGATATCTGCGTTGTACAAGTGTTTGAAAGATTAATTGGCTAGAAAATAGGTGACTGAGGAGATGAGGGCTGATGAGAGAGAGAGATGTAGTAAAACAAATAAAAGTTTATTTGTTAGGTCCAACTTTAGACATACCACACATGTTAAGCATTTTTTATCCTTGTCTTGGCTGGTAATAAAAAAGCGCACCTGCCGACGCGACATTGCTTAACCAAAAAAAAAACAATACGCGGTAAGTTCTTATTCGTTTTTTCATTCTTTTTTTGTCAAAAAACTACAGACAATTTTAATTTGACATTAATATAAATTTGTAATTTGGTTATGTAAATATTCGTCACTATTAAAAGCATCTCTTATATATTTTTCTCATAGAGAGCATTGAAAAGCAGAGTGTGCCACACGGTACCAAAATGATTTAACCTCGAGCGACGTACTTTGAATCCTTCGCTACGCTTAGGATTCTATCCAAGAATCCGCTCTGGATTCAAACAATCGCTCTCGCCTTCTATACAATATTTTCACCCCTTGTGACACAATCTAGTATTGTGTGGGAGACCTATGAGAACTATAATAATAATTTATGATCTATTTATAAATATGAATCGTTGCTGGTATGAACGGCACATACTAATCCCTTTTCAGTTTCTAAAAAAATAATATTTTTATTGTAGTTGAAAACTGGTGCTACCCTTACCTTTGATACCATTAATGTATGATCTATTTATAAATATGAGTCGTTGCTGGTATGAATACGGAACCACATTAATCCCTTTTCAGTTTCTAAAAATATTTTTTTTATTGTAGTTGAAAACTGGTGGTACTACCCTTAGGCGCCATCTACACGGGCGAGATAATCTCGGCGATAGTGTCGCCGAGCCATAAAATTCAATAGAGACTCTACGAATCAATCTCCACATGGCGATATCATCACGGCAATTTAAAGGCACAACGTGACTGGAGGTAGGAGAGTGATATTAATGATAATTCAACAACGTGTAACATTTTTGGACTGGACAGATCCACTCAATTTGTGTGGTTCTTTCATCAAAAGACCATTTCAGACACCAATCTACATGATCTTCACATGATCTGACCAACATTATGTCTGGACTTTAAAAAAGACTGTGACCTCTGAGTTTGTTCAGAGTAGTCAGATAGGAAATGCAGACCTCATCTAGTTTAAAAAAAATATGAGAAACGTGTAAAAGTGTTTGTAAAAACCTACTTACAGAAATTAAAATCATTTATCATTATCATTTACAAAAAACTGTTTTTTCAGTTACAGTTATTGACATAACTATAGCAATGTTTCAAATGAATCAATAGGATTTTCAGAAGTAAAGTTAATCCAATCCATTAACATCAATAAATCACATTCGATACAATGGTCACGGAAGAATCATAATATTTTTTTTATATAAAAACTTTGTTAATGTAATAGAAACGTTTTTTTTTCTACGAACTATCACTAATATTCGTAATGTTTACAGTTATTTGAAAAGCAGTATTATTAAGTACTAGTGTGATTGCACAGTATTATTTGTAGCAACCATCAAATAATTATGAGGATTTGAGTTTACCTAATATAAGGGTGATACAAAGATGGTAATCCTACCGTTAACAAATTTCCAGGAGTTTGTATAATAATATTGATTCCCTCACCGTTCAAATTTATTATTATAATATATATTCCAAGATCCAGTGCCTAACTACCGTCAACGAGCTCCAAAATCAGCTATTTCCTATCATCTGACCTTTACAATTGCGTAGGATTATTAAGTACTAGTGTGATTTCACAGTATTATTTGTAGCAACCATCAAATGATTACGAGTATTTGAGTTTACCTAATATAAGGGTGATAAAAGATGGTAATCCTGCTGTTGACAAATTCGAAAGGAGTTTGTATAATAATATTGATAATAAAATTAGTAATAATAAATTTGGACGGTGAGGGATCACCGTCCAAATTTATTATTACAACATATATTCCAAGAACCAGTGGCTAGCTACCGTCAACGAGATCCAAAATTAGCTATTTCCTATTATCTGACCTTTAAGATTGCGTAGGATATCATTTAGATAGTATCCTTCCTTCCTTTTATTCCCAAATCAGGACGGGAGTTCCGGTATCCGGTCTCTGGTTAACAGGTTCCAATTACATAGCTTCCAAATTGGGTGAGTTGATTAGTTACAAGCCGGTGCTATATTCACACACGGCTTAATTCTGAGCTTTTAAATTGTTTGATGACACATCCGTGTGCCGTTGTGACCATCCTTTGCTGCAATGGGCTAATACTTGCTTTCCAAAAGCACTATCAAATTCTTGATGCAGTTATTTGACCAATTGATCTAAGTCTGACGAAATTGTTAGTGGAGATGATCATAGATAAGACTGAAGATGCGAGTTTCAGGGCTTTTGCTAATAATCTGATCCGTTAGCCATCGATATATACTTGTAATTTGGATAGACTTCTGAAATGATGTACCTGGTAATATACACATATAGTGTTATTTTTACAAGAACATCGTGATAAATATCTCCGAATGTTAAAAGCTGCCAATTTCGTACCATTTGGCCGCTGGAAAATCATAAAGATAAATCAAAATTACTGTTGCAGGGCAATCTAAATAGGTGCTCGGAACGCAAATGTTGAAATATCGGCATAAAATATTGGAGCACGTTAACGTCGGGTCAATTTATTTGAAATTCGTTGGCGTATTTCGGGCAAGAATAAAAAAAATGTTCCGTTTTTATAGCTAAGTATCGCCCAGTCGAGTTTATCGGTGGTATTCGATAAAAAAGCTTGCCTAATTTGTTGAGTACCTAACACGAAATTCTAATGTTGATTTAGCCTTAAGGGATAAAGGTTCTATAAAATAACTTTCAAGTAACATTGTCTTTGTTTCGCAGAGTCTTAAGGTGGCAGAGAGATGTAGCCTCCATTATATATGTATAATCTCATACTATTCTAGTTTTAAACAAAATTAAAAATCGTTATTAGCAAATTAAAATCAAAACTTAAAATAAATAAGACCGCATCAAGACGAAACTAAATATTATAGTTACACACACAAAGCGGAAAATATCCGCATCCAATAAATTAGAGATCGTCAATATAGTCTGTTTGCACGGAAAATTATGAAGCATAACATAATTTATGTCAAAATATACGTTACATTAGCGTCTATTTCCCAGCCGCAGTTAAACACACGTTTGAAACAAATATGCCTTATTAATTAGCCGGTCTAAACAACAAATTATTCACAAAAACAAACAACGCTACTTACTTCTATGGCAAGTTAATAGAATCCCCTTTTTTATCACAAACACAAAAAGTTAGATCACCGATTTTTATTCACAGCCACGCACCCGTTGAAGTTACAACAGAATAGGTGGGTGGATCGCTCGGGACGTGCGACCTCCCCAACGCTCGGGCCACGACTGAAGCTCCCTCACTCACTACAATTTAGATACGAAAGGGTGTGAAGTTACGTCCTATCAACCCCTACATTAGTGACAGGGACATTAGTGACTCCCTGATCAGTTAATTAACTAAAACTTTACAATTAGTATAACGATAATTTTGGAGGAAATTAAGATCGAGTTATATACCAGATTTTCGAGTAGATGATTTATGGAAGAAATTTCCTGTTGCGTAGAAATATGGGGCGAATTTAGAACTTACACGTTGAATGACTGTTCATGATTAGTTCCAGAATTTTCTCTCGGACGAATAAGCAGTCACGACTCTTTATATTTCCGGAACTTGCTGCTTCGTCGTAAAACCCTTCAGGTGGGGAGTAGTTACACGTTTTGTAAAATAAAGACTTAAATTTTTGAGCACACCCGTTTTATTTGCTCGTAATATTTTTACGTGACACGTTCCAATTTTCGTCAGTTCTAAAGTATAGCACAGTATTATAGTACACAGTATTACAGTATTAAAACATAAAATTATACAGTATTATATAATTTTATGTTTTAAACTTCCTGAGGTTTGAAAATGTAGAATAAACAAGGGACAATGCTAACTTATAATTATTTGGCATCTAGACAATTTTTCTATTTTGCATTTCAGTTTTTAAATAAAATTTCGCGAGGACATTCGCAAGAAGCTGGCAGTATCATCACAACGGTAATGTTTCCCATTGTTTGTCTTATTTGTTTTAGAATATTTATGTGTATTTATTTGTGCTTATATTTATATAATATATAATTAGGTGTATATTATATAAATACATATATATTCCGCTGGATGCGGGAAGCACAGAACCGGTCGAAATGCCGGTGTTTGGTGGAGGCCTGTGTCCAGCAGTGGACATCTTTCGGCTAAAAAATGATGAAGTGTACATTTATAGTTTTTAATGGAAATGTTTTTATATTTAAATAAATATTTAGTCTCTGCATTACCCAAAGGTGACTGGTAAAAAATGCCCAAAGTTCGCCTCTGTACATTAATTTGTGTGCATAAAGTATTAAATAAATAAATAATAAACACAAGGTTTTAGATGAGGAATGTTTTTAGTTGGTGTATTAGATATCTAGCAATGTTATTTTTTCCAAAACAGGCAGTACGTATATAAAAAAGACATTCAGTAACAGCGTGGCGGCAATTCAATTATAATTATGTATAATAATTGATAATTACTCACGATCCGTTTTAAAATCATAATCCTGTTCCACATGGGATTAAATTATATTCCAATTCATCGCAATACATAAGCAAAAGTAATTTTGTTGATGGGCTTAATCGGTTCACATTGAATTGATGAACATAAATCGTTTTGATAATTATCGGTTTTTAATAACTGAACCGTTTTCATTTTCAGCTGATTCGATTATTTTATCGTTTGATGGAGTGATTGGTTTTATGAGTTTGGAGAATTTTGTACAAATGTAAGGATTAACTCTTTTTTCATGTGTGGCATTAGGTTTGGTAAACCTGTTACAAATCCTCAAAGCAATAACAGATACTTTAGAAAACATTATATTTATTTAAATCAAATATATCTTTTTTGATGGAATCTATAAATAACATTTTTCAAATCTTGTAGCGGCTAGTTTTGAAATCCTTAACTGATTTTTCATTTGGTGTTTTCTACGTTATTGGGAAGAGAGGTAGGTTATGATCGTTACAATTAGCCGGGTAATTAATCGAAACTTCGTATCCAATTGGACCTACTCGTATATGGTCTATGTTTATGAAAGAACATTTTAAATTTATATATATTATTACACGAGGTTGATGAATTCTATAGTACCCGTGAAAATATGGATTTTCCTAACTTTTCCAACAACATTACAATTAAGTGGCAAAAAGACGCACTTTTCCATAGTATGTTCTATTATTCCATTCTTTGTCCGTGCTGGCGATATATTTTCTCGAAAGCCTATTTACACCAAAACCCTGCGTAGGCTCAAGTGACCTAATATTTGCAGAATACAAGCTTATCTGACGAATATCAATATTTTTCCAGCCTACGCATTGTGGAGACTGGAAAAATATAAAATAATATAAGAAAAAAATGATAAGGGAAGATGTAGGTGTTGGTGGATAAATGTAGATATAAAAAATACGGGCTAGATACACGGTTTAGTACATTTTCAACCACCAGAATATTTACCCCCGACCATGTTGAATCCCCGACCATGTTGAAAACCCATTTTCAACCCCTGGGGGGTTGAACATGGGCTTTTAGTTTTGAATGTCTTTAATCGAGGTTCAACCCTCAATAGACAACACAAAAGATTTTCTCATCTACTGCCATTAGCTACATTTTTAAACTCTGCCTATCCTCTATTTGACCTATATTTGTGCAGTTACTTTGAAATACAAATGAGATGATATGCTTTGCATATCATCTCATGTGACGCGGCAAGATCGGTGTGCTTTTGTTTTATTTTTTAACCTGATTCATACGGTTACAATCAAAGTCAAACCGTCTAAACAGTAACTGAACAGACAGCTGTGCTGTTGGGGAGTTTGTTGGCCACTTCTTCCTAGCTAAAGCAATAGGAAGTGGTTTTGGAGGATTGTCTTATGTAATTTTGACGTTCGAAAAGTGCTGATTTTCATCCTAGTTTGAATAAATGACTTTTGATTTTGATTTTGAGTGTTAAGACGATGAAAGTCATTTTTTGCTTCAAATTAATTGTATGCCACAGGCAAGAAACTTGTACCGTGTGAATGGGACTTTATAAAAGCGCAGCACAACGATCTCAACTTTATTTGTCATCATCGTCCTTTCAAATTTTTATCCATCCATTTTGTACAATTTACAACCTCGACGAGTGAGTTTGGTGCCTCATCAAAATAAATCGGCAAAACCGAAGAAAATGAGAGGAAACAAAAAAAGTAGTACCTAGTCATCCATATAAAACTCAGCAAAAGAAACGTAACAGAAGCACAACGATCTCGTAGCTTCTTAGGGTAAGGGCATATAGTACAAACCTCTCCAGGCACCTGATACATTAGCATAAGCGAGATTCATCGCGTAGGTGTGCACACCTAAACGCCCATACAGTCAGTGGGCAATTGAAAGTTTTGCGGGTAACTCGTGTATTTACACTGGACTGGAGTAGGCATTCGTCAGACATACATACAGTGCAGAGAAGTAGTGAGAGCGAGAGAGCGCGTTTTTATTGAGTTTGTGTAGAAAAATCACGCGCGATGTCGTGTTTTCCGAACCCTGTCGCGGAACATAGGTGCTACGTAGTGCCGCGTATGCTACGTCGTAGCCGCGTTTGCTACATCATAGCCGCATGTGCTACGTCGCAGCCGCGTGTGCTACGTCGTAGCCGCGTGTGCTACGTCGTAGCCGCATATGCTATGTAGTAGCCGCCTATGATACGTCAAGTACGTACAAGGATCACCTATATTTTAACTGTAACATCTTATTTACTTTACCTACAATCTATGCAAATAAATGTTAACTTTATTTTACTTTACGTCGTAACCGCGTAGGCATTGTCGTAGCCACGTAGGTGGGGTCGTAGCTCCGTAGGCGCATTATGTATACGTCATCACGCCATTTTTCGTTGATATTCTGAAAGTTAGTTATAGTGAATGTCATAAAGAACATATTAATACTGTATATTTATGAATATTGTAGTATTTTAATTGTGTCATAAAAGTAAACAGATAGATAGATAGATAGAATACTCTTTATTATGTACACCATAAAAATTACAGATACAAACGTTGAAATTTTACAAGGGGTGACACAATGGGCGGTCTTATCGCTAAAAGCGATCTTTTACAGACAACAGATATCGCAAAAAACTGGTGATTAAAATTAAATATCGACCATCATAAGCATTTTGTACGATAATCAATAAATCTGAATTATTAATTAACTACGAGTAAGACTGCTGAGCTAACATATTTACTTGTTCGTTACTTTTTAATCATTTAAAAAAATAATTAATTATTAATTATTGGAAATACATTTTCCTGACAGTCGTCGTCTAATGTTTAAACAATTTTCCCTTTAACCGGTAAAATTAATTCAGCTGTGGCAAAGCTTTACCTTAATTCTCCCAATTGTTTTAAAAAAAATGGTAATCTTTGTTTATATTCCGGGTCCACGTTTGTTTATAATTTTTTAACCCTTCTATCAATGTTTAATGTTAACATTGTTATTTGATTGATTAACCTGTTAAGCCCCGCGCGACACCGATTCGGAGTCAAACAATAAAAAATCAATTGTGTCTCATCAGCTGACCTTGACCAATTAAATAAATGATTAATATTATTTTGGTAAACAAATTTTGTTTCTTAGCTCCTTGGCTAGTTTAAGCTACATTATCGGGCCCAAGCCAAGTCAATGTAGCGTGTGTGGTGTTTTTTTTTTTTTATTTTACGAGGAATGTATGATGAGGAGTGATTTAATTTTCCTCAATTTGCATGAACTTTCTTACTATTTTGCATGTGTTTAAAATTTAATTATTATTATTATTATTAAATTATGATTTATGATATGCTAGAGCAGGAGTTCCTTAACTGTGCGTCGCAACGCCCTGATGGGCCGTGTCGTTGTTCCAGGGGCGTCGCAAACTGGTATGCTCAAGTAACCGGCACGTGACCTAATGAGAATTGAAACGACTGGATTAGAGTTCCACTCCAATCCATTCCACCCCCTTCTGCACTTTCAATAGTTGACGAAGAACAGCTGTTAGAACTTTCTTTTGATACGGCCCTAAAACTACAGTTCAATAAAGACAATGTAGTTAAATTGAGAGAGCAATGTATCCCAAGAATATTCTACTTTTAATACCACCACTTTTAAAATTATATTACCTTTTGCAACGTAGAACTATAAAAGTAAGTAAATAAAAGGTATTAAGATTCTATACTTTTTGAAGTTCACTTTGTATAAAATAATCTAGCTAGAGTCTAGCTGGATTATTTAAATTAGCTGCTACTCTAGATTCTAGAGATACACGCAGGTATCTTCATAAATAAACGAGTCACAAAAAAAATTACAGCACGTTCAGGGAGTCGCAGTACAAAAAAGATTGGGAACCGCTGGGCTAGGCTTAAGAGCCTCGATTAATGTCCAACATTCTGCTGAAGTGACATAGTTATGTAAAATTCCAAACATTTTATTTGTGGCATGAAACAAAAGCAGTAGTGGCCTAGTGGTAACAGCCGCGACTTACGAGTTGTAGGGCGTAGGTTCAAACCCGGACAGGCGCTTTACTTTGTGTAAATTATTTCATAACCACTGCTCTCAAAACTTTGAAGGAAAACATCGTGAGGAAACCGGCATATCCTAGAACCAAAAATTCGAAGATATGTGACATCTACCAACCCGCACTGTGCCCGCGTGGTGGGTTACGGCCCACTCCCTCTCACAGAGCGGAGGCCTGTGTCCCAGCAGTGGGAACATTATAGGCTGATTATGTATGAAACAAATGACAAAAAGCATCAAAATCAAGTATAACATGTTTAACAAGTGTCTTTCACCCCGCGTTTACACCCACACAAGTTTTGATACTGACTTGTTAAAAATATGTCGTGTATAAAACTTGTATTACATGCAGTAGATATATTGATGTTGCTTTCAGACATGTATTCTTAATTTTGTTAACCTTTTGGTCATTTTAACAAGTTTACCATGTACAAGTTTTGTATACAGCTAGTGTTTCCAACTTGTTTTAGGTGTAGGATAAAATGAAAACAGTAGACACAACATATAGAAATAATAATTGCTGTATGCCGTAGTGTAAATATAGAACCCTGCATACACGTCAACGCGGTTATTTAGGTGTATAAGAACCACGTTGACCATTGATTGGGCTATAACGTCAGAGTTATGTCACTTGGAGAAACCTACTTCCAACAAAGGACGTATTTCGTCTACTATCACGGTAGATACAAGATGATCATATTCGTAATACCTTCCTTACTTCCCAACCACAAGTCAATCTACCAGGATAACATACACCTCATAAACTGATTGTTCAATGGCGTGGCCGTTTAAACTGTCGCCGGTAGATTCCGCTGAGCGGTTCGGCGGGCACCAATCACGGGGTTAAGATAGATTGCCAATACCGGTGCGGCTTTTGTGCACCACTTGGGACTTTGATTTGTGCCTTAACTATTAGTACGCCATCCTATCTGCGGGAACGTTTTTCCTTCGCCCGTCCTTCTGATGCACCTTGCAGGTCGCATCTTAGAAATCTCCTTAGATCCCCTCCCCACTCTACCGACTTCTACTCCTATTCCTTCACTGTGCACGCGGTTCGGCTGTGGAATTCACTTCCACCTGACATTAGGGACTGCCAAACTGTTGCTGTTTTTAAAAGAAGAGTGAAAGAACACTATCTTTCCACTTTGCCATAGTTGCATATTATGTATTTATTATTTTATACTATTAATTATAAGTATATAAGTATTTTAGTGATATTTATTTTAGATGTATGTATTTATGTAAGTATATTCTCATAGTGGATATTTAAATTAGTGAATAGTTTTATTTTGTTTTTATGTATTTTGTTTTCTCTTTTACCTTACACACGTTGTCTACATATCTATGTCTACTGTCCTATTGCAGGTATGCTGGAAGAGATTTCATTAGAAATAAGCATCACCTTTGTACGTTTTTTTCTGTTCCTTTCTTTTTGTCTGTTTATATGTGTGTACATAAACTGTTAAATAAAAAATAAATAAATAAATAAAATATAAAAGTGGAATCAGGCGTTACATTGCAGAAATTGGTGCCTACCAATTTCTACTATGCTATAGTGCTTATGTTAGTGTGCCAAACGCTAGTCTGTTATGTTAATGTACCCACCATGAATTGAGCCCAGGACTTCATGTGCCCGCTCCCGCGTCGCACTTGTCACCACCAGATTTCTAAATAATGTGAAACTGTTAAGATTATAAATCATTCTTAAGTTGAACAGAACAGATGGCCGATGGGGCCGAAAGGTTCTGGAGTGGCGACTGTGTACCGGAAGACTTAGCGTTGGAAGGCCTCCTACAAGGTGGACCGATGACCTTGTGAAGGCCGCAGGAATCCGCTGGATGCGGGAAGCACAAAACCAGTCAAAGTGGCGGTGCTTGGGGGAACCTATGTCCAGCTGTGGACGTCATTCGGCTGAAATGATGATGATGGTGACGATGATTAAATTAAACGGAATTAAAGGAATGGCATTTATTAATTAAAAAGAACTAAACGAAGTATTAAAGTACATTCAAGTATATTCTATCTATGTATCTACACTTTGCATATAAATAATAACAAATAACAATAACCTTATAATTAAAATTTTATAATTAAAAACTTTTATAATTAAAATTCTATCGAGACCCGATTAGGATGAAAATGATATAAAATGTCGAAGTATATAAAGTATTAAAATCATTTACGAGTTGATTGGGATGAAAGTGAAAAATTTATCCAAATATTAATTTAACTCGTGGATCTAATAAATTCAATAAAGGTCGTGGATCTATGCAATTTGCGGAAAGTGGATGGATTTAAAATAATTACTTAATTGATTGATAATAATGACAAAATCGTGAATAAAAGTGTGTGTATAATAAAAACGTTTTTACACCTCCCGAATAACATTCCTACATATCAATGTTATATAACAATGCCTAGATAATAATGTTAAATTACTGATTCTTTTTTTACTAAAATCAAACTGCAGATGCAGTCCTATTTTCTCCTACCAAATTTAGCTAAATTTGAAACCCTCTTAATATTCCACCTAATCCGTAAAAAATACAGAGCAAGACCTACACACAATAAAAAACAAAAAAAAAACAATCTGTACTGATAAAACAAAGCTCGACCAACTACATTTGGTCGGAAAAATAAAAAAAGCAGAGGACCGAACCGAAAGTTAATAAAAGAGCGCAACCCGGCAATACCCGACTAGGTTCGATCAATCACCCGACAAGTTCGGATGAAGACCGAACGTCTGATTACGGCATAATGACGGTGCCACGAACCCTTAAAATGTGCCCACATATTTATAGAGTTGTCTCTTTTTGTATTTACCGTCGTGCCGTCGTACCGTGTGCTAAGATTTTGTGGGACTAGAGTGGGCATTTTTTCAAGTGAATTTTTCTTTTTTAGTGAGCATTTGGATTGGGGTACATGTAGAAGTTTGGAATGGATAGATTTTAGTTTAAAAGTAGCGTTTTATACTTGCGTGATGAAACTCATTCTGTTTAAGGGACTGGTAATCGCCGTTGACCTCGGAGATACAAATGTGCGTCGCACTCACGCCAAGCCGCTGCCGTTCGGTTTTATAGGGACTATTTATTTTTAGTAACAAAAATAGGAATATTTGAAAAAAAATCACAGATAGAAAGAATTTTATTAAAGGTAATAAAATAGTCTGTTCATACAAAAAAGAAATGGAAATATCTTAAGCAGTTTGAAAGTATTATCGAAAGTATTTTTATGCTCTGGGTAGACATTACTTCCTGAATTTATTTCGTAAAGTATTTTACTACAATACTTAAATATTCAAATATAGCATTTAACATACATTTTTTGCATAACTTATTTGCATTATATGAAGGCAAACAAATTTAAAAGTCACAAAAATCATGTCTGCGTCTTATGAGACGAATACACCTAATAATAATTTAGTATGAAAATAATTATCCCACCAAAAACACAAATGTGAAATGAGAGCCAAGTTCAATATTATGATATATGCCTTGGTTGCTGACTTCAACGACAAAAGAAGTGAGATCGAAATGGGTGCCAAGTTCAATGGTCAGTCCTGAAATATATTTATAACAACATAAAATATAATTTCTTCTTATAAATTAGGATAATGTATTGTAGCCTAAGGTCTGACTTAGCTAGTTCTCATATACGAATTATTATATTCGATGGCTGGTTTCCACCAGCAAAACCAAATTTTCGGAATACGAGTATAATTCATATATGAAAACTCGCCAAGTCGACTCGACCCGAGCCAAACACAGGCATGTGTTGCCAGGGGCCTCGGCAACCCTTTCGATCTTTCCCGCGACCCTGGCAGGCATAAGCCCTAGTGGACCCCTACACTAAGAGCTACTGCATTCCACCAGTTTCTATGATAAATCTTTTACGGTTCAAGCAGTACGGTTGTGGAATGCCTTGCCCGTGTCGATAAGGCGTGCTCAATCTCTGTCCATTTTTTAAATTATGGTAAAAAAACACTATCTCTCTCCTTAAACATATTTTTATTTTTTTTATTTTTCTCTGTTCTCTGCACCTGTTTTGATTCTTAGCGCTAGTTTTATGATTAATTATTATTGAATATATTATATAGATAATTTTAATATATTTTATGTATGTATGTATTTGTTGTATATATGTGAATGGTACACCACAGACTACCTGCAGTATTGTCTCTCCTATCCCCCTAATCCATCCAAAGGTTGTCTTTAAAAGATCGCTTTTAGCGATAAGACCGCCCATTGTGTCACCCTATGTAAAATTTCTACATTTATAGCTGTAATTTTTATGGTGTACATAATAAAGAGTATTCTATCTATCTAT
Organism: Atethmia centrago; assembly: GCA_905333075.3. Lineage (NCBI taxonomy): Eukaryota > Metazoa > Arthropoda > Insecta > Lepidoptera > Noctuidae > Atethmia > Atethmia centrago. The sequence continues at coordinate 25,514,772 of HG995382.1, read as the reverse complement.
CTATCTATCTATCTATCTACTGCTGAGCATGAGTTCCTGGGTTCAATTCCCAGGTCGGGCAACGTGTTATTGGATTTTTCCATTAGGAATTTCTCAGTAGCAGCCCGGAGTCTGGATTTGTGCCCAGTTGATGGCAATAGGCTCGCCACCTATTACATGGGACTTCAACATAACTGCCGAAATGCGGGTGTACTGTAGGTACAACTCTGTCTAATCCCTCGGGGATTACAGGCGGGATATTTTGTTATGTTATTTCGTCTAAATAATTAAATGTGAAACACGTAAATTCCATTGAAAGTATACCAATATAATTCTCTTCGTATCACATCATGCTAAAACTCGATAGTACAATATTTACTATCTTCACAAATATTAAGGCCTATTATAGGACCAAAGGGAAACGATAAGTGGCCATTACTGGTCCTGGGGTACACGAAAGCCGATTTCAGCACTTACGACTACTTGCAAGAAAGATGATATGATTTATAAGAAACGAGACACGTAGTTTATCTAAGAAAAGCTGACGTAATGAATTGGAATTAGTCGGAGAAAATAAATTAGGTGTTCATTGTGATCGAGAGTTTCTGTTGAGTTTTGATCTTGAAATAAAAGAATATAATTTTCCAAATCGGTCCAGCCGTCTTTGAGTAATTAGGTAACACACATAAAAAAAAAATCTGACGAACGGAGAACTTCCTCCTTTTTTTTTGAAGTCGATTAAAAGGAAAACTTCTCAGTTCGTCGGAATCTTTTTTTTTTTGTGTATGTCCCCCGATTACTCCCCCGATTTGGAAAATTATTTGTTTGAAAGGGTCCCATATAAATTTTATTAACTTTGCTTGGGTAGTTTTTGAGTTAGCTTTAATAATACTTATTTTTCCCACTTAGTATATGTGGCTGATGTCATAATAACTTCCTGTCACTGTTATTTATTACACAGAAGATAATAATCAATAATGTTAGGCATAGGTAGGCTTTCGAATTTGTGTGGGGTAGGTACCACAACTAAAATGAAAAATAAAAGCTTAAGAAAAAATATTAACCATTTCGGAAGTTTAATTCGGAAGTCGGTGACAAAGACGAAAATACAAGACCAAAGGTACCGCTTCCGAAATTATAGTTACTTTACACTTTTTACTGTGTTTTTTTTTAAGTCGGTTCTTTTTACGCATTTTAATACTACACTCTAAGTTTGCTTAAATTCATATTTTGTATGTCTTTCTCTTTGGACTGGAGTTGGGATTGTTTGCTGAGCTGTCCTACCTTGCAAAGAACAAGGAGAAAAATTTGAAGTTGATGGCGAACCTTCAGTAATTGGAGAGGCACCAAAAAAAAGAAGAAGAAATCTGTTTGATGGAATGGTAGTTAAACATGCTACCAAAGATACATGAAACACTCATAGGTCCCTTTGTCTTTTTCTGTGAACTGTACCTATCACCATTATTCCTAAAAACCCGTCAGATGCGCTGTAATTCCTTATTTTCCACGCCAATGAAATGTAAGAAAAGTCTATGCATTTCTCGACCAGAAAGTCAGAAAATAACACATACCTACTTACCTACTTACATGTGACTTTATCCGCGCTGTGAATACAACTTCACACAGCGTAAACACAAAATAGAACGGGATAAAAGTTTCAATAAAGTACGATTTCGTTTCGATCCTGTTACGAGTCTGTTCGCTTGTGAAGCGTACAGTCGCCCACGCAAGTTGTGTCCTACCAAGTTCCTATTTGTGTTGAGCTTGACATGTTTATGTTGAGCTGTGTACTTTTGAGATGATGGTATGTTATTGCATTGTGTTCTTGTTGATGTTGGAGGAAAACAAGGTAGTGTTAGAGAACATGGCAAAAACAGGGTTTCCTTACTTTATCAATCTGCCTAGCCTTTTCCCAACTATGTTAGGGTCAGCTTCCAGTCTAATCGGGAGCAGCTGAATACTAGTATTTTACTTGGAATGACTGCCTGTCTGACCTCCACAACCTAGTTACTAGGTAACGTGATACCCCTTGGTAAGATTGGTTGTCAGAACTTTGGGCTTTTCACCACCCGTAACGACTGCAATAATCTACGAATAACAGCCGGGAACGATGGCTTAACGTCCTTTCCAAAGCACGAAGAGTCTCAATTTGTACTAAATGGTCACCCATCCACGTACCGACTGCGGCAAGCTTAGCTTTACCTTCGATGGACCCGCGTAGTTGTTATAATTTAACTTGCTAAAGCTTCATTTACACGGTGCTAGTTTATTGCCTGTGGCATATCATAAAATTGAAGGGCAACTAACTTGCACCGTCTAAAGAACACTTACAATATTGTTGCACGATACGGGCAAGTTGGTTGCCGTTCAAAACTGATATAGGTGTAAACAGCACGTACATAAAAATTGCACGTGCAATAAGATTGCATTCAACTCTACAAGTATGAATGAATGAAACAAGTTTTCTTCAGCATGCAATGAAACAGTCTTCGATTCTTATCTAAAAACACTCTCTTCGTTTAGTATATTTTTTAAGTTCATTAAGATAAGTTATTGATATAATCAAAGTTATTATTTCAATTGTAGCCTGTTCTTTTGCCATAAAGCTCTTGAAAGTTCCAAAAATCCTTTTCGTTAACATCCTACCTGTCAATTTCCCATTCAATCTCTTAAAATATTCATACCCCTAGTAAGCCAATGTTGTTAATACACATATCCTACTCATAATTTATTAACATTGCAGATACAGTGAAGTCTTCACCGCCAAGATGCGGAAAGGAATCAGGGCGAGAACTAATTAGTCGTGAGCTCTCGACGTGTGTTTGTGAAGACACTGCAGTACGGCGCTAAATATATATTATCTTTGTGCAGTACTAGAATATTGTTTATCGTGGAAATGGAGGATTAAGAAGAGATTTATAAAAGGGTAGATGAGAGAATTGAGAAAGTCAAGAAACTATTAGAAAGCAGAAAGGAAAGAAAGAATATAGGGAAAGAAAGAATATTGGAAAATAATACAGTTTTTTTTTCTCTTGTTGTCTCATGTGATAATAACTTTCTTGACGCTTGTACCTAAATGCGATGTATAAATAAAAAAAAAAATGTATCATTAGCGTTCTACAGCAACTCATGCCCATGATTAGGTAAAGGACATAATAGTGGAACAAGAACCAAAATATATTGCTATATTAAGTAAAATAACAACACAACACAATACTTAGCGAACAGGCTTCTTCTCGGCACGCTCCTCCCAGTGTAGACCTCGTCGATCGCTTTCCAACAGGAAGATGGTGGTCAAGAGCAGGTCCATCCCGCAATAAATTAATTATAAATGAAGTAAACGAGAAAATTAAAATCTTTAAACAATCCTTACTAATATTATAAATGCGAAAGTGAGTTTGTTTGTTACGCTTTCATGCTAAAACGGCTGAGCAGATTTGGATGAAAATTGGCACATGGATAGACCATGACCTGGATTAGGACATTAGAGTATTAGATAAATATTTTTATCCACGGGATCGATATTTATGCGGGTGAAACCACGGTGCGCAGTTAGTCATACATATATATGGAGTTTTATATTCAATACCAAAATAAGACAACATTTTAAAAATGCTCTTTCAATACGTCGAGCACCTGCGTCCATATAAATTACTATTACTAGGCGTGGCTTGTACATATAAATATAACATTTGTATTGCGCCACAGAATTTTAAAGCTATATAATCAAATTTTCATTTAAAATATCCTATTGCAATACATTTGTAAATAACGGGCTGATTTTGAATCTATTGAAATTGTGTATTAAATGTTTTTAATCGATGTTTAAATGGATAGGTAATATTTATTCCACAATTTTCGTTATTGCACCTACCACTGTTTATCACTGCATCACTGAAAAGTTGAGATGTCGTGAGGCGTCCCACAGGGACCGGTCCTGGGGCCGTATCTGTGGGACATCGGATACGACTGGGTGCTGCGCGCCGACCTCCCTAGCGGCGTCAGCGTAGTGTGCTACTCTGACGATACGTTGGTCCTGGCACAGGGGAGATCGCACCAGGCGGCGGCCGAATTAGCGGCACGCGGGGTTGCGACCGATCGTTGAAAGGATCCGGCAATTGGGACTCGAGGTGGCCCTGCACATGTCCGAGGCCTTGTGTTTTCATGGTCCTCGGAACGCGCCACCGTCGGGGTCCCAAATAACGGTAGGAGGGGTTTCCATCGGCGTCGAGTCGACGATGAAGTACCTGGGACTCGTCCTCGACAGCCGGTGGAACTTCGTGGAGCATTTCCGACGTTTGGCTCCGAAACTGAAGCGGACAGGGGCTGCATTGAAGCAGCTCCTGCCCAATCTCCCTCCCTTATGCAGCTGAATACCAATTCAGCTGCATAAGGGATGCTAACCCCAATATAGTTGGGAGAAGGCTAGGCAGATGACGATGATGACGATGGCGGGCGGTGGTGGAGTTTAACTATAGTTATCCTTAGTTGACAAATATTCCTGCAACCATCTCGCAAAAGAAACTAAAATAATAATTCCAGAACTAAACAACAATAAAGAAATCCTAAGGAGTTTATATTTACAAAAGGAACCTTTGCACTGATCACTCTATATCCTCGCAAAGAGGTATATGCAGTTAATAAGCCACAAGCGGAAAACCTCGCTGACGAAGCAGGAATTCTGAATAGCATTACTGACAATACAATGAGAAATCTTAAAGTGGAGATAGCGAGCGAACTTTGTGTGGCTTTTCATCTTTAGCTTACGTTGAAATTAGATTCAACTTAAAGTGATATTATTTCTAGAGTAAAGATAGAGAAAACTGATGCCGGATAAATATTAAAGTTAACACAAATTTATTAGAGTTGTTTTAAATTCAATTTTTTATAATATTTCTATTGTTTTATTTTAAATAGGACATGTATTCATCTAAACTTTTTACACATATAAAGGTACAGGCGAACTTAATGCCTTAGACATTCCCTACCAGTTAACCAAGTGAAGAGATTTGATGGCAGGTGCTCTGTTTAATAGGAACAATGATAATTATTTATTAAAATGATATCATAATGAATTATAAATCATAAATAGGTTATACACCTATAATACACATATATATACATTTACTATAACATATAAATACAGTATAAATATACATATATTTACAAATTCAAGGGAGAGGGATGTTGAGATGACCCTACTCTATTTATTAAAGAAAAATAACTCTGCAATTTCCGCTTATATGCATACTTACTTAACTACATACTGGTGGCCATTCTGATAACAAGAAGAAGCATATTCCAAAGAAGAATGGACTGAATATGAAAAGAAGAATGAACCAAGTCAGAAGTATGAGAAGGGTAGAGTAGACATTTGGCACCTAATTGAGTTGTTTGTTATAAAAGCATATGCTATATTATATCTTTCCATTTTTTTAAGTAGAGTAACGTTTTGGAAATCCGATTTTATCGAATGAGAATTTTATTTTATTGAAATTTGAAACGGAGGATTGAGAGAAAATTTATGAAAAACGTTTTGATTTTGACTTTATGAGAATTGAAAACACAAAACGATTAATGTGTAACAGATATTATGGCTAGAAAGAGATCGAATACTAAGATGAATGGTTTCCGAGTTTTTATGAAATCAGAAGACATGCTGCACCGACCCGAAATATGAATCTATGTTTTTTCTATTGTTCAAAATCAGAAAATAACTCATTAACTTTCATACTAACTTCCTAGCAGGCAAAATCAAATTGGTAATTAACACTTTCTAGAAACACCTTCTCAATTGCATTCCCATATACGTCCTATAAAATTCCCAACTGTCGTCTATTCAAGACCGATGACATCGATAATTCCCTCGACCACCTCAAACCGTTAACCCAATTAGAAACTACACATATCAAAGTAAAACATCGATAGATCATCTCGACGACTGAAGTCCTGACCCATTACAGTAAGAAACCCTAATAAATAATACTTACATGTCATCTGTGTAATTAATCAAATAACTATCGATTTGTATTCAGAGGATGGTTAAGATAGTGCCAGTGAGTGAGCGAGTAGCAAGTGTACTGGCTCGATTGAAATATGACCTTGACTTTGATTTTGATGCACTATCGAGCTAGAGTCTTATTTAGAACTTGTGTGGTAACATATTTCGCTAAAATTCTAAACACTATAATGGTAAACGCTAAAACGGTAAGCACTTAAAAGGTAAAAGCTGAAATGTTTATTACTAAAATGCTAAATGCTAGGTACCTCTTAAATTCCTCTCCATCTTTCAAGACCAATTTGGAAAAGACTTGGATCTGAGTTCAAAAATTAATAAACTGATTATATTTGAACACCTAACTTTACAAGCATAGTGTCTCTGGCATAGTTATCAAAACGGTGTCCTGTCATTTGACAAAAAACGAATCATAAATTTTAATTTTCAAAATACCGTCAGGCAAATTTATACTTGATAAAGTTATCACTTTACAAACTATTCTTTCTGTAAAAAAATCACTTGACTAATAATTGAAAGACCACATTTCATTATATCAAAACAACATTTGTCAAAAAACTAATCATATATTTTCATTTTAAAAATACCGTCAGGTACAATATTCGATAAATTTATCACTTTACAAACTATTATTTCTGTAAATAAAACATTTGACAAACTAATGTTTTTATAATCATGTTAATTGGTAAAACAACGCAAAGCATAAATAATGTTTTACAAAATGCAATGCTTGATAATTACTTAATTTAAACTAAATAACTTACTTAATTTACTTGCAGTACGAAATCATCAGTCATTAGTAAGGTAGGTCAATTCAACAGAAATGGCTAGGTTTAGGTTAGGTTAGAACTGCGACCAGACCGAATTCTACCTATTTTATTTGGTTAGGGCAACGTGATTTTTTTTTTAAATTGTCTATCAATCAAATGATATCAGTATTTGTATGAAATGAGTACTTGCCTATAAATAATCTGTCCCAGATGAAAATTGCAACCATGTAATTTTATGTATTTAAAATTTGATCAGTGTTTAAGTAACAATATTTATCTACCGTCATTTTGTAAAATCGCAAATATAACAGACTAAGTACTTGGTTAAATTAATATTTTTGGAATGATATTTTAAAATTTGAAATAGGTATTTGCAGAGTAAAACATTTGCGAAATATGTATTTTGTCAAATGATTACTTATAAATTAAAATGTTTGCGAAATTAGATGTTTGTCAAATGATTAGTTTTATAATGTTTTTTTTAAAATGATCATATTCGTTTATTGTCAAACGTTAGTGAACATATCAAAACCGTTAATAATATTTACTTTTTTACTACCTTCGTTACTTAAGTTATTCGCAAAAGTGTTAACTCAAACTTAATGGTACGATTTTATTTGATACTTTTACTACTTAGCACTTCCCAGGTTGTGGCAGTAACTTCCAGGTGAATTCACTTGGATATCATAAAAGGCAAGTAAAGGATGCCAGTGGGGTGGACAGTAGCAGTCGCGTCTGCGTTAATGCGATCATCAACTCACTTGTGAAATGGTATGTTTTACAGCCAGTAACACTAGAAACGTTTTCTTTGTTCTTTGATTTAGTATACTTGCTTCATAGTGGTTGCACGAAATAAGTAAACTCTGTCATATTTAAAAAAATATTCGCCTTTGCTTTTTAAATGTCACTTACAGAAAAGACAGATTTAAACATCAAACAATAAACCTTGAGCAACGTTTACATATCTAAAGAATTGTGTTTTACATACGTTAATGGCTAGTTTCTGTTATTACCTGAACAAATCAAAACACCATTAGAAAACAAACAAACGAAGTACAAACACTTTGAAGCTTCTTGTTATATTTTAATCAATCACCATGAACATTCATCTTTTATATTTTATACAAAAATTTATATTTATATCAATGGACCTGTTCACCCTTTTCAAGCCATACAACCCAAGCCACCTCATTCACAATAAAATATTTGTGCTGCAACACGTTTCCAAGCTGCAACATCGTGCAACGTAGTCTGCGACGTGACTACCTAATGTAAAATGTAGGAGAACCTCTTCCGAATAACTTGCTTCAGCGTTGTGAATCGTTCAACAGGTCGGTCAATATATTGCTCGACATTTGTCGTCTTTCCACGAGGCTTTAATCAAGATCTAACCAACAATACGACTGTCTCATGTAAACAGCTATTAGTCACGGTTCTCTGTAGTCTTGGAGCAGGGTTGGTCAACCAATGGCACAAATTGTTGGCCTCAATTGAAGCAACATGGTATGATATCAGATTATTGATGTTTGAGGGCAAAACTGTCCTACTAGACAACAGTTACAATTCTTTGAAAACTCAAAGAATTGTAACTATTAACTAAACTATTACTAAAGTATCTTGTTTTGTGTGTGCATGAGGTCCTGGGACAGATTCTCAGGTCGGGCAGTGTTATTGGGTTTTTCTGGCAGGAATTTCACAGTAGCTGCCTGAATTCTGGATTTTTGCCTGGCAATAGGCTCGCCCACTATTACATAACTTGCAAAATGTGGGTATACTATATGCCAGACCTTTCGTGGAAAGTGTTATTTTGAAAAAGTGATGTTAAGATCGTTATTTTACTAACAACAATTACAAATATCAACAGTTTACGATGCAAGGCGTGATTTTGAATTCTATCGAATTCATTTCTACCTACCTATTAATTACATTTTGTCTTGAGCTCAAAGAAAATGGAAAATAGACTATAGATGTGGAAAGGTTCACCATCCCTGTATTTAAGCATTTGTTTTAGTATTTATTTTTTACATTATATCAAAAGATTCTATTTTAGGCCCGTATTACACGGATCTAAAGTACAATTTGTTGATCAGTTCCTTGTTTTCATCATTAATTGCTTTTCATTTTGACTCACTCATAATCGTCTTATCCCCACTGACGCAATTAATCCGGATATTGCCGGGATTAACGTACAGGCTCAATTATTTTCAGTTCGTCCGGTCTTCATTATCCAACCTGATTGAACCCACGTTTAATCATTTAGCACGTGTATTGGAAATTTATTGAAATCTAGTTAAGACTCCGCCCGTATTTTATTCCATTTATTATTTCTAGCTACCCTTTGATATTTTTAATTAAAATTGGTGTGGTTACTTAGCTATGAAAATTCATTTTTTCAGTTACACTTACCTAAAGCGTTGTTCTTCTAAACTACGCAACGGATTTTAATGCGGTTTTCTATAATTTGAAAATATATTCTGCAAGGTTTTTGTGTATAATACATTAATTTTAGACGATTCAAATTTTAAATTAATCTCTGTGGTTTTGCAAGTCGTAAAACCCATACGAAGCAAGAGCGAGTCGCTAATGATCTAATAACCAGTTAAAACGACTCGACTCGATTACTCGACCAAATCACTGTCCCAATCTGAACCAAGCTCTACTATCAATATAAATCAGTCATGTAGAGTTCCAACAAGATAGATAGCGTAATATCTTGGGTCATCTTAATTGTCTCCAACGAGAGCCAATCAATCACTTGAAAAAACAAGGTGAAAGGTTTTTCAGCCAATCACGAGATTGGATGTAGATTGTGAATATTAAAACAGGATTTACGATGATAGCCATTTAATGCTTCCATTTTTAAGAGGATTTTTATAGTGCTGTTTGTTTTGTGCTGGTATTTTAAGATTAATGTCGAGATTTTAATAGCAGCTGATTTAGGTAAGTCTGCTGAACCTATAAAAAGATTTATCGTTTTTTTCTTGACTATATTTCAAGTCGTTCTATGGTGCGTAAGAAAGGTATTGGTCATCATAATTATGCAGAAAAGAAATTACTGGAAAATTTAGTTTGTAGGTATTCATTTTGAAATCCATAGTAGATTTAGTTCCAACTACAATAAGGTAAGTCCCATTTTGAACCTGTTTTCCCACTGGTGGACAAACGTCTCTCTCATAGCTTTCCACACTTTTCCTAAACTTTACCAATGTAAAATTAATATGCGGAGCAACACAATGTTACAAATATAACCTTAAAACATAATCCCATCACAAAACCGTACAATAAATAATAAAGATGACAATACCATTTTGGCGACTGTCAAAAAAGCTAAATTTATACCAAGCTGGTTATACAGTGCCTACTCTCTATGCATTGTGTCGCTTCCAGACTTATGGCCGCTTGGGACTTGTGCTTTTTATTTTAGCTTAATGGTTTTTCGAAATGTTACACCGTTAGGTTTCGCTTAGGTAGGTGCTTGAGAATCATCAATCATATTGGATTGAGAATCAGGAGTTAGAAGATTAAGTGGGCTTAAGGAGCTTCGTTGATTTAGATAAAAGCATGGAAATTTGTTGTAAACATCTAACTAAAATTAGGCTTAATAGACTAGATTTGTGGACTAATTATTTTTTGTTAAGTACCTGGTACTTCTTGACAGGCCTACACTGTCCTCCCATATCTATTAACACTCTTATTTGAAAACATTGTAAAAGCCAATTATTTTTAAAAGAGTAACCGTGGAGTTTCTTCTTCATAGGAAACGACCAATTGGAATCGTGAACCTAGCTTTTGAAGTTTCATAAGTGCCCATGTTCTCAACATCATAACCATTCAATGGATTAAAGGACACAGCGGTTCGCTAGGCAACGATGCAGCCGATGAACTTGCCAGAAAGGGATCGAGTGTGGCACCAGTGGGACCTGAACCCATCGCACCACTCCCCTTCGGGTACTTACGCACTTTGGTAAGGAAACGCACCAGGGATCAAAATCTCAAACTATGGTCTGACCAAGGTGAGTGCAAGCAGGCCAAAGGTGAGGCGGCAGTCAATTCTAGGGAGTGCTTCCCTAGAATTGACGGCCGCCTCACAAAACAGGTTCTCCGACTAACTAAACAACAGCTGCGCACTGTTACAGCAGCTACAACTGGCCACGGGTCGTTTAACAAACACCTCTTTGTCATAGGAGTCACAGACAGTCAGCTGTGCAGGGACTGCATGGAGGACGACGAGACAGCCAGCTCATGTGCTACTAAACTGCCCGGTGATTGCCACATACAGGGCCAAGTACTTCGGTAACCCAGGTACGCTCCGTGAGATTGTCAGTAACACCAAGGCGTTGTTGGCCTTCCTTGGGGAACAGGGGTGGATCGAATAATCAGTTTCCCACCCGTACGCAAAATACGCGCATTGACGTGGAGTTGCGGACACCAGCCCGTATTACCTATAGCCCATGTAGGTTTATGTGAAATAAAATACTTTGATTTTGATTTTGAAACAAAATATGTCAGTTACTATGATAATTTTCAGTACCATTCCTTTGCTGAACATTGGTCTTCTCTTTTGCATCCACTTATTATGACCTGAACCAATTCAAGTACAGATTCGGACTGATACAAAACCGGGTTCAGGCTTTGGACCATTCACCCAATGGCCAATAGTGTTGCTGCGCCATTTCAAGTACAGATTCCGACTGATACAAAACTGGGTTAAGGCACTTTCACTTTGGACCATTCACTCAATGACCAAAAGTGTTGCCATACCCAACATGGGGTGGTTAGACCTTCTCAATTAACCCATTTGGTATTAAATACATTGGAAGGATCCTGTTCATAATATTGTATTTATCTTTCATGATTGATATCTCGTAAAATATGAAAGCTTTTATAACTTACGAAACTAACTCAAACTGATTTCGAAAACCAATATTTCTGAAAAGTTGAAAATAAATTAGTTACTCATATATTTAGTATTGGCAAATATTTAAATCTGTATGATGCTCTATATTTCAATTTAATCGAATTTAAATAACGCACCTGACCAAGTAAGTACATAATTTACTCTGAAAGCCTACGGCCCGCAATTTCAGTAAATGTATTTTTCAGAGAATCGATTTGATGTAAATCTATGACGTACCTACAATTTTTTGTGTGTAAAAATCAACACCAATATAAAAGTCATTTATTCAAACTAGGCTGAGAATGAGCAGCGTTCCGTAGTCAACAAGAAACCCATATAGTTTCGCCATGTCCGTCTGCCTGTCTGGGGCTTAGCTCAGAGACTTACTACTCACTAGAAAGCTGTAATTTGGCATGGATACCACGTCGCTAAAGTGGTAAACATAATCCTGAAATAAAAATAAAATGTATGGAACTCCTTGCACGTAAAGTGGGGATGATATATTTTTGTTGTCGTCTATCACACGGTTTGGAGTTTCGTTGGATAGGCCGTTCAAATAATGGTGGTTCTGTGAAAACCATTTTCGATTCAGGGATCCGTTTGCGACATAATTAAGCTTTAAAGTGCTCATTTTCGTTAGAGTCAAGCGTCCTATTCCCCTTGCCAGCTAAATGGTTGTTTTTGATTAAGTGAAAAAAATCATAGCTGTAGTTATACATATATAACGAATAAAAAAGAAAACTATCACAGCGAAATAGGCTTTACAAATTAACGAGTAATAGTCGACCATCTTACATTTGCAGCTGGAGAAGTGAGCGTGACGTATATTGATGTTTGTGAGAACATGTTTTTCAACTACAATGTTAATTTTGTTTTTAGGATAAATTCATCCCAACTACGGAACCGTTCCTTGTTGTGCGTAGTCCGACACGCACTTAGCCGGTTTTATTAATCATCAAAATTACATAACACAGTACCCAAAAATGCAAACAAAATACGAAATCATACCTTTATAATATATAATTTCTTAAAGAAATCTAAATAGGTATTTGCTGATAGTATTCTTATAAAGTAATATTTATGTTAGTTGGTCGCTGTATGGCCATAATACCATTAAACAGCGTATTTCGTCAGCTGCATAAAAATTGCGGTCACCCCTAAATCCATGAAAGGTCATAATTTATTATATAGCCCACTTATCTTACACTCACGAACGCCCTCTGGCGAAATATAAAACGGAATAATTTAAAGATTAGATGTTGAATTTTTATTACAGTCCTTTTTTATTGGTCATAATAAAAAAACTGCCTTTTGCATGTTCAACGTGTCGTGATGCCGAGTGGTTTGGCAATCATCTGTATGAAAAATTACATTGATAAAAATATACAGATAATAAAATAAAATATACCAAATACAAATCCCACTGCACAACTTTTAAATTAAAGACCAACAAAGTTCATATTTGATTAAGTATTCGCGCGCACTTTTGCCTTAATGTTCATGAAACTGACTCATAAACAGATATAAAAAAAAACTTAAACATCACAACACTAAATAAAACATAAAAGAACTCAATTCTTATAGGTAAAAACGTTAATACTTTTGAAAATCTTTCCATAAAACTATTTTTATTTAGTTGCTGGTATAACAATAAAAATAAAATCTGACACTAACTTAGAAACATTTTGTTTTTATGAAGAAAGATAAAAGGGTAACATGAGCTGAATATTCTTGTTTTAGAAGTACACGAAGGCGAGCAATTTAATCTCTTCGGAGACCTACTTTTTACTTACTTATATTATCTGCTAGTAGTTTCTGCATCTAAATAAATGTAAAAGGACCGAACGGCTTTTTGTATCTTATAAAACACGATGTATTTTATAGGATTATTATTGTTTGTTTTTCTCATCCATACTTATATTATAGATGCTAAAGTAACTCTGAGGGTACGTCTGTCTGTCGGTCTATCTGCTGCTAGCTAGCCCTAGCTGCTAAATGGAATTTGATGTTTGATTCACAAGTAGACCATAACCTGGGTTAGGTTAGTTTAGGATACTTTTTTTATCTGGGATAATCTCCGACCTCCACGCGAGTGAAACCACGGTCAAAAGCTAGAAGTATATTATAGATTCCAAATTATAATATTTATTTCATCATCATCATCATCATTTCAGCCGAAAGACGTCCACTGCTGGACATAGGCCTCCCCCAAGCACCGCCACTTCGACCGGTTTTGTGCTTCCCGCTTGCAGCGGATTTCTGCGGCCGTCACAAGGTCATCGGTCCACCTTGTAGGAGGCCTTCCAATGCTACGTCTTCCGGTACGCGGTCGCTACTCAAGAATCTTTCAGCCCCATCGGCCATTTACATAATGTTCAATCATCAATATTGTTTTATTTACTTTAGTTTGAAAATCAATATTCCATTAAGTTTAAACATTTTGGTACTGTCAGCTAATTCAAAGGCCAAGGTTATCCCGGTGTGACTATATAATATTTTGTTCTACTTTTTCACGTCATTAAAGAAATTCTATATTTGTAAAATCATTAGTCACTTTCAAAGTTCCAGAATCAATTTAAGGCCACTGGTAATTTGTAATAAGTAGACTCATTAGCAAGCCAAACTTAAGGGTCGGGTAATCGCCGTTGACCGTGGCCATGTAAATACGCATCACGACCACTCCGCGCCGCCGTTCGGTTTCATAGGGAATATATTTTTAGTAACGAAAACATGAACATTTGAAAACAATCATAGATTGTTTTCAAATGTTCATGTTTTCGTAGAATTATAGATAACAAAATATTCTGGCCATACAAAAAATAAAATCAAGAAAATATCTTAAGTAGTTTGAAAGTAATATAGTTTTTCATGCTTCAGGTAGTCATTACTGCCTGAATTGATTTCATTAAGTATATTACTACAATAATTAAATATTCACATATAGAAAATATATGCTAAACTTAAATGCATACACATCAGTGTATGCATTTAAGTTTAGCATATATTTTTTGCATAAATTATTTGCGTTATATGAAGGTGTAATAACAGATTTAAAAGTCACTAAAATCATATACCTGCGCCTTAATATATTTTTTCCCTGAAAATATTTCTTCTAGTAACTTATTTTAGAGTTCTTACTTCATTATCTAAAAAGGTTTGCCAAAAGTAATTTTCGTTACTTTTTCTTCATATTTCTTAAACTTTTCTTGTACTATCGACAACAAAAACTTCGCCGAACTCTAAGATCCATCTTATCGGGTCCTGAAAAATTATTCTTCAGTGCTGCTCGTGCCAGTTTCTGAAACAACTTTCAGATTAAAAGTCTGTCTCAGAGTTGAGACAAAGCTTCACCCTTTCCTTTTTAATCAGAGCGTTAGAAAGTAGAACAGAAGGCTCCTGAAAATATTGATGTTGGTAAACACTGAACGACGATGCTTTTGAATAGATTTTTGTAATGTGAGAATCGTTAAAAAAGTGAGCGATATTAATATTCGTAATATTTGTTTGATACGTTATGTATTCTATGAACATATTTTTTATTGGTTGTCAACTAATTGAATTGCATTTTCAAAAGCTTTTATTGTACGTGTGTCTTCTACGTGTTTATTTACGTAATATTTACGTAGCCATCAAATGAATACGTATTTGCACAAATAATTAATACAAACTAAACAATTTTCTTCCAAAACTTTATTTTGGATAAAATTGTTTAGTTAGTGTTTATTTGTGCAAATACTTATTCTTTTCACAATTTAATAATTGTTGGTCTTCCAATTTTCGATTTTCTCTGTTTAGATGTAGCGACAAAAATTTAAAAGAGTATGCTTAAATGGTTTGGTCATGTTGAGATGAATGAAAGGCATCTACATAATCAGCCTATAATGTTCCCACTGTTGGGACACAGGCCTCCTCACTGTGAGAGGGAGTGGGCCGTAATCCTCCTCGCGGGCCCAGTGCGTGTTGGTAGATGTCACAGAAGGAAAGGCGTCTAAAAAAAGGTATTTACAAGGCAGATGTGAGTAGAAATGGTGGGGACGCCCCAGGATGACATAGTGACCTTATTGGTGATGTTTTTCAGAAAGGTCAGGTGCGTAGCTTTCGCAACCAGCGTACGTGTATGACCAGATGTATGAACGTATCGAAGCAAACGGACTATGTAAGGAGCGTAGCAGGTGGCGTTCTGTAGTTTCTGCCTACCCCCATGGGAAGGAGGCGTGAGTTTATGTATGTATTCGTTCTAAGATTCGATGACTTATTTGCCCTCAAAAGTGACACCCATATTCAAAATAATTTATTAACGTCACACGTCCGTGTTTGGATTAATTAAATTCTTAGATGTATACCAAATTTCAACTTAATCGGTCGAGTAGATTCGGAGCAAATCGGCTGTGACAGATGGACAGACAGAGAGTCAGACACACGAGTGATCCTATAAGGGTTCCGTTTTTTCCCTTTTGAGGTACGGTACCCTTAAAAATACACTCGTACCTTTTAATTTTATAAAGGTCAAATTTGCAGGATTAAAACTTGAAAACATGGATTTAATTTACATTTTGAGTGACATATTCTTTAATGAGGTAATAGCCACAGTAATTTCATTGAATAAGTGGGTTGGTATCTCTTAAAGATAAACAATATTAAGAATGCACTATTTTCTCAACAAAAAAAAATCTTATTCTTTCCAAGCATTCGAAACAAATCAAATAAATGGAAAACAAAAACATATTTTTTAAACAATTCCACATCCATCAACATAATTGCTATAACAAATCAAAATCTAGGTAGATCAAAGAGAATTTAAAATACATTAGGTATACAGCATGTATCAAAAATCTGTGGTCATATTTACGAGACTTTCAAACTAAATGACTTTAACTAGGGACCAACATCGCTAGCGAAAAATTTATCAACTGTCCTATACAAAACTTCAATATCTATTCGAGCTAAATGCATGGAAAAACAATATTAAGAATGCACTATTTTCTCAACAAAAAAAATCTTATTCTTTCCAAGCATTCGAAACAAATCAAATAAATGGAAAACAAAAACAGATTTTTTAAACAATTCCACATCCATCAACATAATTGCTATAACAAATCAAAATCTAGGTAGATCAAAGAGAATTTAAAATATATTAGGTATACAGCATGTATCAAAAATCTGTGGTCATATTTACGAGACTTTCAAACTAAATGACTTTAACTAGGGACCAACATCGCTAGCGAAAAATTTATCAACTGTCCTATACAAAACTTCAATATCTATTCGAGCTAAATGCATGGGGATGGCTGATTTTTTTTTTTTTGTGATTTCGATGTTGGTCCTATTGAGGAAGTTGTTCAATTTGATGGTCTGTTGTATCACACCTTTTTTTTTTGGGGTGGGAAATCATCACATTACTTCGCCCGCTCTGGGCGGAGCGGGAGGGTGTGTCAGACTCTTACTGATTAAAACCCACCCGTGTTCCTTCCATTGCCAGTGTTGCCAGGGTCCACGGTGTCCCTTTTTTGACTTTACCGCGACCTGTATCACACCCTTAAGAACTAAACGCTAAACCGCAGTTACTGTCAGATTGCATAAAAAAGAAAGAGAATGGCGATGACATAACACTATTGCAAAATATTAAGCAATTATATTTACTCAAAATTGAGTTATGTAATCGAAAATAAAAAAAAAACCAACCAAGTTCTGCATTCAAATAAGACGCAAGTACTTGTTTTTAATTAAATTCGTAACGTAAGTTGATATTTAATACAGATATTTTGGATTGGAACTCAAGGTTTTGGTTAGTTTACCGTTAGTTTGTATCGAGATATTTTTAATACTAACATTTATATTTTTTCTGCAATCACAAACTATACAGATTCGGCAATTTTTTTCTTAAGACAAGCCTACTTTGGTCATTTGCCTCTTATCAGCGCCTTAAGTATGACATACCATACATTTTTGGTACACGCTGTATACACAGCCAGACAAATCGATAGCAAACAATAAAGGCAGGTCTAAATCAAATTAGTAAGACTAATTTCGATGTCTACTATTGACTGAAATGTATTGAGCACATTATTTCGTTCGTGTATTGAATATTAACCAATATCAGTCTGTAATTTCGCTCAGGTAATACGTGACTCGTGAAAATGTTCAATGTTTCTCCTTTCGGTATCTTTAGAGATATTGTCATCAGTAGAACTAAAGAAAATTTGAAGTAAAAGGTGTAATTTGAATATAGTTTCGATATATCAATTGAAATTGGCGATGGAAGTCACAAATGAATCAACGTTTCTCCTTTTGGTATCTTTAGAGATATTGTCAGTAAAAAAAAAAATAAGTAAAAGGTGAATTTAGGATATAGTCTCGATATATCAATTGAAATTGACAATGAAAGTCACAAATTAATCAATGTTTCTCCTTTTGGGATCTTTAGAGATATTATTATCAGTAAAACAAAAGAAAATTTGAAGTAAAAGGTGAAATTGGAATATAGTCTCAGTATATCAATTGAAATTGGCGATTAATGTCACAAATGAATCAATGTTTCTCCTTTTGGTATCTTTAGAGATATTGTTATCAGTAAAACAAAAGAAAATTTGAAGTAAAAGCTGAAATTGGAATATAGTCTCGATATATCAATTGAAATTGGCGATGAAAGTCACAAATGAATCAATGTTTCTCCTTTTGGTATGTTTAGAGATATTGTCAGTAAAAAAAAAATAAGTAAAAGGTGAATTTAGAATATAGTCTCGATATATCAATTAAAATTGGCGATGAAAGTCACAAATGAATCAATGTTTCTCCTTTTGGTATCTTTAGAGATATTATTATCAGTAAAACAAAATAAAATTTGAAGTAAAAGGTGAAATTGGAATATATTCTCGATATATCAATTGAAATTGGCGATGAAAGTCACAAATGAATCAATGTTTCTCCTTTTGGTATCTTTAGAGATATTGTTATCAGTAAAACAAAAGAAAATTTGAAGTAAAAGCTGAAATTGGAATATAGTCTCGATATATCAATTGAAATTGGCGATGAAAGTCACTAATGAATCAATGTTTCTCCTTTTGGTATGTTTAGAGATATTGTCAGTAAAAAAAAAATAGTAAAAGGTGAATTTAGAATATAGTCTCGATATATAAATTAAAATTGGCGATGAAAGTCACAAATGAATCAATGTTTCTCCTTTTGGTATCTTTAGAGATATTATTATCAGTAAAACAAAATAAAATTTGAAGTAAAAGGTGAAATTGGAATATATTCTCGATATATCAATTGAAATTGGCGATGAAAGTCACAAATGAATCAATGTGTCTCCTTTTGGTATCTTTATAGATATTGTTATCAGTAAAACAAAAGAAAATTTGCAGTAAAAGGTGAAATTGGAATATAGTCTCAATATATCAATTGAAATTGGCGATGAAAGTCACAAATGAATCAATGTTTCTCCTTTTGGTATCTTTAGAGGTATTGTTATCAGTAAAACAAAAGAAAATTTGAAGTAAAAGGTGAAATTGGAATATAGTCTCGATATAACAATTGAAATTGGAGATGAAGGTCACAAATGAATAGGTAACTTTAGACAAGCGTGAGAGGTAGAAGTCAATCGTGTACACATTCGATATTATTAAAATTTAGATAAATTAAATACGTTATGCTTTTTGTAGATACAGATATACAATACTAGCTGTGTGAAATTACTTGTTTTAACATACTTATACAAATAAATAAAATTTAAATGTCTGTTTGTAATTTCAACATAACAGCTTTTTACTAAATGCATATGAAAGTGTGTACGGTACATATAATAAAAAAAAAACGATTTTACAATTTTTTGTCTGTCTGCCTGTCTGGCAGTCTGTCTGTCTGTTTGTTCCGGCTAATCTCCGAAACGGCTGGGTTGATTTTGACGGGACTTTCACTGGCAAATAGCAGATGTTATAAGGAATAACTTAGCAATAACAGCACAATTGTAGGGATCCGCTAGGGCCGATGCCTGCCGGGGCCGCGGGAATGTCCGAAAGGGATACCGTAGCCTCTGGCAACACAGGCAACGGAAGGAACACGGGTGGGTTTTAGTCATTAAGAGTCTGACACACCCTTCCGCTCCGCTCAGAACGGGAGAAGTTGAAATTCACAATATCTTTTTATAATATAAGTATACATTCTATCGTATTTTTTCACATAAAGTCTGAAACGTCAATTGAATTAAGAGGGTCTTTGTACTTTTGTAAATACCTAAATAAATATTTTAGCTAGAAATCCGTGACTTAGTTACGTGTCCTTTAATAATAAGAATAACTACGTAGTACAACGTTCAGATTTCGTATAAAAAGTTGTCTGCTAAATCCACCGAAAATACGACCAAAAAAAACATCACAACGGCTGCAAATCACAATTACTATGCTTTAACGAAACCATTTCTAATACACACTATTTCATAAATATGTATGTGTATTGTCAGAGAATAAGAAAATAATGTAGAAGCGAAACTCGTAATTACTTTACCAGTTTTAACCATAATTCACATCTCAAACTCATAACTCAAACTCACTCAAGCATTTATTTCAAATAAACCAATTTCAGGCACTTTTGAACTGTCAAGGGGTCGGTCAGTCAGAAAGATGAAGCTAGTTGCACATTCCAAATCGTAGTAGGTTCCTATGTAGAAGAACGGGCAAGAAATTCCTCAAGCAGTCTCTTTAATCAAAATATTGTTACAAAACATCCAATTGAAACTTCACTAAGGCTGAAACTATCTACGAGTGATAAAGCAATTTCGAGATCGAAAGAAAGAAAAACGCGTAAATTGACATCACAGCAAAAAAAAATACCTACCGACCGCTGTCGACGAAATAACCACCAACCGCGCTCTACCGCCATGCTACAACCAGCGCTCACCAAAACCAAAACAGGGTTGTCAAAATGGCAAATGACCGAACCTATGTCCCAAACAAAGCAAACCGCCGCCCAAATACGCCATCGTAGCATTCTGTGTCACCCATGTTCGGAAAATCACGACGATCGCTTTGGTTAGGTTAGGATGCGGCCATAATTCCGGGAGGACACGGCGCGGCATACGCTGACAGAGTGTGCCGCTTGGGAGGAGCCATGCCGTGCCCTCGTCTCAAGAGTAGGCAGTGACCTGTCGCTGCACGCCGTGGTCGACTCCATGGTCGACCAGCAATGGCGGGCCGCCGACCAGCCGGGAGTCGCAGAAGTCGCACTAGATCCGATGATCACCGGGGCAAGTGTGGGAGGGGAACACCGGGGTGGTTTTTAGTCGGTAAGAATCTGAAAGACCCCTCCGCCCGCCCTAGGGCGGAGGACAACCATGAGGACTTTCCACCCCGAAACAAAAAAAAAAATAAGGATGTGGCCGTATTGCGATGCTGGCCAGAATTGATGATACTTAATCCCGCCACACAACGGCCGCAGTGGCGGCTGTTATGAAGATAATGACAGCGGTTTGACTTAACGGTGTCAAAAACGCTGTCTTGGAAAACACACCAAATTACTTTCATAAATTTATTATTAGAAGAATTTTACCTAATTTAATATATCTTTTTATTTTTTTTTTTCTCGTGGACGATTGCTTTTCCAACTCATTTTGGACATTGGCAGAATAGTCGAAATGGTTTCTCTTATTTCTATTTTTTAATCAATACTTTCATAAATAACGGTTCAGTGACGTTATTCGCTGGTAAATTGCAGACAATTTGTAGCGGTCACCGCTGTTTTACGCCCTAAAACTATTGACGGGCATTTAAAATGCAAAGTGGAGTTACGTTTCTATAAATACTTATCCTATGGAATTGTACAGACGCAATCTCTTTACACATTTATGATACTAGATATGCGCATAAAATACAAATAACTGAAAGCGTTCGCTTTATCAATGATAATGATATTCTAGATTTAATGTTATGGGTCTGTTTTGTTTTCTCCGGACGGTAAACAGGGTTCTCACGAGGATTTTGAAAAGTTGGAAGAGGTGCTAGAATACGTGTTAGTTCTTTGCTAATGTTTAATAGAAATTTGTCTCTTGATTCCGTGATAACCAATGTCATGCGATTATATTATAACAAAGACAATTATTACAATGTGGAGCTGTTGCACAAACGATGGCATACCCTTTTTTTTTGGGTGGGAAATTATCAAATAACTTCTCCCGCTCTGGGCGGAGCGGGAAGATATGTCAGACTCTTACTGACTAAAACTCACCCGTGTTCCTTCCGTTGCCTGTGTTACCAAGAGCCTCGGTATCCCTTTTGGACTTTCCCACGACCCCGGCAGACGATGGCATACTTAATATGGTCTCCTACGAGTCCTGGTGTACGTTGCCGAGCAGACAACAGGACTAGTGACGAGCAGTTCCTGAACTGACACATATTCATGTTTCACTCGATTTCTTTGAAACCTGAATAAACTGCTATACATATATTTTTAACGAACTCAGTCCCCATTAAACATCTCATTGAATTTTTCTACTGTAAATCTCATCTGTGCGTATCGTAAAATAAAAATAAAGATAACTGGAAAGTAGGATTTCAGTGAACGGTGATGAAATTCAACTCGTAAAATGCATAAAGTCGAAGGCTTTATGATGCTGTAAAGCCGAGGCTCCGTGACCACTCCTTGATAAGCGACTGTGTAAAGAGTATTTTCTTTTTTACATAACATCCTTTATTGGAAGATTGATGAAGTCTCCGTTCGCAGTCATTTGTCATTATTGTTGAAGAAAGTCTGGTCTAAGATACTGTTTTGTGATATGTGCCCTTTGAAAGTTGTCTATATTAATATTATGAACAGGGAGCTTCTTTTTAAGGAATAATTTCCTAAACTACTCATAAATCGATTAATAACTCGATTAAAAAAAAAATATTTTACTGAGAAACCTAGGTACGCTGTTACCGAGTGCCATATGATTTGTTTTACATATCTAAAATCACGCGGACGAAGTCGTGGGCAGAAGCTAGTATTCTATATTTGTATGCATTGCACAAAAGCCGGTTGAACTTTTCTTGAATAGAAGTGTGTTCTCAGAATTCACCTGTCCATTCTACTGTTGACCGTTTCAAATAGCCAACCATCAATTATCATGAAGTTACCAGGCCGCTCAGAAAGTATTGCGAAAAAAAGTTGTTATGTATGAGAGACTGGCCAGTTACAATCTATTTTGAAAATATAATTACTTGTAAATAAAAATAGGTACACTCCAATTTCAAAATTTACCTCCACATTGTTTGCAAGCTTATTTAAATTATCGTGTTTCATTAAAAATGGATCTGCGCCGGGAACATTTTCGCGCTATGATTTTTTACGATTTCAAGTTTCACCTGAAACTGGACGAATCATACGATAGACTTCAAATGGCATTCATGGATGAAAGCCTTTCTGAGGCAACCGTGTATCGATGATATAACAAATTCAAGCCCGGTCGACTAACTTTGGGGGATGAAGAAAGAAGTGGTCGCCCTTTGACGACTGTTACGGAAGAAAACGTGCTAGCAGTGAAAAAATCCATGACAATAGGCGAGTTACGTATCAAGAGATTCAGCACATACTTCAGGTTGGATCGGGAAGCCATCACGAAATTCTACTCGTGCATCTTCGCGTGAGCAGGATAGTTTCACGCTGGGTGCCACACAACTTCACCAATGCTCAGAAGCAGGCCCGGGTGGAATGGTGCCTAGATAAGATAAAAAAAAAATAAAGCAGGCTCGTCTCTGCGTGTTCATGACATCATAGCCGGTGATGAGTCTTGAATTTATCAATACGATCCAGAAACGAAGCGCCAGTCGACGGTTTGGGTATTTCAAAACGAATCAACGCCTACCAAAGTGATGCGATCTAGAAGGAGGAGATTTTGGTCGCGAGCTTTTTCAAATTGATTGGCTACTTGGTGTCAATTCCTTTACGGAACCAAAGAAGCATCAACGCTGAATGGTATACCAAATGCTTGGCAGAAGTTTTCTCTGTTGTGAGCAACAAGCGACCAAACACAGCGCTCTGCGGGCTAATGCTCCACTACGACAACGCGCCTTCGTACACCGCGCTCAAAACGAAGGACTTTCTAGACTGCACGCCGGTAAAACTCCTGGGTCACCCTCCTTACAGTCCTGACCTAGCACCGTTTGACTTCTTTTTATTTCCGAAAATAAAAAGTCTAGTGGTCCCATACAAATTTTCGTCACCGGAAGATGCGCTGTCAGCGTTCGAGCAGGCTGTAAACGAGGTGTCTGCGGCGGACTGGAAAAAGTGTTTCGAAAACTGGTTCAGACGCATGAAACTTTGTATAGAGGATAGTCAGTGGAGAGTACTTTGAAAAGATTTAATAAAACAATATTTACCTATATTATTATTTTTTTTATCGCAAAACTTTCTGATTGTCCCACGTATTATTGATTAAGTCCTTTATCATACTTACTCAATTTGTATGGGACCACTAGAGGAAGGCCCATTGAACCATCCGCGTTGCACTATGAGATCCATCGCTTGTAACATTCCGCAATGGAAAATCCAGAGATCTTTTTAGGGTTCCATACCTCAAAAGGACAAAACGGTATCCTTATAGGATCACTCGTGTGTCTGTCTGTCTGTCTATCTGTCATAACCAATGTGCTCCAAATCTACTGGAGCCATTAAGTAGAAATTTGGTACACATATGAATTTCTGTGACCCAAACCCGGACGAGTAACGTAAATTTGAATATGCCCCCATATTCACTTTTGGGGGGAAAATTAGAAAATAAAAAAGTTTTGCAAACACCGTGTGACATATCATATAAAAAGGTTTGTTGTAAGGATTTCTTTTAAAGTTATTTAAGAAAAAAGATGAAATTTACCATTCCTCATGCGAAGCCTAAAATTAAAAAACAACTGAAAATAGTTCTTTACTTATGGATTACAGGAAAACCTTTAAGAAGTCTATGGTCTTAAAATAACATGGTAAATCACTCAATAATGTGCGCACAAACTTACATATTTTGCAGTCGGAATGTTTGAGGGAACATATCTTTCAACTACAGTGTTATGTTCTTGGGATAAATTTTACCCAACTACGTACATTGTGCTTGGTCTGACTCACACTTGACCAGTATATTTCCCTAATCTTTATTTACGTATACTTGTATTTTTTTTCCGGTAGCTTGTACGGATTATGCACAATGCATTAGTGATCAAATGGTGGTCATTACCCCTAACAACTATCAATGTATCTAAAACTAGATAGCGGAACCCGTCCGCCAAATAGTATATTATGCGAGTATATGCCAAAATAGTATTTATTTAAACAAAGAATCAGGTATCGTTTCGACCAGCAATAATATGTAGATTGTCGGAGAGAATGTAAATACAGAAGTATGGTCTCTATTCCGTTTCGACGTACGTAAACAAATCCAATATGCATTTATTCGGAATTCTGTGGCTCCAGCTCATTTGAATAACTTTAGAGGATTTCGGGGACTGTCTGTAGGTACTTTTGGTACCTAAAAGTCACCGACCTATGCCCGGTAAATGTTCCTTTTTAAAGGAAAATCAAGGACCTCTGTTACGAATTTTCTTGTCATGTTTTTTATTGGATTGTGTTTTTTTTCTTTTTCGTTCCTTTTCGCCTTAAAGATCTAATAGAAATCTTCTTTTGTTAATCGGTTTCACAGGGTTCTGTCAGAATGTTTTGGCAATTTCGATTATATATCGATCTCTAGATTCGAAATTGCAATGGGGCGCCAACATTAGAGTTCTTTCAGGTAGGTATATTAAGTTCAGCTGCTTATGCAGTAAGAAAAATAAGGCAGGTGACTTATATAGCCACGGCTAGGTTAGTATACTTTGCTTATTTCCTCAGGATTATGTCTTATGGCGTTCTGCTGCGGGGATCGGCAGCTGACACAATTTTAATTTTACAAAAGAGGACAATCTGTGCGTTCTATAAAATGAGTCTTCGTGAGTCCATTATAAAAAAATTCAAAGAAATTGATACACTAACTTTACCTTCTCTTTAAATCTTAGAAAGTATTTTGTATGTTCGCAAAAACTTAGAAGTTTTCAACATAAGATTTCCATAATATAAACACACGTAGTAAAATCGTGATACCCAAATTTAGATGAACAAACACAAACAAATCATATTTTATCAACAGTATCCGCTTTTATAACAAGTTGCCAAATTCGGTTACAGAACTTAGCGATGGAAAGTTCAAAACCCACATCAAACGTGTCTTTATCATAAAAGCATATAATAAGTTTAAAGACCACGGTGAAGACAAGGAAGTTCGGCAATAATTCCCTCTGCACATGTGGCTTCCCTGGTACCTCCTTAACGGCATAACTATGTAAATGTCTATTAAATAACATACATACATACATACATAGTCAGCCTATGATCTTTCCACTGCTGGGACACAGGCCTCCTCTCTGTGAGAGGGAGTGGGCCGTAATCCACCACGCGGGCCCAGTGCGAGTAGGTAAATGTCACATGTCTTTGAATTATTGGTTCTAGGAGATGCCGCTTTCCTCACTATGGTTTTTTCTCCGTTTTGGGAGCAGTGGTGATCAAATCATTTACACTAAGTAAAGCGCCTGTCAGGGTTCGAACCTTCGACCTAGAACTCGTGAGTCGCGGCCTAGGCAACCACTAGGCTCTCAAATGTCTAATAACTGCTCCCAAAATAAGATGTTTATTTTTGTTTGATTTTTACATACTTCCTTGACATAATCTTTTCATTATTTGACATACCTGCAATTTTAATTTCAACTATTTATTAGTTACTTACAGACAGGATATAAATTCATATTTGTTTCAGTTGCAATGGCAATCATGTCATCTGGTTTAAATAGGTTTTTATTTTTTGTTACTTATTAGATTCTTTTATATTTTATGCATGTGAGAACGTTGTAGGCTTAATGGACTGTTGATTTGATGACCATTTTTTATTTTTTTAAGTAACTGGTACTTGTTGAGAGGCCTACACTGTCCTTCCTTGACTATTAACAACACTGTAATTTGAAAACATTCTAAAAGCCAATTATTTTTATAAGGGTAACCGTAGAGTTTCTTACCGGCTCTTCTCCATAAGAAACGACCAATTGGAACCGTGCACCTAGCTTATGACGTTACTTAATATTTTGATTTCATCCAAAAGCCGGCCAAGTGCGTGTCGGACCACGCACAATAAACGGTTCCGTAGTTGGGATGAATTTATCCCAAGAACAAACTTAACGTGGTATTTGAAGAACATGTGCAAACATGACTCTCCAACTGCAAATGTAAGTCTGTACGCACAATATTGAGTGATTTACCATGCTATTTTAAGACCATAGACTTCTCAAAGGTAAACAGGAAACCTTTGATATCTATAAAATTATCTGTATTTTTTCAAAAATTTTCGCAAAAGTTTCGGAAATAAGGGGAAATTTTCTTTATAAAATATATATTTGAAATCCTTACAACAAATCTTTTCATTTGTTATGACACACGGTGCAGTTAGAAAAACTTTTTTAATTTTTTCTAATTTTCTCCCAAAAATAACCCTCGTATTCAAAATTCATATATTTACGTTACACATCCGTGTTTGGGTCACAGAAATTCATATTAATTTCTGTGACCCAAACAAGGACATGTACCTAATTTCAACTTAATCGATCTAGTAAATTCGGAGCAAAATGGCTATGACAGACGGACAGACAAACACGAGTGATCCTATAAGGGTTCCGTTTTTTCCTTTTAAGGTACGGAACCTTAAAAATAGTTACATCTCTAGAAACTTCAACCAGGATTCAGTCTGGCTGAAGTAGACATCCTTCATGGGGTATTGTTTAAAATGTTACAATAAAATACCTCCCCACTTACTCTGGACTAATGGAACGAAATTTAAGTCTTGTATTAAACGCACACTATGCAGCCAAGGATATTATAATGGGGGATTACATCGCTGACAAAAATGCTTGGCTTAACGCTGGTTCTGCTCCACAAAGGCGCATAAACCTATTGATAAGCATTCGAAAATATTTCTTGGAGCTGCTGATGATCATCAAAACTATCTTTGCATTGTATACATTCAATCTCTTAGTATTGTATAATTACGTGGCACAGGTATGAGCACTTGGTACCTACTATAAAGCTACCATTTACTGGGTACGTCTTTAATTGACTTGTTTGTGCCCTGACGGCTGAGAGTATGTCATGCTCACTCCAATGTCTCGCTGGTGGTGGCATGTGTGTTGGATCATTGAGTTTCTTTCAAAATGGTTGAGCTGACTGGTGCTAATCCATGCGTCATGTTCGTGAACGGGTGCCGTTAGTAGGTACTGGTAATTTCTTAGCCCCACGGCTTATTATAATTTTTCACTTGCTTTTGATTTAATCTTTTTATTACGGACGTTTTTAACGTTCTGCATCTTTCTCTTACGTATAATTTCAATATGTGTGATGGTAACCAACATTTTATAACCATATTTTGATTTAAAAGAGTGTCCGTGGAGTTTCTTGCCCGTTCTCCCTATAGGAACCTACTACACTCTGGAATGGGCAACTAGCTTCATCTTTCTGAATGACCCTTGACAACTCAAAAGTGCCTGTATTTGGTTTATTTAAAAGAAAGAAATGCTTTGCGTTTGACTTCAAACTTTTATGTTTTTGGTGTCTTTTTCAATACCTAAGTACAAAAAAATTTGCTGAAAGGTCGTATGGGTCTCAGAAATAAGAAAAACCGTAAATATTAAGAAAATAAATATTTGATGGAACCTCATTTTCAAAAGTAGGTAGTCTAGACATACCATTTGGCGATTAAAAATGTTACCTTTTTCTTCAATGATCGTGAAAATAATATAGACAGTCTAAGCAAATTGGCCCGGTGCATCTTCTAAACCACTTTACCACTATTATTAGGCCACAGTCTACATTAAGACAGAGGAATCCCATGGGAGTATTGCGTCCAACAAGCTACTATCTATCAGCGCATGCCAGCTCTGCGACGCGCCATTTCGCCATGATATCCCACGAGGTGTGAACTCAAACACAGTCTGAAGTTTAGTGATATGTGAAATTATATTTTAGAATTAGGTCAGTTAGTTTCAAAGTAACCTAGCATTTTCCTTGGTTGACTTTGAAATGAAGAATACAAAATAAAGTAATTATAATAATCTCACGTGTTTTTCGATGGTCTATAAACTTCTTACATCCATTTTGAGAGCAAAAATTAATTACTCACATTGACAGTAACACGATTATGTCAGCCTCCCAAAATGGATGTAGGAACGGGTCCCGCGATACTAAGGAGCTACTTCTCATCGACATGGCCTTGGCCAACGGGTTCGTCGACCCCGGAAGAATCTGTCAACATGCTGGATAGATTCTAAGAAGGCCTACGACTCGGTGCCACATACATGTCTCATGAGGGTGCTGTAGTTGTACAATATAGTTGCAACTCTATGCAGCTTCCTTGAGTCGTGTATGAGGCAATGGAGGACAGTCCCTCGCTATGCAGGGTGTCGACAGATCTAGGGGAATGGTGAGCCTGTATGGATTAAAAGGGAATATTTCAGGGCGACAGTTTGAGTCCAATTTGGTTCTGCTTAGCACACGAGGTGGTTGACATCTGGAATGTGAGCTCAGCTGTCATCGTGTCACTGTACCGATTGTCGTAACCACCAATGGCCTGATGGCCGTAAGCTTTGACCAACATCTCCCGAGGCTCTCGTTAGGCGGTTGGATCAAGGGCCTGATTCAGAAAGCAGTACTCCTCAATACGCCTCGCATCGCGGAGGTTCCTGTCTCTGGAGCCCTAACCACCGGTAGCTTGGCCTACATGGGACTTAAACATACCTGGCGAAATGTGGGTGCACCTACTATAAGCAGCACTCCTCTGCCTAACCCTTCGGGGAAACCAGCCGTGATATTATGTTTTGTTATGATAAAAAGTGTTTGTATCATTATTATCAAAATACGCAAACTTTTGGAGATATAAACAGGAGATAAAACTGAAAAGTTTATTCAGAGACAGGATTATCCATATGACACAGAATTACAATCGACAGGTTCGATTGTATTTTTTTTTCAAAACACACCTCATTTCTCAGTTCAAGAACCGTCATCTTATTACAAGCTTTGTACAAGCATTTATTTAACTTGCCTTATTAGATAATTAGTATGTCATGTATTGTTTAAATCTTGCAAACTGAATTAAAACCAGTTCCTCTTGGGTCACGGAGTTGAAATTTTAACATGTTGATAAGACACAGCATTTTTATAATGCATAACCTAATTCTACACCCAAGATTGGCTCCAGACGAGGGAACTCCTCAACGGTCAACTGTACAGGCAAGAAATTTAATATATGCATTTAATTTTGATAGTCCGTTCTGAAGTCATCATTACCCATCAGTCCATCAGTCCATTGTCCATCAGAACTTCTAAACGGGCAACAGCAGAAACACTTAATTTTATCTACCCACTTATACACCATGAGCTGCAGTCTGCTGACCCAGGATTGACTCCATACGAGAGATCTTCTCAGCGGTCAACTGCATATCCTGTTCTACAGTATGGCATGACTTGGATAGTGCAACTCGGTTAGCTTTACACCATGATTTGTGTAAAGGCGGATTTGGGTTAGTTGGATTTATCTTTAAAAATATCTTTCTTTTTTTTAAGTAAAGGTACTTACATATATTTAAACAAATTTTAATGCTAAAGTACAAAATAAAATGTATGTAAGCTTGAGACGTGAACTGCTTCTTACGCTTTAAGATAAGCTTCAAGCTTTTAAGAAAATATTAAAGTTCTTTGTTAACGTAAGTTTCATTTAGTACTTTTTAGTTCATCAAAAGCTTGTTTTTATCCGACTACCTCAGAAGGAGGGTAATGTTTTTCGAGAGTATGTATGTGTATGTATGTCTATTTCTTTCGCACGCTCTGTAGCCTAAACGGCTTGATGGATTTTAACATGTCGTGTCGTTAGATTTGTATTGTTCTTCATTGTGTGAGTGGCATAGGCTATATAGTGTCTATATATATTGCATCTGCAAATACAAAAAAATGGAGGGAAAGTTTTTTAAAATAAATTACAACAATATTTATATCAAATAAAAGCTAATAATGAGTCAATTCCATATATATATATATATATATATATATATATATTAATAAAACTAAAACACTTGAAATAAAACAAATTATTAAAAAAACAAAAAATACGACTGCAAAAACACAACTGAAAAGAGAAAAACAAGCATTACAATCTATAGAATTTTGGCAGCGCAGGCACAAAACCAATAACCTGATATGGTGTAACTTTTGTTTGTCCCCACAGTCTGTGCAGTCGGGTTTTTTGTTTTTTAAATACTTTGTTTTTATATAGGTTTTTACCTAAATTTTATTTTAACTTGGATAGGTAATTATGTAATAGGTAAATAGAAAAGGGTCATTCTGTCCATCACCTTGGATAATTTTAATATTTCAGAGATATTCCGCTCTAGAAATACTATCCGACCTGTTGATTCCATTCGACGGACGTGCCCGATAGATTTATAGTGCGGGGAGACTTTAACGGCCTTGCATAACTCTGGACCCTAGATATAATACCGAAAATGAAATAACGGTCCCTAGCCTACTATCCAAATAAACCTTTCTAGGTACCCAATATTAATAACTTAAAAGATACTTCTTTTTCTACGAATTTTATGTCTCTGAAACGGGATGGTCTCACTCGAGTCTACCACTTACGAGATTTTTTTTTCAAAGCTTTGTTGTCGAAATAGAATATTGACACTCCTATTTTGATGGATTTTTTTAACCAAATCTATGATTGTTGATTTTAAACGTAGACATCCCACAGCGGAATTTGAAAAGTTGGTTATTTACGTTGACAGTGTTAACATTGATGAATCCATGGTCCCCGAGGATCGATGATTCCAAAGTATGGGACGTTCTCGTTTCCTTTTCTCTAAAGGTTTTTGCATCAATAAGGGGCATCTGTATGTTCAAAAGAAAACGACATTTCCTAACTGGAGTATTTTGAAAATATCAAGTTCAGTCAGTTTTTTTTTTTAGGAAAACGTATACTCTTACAAAGTTTGTAAATATGTGAGCACCATGTATCTATCGGATAATTAATTTATCCGTCATTGCTTCATTTTTAATTATTTTTACCTACTGCGGTGTAGTGATTTTATTCTAGATGCATGGTCTTCACATATAATCAAATAATTAATGTACTTATATAAAATATTGTGAAACATTTTTAAAAGAGTAACGGTGGAGTTTCTTGCCCATACGAAATTATCTTTAGGAAGGGGCGACTAGAATCAATTCTATTTTAATGTAATTTTTTACGTTCAAAACTGCCCTTTATGTACCTATTTGAAATAAATCATTTGACCTTGACTTCAATTATTTTATTTGTTAACTTTCAAAATTAATAACATCACGTTCCAACGACCAACAAGGAATATCTAACCAATATCCAGAATGTTAATAAATATCTCAAACCAATATCTCTAAATTATAAATCCAGTTGAGTCATGATACTTCTAATAAGGCTAAAGTTAGGCGTAATTCGCCACGCAACACAGAATAGCCTATCCTATGTGTGTTTTAGGTATGGGAACTTAGGAGAGAGAGGCACCACAGCCTCACCTTCCGCCTGACGCAGGTGCTCACCAGACACGGCAGCTTCGGGAGGTTCCTGTGTCGGATAAGGCGGGAGGGCCGGGAGGGCATGGGAAGCCGTCACCTCCTTCTGCGCAGCAGTAATGCTCGTGAAGGAGGAGGCGGGGCGGGTGAGGGAGAGACAAACTTGGCGCCCTCTTGCCTCTAGCCGCCGTAGGAGACACCCTAGGCGTCGAAAATCCCAGGTGGATTTCCGGCCACCGCAGGCGCGGGCTTGCGTACGGTTAGCAATGAATAGCTCGCCATCCGATAAGGACCAGGCCAGGGTCGACGGCCCGTTGTGTTCCAGGCGCACCTCAAAGAGATATCAGCACAAGTGTAGGTGTCCACTAGGGCCAGCATGGCACGGCAGGCACCTGCCGGGGTCGCGAGAAAGTCCGAAAGGGATACCGAGGCTCCTGGCAACACAGGAAACGGAAGGAACACGGGTGGGTTTTAGTCAGTAAGAGTCTGACACACCACGCAGCAGTTATTTAATCATTTCCCACCCAAAAACAAATGGTAATAACTTACAGAAGTCCGGCTTCACACAGCGAGCGAAAACCGGAGCGCGCACTCATAAACGCATACGCACGACGATCTCAAAGCTTCTCAAACAAATGCCTGTTGCGAGTGCCCTTGCACCGCTGTACGTGAAGCGTGTCTATGTGTGCGTGCGTTTTCGCTCCTTGTATTAAGCCGACCTTCTGTTTGACCTATTTATTTTGTCCCTATGACGCGACGTTAGGTCGGATTAATTTGTGGATTCCATAACAACAATTACTTCTTAGAAGGACGCATGATACAAGGGGAATGGATTATAACGGTTCCGAACTTGAATTATTGTTTATATTCTAAACTAGCACTTTGCCCGCGACTTTGTCCATGTGGATTTAGTACATTCCTCCACATTTTTTAAAAACCCCTCCATCTTCTTCTCTCCCTTTAAAAAATAGTTTAGAAGTAGACTTTAAAGGTAGATTTTGAAAATGAATTATTACGATCTTTTACCTTAATCAGATAATTTTCAAGTTTTTTGTACTAATATAAGGAATGAGATTTTTCATCTAAACTGTGTCTTCCCTTTTCATTCAGACAGGGCTTATTTTTTTAAAAGCGTATATATTTTTTAGGTATGACGAGTATTTCGACGTATTTCCATGCAAAGTTTGACATCCCCTAAACCCTTTTCGAGGGATAGTTAGTTTTATGGTATAATAAACATTTTCTACAATGCACATTTGTATTAATATTCAATCAGTATAATATTCAGTTACTATAATATTCAAAATCTATAAGTAACGTTTAATATAATCTAGAAAAAAGAATAAATGCTGTTTAAAGCAAAACGAACCAATCGATAATATCTTAAAAAATAAAGAGGAATACACTAAAATTGTATTCCTTCGGGCTTTGGCCTCTAACTTTAAACTGAAATAAGGTTAGTCAATCATATTTCAAAAGTATAACACTTACAACATAACATTGTTATAAGAATAAATAAATACGTAAGTATTTATATATTTTTTTGTGTTTTCTTCTTCTCCTTATATGTCTAATTTGGTCGACCATTACTCGTTAGCTTGTAAAGCCCACTTAGCTGTGAAAGTTTTCCTTTTAATTTCATCATATGTACTACTGCCATCATTTTTTTTCACATCTCCATAAACACAACCATTTAGCTGGCAGGGACAGACACTTGACTCTAATAAAAATTAGCACTTTAATGCTTAATATTACGCAAACGAATCCTTGAATCAAAAAGTGGTTTTGACAGACCCGCGATATTTATGAACGGCCTATCCAACGATATACCACACTATAGGTTAGACGAGAAAAACAATATCATCCCCATATTACGTGCACCTAAACAAAAGCAGGTACCCTAAAAAAAAAATATTTTCAAGATTTTATTTTAGCACTTTGTTGGCGTGATTAATATGTACTCGTATACCTATGCCAAATTACAACTACAGTGGGGATAGAAGGAGGACACGGTGGAGCATACGGTGGAGGTCTGCCCGGCTTGGGCAGAGCACCGCCGTGTCCTCGTGGAGGCGATCGGCGGCAGAGACCTCTCGCGTCCGGCCCTGGTTCAGGCCATGGTAAGGAGCGAGAGGGCATGGGCAGCCGTCACCTCCTTCTGCGAAGCAGTAATGCTCGCGAAGGAGGAGGCGGGACGGTTGAGGGAAAGGCATGTTTCGCGCCCTCTCGCCCCTAGCCGCCGCAGGAGACGCCTTGGGCGTCGGGAATCTCGGGCGGATTTCCAGCCACCGTAGGCGCGGGCTTGCGGACGGTGAGCAATGGGTAGCTCACCGTCCGGTAAGGACCAGGCCCGGGTCGACGGCGCGTCGTATTCCACGTGCGCCTCAAAGAGATGTCGTCAGCACAAAAGTAGGGGTCCACTAGGGCCGATGCCTGCCGGGGTCGCGGGAAGGTACTTATGGGTCACCGAGGCCCCCGCAACACAGGCAACAGGAAGGAACACGGGTGGGTTTTAGTCAGTAAGAGTCTGACACACCCTCCCGCTCCGCCCAGAGCGGGAGAAGTTATATCATGATTTCCCACCCTCAAAAAAAAAAAAAGTGGGGATAGAAGAACAGACAGACAGACAGACGGACATGGTGAAACTATAAGGGTTCCTTGTTTACTCCGAAACCATAAAAAAAATATGAAATTAACGTTATACTAAATGTTATTCAAGCAAAAGAAGGTTATATGAAATAGAACATTAGATCACATGAAATAAGGTTATTTGTTTAGTTTAGAAAATTATATCATGAGAACATTATTTCAAGTGATATTCTACTATCTGTTATTATGCCATAAATTACAGACCCGTATAGTTTCACTGAGTTTCATAAAACTCTTTTCACATTTTGTGTTGTGTCGTGACGCTTTCTGGCTGAGTCTTATCCAATCAAAAGTCCCTATGACACGATGATCCCCTGAACAGATTCGTTTAATTGACCAGTACTGACACGACACGTCCACCTTATTTGAATCCGGCTTTACCCTTTAACATGAACACAATATTTGGTAGGCAAGATATACTTGCTTCCTTCCACCTCAGATGAAATCTTGAACAATTTATAAATAACTAGCTGAGCCGACAGAGGTCCTGTTTAAAAAAAAAGCAAAAATCCATAGAAACAGTTCTTTCAGTTTTTTCTTACATAAAAACTTATTTCGCATTATTAAAACATTTTAAAATATAAATTGCCAAACCGGTCCAGTCATTCTCAAGGGATCTTACCAACGAAAAGCATACATTTTTTATTTATAATATAATTTATTATAGATTCGCATTGTTTAAACTTACACAAGCAACGAATGCTTCTATGTTTCAACTTTCTCGGTAGGCGAGTCAAAGTCGCACTTGTCCGGTTTTTATAAAAGTTGAAACATAGAAGCAGTCGTTCGTTCGTAGTCGTCTTCGCGCTTTAATACTATATTTTTATGATTTAATTACAAATGTATAGTTTTCAGATTTTTCCCTGTACTTGTAGTATAAGACGATATTACTTGCCAAACTGTCGAAATATATGTTTTTTGTGGCATAAACGGCCGTACCTTTTTTTTACGTTAATTTCGAAGTTTGATTTTTTCACTTTAAGGGACTACAGATTTGAATTTATCTATATATATAGATATAGACAGACGGACAGACGGACAACAAAGTGATCCTATAAGGGTTCCGTTTTTCCTTTTGAGACAGCACCCCGTTTTCAATACGTGGAAAACGAACTTCAGAGACAGTTCGCAGCACCTCTACCCACCCAGCTTCACTGTTTCACCGCACATAATTCAGTTAAGCCTTCCTGAATTAAATATTCAGGACCAGTCGGCTTGTTTTGCTGGTAAAACTATATTTGTATATATTACTAGCGACCCGGTTCGCACAGTTTTTACGCCTTGACAAAACTTTGAGATTTCTTTATTATATTATGTAAGTTTAATATTATTATATTATATACAAAGCAAC
The DNA here is from genome assembly GCA_905333075.3 of Atethmia centrago. NCBI lineage: Eukaryota > Metazoa > Arthropoda > Insecta > Lepidoptera > Noctuidae > Atethmia > Atethmia centrago. The sequence continues at coordinate 25,478,482 of HG995382.1, read as the reverse complement.
GGTTGCGAAAAATGACATATCGTCGGTGATATTCTGAAACCGCGGAACTAACAGTGTTTAAAACCGCGTAAGGTAGGTGCAGTGAATTTTGCAGGAACGAGGAAAAACGTAATATTTACTAAACCACTTGGCTTTCTATTGTTTAAACTTTTAAGTCGTCAAATTCCTCTACAATATTCAATTGGGTAAAATATGTATTAATGAATTAGAAAATCCGAAATCTCGATTTTGCTACTTTTGTAAATACGCGGTTTTAAACACTGTTAGATCCGCGGTTTCAGAATATCACCGACGATATGCGGTTTGAATGCCTTTAGATGAAGCTTGCTTTTGATGAAGCTGCTCATTGCGCGTCTAACCATTGGTCACATGATAGAGATTTCAGCCAATCAGAATCCGTAATTTGAAAAGTACTTATAGTGCCGCAAGTCGGTAGGTCTCTCAACACCGAACAAGTTTTTCTTCTCCTGTAAAGTTGGTAAAAATTACTTATGCAGTGTTGTTAGCTAAGGGACGATTTGAAAGCAGTGGTTGCACCGTAGTAACGGCCGCGACTCACGAGTTGTAGGTCGTAGATTCAAACCCAGACAGGCGTCTTACTTTGTGTAAATAATGTCATCACCACTACTCTCAAAACGGTGAAGGAAAACATCGTGAGGAAACCGGCATGACCTAGAACAAAAAAATCGAAGACATGTTACATCTACCAACCCTCACTGGGCCCACGTGGTGGATTACGGTCCACTCCCTCTTACAGAGAGGAGGCCTGTGTACCAGCAGTGGGAACACTATAAGCTGGTTAGCTTGATTAGCTTATTTGTTTACGAGTCGTAATGTAGCAATATTACGACTCGTAAACAAATAAACTTTCCAGAATAAATTCTTTAAGTGATGGTGAAACCCGCATCAAAATACGTTGCGTAGTTTAGAAGAATAACGCGGTCACACAGACAGACACGAAATTTATAATTTACTAGCTTGTACTAGCGGTTTCGCCCGCATGATATTTTTATAAATTATAGCCTATATTACTTAGTGATAATGTAGGATTCTACTATAGAAATAATTTTTAAAATCGGTCCAATCGTTTTTGGGTTTTTCATTGCAAACAAAAATACAAATCTTTTCTCTTTATAATATAAGTGTAAATAATATGCATGGATACAGATGTGGCACTACCAAGGGTGGTTTTATTTCAGTAATAGCTGTGCCCCGTGGTTTCACCCGCTTAAGGACCGGATTCACTCCGGAACGGCAGCAGCTGACAGCGACGTGACGCGGGCTGTACCGCAAACAAGACGTGCATGGCCGCGAGGCAGGTCGCGGCATCACAGGCGGCCGCACGACCGTTTCGAGCTTTAAGCGATAGTGGTCTTTTAATTGTGTAAATAAAGTTTAAAATTATTTCACACTGAAAGTGCTCGCCGCGCCGTTGCCGGCCGCTGCTTTCGCGGTGTAAATCGACCCTAAGTCTCGTTCCCATAAGAATATCTGGTTAAAAAGCATCCTATGTCCTAATCCAGGTCTACTCATGCGTCAAATTTCATTCAAATAATTTCTGCCGTTTTAGCATGAAAGCGTCGTCATCACCTAGCCTATTCCCAACTATGTTGGGGTCGGCTTCCGGTCTTACCGGATACAGCTGAATACCAGTATTTTACGTGGAGCGCCTGCCTATCTGACCTCCACAACCCAGTTACTGGGTAACACGATACCCCTTGGTAATACTAGTTATCAGACTTTAGAGCATCTGGCCCGGGTCGACGGCGCGTCGTATTCCACGCGCGCCTCAAAGAGATGTCGTCAGCACAAAGTAGGGGTCCACTAGGGCCGATGCCTGCCGGGGTCGCGGGAAGGTACTTATGGGTCACCGAGGCCCCCGCAACACAGGCAACAGGAAGGAATACGGGTGGGTTTTAGTCAGTAAGAGTCTGACACACCCTCCCGCTCCGCCCAGAGCGGGAGAAGTTATTTGATGATTTCCCACCCTCAAAAAAAAAAAAAAAAGACTTTAGAGCATCTGACGACCCGTAACGACTGTCAAAGATCTACAAATTACAGCCGGGACTAACGGCTTAACGTGCTTTTAGAGGCACGGAGGGGTCTTGGTATGTAAAGATGGTCACCCATCTACGGACCAACCGCGGCAAGCGTAGCTTAACCTGATCGATCGACCCGTGCGGCTGTTATTATTTAGCCACAAGTATTTAGCGTGAAAGCACAACAAACAAAAAATAAGCTCAATTTCGCATTTATAATATTAGTTAGAATATTATTATACTTGCTGTGAAAGTGTGAATGACAAATAATTATCAATTCTGGTTCCTTCTCCATGCTAGTCGATTAAGATATAGTTTAACAACCAGGGATACGAACTTTATCTTTACATTCATTAACACAAAATCATCTATGTGGATGTCGGATAATTCCAAAAGGCTTCCTGGTACAAAGGGACTTATGAATAACATAATATTAATTAGTGAAAGTCGGGTATAAATCTTTGCCTGTCTTCTTGGCAAATACAAGCGTGTAGATGACACAAAAGAAGTGCTGCTTTGAGATCACAGTAAAAATAGATTTTACCTTTTTGACATCTTCGTGTAAGGTATTGGATAAGATTTGTATAAATCCTGCTGACTCATTTTATCTATATTTTTAACACACAATAGCATATACCTCCAGCTAAAGTACACACACATCGTACAGTCAGCCTCAAAAAGATGTATACACGGACAATGAACCATTTTATTTATTTATTCACAAGGCAACTACAACAAGTAACAATCACAATATATCAGTAGGATCACATTATAGGTTACGGCCTGATTATCACCCAAAGTGTAATCGCACAACGTTTATTGTCCTTCATAAAACATAGTATACAATTTATTTTATCAAAACAAAGTAAACGTCCCAAAACATCTATACACCTTAAGACCAAAACAATGTACACAGTGATACTATGTTTTGTACCTATACGGTGGATGCAATATTATGGAAGAAAGGTTAATTGGAAAATAGCAGCAATAATAAGAGCAGCAGTGGTCTAATAATTATTGTATTCATTCGTGGTCAATATTTTTCACACAAAACCGCAACTATGCTTATTTTAAATTGGTGACAGACATGTGTAAATATGATTATTTACACAGGCCAGTGCGTACGTAATATATACGCCCTCCAATAAGGTTGTTAACAATAAAATGGTTCCTTGTATACATCTTTTTGGGGCTGACTATAGAAAAATAGCACGAACTGAAATAGTCTCCACGATGAAAAAGTCCTTCTGGCGTACCCAGTCACTTAGCTCCGCTGCCAGTCTGCTGATTGACTAATATTTTTAACATGGCATAGGCTATTTTCATACATTTAGTGCCAATACGAGATAATAATATCAACTAACGCAAAACCCTTAAAATATAATACGAATACATTAAAAACCCTTTCTTCTACCCGCAAATTCACAAACAACATGAAATAAAAATACAGCTTCACTCGGTACATCCTTTGCCGATTAAAATAAAAATCTAAATAAATGCTAGTAAGTATTGCATTGCATACGGGAACTTGAAGCCTTGTTAGTAGAATTTAAACGTGCAGTTTTTGTAAGTTTCCTTTGAAGAGAAATAAGTAACATGAACATAGAATGTACTAAATGTACGTATGTAGTAAATACCTTTGCAGTGGCATACAATAAAGAAGGTCAAGTCCACACCGAGATAAAATGCACGCTGTTGTAGATACGTGTCTCATCATTTATCATCATCATTTCAGCCGAAAAACGTCCACTGCTGGACAAAGGTCTCTCCCAAGCACTGCCACTTCGACCGGTTTTGTGCTTTCCGCGTCCAGCGGATTCCAGCGGCCTTTACAAAGTCATCGGTCCACATTGTAGGAAGTCTTCCTACGCTACGTCTTCCGGTACGCGGTCGCCACTCCAGAACCTTTCGGCCCCATCGGCCATTATTGTTCTGCGAGCAATGTGCCCTGCCCACTGCCACTTACGTTTGGCAATTGACATGACCTTTGTCTTGTTCATGTTCATTTTAAGACCCACTCTTTCGGAAGCTCTACTGAGGTCATCGAGCATTGTACTGAGTTAGCTCCTCCATAGTCTCAGCCATGACAATTATATCGTACGTGATACGTGTCTACAGTCCAATTATTAATTCACGGGAGTTATCTGACATGTGCTAGCTGACGCTTTGTGTAATAAAATGGTCATATTTATTGTAATGGTAATCGTTTAGTTTTATCGATTTATTTAAGTGTAAAATAAATTAATAGTATAATTAAGTGTAAAAGTCTAAAATACAATAAATATGACCATTTTATTACACAAAGTGTTAGGTAGCACATGTCAGATAACTCCATTGAATTAATCATTCGACTTTACTACAGTGAGTGCAAGTGCACTCGCCACTGGCATTTGTTTGACATATTTATACAGAGTGTAAAAAGACCCCTCGCGTAGATAACGGCTATCCGTTATCTACGTCATGCTATTCATCAAATTAGGTAACATTGAGCAAAAATGAATGCTAGAAAATTATTTTATTTTTGGTGCGAAAATCGCTGTTTACGGCAGCGCGATGTAACGCACGCAAAACAATGTGTTTTGGGTTCATATGTGAGATTATTCACATCTATTGGAGAATATCTGATTGCTAAAGCTACGGTTTCCTAGGAGAACTTTTGTCGTCACGTAGCGTCCACTATATATGAGCGAATGACGTTACAAAACGTGAGTTTATGAAGCAAGTTGGTATGTTTTCCTAGAAAGCATTTTTGACACCGTAAAGTCAAACCCCGCTACCTAAAGGTTTAAATCGCCAGATTTGCCTTATAAGTGTCCATACTGAGAATAGTGAGCTCATACATTTTAAATAGCGTTTCCATGACAATGATGTCAAGTCACTGCGTCATTATGTCTCAAAGATGTCAAAACAAAACAAAAACGTGACTATCTTTTGACGGGGTAGGACGAAGCGGCCGTTTAGTGCGACCACCACCCTTTTTGCAAATCTTAGCTTTGTTAATCGCAATATTGATGTTGAAGAAATAAAATCACAATAAGAACGTCGGCTGTCAGATGAGAGATGACATTGACGTATGGTAACGTTCCATTTCAACAATATTTTATTCAAAGTAAATTAATATTTTGTGAATAAAAAGGTCGTAATTTAAAATTTATGTTATTTGCATTTCTATTATTGATATTTCATAGAAAGATGTATTTTATGTAAATGGTTTTAATTATGACTGAAAAGACTGCTTCACTAACAACGATTCTAGTTTTGGAGCAAGTCATGATTTGTGGTGTTTGAATAATTAATACAAATGTTTATTAACTTAGCCTTACAATAAATGATTAAGTAAAGATTATTATGGTACAAATAATGTTCCTTAGGATATTATATTGCAATTTTAAAGTCACAAGTGGTTTTAGACGTTTCTCAGATCTTTCAGTTGATATTAATACAGGGTGACAATATCAGGGGATTCAGTACAAGCACAAAAAAAAACTGCTTCATAGAAGTGCAATACCTACGCGATCAAAATGTATGGAACAGCATTTTTTTTAATAACCGGCGAAAAATTTCAACGCTAGAATCCGGTGCTGAGTTCGGGTTACAGTTTGCGCGTCCATGTCTATGCCACCCTGTATATTATAAGATATTATTTAGGAATACAAATAAAACGCATGCATGCGCTTGTTTTACGCTCATTATATGAAGCTGACTTTCTGTACATCTATCTATTTTGTGGCACCAGTGCTTGAAAATATCTTCGTAATTCTTTGAATTGTCTGTTTGAATAGCGAATGGGCAAAATGTTTTTAAGGATTTATTTGTTTGTTGAAGCGTCGCCCATGAATAAACTGCAGGATATTTGTATTGCAATTTAGGATTTTGTTTTACTAGTAGTTCAGAAATTATTGCATTTGGAACGTTGTATTTGAAATAGTAGATTGTGTCACAAGGGACCAAAATAAAGTATTGAGGGTGAGAGCGATTGTTTGAATCCAGAGCGAAGCTAAGGATTCTAGAGTAGAATCCTAAGCGTAGCAAGGGATTCAAAGTACGTCGCTCGAGGTTAAATAGTTTTAATACCATGTGGCACACTCTGCTTTTCATCCCCCTCTATGAGAAAAATAAATAAGAGATGCTTTTAGTAGTGACGAATATTTATATTCACATAACCAAATTACAAATTTATATTATTAAAAAATTAAAATTGTCTGTAATATTTTGACAAAAAGTAATGAAAAACGAAGTTCCCGCGTATTTTTTTTTTATTTGGTTATCAATACCGCGTCAGCAGGTTTTTTACTACCGGCCAGGACTTTATCGAAGTGAATTGCGTTGAAACTTTTTAATAAAATAGTGTTCCAAATTCAAGTCATTTTATCACTGTTATTAAGTGTGCCGTAATGACCCATTTTGCTCGCAGTTATCGAGGAACCTTTCGAATGGATAGTATGAAAACGTTATATTAATAAGGCGTGAGTTTATATTATTACTAGCTTTTGCACGCGGCTTCGTCCGCGTGGATGTCGGAACATATCCCACGGGAACATACTACCGGGGTTAAAAGTATCCTATGTGTTAATCCATGGTATAGACATCAGGTTACAAGTAGTTGGCCCGTTTTCACACATTGCTTATATAGTATCCGAAGAGCGCCACGCGGATTGATATATGATTGCTCGAGGATAATTCTAAAACCTAGCAATAGTAATGGAATGGAAAATTACCTTCTTGCATGCCAAATTTGAAGGTAACTTTAAAGCGCAAATATAAATCCTTTTTATTTCCCTATCCCGTGGGAATTTCGAAACAAAATAGTTATCTACTTAAATAATTACAGGTACGGAAATAAGGAAAATTTAAATATTTTTACTCATTTGATCCCTTAGTAAGGTTTTTGTTCTTTAAATTACTAAAGTGTCTTTGGCGACGGCGGAAGTCAGGCTGAGCGATTACGGGTTTCCCAAACAAAGATTCATCCCTCATTTTAACCTCTTATGGGATTATTTTTCAAAATCGCTGGTACATGTAAGTATTAATTACCAACCAAATGGCTACATACTAATTTTCATGGTTTGATCTACAAAACTAATTTTCCATACAATTTTTATCACCTAATTTACTCTCTTGGGGGTTGAATTTTGTCCTGCCAGGGTCGCGGGAAAGTCTGCCGTGGTCACGGGAAAGTCCGAAAGGGATACAGTGGCCTCTGGCAACTCAGGCAACGGAAGGAACACGGGTGAGTTTTAGTCAGTAAGAGACTGACACACTCTCCCGCTTCTTCCACCCTTCCGTCCAGAGCGGGAGAAGTTATTTGATAATTACCCGCACAAAAAAAAGGATTTGAATTTCGAAAAATATTTCCTCATTTCTTGTTCAAATTATAAAGGGAACGTCTGTGCAAACTTTCAGATTTCTAGGTCCAAGGGCTGGGCGTTGATGAGTCAGTCAGTCAGTCAGTCAGGACTTTTCTTTTTATTAGGTTTTTACCTAAAATAAATAAAAAAAAAATAAAAATTAAATTATAAATAAAATTAATAAATTTAAATTGGATATTTGTATGAAAATTTTAAAATATAAAAACTTTGGTAGATAAATAAATGATAAATAATAAATGATTTTATTTCTGTAAGTAGGTTTGTACAAACACTTTTACACGTCAATCATATTTTTTAAAACTAGATGAGGTCGGCGTTTCCTATCTGACTACTCTGACATGAAAGGCCGAAACAAACTAAAAGGTCACAGTCTCTTTTAAAGTCCAGTCCATGGTATTTTTTTTATATCAGCTAATCACTCTACTGGCCCAAATTATCTATACAATTTTGCCATTTCGATGGCAGTTTGTTTATCCCTTTACTGCAGAAGTCTGCCGGACGGGAGGTGATGAAGTCAGCGAAATCATTTTGTACTGCCTCTCGGGTGTTGAATATTTTCCCACTAAAAATATTGTCTAAATTTTGAAAAAAGTAGAAATCTGTTGGATTGTTTGCAAGGTCCGGTGAGTACGGTGGGTGACGGATAGCTTCCAGCTGTAACTCTTGTAGCTTTGCGATGGTCTGTCGTGACGTGTGAGCTCGCGCGTTGTCGTGGAGAAGCAATGGGGAAGAGCGATTGACCAATCTTGGTTGTTGAATTGCGAGCTTCTCCATCATTGTTTGCAATTCTTGGCAATAGATCTGCCGTTACTGTTATGCCATTCGGTAAGAAGCTGTGATGTACAAGTCTGGTCCACCAGACAGTCACCATCATCTTCCTATGAGTAATCTTTTTTTAGCGCACTGATTAGGTGCTGTACCTGGGTCCACCCACTGAGACGAAAGCCTACGGTTGTCGAAAATAATCCACTTTTTATCGCAGGTAATAATTCGATTCCATGCCGATTTAGTAGTGCTATGCATGCTTCGACGTGTAAGTCTCACTCTTGGTTTCTTTCCGATTTGACGCGTGTTCAACGTTGTTTTGACACTAACTCCAAGGCCCGCAGCAAACTCAGATGTAGATTGATTTGGATCCGCTTCCACAATCGCCTTCAATTCTTCGTTGTCGACAATGGTCACCGGCTGACCGCAAGGGTCGTTCTTCAACTCAAAATTTCCAAATTTAAAACGATTGAACCAATAATGGACCGTGTTTATGCAAGCAGTGTTAGGCCCGTACACGTTACACGTCGTTAATGTTTCGTGTTCTTTGCGCAGCGTAATTACCACGTAGGAACTCATATTCGAAAATTGTACGAATTTTCAGTTTATCCATGGCGCCTAAAACTACCACAATTTCACAAAAAAACTATCTAAAAACAAATGAATGAATTTGAAATTAAATTGACACGGCTTTCGAATAAAGTTTACTTGAATTTCGAATTGCTTGCCAATCCACAGATAATTAAATCTGAAAATGCTGGTTATAGAATCTCCAATTACATGGGTAAAGACCTATTATTTACATAGATAGATGTATGTATCTAATCAAAATAAACACTTCCAAAAAAGGTACTAACTTTCATCTACAAAGAAAAATGTTAAATATGTATATAATCAAAATATGAAAACAACCCGTGCTGCCGATGGAATTTCCCATCATTTAAAATGACCAACTACCACACAATCATTCATAAAATAAGGAATTATTGTGCAAAATGTCATGGTTCTAGGACCAGCGGTTGCGGCTGTCAGAGAGTAAATTTATGATTTTTATTAAGTAGAATACCATTAAAATAAATCAATGTGCAATGCGAGCATTATCAAATGCATAACTGACCCTGCTGCTTATAACATCTAAGTCCAATCAACCAAGGTTATTACAGGTATTCTCTGTAACCCAACATAAAAAAAAACATTTTTATAAAACATAAAATGCTCACCTACCATCTATCTATATCCTGAAAATATGCAAATTTGTCAGAAAATACATTAACTTTTTTACAACCCGTGGCGATAAACATACCGACCAATCTGTCAGATACAAAAATATGTTAATGTTACCCTCTTCGCCCATGAAACTACATTCCAATAGCCCTTACGTAATGTTCATAAATATATTTAATAAACTACCAGATTCATTAAAATCTGAGATCAGCGATACGACGTTTATAAGTAAGCTCAAGCAAATATTAATTGAAAAGCATACTACACAATAAACGAATACATACATGACAAAAAAAAAATATTTAATACAAGCAGGCACCATACACATAGTCATAGATACATTCATACATATATAGATAAATATAATATGATATAATGTTTAATTGACCTGACCAAATAATTACTATGTGACCTATAACTGATATCAATAGAATAGTTTTTATATTTACTTATTTAATGTTAATTGTGTATTTACAATGTTAGAAATTATTGATTGTTAATTTCTTTCCTAATTTTATTTTTATTTTAAGAATTATTTTTATTTTTTTTTTTTTGCTGTGCCCCACAGGGTCCATAATTGTATCTTAGCTCTAAGCTTTTGTAAAAACATTATGGAATGCAATTAAAGATATGTATATGAACAATAAATAACTCACAATATAATGGCATCTCTATACTCCTGACTAAATCAATTATAATTATTTTAATTTAACTGTATTAATCTCGAACTTGACGAATTTATAATCCCAATTTAATAAATTTGACTTTTTTTTAGAGGGTGGGAAATCATCAAATAACTTCTCTCGCTCTGGGCGGAGCGGGAGGGTATGTCAGACTCTTACTGACTAAAATCCACCCGTATTCCTTCGTGTTGCCTGTGTTGTGGGGGCCTCGGTGACCCATAAGTACCTTCCCGCGACCCCGGCAGGCATCGGCCCTAGTGTACCCCTACCTATGTGCTGACGACATCTCTTTGAGGCGCGCGTGGAATACAACGCACCGTCGACCCGGGCCTGGTCCTTACCGGACGGTGAGCTACCCATTGCTCACCGTCCGCAAGCCCGCGCCTACGGTGGCCGGAAATCCGCCTGGGATTCCCGACGCCCTGGGCGTCTCCTGCGGCGGCTAGGGGCGAGAGGGCGCGAAACTTGCCTTTCCCTCAACCGTCCCGCCTCCTCCTTCGCGAGCATTACTGCTTCGCAGAAGGAGGTGACGGCTGCCCATGCCCTCTCGCTCCGTACCATGGCCTGAACCAGGGCCGGACGCGAGAGATCTCTGCCGCCGATCGCCTCCACGAGGACACGGCGATGCTCTGCCCAAGCCGGGCAGACCTTCACCGTATGCTCCACCGTGTCCTCCGGGTGATCCACACAGTGGTAACACCCGGACGTTTCCTCCCGCCTTATCCGACATAGGAACCTCCCGAAACTGCCGTGTCCGGTGAGGACCTGCGTTAGGCGAAAGGTGAGGACGCCGTGGCGCCTCTCTAGCCACTCCTCAAAGAGGGGACTTATCGCCGCAATCGTGGCGTGCCCAGCACTGGGTTGCGATAACCGTACTTTCCATGACGCCATGAGATCCCGCCGGCGCTCTATCCGCTGTGCCGCGATTTCTCGCGCCACTCCCATACGTGCGCGAGGACTTTTGCCTCCAGATTCCATGGCGTCAATCCGGCAAGGAGGCTCGCTGCGGTATCCCCGGACCATCCAGATGGTCATGACCCTTTGGGCCGCGCTCAACCGGCGGGCTGGCCGCAGCGCCAGAGAGCGCGCCCATACAGGAGCCCCGTAGAGGGCCATGGACCGCACGACCCCCGCATAGAGCCTCCGGCAGGAGGCGTTTAGACCCCTAGATTGGGCAGGAGCCGCTTCAATGCAGCGTCTGCCCGCTCCAGTTTGGGAGCCAAACGTCGGAAATGCTCCACGAAGTTCCTCCGGCTGTCGAGGACGAGTCCCAGGTAATTCATCGTCGACTCTACGCCGATGGAAACCCCTCCTACCGTTATTTGGGATCCCAACGGTGGCGCGTTCCGAGGACCATGAAAACACATGACCTCGGACTTGTGCAGGGCCACCTCGAGTCCCAATTGCCGGATCCTTTCGACGATTGTCGCAACCCCGCATGCCGCTAATTCGGCTGCCGCCTGGTGCGACCTCCCCTGCGCCAGGACCAACGTGTCGTCAGCGTAGCACACTACGCTGACGCCGCTAGGGAGGTCGGCGCGCAGCACCCAGTCGTATCCGATGTCCCACAGACGCGGCCCCAGGACCGATCCCTGTGGGACACAGCACGACATCTCTTGCCGGTTCCACACTCCCTGGTGACCGGGGTAGATGACGGCCCTGTCCGTCAGATAGGCCTCGACCACACGACAGAGGTAGGTCGGCATCCGGTGATACTGGAGTGCCTCCCTGATGCAACTCCAGGGCAGGGTATTAAAGGCATTGGCGATGTCTAGAGACACCGCCAAGACGACCCCTCCCTGGGCAACAGCATTCCCCGTCGTCAGGGCTCGCACGCGCATGATGGCATCTACCGTAGAGCGCCCTCTGCGGAAACCAAACTGGCTCTCCGCCAAATCCGACCCCACCCGCACCAGCTGGCCGACGAGGCGGTCTGCAATGACTCTTTCAAAGATCTTGCCCACCTCGTCGTGCAGCACGATGGGCCGATAAGCGGACGGAGAGTCCGCAATAAATTTGACTTGTATTGCCTATTTCAAATTATTTACTGAATTTCATCTTGACATGTTAAACTTGTATTGATTAGATTGAATGTGTTAATAATATATTATATTAAGTGAGTCTCTATTATTACAGCTTAAACAGTTTGCATGCCTTAGCTAAGGTAGTTAGTATAAAGATAATTTTAAACTTAACATCTGTAACTTGTACCTACTTTCTGTGCAAATAAAGAACTATATTCTATTCTAACTCACGAGCCCCATTAGATAGCCTAAACACACAATCAGATAATGTGGCCCATAACGCCTATTTTCTTCCATTGTGCCTTCCAATATTTACTTAGGCAATATTGCTCGGACGATAAAAAGAATCGTTCAGTTATTTATTGGAGCATAGCTCCGGACCGGAGATCCGTAGGATTCTAGTTTATTTATAGCCCCGTCCATTCGTTGTACCTACGTAATTACGGAAGTAAATGTTAGCACAATTAGGCACGTTAAGGAATTTGTCTTGGACACGCTTGGTAAACGGGGTTCCAGTGATAGCGAGAGATGGCCGCGATTTGTTTTGTTCTGCGCCATTTTCTTTCTGCTGTCATTTGTTTTTGCTGCAGGGAAGAGTGTTGCTGATACTCAGTCGGTTGCTTTGTTGCACTTTTTGCAAAGTTGCAGTGGCGTCTGGTGTCTGTTGATATATTTTGCTTATGAAGAAATTTCTTGTGTATTCATAACTTTCGGTGGCTTCTTGTCTTACAGTATTTTCTCCTAATCCAACAATAATTCTATCAAGAAATTCACGAAAATTTTAACAAATTACTAACTTAAACAGCCTATAATGTTCCCACTGCTGGGACACAGGCCTCCTCTTTGTGTGAGGGAGTGGGCCGTAATCCACCTCGCGGGCCCAGTGCGGGTTGTTAGATGTCACACGTCTTCGAAATTTTGGTTCTAGGATATGCCGTTTCCTCACAATATTTTCCTTCACCGTTTTGAGAGCAGAGGTGATGAAATAATTTACTCAAAGTAAAGCGCCTGTCTTGGTTCGAACCTACGACCTACAACTCGTAAGTCGCGGCCGTAACCACTAGGACACCACTGCGAACAAATGACTAAATCAAAGTAATTCCATTGTTATAATTCGAAAGAAAGCCTTAATCAAAGTTGATTATAAAATATAGGCCTTGTCTAGTCTGTCAAAACAAACCTGCGAGACTAATAGTGTTATCTAGTGATAAATTGAATCTTTGTTCGTCTAGCTCAATTGCCAGATTGGATTCGTTCCTATTATGATCCTAGTTCGTCAGGTGAATGGATTTTCCCAAAGGTTTGGTTGTTTTTGAGAGAGTGAAAAGGTTTGTTCTTGATTGAAAATAACTCTTGTTCTGGAATTATGCCCGTTTTTTCTTACACTAGGAGACACCTCAGTGAAAAGAACCGGCCAAGTGCGTGTCGGACCACACACAATGAAAGGTCCCGTAGTTGGGAAGTTGGGATGAATTTATTCCAAAAACCAACTTGACATTGTAGTTGAAAAACATGTTCTTCCATATATCGATATATTATGCCACAGTCATTTCTCTAACTGCAAATTTGAGTTGATCGACTATTACTCGTTAACTTGTAATGCCTACTTAGCTGTGATAGTTTTCCTTTTAATTTCATATGTTCTACTGCCATTATTTTTTCACATCTCCATAAACAACCATTTAGCTGGCAGGGCATAATTTCGCCATGTCCGTCTGTCTGTCTCTCTGTATGTCTGTCCCCACTGTAGCTCATAGACGCTTAGTAGTAAGCTGTAATTTTGGATAGGTATACATGGACCTCCCTTGCACGTAATGTAGCGATGATATATTTTTTTCTCGTCTACCCCATGGTGTGGAGTAGACATACAGAGAGACAGACAGACGGACATGGCGAAACTATAAGGGTTCCTTGTTTACTAAGGAACCCTAAAAAGGCCAGTGTCACCTTGTGTTAGTCAAAACGGGCGTTACTAACGTGTTGAAGTTACGTGATTTCTAAATGTTAGACGGACGGCTGTCAGCTCCGCTATTATCTACCTTGATATGTAGATACGTAAAATTCAATCAAGCCATGAGCATACTCAAACTCAAAATCAAACTCAAAGCATTTATTTCAATTAAACCTTTTATACGCACTTTTGAATTGTCAAGGAGTCGGTCAGTTAGAAATATGAAGCTAGTTGCCCATTCCAAAGCGCAGTAGGTACCTATGGAGAAGAACAGGCAAGAAACTCCATGGACATTTTTTTAAATTATATTGTTACTTAGAGATTAGTATAAATAATGTTGAATTTGTAACTAAATGTGATGACGATGTAAAAAAAACGCGTCCATAGTAGCAAAAAAAAAAAAAAACAATTTCAAAATAATATAATTAAAGATAAGCCGAGGCAGCTAAGAGGTGACCATATTTATAACTCTTATGCGTTTATTCCCGTTGTCCCCGTACGCCGTGTCCCCGTCCTACGGGGACAGAGGTACTTCAATAAAATATTTAAAAACACTTCCCGTTGTCCCCGTACACTGTCCCCGTTAATATAGTTGAATAAAATAAGTAAAAATTGTTGGTCACAGTCCCCGTTTTTTCTTTTTTCTGTAGTATTATGTGTGAGTCTTTTACCCAACAAACAAAATGTATGGAGTATTGGTAGATTAGTCTTAGGTTGGCAGCTACAGCGAAGGATAATTTTAACTAAAAACTAGCAGCTTAATAATCAGTTGTTGGGTTAGGTTAGGTTAGAACAGTAATCATTAACGCCAGATCCCCTCTATTACCAAAACAAAAGCTCGATGCCAGTTTCAATTAAAACAAAGCTAACAACTGATTATTAAGCTGCTTATTTTTACTTAAATGTACGTTATGGGGACAACGGGAAATAAATTCAATCACGTCCCGCTGTCCCCGTGACGGGGATATGGCGTACGGGGACAACGGGAATAAACGCTCTTATGGGTCATGTTTAAAAGAACATCTGCAAAAGTCATACTTTTAATCCGACCTGCCAGGAAGTTGACATCGATTTTGTAATATTAAGATTTGGTAAATTGAAACGGACTCTGCAATAAATTTTTTGCTCCCCTAATAAATTAAAAAAACCTGTAAACAATATCAATTACATTATCAACTGCCTGCCTTTTCCCAACTATCTTTCCAGTCTAACTGCCTGCAGCTGAATATCAGTATTTTACATGGAGCGACTGTCTATCTGACCTCCACAACCTAGTTACTGAGTAATACCAAACCCTTTGGTAAGACTGGTAGTCAGACTTCCGGGCTGCGACAGGGTCTCGGTATGTAAATATGGTCACCTAGCCACCTAGGACTGACTGTGGCAAGTTTATCTTAACCTGATAGAGCAACCCGTGCGGCTGTTAATACTTAGCCGCGAGCCTCTCAAACAATATCAATATCAATTTCACAACTAGTAATTAAAGTAGTATTTACTTATTTAATTAATTAAGATAGCCGAAGATGGTAGACGAAACATGGATTGTAGATGGTACAACAAACGTGCATGCACTTTGAACCAAGCACACTATTTTTTACATAAATGACTTTTTTGTATTAACTTATTTACAGTTAACAGTACAGTCGTAAATCGGCGGCAGAGATCTCTCGCGTCCGGCTCTGGTTCAGGCCATGGTACGTAGCGAGAGGGCATGGGCAGCCGCCACCTCCTTCTGCAAAGCAGTAATGCTCGCGAAGGAGGAGGCGGGACGGTTGAGGGAAAGGCAAATTTCGCGCCCTCTCGCCCCTAGCCGCCGCAGGAGACGCCCTGGGCGTCGGGAATCCCGGATGGATTTCCGGCCACCGTAGGCGCGGGCTTGCGGACGGTACTAAATAGTCACCGAGGCCCCTGGCAACACAGGCAACGGAAGGAATACGGGTGGGTTTTAGTCAGTAAGTGTCTGACACACCCTCCCGCTCCTCCCAGAGAGGGAGAAGTAATTTGATGATTTCCCACCCAAAAAAAAATAAAAAAGGCCTAGCATGATGCTTTCTATTTTCATTTGACATTTCTTTTCTCCATTTTTGACATCACATCGTAGAAATCCATCTACATAAAAAAGGACCTAGACAAAGATCGTTAGAAACGTCAGACAAAATGACAGATTGTAGAAGGATTTCTACGGTGCGATGTCAAAAATAGAGAAACGAAATGTCACTTTGTATAGAAAGAGCTGTGTCTATTCTTCGTAGAAACAGAAAGCGTCATGCTACGCCTGCTGTAGTACTTTACAGTTATAGATTTTGTTTATCTGTAAAAATGAAAGCACCAGAAAATCTCGAACAGAAACTATAATCGCTACATCTGGAACCATACTACCCAGTTCCTTAATAGGTGTTTACACTGCAAGGCACTATTCGATAAAATAGAGTATGTTCCTCATTTAGTCGTCTCTTTTATTTGTTCTCCTCCATCCTTGTCTACTTTTGTCCATTGTTTTACCTTTGTCAAAATCAATGGAGTTATTTCGAATCTTTTCATTGCATTTTTGGTCACAGCTGAAATAAATCAGCAAACAGACACTAAGTTATTTTTTTTTAAAGACACGTTTGCGAATTGTGATCCTCTTTTTACTTCGAAATTGGATAAAAAACAGTAACAGACAACAAAAAACTAAACAAAGGAAAAATACTACACAAACAAAAATATACGTCACTGTTTCTGTATTAAAAAGCTGCCTGTCTAAAACAGAAGTGTTGTGCAAACACCGGAAAAAATTACTATCAAATAACTCTGAAATCCTAGTTCCATCCCATATTCATCAAGTTAACAGACAGTTTTCCAATGCAAACGAGTATAGTTTCAGGTGTTTGTGTTCTTTGTGCAATCAACTGAGGTATACCTGTATACAACTCAGGTATGCCGCCGAGTTGTTCTACATGTTGTTACTGCGATAGTACTGTGTATCTACAGCGCCACATTTGAACTACGCATCAAAAACCTGACGCCTCACAAATCCTGCATCGCGCAAGCAGAGTTTAACTGTTTGTGGCTTACGTTGCATTTTTACGAAACAATTTAGTGTAAAAACATCTATCATGTACTTCTCCATTATTCATCTACTGAATCATTATTCATTAACACTTTTTTAAGGTTCCGTAGTAAACGAGGAACCCTTATAGTTTCACCATATCCGTCTGTCTGTCTGTCTTTCTTCGCTCTAGCTCAGAGACGTTTAGTACCAGAAAGTTTTTATTTGGCATAGGTATACATATTAATCACGCCAACAATGAGCTAAAATAAAACCTTGAAAAAAATATTCTTTAGTATACCTCCATTGCACGTAATGTGGGGGCGATAGTTTTTTTTCTCGTGTATCCCATGGTATGGGGTATTGTTGTATAGACCGTTAAAAATATTGCGGGTCTGTGAACACTATTTTCCGATTCAAGAATCCGTTTGCGTAATATTAAGCATTAAAGTGCTAAATATTGTTAGAGTCGTGTCCCCCCCCCCCCCCTGCCAGCTAACTGGCTGTTTATGGAGATGTGAAAAAGTTCACGGCAGTAGAACATATAATGAAATTAATAGTGAAACTATCACAGCTAGGTAGGCATTACAAGTTAACGAGTAATTGTCGACCAACTTAAATTTGCAGTTGGAGAATTGACCGTGACGTATATCGATGTATGGGAGAACATGTTTTTCAACTACAATGTTAAGTTTGTTTTTTGGATAAATTCATCCCAAGTAATCCCAACTACGGAACCCATTCATTGTGCGTGGTCCGTTTTTTACCTAATTTTACAGTCTTCTTAACCACGACCAGAAATTAATGAATTCCGTCGGTTATTTGTTGTTGTAATATTGTACATTGACTATGCCAACATAGAGACAGTAAATAACGTCACTAGGAATTGCACAGCTTAAAAACATAATATAGGTTCTACTTTTTTTTTTTTTTTTGAGGGTGTGAAATCATCAAATGACTTCTCCCGCTCTGGGCGGAGCGGGAGGGTGTGTCAGACTCTTACTGACTAAAACCCACCCGTATTCCTTCCTGTTGCCTGTGTTGCGGGGGCCTCGGTGACCCATAAGTACCTTCCCGCAACCCCGGCAGGCATCGGCCCTAGTGGACCCCTACTATGTGCTGACGACATCTCTTTGAGGCGCGCGTGGAATACAACGCGCCGTCGACCCGGGCCTGGTCCTTACCGGACGGTGAGCTACCCATTGCTCACCGTCCGCAAGCCCGCGCCTACGGTGGCCGGAAATCCGCCCGGGATTCCCGACGCCCTGGGTGTCTCCTGCGGCGGCTAGGGGCGAGAGGGCGCGAAACTTGCCTTTCCCTCAACCGTCCCGCCTCCTCCTTCGCGAGCATTACTGCTTCGCAGAAGGAGGTGACGGCTGCGCATGCCCTCTCGCTCCGTACCATGGCCTGAACCAGGGCCGGACGCGAGAGGTCTCTGCCACCGATCGCCTCCAAGAGGACACGGCGGTGCTCTGCCCAAGCCGGGCAGACCTCCACCGTATGCTCCACCGTGTCCTCCGGGCGATCCACACAGTGGTGACACCCGGACGTTTCCTCCCGCCTTATCCGACACAGGAACCTCCCGAAGCTGCCGTGTCCGGTGAGGACCTGCGTCAGGCGGAAGGTGAGGACGCCGTGGCGCCTCTCCAGCCACTCCTCAAAGAGGGGACTTATCGCCGCAATCGTGGCGTGCCCAGCACTGGGTTGCGACAACCGTACTTTCCATGACGCCATGAGATCCCGCCGGAGCTCCGTCCGCCGTGCCGTGATTTCTCGCGGTAGCGGACTTACGCCCCGGCGTTTCGCCTCCTCGCGCCACTCCCATACGTGCGCGAGGACTTTTGCCTCCAGATCCCATGGCGGCAATCCGGCAAGGAGGCTCGCTGCCTCACAGGAGACCGTGCGGTATCCTCGGACCATCCGGATGGCCATGACCCTTTGGGCCGCGCTCAACCGGCGGGCTGGCCGCAGCGCCAGAGAGCGCGCCCATACAGGAGCCCCGTATAGGGCCATGGACCGCACGACCCCCGCGTAGAGCCTCCGGCAGGAGGCGTTTGGACCCCCTAGATTGGGCAGGAGCCGCTTCAGTGCAGCGCCCGCCCGCTCAAGTTTGGGAGCCAAACGTCGGAAATGCTCCACGAAGTTCCACCGGCTGTCGAGGACGAGTCCCAGGTACTTCATCGTCGACTCGACGCCGATAGAAACCCCTCCTACCGTTATTTGGGACCCCAACGGTGGCGCGTTCCGAGGACCATGAAAACACATGGCCTCGGACTTGTGCAGGGCCACCTCGAGTCCCAATTGCCGGATCCTTTCGACGATTGTCGCAACCCCGCGTGCCGCTAATTCGGCCGCCGCCTGGTGCGACCTCCCCTGCGCCAGGACCAACGTGTCGTCAGCGTAGCACACTACGCTGACGCCGCTAGGGAGGTCGGCGCGCAGCACCCAGTCGTATCCAATGTCCCACAGATGCGGCCCCAGGACCGATCCCTGTGGGACACCGCACGACATCTCTTGCCGGTTCCACACTCCCTGGTGACCGGGGTAGATGACGGCCCTGTCCGTCAAATAGGCCTCGACCACACGACAGAGGTAGGTCGGCATCCGGTGATACCGGAGTGCTTCCCTGATGCAACTCCAGGGCAGGGTCATAGGTTCTACTTGGGATATATATCAAGCACCGCCTCTTCGACCGGTTCTGTGCTTCTCTCATCCAGCGGATTCCTGCGGCCTTAACAAGATCAAATTATTTTCGTTGTTAGTCCTGTATAATATAATAATAATAATAAATTCTTTATTTCGGACAACTTATGATCCACTGTTTTAGTAAATTTCTTATAATTAATGTTAGATCAAAAAGTATTATTTAAAAGTTATTATTTGAGTTCGATTCATGTGGACGACGCACAAGCGAAAGGAGGACTTCACTCGGCCATCACCCCCACAAAACGTCTCGGAAGAGGAGAGTAGATGTTCTTCACCACTATCCTGAGTATATAAAAACATACTTGTAAATTTTCATTTAAAACACAATAAAAGATATCACCAAGAATGGAAATCTTAAGTGATAATTGTTCAGTTAAAACATTATGTAGCTGAGATTTAATAAAGCGGGCGTGTAAGCTGTCTCACTGATTTTAATTAAGATATCGCAGAAACGTAAATCCACTCTTATCGTACCATAACATGTTTTCTGGATTCGTTTACATGAATATAACTCTTTGAATATTTACACAAGGAGCTTCAAGGAGCTTACGTTAACTGAAATCTTCAGTATGGTTTTTGTTTGAAAAGTGTTATATTTTACCACATAACTATAAATATTTGTATGATCTACCCTACATAATGGGATAGACGAGAAAAATATAATTTTTCGAGTATCGGTATTCGGTACACTAATATAATTTTTCAAGATTTTATTTTAGCACTTTGTCGGCGTGATTAATATGTATACATATACAGTGGGGACAGACAGACAGACGGACATGGTGAAACTATAAGGTTTCTTGTTTACTACGGAACCCCAAAAAGGAGGGGACAGAATGAAAAATTTAGTGCAAAATACTGTTTCTAAAATGAAAACCAATAATACTTATTTTAGAAAAAACTCATGTCATAGGCATTTCTGTACTACAGGCAAATGAATTTTAGATGCTGTAAACATAGGGTCTCGCAGAAATGCTTCAACTGGCCACAACGATGTAAGTTGTCTACTATTTTTACCCGACTGCCTCAGGAGGGTAATGTTTTTCGAGAGTATGTATGTATGTATGTATGTATGTATGTATGTATGTATGTATGTATGTATGTATGTATGTATGTATGTATGTATGTATGTATGTATGTATGTATGTATGTATGTATGTATGTCTATTTATTTGGCACGCTCTGGAGCCTAAAACGGCTTGATGGATTTTAACGTATGAGGTGTCCTTAGATTTGTCTTAATTGTGGGAGTGACATAGGCTATATAATATTTATAAATTGCATCTGCAAATACAAAAAAAAGGAGGGGAAGTTTTTTTTTAAATAAAAGCTAGTAATTAGTAATTTTCAAATATATATGTATATAAATAAAACTAAAAAGCTTAAAATAAAATAAATTATTTAAAAAACAAAAAACCCGACTGCAAAAACACTAACTGAAAAGGGAAAAACAAGCATTATAATCTATACAATTTTGGTCTTGCAGGCGGGGACAGTCGAATAACCTGAAATATGCTGTAATTTTTGATTGTCTCCGCCTGCGATACCAAAATTATATAGATTATAATGCTTGTTTTTCCCTTTTCAGTTAGTGTTTTTGCAGTCGGGTTTTTGTTTTTAAATAATTTATTTTATTAGTAAGCGACGTTATTAATGTTGTCAAAATAAAAGTCATTTATTTTAAACTCTGTTGAGAATCAGCAGTTTTACCGACTTCAGAAACAGCAGGTTATCAATTCGTTATTATATACTATAATATTATTGGAACTGCAATATTTTCACATAATATGATAATCTATTAGGGCTTCCAAACAAATATGTTCATTTTTTATAGATGTATGTTTTCCCACGCATTTCTCTGAAACTATAAATCGAATTGTTATATATTTTTTTATTGGCTTAGATTTTCTTCAACTTAGGGAACAGTGCAGGTTTACTAGTTTTCTAGATATGGACTAATACATTTGTGTGACAGCCTGGCTTATTGATACGAGCTTCGGGCGGTGTGCCAAAAGGAAAACTTTTCAAAACCTTGGTCACATTCTAGTCCATGTAAGAAAAATCAAAAATATTCCAGTTTTAACCTAAAACTAAAAATTACGGAATAAAAAAAGTAATTTATAAAAAATCAATTGACTTCAAAAAGTAATTAACGCAAAATTATAAAAAAATGCACGAAAAAAAATAAAAAAAATAAATAATGCAAATATACCCGAAATTAACCAACAAAACGAAATTAAAAGTAGGTGCGAAACAAAATAGGGGCCTAAAATGTTTATTTTGAGGTTGGTGCCAATAAAGCCTTTTTTTATATTTATATCGTTTTGTTGGTTAATTTCGTGTTTATGTATATCAAAATATTATTCCATAATTTTACGTCCATTTCTTTTTGAAAATTACATAAGAAAGTCCCCCCAAAACACTTCACCAATTCCTAGTACTTTTTCTGGGAAGAAAAAGTGGCGCAACAATCTCCCCAGCAGCACAGCTGTCAGATATCACTCGACAATATGATATAATACGTGAATGAAGAAAATTCACCAAAACAGACATTGCACACATTTGTTTTGTCTTATTGCATTCCTACACAAACTCTTAAAACATTTGAAAAGCAATTCCAGTCAAGAAAGAAAATAAAAAATAACCATTGTTCTAACAACGCAGTCACAAAAGTACAGTCAACCCATTATTTATTACACAAAATCGGTGCAAAACATACAGCGGCGGTGGCGAGTAACAAGACCACATTTATTGTTACAACGACGCAGAGTACAATCTTTAATCACTGGCTCGTGAGTCTTAGCACTCCTTGGGACTTTGTTACGTGTTTTAGAGGGAATTGAATTGCTTTGAAGTACTGTCTTTTTGTGAACTTCGATAGGTTTACGTACCAAGTCATTGCAATCCATTGCAATAGGGATGATGCCTGGTTAAAAAAAAAAGAAATTGTATGTAGTCCGTCAGTCAGATAATAAAAAAAATATTAGACACGTATTTTTTACTTCGTCATATTAATAAAAAAATACTTAGATAAAACGCATTAAAGTTGGAGAGTATAAAATCTAGCAAGGCGTGACGTCATGAAAAATTTTAACTCAATGTAACGCCGTAATCTTTTGATTACGCAAAAAAAGAAAAAAGTACGTGTCCAATATTTTTTAATATTTTATCCGACGGACAAAAAAAAAATTAAGTTGTCATATTAGTAGGGCCTTGTTTTATTATGTGTTATCATTCCCTATGAAGAAGATATGAAAAGGGCTAAAGTTTTTGAATAATATAAAAGTTTATGAAGCAACGTTACAAACTTACAAAGATCTGGTGCCTCGTACTCAGAAAACCAAAATCACCTCCTTATTTTTAGGCACAATCGGTCAAATCTCGAATAGACACACTTCTACTCAGCAAACGTTCAACTATAAGTAAAGGAAATACAAAGATGACGAACAATTTCTATCAAAAGACTCTTTAGAACACGTAATACCTCTACATAAGAGTACTCCGGTGTCTGATTGTGACACTAAATTACACGCTAACGACACAACACTAATTGGAACAGCACTAATGTGTCGAAGCTGAAAATATTGCGAAGATTAAAGGGAGATGGAGGGGATCGATCTTGTTTAGTGTTTGTGATAGAAGCAATTCGCAATTTCGAGAAATTAGGTCATTATTTGCAGGCACAATTTTCGTCTTGTGTGGCCATAGCAGTTATTTTGAGTGGCTGTGCTAAATCGTCATTAGAACAAAGACGTAAAAGTACGATTTAACGCTTTTCAATTTAGGAATACGATTTCTTTTTCTTTGCTTGATTTAGTGCGATCGTCCTAAAGGTTATCCTATTTTATCTAACAGCCAGAATTGTGATCGTTAGATAGGGTTCGATAATACTTTAAAGAGAGTGTACAAAGCTTTATTTAAATGTGAAATCATTTCATTCTGTGTCACTAACTGGCTTCATAATTCATCATTTTTTTTTGTATTTGTGTTCCTTCCTTGCGTCATGTTTACCGCAAATAAATGTATTTTCTTTCTTTCTTTCTATCCTGGTCGACTCCTTGACGATTCAAAAGTGCCTATAAATGATTTAATTGAAAAAATGCTTTGAGTTTGAGCTTGACCACGGTCTGAGATGGTCATCCAGATGATGTAAATAGTGAAGGTGTTTGTATGCCATAGATTAAAATAGTTAAACTTGCTCTCACCATACTTAGATCGTGCGAAAAATTGTCCATACTGGGAAGCACAGAATAGACTATCTGTTCTTTGCTGGGAAGAGTCATTTCAAATATCCCGCATGGAACGATACATACGATTTTTTAGTACGAGTGAGCGAGACAATTTATTCTAAAGTGAGAAACGTGACCAGAAACGGACGGGCGAATCTGACGATTTACCTCTTTGTGTTCACCAGCTTTTTTTGTTTGAACCGATTCGTGTGACGCCTGGATTCATGAATTTGTAATTCTGTATTGATTTCATCATATCACTTAAAGTAACAGTGTCCGGGGCAGCCCACAAAATTCAAATTTTCTTAAGTTGTTTTGCAATTTTCAGGTCAGTGTCAGGATGTATGTTGCTCAAAATATGATTCGCAACCATAACAGTTCTCAATCAACTAAATCTATAACAGTCCACTGGTGGACATAGGTCTCACCGAGGCTGCGCCACAACACCCTATCTTCCGCCTTCCACATCCAGCCTGTTCCAGTCTGTAACAGATCTGTATTTACAGAATTGTAATAATTAAAATCATCAATACGTACCTACCTCACAGGGTATCGTTTTACCCTGTAACTGGGTTGTGGACGTCATATAAGCAGTCCTCCATATAAAATACTGGTATTCAGCTGCATCCGGTTTGATTGGAAGCCGATCCCAAGATAGTTGGGAAAAGGCCAGGCAGATGATGATGCAATTTATATTGTTTACTGGCTGGGCGTGCCGTCCACAGATGCAATTAGGCCTAACCTACCCTACCAACAACGCCAAATGCATTTATTTTAACTATGTAATACAATAATAAAAAATATTAAAAAAGATGTTAAACTCTGTTAAACACTTATAGCAACTTGTCACAATATTTATTAGGCAGGCAATCGGCCGGCCTAAATCCCATTCATAAATTTACGCACACTGGTGTATATTTTCGTGTGTATGAACGGCACACAATAGTGATATGGTTTAGGTTGCTTGTTTAGTGATATGGTGCAGTCATTGGTTGTGTGCAAAGTCAAGATTTAATGAATGAAAAGTATTGAAGACCAGGGTTTCCAGTTTTTGGACAATTCCCCGAATTGCGGGGAATTTGAGAAACAGACTACACACGGACACGATAGTTTCCTTAAAACTAGACACAATTAAAAAAACAGGGTGGTATTGTCGAATTTATACCTTCCAAAAAATGATAAATTGTAAGGAATAGCAAAAACCCTGTAAAAATATTTAAAAACTTCATCATTTTTTATTTTTCTCCTCATATTTGGGAAATTTTGCTTTGATTTTTGGGGAGTTAGGAGTATAATAAGTTTTGGCAACCCTGGACTGTATTATCCGGCAAAATTTGGTAGTCCATTTTGTGCAAGAACACGGTATGACAATGATACAATTTTAATTGGTAGTGTTTGTTTCATGTGACAGTGACACGCAATTTATATCCGATCTTGAATGTTTTGCTTTTTATATCTTATTATGTTATAAGTAATTCGTTTTGAAACGAAACGTTTGTTTATTTACCTAAGAATGGTGTTCTGTTGTGAAGTTTGCGCCGATAATATGTGTTTGTTAGAAACTAAAAGCAGTAAGTTTTCGCAATTGTCGTTTAATGACAAGATTCAAGTTGTGTCTAAAGGTAGACGTGTGCCCGAATTACGGGATTTAATCCAAAAATACGATAATTCATGACTTCGGATATCTTGCAAGTGACGTGTTCTGTAATTATCACCCACCCACTTGGTTATGATATTTGAGGTGGGCGAATCTTTCTTCTGTTTGCATCGTCAGAAAATCGTGTTTTGAATCTTGAATAATGTGGTGAGTTCTTGTATTTAACTTTTGTTTTTACAGGATTATTTACAATGTTTTTTTTTCAAATATTATAAATCAAAAATGACTACTTTGAGGGTCATCATATGTAGAGCGACGCTGTGATGTTGCGCGAATTGGTGTTTTTTTTTTTTGTGTCAGTATGCGTGGCCTACCCTCTGTGGAGAACCACTGCACGCCACTGTTTACAGGCGCTTTTAATTTATTAGGAGAGCAAAAAAATATTGCAGAGAGTCCTTTTCAATTTACCAAATCTTAGTACTACAAAATAGATGTCAACTTCCTGCCCGGTCGCATTAGAAACATGACTTTTGCGAATATTCTTTAACATTGGCACGACCCATAAGAGTTGTAATAATAATAAATAAAACAATCTGACCGCGATGTTCTCTCTTTTTCAGGTACTTGAGCCAGCTGTCAACGTTTCGGCACAGCGACTGTCGGATCAGATGATCGCCGGCGAAGTGAAATGCAGAGTAGCCATGTCATCGCCCCCCCGTCGCAGACTATTGTAGAGGAAAGTGATGACAGGGCTACAAACGTAATTACCCAGTGCAATGAGGAATTGAGGAGTGCTTTGGAGGATGCAATTTGGTAATATCGGTTCATGTTGCCCGAACTAAGGCCACGCTTATTTCTTTTGATGCATAAGAAAAATAGGGCGCTGGTGGCGGTTCTGGATTCGCAGTTATCAAACTATATTAATGACTGCGTAGACCTCACTGATTCTTATTAGATTCTATACTGCGCGGCTGTAGCGGTATTTTGTGTAGCTCACCTCAAATTTGCTAATGACTCTAGAGCTACACGACCGAAACCAACCGTTCCAGCTTGGCAGTGCAGAGTTGCACGCCGTATTGGTGGGGCCAGAGCGCTCATCGACAAACTAATCTGCTTCAGGGAGGGCAATACTCGCCCTATAGTGATGCGCTTTGTAAGGCGGGCGTCCTCGGGGACGGATATCAGCCCTCAGGACTATATGTCCCATGTCACAAAGTGCATC
Organism: Atethmia centrago; assembly: GCA_905333075.3. Lineage (NCBI taxonomy): Eukaryota > Metazoa > Arthropoda > Insecta > Lepidoptera > Noctuidae > Atethmia > Atethmia centrago. The sequence continues at coordinate 25,451,642 of HG995382.1, read as the reverse complement.
GAATTCCTGAAGCAGAGAGCGTATGCATGGGCAAACCGTATTCGTAGGTACCGGTACCGCATTCGTAGCAGCGAGTAGAGCGATACACTCAGAATCGCACCTTCCAGAACGATGAAAGGTGGGTTTATAGGGGTTGGGAGTGACCGGACCAAGGTGTGACTGACGCGCACCTGGCGGATGTTAGTGCCATGTGTTCTTTCTGGTGCAGTATCTGGTCGATGCCTGTCAGTCACACCGAAAGTGATTGGGCTCAAGAGGTCGAGCAAGCCTGCTATCCAATACCAAAAATGGGGGCTATTACCATCTGCCCCCAAGATGTAGCTCGTGCAGTCCGTCCGTTACCTAACTAGAAGTCCCCAGGGCCGGACGGGCTGCACAACTTCTGGCTCAAATGGTTATTAAGGTCGTACGCTCGCTTGGCGGCTTAGTACCAGACTGCTACTAAGCCGCCAAGCTACCCCAATTCCTAACAACGGGAGTTACCCACCTGCACTATAAATTAGGTAGCACCGCGGAACCCAAAAATAATAGGCCGATCACGTGTTTACCGACGGTCTATAAAGTTCTTACATCCATTTTGAGAGCTAAAATTAACAAACATATAGACACCAACTCCATCATGTCTGCTTCTCAAAAGGGATGTAGGAACAGGTTCCGCGGTACTAAGAAGCTACTCCTCATTGATATGGCCATTAGCCAACAGGTTCATCGTTCCCAAAAGGATCTGTCGACATGTTGGATAGATTATAAGAAAGTCTATGACTCAGTGCCACATACATGGCTCATGAGGGTGCTGGATTGTATAAAGTAGATGCAATTCTGCTCACCTTCCTGATGTCGTGTATGGGGCAATGGAGGACGGTCCGTCGCTATCCAGGACGTTGAAATAGCGAGCCGATATGGATAGAGCAAGGCATATTTCAGGGCGATAGTGTGAGCCCGCTTTGCTTAGCCTTGAATCCTCTAAGCATACTGCTGGAGGAATCAGGTATAGGCTATCGGTTGAGGAAAGGTGGTCAGGTTATATCTCACCTCCTCTACATGGATTACCTAAAACTCTTTGCCTCTAATAATTTGCTACAACTGATGGAGCTACTGAAAATAACTGAAACTTTCAGTAGCGCCATCAGGATGGAATTTGGAATGGACAAATGTGCGGTCATGCATGTAAAGCGAGGGGAGATTGTGGAATACGTGGGAACCCAACTCTAGGATTCGATAAAGCTTAGATCCCTCACCGCATCCGAAACTTACAAGTATTTGAGTATGTCGGAAGCGTTGGGCATCAATGTTACTGACATGGAGCAATCGTTCAGGGAGCACTTTTTTGGCCGCCTAAAGAAAGTATAGTCTTCTATCCAGCGGAAACAAGGTGCGCGCCTTCAACGGTTGGGCCATACCTGTCTTGATGTACTCTTTCGGCATACTCAAATGGACTCAGACCGAACTCGACGCCCTGGATAGGAGGGTCCGTACGCTGCTGACTGCATATTGAATGCATCAACCACGGTCATCGCTAATGAGACTGTATATCCCGTGAAATGATCGAGGTAGAGGCTTTTTAAACGCTAAGATCTGTGGCGGCATCTACATCGCCACATGCGAACTAAGCAGCACACTGACGTATCGCAAAATACTGCATCGCGCAAGCAGAGTTTACCGCGCAACTAGCATATACAGGGTTACTGGTAACTCGACGTATTCCTTGCAGGACGTCATAGTAGGGTTAAAATGCAACAAATTAAGCCACCAAATGTTCTATCGAAATTCAGTAGTTTTTGAATTAGTTAAGAGTTTTAGTTTTTTAATGAAAAATCCCAGATTAAACCATTTGAAACCAATTTAAAAATGATTTACGGCGCGACTGTACTGATATTTAAGTTATTATCATAGTTGACGCCGTAGCAGACCTTTGTTAATAATTAAAAGTTCAATAATGCCAAAAACTTTGGCAAATATCACTAACAAAACATTTAATTTTTTGTAATTTTTGCTATTACTTCATAAAAAATGTAGTCTAGTGCAAAAAAAAATACTACACCTGGTGTACAAATTACTAAGAAAATATCCTTGTCTTATCAGCTATCCAAAAAGGTATGAAAGTTAATACAAAATCATGGACTACATTATGAAAATCGTTTTTGATTTAGTACAGGCGTGCGTTTCACAAAAAGGTGATTATTCGAAAAATCAAAAACAAAATCGTGAACATTATTATTCTTTTTAATCAATATTAAAAACTTTAATTACACACATTTCACACGTCTTGTTCGATGTGCTGCCCTCGGTTTCGAATACATGTTCTTATTCGCTTCCTTACTTCGGTTTTTGTTATTCTTGAGGTGATTGTTGCCCTCATCTGGTCCGCCGCATTTGTAATTCTCTCCCTTAGTTCTTCAATTGAATTTACTGGGGTCACATAAACTAGATCTTTCATATGACCCCAAACGTAAAAGTCTAGCGGCGTCAGATCAGGGCTTCGTGCAGGCCACGGAATCGGCCCACCGCGCCCTATCCATCGGTTTGGATAGTTTTCATCCAGCAATTGTCGAATTGTGATTCGGAAGTGGGCTGGACATCCGTCATGTTGGTAAATCATGTTTGCTCTTCTTTCTTCCGGTACATCCGTGAGCAGTGCTGATAAATGATTTCTGAGGAAATCTTCATAAAGTTCCCCATTTAGTGTTCGGGGTAAAAAATGTGGGCCAATTAATTTGTCGTCAATAATACCCATCCAAACATTAAGCGAGAACCTTCGCTGGGATGCGGTTGGTTTCAGTTTTTTAGGGTTTGCTTCTGCTTTCGGTGCCCAGTAATGTAAGTTGTGGTAATTTGTGATACCATTACGATCAAAACATGACTCATCGGTCCACAGAATGTTTTTTAAAAAGTTTTCGCTGTCGGCGGCGGCACTTAGCATAAAACGACAAAATTCAAGCCGTCTCGGCGGATCTCCTTCTTCTAATGACTGGATTGGTTGGTAATGGTATGGATGTCGGCCTGACAAGTGAACTACAGACCAGACTTTCCACTGTGACATACCAAGCTCACGCGCTACGATGTTTGTCGATGTGTTAGGATCGTCAATAAAACGTTGAAGAATAAGCTCCTCGTCCTCAGCCGTGTATCTCCGGGAACGACCAGTGTCAACTTGCCTGCTTCTTTGGACGCTGCCAGTTTCAGATATTCGCCGATAAGTCGATCCGAAGACACTAACGTGGGGGAGTCGGCGGTTGGGAAAGCGAAGTTGATATTCTCGCCGCGCCTCAGCAGCGTTACCGTCACAAAGTCCGTAACAGTACATTATGTCAGCGTATTCAGGATTAGAATATGCAGCCATAGTCAGCGCTTATGAAGGCACAGCACAGCACAAGAGCAAGATACGCAGCAACAGTTAGGGAAATAGCCAGTAACAAAACACGAGCTTGCGCGACGTAGAGTTGAAACTAACTAACGCTGACGACCAAATTTTGCAAAATCGCACCCCCTGTCATGCCGAGAGAACAATAGCGACCAATCACAAAGCTCCCCGAGTGGTTGGAGTTCAAGCGCAGGTAAAAACTACGAATAATACGAATACGAAACAATAGGTTGACCGTCTCGCAATTTTACCTGCCCCCCATAAAACTCTTCTCTTCCCTGGCACACATGCAAAAGTATTGACAATCTTTTTTGAATAACTGATAAGACAAGGATATTTTCCTAGTAATTTGTACACCAGGTGTAGTATTTTTTTTTTGCACTAGACTACATTTTTTATGAAGTAATAGCAAAAATTACAAAACATTAAATGTTTGGTTAGTGATATTTGCCAAAGTTTTAGGCATTATTGAACTTTTAATTATTAACAAAGGTCTGCTACGGCGTCAACTATGATAATAACTTAAATTTCAGTACAGTCGCGCCGTAAATCATTTTTAAATTGGTTTCAAATGATTTAATCTGGGATTTTTCATAAAAAAAACTAAAACTCTTAACTAATTCAAAAACTACTGAATTTCGGTAGAACATTTGGTGGCTTAATTTATTGCATTTTAACCCTACTATGACGTCCTGCAAGGAATACGTCGAGTTACCAGTAACCCTGTATACAACATCCCGGCCGATCAACCGTCGGGCAGTTGCCCACCAGACACGACACCCGTCTGGTCGGAGGATCCTCCCTTTTCTATGGAGGATGAGTGAACTGTACACACTATTCCTCATGCCTTTATACTGGTGACCCCGAGTATGAACGTCAGCGCAGCCTTCGTACAACTAAATCAGCGTGACGTCATCATCATCATTTCCTCAAGCTCTCGAGTGGCGAGTCACACAGCCAGCCAACACCCACGGCTTCAACGGGTATCCTGACCACCAGCATGCAGCGACTGTGCATACCTGGTTATCACACTAAGCCTCACCAGCAACCTTGGCACACTGCACTTTCGGCCGGTCAACAAGCAGAGCTCCTCAACCCTCTCCTGGTCGACGGTCCAGCAGTCAGCCTTCAACCCAGCGCTGTACCACGTCCGCTCACTGGAGCATAACGCAGTGCCACCACGACTCACTGGGGCATCACCGCAGACAGTTCCGACCCACCGCGAACTATGCGACAACCGGTTCCGACCCACTGGAACCACATCTGGCACTGGCAAGCATCGCAAGATACACGACTCAGCCCACTATCGACCTCTGGTCTCCGGAGGGGAGTGATGTGGCGGCATCTACATCGCCACATGCGAACTAAGCAGCACACTGACGTCATGCAAAATCCTGCATCGCGCAAGCAGAGTTTACCGCGCAACTAGCATATATACAACATCCCGACATCAACCGTCGGGCAGTTGCCCACCAGACACGACACCCATCTGGTCGGAGGATCCTCCCTTTTCTATAGAGGATGAGTGAACTGTACACCCTGTTCCTCATGCCTCTATAGATCCTCCATAATCGCGAGGTATGCAGTCTCAAGGAATATTTCCTATAAGCCGACGTGGGATGCATCAAGATGTGGTCGTGGTGGACAAGGGCCTCACCCCACTCTTGTAGTGCTTGACACTAACGATCGCAGGGAGGTATAGCAGAGTAAGGAGCTTCACGGACGCTTTTTCCGGGCCCTACATGAACCCGATGTAGATTTCCCAGCGTCCGAGGCTTGGCTACGTTTCGGTGACCCGTGCAATTATGGATGAAGTTATCATGACGAAGAATTACCGGAGATTTATTGTGAAGGACGGCACGGTTGACGTGTGTCGGGCATGCCACCGTCCGGGAGAATCAATCCGACTTATTATCTCCGGGTGTTCTCATCTAGCTAACGAAGAGTACTTGCATAGACACATTCTTGTAGCCAGGATTATCCATCAGCAACTTGCTCTGAAATACAACCTTGTGGAAGCGGAAGTGCCGTACTACAGGTATGTGCCTGACCCGGTTTTCGAAAATGGAAATATCACATTGTACTAGGATCGATTCATCATCACTGACATGACTATTGTTGCCAATAAGCCTGACATAGTGGTGGTGGATCGAACAGAGCCGCTCTGTGCAATGATTATTGACATAACAGTCCCTCATGACGGGAACCTCGTGAAAGCCGAGAAAGTTAAACAAATCAAGTATCTTGACTTGGCTCGCGAGGTTGTCGACATGTGGCATGTGGATTCAGCAATCATTGTGCTGATAGTCGTATCAGCCAATGGCTTAATTGCCAAGGGCCTCTACCAACACCTAAGGAGGCTTTCGTTGGGCAGCTGGATTAAGGGCTTTATTCAGAGAGCAGTACTTGTGGACATGGCTCGCATTGTTAAGAGGTTCCTCTCTCTGAAGCCCTGACCGCCGCCGGTAGCTTGGACCCTGTTCCTGTTCCGGTGCGCTACCATTTTTTAAATATTTTTAAATGTTTTTATATTTTTAATATTAAAAAATATAATTTTATATGAAGAAGTAATAATAATAAAATTAAAATAATATATTTATTTATCGTTTATTTACATAACCAAATTACAAGATGAGTATTAACATTAACTAAATTAAATTAAAACTAAGTTAAACCTAAAAAAGGCCCTGGAGGCATTGTATCGAGGATGCTGGCGGCATTTCCTCGCTGAATTGCAATGCTGATGCGTTGCGCGAGAAAGCCGCCAGCTTTTCGGTCACCAGTTACATCAACTAAACTTTTCGCGATTTCCGCAAATAACTTATGTGCACCGGGACCCCACGGACCGAGGGTCTCGACGCCAAAGGGCACAAAGTTGTACTCTCTGCCAAGGCCTCTATATTTAATAACAGATTTTCGGCATTTTCTGCTGCGGCACCCGCTTTAGAAGTAGTCCGTTGGAGGTGGAACGGTGCCAGTGTGTCAACACAGGTAGCGTCCCTCACAAGCATCCGTCCCAAACTCCACGGAACCAAAGACACACCATCAGGTCTTTTGCCATCATCCCTGACAATGCCAGTCGGCTCAAGAAGAGCAGGCACATTGATGCTGGCAATAGACTGGCGGATTATGTCATTAAGTGTCGCATGTCTTGAAAATCGGCCTGCACTTTTTTGACAACAAAGTCCATGGTGATCCAGTCGGTCCACGTCCGGGGCATACGTGTGGAGTGCATACCGTGATCCCAAGACGCAGACCAGTCGCCAGACGAAGCAAGGTCGGATCCAGGAAGGTACCGGTATATATTTATTTTATTCGACAACATTGATCCACTGGTTAGTAAAAAACTTATCAACTAAGGGTTAGCATTTATTTATTACATACAATTATTATTCATCCCTGCCACACGAATAATCGGACAGAGTGTTTTAATATCAGTGCAGCATGTTTTTCGGCTAGGGTTTTCAAAATACTGTTGCTGCTAGCCCTCATTCTGCTTATTAAGGATGCGATCTTTTTCCTCATAGTGGCATAAAAGTCATCAGTACGTGCTACAGCAAACATGCTAGACGCGCAGTGGAACCGGGGCCACCTCAACAGCACCCTGAAGCCATTATTATATTGCACACGCAGAGCATCGAGAGCCTTCCACATACAGTTGACTCACAAACTGCCCGTGTAGAACGCTTGACAATAAGCTTTACACAGAGTTATTTTGACTTCGTTACTACAACGAGCGAATCTGTGAGCCAACATGTTGCATCTAGCGTCTAGTGCCCTGCGCTCACGATCAATATCTACCTGATCTTTGAGGTCCTCAGTGACATAGTGTCCCAAGTATTTAAATTGGGTGACCCTTTTAAGTCGTCGTCTGTTGAGGAATATTAATTTAGCTCGTTTCCCGGGAGCAGCAAAGATCAGGTATTCACTTTTAATCACATTGTATAACAGGCCGTGAGTTGCCACAGACATATACGAGTATAATATAGTAGAAAAAGGCTAGGCCGATAATTATGTGCTTACTTTAGCGCATCCCTCTTAAACACAAACTTGCTGTCTTCTTACTTTTTATAGTACATTAACGGAAATTGGTATCAAATATCCGATAAGATAAGAATAAATAAACTATTCGCCCATAAACACGTAGGTATAAAAATAATGCATATTTAAATAATGCCTTTGACTGTATTATGACTTGACTTTGGTACAACTTTAATTCGGTAGCATTGTATTTTTCGGAGGGACGGTACCTTCCAGGAACTACGGGAGGCATTGTATTGCTCGGAGGAATCACGGTTAAAAAATAGCCAGGGACTACGGGTAAGAAACGTCACTGTGCTATAATCTCAAAGGAATTGCATATAACAAAATTAAACTATAAAATAATACTAATAACCCGTTTAATATATCCATAGAGTCAGCAAAAACTAAGAACCGTTTTATTCCAACAATTACTTTATTTCTTATTTGCAGTTTCTCTTCTAGATAATTGGTTTCTAAAGCAATTTCTTTCGTTGTAGTGACTTTAAGAGTACAACTGTGTATCCGTTATTAGAAAATTTATAATACTTTGTTATCTTTTGTATTACTTTTATTACCAGTCTTTATATCTTGCAAGCCAGGAGAGTAACTTTTATACCTAATAAAGGTTTTAATTTCATTTTATGCTCTTATCTTCTAAGATAATAGAATAGAAAAGATTATCTTTATTTCGGACACCAAATATCCGTATAGTGTTAGTAACATTTATAAAATAACTACATAATTAGCCTATAATGTTCCCACTGCTGGGACACAGGCCTCCTCTCTATGAGAGGCAGTGGGCCTTAATCCACCACGCGGACCCAGTGCAAATTGGTGGATGTAACATGTCTTCGAATTTTTGGTTATACGACCTGCCGGTTTCCTGACGATGTTTTCCTTCACTGTTTTGAGAGCAGTGGTGATGAAATAATTTACACAAAGTAAAGCACCTGTCTGGGTTCGAACTTACGACGTACAACTCGTATGTCGTGGGTCACCACTGCTCTCATGAGTGAGTAAAAATCAACCTCCGTACAAACTGCTGTACAATCGGAGAGCCGAAGCTCTCGGCTACAGTTTTCAGGATGCTGTTCCGACTGCCCCTCACTCTCCTCAGTAGCTACGCAGTTTTAATGTGTATAAAAATAATTCCTGGGACTTAAACATAATTGGCGCAATGCGGGTGTACTGTAGGTGCACGTCTGCTAACTCTTCGGGAATACAGGTGAGATTTTATGTGTTAATAATTCTTGTAACGGTTATGGAGGTCAAGCAGTAGTTTGTGTTCAACCAAAAAATCTTTTAATAAAAGTAAAGTGTATCTATTCTACCGTTGTATTTTTTGTAATTGTATGTTTTGATCATCCTCATCATCATCATCTGGCTTCCAGTCTTACCGGATACAGCTGAATACCAGTATTTTACACGGAGCGACTGCCTATCTGACCTCCACAACCCAGTTACTGGGTAACACGATACCCCTTGGTAAGACTGGTAGTCAGACTTTCGAGCTTCTGACGACCCGTAACGACTGTCAAAGATCTACAAATGACAGCCGGAACCAACGGCTTAATGTGCTTTCCGAGGCACGGTTTGTACGGTCACGGTCTTGGTATGTAAAGATGGTCACCCAGCCACGGACCAACCGCGGTAAGCGTAGCTTAACCTGATCTATCGACCCGTGCGGCTGTTATTACTTAGCCACAAGCCCCTCATTGCCCTAGCCCATCTATTGCTTTAGCCCTTAATTGTATCTTTTGATATCAGGATTAATTTATTTTTCATAACAGACGTCAATACAATTTAATCGTTAAACATTATGATACGAGTAAGTATGAAAGAAGAGAAAAAGCAAAAATAGTTTCGGAGACATTTTTACGAAATGCCGCGAAAGAAACACTAGAAAAACAGCCTCGAGAAACATCTTTCCGTACCAAATTTGGATAAACAAAAGCCAACCTCGAACAATATCCATAATGTATTGGTCAAATCTGAGACCAAAATAACTGTCTACCCAAACTAGAAACAGATGTGTATGCTGCAAGTGCACTACGGATGAATAATTCCAACAAAATACAGGATTATGTTAATATTAGGAATCAGTGCGAGCTGTTTGCCGTCCCCCTTATATTTACAATACAAAACTATGCAGCAGAGAGGAAGGAAATAGTGGTGGACGATTCTCCTTTGGCGTACTACATGGTAAATCAAGTTTATTTGAATTTTCCTTAGTTGACTGCAAAAGAATTGTGTATAATACAAATAACTATTGAAGCACTTCATAATTACAATTACATAACATAATTTTAATTATAATTACATTTATATACAATGTCAATACATTGTATATCTTTATTATTATGTACTTAGCATCTTTCGTGTATTTTTGTACTTTTGCATGCCTTCTGGTTATCTGTTGCTAATTATATTTTTTTATGTCACCGTGTTTTTTACCCTTATTTGCGAAATAAATATATCTTATCTTATCTTATCTTATCTTAGAATATCAGATAGTTATCGGGTTTTGGGAACACAAATTCTATGCCATACATGACAGTTCCAATTCCATAGTAACCGATTTATTAGAACCGGTTTTTGTCACACACTGTCAATTAAAAATCTACTGAGACTACTTAATTCTAAAGTATTGATAATACATATAAATTGTCTAAGATTGGGTATTCAAGAGCAGTGGTGGCCCAGTGGTAACGGCCATGACTTACGAGTTGTAAGTAATACATATGTAGTGGTTAGAACGATTAGTTTCTTAATTATATCTCTTAAAACTAATTGTAAACACTACACACAACACATTACATAACCTAACATAATTCCTCGTTCGACATGTCAGCTGTCATATTTACGTTTTGTTCGTCATAGACAACAAACGAGGAATTATTGTCTATACCATGGTTAGCACATTATATATTATTCACAACAATTACTTATTTACTATATTTATAACACACAAAATATCTATGGACATATTACAATATATATTACAATTATTATTACACACAGTTATTTACACTCCACAACTTTGTATATGTAAACCGAATGCACGTCCAGATTGGGGAACGAAACACACATTCGGGCACGGTCGGAAATCTTCGGAACCGATCGTGGCCGGACCGTGATGTGCATTATTTTGAACCCACTGGGAGAGGTCAACGACCCCAGTGTTCGACCTTGCCTCAAGGCGAATGCGCGCTCGGTATAGCGACACAAATAGCTTCTAGAATCCTCGAGAACCGTAGCCTCTCCCAGTCAGCTCCAAGCATTCTTATATTTTTCTGTTTTACTTGTACAAATTGTCCATCGTCCTTATTGTTGTGTTGTACCTGTAATTGTTTAAAGAAGTGCCGTGGTAGGCAGTAATACAAGTCGTTTTACTAAATAATAGTTTATTATTTAATCTACCCCGTAACGCTTCACATAGGTTCGAACCCTGATAGGCGCTTTACTTTGTGTAAATTATTTAATCATCACCGCTCTCAAAACAGTGAAAAAACATCACGAGAAAATTTCCTACAACCAAAAATTCAAAGACATGTGACATCTACCAACACGCACTGGTCCCGCGTGGTGAATTACGGCCCACTCCCTCTCACAGAGAGGAGGCCTGTGTCCCAGCAGTGAGAACATAATAGGCTGATTATGCTATGGGTATTCAAGTATAAGATATTTGGATGAAATACTACTAAAAACTCCTATGTTTGTCTCTCAGTGGCTCACCGATTACATTACAAGAAGCGTTTTGATAATGGAGAAAGAAAAACCGCTTTCATTTCTCTTCTGAGAGGCTACGTGGGCTGGTTTTATACAGTTTAACAAAATTTATCACAGACATTCGTTGAGTTAATAGTAGTAAATATGAAGTACAATAAATAAGTTAAATTAAAATAGGATAAAATATAAATAAATTCAGAATAAATTTTGAATATACTTCCATTTTAAGGTCATCCAGGTCAGATTTTACAAGTAAAAAAGGAAAACATCCACAAAAGTATCGACATTCAATATAGACATCCCTAAAGTGCGAATCCAGTCTAATATGGCGATATAGAGTCGGAAAATCCCACCGTATCGCCAGCCAGCTGAATTGTACTGGAACACGAACCGTCATTTCGTATAGATGTCGGGAATTTAAATGACACTTCATTTGAAAGTTTAGCAGATTACATTTTACATTCTCTCGAATGGTATCGTAAGGTAATTCTCACGTAGTTTATAGATAGGTGTAATATGCTTTGTCATTCACCTTTATAGCAGGTATTTAATTGCATTTGGTATGCCACAGGCAAGTATTGACGGTGCAACTTTTATTGTTGCTTCAAGTTATGGCATACCGTAATATAAAGCAACAATAAAAGTTGCATCGTTTAAACAATGTTTAGACGATGCAAGTCATTTGTTGCATCAAGGTATGCCACAGTTAAGAAACTTGCATCATGTAAATAGGGCTTTATTGGTAACTTTTCTTCGCTCCCTGGGCGTCTTAAAAATGCTGGGTATATGACAACCCTAATCTATCGATACCGTAAGCAGGTCAATGGTAACAAAACTAGTATAAGCTGAACTTTTTTTCAATTGAAACTCTGCAATAATCCAGGCCAGCTCAAGGTGTAAGTGTCTGATATAATCGTTTGGACACTTACTAAATATCCCCCTTTTTAATCGTCTTTATTAAAGTAAATGGAACAGGTAGAGTTATTTAATAATGTTTATACTGACAATTTCAATTTAAAAAAAACAGCCATATATTTGGTAAATAAAATTAAATGTATGTTAAAGATTTATGACTAGATGTTTGAACGTAAACGAAGCAAATGAAGTAAGTAAGGAGCGTAGCAGGTGGCGTTCTATAGTTTCTACCTACCCCTCATGAGAAGAAGGCGTGAGTTTATGAGTATGAGTATAATCAATTAACGAAAGAAAAAGAAAAATGGAAATTAAAAAAATCTATTCATTTTCATAAAAGGTCAGTGAAAATTACGAAAAAGATGTTTAATAATTTTATTGCGGTATGAAACAAAAGTTTTCATGAAACAATAATTTTCTTAGAAGCACAGTTCGGTTGATAAAGGCAGCATTAAATTAAAAAGATTCCTGGTAAACTTCCGTTTAATATTAAATCGTCAAGATTAAGTTTAAAATTAAACATTCTATTTCAGGAAGAAATATAAAGTTCAATTTTAAACCCCAACATTCAGCACACACATCTCGGTACAAAGGCGTCACAAATCCAACAGGACAAGCCAGAACATGTTGGGGCAGGTCGTAACGTGCTGACCGCAAAGTTCCAAATGTATGCAAGGATGCTGTGTACAATATACGAGTACATCTCGACGCCAAATTACCTTACTATTGAAAACGAGGCGACAGAAACTACAGCAAATGTAGAAACAATGTGTGAAACATGACAATTTGCTATCGTGGCACACAATATGACAAATGGAAAAGTAAAATATTGTGGTATTTTGCTGCACAAAACCACATCTTTTATTCTATTTATATTTTATCATTTATGAGGCTTCTTTTGGAAATTATCAAATAACTTTTCCCGCTCTGGGCAGAGCGGGAGGGCGTATCTGACTCTTACTGACTAAAACCCACTCGTGTTCCTTTTGTTGCCTGTGTTGCCAGAGGCCACGGTATCCCTTTCGGACTTTCTCAAAACCCCGGCAGGCATCGGCCCTAGCGAACCCCTTCAGGTGTGCTGACACAACTGAACTACTATGACTGTCCTAGCATCCAAAACTGTATTTTATATTATTAATTTTCTCTCTTTGTTAAAATCTTAGAATATTCTTATTGTTTCACATGATTAATTTTCATCTGTCAGTTTTTTTTCTATAGTATAAGGCTAACATGATAAGACCAGGTACTCTATAAAATTAGTGTGATAAGGCTAGGTTCTCATTGTATGCCGTTTTTATTGATTCTGGCCGGCAATCAAACATTAAGTAATTTGAATTATGTTTAGATGGTTTAACAGATATTTCTAGAACGTTTGCCAGAATCTATAAAAGCGGCCATCAGACCTGACAAAGGTTTAGTTTATACGAGTTTATGCCAGTTAACTTCAGCTTACTTAAGTCTTACCATCACTTTAAAACAATCTTATCTCAGCTTATTATAAGTTTAGTTCTACTAAATATTATGATTTAAAAACTTAAACGTGTGTTGACTCTCACCCTCCGGCCCTCCGGCCCTCTCGATTACACCTTTGGGAGGCCTCTGACGTCGGGGGCTCTCAAGCCGCGTGGCGTAAAACGTCGCAGCCGACCTGCATGGCGTAGAAGGCAAAGACACTCGCTTCCCGCTGAGCGTTAGGCGATGCAAAGTGCCTCCGCTGTCTTCTATATCGGCGTGATTTAAGACAATGCCGCTTTCTGCTTTCCGGACAATCATAACGTTACAATATGTTGTGCTAAATGAAACTCCCATGTGTATATTAGTTGTAAATTATTTTGAACGTGGTCAACTCTAAACAAAATTCGAATTTAATTAAACGTTGAATTTATCAGTTGAAGTACAAAGATGATATTTAAAGTGACATGTAGCAAGCATGCCTGCGGACATGCGGACAGGGTAGGACATGTGACCACAAGGCCACAAACCGTCACTAAATGTATGCAAGTATCGCTTCACGCTTTGGAGCTACATCGAAATAACGCAATGTTGCACTGAATGATCGTTTGGTAACTGAGGGAGTTGGATTTAATTGGGCCTAGAAGAGAACTTTGTAGCATAACACTAAATAGTTATAATAATCTCACCATTTATGAAGAACATTTCTTATAAGGGAATAAAAATTCGGGAGTTAAATAAGTCATACTTAATTATGAAAAAGTAACGAAACCCAGATCGAAACCATTGTCAGAAAAATTACAACCATTATGACAATGAAGTGATGAATGCGTTACATAAGTCTGATATATCTAAGGAAATATTCACATTCGTAATTTTTTAATACTATTCAAACGATAAATGCTTTATTCATCGTTACATTAATCATGTGTCTTAATAATAGTTATAAAAAACAAGAGGCCTCATATATCCGGATTTTGAATCAGCTTTTCAGAACAGTATTATACTTGCAGATTAAATTAAAGCTACTAAAATGCATGGCACCATTGCGTTAAATCGTAGTTCTATTGGAAATAGCTATTTAAACGAATATTGTGGTGAATGTTTGCAAATCTGTTTATTTACACTAAGCTTGGAGTTCGTGCAATGATTTAGAATTGTTGTGAATTGAATGCTCAGTTTTACTGTGATTTTTGTCTGAAATAGTATTTTGATCATAAACCAGAATATGACTAAATAGAGAACCAAATTCATCAGATCACAATCCTGCGACAAAAATATTGATTCTTACATAAAATAAAACAAGTACTATTTGTTTTATTTTATTTTGTTTCCTACATATGTATGTACAACTCATTAAACCTGACTTGAATTCCATACGTCTGTTTCGGGTGACCACTGAAGATCAGCGTTGTGCTGTGTCCCCCATAGCACAGCATCATGGTGAGTGGAAGCCTTCTTGTCACGCTCATGACGTGCAGCTGCTGACTGTTTGTGTTTTGTGATTAGATGTTGATCTATTTTGTTTTATTTTTCGGTTTACCTATTCTAAATTTGTTGTATGCACGTGTTTCTGTCACAATTAAACTTATTTTTCTTTCTTTCTTTATTTCTTTCTTTCTTTCTTTCTCTCTTTATTTCTATTTACCTAGAATCTGGTCGCGTCTGGACAGAATATCCTTAAGGTTACTTGTATCGTTATTGATAAGAATAAATATTTTTGTTTGTCGCACGATTTTGATTTCACTTCTCGGTACTCTCATCATCTGCCTAGCCTTATGTTGGGGTCGGCTTCCAGTATAACTGGATGTAGCTAATACCAGTATTTTACATGCAGCGACTGCCTAACTGACGTCCACAACCCAGTCACTGAATAATATCCCTTGGTACGGGTGCGTTTCCACTGACGCGGAGCTTGGCGGAGTGGAGAGGAGCGGACCATGAATTGGCCAATCACAGTGCTCGACATCTGCGGAGCGGCGATTTCGAGCATAGTGATTGGTCAATTCATGCACCGCTAAGCACTGCACCGCTCCGCGTCAGTGGAAACCCGGCCTAAGACTAGTAGTCAGACTTTCGAAGTTCTGACGACCCGTAAAACTGTCAAAGATCCACAAGTGACAGCCGGGACCAACTGCTTAACGTGCTTTCTGAGGCACGGAGCTTTCTTGGTATGAAAAGATATGATATGATATGATGTATATATATATATATATATATATATATATATATATATATGATATATGATCACCCATCCACGGACCAACCGTGGCACGCGTACCTTTATCTGATCGATCGACCTGTGCAGCAATTATCACTTACCCATGGATAGGTAGGCACTTATTATTCATTTTAATCCATCCAATTTCAAGACTCATCTGCTTCTCACTTCTAATACCTACTTCTACATAAAAACAAAATGAAGTAGATACGATACAAAAAAAAAAAACGTACTCACTGAATTTGTCTTTAATTTCCTCCACTAAATACCTTTACCGAAGTTTCCTCGACAAAGATAAATGGTAGGTAAGGTTTGCATCCAGATAGTATAATAAACTTTTGTTCATGATGCTACCTCGAAGTTTCTTCGTATTTTCCTACAGTTCAGGTGAGACTATATAAATTCTTAGTCTCCGTGAATTTCCTCAAGCTTTTTCGGTCCTGTCAGCGTTTTAATCCTTCGAGTAAAATTTTCTCGGAGCTGTTTATAGTCTACTGTTTTATTGTAGTGTTTTTATTTGTTGGCTACTGGATACGAGTTTATGTTTCGTTTATTCTCAGCGTGCAGGGTTTCTTATAAAATTATATTTTTGTGATTGCAGTTTGAGAATTTAAATATCGGTTTAAAATTTATCGGGCTTTTATCGCGTAGCTGCAAATCTTAAAAATTTAAATATAAAAATTTAGGCAACAACAGCGATACTTATATTATAGTATGTTACAGAGTATACACGTAGTAAGGTCCAAAAGTTTCCGGCCTAAACTTTAAAATGAAGGATAAATCTCAAAAAACTTACATTATTTTTCAATATAGTGGTGCCGTATTCTCTTGTCACAAATTTCTCTAAACTAGACCAAAAATCACCAAAATTTCGTTTATTCCTGTCAGACGACGTTTCCCATTCTGAAATTAACTAAAGTGACATAAATTAACTATAATATAGTTTGACAGCACTAATGTCATTTTAGTTATTCAATTTAGTGGCAATTAGGCTATTCTGAATTTGACGTTTTTCACCTAAAATTGTAATTTTCAAACTAAATCAGATTATTTTTAATCGCGATTAAAAAGGTGTGGAATAAAATTAGTTGTCATGAACTAACATTTCAAACTCTTAGATTTCTTGAAAGTTTGGATGCTTGTGGGTTTGGAAAATCTTAGATCAGTAAGGACGCTTATGTAATTGCAGCTGTTGTCGATGCGGCAGAAAGAAATAATAAAATTATTGATATTAGAAATTCATTCGTGATAACTTAGAGGTATTTTTGTACTGAACATCTAATGACTTAGTTATAATTTGGAAAAAGCATGAAAGTAGAGTAAATGCTGTGGAAATGCGTTCCTTGAGAAGCATGTGTGGTGTGACTATAAATGATAGGCTGAAAATTAATGTGTTAAGGCAACGATGCGGTTTAAAGGAAGATGTAGTGACAAAAATTGAAAAAAGTATGCTTAGATGGTTTGGTCATGTTGAGAGGATGAATGAACAAAAGGTATTTACAAGGCAGATGTGAGTGGAAATGCCAGGAGGGGACGCCCTAGAAAGACTTAAAGTGACCTCATTAATGATGTTTGTCAAAAAGGTCAGGTGCGTAGTACTCGCAACCGGCGTGGGTGTATGACCAAACTTAAATGTATGAACGTAAACGAAGCAGAAGGAGCATGTCAGGAGTGTAGCAGGTAGCATTCTATAGTTTCTGCCTACCCCCATGGGAAGAAGGCGTGAGTTTATGTACGTGTGTGTATGTGTATAATTTGGAAAACAAGTGGATAAATCCATTTCCAGATTCTGTGAAATAAGAAACTATTTTTTTTTTAACTAATAAGAAAGAGTTCAGTTATTAGAGTTCAACTATTAGTCGGAAACATTGCAAGACCGTTCCAACCCATTCCAAATGGATGAAAAAAGATTTTTGTACTTACTCCCTAGATTGGGACAGACGAACAAGATGTCCTTGATAGGGCTTTCCTACGGCGACGAGAATACCGGAGACTTTACTGAACGATAAACCGGATTTATAGAGAAAGCTCAATCAGGAGGAGGCTCAGTAGGCGCTCAGGTTTGAATGGAATGAGTTAGTGAAAAAGCTCATCGGAGATAGTGATTATCCAATGTGTTATCCCATGTACCCATATTATGACGCCAGCTCAACAGAACAGCAGGCCACGTTGCCACGTTGTGGTAGTTACACACAAATAACGAGACATTTTTCTAGAAAACAATATATTTTTATAAATAATAAAGCTACATTTTTGTTTATTCATTAAGTTTTTGTTATTTATTTATTTATTTATTATTTTATTTTTACAATCTTAAAGAAAGCTTACAGACTAATACATGTAAATGGTAAACAGAATAGTAACAACTGACAATTGCTAATAACAAGCTTCCAAAATTATATTTCAATGTTACAAAAAAGAAGATCAGAGAAAAGCAACAAAGTAATAAAGGTATGGAAAATATAATAATAATAATGGTATGTTAGTGCCATAATGAAACGCCAAACATTCACCCATTAAAATATTCATTACTCAATATTTTCCTGATTCTAACTGGACTCGTGCAAAATAGATCGACTTCTAAATATGATGGTAGGTTGTTGAATAATATTGCACTGCGTATACAAAAAGCGTTACGCCTGTAATTTGTTTTTGTAAACGGTACCTGTAATAACGGTCGTAATCTTAGATTGTTTTGATTGGTGCGAAGATATATTTTACTAAGTAAATCAGGACAATCGATTGATCCATTTGCAATGCTGATAAGAAAACAGATGTCATTAATATTACGCCTTAATTCTAATGGTAGAAAGTGATAACGCTTACACCGGTGTGCATAGCCGTCTGAAAACTGCTGTGCCTTGAAATCTAGGTACCTCATAAATTTCCTCTGAACCAATTCAATACGAGATTTATACAACTCATACTGGGGGTTCCATACTTGAGAAGCATACTCAAGGGTACTGCGCACGTAAGAACAGTAAAGTACCTTTATTGGTTTTAGAGAATGAAAGTTAGAACAAGTTCGCATTATGAATCCCATGGCTTTGGAGGCTTTCTTTATGATAGATTCTATATGTTCGTCAAAAATTAGTTTACTGTCATGTAACACGCCAAGATCTCTAACAGTATGCAGTTTATTTATGTAGTTACCATCCAATTTATACGCAGAATCAATTAAACGTCTTTGCCGTGTAAACGGCACATGAAAACATTTAGATACATTAAGCTGCAGTTTATTGTACCTGCAATATTCGACAAACCTGTCCAGATCCGACTGGAGTTGCTCCGCATCAGATAACGTACGCACCAATTTAAGGATCTTCATATCGTCTGCGTATAAAAGGATATGTGCGTTTCTGAAACAGGTTTTAATATCAGAAATAAATATAATAAATAATAAAGGACCCAATATCGAACCTTGAGGAACTCCTGATGGGATAGCTTTCCATTGAGACGTATATCCCCGTAACACGACCGCCTGTGATCTATTTTCTATATACGACGAAAACCATCGAAACAAATCACCGTGTATTCCTGCAGACAATAGCTTCTGTTGAAGCACACGATGATCTATCCTGTCAAAACATTTACTATAGTCGGTGTAAATCACGTCTAGCTGGTGACCTCCCTCCATTCCATCCGTTATGATGTCGTTGGACAATACTAAGTTGGTGGTAGTAGACCGTTTTTTGAGAAATCCATGCTGTTCATCACTAAAGTGACTTTTCATAGCAGAGTAAATTTCTGTGTACACTAGTCTCTCTAAAACTTTGGAAAAAAGACACAGTTTAGATATAGGCCAATAGTTTTGTACGTCAGATTTGTCTCCTTTTTTGAAGATAGGTGTGACAAAGGCAGACTTCCATACATTAGGCACGACACCACATCTCAATGACCAATCAAACAAAAAACAGATAGGTGCCACCAGGCTCTTTGCACAGTGTATTATGAAAATAGGAGGGATCATGTCTGGTCCACCCGATTTCGACGGATTCAGATTTTTAAGTAGCTTTAATATTCGATCCGGAGAGACTTTGACCGAGCTCAAACATACTGTTGTAGTAGAATGGGTATCAAAATTCTCATTGAAATCACTTGACGGAGTGTCCTGAAAGGTTGACTGGAAGTAAGAGGCAAAAAGTTCAGTGACACTCTCACCTGTGTCTGCGGTCTCATCCATATAGTGAAATATTTTAGGCAAGGTGTTATTACGCCTTTTACCCTTTACGTACGACCAGAATAATTTAGGGTTAGTGACGATTGAGGCTTCTATTTTTGTCATATAAGCAGAAAAACATTCTGCCTCCAGCTGCTTGGCGCGGCTTCGCAAGAGAACGAAGGAGTGATAATCTGATATGTTACCGTAAATTTTATATTTGCGATGATGTTTATATTTTTCATTTAAAACCTTAATCAATGCACGAGTGAACCATGGGGGATGAGCCGCTTTTTTTGTCGTTTTAACCGGAATGTGTAAGTCCCTGAGTTCGTAAAGTTTATTATAAAAGAGGCAAACAGCTTGGTCCAGAGATTCAGTAGATAAGAACCCTCTCCAATCTACCCGATCCAATGCAGCAATTATAGCAGGATAATCGGCTTGGTAGTAAAGGTACTTTGCGCTGCGTTTTTCAAAACATTTGTGTATCTCAATAAAGTCAGCGTGTATAACTAATGGTTTGTGGTGCGAATCCACTGGAGTGGCTAATGGGTCATAACATTCCTTTACTTTTAGCAATCCGTTTGAAAATACAAGATCTAATAATCTTCCATTGATGTTACGCACGTTATTGTATTGAGATAAGTTACAAGTGTTTATAGTATCAAAGAAATGTATAATGTGTTGGG
The DNA here is from genome assembly GCA_905333075.3 of Atethmia centrago. Taxonomy (NCBI): domain Eukaryota; kingdom Metazoa; phylum Arthropoda; class Insecta; order Lepidoptera; family Noctuidae; genus Atethmia; species Atethmia centrago. The sequence continues at coordinate 25,431,096 of HG995382.1, read as the reverse complement.
AAGTCATACCTGAGGGGTTCAGTTCGGCACTATCACTCCGGCTGAGCCATTCTACATCCTTACTGAAGTTAAAATCACCAGTTACAATAAAAATGTCCATTGGGTGGGTGGTTATCAAATTATTTAGGTTTTGATGAAAAGATTTTAATTGAGTTGTGTACGAGTTTCCCGTATTTTCTTTACATAAATACAGCGAACAGATATGAATATTATAACTAACAGTAGGTCTGGACTTTTTAAAAGTGATGGTTACCCATAAATCTTCAGCAGTAGTACGCCAGTCATAACTTTCGCTAGCGGTCAAATCATTCCTCACTGCTATTAACACCCCGCCACCCCGTGTTTGTGCTGTTCTACAATAATCACGGTCGCGCCGCCATACAAGATACCGGTCATCCAAAAACTCACTATCGTCAATATTATCTGTTAACCAGGTCTCCGTAAATATAATAACGTCGTACGAATTTAATAAAATGTTACGATATAAACTATTTGTCTTCGTGCGCAGGCCTCGAACATTTTGGTAATATATGTTAAGCATTTTTGAACCACACAATACCTAAATAACCGATTTTTATAATAAGTATAAATATGATAAACAAATTCAGAGAAAACCAATAATAACCCAGTTGAATGCAGGTAGAAAGTGAAAACGTATAGCAATGTTCTAAGCACAGCAGGGCACAGCGACTTATGACACACAAGTTAGAAAAGACTACGACTAATGAGTTGCGATAAGGAACAATAGAAATGTTGTACGGCCGAATAGGCTTATCTAAACAAGAAAGGCGCTTAAAAATGTATCCTAAGGACAATGCAATTAGATCCATAATGGCAAACCTGTAAACAACCACATCATAATTCCATTTACGAATGAATATTGAGTTTAACACGGAGTGACACATTAACTTTTGGAATACACTAGTAGCACTCCCGATGATATGGTTCTCAATCTTTTTCACATAATTTGGTTTGACACGCACCGAAACCGACTTAATGATATTAGGAACACTATTTATTTTATTTTTATGAGATCCTTTTCTGTTTTCAACACCATTGGCGGTGACGTATCGGTTTTCCTCACATGAATTTTCGAGTGCTTCACCCAGGTATATTGAAAATTAGCTTCAGCTGCTGCCTTTTTAACCTTAGCCAATAAAGCTTTATTTTGCATTGTCAGGTGGTCGTTCACGTAAATACGTTGATTTCCCGGCAGATTGATTTGCCCTGTGAAAAGTGCAGAAGCTTTAAACGCCAGTCTAGCAGCTGCAATAAAGTTATCCTTTACGTAGCGATTCAGGAAAGACACAATTATGGGCTTTGTATGGTCTTTTTCACGTGTTGGAACTCTCGTAATAAAGTTTATCTGAGCTTTCGAGACTGGGTAATCAATTTTTGTGCCGATTTTTCCAATGAGCTCGAAAAGGTTCTCGTGGTCGGTTTGAGGAATGCCTTTAATTTCAATGTTATTTAATCTAGTCCACTGGTCCTTAGAATTGGACTCCGCTTCTAATTTTTCTAAACGAGTCTGGATGAGATCTACTTGCTCCTGTACCTTCTCCACACGCATAAGGCGAGTTTCTATGTTTTTAATTCTTCCATTAAACTCCTTCAGCTCCCGGTTAGTGTCGCAGAGGGATGACTTGAAGCCAGCCAAATCAGTGCGCAGTTCAGCAATCTCATCTTTTAGGCATTCCAGTGGGGCTAGTTTGTCCGCCAGAGATCTTATTTCTTTCAGTATGAGTGATTCTGTCTCGGGCCTTGGAGATGCTGGGGCTTGGGTGGAGCTTGATAACGCTGGGGCTTGAGTGGAGCTAGATAATTTGCATTTGCTGCAGCGCCATGTTAGTTTTCTATCACCCAGTTTTCTGTGGCCGGCTTCTGTTATGCCTGCACAATGAAAGTGTAGCTCCCGGTTGCAAACAGTGCAGTGGGCTCCGTCATATAGTGGCTCGTCACATTCTCCACATTTAAGGGCGTCCATGACTATGAACGACGTAGATATGATGTAATAGAAAAGTTTGGTAATCGCTGGAATTCTATAGTTAACGCAGTATACACAGGTAACGAAAGCAACCGTGTGACTTCGCGACAGAAGCGAGACTGACTGACTTGTTTCCTATATTCTTCCTATAAAGACATGGGTGCCATTCTTTTCTCATGCCACCCTCATTCCTCATCTTTTTCTCATAGAATGGTCTCCTCCCTCGCTGTCTTTGCGAGGTTAAATAGTATTGGTGCTTGGTGTGGCTTTCATAGCAGCAGTCAAACTCGTACCTGTAAACAAGTATAATTTGTTATTAAAAAACACTGAAACCCTGGTGCAAAAGCAATAGGAAGTAATATAAAATATACATTAGTACCTACATATATTTCTAAATCGTATATTTGTGTGAACAAGCTCTTAAAGGACTTGAAAATACATAGCTATTATCAGCTACTGCTTTAACTTTATTTGGTCAGTTTACATTAAGTAAGAAAGTTCTAGTAAGTAGATATATAATCAGAGATAAATACCTTTCATGTTGGACAATTTCTTTATGTCACCTTTTTCTTACAATCTACCACTCTGTATTAGGACATTCAGTATTTTTATGACATGTTCTGTCTTGCTTGTTAAGTGTCCTTTGACACATCCAAGGTTATGAAACAACAAGCTAAGTTTGTCCGATGAAATCCTGTGGAATTTTGTGTTTTAGCCTGTGTATTCCTTTTTTATCCATTAGGTTGTTAGCTTGGATATATGGGTACCGAGTAATTCTTTCTTTATACGACTTGAGATAGCTTTTTATTTCCTCTTTACTGTCGGTATTTTTATATCATGGTGTAGAGCTTTATTTGGTACAACAATGGGGCGTTTGTGATTGTTCTTAGAAGCTTGGTCTGAAATCGCTGTGTTATCTCTATATTAGAGTATGATGCTGTTCCCCATAGCTGAATGCCATAGGGATAAAGGCTCGATTATAGCTTTGTTTTATTTTCCAGGTCAAATAGTGACCAGTAGAACTTTCTTAGTGAAAATGTGTTTTTTCCAAGGAAGACGTCTGTCGAGGTTTATACCAAGGTATATCACATGGTCAGCTTGAGGCACTTGTATTCTATTTAATGGAGCTTATTATTTTCATTGCTACCATCGCATACACATTGAAATAAACTTTATTTAATAATAAAATCAAATTCGAATTTTCCAATAAAATATTTTACTTTTGTCTGTCGAAGTTACGACAGATACAAAAATCATGGATTTGACAAATTTATTGTTCTTTATTCGACTATTTTGAATATAATCTGTGTCGAACGCATTTTGTCACCTCTATTTTGGCCTATAGTTTACTCAACTTACGATTGTCAAACTCGAATATAATTGTGTCAAAATTGTTTCTAATTTAAGTGAAACTTATTTGCAGAATAGCTTTTAGGATTCTCTTAACCAAAAATAAGAAGTTTTAGTGATAGTTTAGTTAAGTTCGGTGAACAACAGAATCGGCACCAGTACCACTTTATTTCAATGAACTTTTCGCATCGCTTTATTAACATTTCAATTCCTTTAAAAAAATAGTCTGACGTCTTAAAGGGGATGGTCGAGCTCGGTGAAGCCGCAATCTTTGATGGCAGCCTTGGAAACACCCTATGTGTGGACCGGCGCATTTTCATAAAGCAGCAACACTCCTCGCGACAGTTTCCCCTCGACGTTTTTCTTTAATAGCATCTCGCAATTGATGTAGTAAAGAAGCGTAGTACTCGCCTGTTACAGTTGTGTTGCGTTCTTTAAAATCCACCAGTAAAATTCCTTTGGAATCCCAAAATATTGTGGCCATGATATTTTTTTGTGACTGAGACACCTTGACTTTTTTGGACCGAGGTGAGCTGGGACGATGCCACTCCATTGATTCCTTTTTAGAAAAAGGGTCATGATAAAGAACCATAGTTTCATCTCCTGTTACAATTGAATCCAAAACTTCTTTCTGTCGGCCTTTACAAAGAGATAAAAATTGCGCACAGCACTTCACACGTTCTTGCTTCTGAACAGCGGAAAGAAGTTTTGGGACCCACCTTGCACTGATCTTATTCATACCCAAATCTCATGTAGGATTCTAAGCACAGTTGTTTTCGAACGTCCCACCATAGCTGCTAATTCTTTTGTCTTGAACCGCCTGTTTTTCATTACTGTCTCTTCAACAGATTGAATGTTTTCATCCGTAATGGCCTCGGACTGAAATTCTGGGCGGGGTTCTTCTTCAATCGATTGTCTTCCTAAACTAAATTGTTTCGCGCCCATCCTTTTACGCTGGAATATAGCGGGGAGGATTGTCCGTATACAGCATCCAAACGTTGTTTGATTTCGGCTGGCGTCTTCCCGAAAAAAAAATTGATCACGGCTCGATACTCAATATTATCTATCCATTTCGAATTTTCTGTCGACTTTCTGACTTTAAAAAGATATAACTTTGTATATAAATGAAATACACTAATATTTTTAATTGTGGGTAGGTCACTAAAAGTCTAGGTATTTAATGACAAGCTAGTTTGATATCTTTGATTAACCCAATGCGGGTAGGCCGGAAACTTTTGGACCTTACTTACTACTAATGGCTAATAATGGGTTTCCCTGTATACATAACTAGCATAAGTATAAAACATGCGCAAGGACTTCTTAGAAATATTTAAATACAAAAGGTGCAATTTTATGTATATTACTTTTAGTTAAGTTTAAGTTTTTAAGAAAAAAGAAGTTTCATTATTAAGAGAAAAAAGTTTGAACTTATAGAGATTAGTAGTTTGTCATTTGCCTTAGTTTATGGTTTTAAAATCATACAAATTGTAGGCATCCGGGTCCTTATTACACTTTCGCTATAACAAAATAGCACGTCTAAACCTAAACAACATGGCTTCCATTGGCTTCCCATAAATCCTTTATCTGCAAATTGCCTTAATTTATCGAAACAAACATCTTATAATAAGAGAACAACATTAAAACAACCAACTGTCGAACGTTAAAAGCGATATTTAAAATCTAATTTATCCCTTTAATACTTCAAAAGCTAAAGAGAAGACACTTTTATCTCCACGCTTGATCTGATAAGGGTGACTGCCAAATAAATGTCTTTATAATAAGGTTTACGGAATTACCGGATTTTGCTGTCACGGGAAACTTGGAACTCTAAAGAATTTCAAATTTATGTGAAAAATTTATATGAATTAACGAGAAAGATTGGTTACTTTGGGAAGTAACATCAAGACCTTGGATCTTTGTTCTTGTAGCCAGCTGTAGAATCTAGGAGACTTATAAATGGAATAGTGACCATTTAGGTTTTAGGGATTTAGCGTACTGGTTGCTGCAATAAGTCAAATATGTGAGTGCTGTTTGCAGGATTTATTACTTCGACGAAAGCTGCTCAGCTTTCGTCAAAGTAATAAATCCTGCAAACTGCACCTGCACTGCTCATTATGTACAAAAAAATATACATGGATGAGTTTGAGTATAGAGCTATTATATATAAACAGCTATACAAAATAAACATAATTTCGTCTCTCTAATTTAGCTTCACTTCAACTAAATAACGGCAACAAGAAAGCTTAATAATACAATAGTGTTATAAGCCAAATAAGTCTGAGAAAAATACGTCCATACAAAAACTTTAATTTTAGTATCCACTTAAGTCTAGGCAGGCGGAGAAATAATACTAGCAATAAACTTATTTCTACCACAATATAACATTCTAGTTTGGGATGGAATGTTCAGAAAAAGACGTATTATTGCCTAAACTTTTGTCTGTAGCAGGTGTTTTTTTAGAAGCTATCCATTCTAGGATTTTTTCACGTATTGTGGGTACTTAAGTGGTAGTGAAGTTATTTTATTACGAAAGCTGTAAAATATGGCTTTCTTCTTTTGTCATTCTATCAGCAATGACGATGTTGGAAAGTAAAAATGTTTTGGATTGGCTGAATCGTCAATCCCGTTGAAAGTCTTTGTAGAAATACGAAACGCTCTGAAAGCATGCAATTACCACTTATCTAGACCTTTTTTATTTATGGATAGGAAATTATCAAATAACTTCTCTCTGGGCGGAGCGGGAGGGTGTGTCAGACTCTAACTGACTAAAATCCACCCGTGTTCCTTGCCTGTATGTTGTCAGAGGCCACGGTATCCTTTTCGGATTTTCCCGCGACCCCGGCAGGCATCGGCCCTAGCGGACCCCTACAGTTTTGCTGACATCTCTTTGGGGCACGCGTGGAACACAACGAACACAACAGCGAGCTACCCATTGCTCACGTCCGCAAGCCCGCGCCTACGGTGGCCGGGAATCGGCCTAGGTTTTCTGACGCACAGGGCGTCTCCTGCTACGGCTAGGGGACTCGTCGAGACCCTCAGGTCCCATGTTACTTGGGGCCAGCACAACATATTTGTCTCTTCCATTCTTCCTTGTCAACTTATCATTGCCACCCATTTACCTTCATAAATGCTCACTCATAATCTAAACATCCATCCATCCATCTTCTTCTTTGGTTTTTTTCTCTCACTTTATATATTTTTTTATTCAACATCATCAATCTCTAAATTACATGTGATTCGTCCGACCTCGTGCAAATTTGCAATAGATGGTGTTTATTTTTAAGAAAGTACATTAAATGAATATCGTTTAGTCTAAAGTTTGGTTCCTCCAGGGAAATGTGTTAGCAGATGCTCCGCTTACAAATAGAAACATGCTGTATAAAATAAAAAGAGAACCAGTCTCACGCTTTGGTGTTAATTCAGTCGCTAACAGTTGCTGTGTTTAAGCAGGTGCAGATAACCTGGAAAATATTAAAAAGGAAAATTACAAAGGATTACAGAAGAATTTATTGTATGAACATGATGTTTTCTAGTAAATTAACAACGTTTTATGCATTTACAAGTAAGTCTTATAAAATAAATTTAGTTCTGAAATAATTTAGAAAATCGTATTAGATAAGAAAAAAACATTGCACAAATGGTTCTCCCAAAATCCAAGATCATAAATCTAAAAAACCTACACACGAAGTTTCAATAAACGACCAAACACAAGTATTCGTAACGTGTAAGGACGATAAGTGTGCAGTAAGCCTAATAGGAAAAGTTAGAAATTGCCAAAGTTTAATGGGATCTTTACGTATTGTGACAGTTTAGTAGCAGTGAAACTACCAAAGTGCTTTTATTGCAATTATACTAGCTCTACGTCTCGTCATTGGTCGTAAACGGTTTAAGAGTTTTAGTGCTTGTTCGCTAGTTTTATTTTAGTTTTTATTTCTTGTTAACATTGAGGAACATCTTGAGTTTGTTAGTTTGTAACAGCTTCTTGAGTTTGTGGATTTTCAATAAGATTTTCATCCGTTCGACGTAATGCTTGTTTCTCTTTTATTTTACCAAACATTTTTCAATCCAACGGGATCTTACTAAATAATTATATTCAGTTTTATTAAGCTTCTAAAATCTGTACCTTACGTGACCAGAAAATTAAATGATAAAGAGAATTAATTTATCTTCTCCCCTCTTCTGACGTAAAAAACTTCACAAGTCACATCCACCTTAATTAAATAAAATAATAAAAATGTTAATTACTTTCTTACTTGTCTTACGACAGACATGCTTACCTGCTCGTATTTCAAAACTTCCAACAAGTAGAACCAAGTTCTCTTAACTTATTAATAAGTAGAAGTTTTACATTTCCGTGTTAAAATTCTGTACGTTTCATTAATTTTCTGTGTGTATTTTGTGAAGGGAGCTTAGGGAGTGACGGATCTTTGTTATTTTACAGACTTATTTAAAAAGAACAAATTGAAGGAAATTAAAAAAGGAAGATAGTTTAGAAATCTTTGCAAATTAAAATAAGGACAAATGATTGTGTGATTAAATAGTCTACCTATCTGTCTAGCATAAAATAACGCCCTATTGCAGGTTCAGAATTGGTTTACTGCCAATAATTTAGTATTAAATAGGAAAAAAACTAAGTGCATTAGATGTTCTTTACTAAATGTCAAAAGTAGTGATTATGAGATAGTATTGAATCAAGAGAAACTAGAATTTGTCGACAAAACTGTTTTCCTGGGGATCACGCTCGACTCAAGGCTACAATGGGTCCTCATTAACATGTCTTGCAGGACGGCTAAGGTCAACGGCATATGCTGTCAGAAAAATCCGTCAATTTACTGATATCGCGAGGCTAGTCTATTTTAGTTACTTTCATAGTATCATGTCTTACGGTATTTTACTTTGGGGACGGGCTGCAGACATCGAGTCAATTTTTATTCTGCAGAAAAGAACTATCAGAGCCATTTATAATCTCCGCAGGCGCGATTCTCTAAGGGACCGGTTTATGGACATTAACATCATGACGTTACCTTGTCAATATATCTATGAAAACATCACGTACGTAAGAAAAAAAATACATCTTTTTAGTAAAAGAGGTGAAAGACATAATTATAGTACTAGAAATGGCGCGATTCTCTAAGGGACCTATTATCTCAGCCAGGTTTCAGACGGACTAAAGTAGACTCATCTTTCACGGGGTACTGTTTAAAATAATACAATAAGATAAGATAAGATAAGATAATATTTTATTTGCTAAACATGTGTCATACATACAAGAAAAGAAAATACATGCATGCAAGATGGTAACACGAACAACATTATTAGGTACAGCATGTTTGCCACATGATGTGACGTGCAAATGTTATTATTTAAAACATTCTCATAGAGTAACAATAAATTAAGTAATTAATTAAAGAATAATAATATTGCAATCAATTTAAAATATGAAAAATCAAACAGAACATAAAAAAGTAAGACTGAAAATACTGAAATACAATAAACGTCAACAATATAAAATTAAAAAAAAAAATTAAATTAAATTATTCCATTGTAAATTAATAAACACAAAATAATGAATAATAGAATCAAATAAGCTACTATGTCAACACAATTTTGTCCTCTAGGAACTCGTTAATGCTGTAGTATGCTTTATTAACTAAATAAGTCTTAAGTTTACTTTTCAAGTGTACATTATTAAGCTCCTTCCAACGTTTTGGCAACTTATTGTAAACAGTTAGAGCCATATGAAAAACAGTTTTGCGCATAAGTGCAGTCTTACAGGTTGGTACACATAGTTGGGTTTGGTCACGCCTATTCCTGGGAAATTGATCTGCTCTGCGCGCAAATAATTTAGAATTGTTCCTGACAAACATAACAGATTCAAGAATATATATGGATGGCAATGTTAAAATTTTATGCTTTATAAAGTAGGGTTTACAGCTGTCCGTGGTTTTCAAATGAAACATTGCTCTAAGGCATCTCTTCTGTGCTTTAAATGCTACTTCTCTATTTGTCGAGTTACCCCAAAAGATAACACCATATCTGAGAACGGATTCAGCCAGACCGTAGTAAGCTGTTAATAACGCCTCTCTATTGACATTTCGTGACAGTAAGTACAATGCATAGGCACTACTACTAATTCTTTTACTCAGACCATCTATCTGATCCTTCCAATTTAATTGTTGGTCAATAATTAGCCCCAGAAACTTAGTTGTATTAACCGTGTCAATTGTTATATTATTATATGTTATGTCAAGATTGGAAAATGTCAATAAACGCTGGCTAAAATGCATAATTACTGTCTTACTTAAATTAATTTTCAAATTATTATTGTCTAACCATTGTATAGTATTGATCAGTGTATTATTAATGTCATATTTATATAGGTCTTTATTATTACATGGTATAGTTATACTGTCACACTTTTTCCTGTAACACTTTTCGCAGACGACAGTACTGTTAGTACTGTCGTCTGCGAAAAGTGTTACAGGATGGTCAATTGACTTTGGAAAGTCATTTATGTAAAGTGTAAAAAGTGGAGGTCCTAAAACACTTCCTTGCGGAACTCCGTAGGTAACGGTTCGTTCCTCCGATAGAAAGTTTTCTTCATGTTTGGTTTTAGTGTTTAGTCTACATATTTCGGTTACTTGTTTTCTGTCGTTCAAATATGATTTAATAAGTTCAAGAACCTTCCCTCTAACTCCGTAGGCATCCAGTTTTTTTTAACAAAATATCATGTTGGACATAATCAAATGCCTGAGTCATGTCGCAAAATATAGCACAGACTGGATTATTTTTATCCATATTTGACATAATCGAGTGCAAAAAGTCATAAACTGCCATATTTATTGTTTTCTTTTTTCTTAATCCTTTTTGTTCGTTACAGAGTATATTGTTCACTTCTAAAATAAGAACTAAGTTGATTATAAATATAGTATTAAATTACCTTTGAGAACATTAATGCAATCGGCCTGTAATATTCCATTAGTTCCCTGTCTTGTTTTTTAAACAATGGCTTTATTACCGATTTTTTTAATGCGTCTGGAAAAATACCTTCACATATACACAAATTTATAATATGACTGAGCGGGTGACTTATTTCATCAGCAACTGTTTTTAGTATTTTTGTACTGATCCCGTCATAACCCACACTATTTGTATTGTTTAGCGCTAGAATGATTTTTGATATGTCATTCGGAAAACTTGGAGCGATAAACATAGAATCCTTTCTGTTCAAAATATATTTTGTTACTCTATGCCATGATTTTATCGAGGGTTCAATTTTGTCAATAAAATAATTATTAAATGAATTAGAAATATGGTTTGGATCCGAGATAATTTCATTATTATTTCTAATTTTGGGGATATTATTTTTTGGTATATTTAATTTTGATTCGTTTATAATTTGCCAGGTTGTTTTGGATTTATTTATTGATGTCTTCATTTTGTAATTATTTTGTGCTTTCTGTGTTAAATTGATTATTCTTTTAAATAGTTTTGAGTAATTCTTAAATCGCGTTTTATTCTGTTGAGTAGGTTTTACTCGATACTGCCACAATAATTGCCGTTTCTTCTCACTGCATTTTTTAATACCGCGCGATACCCATTTTAATTTATTGTGAACATTAATTGAAATAAGATTTACAGGGAAGCACTGATCATATAACAAAATGAAAATATCTACGAACTCCTTATATGCTACATTTGGGTCCACGGCTGTATAAACCTCTGAAAAAGTTAAGCTTTGCAGATAGCCTTTAAACTTATTGATATTGCCGCTATTGTAGTCACGTCTTCTCTGAGTCCACCGTTTAAAAGTACATACGTTAATAATTGGACATTTCAATAACTGCGCAGTATGGTCAGACAACGCTAACTCCAATACCGTGGCTTTACAGGACTTTTTAAAATTATGCGCAAAATTGTCTATGCAAGTTTGGCTCTTAAGGCGGGTCGGTTGATAAAGAGCTAGTTTTAGGTTAAAGCTTAATAATGTATTTTCAAATTCTATTGATTGCCTATTTCTCTTAAGAACATCTATATTAAAATCACCTACCAAAACAATATTTTTATAATTATTGTTCACTATGGTCTGTAATATTATTTGTAATTTACTCATACATTCGCTGAAGGTTTTAGCATTAGGTACTCTATAAATACAAACACAAACAATTCTATGAGTAACAAGTTCAATGGCACAGCATTCAAAGATACCCGTTGATGACATTTTTGCAATTTTTGGCAATTCTCTCCATTGATGGCCTGATTTCACCAGTATGCATGCACCGCCTCTCTTGCTTTCTTTTCTACTGAAAGAAGCCGCCAAGCAGTAATTCTTTAAGTAAAGGTGTTTGTCATAGTCTTCCACCATGAAATGCTCCGTAATGCATAGAACGTCCACGTTTATGTTTCTATCTGACAATTCATTTAAGCTGACTGCAAGGGTGTCACATTTAGCCAGCAAGCCTGCGATGTTTTGGTGCAGGATATAAAGATGTTTAGTCACGAAAAAAATTGTCATCCGTTGTAGTTCCTTTGTTTATGTCGATACCATTTTGTTGCAAGTCATTGTAATTATGAACAATCTCAGTAAATAATTCCCATAAATCGTTAAATATTGTACGTAGTCCAAGATTATTGATAGTCCCTGTGTATCTATTAAACATGCTGTCGTCATATTTCAGATTGAGGTTGCTGTCTAAAAGGTATGCATGTCCATGCGTCATACATAATGTCCAAGTATAAGAGATTATTGAATGTCTCTACTCGACAGTTGAATAAAGTAGCATCAAAGGGATACTTATATGTAGGCAAACAAATAATTATGTTAGTATTTCTTATTTCTTGAACTATACGTCTCAAATGGAATATAATTTCAAAATAGTCATTAGTTTTTTTTAAGTCTTCTTGCCCAAGGAGTATGATGCAGCAATCTTCTATAGTATAATCTTTTAATTTGGTACCTAGTCCATCCAGAAGATGTTTTGTATTTCCATTTGACTTTAAATAATGAAATAGAGTGCAGTTATTCTGAAATGCATTATCAGCGGTTAACAACACATTGTGTTTATTATTGCTACTTAATATGCATATTTTCGCCCTAGTCTTCGCCGTGTGGCTGTTCGGTTCTGTTAAAGATGTTTGAGGAGTTTTCAGTTATTTGATATTATTTGTAGCCTGTCTTCCAGAATCAGGCATAGACTTTCTCAGGGAACTTATGTCTTCAACAGCCCTTTGTTGAGGTAATAGTTTAAACGGTGTTGATAACTTTCTGGACTTTGAGTTTGGTGAGCCTACGTCGGTTGTTAACATCTTAGCTGTTTTTTTCAAGAGCTCACATTTATTAATGACGTCAAATAGTGTTGATTTTAAATTACTGTTCTCAATGGACAGTGCGTTTATCTCTTCATGGGCTGATAATAACTCCAATCTTAGTTTTTCTATTTGACATGTTAAAGCTTCTGTTTCGTCACTTACATCGTCAGATATGTTCGGTACATCGCGTCTGCGTGCGCTGCCATCTAGCGTCAAGTTATTTGTATTAGATTCTTCGAACGTAGTCTCCGATAATGACTGAGTACGTGTTCTTCGTAGCGTAATATTCTCGAAAAAGTTCATCATGGATACAAATTGAATTGTTACGAATAAGAATTGTAAAATGAATAGAAAAAGAATATCACTTGGCGGGGATCGAACTTACGACCAGTAGGTACGCAGTCTCTTACGCCGCACTATGGGACCAACCGGTATTTTCCATCTCAAAAATCGATAACTCTGTTGTTTTGTGATTTATCTCCTTGATTTTTTTTTTCACGTATTTGTGAATATCTAGGCAATAAAAGAAATCAAACATCATCATTCTAAAAAAAATATTTTTTCCGAAAAAAAATGACAAAGATAAAGTTATACGAAATTTCATACAAAAAATCATACAGTTATATTAAAATAGCAATAAAAGTTACACTTATGCTTAAAATAAGTTTAAAACTAAATTATTATTATTAAACAAACAGTCACATGACAAAAAAAAAATTATTACTTAAACTTATCCTACTCATCACTTTCTATTTCCAACAATTCTTTAGCTTCGTCAAATAATTCTTTGGATATTAGAAAACTTGGTTTATTTAAGCTAGATATATAAGGATCAGATGTATATAACAAAATATGCAGAACGTCTTCGTTTGTTGCTGATCTGGAACACTTCCTAGCGTGATGTAACCTATATTTCTTATAATCTTTATTTCGAGCTTCCTGGGCATCTTCGGATAATTGTCCTATAGGCAAAACTGCATAATGCTCTATTATTTTAGCACCATGTATAAGTACTTTATGGACCGAAGATGGCATGTAGTACCAGTTATATTTGCTTACATATAATTGCGCGGTTACCAATGTATACTGACCAAATTTTTCTGCATTTATAGGAAATCCCGATGACATAGTTTGAAGAATTACATATAGTCTCTTGATTAATTCTTCATCAATTCCGGTTATCTCTGCAGAACATTGGTAATTTTGGAAAAATCTCCTTGCCGTATTACCGTCATTGCTATTACCGGAACCTTGACGTGGTTTATCAATATGCAAGCCAAGCACTTCTCGGAAACGTTTTTGGACAAATTATTTCTTGTCTTCTTTAAGTTGCTTGTTTTCTGGAGTTGTTGCAGACCACTTCTCAAAACCTAAATTGTAAGAAATATGGAGGATCATTTCCATAAATCTTATCCATGCGTGTAGCGTCGACAATCCGTATTTAAACGCATTTTCATTTTCAACTCTCGTTGTAACTTTTAAAAGATCATTCATTTGTCTGGGAGTTGCTCCACAAACAGTGCAGGTAGCACTGGATGATGTGTTTGTCAACACTTGAGCAACTTTCCCATCAATCATTGTCATAAACAGTTGATGTTTAACTTCGATGACTTTGTCTTCTATTGACACAAGAGTTGGAATCAATTGATTAATATTGGCTTCAATTTCACTGACAACCGCTGTAGTTTTTTCGGGAGTTTCTTTTGCAAATTCTAATGAAATTGGTCTGCAATATCTAACAGATGAGCAAGTAGGGTTTTTCCATATGACCGTAGAAGTTTCTTCGTCTACTAGTCGCAGTGGTACAAGGGACACTATAAACAAATTAGCGTCCGATATTTGTTCGTTTTCTTCCGGTAGAGTTTGTTTATACTCACTTTGCCCGGAGGATCCATCGCATTCCCATTTAGTGAAAAGCTTGAGACGATTGTAAGTCGATCCTGACTTTATCCCTATAATACGGCAGACTGTATGGTCTAAGAGATCTTGCAGGTTGATTTTTGCGCTTATATTTGTCACCGTAATGCTGGATGCAGGCGGATAGCAAGCCTTTTTTGCTTCACTTAGTGTTTGATACGAAGGCAATACAGAACTTAAATTCTTATCAACGAGCCTTTTTATTAGGTACGCATATTGTGCTTTGGTTAAATCAGTTTCAATGCATATACTCAATGCTTCCTCTTTTGTAAAGGAAAGTGCGTTATCTGGATTGAGTATGTTTTGTAGAATAACTTTTTTCTCTTCTTTTTCCTTATTTCTGATAATAGTCACAATCGACGCTTCGTCATTTTCCCCCATGGATCTTAAACCTTGCACATAAGCGTTACGGACATGTCCCATTCCATACTCCTGGACCAGCTCCATATTTTTTCGTTTCTTTGTGTTTTCCGAGCACTCGTCATATTGTTTTGTTGGTCTTCCACGTTCACCAGAAGTATTCAAACCAGAATTTACAGTGGTTGAGGTACTGCAAGAATTCAATGATACTTTAAACTCACCATTTAACCAATTTGAGTATAGGCTCTCGAACCGGTCCGGCTTTCTTTGAGCTTTGGTCCATTTCTGGTTGCAACTCAATGTTAGATTTTTTTGAATACTCTCTATTACAGTATTAACGTCAGTTTCCGATAGTTGAAAATTTTCCAATAAATATTTTTTGAGGTCTGAAGTACTTTTCCCTTTTATTATTTGATCACAAAATTTGCGTCGAACACAAACGAATTCACTCATTGTTAGATAATAATGTTTTTTATGCGTTAATTGTTATTGAAAAGAAGTATCTGAACACTTTGATGAATCGTATGCTGAACATACACGGGTATTTAAAGGACTAATATTTTAGTGCCTTGTGCAAAAACCATGGGACAATTGATTCTATCAGTTCTCATCGAAATAGTGTAATCAGTACTGATTGTAATTATTTACCACAACAGATAAATAGAACTTCCGCAGCAATATAGTTTATCATACTTGTGGTTAAGGTGACCACCCCAAACAAAATTGCCATGGGAAGATTCTTTCAAATATAATAGCAGTTTTTTAATTTGCAAATGTATGTTTTTATCATAGAAATAGAAAAAAAACAATATAGACATCAAAGGATAATAACTAAATATAATATTTCATAATAAAAAAGAAGAACCGTAATTTTCGAGGATTTTTCCCCGATTGACATTATTGCTTCAAAATCACCTCTGGCGCAAAAAACGCGCAAGTTTTTTTTTAATCCTCATATTACTGAGTAGATAAGGTCTCTAATAGAGTAATTAACTTGACACCGGCTGCTTTCGGCAACAACGAAAACTCCAATTGAAATTAACAAAAACTAAATTTTCTTTACTTCACTAAAAAAATATTAAAAAATTAAATAAAAATATTTTTTTTACAAAACTGAACGTGGTTGCAAAGTGTATATTCTAAGCTATCTAATGATGTATAACACTAATATGTTTCCTTGGAAAACTTCCGAATAATTATGTGTTGAACTCCCTTAACGGTAATTTAATTGGCATGAAAATATTTATGCCCAATGTTTGAGGTTCATTTTATAAACGTAAAACTTTATATTTTTTTATATTTTGTAATTTATTCGTAAGTTCCATCTTTTGAGAGTATAAAACCATAAAACAATCTATGGATTTACGACTTTCGACAAAACCATTTTTGAGATGGAAAATACTGTTTGGTCCCATAGTGCGCCGTGATGTGACCGCTATGCTAAATGAGCTTAAGTGACAATATCGAAATTGTTGACTGCACCCTGGTTGGTTGATGTGTCGAGCAATAGTCCAAAGGTCATTTCTTTGTTCTTTCGACGATACAAATGACGGTTGAAAAAAACAATAATTCACTACTTTGTTGAATTCGCCGTTTCACCAATATTGCTCTCCACGCAAGAGTACACATTTAGTTTATGAGTTATCACTATCATACACACTGTATAAGAGAATTTAGAATTTAGTCCAGTTTTGATTTACACTTTTTTTCTGTTGTTTTTTATTTGATTGAATCTTCACAAATTGTCACAATAATCACTGGATAACAATGTCACATGCATATTGTTGTGTTCTTTCACTAATTGAGGTTTTTTTTATACTTTATTACGACTATAGCCACAACCAATTGAATAATTAACATTTCAAAATACTGTTGGAGCAGCTGAACATTGTAAAACTATCTTTGCATTGTATAAATTCAATCTACCTTGTATTGTATAATTGCATTGCGCAGGTGTGAGTACTATGTATAATGGAGCTACCATTTACCGGTTAATATATTATGTAATTGACTTGAATGGGCCCTGGTGGCTGAGAGTATGTCATGCTCACTCAGATGTCTCGCTGATGGTGGCGCGTGTGTTAGATCATTTAGCTCCCTTCAAAATGGTTGAGTTGAATGGTGCTGATACATGCGTCATGCTCGTGAACGGAGGCCGTCGCTTGGGACTGGTCACCTCTTAGCTGCCTCGGCTTATTTGTAATTCTCGTATTTAGTAAGACTGGTTGTCAGACTTTCGGGCTTCTGATGACCCGTAACGACTGTCAAAGATCCACGAATGACAGCCGGGACCAACCGCTTAACGTTCTTTACGAGGCACGGAGGAGTCTCGGTATTAAAAGAAGGTCACCCATCCACAGACCAACCGCGGCAGGCGTAGCTTAACCTGATGGATCATGATCAATGCGGCTGTTATTACTTAGCCACGAGCTCTTCTGCGATTAAATAGTATCTTTAAAGATTTGTTCATGAGATTAAAATGTATTTTAGTTTGAAATATTTGTGTTAAAATATTAGGTACTCGTAGTCAGTTTCCACAATTGGTCCATTTTGTAAAAATTACGTACTATATCATTTGGTCCCCATCCTTCTTTGTCTAAAGATCTTAAATGCATGATATGTATGCAACATACAAACTAACGTCAGGCCAAGACTCATCGCGGGCTTGCGGAAGGTGAGCAATGGGTAGCTTGCCGTCCGATAAGGACCAGGCCCGGGTCGACGGCGCGTTGTGTTCCACGCTCGCCTCAAAGATATGTCAGCACAAGTGTCCACTAGGGTCGATGCCTGCCGGAGTCACGGGAATGTATGGAAGGGTTACCATACATTAAGATTAAGATTACCGTAAGAGTCTGTCTGAGCGGGAGTAGTTATTTGATAATTTCCCATCCAAAAAAAAGGCTAAGACTTATAGAGGCACGAGGAACAGCGTGTAAAGTTCGCTCATCCTCCATTGAAAAGGGAGAATCCTCCGACCAGACGGGTGTCGTGTCTGGTGGGCAACTGCCTGACGGTTGATGTCGGGATGTTGTATATATGCTAGTTGCGCGGTAAACTCTGCTTGCGCGATGCAGGATTTTACGTGACGTCTATGTGTTGCGTAGTTTGCATGTGGAGATGTAGATGCCGCCACAGCCTCATCATCATCTTCCTACCTTGTCCCATGTTACGTGGGGTTGGCTCAACATGTTTTCTTCTTCCATTCTCCCCTGCCAGCCCCACGCTATCATTCACTCCCTTCTTTTTCATATAATTCCTCACACCGTCAGGCCAAGACAAGCTCTATCAAAAGTCTTAACACAATTTTATATGAAGCGCAGTCAGTCAATGCGTTATATTTTTCTGGTCATTCCTTTAGTTCTTGCAGTAGAAGAAAATGCTACTTTAATTCTAAAATATTAAAGACGTGGGACTTAAAGAAGTTGAGAACGTGACTATGGCACGGAGGGGTTGGTTAAAGTAATACGAGTGAATGAACTCGACGTTAGAACGTTATGTACTTGTTAGAGTTATATTATTATCATCGTAAGTTATATTTGTCACGGCACGAGCTTGCAGACGGTAAGCAATGGGTGGCTCACAGTCCGGTAAGGACCAGGCCCGGGTCGACGGCGCGTTGATGTCATCAGCACAAATGTAGGGGTCCACTAACTAGGGCCGATGTCTGCCGGGGTCTTGGGAAGGTACTAAAGGGTCACCGAGGCCCCTGGCATTGAGGCAACGGAAGGAATACGGGTGGGTTTTAGTCAGTAAGAGTCTGACACACCCTCCCGCTCCGCCCAGAGCGGGAGAAGTTATTTGATGATTTCCCACCCAAAAAAAAAAAGTTATATTTGTCATACATACTTTTATTACAAAATTGACTAGGACAGACGGATGCAGACGGTGGAGGATAGGGTGGTGTGGAACAGCCTGGGAGAGGCTTATGTCCAGCAGTGGACTGCGATAGGCTTAGTTGATTGATTGATACATACCTAGATCGCTGATCACTGAAATGTCGAGGTCAGATAGGCTGTCGCTCTATGTAAAGTACTGGTACTAAACTACATTCGGTGACACTGGCAACCGACCGCAATATTGTTGAGAACATTGGCTTGATGATATAAATCGCTGAATTATTGCAAAAAATCGGTGATCATATGGTTATTTTTAGTGCATTATATAGAGAATTCTGACTTAAAAAAGGAGGATTTTCTGTATGTATGTATGTTTATTAATAAATATATTTTTTTTAAATATTTTTTTGTTTGAAATCACATGCTCATGAGGTGAATTCATTGTCACCAAGTCAGAAAGTGATGATCTCATGGAAATCGAGGGAAATCTTCAAATTTTATAGCCACACCTATAGCGATATTTTTTATAGTAACGCGTGCATTTGTTCTCTGAAAGCAACATTTAGTGAAGTGGATGATGAAGACCACAGAGGGCCACCAGAAATATTCAATATTAAGTATTTTATGGGTTGCGATTCTATTACTTTAATATGATTGGTAAGAAATGTATGCTCGTTACAATGCATATGGTGAAGTGGAGTTGATGGCGGCAATTACCGTCAAAGCATCGGGAATATTTTGTAAAAGGTGATGATCAGTTGACATTAAGCTACTCTAACTTAGATTAAAAAGTGAAAAATAAAACCATTTTTTTAATAAAGAAACAACTGACTTCCAAAAAAAACACTACAAAGTGAAAAATAACTTTAATTTCGGTTAAAGTTATTTTTATCTTTGCAGTGTTTCTTTTGGAAGTCGATAGTCGGTAGTTTTATGGCATTCTAGTCAGTCTCTTGTAACCAGAAACGGAAGGGGTAGGGGGAATGGTTCATTTTATACCGAACAAAATGTAATAAATTTATTATTTACTTTTGTTTTAGCCTCATTGTTCATCGTCATAAATATTGTTTTCTGATTGACCTTACGTAAATTAGGCTGACAGATTCCTCAGGTATTATTTTTGTGTAAGACAATATTTGTAGTATTAGACAGTAATAATTAAATGGGTAATAATTTATTAAAACAAAAAAGTTGTGATAACTTACAACATCAAAAAATATTGGAAAAACAAATAAAAATTAAAAGTTTCTATGATCAGTTTCTATTCTAAACTGTTACCTGAGTTGAATGTGGGCGATGAAGTTATAATGTTAGGAAACACAAATAAAAGAAGTCATGGCAAAATAATGGGAAAAGCGTCGACTCCACGTTCTTATATTGTTAGAAACAGAAAAGGTATTTATCGCCGTAATCGTAGACATTTGATAAGATCCGTAAAGGACCCTGCAGACAATATTTTGTCTGATATTGATGATGAGTATTTTTCGGGGGATGATAGAGATAATGATTATGTGCCAAGCACCAAAATAAATGTATCGTCATCTTACTCGCCACCTCATACCCGTAGTAAGATTTAACAATTTGTATAATTATGTATTTCAATACCTAATGTATGAATATCTAATTATTTACTTTAAGTTTGTTTTTGTGGAATTAATGGATTATTAGTTTGCTTTTTATTATTATTTTATCTTATTTAAGGGGAAGATGTTGTGGATTGTCTATGTACGATTATGAATAAAGCAGTTGTCATCCAGACTTGTCTTTCATTACATTACATGGTACATGCCCATCCTTCTCCATATACCGGTACCTTCCTGGATCCGACCTCGCTTCGTCTGGCGACTGGTCTGCGGCTTGGGGTCACGGTATGCACTCCACACACATGCCCTTGTGGCACGGACGTGGACCGACTGGGTCACCACGGACTTTGTTGTCAAAAAAGTGCAGGCCGCTTTTCAAGACATGCAACACTTAATGACATAATCCGCCGGTCTCTTGCCAGCATCAATGTGCCTGCTCTTCTTGAGCCGACTGGCATTGTCAGAGATGATGGCAAAAGACCTGATGGTGTGTCTTTGGTCCCGTGGAGTTTGGGACGGATGCTTGTGTGGGACGCTACCTGTGTAGACACACTGGCACCGTCCCACCTCCAACGGACTACTTCTAAAGCGGGTGCAGCGGCAGAAAATGCCGAAAATCTGAAAGTTATTAAATATGGAGGCCTTGGCAGAGAGTACAACTTTGTGCCCTTTGGCGTCGAGACCCTCGGTCCGTGGGGTCCCAGTGCGCATAAGTTATTTGCGGAAATCGCGAAACGTCTAGTTGATGTAACTGGTGACCGAAAAGCTGGCGGCTTTCTCGCGCAACGCATCAGCATTGCAATTCAGCGAGGAAATGCCGCCAGCATCCTCGGTACAATGCCCCGAGGGCCTTTTTTAAGCCTAACTTAGTTTTAATTTAATTTAGTTAATGTTAATAATCATCTTGTAATTTGGTTATGTAAATAAATGATATTATTAAAAAAAATGGGTACGACAGATCGGAATATGGCCACAAGAAAATACCGCAAAATAGATAATAGGGAACGCAAATAATTGCTTGGCAGCTACCGTCAGAGCAATCAAGTTAATTTTGCTAGTTTCTTGTCAGTAAATGTGACATAATTTGCTAATTCTGGAATTTACGGCATCCGCTTATATTAGTTCAGAAACTAATATGACTAAGTATCCGGGATTGCCAAGTTTAAGCGATCTATTATTAGAATGGTGTACTTGAGATAATTTCGACGGTAGCTACTCGAACTATTTTTGGAATGTCATGTCTTGCATAATTCAGAAAATACCATTCATAAGCTGGAAACATGGTCACACTGATTTTACTCGTGCAAGAAGCCGTGTCGGAAACGACGCGCTATCCAACTGCAACGAAGAACACAAAGTAAAAAACGCACGTTTGCGATACGTGTGACCGACGCGACGTTAGTGACCTTTGGATACCTTACAACACCAAGGTGGGGTATTGATATCCTTCAAGATGTATAACACGTAGATGTATAATAATATATGTATAATAACCGTAACTTATTACGGTACCAGTAACAGCAGCTCGGTCCCTACGAGAAAGAGTTCGTTGAGGCCACATACTCGTACTGCTGAGTATGTGACCTCAACGAATTCTTCTTCATACTGAAGCAAGATTGCAAACGTTTTGAAACGCCTAAAACAGACTACCTCAGACATCCCTGTATTACCTTCCAAACTTTTTCTTTCAATTAAATCTTTCCAACTTTACAGACTCTGTCCTCAGAATTTTCTTCTACCCTCAGATCAGCAGGAAACTAACACAATATTATATTTTAATTCGATCTAGCGTTATTGAATTCCTTCAAAGGAAATTCCGGGGAGCAATAAAGGCATTCTTTGGCGCATTGCCATTCTCAAGGCACCGGCGTGCCATCTACACCCAGTACGTTGATTTTTATTTTTCACTATCCACATTTTGTATGTGAACTTATGTGAACTTATGAATAAAAATTATTATTATTATTATTATTACATTATGTAGTATGGAGCTCTAAAGCTCAGTTTTAGGGTTCTTAGACTTATTTTCGTGGGGAAGACAAGTTTAAATATTTTTTAATGTGACGTAGTTTATTATGTCTAGTATCATTTTATTCGTAAGTTGCTACATTTATTGTTATTAAGCCTTTATTGCCAACATAATTTTTCCATAAATATAGATTTTTTTTTTACAATATAAATATTTTTATACTTCTTAATTAACTATTAACTATTTAGAAAGAAAGAAAGAAAATACATTTATTTGCGGTAAACATGACGCAAGGAAGGAACACAAATACAAAAAAGAAACAATTTGGGGGAGAATATGCGTCACGTCCACGCAAAACGGCCAACGCTCAGCATAATGCTGCGACCCTATGCGAGACAGAGCCCCAGCGCTGGTTTTCAGCGATAGCCGGCGTTGACGTTAAGACGTCGACCGGTGCAGCATACAGTGAGATTGTAATTAGAATAACATAAACACAAATATTAAAAAAAAAAAATAAAAGAATTACATAAATACAAATATTTAAAATGGCAACATTTCGTACCGACGAGAACGACGTACGCGCGCAGCTGTCAGAAAACTATTTGTTTGACGTTTTGACATGCAGGTGTTACATAATTGCTACATAATTCTAATTATCTAACATTGATGGCGCATTATGTAAAACTTGATAAGTGTTCTGTGGATATGACTAAAAAACATAAGATGTAATTGGGTGATTGTGTAGGAATAGTTTTTGCAAACCGTGTAAAATGGTGTAGATGACAAACTGTGACTTATAGAAGCTCAACTAATAGATCAATGAACAAACTGGTAAGTGTGAAACAATTATATTAGATACAAGCATTGTGATTGTAGTGAAATTATATTACTATTAAATAAATTGATTGGTTAATTATATAAATTAGGAATTAATTTGACAATCTAAGTAGTTAAGCTTGTATATACAAGGTGTCGTTTTGCAACCTCGTCAAATTTCAGGACGCTGCTATGAAAGACTTATATTATATAATCAAATAAAATTACGATACCTGCTCAATAATGAATAAAAAAATGAAAGTCACTGAAATACTACATGACATTTACCTCCGCCAAACTCCAAAGCAATTTGTTGGCAGACGTAGCTCCATTTTTTATTTTATTTTTATGTACATATTATAATGAGTTTTATAATTAAATTAATTAATTGGGCGTCGGCATGTCTTTGAGACACGAAGGCCTCCAGTCTACTTTTTTTTTATCGTTCTGTGCAATATTTGACCCGCAATTTTTTGGATGTTATCAGACCAACGATTTCTAGTGTTTTTCCAAGTTGCTACATATACCTAACAAAATTAAAAGTTTTCCCATTTGTGTTAAATTGAATTTACATACTAAACTACATACTACATAATAAAAAGATCAGTATCGCTTGAAAAGCTCGAAAAGATCGTGCGGCCGCCCGCGGTGCGGCGGGATGGCCACGCACGTCTTGTCAGCGGTAGTGCCCGCAGCTGCCCGCAGGGACGCGAGGCGACTTGCGGCCCCGCTTGCTGAATTTAGAAACTAAACTAGTCAAGAGAAGAGTAGGCGCGTGGTGTGGGGATGCCACGCGAGCCGGCCACCGGCTCCGCCGCCGGCCTCATCGCATTGCTACCGGCCGCTGCCGGCCATTGTCGGCTTCTACCGTTCCGGTGTGAATCGGCCCTTACAGGACGAAAGTCTCTCTTTGCTTCGCAGAATTGAAACCCCATCTATTACTATTATTAATGCGAAATTAACTCAAAATAACATGAAAGTAAAGCTCACGAACAAATTAATTAATATTATCCCACAGCAACACAATTTTCCGATACATAATTTTTTTGTTTAACCTAATTCCTTTTTCCACCGGAATGAAATCCAAATTCATAAAGTAATAACACACGAAAATCTCCATTAACCCAAATGAACGTTCTGTGACACGGCATACGCCATACGATATAGGTACATGTGTCATACGCTGTCGAACAGGGCTGCCGAGCAGGGGAGCCATCTACATAATTAAATTGAATTTACATCAAGACTCTTTTCACTGAGGCACAGCCCTACCTACTTATGTACGGGACAATTAGGACCTTTTAACATAAGCCCGCGTGCATTTAGCGCGGTTCAGCGAAATTTTCGGTTAATGGAATTTTGGCTTCGAATTCTTTGCTTCTCTCTGCTTTCATGGTGCAGTGTATTAAAATAAAGCGTAGGATATACTTTGGTATAAGAGGGAAGTCTGCCCTCAATTTGGTTTTCAACTCGCCTGTAAATTGAATGTTTTTGAGGAAAGTCAATTATATATTATTGGGCAATTAATTTTTCTTTGACTGGAATGAACCGGACCCCACCGGTAAAAAGCTAGAAGGTAGGTCCAGCAATGGATAAATGATAATTTTGAGGCAACCAGAAATAAAACAAGGAATAGAAATTATTGTTATTTCAGCTAGGTACATCATTTTCGGGTGGAAGCCGAGTCCAACATAATTCGGATAAATCTAGACAGACGATAATTAGATAAATATTATAATTTCAGTCCACATATCAAAATTTAACCGCTTCTAAAACAAATGCTATCTTGATTCCCAGTCACATGTTTAGCCAATAATTTATTCTCAGGTCGCGAGCCACATTTAGCACCCAATAAATTTATCCGATGTCAAATAAAGCCGATGGGTACTAGATTTATAAGGGACGGTATTCGGGACGCTTACCTTGGCGTTTTGTTACAGAAATTATTCTTAGTTGTTATAAATGGTTGTTTTAATATCTATTGGTATAATTTCTGAGAGAACGACAAATAAATACTTCAAAATCTTTCTTCAGAACTTCTAAAGCAATGGCTACATTGTTACAAACTTGTCTTTTCAACGGCAATTCTTAGAAATAAATCCATTTCCATTTCTCTTATTCGTTTATGAACAGATAAGTTTGTGGAACTATACTTAAATGAACATCATTAAAACTCAGTTGAAGATTCTTGTGACACACTGGTGAAACCAAAATATTTGAAGCTAACTGGTACTTCTATGCCAGTATCACAACACAGAGTAAATATTACGTAATTGACAGGATTGTCATATTTATATGGGTTGATTACGAGGCTTTTAGCTACTTTGTATATGTGTGTATTTTACGTTAATTTTTGTAACGTTCTTTCTTTTCTTCTTTCTAGCCTAGCCTTTTCCCAACTATGTTGGGGTCGGCTTTCAGTCTTACCGGATACAGCTGAATACCAGTATTTTACATGGAGCGACTGCCTATCTGACCTCCACAACCCAGTTACTGGGTAACACGATACCCCTTGGTAAGACTGGTTGTCAGACTTTCGAGCTTCTGACAACCCGTAACGACTGTCAAAGATCTACAAATGACAGCTGGGACCAACGGCTTAACATGCTTTCCGAGGTCTTGGTATGTAAAGATGGTCACCCATCCACGGACCAACCGCGGCAAGCGTAGCTTAACCTGATCGATCAACCCGTGCGGCTGTTATTACTTAGCCACAAGCCCCTCTTATAGTACCAGCTTATTATAGTCCCACTCCAGGGTAAAGGCGTCTTATCATACAGGAAAGCCATAAGCATTGATCATCACGCTTGCTTAAGACAGGTTGGCGATTTCAGACTTATATTAACTATAAGTGTTCAGGCTTCCTCAGGATGCGTTTCCTTCATGAGAGCAGTGGTGGCCCAGTGGTAATGGCCACGATTTACGAGTTGTAGGTTGAAGGTTCCA
This sequence comes from Atethmia centrago, assembly GCA_905333075.3. Lineage (NCBI taxonomy): Eukaryota > Metazoa > Arthropoda > Insecta > Lepidoptera > Noctuidae > Atethmia > Atethmia centrago. The sequence goes on along the minus strand of HG995382.1, from coordinate 25,405,026 downwards.
ACCCAGACAGGCGCTTTATTTTGTGTAAATTATTTCATCACCACTGCTCTCAAAACGGTGAAGGAAAACATCGTGAGGAAACCAGCTTATAACCAAAAATTCAAAGACGTCTACCAACCCGGACTGGGCCCGTGTGGTGGATTACGGCCCAATCCCTCTCACAGAGAGGAGGCCTGTGTCCCAGCAGTCGGAACATTATAGGCTGATTATGTAAATCTTGAAGGTTTACTTGTAAATTATTTTAAGGAGTAATGCTATGGCATTGGCGGGTTATAAGTAACAGTAAAATGTTTTTGTTTTTTTTGTTGTTCTCTGTCTCTTTCTATTAAGGGGCATAACACTTTTTCTTTACGTGACGATTTCTACCTCAACCTTTCAACTCCTACCGCAAGCTGCATTAAAGAACTTCGTTCCAAAAACCACATTGTGCGTTTTTATAATTTCTAACGTCACGATATTATCGTGGATACTTTTTACTTGCCTCTGTTATCGTAATGCGGTGGACGTCCGCGATAATATGGTCACGTTAGAAATTATAAAAACGCACATCCCCTCTCTATTCGAACCATAATCGTTTAACAACTTAATCATACGAATTCAAACATTGGAATCCAATCATGCAGAAACTCGTTTGAATTGATCAAAGTTCGTCTTAATGGAAGTATATTTACTTTTGCATATTATTGTAAGCTTTTGTATGGATAAGTTTATGTTAAGCTGATGTCAGACGCTTCGTTTGACGGTTTACTCGAGTGAATGTTAATTTTTGTTTCATTTCACGTTCACACTACACCGATAAAATTACATTGAAGTAAACATCCATTTGTTAATTTAATTTAATTTTTCGATCATTCGGAGCGCGAGTGAAAGATTTCAAATGCCGAAATTCAACATCCTTGGATTTCTCTTTTAATTAATTTTGTTTTCAGATGTTTCATTTCGATTGAAAGTCACAAATGAACAAATTTGAAGCGTCCGATATCAGGTTTGCTGAGATTTTAGAGAAGTATTCAAAGGTGCATTGAAAACAAAACCATTGTCACGTAGGTAATTAAGTATGTTTTAATTTTAAAAATATTTTATTAAATTATGTAGAATTAAATACTAGGAGTATTTAATTCTACATAATTTAATAAAATATTTAGATAGATCAGGTAAAGCGTAGCTTAACCTGATCGATCAACCCGTGCGGCTGTTATTACTTAGCCACAAGCCCCTCTTATAGTACCAGCTTATTATAGTCCCACTCCAGGGTAAAGGCGTCTTATCATACAGGAAAGCCATAAGCATTGATCATCACGCTTGCTTAAGACAGGTTGGCGATTTCAGACTTATATTAACTATAAGTGTTCAGGCTTCCTCAGGATGCGTTTCCTTCATGAGAGTAGTGGTGGCCCAGTGGTAATGGCCACGATTTACGAGTTGTAGGTTGAAGGTTCCAACCCAGACAGGCGCTTTATTTTGTGTAAATTATTTCATCACCACTGCTCTCAAAACGGTGAAGGAAAACATCGTGAGGAAACCAGCTTATAACCAAAAATTCAAAGACGTCTACCAACCCGGACTGGGCCCGTGTGGTGGATTACGGCCCAATCCCTCTCACAGAGAGGAGGCCTGTGTCCCAGCAGTCGGAACATTATAGGCTGATTATGTAAATCTTGAAGGTTTACTTGTAAATTATTTTAAGGAGTAATGCTATGGCATTGGCGGGTTATAAGTAACAGTAAAATGTTTTTGTTTTTTTTGTTGTTCTCTGTCTCTTTCTATTAAGGGGCATAACACTTTTTCTTTACGTGACGATTTCTACCTCAACCTTTCAACTCCTACCGCAAGCTGCATTAAAGAACTTCGTTCCAAAAACCACATTGTGCGTTTTTATAATTTCTAACGTCACGATATTATCGTGGATACTTTTTACTTGCCTCTGTTATCGTAATGCGGTGGACGTCCGCGATAATATGGTCACGTTAGAAATTATAAAAACGCACATCCCCTCTCTATTCGAACCATAATCGTTTAACAACTTAATCATACGAATTCAAACATTGGAATCCAATCATGCAGAAACTCGTTTGAATTGATCAAAGTTCGTCTTAATGGAAGTATATTTACTTTTGCATATTATTGTAAGCTTTTGTATGGATAAGTTTATGTTAAGCTGATGTCAGACGCTTCGTTTGACGGTTTACTCGAGTGAATGTTAATTTTTGTTTCATTTCACGTTCACACTACACCGATAAAATTACATTGAAGTAAACATCCATTTGTTAATTTAATTTAATTTTTCGATCATTCGGAGCGCGAGTGAAAGATTTCAAATGCCGAAATTCAACATCCTTGGATTTCTCTTTTAATTAATTTTGTTTTCAGATGTTTCATTTCGATTGAAAGTCACAAATGAACAAATTTGAAGCGTCCGATATCAGGTTTGCTGAGATTTTAGAGAAGTATTCAAAGGTGCATTGAAAACAAAACCATTGTCACGTAGGTAATTAAGTATGTTTTAATTTTAAAAATATTTTATTAAATTATGTAGAATTAAATACTCCTATTATTGTACCATAAAATGATTATTAGAGATTTAAAAAGATTTAGAACCGGCCAAGTGCGTGTAGGACCACGCACGATGAAAGGTTTCGTAGTTGGGATTACTTGGGACGAATTTATTCAAAAACAAACTTAACATTGTGAAGGGGAGACTCTAACAAAAATTAGCACTTTAATGCTAAATATTTCGCAAGTGGATCCTTGAATCGAAAAGTGGTGTTCACAGACCTGCAATAATTTTGAACGGCCTATCAGCGATACCCCACACCACGGGATAGACGAGAAAAAAAAATATCATCCCCACAGTAGGTGCAAGGGAGGTACGCTAAAAAAAATGTTTATTCAAGATTTTATTTTAGCACTTTGTCGGCGTGATTAATATGTATATCTATGCCAAATTACAGCTTTCTAGTATTAAGCGTCTCTGAGCTACAGTGGGGTCAGACAGACAGACGGACATGGCGAAACTATTAGGGTTCCTTGTTTACGGAACCCTAAAAAGGAGAAAACTGTAAAAAACATTAAAGTTTTAATAATCTCTTTTATGAGTCTAATTAAAACTGAACTCATCGAATGAATGACTGCCTCGCTCTCCTCCTCCTGGTCCTGGGTTCGATTCTCGGGTCAGGCAAAATGTTGTTGGGTTTTTCCATCTGTAATTTCTCAGCAGTCCGGTGTCTAGATTTGCCCGGTTGATAGCAATAAGCTCGCCCCCTGTTATAAGGGACTTATACATAACTGGCAAAATGCGGGTGTACTGTAGGTGCACCTCTGCCTAACGTTTCGCGGAATACCGGCGTAATGTTATGTTTGTTTATAACTTTTTTTTTTTTGGTTGGGAAATCATCAAATAACTTCTCCCGCTCTGGGCGGAGCGGGAGGGTGTGTCAGACTCTTACTGACTAAAGGCCACCCGTATTCCTTCCTGTTGCCTGTGTTGCCAGGGGCCTCGGTGACCCTTTAGTAACTTCCCGCGACCCCGGCAGTCATCGGCCCTAGTGGACCCCTACATTTGTGCTGACGACATCTCTTGGAGGCGCGCATGGAATTCAACGCGCCGTCGACCCGAGCCTGGTCCTTACCGGACAGTGAGCTACCCATTGCTCACCGTCCGCAAGCCCGCGCCTACGGTGGCTGGAAATCCACCCAGGATGCCCGACGCCCAGGGTGTCTCCTGCGGCGGCTAGGGGGCGAGAGGGCGCGAAATTTGTTTTCCCTCAACCGTCCCGCCTCCTCCTTCGCGAGCATTACTGCTTCGCAGAAGGAGGTGACGGCTGCCCATACCATAGCCTGAACCAGGGCCGGACACGAGAGATCTCTGCCGCCGATCGCCTCCACAAGGACACGGCGGTACCGTGTCCTCCGGGCGATCCACACAGTGGTGACACCCGGGCGTTTCCTCTCGCCTTATCTGACACAGGAACATCCCGAAGTTGCCGTGTCCGGTGAGGACCTGCGTCAGGCGGAAGGTGAGTACGCCGTGGCGCCTCACTAGCCACTCCTCAAAGAGGGGACTTATCGCCGCAATCGTGGCGTGCCCAGCACTGGGTTGCGACAACCGTACTCTCCATGTCGCCATGAGATCCCGCCGGAGCTCCGTCCGCTGTGCCGCGATTTCTCGCGGCAGCGGAGTTACGCCCCAGCGTTTTGCCTCCTCGCGCCACATGTTTGTTTGTAACTTAACGAATTCATTTAAAAGAAAACAGAATTACATTCCATTAAAACTTCAAAACAATAAAGGTTTTAAATACTTACTTAAAAAAATGATCGTCCGTATTATTAAAAGTCGTCATTAACCAGCGACTGAAGCATATTTTTACAGCTTCTAAAGCGCAGGCAGCGGCTATAAGTTTTAGTTCATCTATAAATCACTAGTTACCGCAAGGCAGAGGTAAGCCACTGCATTTAGTGGTTAGATAACTATTCCAGCTTTGCTTGTGTTCACCGATAGGTAAGTAGGACAGGCGTGTCTACGTGTGTGTGTATGACAAACCCAAATTTATCTTTATGTAAGATAATGCTACTGAGGCGAGAGTAATGAAGGCAAATTATAAATTGGTTGAGGTTGAAGATAAAATAATTATTGGGATAATTATTTTGAGTATAATTAGTTCGACAAAACAAAATATTCATGTTATAGATTGGTTGATATTTTTATAACCTAAATAAATATATCACAATGGTTGGCATTGTGATTGCTATAATTATATTATTGACGATAATCTCATCATCATCATCATCTTCCTGCCTTGTCTTATTTTACGTGGGGCGGGCGCAACACGTGTCTTCTTCTATTCTCCCCTGTCATCCGTAAATCCCTTTTTTATCATATCATTCTTGTACAATAGTGTGGCGGCATCTACATCGCCACATGCGAACTACGAAACACACTGACGTCACGCAACATCCTGCATCGCACAAGCAGAGTTTACCGCGCAACTAGCATACATACAACATCCCGACATCAACCGTCGGGCAGTTGCCCAGCAGACACCCGTCTGGTCGGAGGATCCTCCCTATTCTATGGTGGATGAGTGAACAGGGAGATTAGAAAAGGGAATGACGGTTGATACGGTCTCTCTATCTCAAAAATAGACTGAAGAAGTGAAGATGAATAGAATGGATGGATTTCTATTGGATGGTTGAAAAGTCTAAAAAAGAAACATCTCCTTTTTATATGACTCTTTACTTACAGAATAAAAATCTATCTGCCTAGCCCCTTTCCCAACTATATTGGGGTCGGCTAAGACTGGAGTCTATATTATCTACTATATCCGGTAAGACTGGAGTCTTACCGGATGCAGCTGAATGAAACCACTATTTTACACGGAGCGACTGTCTATCTGACCTCCACCACCAAGTTTGACGACACGGTTGGCGTAATGGCTGAGCGATCGACTGCTACGCAGCGTGTCGCTGGTTCGATCCCCGCACGGAACAAGTATTTGTATGATCTGCAACTAATTGTTCTGGGTCTGGGTGTTTGTGTTTGTGAGTTTCTATGTTTGTAAACGGACCCACAATACAGGAAGAAATTCCTAGTGTGGGGCAACGTTTAAAAAAAAAAAACCAAGTAATACGATACCCCATGGTAAAACTGGTTGTCAGAATTTTGGGCTTCTGACGACCCCTAAAGACTGTCAAGGATCCACGAATAACCGCCGGAACTAATGCTCTTCCGTGGCTCGGAAAACACATTAAGCTGTTTTTCGAGCCACGGAGGACTATTGGTATGTAAAGATTGTCACCCATCCATGGACCAACCTCGGCATGCATAGCTTATCCTGATGGATCGATCTCTGCGTTTATTATCACTTAGCCACGAGTTCCTAAGCGCAGTTTTCCTCAGACAATGCTTGTCGAACGAAAAAAAGACAGCAATATACATTTTCCTTTCAATAGCCGTCGCGTCTCCTTGAATATTTAATCTCAAAGGAACTTTAGTACCTACATCAAAAAAGGTTCCATTAAATCTAAAAGCACCAAGGCACAAAACCAGATGTTCTAAAAACCTAGTAAGACCAAGATTTTTTTACAGCCAGTAAAAAAACAACATGCCCTCTACAAAATTGTAGGGACACGCGAAATTTGTATTAAAATTTACGCCGAACGGTGGATAAATTAGTTTGTTATTCAAAACACGGGACCAAGGATTTAGAGCCAATTCCCTTTTTGATCTCTCCTGTGCAAACAACAGAAGTCTGTCACAGTGGTAGACGGGTCCCGTCTTTGCATAAAATATTAGATGGGACTAGGCTGCCGCTGGGCGAATAATATGGCACTTGAATTTGGGCGTGCCTGCACCTACAGACTGTATAAAGTCGAAATATTATTTTATTTATTTGGGAAGACAAACAATTGTACAGTGAGGATTCCATAATCATAAAATTAAATTTTATCTAAGGATAGTTACAACACAATCCATTGCGTTTCCACGGATAACAAAAACCGATTAAGGAATAGTGAAGATACAATATTATTAACAAAATCAATTAAATTTTTTTTAAATGTTTCAATATCATTAATTAATTAACTAAATTAAATCAAATAAAAATAATTAAACTAGATATTAAGATAATTAAGTATTTAGCTACATTATACTGTCAATTACTAAGACCGCTATCAGCATCAACATTCCATATTTTTAATAAAATGGTCATATTAATTGTTATGTTGATTGTTACACAAAGTGACAGCTGGCACTGTCGGTTTCTTCTAGTGAATTAATAATTCGACTTTAGTTCCTACGTTCCTACAAGAAAATTTCACCATTGAATCTGAACGCGACCAGCACCTCTAAGCCACGTTCAAGAACTGCCAGTGTTGATTCCACAACATTGGTCACACTAACTTGGTTTAGATGTGCTGATCATGTTCAATAAAATTTGCGAAATTCGCCCTAAGAGAGCTTAAGTAGTCAAAAAGTCAGTCCCTGAAGCGCTCATCTGCCACGGGAGATGAGAGAGATTTAGGGAAAAAGAAAACGTTGTTGTCTGCGCTGGGTCTGGTAGCACACAGATGAGAGTAGCTGACGATTGAGTAAAATCATATGCGGTCTCTATCTAGCAATGGATTTTTATAAGCCGATGATGATGTCTGTCAATAATCTTCATTGTTGAATCCAATCGATGTTTGAATAGAATCTAGTATAGAAATGAAAATTGAACACTAAACATGCGTTTATGCATTATTAAGTCCTATTTCATTTAGCATTGTTTTGGTCTGAAAGCTTTCAATTAAAGATTAATCTCTTTTAGCTCGTACACGCTTCCAAAATGAGTCGCTATATTTCCACGTTTCCCCATTTCTATAGACCACTCTAAAATGAGCTCAGTTAGTTCCTCTGTCTTCGCACAAAGGACACCAGAAGGATTAGAATAAAAAAAAATGGGGTCAACATAAACTGGTAAACTTACTAATGCTGTAAAAATTAAATTATTTAAACAAGTTTCTTTAAAAAAATGTTGCGTCAACATCACTTGAGTTTGCACACAATTTTGTGTAAATTTTTGTTGCAGAACACTAACAGTCTGGTTTTATGATTTTTTTTTAAACGAGTATTGTGTCGCGGTGTGGTTGCTCCAATAAGTTTCGCTAGCTGGCAACACAATCCAATAAAGTAATATTGGTAATAACGCAGCATGTCGAATGGCTTATGTTGGGTATTCACGCTTCCCCAAAAATGATATTAGGTATAAATCAACGGATTGTAAGTGATAACGAAAGAAGACAAAATAATAATAAAACTTAGTCCATCTGCAAAGTATAAAATGTTTTGGAAAGAAAAAATACCCTAAAGCCGGATTTACACAGTGTGATTTAATTGCTCGTGGAATATCATAATCTTGAAGTAACCATAAAAGTTGCACCGTCTAAAGAATGTTTAGTCGATGCAATTCATAAAATTGAAGCATTTTATGGTACACCACAGGCAAGAAACTTGCATCGTGTAAAACTAAACTACATAGAATATAACGCTGTAGCTGTTATTCGGTATAATTCTAGATTTGGGCCAGTTAATAATTTTATATTAGTTTTGAAATTAAATTAAAATATTTAATTATAATTAAATATTTTAAAGACCTGTCTCTATAGTATCAAACTATATGATTTTGAACAAGTTAATTTAGTTCTGAATCATAAAATAATTTTGAGTAAGTTCTTTGTCCATTTTTCTTAGCAAAATGTTATCAATAATAATTTAATTAAAACTAAGTTTGTTTGGATATTCTTACAAAAACTTGGTAAACTTCTTCGTATTTTTAATAATTATTAATATAATTTTGCAAATTATTCAAATAACGACAGCAACTAACGTTCAAAAATATGTTTTTGCTAATTCAACTTAATTGACGCTCATTGGAGTCAACAAATTTAACCTACCTAAATACTTCAAGCCAAATTATTCAATTCAGCGCATTAAAATCTATTAATATTGTTTTTATATTTATTTGTGGTTTAAATCAGTTATTATTATTAATTAGGAAGATTAGTGACAAAAATTGAAAAAAGTATGCTTAGATGGTTTGGTCATGTTTAGAGGATGAATAAACGGTGACTAAAAAAAAGTATTTACAAGGCAGATGTAAATACTTTTTGTATTACATATAGTGACCTCATTGGTGATTTTCAAAAAGGTCAGGTGCGTAGTACTTGCAACCGGCGTGCGTGTATGACCAGATGTATGAACGTAAACGAAGCAAAATGAGTATCTAAGGAGCGTAGCAGGTGGCATTCTATAGTTTCTGCCTACCCGCATGGGAAGAAGGCGTGAGTTTGTATATTTATTTGCTTTTAAAAAAGCCTGTCTTTACCATGTCTGTAAATTAATTACTATGGTATTTTTATCTCACAAAGCGCGCTTTACTTGTGGTTACCAAGACAAGTGTACAAACATCCCCGGCAGATGTTTGTACACTTGTAGGGGTCCACTAGGGCCGATGCCTGCCAGGGTCGCGTGGCAGTCCAAAAGGGTTACCGAGGCCCCTGGCAACATAGGCAACGGAAGGAATACGGGTGGGTTTTATTCAGTAAGAGTCTGACAAACCCTCCCGCTCCGCCCAGAGCGGGAGAAGTTATTTGATGATTTCCCACCCAAAAAAAAACAGTGTACATACGAACGAGTACATTGAAATACGACTTATTTTTTGCAAAACGAGTAAGTTTTTTTTTTAATCATTATTTGTACTCGGTTTTTGTTACTTTGGCTTTCATTGTAGAAAGTTTATAACCAAGTTCAAAAAGGGAGGAGGTTCTATGTTCGACTGTAATGTATTTTTATGTATGTTCATCGATTTCTCTGTGATTACGGGTCCGATGTACGTGATTCTTTTTTATTTGGTAGAGCTTGCGCGGTGCACCCTTATAAATTAATATTAATTTTGCTTTGGCAGCTTTTGAATTAACTTCAATAATACATATTTTTCCACTTAGTGTATATTAATGGTGTTATAATAACTTCGGAGATTATCACACTGCACCGTGGTCTTTCGAATAACGCGGGACGGCAGATTTAACATTGTATCAGTTTGTATAGAAAACACAGTCGGTGCGCGGGTCGCGCAGATTGTTTGCTACGAGTATGGCTACCCCGCGCTACGCGGCAGAGCGCGGTGCAGTATGATAATCGCCTAATTCTCACTGATATCTACATAGCAAGTAGTGGTATACGAATTTGTGTGAGATAGGTACGGGAACTAAAAACTAAAAACTAAAAAAAAATTACTACAAAGTGAAAATTAACTTTATTTTCGGAAGTCCGTGGCAATAAACGAAAACACAAAACCAAAAAACCAAGTCGGCTGTTTTTTTTTTCGTATTTTGTAAAAATGCGTTTTCTTTGGCCATAAAACCTAAAAGGTTCCTTAAAACTTTTTAGGAAGTGTACACCAACTGTAAAACTTTAATTTGGTTCAAAGCAGGTTGCATATAATGGTGTTTTAAACCGTCAATCGACTAGCAGCTGCTGTCCAAAAAACGTTGCTTATCTTGCACAAAAATCTTACTTAGCAAGTCCTCACATTTCAAAAATTCTCTCACCCAATTCAATATTTCTCTGACCAAAATTATCAATACGTATTTAATTAGGAACTCCACCATTTTCCACTCCATGAATAAGACCAACCCAGTCTGTTGTCGACTCGACGACAGAACAGATCTCTTTGTGCGAACGAAACAAGATCGCGATATGAACCCCAACAGTTTAAATTGGCCAAATAGCCTTTGATATTAAATTAAATGCCAATTGTGTTTTGCGATTTGGTCTCGGCTACAAAAGGGGTCGCTTCAGCATTTTCCGTTGGTAACTAAGGGTCTGTCCATGCAGTAGATTGGCAGTATCTGGTTTACTTCCCCTTTGACATGGCATTTGTCTTTTGTTTTATAATTTACTAGCTGCGCCCTGCGGTTACACCCGCATTAGTCTTGATTCCGTAGGAATATTGAGATAAAAAGTATTCTATGTCCTAACCGAGGTCATGGTCTACCCATTTGCCAAATTTTATCCAAATCCGTTCAGCCGTTTCAGCGTGAAAACGTAACAAACAAAAAACTAACTGTCGCATTTATAATATTAGTTAGGATTATACCTAGAAGCCTTGCGACCAATGGAATTTGTCATCGGCAAAAATGACGAATTCCCATACAAACTTTCATGCTTTATCCCCTATAAGAAATACATTTTCGAAATTTCGGGCATCTAGGCCCAGCGGTTTAGGTTATGTGTCAAAGAATGAATAAAATTCTGTTGTCATCACATCATCGGCATTAAACTGCTGCATTCCATGGAAGCTTTAAATTCACGGCCTCCCGCTGCTGGAACGACCTTTTTTTTTTGGGTGGGAAATCATCAAATAACTTCTCCCGCTCTGGGCGGAGCGGGAGGGTGTGTCAGACTCTTACTGACTAAACCCACACGCATTACTTCCATTGTCTGTGTTGCCAGGGGCCTCGGTAACCCTTTAGTAACTGCCCGCGACCCCGGCAGGCATCGGCCCTAGTGGACCCCTACACTTGTGCTGGCGACATCTCTTTTTGGCGCGCGTGGAATACTACGCGCCGTCGACCCGGGCCTGATCTTTACCGGACGGTGAGCTACCCATTGCTCACCGTCCGCAAGCCCGCGCCTACGGTGGCCGGAAATCCGCCCGGGATTCTCGACGTCCAAGGCGTCTCCTGCGGCGGCTAAGGGCGAGAGGGCGCGAAATTTGCCTTTCCCTCAACCGTGCTGGAACGACATGCCACCTCCTTTTCGTTCTATAAAAACAGATGGAGCTTAGTACTAAGTACGTATAAGCAACACTTGATACGAGAACAAAAGGAAACCAGTTTCTAGCTCACCCGGGAACTGCACGTAGTTGATTTTGGTGAACTTAGCGGAGTCCTAATTTCCTAGCAGCATGATTTTGCTTGGATCCCTTTGTTTTGCTCGGTGATTAAATCTTTTTCCTCCGATTTACACAACACAACACAGTCAGTCATACACACAACGATACTTTAAATACTTCATTTGTACCACTTCCTTGCCTTATCTTTTATTATTCACTCATTATTTTATTTGTATTTTTTTTTTTCTTAATACATTGAAAACCGAACGAATGCAACGCAGTGCACTCGCGTCCCTTCGCTTATCATACACCATAGACAATAGTCTATAGTATAGATTATTGTCTATGGTGTATGATATGATAAGCGATAGAGACTCTGTTCGAGCGTCGGGCGTGAATCAATCGTAGTATTTATTGTACACTCAAGTTACCACAAAGTTTCAAATTTCTCCAATTGATTTAAACCTTAAAATGTTGATGGTTAAGTCCCACATGAGATTTGACAGTTTGTGGTAACTTGATGTGCTAGCGACTATACTTACCTAGTTACGTTTTTCATTTAATTATGTTTTTTATTTATTATAATAATTTGTTGTTTTTTTTTCTTTTATTTAATTTCCCTAGTGGGATTTATATTTATGTGTCCATAGGTGTGTCCGTGGCGGGTCTACACATTATGGCAGAACTTTATTTATCATAATATTATTTTGCTAAACAGCAGACAGCACAAACATTTTCGATTTTCGCAGAAAATCGTTTGACAGACACTCATTCAAAACTCATAAGTTTGTAAGTCAGATACATCTTTAGGCATGAATTTTATATCCATTAAAATTAAAAAGTAGAACCATCATATCGCAGAAAGTTCACAGTCAGAATCGTCTTATCGACATTCATTAAAAGACAGAACTATCATTTCTCAGAAAGTTTACAGTTAGAATCATCTTTTGGCATACATTTCATTCCCATAAAATTGAAAACTCATCTATCACATTACAGAAAATTTATAATTAGAACAATTTTGTAGTTCTTACCATAATAATAAAATTTATTGAACACTATTTTTTTTCGCCACAGACATACGACGATAATGTTAATTGCTACATCTTTCTGATCAGGCGTTAATCAAATCATTATTACTTTTGCTGTAGTGTGAGGTAGTTATTATTAATTGTCATATCGTTTTATTGTGTTGAGCAAAACAAAGTTAAAATATAATAAATATGGAAAATTTAGAAGAAAGTAATTTAAAAGTGTTTAGATCAAGCAAAGGTGGAATTAAGGTAGAAATGGATGGATTCATTTACGAAAAAAATAAAGTGCTAAGTGATAAATACGTGTGTGTAGTGGCTGTGTGAAATGAGACGGAACAAAACATATAATTGTAACGTAAGAATAATCACCATATATAACAGAGAAAGTAATATGCATACATTGATAAGCAAAAAAATACTAAACCATAATCATGACCCTGATGTAAAGTCAAAGGTCGCTAATGTTGTAAATTTGATTAAAGAATCCATTCAGAACATTGGGAAAAAACCAAGTCAGGTAATAAACGATTGCTTATCTACAACATCAGAAGTGATTTCAGCACATTTAACAACAATAAAAAATGTAAAGATATATTTAAATTTAATTTAATTTAAAGATAGAAATAAGAAAAAAGGGAAACTACTGAACTAAAAATTTACTGAACCAGAAACAGCAAATTTTTAACTCGATATGAATAAGTTGCATTGTGACTATTTGGAGAATGATTTGATTATAAAAGATCAACTAAACAACGGACGTCGGATAATTATGTTCACAACAAAAACAATATTAAATCTAAATGATATTTTTTTTTTTAGCCGATCCAAATATTGGCTTGCAGACGGCATATTCAAAATTGTACAAAAAATATGCCATTAACCGTATGTGATATCTGGATGATGGATCTTTTTTTATTATTATCATAATGTAACATTTCCGATGGTACTTGCACTCATGACTAATAAGGATAAAGCTAGCTATGATACATTTATTGAAATGTTATTGGAATCTTCTGCATCCGCTGGTATATTCCTATCACCCCGTTATATAATAATGATTAGCCTTGTGATGAAACCGTAAAACTGACATTTTAATTATGCAAAATCATCATTATATACAATTATATGTACATATTGACATTGATGAATATTATAAACAACATTACGTGAATATTTATGTACCTTGAAAAGTATTATATTACTTTAATTATTGTGAATGTGAGCACTATGTGGGTCATTTTTATTTATTTCTTGTTGTTTTTTTTCTCTTAGTTTTAATGATGGTCTGGCATTTTGAGTACTTTATGCGACCAACCCAAATGTCCTTTCCTTGGTATTGTTCGTCGAGTCGTTGAGCTCCTTAAGTTTTGAGTTGAGCTACACGATTACTGACAAATGCTTGCACTAACTGGACAGGTCCACTCAAATTTGTGTGGTTCTTTCCTCAAAAGACCACTTCAGACATGAATCTACATGGTCCTCACATGATCTGACCAAGATTATGTCTGGACTTTAAAAGAGACTTTGACCCTTGAGTTTGTTTCGCCATTTCTTCTCAGGGGTAGTGAGATAGGAAATGTCGACTCCATCTAGCTTATTTTTTTTTTAATATGACGTGTAAAAGTGATTCTCTCCTATTTACAGAATAAACAATTTAATTTCATTTCAGGCGTCCCAATACCAGCAAAAAGAAAACAAAGTTTTGGATAAAAAATGTCGCATATCTATATATAATAATAAATAATCAATCAGATTACACTGAAACTGGGTTTATGAACGCATTAGGAGCTAATTTAAGATTAGTTTAACGTAAGTTGTCTATGTAATTTGTTTAATTCATTATTTAATTATCTTTCTGCATGTATTTATCACTTTATCACTCATTAAAACAGTTGATTTTGAACTTATGCGGTTTTTATTTCTCTGTAAGAAGCATGCAAACATGCAAACAAGCATACACCATGCATGCAGCTAGCATGCAGCATGCAAACAAGCATACACCATGCATGCAACAAGCATGCAGCATGCAAGTAAGCATTGCACGCTGCATGCAAGCAAGCATGCAAGCGAACATGCAACATGCAGCAAGTATGGTTTCTGTCACGGTTCCGGCGCTGCGGGGCTTCGGGGTCCCACACGAGCTTATCGTCGCAGATGGTTATAGCACTCACCACCAGCTCCTCAGCTCGGGGGCCGCCTCGCGCCTCCACGCCTAAGCGGGCTTAAATTACACTCTAGGGGTAGGGCAGACTACGCTGACGACACGTTGGTCCTGGCGCAGGGGAGGTCGCACCAGGCGGCGGCCGAATTAGCGGCACGCGGGGTTGCGACAATCGTCGAAAGGATCCGGCAATTGGGACTCGAGGTGGCCCTGCACAAGTCCGAGGCCATGTGTTTTCATGGTCCTCGGAACGCGCCACCGTTGGGGTCCCGAATAACGGTAGGAGGGGTTTCTATCGGCGTCGAGTCGACGATGAAGTACCTGGGACTCGTCCTCGACAGCCAGTGGAACTTCGTGGAGCATTTCCGACGTTTGGCTCCCAAACTGGAGCGGGCGGGCGCTGCATTGAAGCGGCTCCTGCCCAATCTAGGGAGTCCAAACGCCTCCTGCTGGAGGCTCTACGCGGGGGTCGTGCGGTCCATGGCCCTCTATGGGGCTCCTGTATGGGCGCGCTCTCTGGCGCTGCGGCCAGTCCGCCGGTTGAGCGTGGCCCAAAGGGTCATGGCCATCCGGATGGTCCGAGGATACTGCACGGTCTCCTGTGAGGGAGCGAGCCTCCTTGCCGGATTGCCGCCATGGGATCTGGAGGCAAAAGTCCTCGCGCACGTATGGGAGTGGCGCGAGGAGGCGAAACGCCGGGGCGTAAGTCCGCTGCCGCGAGAAATCGCGGCACAGCGGACGGAGCTCCGGCGGGATCTCATGGCGTCATGGAAAGTACGGTTGTCGCAACCCAGTGCTAGGCACGCCACGATTGACGGCTGGAGAGGCGCCACGGCGTCCTCACCTTCCGCCTGACGCAGGTCCTCACCGGACACGGCAGCTTCGGGAGGTTCCTGTGTCGGATAAGGCGGGAGGAAACGTCCGGGTGTCACCACTGTGTGGATCGCCCGGAGGACACGGTGGAGCATACGGTGGAGGTCTGCCCGGCTTGGGCAGAGCACCGCCGTGTCCTCGTGGAGGCGATCGGCGGCAGAGACCTCTCGCGTCCGGCCCTGGTTGAGGCCATGGTACGGAGCGAGAGGGCATGGGCAGCCGTCACCTCCTTCTGCGAAGCAGTAATGCTCGCGAAGGAGGAGGCGGGACGGTTGAGGGAAAGGCACGTTTCGCGCCCTCTCGCCCCTAGCCGCAGGAGACGCCCTGGGCGTCGGGAATCCCGGGCGGATTTATTATTTATTTATTTATTTAATACTTTACGCACACAAATGTACAGAGGCGGACTTAATGCCATAGGCATTTTTTACCAGTCAACCTTTGGGTGATGCAGAGACAGACAGCGGAAGGTGCAATAACGAAAACTGTGAAATAAATATTTATTAAAATATAAGTATATACATACATATACCTATAAAAACATTATATATAATAGATATACCTAATTATACATAAATATAAGACCAAATAAATACACGAATATACTAAACAGTAAGACAAACAATGGGAAAACATTACCGTTGTGATGATACTGCCAGCTTCTTACGAATGTGCTCGCGAACTTTAATTTTAAAGGATTATCCTTTAAAATTAAAGTTCGCGGTTGGTTGCCATCCTGATTTCCTGGGGGAGCGCATTCTACAGAGAGATAGACTGAACGAAGAAGGAAGAGTGAATAAAGTCAGTGCGGTGAGTGGGACATTGAAGAAGACGATTATGTGTTGAACGTAGATTTTTACTATGGTTCGCGCAAATGTACTGAAAGTGGGGGGCGAGATAACTAGGGGAAGAGGGAGAGTCAAGAAATGAAAACAAGGTGGTCAGCGCCCTTTGCTCTCTGCGCTGGCGTATGGGCAACCACTTTAGAAGCGATCGTTTCGATTTCCAGCCACCGTAGGCGCGGGCTTGCAGACGGTGAGCAATGGGTAGCTCACCGTCCGGTAAGGACCAGGCCCGGGTCGACGGCGCGTCGTATTCCGCGCGCGCCTCAAAGAGATGTCGTCAGCATAAAAGTAGGGGTCCACTAGGGCCGATGCCTGCCGGGGTCGCGGGAAGGTGCTTATGGGTCACCGAGGCCCCTGGCAACACAGGCAACAGGAAGGAATACGGGTGGGTTTTAGTCAGTAAGAGTCTGACAGACCCTCCCGCTCCGCCCAGAGCGGGAGAAGTTATTTGATGATTTCCCACCCTCCAAAAAAAAAAAAGTGGTAGGGCAGACAAGACTACGTGGAGTCGGTTTTGCAGCGATTCTTATCTGTCACTAACTTTTGCACAACTTAATGCAACTTAATGACTTTTTAAGAATATTATTTTAATTTTAATTGAATGTTAAAAATGCTATCAGGCATATTGCCGTTTCTATAAAATAGAAATGGCAATATGCCTAATAAAATTATTTCAAATGAAATTCTGCCATCTTCATAGTATGCCAAGTGAAATTGTATCAAATAATCGCCGCTTTAAATAAAAGTTACGAGTATGCTATATGAAATTATGCGGAATGTTAACTTTGCCAAAGGTAATTGCCAAATAAAATTCTGCCAGCTAGGTATGCCATTGTAAGTTCGGACATATAAACATTCGGCCAAACAATAATTATATTAAATCATTTTTATGCCTTAATAACATTCGTTTAAAGAAAATTATGCCAAGTGTGTTATGCCAAATAAATTTCGGAGCATTAAGATTCTGCCAGATAGACAGGCCCACTGTGATGCCACGGACGGGCCGTGGCATCACAGTGGATCATACCAGCGCTGCGGTATTTTTTTAATATCGCACCGTTATGCTGAGATAGGAGCCTTTTTGGCGTCGCACAATTCTTGATTGTGTTTTGGATTTTGTTTATTTAAAAAAAAAATGACAATTTTGTTAGTTTTAAACGCTCCTTTTTTAATTTTTGTGTTTCTTATGCGTGTCCCAAAATAAAATATTTTTTATTCTTTCAATTTAAGATTTTTATAAGGTAGAATATATTCATACTTGTGGCAACCTGTCCTCCGCCTTCCGCATCCAGTCTGTCTCAGCCAACTTTTTAAGGTCGTCGGTCCATCTAGTTGGGGGGCGTCCCTCACTACGCTTGCCGATACGCGGTCTCCACTCCAGGACTCTTCTGCTCTACCGGCCATCGGTCCTTCGACACACATGGCCAGCCCACTGCCACTTCAGCTTGCTGACTCTGCAGGCTATGTCGGTAACTCTGGTTCTCTTCCAGATAACTTAATTTCTGATCTTATCCTTCAAAGAAACTCCGAGCATAGCCCGCTCCATGGCGCGCTGAGCGACCTTTAATTTGTGGACCAGCCCGACTGTCAATGCTAGTGCAAATAATAAATGGGTTGGCTTTCTCCTTTTTCTTGAAAATCTAACAAGAAAGCTATTTCACTTACGAGGAAAAGCCACATTATCAGCCATATGGTCATATGGGTAGAAAGAAAGAAAAAAAGAAGATACTTACGTTTAGTAAGCTAGTCATCGGGCTCAACATACGTATGGAATTAGACAAAGCTAATATAAATATTACAAATTTAAAAGTAGCTCTGTTTTCCTGTCTGTTTGTCTGTTACCTAAGTCTTAACGGCTCAAAGGATTTAGATGTTTGGCACACAGGTAGACCATGATAGGTAGACCTGGGTTAGTATATACTAACTATATACGAGTAGGTTGCGGGAGGCCTATGTCCAGCAGTGGACGTCTTTCGGCTGAAATGATGATGATGATGATACGAGTAGGATACTTTTTATCCCAGTAGTAGATAGATAATTTCTGACCTCAACGCAAGAGAAACCACGGGCAATAGGTAGTAGCTAATAAAGAGTACCAGTAACAGTTACTACCCATTCACCTACCTATGCCTACCCATTTAAGTCCCTTTTAGATCTTATGTGTTGTTACCTTGGCTATAGCCATGGTAACAACACAGGGTTTTTTTCAAATCTGTCTATCATTTGCAAAAACCCGAACTGATGGAATATTATATCCTTCTTTCCTAGAACTCAATTTTTCCGTGAATCTGACACTCTCATCCGGCACAGTGTTTAATCACTGGAAATCCCTCGTTCATATAAGACCTTACATTGTGTATTTGTATTATGTTATGCCTTTGCGCGATATATAGCTGAATTATTCTCACATGAAAAGTCACATTTCTCTGAAGCTTGTAATTCAGTCACATGTTCGCAATCACGTTAGTTCATTAATGCCTCTTCATCCTTCTGAGTTTTAAGGGTTTCTCTTGTAATTGTATAACAAAAACCTTGTTCGTTATTTATGTAAAAGTAGATTTACGCCTTTTGGATTCTGTTAGGTACTCCAAAATGTCAAGATGAAGTCGACCTGGGATGATGATGATTGCAAAATATTATAGTATTTGTTTTACATGATGCAGAAATGCATGAATGAAGATTGATGATCTATTCCATTCTAATACCAACAACTAATACCACAGGTATTTGTTTCAACTCATATTTATTTTCTATTCCAAACGGATACTACTTAAATAATTAAATTTAATGTGCGAACGAATACCAACAACTTGAATTTGGTACAGTCAGCTCAGTCAAACCTAATCAAGTTAGATTTGTTTCCTAATATTTTTATGTGGTCATAATATAATGCTAGCCAAATTCACTTTATTCCAATATTTTTAATCTTGCAATTTTTTTTACCTGCGAGAAAGGGTGAGTTTGCTCTATTGTTCCAAAATTCGAAACAACCAATCAGAGTCAAGTGCGACTGGAATTACTAAAATATTATATATACAGGTATAAAAGGAACTAAAATTATGATATAGTTGATTATTAGTCATATTTTACTATTGAACTAGACGTTTGCTAACAATATTTTATTTTATTGGATTTAACAGATTTTTTTTCAATTAAAAATATATTTTAATTATAATGCATTTCTACTGACTGTACCTTATATCTTAGAACTTGTTTTGGTATTAGTTCAAACAATGGTATCCGTTCGGAATAGAAAATAAATATGAGTTGAAACAAATTCTAGTAGTATTATTAGTTGTTGATATTCGAACTGAAAAAATCAGATTGATAACAAGCTTTTATTTAATTACACTGATAAGCATGCAGGCTATTTTTGCCAATTATATCAATGTTGAGTACAGAAAATCTGAACCCGTTGTGACTGCCACACACCCAAGATTCGCTACGTAAATTACACTATCGTTGAATTTTACAAAACATTCCCTTATTCAAGACTAAATTCCTTAACTTATGAAGCTTAAACACGACTTATTGCTCAATAAATTCATACGTCGATTCTGATGGCTTCCACTGACGTAGCTTCAAGAAAATTGTGGAGATTTTTCACGGAATGGGATAATAAATTTAAAGCAACGATAGGTGACAAGAACGCAAGATGGAACGACCTGAGAACTTAGGATGGAGGTGAGAAACAGGAAGAATCTATCTGGGTTAGGAAGTAACCAATGCAATAGAGGGAATATTCTTGTAGTTTATGTGAAAGTTTAACTGTGAAAACATACCAAATATTTTATGAACGGTTACCAAATAACAATAATGTTGTGTCAATATATTTCTATGTGAAATGTCCAGATTACATAAAAATAATCTAGAGCTAACATAAACAGAGACTAGTTAAACCATTTTAGAATGCTTTTAAGCGTCAGTAGAACGACCATATAAAACTGTATCATTCCATTTTCGGTAATACAGGCTGACACAATTGGTCGAACGAAAAAAAAAATAACTTAAAATCGGACCAATCACAGCCATATTTGAAATGCAATTTAAATAAAATCCGTTTGATGTCATACCTCGGAATTGTGTTCAGTCAGGAACATTCTAGCCTATAAAAATTGTCACCAACACGCAGTACCGCCATTTTATAATTTGAACAGTAACGTTAACTTGTTTATCGTATATTTTATTAGAGCTCGCATCGTATTGACCAATAAAGTCGATCCCGTAAAATGGTACTGATTTTAAATTGGTTGGGTATTTCGGCCGATAATAAATGTAATAGTACAACGGGAAATAGGTATGTTAATTTATGGGTCATGATTTGTGATGTTTATGAGGGGCTTGTGGCTAAGTAATAACAGCCGAACGGGTCGATCGATCAGGTTTAACTATTTTGGCAGTCGTTACGGGTAGTCAGAAGCCCGAAAGTCTAACAACCAGTACCAAGGAGTATCGTATTACCCAGTAACTGGGTTGTGAAGGAGGCCAGATAGGCAGTCGCTCCATGTAAAATACTGGTATATCGCTGCATCCGATTAGACTAACTAAAGTAAAATACAACCTTTGTTCAAAGGCATGCTATTCTATCAACGACAACTTAAACGATAATAATTGTTGGTCGCTGTGATTAACTCAAGACAACGTTTATGTTCTTTCTCCAGAATTAGCTTACCTATTGACAGGTTATATGAGTTCATATAATTGTTTATTTTGTTTGACTGTGTAAGTCAATTTATTTTTAATTTTATTTTCATTTATATTGACATAATCTACTCATTACGAGTACAATGGTTTTTTTTTATGAGTTGTATTGCAAAATGTGGTTAGCTATCGACCTCGACCATTGATTATATTATTCTTTTTTCAACCGGCAGCAATTTCGTCATGCTCCCTTAGATGTCACTGCTTGTGGTAGCGTTGGGGGTCGGGTTGCTTCCTTTCCTCAAATATGGCGAGGGGGTAGTGGCTGACCTTTGCGTTATGCTCGTGAACAGGTGCTGCTTGTGGTGACTGGTCGTCTTGCTGACCATGGTTTTGTTATAGTTATTAGTAGTAACTGTTTCTTTATTTTACTTCGATGGTCCTAGTTTATCATTTGTGACTGAGTTATAGGTATAGCTATATGTAAACGGGCACGCCATTTATGCCTGAAGGCTTTTATTTAGGTATTAATTTATGTTTCCATTTTTATTTTTCTGCTTGAGTATAGTTTTCGATGTGTTTTTTGTTGTTGTTGGTATAGTTGTGTGCTAGCTGACATATGCCTAATAATTTAATGTTTTAGCGTTGTGTAAATTATTTTTGCATACAATAGTGTTTTATTTTAGTATAATTTTTTTTTTCTAATTGATCTGACAGCTGTGCTGCTCGGGAGTTTGTTGCACCACTTCTTCATCCCAGCTAAAGTACTAGGAAGTGGTGAAGGGCGGGCGTTTTGACGTTCGAAAAGTGATGATTCTCAGCCTAATACGAATATTATTTTTTTTTTATTTGATTTGACTAGAAGCCGATCCCAACATAGTTGAGGAAAGGCTAGGCAGATGATTATTTGTCATGTTTATGAGGCTGACCAAACTTTTGTGTTTATTGTTTTTATTTTTTTCAAGAAGGGGTTTGTAGTTTCTGCTCATGACAGGAGGGAGGCATTTTCCCACTATGGATTATTTATTTATTTGTAAATAAATTAATTAATAATTTTATTTTTTTATTATGGTACGGTGATTCACTGGACGACATAACGAAAAACCAAACCCTCAATTAATTTCAAAAGGCTGGTCTTCATTCTCAAGAACTAGGCTTTCAAAAATGCAAAGAGATTTTTTTCAAATCCGACTGGCAGTTTCAGAGATGAGCACGTTTAAACAAACAAATTAATAACGCTTCAGCTTTTGACTGGTAGTTCCAGAGATAAGCGCGTTCAAACAAACAAACAAACGCTTCCGCTTTATTAATAGTACTCATAGATGATTCTAAATAAAAGTTTAACCACTAAAAACCAAATCTAGTCCCAATACAAAAATTACTCAACTTTCGAAGCATCTGCTAACTAGATTAAATTTATACCAGCACTATTGAAAAAGTGATATTTCACTTTTAAATTATTCATAGCCTGTTATAAAAGGTAATTCTATTTTTTCCGGTGGCTCAGATTTCATATTCCAACCGAAACCTAGTTTTACGAACGTAAATATCAATACACTTTATTACGGTCATGTGGCCTTTTTAGGGGCCCATAGTCAACAAGGAACCCATGGAAGTATCGCCATGTCCGTCTGTCTGTCTGTCTGTCCACGGCTCAGAGACTCTTAGTACTAGAAAGTTGTAATTTGGCATGGGTATTCAATATTAATCACGCCGATAAAGTAGAAAAAAAAACCTGAAAAACAATCGTAGGTTAACCTCCCTTGCACGTAAAGTGGGGATGATTTTTTATTCTCATCTACCCTATGGTGTGGGGTATCGTTGGATAGGCCGTTTAATAAGTCGTGGGTCTGTGTCATCATTTTTCAATTCAGGGATCCGTTTACGTAATATTAAGCCTTATAGAGCTTGACTCTAACAAAAATTTGCACTTTAGCCCCTGCCAGTACCGGGGTCGCGGGAAGGTACTAAAGGGTCACCGAGGCCCCTGGCAACACAGGCAACGGAAGGAATACGGGTGGGTTTTAGTCAGTAAGAGTCTGACACACCCTCCCGCCGCTCCGCCCAGAGCGGGAGAAGATGATTTCACACCCAAAAAAAAAAAGCTCCTGCCAGAAAACCCCTGCCCCTGCGGGAAAGTTCAAAAGGGTTACTGAAGCCCCTGGCAACACAGGCAACGGAAGGAACAGTTTTTAGTCAGTAAGAGTCACACACCCTCTCGCTCCGCCCAGAGCGGGAGAAGTTATTTGATCATTTCCCGAACAAAATAAAAGCCCCTGCCAGCTAAATGGTTGTTTTTGGATATGTGAAAAAAATCATGGTAGTAGTAGGTAATTATATCTAAGTTAAAAGGAAAACTAACACAGCTAAGTAGGCTTTACAAGTTAACGAGTAATGGTCGACCAACTTACATTTGCAGTTGGAGAATTGACCGTGACGTATATCGTTGTCCCTACATCGGTATTCGCCACGGTCACTGTAAACATGTTCTCCTATGAGAAAATGTTTTTCAACTACAATGTTAAGTTTGTTTTTGGGAAAAAATCATCCCAACTACGAAACCCGTCATTGTGCGTGTGTCGATTTTTTTGTTTTTCCCCAGAGTAAAAATTGTATTTCAATATGGAACTAAAAGTTTCACAATTAAGTCATTTATTTTGAGCATGGTGTACACAAGGTTCATCTTTTGTTATTTATATAAATGAAATGTTTTATTTTTTTTTGCATGTCTGTGTTGTCTTGTCATGCTGTGAATGATAATATATTGTGACGGTAAACTGGGAAGAATTGAAGAGAAAATCATTTGACAAAATGAATCACGTGATTGTTAGTATTTATGTTACATTGAGAGCAATGACTTGACCGAATTCTTTATTTTGGGTTTTCGTACATTTAGATATAAAATCATATTTTATAGTGAAACTTTTTCCATCGCCTCAATTTTTTTCGTCCATCTATCGCATGTCACATTACAGCCACAGAATAGGCGTAGAGTGAAAAGCGCTCGGCAGAGCAGTCAAGGTCAATATGGCGGCGCCCATGGCTCGCATCAGCTAACCGTGTAGCGTTTATATTCACTTCACTTCACTCATTCGTGCAAATGCTCCGCGGTATTTGTGTGTTTTGATCAGTGATGATCTATGTCTATGTGTTTGTATCAGATGTTCTATGTTAGAGGGTTTGGTTTCCACACTTAGTTCTTCAGGTGGCCATGGCGGCCGTTTGGCAGTTTATTGATGTAAATGTTGTTCACTTGATCGTGATGGACAACGATACAGCCAGTGAGTCAAATAAACAGGTGAACGAGGGATAAAACCAAGAATAGTGCGAAAATATCCGACCAGAAAAAGTTTCACTTGCATCGTGGTTTCATAAAACCAAAGAATGTTTTTTTTTAATAGCAATTCTTTATAAATAAATAATACTTATCTGTGACAATAAAATCATGACCATTTGTTTATTTTTAAATCGCGACTTCTGCGTTAGAAACACCTGCATCGAATAATTTTGCAGTGATATTGCCTTTAAATTCCTATTTTTTTCAGTCAATCCCGTGTGGTCCCCGCACTTCATGCACGTAGCAATTTGCACTCGTAAATTCCTACACTACATAAACAACTCACATTCCCACATGAAGTTTGTAGTGTTACAAGCAATTAAAAATTTGTTTCGAGTGATATTCGAGTGTAAACGACAAAGGCGTGTAAAAAACTGCCAAATTGATGATCTAAATTGGTTAATAATGTTGTGGAACGCATAATTGATTGTTTTAGCCTATACGTATACTTTTTAGCATTATATTTAAACATTTCCTACTTTCAGTTTATTGAACAAATACACTTTTATTAAGAATAATAATAATAATAATTTCATTAATAGCATCTTACCGAGCGTCTGCGAGTTGGCTTTGACTCCTCGTACGCCTCTCAAAGGTCCGGGACCCCAGGGTCCCGAGATATGTCAAATACAACCAAAATAACGATAATATACTTATTTTATAAAACATGGTATACAGAGGTGGTATAATTATTACACATAGCCAGACAGCTTTTACTATATTTAGTTAACCTAAGAATATCATCTAGTAAAAGTCTGTATTTTTTACCTACCACGACAATCTCCCCGAATCGTGCTGCAACACAATCGTGTTCTCTCTTGACGGTCTCGAGGGACGGAGTACCGGCGGTGGCCGAAGAAATTAGGGTAACTGAGCCGCTCAGGTCCCCCACCCAGTCACCTCTGGGTGGGACAAAGTACGGCTCAGCGACCACGGCGATGTTAATCGACCACTGCGCCATGCTCTGGAGCAACAGATCCGGAGGCGCAATGGTTGATGTTCGCCTGGAGGAAGCGTAATGCGGCCATTACTGGCACTCCATGTCAGCCTCCTCTCGAGCACCCTTCTTAGCCTCCTGTGAGGGTCCTGAAGCGACGGCTACGGCGGCGATGGTGACGGTGGTAGAGGTGGCAGTGGCGGCGGCTGTGGCGGCGGCTGTACCGGTGACGGTGGTGGCGGAGGGCTTGCCTCCAGCCCTGGCTCTGGTGGGTAGGGCGCAGGCCTTGCCCCCATCCGGTGCTCGGCCGGCTTGCTAGCTGCCGCACATACGGCACAGTGCGGCATGGCGTAGCACGAGCCAGCCTTGTGCCTGGGCAGACCATAGCAGTAGCAAAGACCGCTGCAGTCCACCTCCGAGGTATAATTAGCTCCCACGTGGTTGCCTACCTTGCAGCGGAAGTACCTCAGAGGTCTGGGTTCCAGCAGTTTAACCTGCGCGGAAACCCAGCCCACCAATAGCCGTTGGCCCTCCCCGGCAATTTTCTTGGCCACTGACACAGGGCAGCTCACCGTAATGGTTTGCAACCCCGTGAAGCCAGAACGGATGGTGCCTGCCCTCACCTGCTCGGCAGAGCACCCCTCAGTCCTAACATTGCGGCGACCACCTGTCCCTCCATCACGGAGTCGTCCAGGCCCATGATGCGCATGCTAGCGCATTTGGTGGGCCTGGACACTCGGACCTCGTCCGCATTTAGGGACGCCCTAAACCTTTCGGCCAGAGCGTCAGCGGCCGGACCGCTGGCCGCACCGGGGACCTGCACCTTTCGGGCCCTAGTCGCCATGTCTGGTGAGGAGCTGCGTCAGGCGGAAAGTGAGGACGCCGTGGCGCCTTTCTAGCCACTCCTCAAAGAGAGGACTTATCGCCGCAATCGTGGCGTGCCCAGCACTGGGTTGCGACAATCGCCCTCTTCATGTCGCCATGAGAACCCGCCGGAGCTCTGTCCGCTGTGCCGTGATTTTTCGCGGCAGCGGAGTTACGCCCGGCGTTTCGCCTCCTTGTGCCACTCGCATACGTGCGCGAGGACTTTTGCCTCGAGATCCCATTGCGGCAATCCGGCAAGGGGGCTCGCCGCCTTACCGGAGACCATGCGTTATCCCCGGACCAGCCAGATGGCCATGACCCTTTGGGCCACGCTCAAGCGGCGGGCTGGCCGCAGCGCCAGGGAAAGCGCCCATACAGGTGCCCCGTAAAGGGCCATGGACCGCACGACCCCCACGTAGAGCCTCCGTCAGGAGGCGTTTTGACCCCCTAGATTGGGCAGGAGCCGCTTCAAAGAATCCCCGGCCCGCTCCAGTTTGGGAGCCAAACGTCGGAAATGCTCCACGAAGTTCCACTGGCTGTCGAGGACGAGTCCCAGGTACTTCATCGTTGACTCGACGCCGATGTGAACCCCTTCTATCATTATGAGGGACCCCGATGGTACAAGTCTGTATTTGTCATTCCGATTTCGAGAACTTACATCTGCTGTTTTGAACAAGTCTTTACGTTTCCGTACAAACATACACATTGCATAATTATACATTATAATGAAGGTAGCGGTAGCAAACCAAGCTTTTTAAATATTGGTTGACATGATTCGGCGGATGGAGAATCCGTATATGGCTCGTATACATTACTATTTCCCCACATGATTAATCCATACCGTAGCGATGACTCAATATATGACATCATAACCATTTTTATATTCGTTTATTCTTGATCTGTCTAAGGGCGTATACAAATTTATTTATTTATTACACATATTGTCGACCGGGGCTATCAAATTTAAATATTCACCTAAAAACTTAGTTTCTGTCACTTGTGTAATTTTTGGTGTATCTATTTTAAAATTTAATGTATTAATAAAAGATTTATAAAGATTTATATATATATAGATTTATTAAGGTTAATAGAAAAATTGTTATTAGCTAACTAGTTAAATAAATTATCTATTGTATTATCAATGTCAATTTCATTAACAATTAACAACAATTATGGAAATATCATCAGCAAAAAGGAAATATTTAAGATGGGACACGTCAACTACATCGTTTATTTAAAATAAAAATAAAATAGGGCCATATATGCTACCCTCCGCACTTTATATTTTTATATTCAGACAAATAAGGTATCATGTTTGACAATTTTAGTGACAGTAACACTCTGTTGTCTGTCAGTTAGGTACGACGAAATCCACTGAAGTGGCAGTCCTCTGATCCCCATAGCCTCTAATTTTTGGGAAAAAATCATGTTAAACTGGATCGAACGCTTTCGATAAATCGAAGAATAGCCCTGTTGTCAGCTGATTGTTGTTGACATTGATCAGTATGGCTTTCAAAGGTGAAAATATTATTGAGGCTTGAGTTGTGGATTTTTGAAAGGCGAATGGCTCTTTTCTTATAATATTCAATTTCACGCAGTAGTTATTAAATCTGTGATACATGTATTTCTAATATATTTTCTACTTAATTAGTATTAATGTTATAAGGCGATAATTTTTCATATCACACTTTTCACCCTTTATAAATATTGGCTCAACAATGGACATTTTAATGCATTAGGAAACACTCCTTGTGATAAGTATGTCGATTCTGTAAAAATCTCACCATGAAAATTTGCGTAGAGTGAGCTGACATTGTCATCCCACTGATGTTAGGGATTGACCAAGCATTACATTTATAATCATAATCGAGATTTTCATAATATTTTTATCCTAATTCTGTTGATAATTTTATATTATTTCAAAGCTAGTATCTAAATGCAAATAGCAAAACACAAATTCACCCAGAAACTCTATTTTGTTTTTTATTTTTTATTCATTTTTTTTTTTTTTTTGCAACCAAAATCTTAGGTTTTCATTTAACCTTACTTTAGCACCCTCGAAAACCATGAAAACGACACACATGATGGAACATTTAAAAAAATTTCGCAACCGCCATCTTTTTTTTTTTTTTGGGAGGGAAATCATCAAATACCTTCTCCCGCTCTGGGCGGAGCGGGAGGGGGTGTCAGACTCTTACTGACTAAAACGCACCCGTATTCCTTCCTGTTGCCTGTGTTGCCAGGGGCCTCGGTGACCCATAAGTACCTTCCCGCGACCCCGGCAGGCATCGGCCCTAGTGGACCCCTACATTTGTGCTGACATCTCTTTGAGGCGCGCGCGGAATACGACGCGCCGTCGACCCGGGCCTGGTCCTTACCGGACGGTGAGCTACCCATTGCTCACCGTCCGCAAGCCCGCGCCTACGGTGGCCGGAAATCCGCCCGGGATTCCCGACGCCCAGGGCGTCTCCTGCGGCGGCTAGGGGCGAGAGGGCGCGAAACATGCCTTTCCCTCAACCGTCCCGCCTCCTCCTTCACGAGCATTACTGCTTCGCAGAAGGAGGTGACGGCTGCCCATGCCCTCTCGCTCCATGCCATGGCCTGAACCAGGGCCGGACGCAATCTTGGATTTTCATTTTGGCCAAACTATCAGCTTTAGCACCCTCAAAAACCATGAAAACGACACCTATGATGAAAAATATGAAAATTTTCGCCGTCACTATCTTGGTTTTTTTCATTTTGGCTTTACTATCAGCTTTAGCACCATCGGCAAACATGAAAACGACACCCATTATGAAAATGTTTGCATTAAACTGGTGATATACCCATTTACTATTTAAATCGTAATTTAAAACCATGAACGTTGAACGAACAAAACTCCCCAACACAAAAACAAAAATAATCCCAAACAAATCCCGAATCTCAATTCAATGAGCTCTAAATTATTTTTTTCATAACGGCGCACAAAACTTTTCCTTTCCAGCGCTTGTTTCATTTGTATAGAGAATCCTGAAACCAAGTCTAACGACGCAACTGATATGCTAATAGCCCTCGTCAGCACCCATTGTGCATCCGAACTCGGCATTTTATGTCACCTCTTGAAAAAAATAAGCAGCATGTATAAAAATGTGAATACTTGAATAGTTCATTAGAAGAGAAATCCTCATAATATTCCTTAATGGTAGACTGGATTCTGGATTCTAAAAGCAAAATCTCAGGCTTTAGTGAGATTACGTAAACATTTTCTGAAATCGTAACCCCACGTTTACATCAAGGTAGAAAACATGTATGCTATATTTTTTGTCTACAGTTTGCACATTTGTAGACAACATGTCAAACATGTCGAAAAGGTAAACAAGATAATTAATAATAATAATAATGAATAACAACGAGTAAATAAGTTGATTAACTAAAACACGTTTAATAAACTTATGTGAATGTGTATAACACGTTTCTGAATGACGGTCTGTGTGCCGCCATCCAGTGACAGTTAATAAAGCAAGTAATTAAAACAATTCAAAAACACGCCTGCCTTGTTAAAAAGTTAATTACAAAAGTTGAACTAAAAAATTAAAAACAAGCTAAATTATTTTGAACTGAATACCAATATTTTCAGTGAAGTCGGGACTTGTAAAGAACTGTTCCAAGGAACCGTCCCCCGACAGCTTCCCCATTATATTGTTTAAATTTCACCAGCCTATGCTACCCGGGATAACGCAACGCTTCTAACGATACCACATACACTGATATCGGTTAAGCCGATTAGAAGTTGTGGTGGAATAAAGAAACTCGCAAACATACATGAACCCAAGGAGGGTTCATGTATGTTTTGGGCAGTCGTGTAAAAATACCTGAACAAGTAGTAAAGACTAGTAAATATATTTAAATACAATATATAATGTAACATTTATTGTTATATTTATATTATGTACAAGTAAATAAAAGAAAAAATAGGATTAAGTGCTTATTGGGCACCAAAAAATTCATCCTCATCGCTGTCAGCACGAAATGTGTCGTCCTATCGTCGCGTGCCAAGCCATTGGGTTCTAAAACAGCTGGCGCCCCAGTGGTGACAAGAGCCCGACGGATGATGTCATTAACGCCGGCGTGCCGTGATAACCAACCAGCGCTCGTGCTGCAGGGTAGGCCATGGTGTCCAAGGTGGTCGACTGCTTCAGCGCACTGTCAGCGATGTGGAGCCAGGAGCACTCAGACGCAGACTTGTAGCGAGCCGGAAAGAGGTATCACCCAGGGTGGTGCCTATGTTCGGTGACGGTAGCGCCTGAAACCAGAGGCCCGACTCCCACCCTACCATAGCCAGTATGTGGGCACGCTCAGCAGTATTGGTAGACGTATTAATGAGGTTATTCCGTACCAACCAGCAGTGCGACTCATCCCACTGTCTCTGGATAGACGGTTTTCGGGCTGAACCGTATCCGGACAAGCCACTTTCCAGGCGTTGACCGCATCGGTCAAACACGGCACTTCAGATATAACCTGAGAAGGGGCTAAGATTCTTGTGGTTAATTTTTCGGTGCTGTGGACCGAGGACAGGAACGTTAGCTTACACTAGAAATGTTGTGGACTAGTTGGATGCAACACTTGTCAAAAATTTCGAAAAATTTAATAAAATACCTATCAAAACATGTCTGAAACAACGTCAATACATGTATGCATGTTTTATATACGACATATTTTTGACAAGACTTTTAGAAAACAATTATCATGGCTTGTTTATGGGTGTAATCGCGGGGTAAGTGGTGTCTACATGTTATATTATTTGCGAACTAGTGAATACTTGAAATTCTCTTGTATTGTGGTTGTGGTGGCAGTTACAAACCGAATGCTCATACATTTCTGTGGACAAATATCCGTAGGCTAAACTAATATTTGTTTCGTGTGGGTATTGACTGAATGGTAGTGTAGGAAGTTAATTCACTACGCAGTTACACCACTCAGGCACATTCTGCATAATCCATTTACTCAATTCTATAATGCATATGAATTGTGTTCAATTGTACACACATAGTACACCCGTACGCCCTTCCTAACATTCTAAATAAGCTGCCAAAGGATATTGCCAAAAAACTGCCAAAAATGGTCGTCAAATTTAAAATATATTAAGGCGCTGACAAGACCCAATTGACCAAAATAGGCTTCTCTTAAGAAAGAAAATTGCCAAATCTGTATAGTTTGTGGTAGCAGAAAAAATATATGTTAATTTTGAACATATTACCCAGAACTTGGTTGTCACCAAAACACGTTTCAAAAAAAAAATCTCGATACAAACTAACGTTAAACTAACCTCTTACCTTGAGTTCTAATCCAAAATATCTGTATTAAATATCAACATAAATTACGTATTTAATGAATAACAAGTACGTCTTATTCTAATGCAGAATTTGGTTGTTTTTTATTTTTGATTACTCAACTCAATTCTGACTAAATAGATAATTACTTCATATTTTGCAATAAATTGCAAGCGTTTTGTCGTCGCGCTTCTCTTTCTTTTCTATGCAATCTGAAAGTGACCGCGGTTTAGGTGTTGTCAGCGTCTTAAAAGCCCACTTTACCGTGGGGAAGTTTGGAAGGGAGGGCTGCGTGTAGGTTCTTAGCCTTTAATTGTGAGTAAACTCTTGATGGTGCAAATAATCTTTTTAAATCCAAGATTGAGCGCTATTGTATGTGTAAAATGTTCATGTCAAGTTGTTTAAAATAAATAGTTTTAATTATTTTTTTTTTGTTAGATAGATGTTCACATGGATCCTGTATTTATTAGGTTTGGTGAATAAAATTTAGACAGCTCCAAGGTCACACAGTCCACATAATTCGACTTTCAATTTATTTTTTAATATTTTTTTTTTATTTCCTCCCTTACCAATCGTGGTGATTAACGCCCCTTCTTTGCGGTGATTAAGGCAAACACAAGGCGACATTCATAGATCGGTATAGTGCCTATAGTTAAGTTCAATTTCATGAAATCGCCATTTTTTCGGAAAATCCGCTTTCGATTTATGCCTGAAAAAATTGTAATCCCGACTCCCAATGATGATTGCATACGGTTTCATTTTTCCTTTATGTTGATTGTGTAATATGACATTTTCGGAAATTGTCATCGTTGAAAAATATATTTGCATTTAAACTTTTCGACAGAATTACTGCCGATTTATATAAAAGATATTTTTATTTGGCTGTGTTTGTTCTGAAAGCGTGAAAATATTCCGTTTTATCTTTTTGAATATTGGCTTATTTCGGAGTTATCCCAATCCTTCTTTACAGCAAAAGAGCAGTAGGAATAATATCATCTCGAAATAATAATTGATCTCTAACTTTTGAAGCCAGAACCGTATCTGCAGTATAATTATCATCTTTAGTCTACAAAAGATACATTTGTTGAGATTTGAGACTTGATAGTTCAACAACCGAGGCACTAAAAAGGCACATTATACCAAGTACCAAACCAAAACAAAAAAAAAAAAAGAACAAATTACCATATCCAAAGGGTTCTTCTCTCACTATTTCAACATCAAACCGAACCTTGGAAAAGCATTCGTTAGCTCTAATACCGCAATGCAGACTGACGCGTCAACAGTTGGTAGTAACTAACTCTGATAGAGGCATTAGCGATACGGTGAATCGATATATTGTCTTTACGCCTGACTCGAATAGAGGTCATATCGTTTTAGCTGTTCACTAGCCACTGGTGCTGGACAGCGGTTGCCTTATCAACGGGCTCCGAAACGCCTCTGCTGAAGGTGATGCCTTCATGGTAGCTCGCGAAATTAAAATGACTTGCATTTGTTTATTTATTTTAAAAAAAAAATTACATTAATTCACACAAATTTACAGAGGCGGACTTAATGCTTTAGGCATTTTCTACCAGTCAACCTTTGGGTGATGCAGAGACAAACAGTGGTAGGTGCAATAGCGAGAATGTTTTGCATGTTTTGCAAATTGCAGCGCTGTTCTATTTTATTATTATTTATTCGTCATAATTTCAATCAAATAGTTTTATTTGCAGCAAATATAATTTCAAGACCTTTTGAAATTATATTATATTAAATAAATATTATAATATAATATTAAATTATATTATATTATATTACTTTTCATTTTTTTTCTTCTGCGAAGCAGTAATGCTCGCAAAGGAGGAGGCGAGATGGTTGAGGGAAAGGCGATATTTCGCGCCCTCTCGCCCCAAGCCGCCACAGGAGACGCCCTGGGAATCCCGGGCGGATTTCCGGCCACCGTAGGTGCGGGCTTGCGGACGGTGAGCAATGGGTAGCTCACCGTCACGTAAGGGCCAGGCCCGGGTTGACGGCGCCTTGTATTCCACTCACGCCTCAAAGAAATGTCGTCAGCACAAGTTTAAGAAAGAAAGAAAGAAAAATATTTTATTTGGGACACGCACAAGAAATACAAAAGTATAAAAACGTAGCATTTAAATTTAAACTTCGAATAAACAAAAAACAACAAAGAAAATCAATAAAAACGACTTGTGCGATGCCAAAAAGGCTCCTATCTCAGCATAATGCTGCGATATTTAAAAAATAAATACCGCAGCACTGGTATTCTGATAGGGCCCGCTGTGATGCCACGGACACATCTACTTACACAATATATAAATCCCACCAGGGGAATAAAAATTAAATAAAAAGACAATTTATAATGAATAAAATACAGAAATAAATAAATAATTATGTAGATGTACAGTAAATATTAAGATTGATTCCGACGCTCGAACTTCACTTGTCCATGCCATAAACTATTGTCTATGGTGTATGACAAGCGAAGGGACGCGGGCGCATTGCGTTGCATTCGTTCGGCTGTCAATGTTTTTGTAAAAAGTTATAAGAAATTATAATATTGATTGATACTTAAATTGATGCAAATAGAACAATGAGTGATTAATAGAAGATCAGGCAAGGAAGTAGTGCAAATAAATACTATAAAGTATCGTTGTGTGTATGACTGACTGTGTTGTGTTGTGTAAATCGGAAGAAAAAGTTTTATTTACCAGTAGGTATAGGGGTCCACTAGGGCCGATGCCTGCCGGGGTCGCGGGAAGGTACTAAAAGGTTACCGAGGCCCCTGGCGACATAGGCAACAGAAGGAATACGGGTGGGTTTTAGTCAGAAAGAGTCTGACACACCCTCCCGCTCCGCCCAGAGCGGGAGAAGTTATTTGATGACTTCCCACCCAAAAAAAAAAACGACCTACAATAATGTTTTAAATGATTATAATTTAGTAATTAAAGATTTTATTTTTATTAAATTTCGCGGGCGACATTGGCGGATCATATCAAATCAAATCATTTATTCGTTTGAGAACATAGGTATTTAGTACATAGATGTTTTCTTTTTCTATAATAGTAATCCATGTTCTACCGTCACATGAGCATGCAAATCATATTTAAAAGACTTTATCATTTTTAATAACAATTAAGAAATTATATGCAAAATATAAATTGATGTAAAACGTTTGAATTACAGTAAAATGTTATAAGTACGGAATACAAAAATATCAAATGTTGCAATAATAAAAATAATAAATTTCATATGGAAAAGTAGCATGTCAGCGAGTCATCGGTCAACGTAGTGCACATTTGGCACTCGTACTTATTGCAAACCCTTCTCGAATATTAACCCATAGGGTAGTCAGAAGTCCCGTAGTATCAGCGCGGACTATAATACCTCTTGATTTATTTGAATCTGGGCCGAGAATCTATTTTTCGAATGTCAAAAGTTACTAAAGACGGCTTCTAAAATACCAATCCGCTGGTATTGAGTATTAGGTATTGTATTCCTAATATTTGACAACTCTAACTGAACAGACAGCTAGGCTGCTAGGGAGCTTGTTAGCTACTTCTTCTTCCCAGCTAAAGCACTAGGAAGTGGTGAAGGGTGGGCGTTTTGGGGGACTGTTTTATGTAATTTTGACGTTCGAAAAGTGCTGATTCTCAGCCTAGTTTGAATAAATGACTTTTGATTTGATTTGATTTGATTCCGAAATATATAAAGAATTTGCTGTTCCATACATTTTGATCGTATTAGTAGTGCACTTTTGTATGGCATAGCAGATTTTTCTTTAATGACTTTTCCTGCCTCACTCATCATCTGCCTAGCCTTTTCCCGACTACGTTGGGATCGGTTTCCAGTCTGACCGGATACAGCTGAATACCAGTGTTTTACATGGAGCGACTGCTGTTCTGACCTCCACAAGCTAGTTACTGGGTAATACGATATCCATTGGTAAGACTGGGCGTATGACGATCCGTAATGACTGTCAAAGATCCACGAATGACAGCCGGGACCAACGGTTTAACGTGCTTTCCGATGCACGGGTCTCGGTATGCAAAGATGGTCACCCATCTACGGACCAACCTAGTCAAGCGTAGCTTAACCTGATTGATTGACACGTGCGGCTGTTATGACTTAGCCACAAGCCCCTTTTTCCTGCCTCACTGTATAATACTAATCACTAATTTCTACTTTCAGAAAAATCACTGAAATAAACTTGGTTGATCGACTAATGACCGCAGCAAAGCGTTATCAGCAGACACGGTAGTCATAATCATGAGATTAGACTCCTGATGGGTGAAGGTAGATTAAACGTGATGATAACAATTAAAGATTTGGTGTATAGATGCTTATACATATCAAAGGAATATAGATACCTAATCTTTATCAGATTTGATTGAAAGTCGATCATGATTTTAAATTAATTACCTTAATAGGTAATTAATTTGAAATCATGATCAAATCTGTAAGCCTAATGGCTTGGCTAGCAGATTAGGCTCACAATGATTACCGTTGCTAAAACATAAAATTGCATATCACTATTAAATACGGTGGCTCTAAGGATTTTCACGTTAAATTGAAAACTATAGTTTTGGGTTTAAAATGAATTAAACATTTTTTCGACAATTGGCAAAAAATACATTGCCCTTCCTATTGGCTTAACTACTAACTTCCACGATAGATTGGTGAGGGGCTAGTGGCTTAGTAATATCAGAGGCACGGGTCGATCGATCAGGTTAAGCTACGCTTGCCACGATTGGTCTGTGGGACCCGACCATCTTTACATAACACACACCTCCGACATAGACACCTCCGTGCCTCGGTAAGCACGTTAAGCCGTTTGTCGCAGCTGTCATTCGTGGATCTTTAACAGTCGTTACGGGTCTGTGGAAGTCTGACAGTCTGACAACCATTCTTACCAAGGGAGGGCTACCCAGTAACAGGGTTCTGGAGGTCAGATAGGCATTCGCTCCAAGTAAAATACTGGTATCCAGCTGCATTAGACTGGAAGCTGATCCCAGCATAGTTGGTTAAAGGCTAGGCAGATGATGGCAATGGTTTGGTGTTGATATTTTCTCCTGAACTTAAGGAAAGGCCTTTGGTGTGACGTTGTACTAAATAATCTTCTTCTACACTCGAATCCGAACCAACTATAATACAAACAGCCGCGGTAAAAATGGTAAAAATATTAGCCAGTCTGCTGACTGCCCACAGTGCCTATCGGGCTTTTCCATGGGAAGATTATAGTCCGAGTTGATCTTGATCTCTCATTTATCTGCCCAAAACCACAAACTAACGTCCCAAAACGTAGCGTCCCAAAATTGAGGAAAGCCATACCCACAACTAACAATTTAAATAAAGGGGCAAACATCAGCGGTGTTGTGGTCTGTGACCGTCTTTACCCACGATATACGACCTACCCTCCTCACTATTGGGACATATGACCATATTTTGTATGGGATTACGTCGACATCAAATTGTGGAGTTAATTGTTTGAGGATTATATGGGATAGTGACAATAGATATGTTCCTAAGATTCTTAGTTTAAATCACGGGGCGCGGTGCGTTAGGGTATTCGATACATGCAAGAAAGGGTTATTCGATAAATGCAGTTAAGGTGGATGGGATTAAATTTGGTGGTGATGGGATATAATGGCAAACATGTCATTTTATTTAGGTAGACATGTCATACATTCTTTTTTAATTATTATTTTATTAATATTTTACGTAGATTATTTTATATTTTGTGAATGTGGGAACGTTAGCTTAGTAAACTGTAGATTTGTAGACCATTTATTTTTTGTTAAGTACCTGGTACGCCTTGATAGGCCTGCACTGTCCTCCAATACCTATTAACGCTGTAATTTGAAAACATTGTAAAAGTCAATTATTTTTAAAAGAGTAACCGTGGAGTATTTTGCTGGCTCTTCTCCAAAGGAAACCACCAACAAGAACCGTGCACCTAGCTTCTGACGTCGTTTCATAAGTGCCCGTGTAGATTTATGTGAAATGAAATATTTTGATTTGATTTGATTTGGTGGGCTCGTCTTTATAACTATAGTGTTTGGATTTAAAACTAATTTCATAAAACCACCAAATCTAAAAACTTTTATCTTCTGTACTTTTGAAGATAAAAAGGTTTTTAGATTTGGTGGTTTTAGAATCACTTGAGGATGATTTTTAAGTAGGTCTACCTACTTAAAAATCATCCTCAAGTGATTTTAGTTCGCCAATTACCTACTCAAAAACATCACCCAACTGTCAGATACTTCAATATTTTTACCAGGTACTCAAAAATCATCTTCAATGTATGATTCTTAGGGTTCCGTAGTCAACAAGGAACCCTTATAGTTTCGCCATGTCCGTCTGTCTGTCCGTCTGTCTGTCTGTCCGTCTGTCTGTCCATCTGTCTGTCTGTCCGTCTGTCTGTCCGTCTGTCTGTCTGTCTGTCTGTCTGTCTGTCTGTCCGTCTGTCTGTCCGTCTGTCTGTCTGTCTGTCCGTCTGTCTGTCCGTCTGTCTGTCCGTCTGTCTGTCCGTCTGACTGTCCGTCTGTCTGTCCGTCTGTCTGTCCGTCTGTCTGTCCGTCTGTCTGTCCGTCTGTCTGTCCGTCTGTCTGTCTGTCCGTCTGTCTGTCCGTCTGTCTGTCCGTCTGTCTGTCCGTCTGTCTGTCCCTCTGTCTGTCCGTCTGTCTGTCCGTCTGTCTGTCCGTCTGACTGTCCGTCTGTCTGTCCGTCTGTCTCTCCGTCTGTCTGTCCGTCTGTCTGTCCGTCTGTCTGTCCGTCTGTCTGTCCGTCTGTCTGTCCGTCTGTCTGTCCGTCTGTCTGTCCGTCTGTCTGTCTGTCCGTCTGTCCTTTCGTCTGTCTGTCCGTCTGTCTGTCCGTCTGTCTGTCCGTCTGTCTGTCCGTCTGTCTGTCCGTCTGTCTGTCCGTCTGTCTGTCCGTCTGTCTGTCGAACAGTCGTCAGAATTGAACGCGACGTATATCGATGAATGCAAGAACATGTTTTTCTACTACAATGTTAAGTTTGTTCTTGTACTACAATGGTAAATTCATCCCAACTACGGGACCCTTCATTATGCGTGGTCCGACATACACTTGGCCGGTTTTTTAAGTAGGTATCTTCACCAGAAACACAAAAATAATCACCAAGCACTCAAATATCTTCACCAAAAAACTCAAAATCCTACCCATGAAACGGTTATGCTGTATGGTCTACCATATTTTGACACCTCGAAGTAACACGCTGTCATGTAACCACTTGTCAAAAGCACTCGTGCCGTTTGAACTCGCTGCTGGTTGAAGCAAAAAATATTACTCATGAAGTTTAAGTTGTAAGCGTTAGCGTTAGTTGTATGTATACGAATTCATAGACTAGTGAAGAAAATCTGTATTTGTATAGGAATTTCCGATTTTTGCATTAAAGGTCTCCTTGCATCATTCATTCTAACATTCAAGAATTTACGATCACCCATCTAAATAGTGACAAATAAAACCTGGTGAATCTAGAAGTGTTTTCTTCATGCTCAAACATCTAACCGGTCCACGTCGAGATTTACACAGGATGCGTCGAAACGCATCCTGCCGGTCCCCGTCGAGATTTACACAGGATG
Organism: Atethmia centrago; assembly: GCA_905333075.3. NCBI lineage: Eukaryota > Metazoa > Arthropoda > Insecta > Lepidoptera > Noctuidae > Atethmia > Atethmia centrago. The sequence goes on along the minus strand of HG995382.1, from coordinate 25,366,055 downwards.
CATCGAAACGCATCCTGCCGGTTCACGTCGAGATTGACATATGATGCGTTCAAACGCATCCTGCCGGTCTAAGTCAAGATTTACACAGGATTCGTTCAAACGCATCCTGCCTGTCCACGTCGAGATTGACACAGGATGCGTTCAAACGCATCCTGCCTGTCCACGTCAAGATACATGATGCGTTAAAACGTATCCTGCCTTTCTACGTCGAGATATACACAGGAAGCGTTTGAACGCAAAATCTAATCGTCTAGACGTGTAACAATCTGTCTAATCTATTAATAACGATTGAATGCTCAAGTATTCTACCGTAACTAATAAGGACAGTTATAAAAAAATTGATAATTCTAAAATAGCACAAAGCCTTTCCTTGACAATTAATTTTAAAAATCAGCTGGCAATGGCTATATTCTGGTCCATAAACATTAATTAAGTTTGTATTCCGCAATCTCTTTTAACTCAGATCCTTTTGCTCCCGGATAAATCCGGATATGAGTCGTCCGGCTAATTTCACCGGATGGTTTTAACTATGTTTAACAATCCGGAGTTTTAGTACAAAGGCGATACGTTTTCTAGCTCAGTCTGTTATGTGAAAATATGTTGTTCTACAAATAGTACTACAGCTTTTATTTTTTAATAAAGAAGTCTGACTGTTTTTTTGCTAGTTAGGGATAGTTTTGTCTGCTTTAAGAGGAAACTTTTGCATAATGGTGACATCATCATCATTTCAGCCGAAAGACGTCCACTGCTGGACATAGGCCTCCCCCAAGCACCGCCACTTCGACCGGTTTTGTGCTTCCCGCATCCAGCGGATTCCTCCGGCCTTCACAAGGTCATCGGTCTACCTTGTTCCTACCGCGTACCGGAAGACGTAGCGTTGGAAGGCCTCCTGGCCTTCGTCTTCCGGTACGCGGTCGCCACTCCTGAACATTTCGGTCATCGGCCATCGGCCATCTGTTCTACGAGCAATGTGCCCTGCCCACTGCCACTTGAGTTTGGCAAATCTTCGGGCTGCGTCGGTAACCTTGGTTCGCCTGCGGATCTCTTCATTTCTGATTCGATCACGTAGGAAACTCCAAGCATAGCCCTCTTCATTGCCCTTTGAGTGACTTTTAGCCTTTTAATAAGGCCCATTGTAAGCGACCACGTTTCAGTAGCATAGGTCATCACCATCAGAATAGTGTTTTACACACATCAACACGGTCTAGGGATATTTCATACTCAATTAAATAACTCGAAAAGTACTGGCCGCATTGTAATCTTTCATACACCGATTTGTTTGTAATTTATCTCAGACTAATTCCAAATTCAAATTTTTGAAAATTATTTTGTTTCGGTGGCATAAAAATGTCTTGATGTGTAGGAGAGGGAATTTTCATTTGTGCGAAATTTAGAAAACAATACGAATTACGTTTAGTTACAGTTTTTTTTAATTTTTAAACGAAAGATAAAGTTAAAATTGAGGTATTGTAGCCATGCAACGCCAACATTTGACGAGGGCGGAGATGTTACGAGCTGTGGGAATGCTGGAAGCTGGGTCTGTTCAGCGTAATGTTGCTGAGGCCATAGGGACCCACCAAAATGTAATTTCAAGATTGTGGACACGCTATCGTGCCACAGGTGAAGTAGCAGAGAGGCACCGGGGGCCAAGTCGCATCACTACCCCCAGACAAGATCGATTTTTGCAAATTACTGCGCGAGCTCAACCAAATGCAACGGCGACTCAATTGGTCCAAAGGCTGCGAGTGGAACACCAAGTGCTTGTGAGTGACCAAACTGTAAGAAGGCGACTGCATGAAAGCAATCTACGCTCTCGTAGACCACTCCGGGTCCCACCTTTACGGAGAGGCAATCGTGGACGACGATTAGAATGGGTTCGGAACCACGTGGACTGGGGCCGTGAGCAATGGTCCAATGTGCTGTTCACGGATGAATCCAGGTTCGGCTTCCATCCAGATTCACGAAGGACGCGTGTTTGGCGAGTTCCTGGACGATGGAGCCGTCTTCAGAACCCTCAGGAAGTTCACCCATACCAAGGAGGAACAATTATGGTTTGGGCAGGAATTCGTCTTGGAGGACGGACGGATCTCGTTTGGGTGCGGGGCAATATGACGGCAGAACGATACGTCCAACAGGTGCTGGGGCCCGTAATCTTGCCCCACAGAACACAAATGGGGCAAGATTTCCTGCTCATGCACGACAATGCCCGGGCACACACGGCGAGAACGGTAGCAGCTTGGTTACATACACACAATGTTAGGGCCTTAGACTGGCCTGCTCAATCGCCAGATCTAAATCCCATTGAGCATGCATGGGATATGCTGCAAAGAAGAGCTCTGAAGGAAGTTCCTGAAAATCTGGCTACAGAAGATCAACTTTTTGCGCACCTCAGAAGGACATGGGACAATATTCCGCAGCAAGACATTGACAACCTTGTTCTGAGCATGCCGAATCGTTGCCGATGTGTTATGAACATCATGGGCGCTTTCTCAGACTACTAACTTCAAGTTTATAAACACAAATTTAATGATTTTTCTATTTTTTTCAGTTTTTACTCATAAATTAAAAGTTAATTCATATACGGTTTCCGTCTATGCTTAATTTTTTTTCCATTAAATCCTGAAATTTTAATCGAAGTACCTTAACCATTATTAAAAAATGGTAGAATATTAAATAACGTATCTTTTAAATATATACATGTCATATAAATAATTAACACATTGATAGTAATTCGCTTTTTTAAAAATATCCCTAGACCGTGTTGATGTGTGTATTATATATTTATTTAACAGTTCATTTTCACACATATAAACAGACAAGAAGAAAGGAACCGAAAATACTTACAAAGGTAATGCAGTTTAAATCTGGATTCTGTACTCTGTTTTAAATAGGGATGTTGTAATCATGTTTCCGTTTTGTTCGCTCTTGATTCTGTTTTGTTTTTATTCGATTCTACTTTTGATACCTGCGATAGGAAAGTAGTTAAAGAGATTAAGATAACGTGATGTGTAAGAGTAGAAGAGAAAACAACATAACATAACATTACGCCTGTAATAGGGGGCGAGCCTATTGCCATCAACCGGGCTTCAGGATGCTACTGAGAAATTCCATATAGAAAAATCCAATAACACTTTGCCCGACCCGGGAATCGAACCCAGGACCTCCTGCGCAGCAGTAACGCTTGCGACCCCTAGACCAACGAGGCACTATTTAATGTTGCCCCATTAAGTAAGACGATATAATTATGTTTGTCTCATCTGGTCATCTATCGAGTTTTGGGTCAATTTGAAGTTATCTTTAACTAATTAATCTAATAAGTAATCATACTTACCAGATTTGTAGTTTTTATGATGCAATAGCAAAACCGCAATTTAGAATAAACGTTATTATTAAATCATGACAAGTCTCTCTGACTTACCTGGACTTCGATTTGTACTGTCGTGATAACACCATTTCAAAAATGTACCTAATTGTGTCGGAAACGATAGATACCTAACATACGAGTACATCGACCACCAAAACAACTAAAAAGCAATCTTATAAAACAAAGACAAAACTTACTACTAAAACCAACGGAAAACTTAACTTAAAACCATTTCCTTTAACTTGGCCTTAATGCTAAGTAGTACAAAACTGTAAGCTATTTACATCGGATTGCATCAGAAACTTGCCACTTTAAACTACAGTATCTATATTAAAAACAGAAACTTACTGGAAGCACTATTCTTAATTCGTAGCACTCAGGAACTTAATCAAGTGACTAAAAATGGAAAAGAGAAAAATACGTGCTGGCTGGATGAAATTTTAAATCTGGATTCTGTGTTTTGTTTTAAATAGGGATGTTGTAATCATGTTTCTGTTTTGGTCACTCTTGATTCTGTTTTGTTTTTATTCGATTCTACTTTTGAATAATACATAGACAAAGAGCTAGCATTATTTATGCTAGCAATATTTATATAATAAAGAAGATTGAACATAAACAAGAAAGTAAAGAAATTTATTTGACTCAGGTTAAGGCACACAAAATTCCTACAAAAACAAAAAACAGAAAGTATTTACTTAAAATACTTAAAGAACAGTATTGTGTGCCTTACGGCTGCGCCAAATAGGCCTTGTTCAGCATAAATGCCAGACAACTGGTGCCTGACGCTGGTTTTCAACTGGACCTTATGTTACGAGGACGTCTTACGGATGTAAATCAGTTTTATAGTGTGTGTGTAAACATTTAAATAAAAAAATGATTGATATGTGTAGCAAATAAGAGAGATAGAGAGATTGATAGAGTGGCTGGCAAGCAGTGCTTGTCATCAATAAGGGACCTTTAATGGTCTTCTTTAACGCTACTCCACAAATAATGGATAATGGCCAAAGGCTACCCACAGTATTTATCTTGTCATGCATCTTCGTCATCTTTCGGGGTTCTGACGTCCCTTAATAACTGTCAAAGATCTACAAATAACAGCCGGGACCACTGGCTTAACGTGCTTTCTGATGCACGGTGGGGTCTTGGTATTTAAAGATGGTCAAATCAAATCAAATCAAAAGTCATTTATTCAAACTAGGCTGAAAATCAGCACTTTTCGAACGTCAAAATTACATAAGACAGTCCTCCAAAAATGCCCGCCCTTCACCACTTCCTAGTGCTTTAGCTGGGAAGAAAAAGTGGTGGAACAAACTCCCCAGCAGCACATCTGTCTGTTTAGTTATATAAACTTGATTCTATACAAATCGTATGCAAAGTAATTAACATTACGAAACACAAAACATTAGATTAAATTACACACTTGCCATATCTTAGCTAGCACACGCCAGTATACCAACAAATCAATGAACAAACTGTACTCAAGCAGATAAAAATTACAACATAAAAAAACGTAAATATAACTTAATACCTAAATAAAAGCCTCCAGGCATAAAGGACGTGCCCGCTTACATAAGGCTATTGCTGTAACTCGAAGTGACAAATGATAAACTAGCCCCATCAAAGTAAAATAAGTAAACAATTACTAATAACAATTAAAACCATGTTCAGCAAGACGACCAGTCACCACAAGCAGCACCCGTTCACGAGCATAACGCAAAGATCAGTCATCACCCCCCTCGCCATATTGGAGGGAAGGAGGCAACCCGACCCCCGACGCTACCACAGGCAGTGACATCTAAGGGAGCATGACGAGCTTGCTGCCGGTTGCTCAGGCAAGAATAGTATAATCAATAGTCGAGGACGCTAGCTAACCACTCATTGCAATACAACTCATAAAACACACACTGTAATGAGTAGATTATATCACTAAATAATAAATTAAAATTAACCTAAATCAAATTACATTGACTTATACAGTCAAACAAAAAAAAATATAATCAGTTATATGAACTCATATAACCTGTAAGTAGGTAAGCTAATTCTGGAGAAAGAACATAAACATTGCCTTGAGTTAATCACAGCGACCAACTATTCTTATCGTTTAAGTCGTCATTGATACAATAGTATGCCTTTGAACAAAGGGTGGATTTTACTTTAGTTTTAAACGCATTAAAAGGCAAATCTAGCAAAGAAGGGCGGCGGGATGTTATAAAAAGTTATACCAAGCCCAACAAATGAGTTATGTACTGTATGAAGCCGGTGAAATGGAGCTCGTAATTTGTCCTTATTTCTGGTGTATATTGTGAATACCACTGTTTTTAGTGTATAAGTGTATATTTTGCCTAATATATGTATAAGATGTTGGCGAAGATGAATTGTGATGCCACCGTGAGAATACCAACATCTTTAAAAATATATCTCAGAGAAACTCTGGCACCGAGCTGGTAAATAGCTCGGTCACCCATCCACGGACCAACCGCGGCAAGCGTAGTCTAACCTGATCGATCGACCCGTGCGGCTGTTATTACTTAGCCACAAGTCCCCCTCCCTATTTATCTTATCATACAGACTAGCTAATCGTTTTACCGTGATATTAGTTATTTTCATGACACGTGCCCACTCGAGAGAAAAGTGACTTTTCCTAACATGCAAAACCGCAGCCAAAACCAACTCAAACTATAATTGAATCCTACTTTCAAAAGGTAACCCAAATAATTGAATTAACCCTTATTACCAACCAACTGACCCTCAGCTTACCCACATCAAAATACATATCAATGAATAAGGCAGGCTACCAACTTACTGAAGTGTAGTTATTTAACTGCATTAAACATTTGCCTGACTGGGCCTGACTTCTCAGGCACTTTGTGAATGGTGATAGCGTCATGGGAATATCCGAACTAGAGTTATTAATTTGATCTGTCAAGCCCCCTCTTCGCAAAACAATGCTGTTGGCAGATAGTCTGTGGATGATTTGTTAGTTACCTTTTGATTGGCTATTTTGGGAGTGTTGGTATTGATTTAAGATGATATAGGTGGGTGAGAATGTATTGTACTTTTATCTCATAACAACGATTTCTTGAATATTATTTCAACGCAAAAGACATGAAAAATATTCGGAGTTGATGGTTAAACTTCATTTATTGGAGAGGAACCAAAAGAAGAAAAAAAAATTGATTTAGGGTTAATAAAGAACAATAAAAAAATAAAAAAAAAACAAAATAAAGACAACAAAAAATATATTGGATTTGGATTATAAGCAATACAGATAATTTTCTCGAAGAAACATCATCTTAAATTTGAAATTATTCTTGAGCAACAGCATCAGGTGCATCAGCTTTCCATGGATCAATTTCAGCAAAGGTCAAATGGTGCCTCTGTCTGGTCAGACTCTGACTGTTGTCAGCAGAATGACGGACCATGGACAGCAGCTCATAGGTTCCACTGGCAGACACAGGAGCATTCAAGAAACCAATACCGCAGCTAGTGAAGGGTTGGGCGGCGTGCAAGAAAGTGATTGGACCAGGTGGTAGGTTGCTGTTAGGGTAAGCCTCATAGGGGAAACCATTAGGGAAGATAACCCGACATTCTTCAAGGGTGTCTAAGAAAGACTTGGGGATAGTCACGGTCTTGCCGATGAGCGGGTTCGTCAGGAATGGTTGGTGGTACTGGTCCGGTAGAGTGATTTGGGTGACGGCTTGACCTATGAAGAGATAGTGGTTATTAGTACACGGAAAAAAGCCAGAAGGTAAATGCAAAAATTAGCTTTAACTTTCTGGCCAACGGACTAATTTAAAAGTGCCTGTTAATGTTTTAATTGAAATAAATGCTTTGAGTTTGACATTTAAGATGAAAGATGAAGATGAAAGCATGAAAATAAATAAGTATATACACCTAATAGTCAGAATCACACACTTTAATGAACTTGTGCAAGTAAAAACCACGTGTGACTCCTTCAAACATGAAACACAACAAAACGTTCTGATTTCATAGCAAGATTGAATAGATTAAAATAAAATTAAGAAAACCGACGCGACACAAAGACACCGCGTGTAGCGCTACCAGCGGTGCCTTTGTGTTGCGACGCGTCGCGCGACAAGTCGCACCAGTATGTAGGAGCCTTAAAGCACAAAAAATACACAAAAAAAAAACTACAGATAAAAAGATCCATTGTAAGTAATTTAAAATGAGAAAGATTTTTACCCCATACCCTTTTAATATTGATCAAGTGAAAAACTTTTTGCAACTAACTGAATTTTTCAAGAATTTCAAGAAAAGAAAGACGATTCTGGCTATATCTCAAACTATTTTAAAACTTATGAATTAAACTCTGAAATTGCTATTGTATTAATATTTTAGTACCTTGAGTCAAAGCCGCTGCAACCACAAATAAAGTCAATAATTTTAGTGCCATTTTCACTACCGAACTGTAAGTAGCTACTGCGTTTCCCACTTATATACTTTTCGAAACATGACCATCTGATAATTATTGGTAATAATCAATTAAATCAATTACTTTTTATTTTTATCTCAATGAATTGGCATAGAATTGTCCCGTTTTGAGATTGATAAGCATGTTATAGTGTGCGTGTACAGACCTTCAAGATAGGTGTCACCCTAATAAAGAACATTTTTAACGCCTGGGAAGAAGCACAAGATGTCATTGGAATCTTTTGCGACCTCTCTAAGGCGTTCGATTACGTAAACCATGAGACTCTTCTGCTGAAACTAGAGCACTATGGAATCCCATAGTGCTTTAGTTTCAGCAGATATATTATTAAAAATCGAATACATTTTTTTTTTTCATTTAGGTCTAATTTTTTACTGGAAACCAATCTTGGCCCTGAAGAATAGAGTTATTCACGTCGTCAAGATTTTAAAACCGTTGGTTTATTTTAAAGATCAATGATGTGTCATGTCTTTGGTTGATTTTGTATTAATTGGGGTAAATCATTGGTGTAAAATGTTCGAATGTTCTTAGAAATACAGAAATTGGACCTCTTTACTTTTTCTTAGCCAACCCAGCTATCAACCTTGCTGACTGGCAATTTTTTACGACGCTAATGCATGAGCTAATCATACAGCTTGTGAATAGAGATCTCTTCACAGCACATAAAAGAGTAAATCTAATTCTTTCACTTCTCAGTTTTTCAAGTCTCAGTTTTTACAGACGATAGTTAAGTAACTGGGTCCACACCAGACGATCCAAATTTGGATCAGCATTCCACGATCGACGATCATGGCGCGCCGATCGTGGATCGGAGATTCTTTCGCACGATCCGTTTTAGTAAACCCGCGATCCTGTCGCGCGCTCCAGTGCTGATCCACGTTTTACCTAGATTAAGTTCAGTTGAACACGCTCGATATGGAGCCACACGACGAGAATATAGGTTACAGCTGCCACTACAGCCGTAGAATATAGGTTACAGCAGTGTCAGCTGTAACCTATGTATATTCTACTCATTAAATATTTACGCAAAAGATCACAAAAACAAAGATTGAAAAGACTGTTCTGTGTGAGAATGATAATAATAGGCAGGGTGGCATTTTCAAATTTTAAAAATAACTCGAATACTATCAAGAACCGCGGAACATACATGGGGTATTTTTGGATACCCCTGGGCATGATGAATCTATTTTTATTATGATGGCACTATTTGGACCAGCCCATATAGAAAGCGGTTGGAATATAGGGCTCAGCTTTACAAGGAAACGCCCGATCCACATACATACAACCGTCCGCACCGTGCGCGCCAAGCATCTGAGGCGCCTTTAACCACTGTCAAAAAATTGACAGCGCTCGGATCGGCCGCTCTACGGAGTGCGCGCTCCACCACGTGTGCTCGGATCGCGCGTGGTACCGGTGGCACGTCCACACCGACCGCATATTTAGATCGCGCTCCTGCCGCCAGATCAGAGCGCATCTGGATCGTCGGCCGTGGACCCAGCTATTGAAGATCATGCAGTGAAGAATAATGTGCCATTGTATTATCTACAAGTTTTATTTATTTATTTGTTCAGGAGAGCAACAGTATCAATGAAACATTAATCCTTAAACATTTTAATGCCATGATGAGTGGTTAATGCGTCGCCTCTCATGCACGACGTTGGGTTCAAATTCGGGCAAGCATCACTATGACTTTTCAATTCATATGTAGGTACTTTCTGAATTTACCTTGCTCGCAACTTTTCCCAACTTCTAACTGAATTTATCAAGAATCTACAGACAATTTTAAACTTAATTTTAAACTATATTAAAACTTATACTCTGAACTAAACTCTGAAATTCCTATTGAAAATATTCATATAGTACCTTGAGTCACAGCGTTACTACTGCATTTTCCACCTATATGATTATTTGTTCGGAACATTTCCATCTGATAATTATTTGTGCTTATCATTCAAATCAAATGATTTTATAATTGAACAAACAAAAACAGCTCTTCCCAATTAATTGATAGATTAAAAGCTATTTTATTTATGATTTTTTGTAGCTATTAAGATAATCAGCCTATAATGTTCCCACTGCTGGGTCACAGGCCTCCTCTCTGCGAGAGAGACTGGGCCCGCTGTGCATGTGCGCATGCCTGTTTCCTCACTATGTTTTTCTTCACAGTTTTGAGAGCAGTGACGATGAAATTGTTTACAAAAAGTAAAGCACCTTACTGGGTTCGAACCTATGACCTACAACTCGTAAGTCGTGGTCGTTACGACTGGGCCACCGCTGATGAAGATGCTTTTGCTTTGCTTGTTGCTATTAAGGCGCTGACAAGACCCAATTGACCAAAATAGGCATCGCTTAAGAAAAAAAATTGGTAAATCTGTATAGTTTGTGGTAGTGGAAAAAATATATGTCAGTTTTGAACATATTTCCCAGAACTTGGTGGTTACCAAAACACATTTTGAATACAAAATCTCGATACAAACTAACGTTAAACTAACCTCTTACTTTGAGTTCTAATCCAAAATATCCGTATCAAATATCAACATACGTTACGTATTTAATTAATAACAAGAACGTCTTATTTGAATGCAGAACTTGGTTGTTTTTTATTTTCGATTACTCAACTCAATTTTGAGTAAATAGATAATTACTTCATATTTTGCAATAAATTACAAGCGTTGTGTCATCGCGCTTCTCTTTCTTTTCTATGGAATTTGACAGTGACCGAGGTTTAGGTGTTGTCAGCGTCTTAATAGTTTATAAATAATAGAAGAAGCAAACATGTTGCGCCGACCCCAAGTAACATGGAACAGGGGCAGGAAGATGATGATTAGGTAATAAATCTGGAATGAATACAAAAAATCGTGAATGAATAAAAGAAGGATTATCATTTTAGAATCATTCAAAAAGATTTGGCGGTCACTAAATCGAAAAAATTCACTGTTAGCGCCCACAATAATTTTTTACACACAGTGGGGCAAACATTTTTGAAGTGAAAACTTCTTTAGGCGCGTTGAACGATTTTTGGTAGAGGAAAACTTATGGGTTCGCGTCACCGACATGCCCCCGCTGACGTACTGTATCATTATTTTATTGAAGTGCAAACTTCTTTAGGCGCGTTGAGCGATAAGTTTTCACTTCTGTCAGCAGTTTCCCATGATTGCATTTAGGGTTCCGTAGTAAACATGGAACCCTTATAGTTTCGCCATGTCCGTCTGTCTGTCTGTCTGTCTGTTTTACTCCACTGTAGCTCAGAGATGCTTAGTACTAGAAAGCTGTAATTTGGCATAGGTATATTAATCACGCCGATAAAGTGCTAAAATAAAATGTTGAAAAAAATTTTTTTAGCGTAGTGCCCGTAATGTGGAGATGATATTTTTTTTCTCGCCTACCCCATGGTGTAGGGTATCATTAGATAGGCTGTTATTAAGCATTATAGTGCTAATTTTTGTTAGAGTCATGTGTGTGTGTCCCTTTTCTTTTTTTTTTTTAGGTGGGAAATCATGAAATAACTTCTCCCGCTCTGGGCGGAGCGGGAGGGTGTGTCAGACTCTTACTGACTAAAACCCACCCGTATTCCTTCCATTGCCTATGTAGCGGGGGCCTCGGTGACCCATTAGTACCTTTCCGCGACCGCGGCAGGCATCGGCCCTAGTGGAACCCTACATTGTGCTGACGACATCTCTTTGAGGCGCGCGTGGAATAAGACGCGCCGTCGACCCGAGCCTGGTCTTTGCCGGACGGTGAGCTACCCATTGCTCACCGTCCGCAAGCCCGCGCCTAAGGTGGCCGGAAATCCGCCCCCCCCCCCTGTCCCCCTGCCAGCTAAATGGTTGTTTATGGAGATGTGAAAAAATTCTTGGCAGTAGTACATATGTATAATGAAATTAGGAAAACTATCACGGCCAAGTAGGCTTCACAAGTTAACTTAAATTTGCAGTTGGAGAATTGACCGTGGCATATATCGATGTAAGGGAGAACAGGTTTTTCAACTACAATGTTAAGTTTGTTTTTGGAATAATTCGTCCTAAGTAATCCCAACTACGGAACCCTCCCTTTTACGTGGTCCGACATGCACTTGGCTGGTTTTTTTACAACTTACTGTTAAAAATACGTATGAAAATATATGTTAGAAATGGTGACGTCATGTTCCTAATGAAAATGAATACCTATACCTACATAAACTATTGTCTACAATTTTATTTTCACACACAGTACGGCAAACATTTTTTTGTTGCTTATTGCTGTCAGAAATGGGTGTGAAACTGTTATGTTCCATATGGAAATATTTAGTATTGATGGCCAACCTTCTTCAACCTGTTAAATAAAATAAAATAATCATGATGATTTGCTTCTTTTGGTGTTTGGAGAAACACCAAAAGAAGCAAATCATCATGATTATTTTATTTTATTTAACAGGTTGAAGAAGAGAAATGTGTCTTAGATAGCTATAATAGCTGGTGTGACTTTGAGAAGGATGACCCATAACTGGGAAGGGTGGCAACGCTCTATGCTCTCATAGAGCGTTGCCACCTTTGTGTAAACGCAAGACAATCTCAATATCGGTGTCAAATGATTCATATATTTAAGTTTTATAAGATACTTAATATTTTAGCGTAGTTTACTTTCATATTAATGTTTTGGGAAATTGTGGAATACAGGCTATTATTGAAGAGGAATTAAAAAACAAAGAAAAAAAATAAAGAACATAAAAATTATATTAGATTTTGATTATTACATCAGCATCACACATCATAGATAACTCTCACGAAGAAATATCGTATTAAATTGCAAAGCATTCTTGAGCAACAGCAGCATCAGGAGCGTCAGCCTTTTATGAATCGATTTCAAGAAGAGTCAAATGGAACCTCTGCCTGGTCAGACTCTGACTATTGTCAGCAGAATGACGGACCGTGGACATCAGCTCATAAGTTCCACTGGTAGTCAGAGGAGCATTTAAGAAACTAATACCGCAGCTAGTGAAGGGTTGGACGGCGTGCAAGAAAGCGATTGGACCGGCTGGTAGGTTGCTGTTAGGGTAAGCCTCATAGAGGAATCCATTAGGGAAGACAACGCGGCATAGTTCAAGGGTGTCCAGGAAAGACTTGGGGATGGACAAGGTCTTGCCGATTAGTTGGTTGGTCAGGAACGTATGGGTCACGTCTGGTAGTGTAATTTCCGTGACGGCTTGACCTGTGAAAAGAAGGTGGAGATTAGAATACGGAAAAATTTGTATGTGTTAGACGCAAAAAATGGCTTCCACTTTCTGGCCTGTAAATGGTTCAATTGAAAAAAATGCTTTGAGTATGACTTTGAAGATGAAAGCATGAAAATAGATATACACCTCAGCAGCATCACATACTTCAATGAACTTGTGCAAGTAAAAACCACCGGTGACCTCTTCAAACATGAAACAACAAAACGTAGCTGATATAGCAAGATTGAATAGAGTGAAATAAACTTAAGAAGACCATATGACACTAACGCATACATGAAAAAAACTCTAGAAAGAAATATATTTGAAGTAGCTAACTATATCAAAATGAGAAAGATTTTTGCCCCAAATAAATTATTTTATTATAATTATATTATCACATAATCAGCCTATAATTTTCTCGCTGCTTGGACACAGGCCTCCTCTCTGTGAGAGGAAGTGGGCGGTAATCCACCACGCGGGCCCAGTGCGGGTTGGTAGATGTCACATGTCTTCGAATTTTTGGTTCTAGCCGGTTTCCTCATGATGTTTTTCTTCACCGTTTTGAGAGCAGTGGTGATGAAATAATTTACACAAAGTAAAGCGCCTGTCTGGGTTCGAACCTACGATCAACAACTCGTAAGTCGTGGCCGTTACCACTGGGCCACCACTGCTCTCCACTATATATTATTATATTCCCCTTATATTGACCAAGTGATTTTTTCGCAACTTTCGCAAATAACTGAATTTTTCAAGAATACGCGTGAATTGTTGACTTCATCTCAAACTATTTTAAAACTTACGAACTGAAGCCTAAAATTGCTATTGAAAAAATGAATATTGTACTATTAATATTGTATTAATATTAATATTGTTCTAGTAATATTAATATTGTACCTTGGGTCAAAGCCGCTGCAACCACAAATAAAGCCAATAATTTTCCTGCCATTTTCACTACCGAACTGTAAGTAGCTACTGGGTTCCCCACTTACTTATATACTTTTCGGAACACGCCCATCTGATAATTATTGGGACTAATCAATCAAATCAATTACTTTTAAATCTTTATCGCAATCAATTGGCAATGATAAGAGCTGTTTTATTTACGTTTGTTTGTGGTTCTCTAACCTAGTAGCTACAAAGATGAAACTCCAAGGTTCTTAAAACTCGTCAATTCTTCAGTGGTAAAGACAAGGCGGTGTGCAGTCACGACATAGGAAGGTTTAAATTTTTCCACACAGTATAGCAAATCGATTATTTTACTTTAGACCGTCAAACATACGAATGAAAAATTGTATGGTCAGAACGGTGACATGCCCACTATGCGGAAAAGGAATACCTCTAACAATATTATGTAATCTGTATATTTGGCAAAAGGGAATCCCACCAAAAACATTTTCATGTAAAATGTTGCCAAGACGAGATCACATGGCTCGCACTGTCAAAAAGTTATCAAATCTCATGTAGAGCCAGGCTTCTAACTCTACACGCCCTACCTCTACAAGCCCTAACTTCACAAACTGTACACCTAAGGGCCTGTGCACACCACGTTTTTTAAACGCGCAGTTGACGCGCGTTTTAGAAACGTGCGTCGACGGCGCGCTTTTATCCCACAGGAGGTCTACGGCTGCGTCTGAATCGCGTGCGTATCGCGTCTGTATCGCTGCAAACGCGCGTCAACGGCGCGTTTAAAAACGTGGTGTGCACAGGCCCTTAGGTGTACAGTTTGTGAAGTTCACCTACCTTTTCTCGAAGAGCCTCTACACTTTACTTTACAAGAACTCTACACCTTAGTCAAAATATGTGGCTTGGCCATTTCGCTGCATTCACATGGGCGTGAGGTGAAAAATGTATTCACTATTCATTACTTTTCTGTTATACAATGTTTTTTTGTAGTTACGAAACGGCCAAGCCACATACTCGTATTTTGACTAAGGTGTAGAGTTATGAGGGGTCTAAAAAACGACGAAGCTCTTCGAGAAAAGGTAGGTGACCTTGCGCTTCGTTTGGCTCATCTTGGCGGGGGCACCACTGTGCCCCTAGATAGGACGATTTTTTATCACGATCTTCCATTTTTGCAATACGGAAATAAACTATAGGCTACCAACAAAACAAAATAACACTCACGTTCAAAGATAATCAACAGATCGGAGGATATAAGATCTTATCAAAATTACGTGAGCTCCATACAGATATAGTGATTAAATTAAAATATTATTTATGTAAGTTTATACATCATAATCAAACAGGTGCCTACAACTACTATAACTGAGAAATTGATTTTATTATTATTTCACACACATTCATAAAATTTATGAATGTGTGTGAAATAATAAGAATTTCAATCCAATTTAGTGGGAGCTAAAATGCATGTCGACTTGCTAAATAAAGTTTACCCATCACGTTTCCATACTTTATAAGCATAATCAGCCTATAATGTTCCCACTGCTGGGACACAGGCCTCCTCTCGGTTAGAGGGAGTGGTACCTTATACAGGGCCTTTTTTAATTAATTGGCAAAACTGCAAAGATCGGATGGGCATCCATCGGCGTCTTATGGCAATAATAAACAAAAACATAAGATTTTACTATATTATAATTTTAAGGTAGGTCCTTCACGCAACACGTGGTGTTTGACTCGCTGATTGGTTATTTTATTTTAATTTTAGTAAATCTATTTACTTTCATTTGTTGCTATTAGATAGTGCAGCGTTGACACTCAGCGATGATAACTTTTGCTTGCAAGTAGGTCAACGATTTTTATTCTGAAAATTTTGGATATTCAAATATAATATAGGTTTCCAAACAAAGTTGTCATTTTGGTCATAGGAACTAGCAGTCGTGGATAATTACTGCTTGAAATAAGTCACAAATTTTTTGATATGATATAAAATGCTAATATATTGAAATCTGTAGTGTGATTAACTTACGTGCGAGATCTATTAGTCCGATGGTATGTATTCCATACAACGGCCATAAACCTTTCTTATTTGTCGTATGTATAAGACCAGTTGGAATACTAGCGTATCGACCAGGCCGATCTTACTGCCGACCACATCAATTGTTGTTCGACACCGACGTGTGTCACGCTGTGTTGCCTGTGAGGCAATCCAGGCGATTTACGCCTGAAGGTCCAGGTTGCTGTAAGGCGTGGCGTCCTCCGCCGGTCAAGGCACTGGATGCATTTCGTCAGGAGTTGTACGAGTATATTTGAATTGTATCGGAGTTCTTCAACACATGTACCTAATTGCAAGCAAGCTACAATTAGTTTCATACACACAACTGAACCAGACCTTCTCTTTTTTTTTTTTTATAGGTTGGGATATCATCAAATAACTTCTCCCGTTATGGGCGGAGCGGGAGGGTGTGTCAGACTCTTACTGACTAAAACCCACCCGTACTCCTTCCTGTTGCCTGTGTTGCGGGGGCCTCGGTGACCCATAAGTATCTTCCCGCGACCCCGGCAGGCATCGGCCCTAGTGGACCCCTACCTATGTGCTGACGACATCTCTTTGAGGCGCGCGTGGAATACAACGCGCCGTCGACCCGGGCCTGGTCCTTACCGGACTGTGAGCTACCCATTGCTCACCGTCTGCAAGCCCGCGCCTACGGTGGCCGGAAATCCGCCCGGGATTCCCGACGCCCTGGGCGTCTCCTGCGGCGGCTAGGGACGAGAGGGCGCGAAACTTGCCTTTCCCTCAACCGTCCCGCCTCCTCCTTCGCGAGCATTACTGCTTTGCAGAAGGAGGTGACGGCTGCCCATGCCCTCTCGCTCCGTACCATGGCCTGAACCAGGGCCGGACGCGAGAGATCTCTGCCGCCGATCGCCTCCACGAGGACACGGCGGTGCTCTGCCCAAGCCGGGCAGACCTCCACCGTGTCCTCCGGGCGATCCACACAGTGGTGACACCCGGGCGTTTCCTCCCGCCTTATCCTACACAGGAACCTCCCGAAGCTAGTTATGGTGACTTGAAGATTGATTTTAACATTAATTCCGTCTTGACCCTCGGTCCGTGGGGTCCCAGTGCGCATAAGTCATTTGCGGGAATCGCGAAACGTCTAGTTGATGTAACTGGTGACCGAAAAGCTGGCGGCTTTCTCGCGCAACGCATCAGCATTGCAATTCAGCGAGAAAATGCCGCCAGCATCCTCGGTACAATGCCCCGAGGGCCTTTTTTAGACTTAACTTAGTTTTAATTTAATTTAGTTAATGTTAATAATCATCTTGTAATTTGGTTATGTAATTATATACTATTCCGTCTTATTTTTTAAAATAAACCCGGTTATTTATACCGGTTTTACAGACTAAGTGGCCGATTTCAATCGTACCGTGGCTTTCAAGCTAAAACACGTAACAAAAATTCCACGTAGATGTAACGTAAGTTTTCTCATAAACCCTTTTTTCTTATATAATATAAACCCTTTCTTCTTTCGTAAAAAATCATGAATCCACGGCTAAACGACTAATCTTTTATTTTGTATTGCACTATTGTTTTTTTTAATATATTTATATGATTATCGTGTTTCTTAATCTGTAAATTAATATACGTGTTTTTGTAGTGGAGCAGACGTTTTATTTCTCTACAATAAGCACCTACTTACCAATTTCCCATCACGCGAATGAAGTGTCACTGGTTATTTTTAAAATACACTATTTTTTATATCAGTTGCTTTTAATAGACAGAACCAGAATTATTATTTCCTTTTAATTATGTTAACCCTAGTAGATATTAAGTACACGGGCTGAAATGTGACTCGAATGAATACATTAATGTATAAATCCGCTGTTCTGTTGTTTAAGACTCAACTTTTTTTATCAATGTGTTGTTTTATTTTTGCATACCTACATACAAATAAATAAAATTGGACTACGGAACTTTGTGGGCAGAGTCGAACGCAAGCAGCACCTGTGACCACAATTTATTGTAAAAGCTTTAACTATGTTATGTATATATTTGTGTATCATACCATCCGTGGTTCGTTTGTATTAATTGAATTCGTTGTTCATATCACTAAAAATCTACTTGTGTATATTGCAGTGTTGATTTTTTTTTCTTTTTTTAAACTGCAAACTTAGATAAAGAGTTGTTTCATGTAATAATAGTAGTTTATGAAACTCCGCATACATACATAATCAGCCTATAATGTTCCCACTGCTGGGACACAGGCCTCCTCTCTGTGAGAGGGAGTGGGCCGTAATCTACCACGCGTGCCCAGTGCGGGTTGGTAGATGTCACATGTCTTCTTTCCTCACGATGTTTTCCTTCACCGTTTTGAGAGCAGTGATGATGAAATAATTTACACAAAGTACAGCGCCTGTCGGAGTTCCAACCTACAACCTACAACTCGTAAGTCGCGGCCGTTACCACTGGGCCACCACTGCTCCGAAACTCCGCATATTGAGGGGTATTCACACTCGTGTGATACTGTTAGAAACCTCACCTACGGCTCGGTTTTTAATCATACACTCGTATTTTAATACCTAGTTATGTGCAGTTTCATACACTATCTACTCTCATACATTAGGATTGAATCTACTAAATAAACACATCACCGCGCATGCGCTAAAGTGGGCGCTGCCGCAGACAAGTAAAAATTGGAATCAAAACTTTTTTGTAATGTTATAAAAATGGCGCGCCCCGCATAATATGCATTCCATTAGAAAGAAACAAAACATAGAAACTCCTAAGTCATATTAACTTAGGATTTGCCCTGTATCGTATTGATCAAAAATAGTTTTATATCATTATTTTGTTAGAGAAAAAGTATATGATTTTAAAATTTCGATGATTTGTTTATAAAGTATGTCAATATATTTATACTCGTTTTGAAGTTTATAATTCGAATTTTACGATATTGGAGTAGATAAAATAACAATATACTTGAGAAATGTCTTCGGTAATGACTTTCTGTTCACCTTTTATCTCATCTTCAACAGGTCCTCTTGCCTTTACACCAATTTATTTGGGGTTGACCTCATGTTTTCTTCTTCCATACCTCTCTATTAGCCGCCATCTCTGTTATTTATTTCGTTTTCTCTCCTTCCTTCCTTCTTCTTCTTTTATCTTATCTCATAATTTGCACTATAAAGTCAATCAAAATTACTTCAATCGAAATAAAATAAAGAACCAGCGAATCACAGGCGCCCGTAACGGTCACCGAAGCGCGTAGTTCCACAACAGACCACTGGTAATCAAATGAAAAGGTTATGGCTGAACTGGAAATACAACAAAATGGGAAATTAATTAAACGACATCGACTGGATCTATCGAACTGAACTGAATTTACATTTATACAACGATTTTGAGAACATCTTTATATGGAGGTCTGGAAATTGATATTGGTCGGCTTGGTGTCGTTATTATGGCCACTTTGCTATATAGTATGATTAATCCCTTAGTAGAATGTCCAGCAAAACAAAAAAAATTGAGTTGAGTGATCGAAAATAAACCAAGTTCTGCATTCAAATAATACGTTCTTGTTACTAATTAAATACGTAACGTATGTTGATATTTAATGCAGATATTTTGGATTAGAACTCAAGGTAAGAGGTTATCGCGGGAAGCTACTAAAGGGTCACCGAGGCCCCTGGCAACACAGGCAACAGGAAGGAATACGGGTGGGTTTTAGTCAGTAAGAGTCTGACACACCCTCCTGCTCCGCCCAGAGCGGGAGAAGTTATTTGATGATTTCCCACCCAAAAAAAAAAAAGTAGAATGTCCAAGTAGTTCTCTTGATAAGCTTTCGATACAGCTTTATCAATAAAGTGATTTGCATACTGTACGCATTTGCTGCTGACAATTTAATTCGTTTAATTTTCATGATTTATATTTCAGGCTAATAAGGCAGACATGCTCAAACAAATTTGCTGAAAAATTAATTCTCTAAAATTTCTAACAACAACGTGTATTCAACAAGCTATTGAAAATTTTGCTCCGCACTTTATACACCCTAATTTAAATGTATTATATTCTTACGCTAAACTCCGAACAAAACGTGACATTAAAATCTCGTCACACAAGAAATCGGTCGATAACTTTAACAATTCAAAACGCGTTCAAAAAGAACAGTCTCGTTCGTTACATAATGTGACACGTAAAACAATTTCCAAGACCCTTATCCAAGACTACGTTGGGAATACAATACAAGTTGTAAAGAACCAGCTTTTGTTGAACCCTGTTGATGAAGAAAATAATACATCTGAGGGTCTAGATAAAATGGAAAGGTCGTGATATCATTGAGTTGTGATGTAGGGTAAAGTACATCGTGTACTCAAGTTTGATGGAGTGGCTTAGTAACTAAATTTCATTGTTGTGAAGGTACGGCAAGATACAGAGAGAAAAATGGAAGGCAAGAATTTCCAGGAATGAATATATGTGATTCCGGGAGTGGGTATTTTTAAAGTAAGAGACATAAATAGTACAGGAAGTCATTAAAGACGATATCAATGCCACTTCAGTAATTCTGGGCTACACATACCTCGCAGGCTTAAGAACCAGACTTGTAGACCAGTGCTTTTAAAATAGACGATCTAAATTTTCACCTACCAAACTAACGAAATCGACAACTTTTATATCCCGACTTCAAGTCATTCTATTCCCAAAACCACACAAAAAACAAACCAAACACTTAAAGGAAAAATCAATTTGCAACATCCATTGAAGATATTTACGAGACTTCTGCAACACAAATAAATGTACAGGGATCGATGGACGCCTTATTCGTTTGTGTTTCACTAAATGGCCTAACTTACGCCATTTTGTACACCCACGTTCTATTTACAGGCTCTTGTTAACGTTTTTGGGTTATTCTTTTGCTTTATACGACTTGTGAAGTGGATTTTGTTTCTGGGCTCTGCTTTCGATTGGTTTATCAGATTTGTGATTGTTTTTTACTGGTGCAGTTTGGTTTACAGATTTGTGATTGTTTTCTAATATCATGGAGTGCGTCAACCTTGATATAATCATATTTAACTACATGCTTAAAGCTTCGATAACATCATCCACCACACCATTTTTTTAAGCACTTGATTTTTATGTTTGAAATAGATGATCAATATTATTACGCACCAAATTTAAGAAGACCATTTTATCAAAATAGACACTAGACTCAGCTCAGCTAATTATTTTCATCCTAAATTTTGAATTTTTAGTATTGTAGTAAGCCACTAGATTACTAATGGTATACACAAACGCAAATCCGACATTGTTACGTATGCAACGTTTGAAGTGCGTACACGGCAGCTAGATTGGCGTAAACACTATCAACTATCTCAGTAGGTACATTATTGAACACATGCATTAAACAATGTATCTACCAACTACTTATATAGGTACATAGGTACATATCGTCCCCGTAGAACGAAAAGATACTAAGTCCAAAAATGGTCAAAATGGTTTTAAATGCCATCAAACTCGCCGTATTTTTCTGCAAATTTCTATCTAACTATAATTTCAATAAGTTATATAGTTTTCGTTTTAGCTTGTGCGAAAACAGATCATGTTGACATATTGGAGTTTAAAGTTTGGGGAACAAATACCTAATTTACTTAATTATTTTATGACTACCTAAAATGAGCAAGACACAATAGTTAACTAAACTTAGTTATATTTTAATGATTTTCTTATCCACAATTATGACTACTGGGATCGATAAAATACTTAGTCATTATTTTTAGAATATTATATTGCTCTCAGAAAGAAGTTAGAATATAACTAAATTAATTTAAATTCTATCAAATTAGTTTAAAGATGGGCGAAATATCACTAACTTACTACGAAACTGAATGATTCAAAGATAAAAATTAATTACTTTCGTTTTTCCTAATTATCTTTAAAACAAATGATTTTCTTTTAATATTTTATATAAAAACATACGCCTGCATCAAATAATAATGAGATAAAATCATAAATTCAGAAATATCTAATGTCAAATGAAAGTTCCGTTTCGTTTTCTTTTTTCCTTCCTTTGAGGCTTCGTATCTCATTTTGATATTTTTCGACTTAATGACTTTTCACTTTACGGCTACGATATGCGCCTTGCTAATTCAACAAGAAACTTCTGACAATATCTCAGCAAAATTAATATATCCCGAACCACTTGGTTTGTAAGCGAAAGGTAACACTTATGTAGTATACAAGAGTTAAACAACAACAAGAAACATTAGTTCACTAGTTCAAATATCGACAGGCCCATAAACATAGGGGCAGGATTTTTTGGCGAAACCGTTGATAAACGAAACTACATGAACTATTTGAGTCATTTTTCTTCGATAATCGTTTTGATTTCTCAGTCAGTACTGGCAATGAATACAAGACTTTCGTATAATTTTAATGCTAAGCATTAAAATAATATGACTACCTTTAATACCTTTTAGACTTTTAAGTCTAAATTCTACGAAGTAGTTCTATCGGCTTTAAGTATCTTTATTACTATTTTTTCTTCCACTTACATCAGCAGTCAGGTCACATGTTCACTTACAATCCATTTATCCTTTCTTTGGTTTTTCTTTTATTTATTTATTTACTTTATTGTACACACCACTTAAGATATTTTTTTTTGTAGAGTCAAGAGAGCCCCCCGCCACCTAAATAGTTGTGTATGGAGATGTGAAAAAAATCATGGCAGTAGTACATATAATTAAATGAAAAGGAAAATTATAACAGCTAAGTGGGTTTACAAGTTTGTGAGTAATAGTCGACCAACTTTTCAGTTGGAGAATTGATTGTGGCATATATCGGTGTATGGGAGAACATCTTTTTCAACTACAATGTTAAATTTGTTTTTACGATTAATTCATACCAACTTCCCAACTACGGAAACTTTCATTGTGCGTGGTCCGACACGCACTTCGTCGGTTTTTTTCTTATCTAGACACGCGGTAGCGTGTCAAGCCAAGTTCGAGTAACAGAACTGGTGAGCAGCACCGTTTGTAATATTACACGAACCATGTGGAGCCACTTTTGACCCCCTCATAACTCAAAAACTATTTCACATAAACGTGTCAAATTTGGCTCATATATTGAAACTTGCGTGATACATATGTGCTCAAAATTTCATAAACACATCTTAAACGGTTATTTAGATATAAACGTCCAAAAATCGTAATTTTTATCACTGATTGACCTATAGATCAAAACTCTAACCCAGTTCCAGATGACCTAGAAAGTTTAAATTTGGCACGCAGATAGGTAATTAGGTGAATACAAAGGAATAAATCAGAAAATGGTAAATTTTTATCATTTTATTATAATTTTTACTTAATTGATTCTATTAAGAACACTTAACTTATACTCAGTGCCTGTAACAGAATCAGCAATCAAAACTTATGACAGCCATTCTTTATGTGGATTTTAAGGTCTTCACGTGAATACGAGTATATAACGAGTTGAATATCACCCTTATTTTTTTTTAATCCTAATATTTCCATTTTAGTACTTATAACTAAGAGTAGTCGACTTTCGTATTTATTACGTTATTAACTGGGATTTAGTATTAATTATTGTTTCAATATTTAGCGCACATCAATAGTGTAAGATCATTACTTATAAATAATTATTAAATAATATCTAAGGCATTTCGGTACACGGCACGCGGTGCGACGCAGCGGAGTGGGAGCGGTGCGATAAAACCTTGACGCGAACGTGTCCGAGCGAGTAACAGCCGCGCTCGTGAGGACACGGTGGAGCATACGGTGGAGGTCTGCCCGGCTTGGGCAGAGCACCGCCCGTGTCTTCGTGGAGGCGATCGGCGGCAGAGACCTCTTGCGTCCGGCCCTGGTTCAGGCCATGGTACGGAGTGAGAGGGCATGGGCAGCCGTCACCTCCTTCTGCGAAGCAGTAATGCTCGCGAAGGAGGAGGCGGGACGGTTGAGGAAAAGGCAAATTTCGTGCCCTCTCACCGCTAGCCGCCGCAGGAGACACCCTGGGCGTCGGGAATCCCGGGCGGATTTCCGGCCACCATAGGCGCGGGCTTGCGGATGGTGAGCAATGGGTAACTCACCGTCCGGTAAGGACCAGGCCCGAGTCGACGGTGCTTTGTATACCACGCGCGCCTCAACGAGATGTCGTCAGCACAAGTGTAGGGGCCACTAGGGCCGATGCTTGCCGGGGTCGCGGGAAGGTCCTAAAGGGTTACCGAGGCCCCTGGCAACTCAGGCAATGGTAGGAATACGGGTGGGTTTTAGTCAGTAAAAGTTTGACCCACCCTCCCGCTCCGCCCAGAGCGGGAGAAGTTATTAAATGATTTCCCAACCAAAAAAAAAACAAAGCCGCGCTCGTAAGCGCGAGCGCCGTCTTGCTGTCCGGATGTCACTCGATATTTGACCTATAAGGTTGCGATTTATGCTACGAAGTTCATAGGTTTTCTTAAAAAATAGTTATATATTTGTGGTTATAATATTATTACAATTCTTTTAGTAAGTACGTATGGGTTAGGCAATAGTTTAAATAAAAAAAGTATAGTTATAATAGTTATAAGTAGTTATGTATACTTAACTCTGAATGAGTTTGAGAATGAGACCTTATTAGTAACAAATTGTTTTTCTTGAGAATTTAATAAATAAGAGGTAATTTGTTACGTAATCGTCATAAATAATGATCTTTTTTTTAATAAAATTGTAGCCTTAGTCTTGAGAGTGCTCTTCTCGACATAGGCTCCAATATATTTAGTAAAGGGCAGGCTTACGTTGGACTCTCCAGACTCTCTCTCTCAAACCTTAGATGGAGTACATCTTATCAATTTAGATCCAAGTCAAATCAAGGCACAAGAGCGCTCTATTGTAGAGTACAACCGTCTGCGCACATTATACCTCCCCGACATGGCCAAATTAAGTATAAACAGAAAACGCGTAAAAAAAAATCCGGATACTGAATGGGCAATTCACTCGAACATTTCAAAGGTACAAGAAAATATAGAAAATAACACAAAAAAGACAATTATACCCCGTTAACGTAGGAAAATACAGTAGTTTGACAAAAACCATTTGGTATTAATTTTTTTATAAATAAGTACCTACTAATAATTTATGTACAAAAAGTAATAATATCCCATCAAAAACATAAATGTGAAATGAGAGCCAAGTTCAATATTATGATATATGCCTTGGTTGTTGACTTCAACGACAAAAGAAGTGAGATATAAATGGGTGCCAAGTTCAATAGTCAGTCCTGAAATTTATTTACAACAACATAAAATATCATTTCTTCTTATAACTTAGGATAATATATTGTAGCCTAAGGTCTGACTTGGCTAGTTTTCATATACGAATTATATTTTAGCCTTCGCAAGTTCTAAACATCTTACCTGTCGGTTCTTATTTTATTATTCCGAAAATTTGGCTTGCTGGTAGAAACTAGCCATCGAGCTTAATAATTCGTATATGAGAACTAGCCAAGTCAGACCTTAGGCTACAATATATTATCCTAAGTTATAAAAATAAATGATATTTTATGTTGTTATAAATACATTTCAGGACTGACCATTGAACTTGGCACCCATTTAGATCTCACTGCTTTTGTCGTTGAAGTCAACAACCAAGGCATGTATCATAATATTGAACTTTGCTCTCATTTCACATTTATGTTTTTGATGGGATTCCGTTTACGTAACAATTTGATATATCGTCATGTACTTTCAACTTTATTCACATTCAAAACCGCACCGTCCACAATCACGTTCCATATAACCCTCAAACAGCTAAGCTATACACCAACCAGTTCTTATTAAACTGTGCCAAGTTTTGGACACTCCTGAGACAATGGCGGACGGGTTGAGCCAGCGTGACACCAAGATGGATGGTCGCTAACGATCCAACGATACCTAATCAGTGTGAGTGGGTGAGCGTGGCTTTTTGCTATCCCCCCATGTGAATTTGGGATGGCAAACAGATTTTGCGCGCTTAGCAAGAGGCGTTGATTGTGGTTTGAAATTCGGGCTCGAAGTTCTGGCTTAGATATTTTAGTCCAAGCTAGCTTTAAGAATTATAAAGGCTTTGGTTTTTGAAAATAGAAAATCTAATATATATCTATATATTTTTAATGTTATCTGAACAAAAAACCGTTGAATTGGATTTTATTTAGTTCTTTTGCATAAAGTTGGGTAGCTAAAGTCCATAGATTAACGTGGACTAAACACTAACAATTACGAGTAGAATAATACATTTTTAATTATCCTGTCTCTTGAGATTGTTTTTTTTTTTTTATAAATCTCTTTCAGGTTTTGAGGTCAGCGTAGATTCTATTTATAAAATACTGGGAAACTTTTTGTTTTATCATTTTCTTCGCAGATTTGTCTTGTCAAGTGATAAACACATACGCAATCAAAGATTACAACAAAGTTAGTTTCTTCTTTCTTTCTTTCAATTCTATAAGTATATAATTATATTATATATAATTCTGTATGTGACCTCCACAACCTAGTTACTGGGTGATACGATACCCCTTGGTAAGACTGGTTGTTAGACTTTCGGGCTCCTGACGACCCGTAATGACTGTTAAAGATCCACGAATGACAGCTGGGACCAACGGATTAACCACCAAAATGCCCCCAAATCACAATAATCAAGCAGGACTCACGAAAAGAGTCCATTCCATTAATAATATTCGCAACGCACTCACTAAGCCTACGCAAATGCAGTGAAAATAGAGTATCACATTAAATTTAATTGCAACGGTCCTTTTCAGTGCAGCTGTACCGCGCCGCACTCGCCATAATGACGTCATTTCTGTAATGCTATTACTTGCGACTCAACTTGGGGTCGCACCGATGTTGAGCTGCAACTGTTGTTGATTAAAACGCGGGAAAATGATTACTGTGATTAAAATGTGCGTTTGTGTGTAAACAGAGCAGTGTTTTCTTTTGTCTCAGAGTATATTGTTTAAAGTTGCAATGGGCATTGTTGATACTTTTAATTTTAAGTGTGTTGGCAACAAAAATATTTTATTTAATAATTTCGAGAATAATGTTCTTGATTAAATTATCTTAGTCGTACACTTTTGAATCATATTTTTATGGCCATAAGTTATAAGCAACTCATCTGCCAAGCCTTTTCCCATCTATGGGGGGGTCGGCTTCAAATCTTACCGGTTGCAGCTGATTGAGCGACTGCCTATCTGACCTCCACAACCTAGTTACTGGGTGATACGATACCCTTTGGTAAGACTGGTTGTTAGACTTTCGGGATTCTGACGACCCGTAACGACTGTCAAAGATCCACGAAAGACAGCTGGGACCAACGGGTTAACCTGCTCTCCGAGGCACGGAGGGGTCTTGGTATGTAAAGATGGTCACCCATCCACGGACCAACCGCAGCAACCGTAGCTTAACCCAATCGATCGACCCTTGCGGCTGTTATTACTTACCCACAAGCCCCTTTTAATTTAATTGCAACGGTCCGCTTCAGTGCAGCCATGCCGCGTCGCACTCGCCATGCACTACAGAGCGTGCCAAAGCAATATACATACATACATACATACATACATACATACATACATACTCTCGAAAAACATTACCCTCCTTCTGGGGCAGTTGGGTCAATAAGATCAAAACTAATTCATATTTATTCAGTCTATTTATTTACATAACCAAATTACAAGATTATTATTAACATTAACTAAATTAAATTAAAATTATTTATTATTTATTCAGTCAAGTTTATCTACTTCAGCGCTAACTCAAGTTATCGGAAATAAGACAGTTTAGATTTTGAAGTAATGTTTTGCAGTTGAGGCTCAAACAAAAGGCCTCCCTAGCACGAACGCGTGACTTAAATGTAACGTAGATTCGAATGATTGTTGAATCGAATACACAACTATTTCTGGCAACATTTTTGCGACAAGCAAAATTAGTAAATACTACCCGGTGACCGCAGCTTCGCTCGCGTGACTTTTCATAAAATAAAAGTAGCCAGAGTTACTCTTTATAACATCAGCAATATGCCAGTGAAAGTCCCGTCAAAATCCGTCCAGCCATTTCGGAGATTAGCCGAAACATTTAGTATGTATTTATGCATTTAGTAAAGCGCTGTTATTTTGACATTACAAATAGGCACTTCTTTTTTTTGTATGTATAGATTAATGATATATAGATTTGTATGTGTAAGAGAGACCAACCCGCACTGGGCCCGCGTGGTGGATTACGGCCCATTCCCTCTCACAGAGAGCAGGCCTGTGTCCCAGCAGTGGGAACATTATAGGCTGATTATGTATGTATAGTTTGTGTGTGAAACGAGTTTCCTTTTAATTTTAAAATCGTTCGAATTTATGTTTCATTTAGCCAGCGCATCCGCGCTAGTCCTCCCTTCCCCTCAGGACTGAAAAACATCAGTAAAATTCACTTTTATAAGTTTAGCCTTTACTAAAGAATGTCTAAAGATCGATTGGCTTTGATACACAAAGTTTTCTCATTGAATGCACTTTCAGACTCTAATGAAAATAGTCTTAAACAAAGTTGAAAAACTTGCTGTGTAGTTGGTCTTAGGATGTTTCTACGTTTTCCACACCCATAGCAAAACTTTTAAAATAAATAAATACATTTTTGAAGTTCAAAGTCTTAGCAGTATGTTATTTATCGACTCTCATTTAAAAGGCTAATGCATTTTGAAGGATATATATATTCTTTTGAAGGATACTCCACAAATTTTTTAGGGTTCCGTAGTAAACAAGGAACAATTATAGTTTCGCCATGTCCGTCTGTCTGTCTGTCTAATCCCACTGTAGCTCTGAGACGCTTAGTACTAGAAAGCTGTAATTTGGCATAGGTATACATAATAAATACGCCGGACAAAGTGCTAAAATAAAATCTTGAAAAAAAAAAAAATTTAGCGTAACTCCTTTGCACGTAATTAAGCTTAAAAGTGCTAATTTTTGTTAGAGTCAAGTGTGTCCCCCCCATGCCAGCTAAATGGTTCTTTATGGAGATGTGAAAAAAATCATGGCAGTAGTACATATAATTAAATTAAAAGGAAAACTATCACGGCTAAGCAGGCTTTACAAGTTAACGAGTTATAGTCGACCAACTTAAATTTGTAGTATCATCATCTGCCTAGCCTTTTTCCAACTACGTTGGGGTCAGCCTCCGCTCTATCCGGATGCAGCTTAATACCAGTATTTTACATAAAGCGATTGCCAATAGGACCCCCATAACCCAGTTACTGGATAGTACCGTACCCCTAGGTAAGACTGGTGTCAGACTTTCGAGCTTCTGACGAGCTGTAACGACTGTCAAAGATCCACGATTGACAGCCGGGACCAACGGCTTAACGTGCTTTCCGAGGCACCGAGGGGTCTTGGTATGTAAAGATGGTCTACCATCTACGGACCAACCGCGGCAAGCGTTGCTTAACTTGATAGATTGACCCGAGCGGCTGTTATTACTTAGCCACAAGCCCCCTAAACATCGTAGTATATCATCCTTAAAAAGATGTCGCTTTTTATACATTTCTAGCTGATAAGGTTTCTCTGGAGCTGCATGTACCTATCATAAAAATAACAAAGGCACATTAAAATTATAAATTTAATTCAGATAATCACGTTTACCTACTTCATAAAACAATTTTGATACTTAGGATAACTTAACTTCTTTTCATACCTTCTAACTCCCAATGTGCATCTTTCAAATACTAGGACCCGCGTTCATCCATCTCACAAGATTCCACTATTACCCATCTATTTTTGTAACAATGTGAATAATGTAAAATCCTTCAGCTCTGACACCGCTCAGCTCCGCTCCGCTCATCTCGCCACTATTATTCAACGCTGAACTAGTGCTAGTTACACATTCTGTCTACACTGCAGATGTAGCACGCTACATCTTAGGGAGCTCTTTACATCATTAAGCGTCACTTAATCACGTTAAGTGACGCTTAGAGATGTAAGGAGCTCCTACTGTATTATTCGTTTACATTTATTATGTCCAGGGCATCTTACGAGAAACATCCATTAAATAAATTGAGGTAATAGAGAATGTCCTACTTTTAGGGGTTATTAAGTCTAGCTTACCAACCATTTTTTATAAAATTTGACTTTAAAAAGCGTATGACACCATCAACCGTCATTTTAATGACAAAAGAGAATAATGACATTTTTTTACTACCATGCCGAGATTCGACAGATATTTAGCACCATAACTATTTGGCTTCACAAGATGAGTCCTGCTGCCGATTCCCGATTAATTCCAATGTGTCCCGAGTCTACGAGTATACGTCATGACAACCACGTGTGGTGTCACGTGTCACATTGACAGTGACATGTGACGTTTGCAGATTAGTTCCTGGAAAATTAACCACCTTTCCTCATGAAAGTAGTGGGTGCCGACGATAGAGAATTAAAGGATTTTGTTTGAAAAAATGTGCTGTATTAATTTTACAAGAAACATAATCTGATGATTCGCTTTGATAAACTTTTCATTTATCTTTAGTTAAAACTGTAAACAAAACTTAAACAGAAAACTCAAGCAAAATGAACAGAAATATTCCGTTTTTTAAAACCCTTTTGCACATTTATCGCACAAATTAAACATAAACTAGTGAATACCGTTTGCACAAAGACACACAACAACGCTATAACATTAAAACACATTTTTTACATACGTAACTCACAAATAGTAATACAAAGGCAAAAATGTTTTGACAAAACACGGAAATTGCCGAAACAAAGTTTTGTGTGCAAAGCGTTCGTGCCATTTTACGTGTATGCACGCGGACTTAGCATTTCAAAGTGTCAAAAATTTTACATCTCGACTCCCCATCCAAGTGGTTCCGAATTTAAACACAATTCCACAAAAATGTGTACCTTATGAATGTTGCCTTTTGCTTCGCAGTTCACGCGACATCGAGTTTTGTTTTTTTTTTTTTTAGTTGGCAACAGCTCTTTTTAGCGGCCTGTCTTTTTATTACTGTCAACACAAGACACACACACAAGACGAAAATGTACTATAACTTGTATGTTTATTTCAAAGTCGGTTTTGAGGCAAAGAAAATAAGTTTTTCCGTATTTTTGCTTTATTATGTTAATTAGAATAGGATTCGAAGTTACGTCAGATGTAGACGTAAGCAGCTTTCCAATTTTTGTAATGAGGCTTTAACTAGAAAAGCAACTTATAGGAAAATATTAAGTACTTTGACTTCAGTAATAACTACTTTTTAAATATGTTTGTCCTTCTTCTTAGCTTCGATAATTAGGTATTGTACGGTTTACGTACATACCGTCTGGCTGCAAACGCAGCAACCTACTTTTCTCTTTCGTATTTAAAACAATATTTAATATAATAAATAAATTTTAAGTTAGTTTACATTTTACATACTTACGCGAGCACCGCGGATTAGCATCCAACCTGCTCTTAATTGTTGTGATCGGTATTCTAATAAACCTTTTAGTATACCAAATCTGTGTGTTTACGTCAACTCACCTAACTCCAAGTACTTACTTTACTAGCCGCTTCTTACTTAAACTGCAAGTGTAAGGTGCCAACTACTACGGGACCTTACAGGTATATTTAAACTCCTGAATTGTCAGCTCAAATTAATTTAGATATAATACAGTATCAAACAAAACAGAAACAAAATAAAACCGTTATTTTTTTTTTTTGAAATGTTAGATAAACAAAACGAAAGTCAAACACACACAAACTTGACATTCAAAATCTTCCCTCAAGATGCTTCAAGTAAAAAGACAAGAGTAAATGCACTTCAGGGCTAACAAAGATAGAAATACTTATATTATGTATATTATACAAGCGTCATCAAACAAAGTTCATGGGTTCCTACGTAATGAGACCGAAGCACGAAAACGTTGATACTTTGTTTCTAGGCCGATATTTACGTCATGTCGACACCAATTCTTAACATTTCTCACAAGAAATTACGAAACGCGAACGTCGGCTCCCAACAAAATTTTATCTGCAGCCCACGAAATTTTATCCACACGATTTTGATTAATAATTTCAGCAGTATAGAGATCATAATTGTACGAATATGAGTAGAGTAAAAGTAATAGGTGGACCGGAAAATTAATGTTGTCATCCCAAACCCTACTTTCGATTCATGCAACAATTTTCACGGGAAAATGTTACGAGTTTTGGAAAGGCAATTTTTCATATATGTATGAATCAATCGTCATATTTTTGTGTCACGGTTTCTTGATTCAGTTATGAAACTCGAGCGGGATGATAAATAATTTTGCATTGATAAATAAGTTTATACAATTATTATATAAATGTTATTTCAGAAAGGATATACACTGACAACGTTTAGGTGATTATGGTGCAATTAAGGAAAAATTAAATGTCAAACGTCGGTTTTCTGTTACTAACACTTAAATGGATTCTGTCCAAAATAAAATGGAAATAATAATAAAGAAATTTTGATAATTCAACTAAAAACTCCAAACAAAAATTGAAGGACTGAAATGCTTACAGCCAGCTTTCAAAAATGTTTTAGTCGTCTTTACTTACATTTTGCTACAAATCTCATTGACAAACTAAATGGTAGCCCTCTTTTAGTGACTCAAATCTACTCACAAAAGATTTACGTAAAGCCCTCTTTACAGCAGCTTTAGAGCTCTAATATAGTTGAAAGAGTGACAGAATGACATAATCCGCCGGTCTCTTGCCAGCATCAATGTGCCTGCTCTTCTTGAGCCGACTGGCATTGTCAGAGATGATGGCAAAAGACCTGATGGTGTGTCTTTGGCCCCATGCAGTTGGGGACGGATGCTTGTGTGGGACGCTACCTGTGTAGATACACTGGCACCGTCCCACCTCCAACGGTCTACTTCTAAAGCGGGTGCAGCGGCAGAAAATGCCGAAAATCTGTTATTAAATATGGAGGCCTTGGCAGAGAGTACAACTTTGTGCCCTTTGGCGTCGAGAACCTCGGTCCGAGGGGTCCCAGTGCGCATAAGTTATTTGCGGAAATCGCGAAACGTCTAGTTAATGTATCTGGTGACCGAAAAGCTGGCGGCTTTCTCGCGCAACGCATCAGCATTGTAATTCAGTGAGGAAATGCCGCCAGCATCCTCGGTACAATGCCCGGAGGGCCTTTTTTAGGCTTAACTTAGTTTTAATTTAATTTAGTTAATGTTAATAATCATCTTGTAATTTGGTTATGTAAATAAATATGTTGAAAGAATCTTAAATAATTTAATAGTACACTATGATGATATAACACTTAATCCTGTAGTTCAAATAGAATGGCTAATTTAGACCGCTTACTTGATCACCTATTATAATTTATGTTCTGTGAAATGAAGCAGCTTTTCGATTTCACTCTCAAGGTGGATATTAAGCGGGAAGGTACTTATGGGTCACCGAGGCCCCCGCAACACAGGCAACAGGAAGGAATACGGGTGGGTTTTAGTCAGTAAGAGTCTGACACACCCTCCCGCTCCGCCCAGAGCGGGAGAAGTTATTTGAAGATTTCCCACCAAAAAAAAAAAAAAAAAAAGGTGGATATTAAAATAAATGCCGAAGATACAAGAACGAGGAATGTTCTGGATCCTCAGTCTTTGAAAGCTAAATTATTTGATAATTATTTATAGTCTGCCTCGTTGGTCGAGTGATCGCAAGCGCTACTGCTGAGTCAGTAGCAGCCCGAAGTCTGGATTTGTGCCCGGTTGATGGCAATAGGCTCGCCCCCTATTACATGGGACTTAAACATAACGGACCAAATGTGGGTATACCACAGGTACACTTCTGCTCAACCCTTCGGGGAAACAAGGCGTGATGTTTATGTTTTTTTTATTCATAGTCTTTAAATAAGTCCAGGGACTTGTGGCTAAGTAAAAACAGCCACACGGGTCAATCGATCAGGTTAAGCTACGCTTGACGCGGTCGGTCCATAGATGGCTGACCATCTTTACATACCAAGACCCCTCCTTGCCCCAGAAAGCACGTTAAGCCGTTGGTCCCGGCTGTCAATCTTGATTCTTTGACAGTCAGTACGGGTCGTCAGAAGACTGAAAGTCTGACAACAAATCTTACCAAGGGGTTACCCAGTAACTGGGTTGTGGAGGTCAGATAGGCAGTCCATGTAAATTACTGTTATTCAACTGCATGCAGTTAGACTTGTAGGCAACCCCAACGTAGTTGGGAAAAGGCTAGGCAGATAATGAGTCTTTAAATGTGTCCAGTTAGAAATCTGAGTCTAATGCGGATTCACCTAGCTGTATTTTATATACATTTTTGCCAGTTAAGTTTTCCGAAAATTTAGCCACTGGCATGATGAAACGACTAAGGTACAGGACTAGCCTCCTGTACAATAGTCGTTTCAGCCTGTATTGTACTATTGCAGGGCAAAGATCTATTTTTATTCACAAAAGGAGGAACAAGCATTGATCACTAATCATGCTCACTATGGGTGTCGCGTAGTCTTGTTAGAGAACATAAAAAAAAAACAAAAATAAAGTCATTTATTCAAACTAGGCTGAGCAGAGAACAGCTAATTACTTGACGGAGAAGGTACGTCTCTCTCGTTATCATCAGCTATATTTTAACTAATGTGGGCGTACAATGGGAAGTGTTGGTTATTGCACAATAGAAATACTGTTTGTAGTTTTAATCAAATTATAATTTACGATCAAATAATCACACTAGCTATTCACACACTGTAGGTACACAACACAACTATACGGAACGCGCGACAGTTTCTAAACGTGTCCACTTCTTGACCGCCTCTGACAAACTGCTTATTTCCGGTCAAGCGTTATGTTGTAGACTCTGTCGAGCGCCGCTTGGTGGCGCTGGCGTTCCGATTAGTCAAACGAGTGACTAACGTATTTCCGACATACTAATAACAATAATAAAACCATGGTCAGCAAGACGACCAGTCACTACAAGCAGCACCCGTTCACGAGCATAACGCAAAGATCAGCCATCACCCCCCGCCATATTGGAAGGAAGGAGGGCACTATTTTACAGTGTCCTTCAAAATACAGGATTATCTTGGTTTAACGGACTTGGGTCTGACTCATCTGTAATAGGTTACCCAGGCCAAGTTGTTTGTTAAATAAACGATTACTTCACTTACTATCTACAAAAAAAAAACCCTGGGTAAATATGTCCTCGTTTCAGACAAAAAACGTTCACTGCTGGACAAAACGACTGAGCTGCTTACATTCAGCTGATGCATTAACGTCTAGGTCACGGGGACTACCAAATATCCAAATTGTCATTCCAAAGTTAAACATATAGTTCTTTTCTCAGAATGAGCCCCAACATCCATTATGAGACAAGCCACAACCCCTAACAGTTTATACTTAATTAACTTAACCTTTATTTTAAAGCCACTTCTCTATTCCGAGTAATTAGGATGGTATAGTTTCTACGTACGTTTGTAATTACTGAGTCTGTACATTATGCTGTTGGCTTAGCAGGCCAAAAGGAAAGCGATTAAAAATTCATTGGAATTAGAGCTGTGTTCTTTGAATTTTTTGTACTTGTATTTACACTCGCAGACAAAAATACGGGTCAGTACGAAAAACTAAAATTTACCAGGTAATAAAACAACACCAAGTGTTGGTACC
The DNA here is from genome assembly GCA_905333075.3 of Atethmia centrago. NCBI lineage: Eukaryota > Metazoa > Arthropoda > Insecta > Lepidoptera > Noctuidae > Atethmia > Atethmia centrago. The sequence continues at coordinate 25,330,537 of HG995382.1, read as the reverse complement.
ATTAATATTATAATATTAGTTTAATTGTCAAAATTACGTAAAATAACATAATATCAATTTTTACGTTGAACAAAACAAAAACGAACTTTAAAACAAAATGAATACTTTATATTGCTTCCACGAGTTCTTCTCATAGCTGCCAGGCGATTGGACATGCTCTTTATTAAGTTTCTTAAGCGATGTTGCGAGATATTGGTCCATTCTTCCACTAACGCATATTTCAGGTTTCGAAGTGTAGCTGGGGCGGGGTTATGATTTCTTACATACCTCCCGAACTTGTTTCAACCGTATTCAAGTGGCTTCAGGCCCGGGCTTCTCGCGGGCCAGTCCAAGCGAGTGATGCCAATGACCTGAAAATACTCATTTACAATTTGAGCAGTATGTGGCCTAGCGTTGTCAAGCATGAATATTCACCCGTATTAATTAAATATGGGCCGACATGCTCATTAATAATTTGTTCCACATATCTTGCACTAGTTAGCGTCCCATTTTCTATCAGCACTAACTCCGTGCGACTCTCTGAAGAGATTCCAGCCCAGGCCATAACAGATCCACCACCGAATGGCACTTTTTCCTCAAAATTTGATGAAATAAAACGTTCCCCTGGCCGTCGGTAGACTCTTCGCCGCCCATCATGTTCATACATCATAAATCTGTATTCGTCAGAAAACATTATTTATATTATATTCCCTTTTAAGTTTTGGACCATTTGCGTTTGGTCTATGTGGGGTCAAATTACCTTCAAGGAGCCGCTGCCTTACAGTCCGCTCGCTTACGTCGTCTCTACGGGTCTCACGAAGTTGATTTGTTACTTCAACTGCCGCGAGGTGCCGATTTCGGAGCGTAGTTGTAACAATAAATCGATCCTCTTGAACCGTAGTACGGCTCGGTCTGCCGGTTCCTAGTCTTCTTATGTTCTGCCCAGTTTTTCGGAAACGTTGGACGACTCGCTGCACTGTAGAAAGTGACACGCCTATACTTCTTGCTGTACTTCGCTGACTTTTGCCTTCTTCTAACATATACCTAGTAATTCCAACCTTTGATTATACCAACTCAGATAGTTTCACATTTCTTAGAAAATTGTTCAATTTATATAAATCATCATCAGCCTAGCCTTTTCCCAACCATGTTAGGGTCGGCTTACAGTCTATTCGGCTGCAGCTCAATACCAGTATTTTACATGGAGCGACTGCCTATCTGACATCCACAACCCAATTACTGGGTAACACGATACCCCTTGGTGAGACTGGTTGTCAGACTTTCGGGCTCTTGACGACCCGTAACGACTGTCAAAGATCTACACATGACAGCCGGGACCAACGGCTTAAAGTGCTTCTCGAGGCACGGAGAGGTCTTGGTATGTAAAGATGGTCACCCATCCCCGGACCAACCGCGGCAAGCGTACCTTATCGATCGACACGTGCAGCTGTTATTACTTAGCCACAAGCCCCTCAATTTATCTTAATATTCGGTAAATTATAAATTACTAACGAAAATAAACCTATACGAGTTTTACGAGGTTTGCAATACCACAATATACAATTAGGCATATGTATTTTGGAAAATTAAATTGTTTTGCACCGTATACGATTTGTCAAGAAGAGCGTATGACACGAGACACCTTCGCCCACGGCGACATTTAGTAGCGATGCAGTAGCGATGCTGTCGAACGTCCAAATCGATACAGTCGCGAAGCGGTCGCTAACTGTGTGCCCTCGCCCACGGGCCCAGATTCAGTCGCGATGCAAACGCGATACTGTCGCGCTTCTGTCGCGATGCAAACGCGATTCAGTAACAGCACAAAAATACCTGCGATCGCTACTGTTGCAAGATGGACTCCGTTGAGGCAACATTAGTCACGTTGTCTTTGGTGCTGCTTTTACGTAAGCAGCCGAAGCGTAGACAACGAAAGCAGCGTCAATATTGGATGTACCCATTTAATAAAGAGAGATTACTTTGTGGATATCACTGATGCTCGGTTATCCTTTCACGCGCCACCCTCCCTCCGTTCTCTCCCCGATTTCGTCCGACACGGTCGCGCGTTTGCATAGATACAGTCGCTATGCTGTAGCGCATTAGTAGCGCGTTGGCATCGCTTCTGTAGCGCGTTGCAAATGCGACTAACACGAGTTAGTAGGGATGCTGTGGCGCGTTTACGAAACGCGCGACAGCATCGCTACAAAAAGTCGCCGTGGGCGAGGGCCCTTATGTAGAACTAAACTGATTGTGGTGTGACAAGCAATCTCAATCTGAATGATTTTGAAGGATATTATTGCTAAGCCATTGCTTCAAATGTTCGAAAAAATTGTCTGCTCTACAGCGTAAATAACGTAATGGGTGTTGGTGATAACTGTCAAAATAAAATCCATTACTACTGATAGTGTATTACGCATTTACCCTGTTGTAGGCACTACCGAGTAGATCTTGATGTTGTTCGCTTTGTGCCGTCTATCGTGAGTATATTTAACCTTTGAGCTGTGAAAAGCTATCTGGATTTTCACAAATTAAGCAAATTCTGTCATCTTTCTAAGGGCATAAGTCAATACAGGTTTCTTACACAAATTAAGTACATGAATATTATACAAGCAATAAAATAAGATATTATTAGGTACATATCCAATTCAAGAAATACTAAGGCCGCCTAAATTCCATTCTAGCAACTCAACCGTACATACCATATTCCAAACGGGGCCAAGTTTTTACGAATGGTAATTTCGTTTGAGGCGTCTAATGAATATCTGAAGGTTTACTCCAATCAAAGTTTTCTCATTTACTATGATGTATACCGTCATCTTGCAGAGTTATATTTTGGCAAATCTCCGTTTGGAGAATGTTTAAAGTGGCTTTCATGGGCGGGAGAAAGAAATGTTTATTTTTGTACCGTTTGAAGTGATGCGCTGTCCGTTACGTGATCAAACTTTTGAAAAAAGAATCATCGTTCGATAGATGACGTAGATTAATAACGGTGAATTTTATAAAACATTCATTTGTTTAGGTTTTATCTACTGAATGGAAATGGACTTATATTTTTAAACAAAAGAGTCCCATAATTTTCGTTTCTTTTTCTTTCTTTTTCTAAAATATCCTGCGAAAATATTCGCTTTACCTAGACTGAGGACGTAATATATTGGTAGAAGTGACTAAATAGCCTTTTCCAAAACCAGAACCTATCATTTGGTACAGCTATTATTATCGATTTCTAGTAAGTCTTCACATTATTTTACTCTTCTATTTCATTATTTTTTTCTCAATTGCCTTTTGTTATGTGAGTCATCAAAATTCAATAGTGGTTTTTACGTTAATTTTCATCTAACAGTAACAAATTACCGAGTCTTTGAAACAGAAAACTTGGTACTCAAAACAAAAGAATTTGAACCGTTACCCGTAATGGAGACAAGCTCACACAACTGTTTTAAAATGTCTTTATTGAAATGACACGTTTGGGTAAAAGTGTGGTAAATCCATTGTCCGCGTGTAGCGCTACAAGCGGTGCCTTTGTGTCGCGACGCGTCGCGCGACAAGTCGCGCCAGTATGTAGAAGCCTTAAATGTTAGTCAAGTACTTACCTATCATTCTAGCTGTACATTAACTATTAGAAATAGGCAGTTCTCGTGTGAGATGTCGTGCCAACACGATAGGAGAAGCTATGCGTAACATTCTATTTTAATTTTGATAATGTATTTAGTTACTAACCAACTAGTCATAAATGTTTTTTTTTTTTTAGAAATGAAGATATTATTATTGAAGTTGATGTTACACCCGCAACAACACAAAACATCACACGTTTTACTGAAAGGTAATTATATTTACTTGTCATATTTAGGAAATAAATAACAGTCTAAAAAACATAACATAATATATTTTTATTTTGTTACAGTGAGCAAGAGACTACTGCAGCCAGACAGCGTCGCAGCTATAATCCACGTCGCCGTCGTAGACAATGTACATTATTCATCATTCACTATAATCCAATGGAATATAAAAAAAAAATCTGTTATTAGGTTAATTTTTACCTAATAACTGATTTTTATAGTAACATTTTAAATATCTTATTTTTTTCAGTGCCTCCTCCATCCTCAGAGCTGGAGCAGTCTCAAAATACGCTGGCCAATATAGAAAAATCAAGAATAGAGGTCGAAAGGCTTGTGGCTGAAGGCTACAATAAGATGGCCGATGCCTTGAACAGAATGGCTGATGCAGCAACCAAATCGGCTGATGCACGGTGCCGCATAGCAGAAGCATTGGAAAATATAAATAATTCCTTGGTAATAACAACATTTTTCGATTTTGCACACACTCGACTTTACACTGATATTGTGGTATATTTTGTTTATAATCCTAATAGAAACTAAACTGCAAGCATTTTCTTTAGATGAATAAAATAAGCAGATTCTACATTACCTATGTGAGAACAATGTAAAAAAGATGTTTATGTTAAAAAATAATTACAATATTATAATCAATTAATAAAAAAATAAATAATTTAATTTAATTCCGACTCCTTATTCCCTATGTAGCCACAGGCGATTAATAAGAGCCTGTTGGACCGCCCGACCTTCCAACAAGTCTCTGTTTGGCCGCCTATTGCCTTGAGCAAGAATACTCAGGCTCTCCGCAAGCACATCCTCTTCAAATGTTCTACGCTGTACACGCATTCTCTCTTCTTGCTCACGCTCTTGATGTGTCAGTTGGGGCACTGGTAATCGTGCCTTGTTAGCTAATGAGCAATACAGCACAGGCATTCACTATTTGGCCTGCAAAAACAAGATCATAGTGAAGCATGCGTGCAGCTAACAAACACCTGAAACAATACATAACAATATAATAATCAAAAGTTGGGCCTCAGTATATTCACTTGGTTTGACTTCTCAGGTAAAGTAAATAAGAGTATAATTATAAAGAGGAAACTTAGAGATTGTACTCAAATACATACCTAAATCAAGCTTTCATGGCAACATGGGTGCTATCAATACAGCCAATTACCCCTGGCATCTTGAACTTTATATAAAAACTGAAAAAAATACAGATATTTTGCTCACAGATTAAAATAATTATACAAACAATAACTCCTAAGTAAGATGATATATAAATTTTACCATCTTTTAATTTCGTCACAGGCTTCTCTTGTCATGGGAAACTTAACGTAATTGCTAAATAAGTTTCTCACGTTGAGGGCTTTCTTGACTTGCCGGATCGCTCTCGACTCAGTAGGTGGTGATACTCCATGGCACCTGCTTTGACCCACCTGAGTCTGATAAGACCCGCTCACCAAGAAACCTAGTGTTATGAGAACCTGAAAGTCACCCAATTATTTATAGAATATCTAGGTACTGTCAAATCTAATGTATTTTGCATGTTTTAATTCTTATACTAGCTGTGCCCCATGGTTTCACCTGAGCTTGGCTCCTAAGAGTCATAGCATGTTAGCTATGTAGGCTATTGCCTTTAACCTTACTAAAGAATTGGGCTATCACAATATTATAACCCAATTCTTGAAGAATTTTGAATTCACTGGTAGTTCCAAAGATTAGCGAGTTCTAAGAAACTATTCAGCTTCGTTAAATTACTATAGATAAACAGATTTGACTAACCTTTGCCTGTACACTGAAACCATCTTTCCTTCTCTCCTTCGGAATGTATGTTACTATTGTGTTTATTATTTGCCGAGTCAAGGTTTTGCTCAGACGATAGGTTTTCTGGAATTCTTGGTCCAAAAGCTTGGCGACGTTCTCGGTCGTCTATTTCGGCAGCAAGCGATAAAATCCTCAATCCCAGTTGGAAACTCATGTTCACTAAAAAGGTTAAAAAATCACTTAGAATTTAATTGAAAACTACTTGTAGTTGATATGTCTTACTATATAAACATACAATATTTAATTTTAAACACTTACATTCACAGAAAATACAATTTGATGCCAACAAAAGTAAATATTGAGGAACTTGATAAACGGAAGGTGATAAACGGTATTCTTGTAATATTTGAACTGCGCGTAAGCTGCGCGTGAACTGCGCGTCAACTGCACGACACCCAAACTCTACCAAAGTTACCTACGGTGTGGCCACATGAGAGAAAAAATATTACGTACCAAATAATCGAATACAATCGATTACATTTCAATGAATATAACGTTATTATAATATTAAAATAATACTCCAATCCCGATTTTAGTGCTTTTTCTTACCATATAAACAAAAAATTCTGTTTTGATTCACAATAAAAAATATATTTTGCTAAAATTTGGCTGAATGATGGTGATCATTGCCGCAAAAAAACTAAAACTGACAAAATAAGTTGGGAGTAGTTGGGAGCGCGAAAGATGAAATTTGAGACTCAGTGCAATTACAAAACTTGTACCTACTTAAACGATTAAAAGTTTGGTGGTAAGCACGTATTCTATTATAATAAAATTATATTTAAGGAAGTAGCAGTTTAAATTCCTTTCATATAAGTATCATCCTGATTCTTCAGTAGGTATGACTTCACGGAAACGCGTTTCTGTGCGGCAAATAGAACTGCTGGTAGAATATTTGGAGGGCCACAGGGACCTTGCCCGTGGCAGACTGAAATCTAGAGAGGGAAGTGCCCTCACATCACGCCTTTGGTCAGAGTGCGCCAACATATTAAATGCTGAGGCAGATGGGGATCAAAGAACTCCCAAACAGTGGAGCAAGGTCTGTTAGATTCTATCGATATTGTACCTATGTGTATCGGTACATTACACTTAGCTAAATAACTAGATTTGTAATATTTTTAGTGGTATACCGACTATAAGTGCCGCTTGCTCAACCGAATCAAGCAGATTCGGCATAATCAACGGGGTACAGGTGGAGGGCCAGGTGTACCCACTTCTTTATCCCCTTTAGAAGAAAGAATCGCTGCTCTGCTTGGTGCAGGCGGTGAGGTTGTGGGGAGGAGTGGCACGCCCCAAAATGAGGTGCAAATAAATCCCTTGTCGGTAAGTTATGGAATCCCTTTTTTATCTTTATTGTATTTATTATGCTCGGTCATAGTGACAGTGGTATTTTCTTTTTGCTTTGCTAGCCTGCATCCTACGCAGTTTCTCCGTTGCCTGCACATGCCATTTCTCCATTGCCTGCACTTCCCACATTTTCCTCATTACCTAATACGTAAGTTTAAATGTTAGTCAAGTACTTACCTACCATTCTAGCTGTGCATTAACTATTAGAAATAGGCAGTTCTCGTGTGAGATGTCGTGCTAACACGATAGGAGAAGCTATGCGTAACATTCTATTTTAATTTTGATAATGTATTTAGTTACTAACCAACTAGTCATAAATGTTTTTTTTTTAGAAATGAAGATATTATTATTGAAGTTGATGTTACACCCGCAACAACACAAAACATCACACGTTTTACTGAAAGGTAATTATATTTACTTGTCATATTTAGGAAATAAATAACAGTCTAAAAAACATAACATAATATATTTTTATTTTGTTACAGTGAGCAAGAGACTACTGCAGCCAGACAGCGTCGCAGCTATAATCCACGTCGCCGTCGTAGACAATGTACATTATTCATCATTCACTATAACCTAATGGAATATAAAAAAAATAAATCTGTTATTAGGTTAATTTTTACCTATTAACTGATTTTTATAGTAACATTTTAAATATCTTATTTTTTGCAGTGCCTCCTCCATCCTCAGAGCTGGAGCAGTCTCAAAATACGCTGGCCAATATAGAAAAATCAAGAATAGAGGTCGAAAGGCCTGTGGCTGAAGGCTACAATAAGATGGCCGATGCCTTGAACAGAATGGCTGATGCAGCAACCAAATCGGCTGATGCACGGTGCCGCATAGCAGAAGCATTGGAAAATATAAATAATTCCTTGGTAATAACAACATTTTTCGATTTTGCACACACTCGACTTTACACTGATATTGTGGTATATTTTGTTTATAATCCTAATAGAAACTAAACTGCAAGCATTTTCTTTTTAGGGAAGCCGGCGGAGGCGGTCTTCAGATGATGAATAAAATAAGCAGATTCTACATTACCTATGTGAGAACAATGTAAAAAAAGATGTGTATGTTAAAAAATAATTACAATATTATCATCAATTTAAATACAAAAATAAATAATTTAATTTAATTCCGACTCCTTATTCCCTATGTAGCCACAGGCGATTAATAAGAGCCTGTTGGACCGCCCGACCTTCCAACAAGTCTCTGTTTGGCCGCCTATTGCCTTGAGCAAGAATACTCAGGCTCTCCGCACGCACATCCTCTTCAAATGTTCTACGCTGTACATGCATTCTCTCTTCTTGCTCACGCTCTTGATGTGTCAGTTGGGGCACTGGTAATCGTGCCTTGTTAGCTAATGTGCAATACAGCACAGGCATTCACTATTTGGCCTGCAAAAACAAGTTCATAGTGAAGCATGCGTGCAGCTAACAAACACCTGAAACAATACATAACAATACAATAATCAAAAGTTGGGCCTCAATATATTTACTTGGTTTGACTTCTCAGGTAAAGTAAATAAGAGTATAATTATAAAGAGGAAACTTAGAGAATAGTTGTACTCAAATACATACCTAAATCGAGCTTTCATGTCAACATGGGTGCTATCAATACAGCCAATTACCCCTGGCATCTTGAACTTTATATAAAAACTGAAAAAAATACAGATATTTTGCTAATAGATTAAAATAATTATACAAACTCCTAAGTAAGATGATATATAAATTTTACCATCTTTTAATTTCGTCACAGGCTTCTCTTGTCATGGGAAACTTAACATAATTGCTAAATAAGTTTCTCACGTTGAGGGCTTTCATGACTTGCCGGATCGCTCTCGACACAGTAGGTTGTGATACTCCATGGCACCTGCTTTGACCCACCAGAGTCTGATAATACCCGCTCGCCAAGAAACCTAGTGTTATGAGAACCTGAAAGTCACCCAATTATTTATAGAATATCTACTGTCAAATCTAATGTATTTTGCATGATTTAATTCTAATACTAGCTGTGCCCCATGGTTTCACCTGGGCTTGGCTCCTAAGAGTCATAGCATGTTAAATAGCCTTTAACCTTACTAAAGAATTGGGCTATCACAATATTATAACCCAATTCTTGAAGAATTTTGAATTCACTGATAGTTCCAAAGATTAGCGAGTTCTAAGAAACTATTCAGCTTCGTTAAATTACTATAGATAAACAGATTTGACTAAATTTGGCCTGTACACTGAAACCATCTTTCCTTCTCTCCTTCGGATGTATGTTACCTTCGTGTTTATTATTTGCCGAGTCAAGGTTTTGTTCAGACGATAGGTTTTCTGGAATTCTTGGTCCGAAAGCTTGGCGACGTTCTCGGTCGTCTATTTCGGCAGCAAGGGATAAAATCCTCAAACCCAGTTGGAAACTCATGTTCACTAAAAAGGTTAAAAAAAAATTTAGAATTTAATTGAAAACGACTTGTAGTTGATATGTCTTACTATATAAACATACAATATTTAATTTTAAACACTTACATTCACAGAAAATACAATTTGATGCCAACAAAAGTAAATATTGAGGAACTTATGTTGTGCGTAACCGAAACTGCACGATGATCAAATTGAAACTTCAAAGCTGTCATTTTGAGACGTCAAACGAATAGTAGAATACCGATCAAGTTGCGTTCAGAATCACGCTCTAATGACGCGCAGTAGTAGAAAAAGCATTGTTTTGATCGAAACTTAACTGCAACTGCACTGCAACTAAACTTCTTTAATTACGTGAATTAGCCCTCAGTTGATGGCATTGGGCTCGCCTCCTATTATATGGGACAAAAACATAACTGGCGAAATGTTGATGTATTTGTTTATTTATTTTATTTATGCAACCAACAGCAATACATATATTATGTTACAGAGTATGTGTATTACAGTATTGTATGGCCAATATAACCTATATTGGCCATACAATCCCTGAATCTGGGACAAGTATAAAACATGCGAACGGTCTACTAAGAAATATTAAAATTCAAAAGGTGCAAATTTAGGTTCAGTTACATAAAGTTATGTTAAATTTTAAAGAGATAAAAAAAGTTTGAGTTATAATGTAAGAGATTAAATATTAAGAGATTAGTAGTTTCAATTCAAATTCAAAATGTTTATTTGCAAGAAAATACATAGTTTACAAGGGCAGATCATACAGCCTTAAAGTCTTTATTCAAAGTTCTTTTAAAGTTTTTATTCTGCCCGAAAGCAAGCGTGCAAATTATTTATGTTTAAATGTCATAAATTCATAATTATCATGCAGATTATATTATTTGTAATTTGCCTTCGTTTATGGTATTTATTATTAGTTTTTTGAATGTAGGTTTATTACAGTTAAATATATCCACTTGAGAGAAATCTGCGTTATAAATTCGAGCAATACGAGTCAATACACAATATTGGGCGTAATTAGTCGAGTGCCGAGGCACGTGTAGCATCGTAGTGTGACGAGTGCGCCGCATGGTTACTTGAGCAACCATCTCCGGGCAATCGAGGCGTCCATTTAGTATGTCATTAAGCAAACACATATCCGTAACCTTGCACCTTTCATCGAGTGTTAGCAGACCATGTGTTCGACAACAATTTTCATAGGCCATCGGAGGATTACGCAGGCAATAGTTAAGGTGATTAACAAATTTTCTTTGAACCCGTTCCAGCTGGTGCTTATAAATCATATATTGGGGAGATCAAATTGGGCACGTATATTCTAAGACGCTGCGCACATATGCAAAACACACCGATTTAAGAACCTCGATGTTTTTAAATACCTTGCATGACCTAATAACAAAGGCTAAGTTCTTATTAGCTTTTGTGCTAACAAAGTTTATGTGATCTGAGAATGTCAATTTATTGTCAAACATAACTCCTAAATCCCGATCTATCCTGACTTTGTTAATGACAATTCCATTAAAGTTATGGGAAAACAATAGGGTTTTTTTTTTTACATGTATAAACAATACATTGACACTTTGTGACGTTCACAAGGTGTACTATAGGTATACCTCTGCCAAACCCTTCGGGGATTACAAGCGTGATGTCATGTTATGTATGTTATTCTCATTGATATCAAAGTGAATAAGTAGATACTTATAAGCATTTACATCAATTGCCATTGAATCAAGCAAATACTGTGGAAATGCAACTCAACTATAGAACGAAATTTAATCTAACTTTGATATCCCTAATTTAAGGTCTTTCCAATCAAATACGGATAATCTCAATGCTCACCAAAAAGCAAACCTCATGCCTATCACAGCCTCGAATCAACTTATAATTTAAATTCGTTAGCTCGTTTACAAAATAATAGTAGATTGTGTCATAAGGGACCAAAATAATATATTGAGGGCGAGAGCGGGGTTTCAAAGTACGTCGCTCGAGGTTAAATAATTTTGGTATCATGTGGCACACTCTGCTTTTCATCCCCCTCTATGATAAATATAAATAAGATATGCTTTTAGTAGTGACGAATATTTATATTTACATAACCAAATTACAAATTTATATTAATACCAAATTAAAATTGTCTGTAATATTTTGACAAAAAGTAATGAAAAAACGGATAAGAAGTTCCCGCGTAGTTTTTTTTATTTGCTTAACCAATGGCAGGCGCGCTTTTTTATTACCGGCCAGAACTTTATGGAAACGAATTGCATTCAAACTTTTAAATTAAATAGTGTTCCAAATTCAAAAGTCATTTTGTCACTGTTATTAAGTGCGCCGGAATGACCCATTTTGCTCGCACTTATCGATGAACCATTCGCCTCTTTTCGAATAGATGGGATGAAAAATACTTTTTCATCCCCCCATCTCAGAAAGAGTATTTTTGCTCTTTGATATCTGAGTGAAAAAGCCGTTTTTATCCGCTAGAGGATAAAGTAAATTGAATTTAGAACATCATGTGCACTAAGTTTGTGAATTCAAATCATCATTAAACCTATTTACCTCTCCCTCCATGGTGGCAAATTTATCATACAACCTTTTTAATTTGTTAAAAACTCAGACTCGAAACCTTCTTGGTGTACTTTTTTTAATTTGCTTTGCGCGCGCCATTTTGTTTTCACGTCATATTGTTATAACCTCAGGTTAAAAACAAGAAACTTGAAAACAAGTGAAAAACCTAAAATGAGTGGTTCTAGCGACGCGGAAGTTTATTTAACGCCAACAGAATTGACTGAAACTGCAAATGAGCTTTCTCCCTCAACAATCATGCGAGGAGTATTTGAAACAGTACGTTTAACACGTGGCGACTAGCTAAAGGCGCCAAAACTTTCTCAGAAAACGTTTTGCTGGCATATTTTATTGAATTATCCGAGACTAAGAAATCAAGCACTCTATGAAGTACGTATTCAATGCTAAAAGCAACAATAAAGATGAAAAAAGACATACATATCGACACCAATCCTAAATTAGTGGCATTTTTAAAAAGAGCCTCATCTGGTCATTAACCAAAAAAATCGAAGGTTTCACAGCATCTGAAATTGAAAAGTTTCTTAACGGAGCACCTGATTCCGTATATTTGGCGACAATAGTAAGTCATTTGCACATTTAGTATCTACTTAAGTATATTAATCAACTACTTACCATAATCGAATACGTACTTAGTAGACGTTGATAGGCGTAATTATGCATGCATATCAATTTTATTAATTTATCTACTACGTATTGTAGTAGATAAATTAGTAAAATTGTTAATCTTTCGTTACAGGTTGTTCTTATTATTGGTATAAACGGAGCATGTCGAACCTAATAAATTAACATAACTTAAAGTCAAAAACATTGAGAAACATTCAGATGACTTACTATTAATTAATTTACCTAATACAAATACAAAAGAAACCGCAACTTCGTCATTCGCAAAGAATACGTAACAATTGTTGAGATACATATATCAAGCCTTACGCCCGCCTAACACTCCAGTCAAACGATTTTAAGATATATAAGATTTTTTCGGTGCTAATAAAATTGGCAGTATCCCACGAGAAATATCAACATTTCTTGAACTTCCAGAACCCCTGTTGTACACGGGTCATTGTTTCCGACGAACTTCAGCCACACTTTTGGCTGATTCAGGAGCTGATCTCCTATCCCTTAAGCGCCATGGAGGCTGGAAGTCCAATGCAGTTGTAAAGGGATACATAAAAGATTCCATCCAAAATAAGGCTAAAATATGTAAAGGCATCGTAGGAGCCATTACACTGAAAGAGCCAGTCATATCCTTGGCCAGTCCAAGGATCTCTTCTACATCAAAAATGTGCTGTTAAGAAACACCTAACCATCGCCCTCTCTCGCCAACATTTACGCCAAGGGAATCCGATGAATCGGTACAATTATTAAGTATGACAGATAGTTTACCAAAAAACAGTACACAAGTCACTAATACCAACATTGCAGTACCTAACAAAAATATTACACTAAACTTAAGTAACTGTAGCAACGTTACTTCCAATTTTTCTTCATTATACCTAAGTAATATTTATTATAATTTAAAGATTATTCTGTAAAACTTACCTATCATAATGTAGTAGTTAATACCTAAACTGAAAAAAAAGTATCTTGAGATTGTAAATGTTTTTTTATTTTTTTATTTAGTCATTTCGTCGCTGAGGTGGGATGAAAAGTTACGTATTGCACTCGAGTGCAAAGATTTTTCACCTCGTGCTCTTTTGATTCCCTCGCTAATGTTCAGGATTCTAATTTTAGAATCCTTCACTTGCTCGGTCATCAAAATTGAGCACGCGGTTAAAAAGCAACTTTGCATTCTTGTATAACAAATAACTATTTACTTTAAATCCCCTGTGTTTATTTGTTCAGTGTACCTTAGTTTGCTAACTTACGCCTCTGATTACAGTAAATATTTACTTTTCACTTTGTTGTCACCGGAACGGGCCCTCCATAAGATTGAGTTACACTTTGGACTTTGTTTTCGAATTTTTATTTTCTTTTGTGTGAAGGAGTTCAAATGAAAACCTTATTCGAAAAACTTCGAGTTGAGATGGAAAAGAAAACCGTTATAATAACAAACTCGGTAACAAAATATTCTTTAAATAATTGATGAGATAATGGAACCAATGAAGAAAAGGAAAGTTATGTTAAGGGAAGAAATAATAGAACTTCAAAACAAAATGAAGAGCGTTGAGACTGAAAAGAAAATAAACTATTTGATAATCTTTGAAGTAGAAGAAACAAAGCAAATATCACCCATAGAAATAGTAAGGTCTATCTTTAAGGAAAAATGATGATTCCTATTGACAAACATGAAATCATTAAAGCGCATAGATTAGGAATGTAAAAAGATAAAGTAAGACTGATTTTAGTCAGTTTCATTACTAACTGGAGAAGAGTTGAGGTTTTTTGCATAAGCAAAGATTTTAGCCAAGACACTTTAGAGAAAAGGAAGGAATTAATGCCTAAACTACAGGAAGAAAGGAAAAAAGACCATATCGCTTACCTTAGGGAATATAAACTTATTGTAAAAGAAACAAGTGAACAAAACCTCTCGGTTTTGTTCACTTGTTTACTGTAGTCAAACATGGACATTGATACAAAAAAACATGCAGAAAATTACGTCTTGCCAAAGAGGCATGGAACGCAGCCTGTTGAACTTCACAATAAAAGACAAAAAAAGGTAAAGATCTGAGGTCAATTACTAAACTAAAGGATGCAACCTTCCATACAAAAATACTGAAATGGAAATGGGCTGGTAATATGCTCCGTGATAGGAACAATAAATGGTCTAAAGCTGTGACGGAATGGCAAAATATAGATGGGTCGAAAAAAGTAGAGGAAGACAATGCAAACGCAAGGACGACAACATAGTGGAGACCGTACCAAACGGAGGAGCCTGGGGGAGGCCTATGCGTCAAAGGACGCACTGATTGACGAAGACACCGAAGTGCAATAGCGATGTATTGCTTAATTTATTTTATACTGTAATTTCGTTTTAGTTTATCAGTAAATAAAGGCTTATAATTATTATATATAATATCGAACGAAATCTGAATTTGAAATCCATATTTCAAGGTCTTTCCAATGAAATGAAATGAAATGAAATTGTTTATTCTGTAAATAGGATATGAGAATCAATCAAACTCGTAACATCTTAATGCCCCAAGATCACCAAAAATAAACCTCATCCCTATCACAGCCTCAAATCAACTTATAGTTTAAATTCGTTAGTCCGTTTACAAAGCGAAAACTTTTTAATTTAAATCCCCTGTATTTATTTGTTCGGTGTACCTCAGTTTGTTAACTTTTGCCTCTGATTACAGTAAATATTTACTTTTCACTTTGTTGTCACCGGAACGGCCCTCCATTGATTGAGTTATATTATGGACTTTGTTTTAAAATTTTCATTTACTTTTGTGTGAAGTTAAATAAATGTTCGAAATGTTAGGTAAAGCTGATCGTACCACGATTAGTTCAAAGATGGGTGACTTTTTTTTTTACAATAACAGACATTCTGTCTCAGGCAGTATGTTACTATCGGTCGCAATGCCCATGACAGTCGTTCAAGGTAGTTAGTTACAAGGCGAAAAACCTGAAATGAGTCTTTCTTCGAGATAAAAGAAGACCTATCAGTCTTTCTAAGTAGTATAGTTGCTCTGATCAAACTACAGGCGCTTCATAAAATATTATTATTCAGCATCTAAAGAGATTTGAATGTCACTAACGTAGATTACGGGACAGATTAGATTTTCTTACTATAGAAAAACCCATAGTAGTTATTATTATTAATATACTTCATTATTGGTCTAACAAGAAAATTAACTCGATAGGTTTGTAGGCTAAGCTATACGAGTACCTACAGTTCAGCCGCTCTGCTAAAATACCTAATATATCTCTAAACAGCAACGAGGTTTGCCGCATCACGCGGCTAGTGACTCGGTGCGCCGCCTTCTCCCCACAATCTAGATGCACCCCTCAGTCGTCCTCGGCTGTCCGCGCTAAACAACGTATCAAGCATATCTATTGACTCGCACCGCGCATCAGTGATTAACTTGTGTAACAATACAACAGACTCTACAAGTTCTTAGAACTGCTAATAATTTGATAGCCAAGCTCCACTTAGGTCTACACTAATTGGGACATATTGTCAGAAAAAACCTGATATTGACACATGCCTGGTGGCTATATGTTTCATATTACAAGGAAACTTATCAAGGAAATATAGCCAATCAAAAAAATAAATGGTCAATAAAAATACAGAGAACAAAAATATCGTATCAAAGTGGTTAAAAAACCTATTACCTATTTGTATAATTAGCGCCATTTTGACAAACAGAAAAATATAAATGTAGGAGTTAATAACGCCTATCAGAATTGAACTTTAATGACACCTTGGCCTTTTTTTTCAAGTTGGTTATATTATGTAGTTCTGATTGATAAATTATAATGATGTATTTCTGTAGGTAGGTTTATACAAACGACACGTCTAACTTTTTGACTATCCCGTTGGTCTCGTGGTCGCAAGCGCGACTACTGATCCTGGGTTCAATTCCTGGGTCGGGCAAAGTGTTATTGGGTTTTGCCATTAGGATTTTCTTAGTACCAGCCCGGAGTATGGAAGTTGGCGGCGGGGTGATACCCCCGTTCCTCGGAAAGCACGTTAAGCCGTTGGCCCTGCGCCTGATCTCTCTCCGATCATCTCGGGTTGCCGTCCCATCAGACTATGACAGTGAGGGAAGGGTGCACCTGTGTCGCGCACACACTTGTGCAATATAATAACTCCCGCGCCGAAGGCTGGTCTGCGCTGAGATTGGTTGCCATGGCCGAAACTGGAGGACTACTGGAGACTATTACCCGCCTAAATATTAACTAGATCACTATAGATTAAACAAACTAGGTTAGGTCGGTGTTTTCAATCTGACTACTTTGAGAAATACCGAAATAAAATCAGAGGTCAGTCTCCTTTTAAAGTCCAAACATTGATTGTATGAGTCCTCAAGAAGCATACATCTTAATACACTCCCTTATTTTCCTTCTTCCTCGTGCATCGTCTTTAAGCTCACTAAGTTCCACTCTGTGGATCGCCCGGAGGACATGGTGGAGCTTACGGTGGAGGTCTGTCCGGCTTGGGCAGAGCACCGCCGTGTCCTCGTGGAGGCGATCGGCGTGCGGAGATCTCTCGCGTCCGGCCCTGGTCCAGGCCATAGTACGGAGCGAAAAGGCATGGGCAGCTGTCACCTCCTTCTGCGAAGCAGTAATGCTCGCGAAGGAGGAGGCGGGACGGTTGAGGGAAAGGCAAATTTTGCACCCTCTCGCCCCTAGCCACCGCAGGAGACGCCCTGGGCGTCGTGAATCCCGGGCGGATTTCCGGCCATTGTAGGCGCGAGCTTGCGGATGGTGAGCAATGGGTAGCTCGCCGTCCGATAAGGACCAGGCCCGGGTCGAGGGCACGTTGTGTTCCACGCACGCCTCAAAGAGATGTCAGCACAAGTGTAGGGGTCCACTAGGGCCGATGCCTGCCAGGGTCGCGGGAAACTACGAAAGGGTTACCGAGGCTCCTGGAAACACAGGCAACGGAAGGAATATGGGTGGGTTTTAGTCAGTAAGAGTCTGACACATCCTCCCGCTCCACCCAGAGTTAGAGAAGTTATTTGATAGTACCCATTCCAAAAAAAAAAAGTCACTTAGTTAATAGGTCAATCAATCAACTCAGCCTATAATAGTCCACTGCTGGAAATAGGCCTCTCCCAGGCTGCGCCACAACACCTTGTCCTCCGCCTTCCGCATCTAGTCTGTTCCAGGACTCGTCTGCTCTACCGGCCATTGGTCCTTCGACACACATGGCCAGCTCACTGCCACTTCGGCTCGCTGACTCTACAGGCTATGTCGGTAATTCCGGTTCTCTTCCGGATAACTTCATTTCTGATCTTATCCTATAAAGAAACTCCGAGCACAGCCCGCTCCATGGCGCGCTGAGCGACCTTGAATTTGTGGCCAGCCCGAGTTAATAGGTACTAATTTATTATTTCAAAACATCGTAGAAGCATATTTTTGGAAGCTCAACAAGGTCTTTGTGCCGGTGCCAAACAAAAAAAATTATAAGCCGTTAGAACATGTTAGTCTGTTCACTTTTTACTATGGGATCATATCTGTAGGGCCATCCCCTGCGCTGTTAAACAAGTTTGAGAAATACTGTTTTCACTGTATTTTGTAAAAGTGTTTGTAAAAACCTACTTTTAGAAATAAAAGCATTTATCATTTAATAGTAATTTAATTATAGTAATAGCTTTTTATGCCAGTAAACATTACAGTTATCATTTTTGCTGTGGAACTAGAGCTCTAGGCCCTAGGATAATTTTCAACATAGCTAGAGCATACTCTAGCTATGTTGTAAAAAAAACCATGATTTTGCATACAAAATCATGGTTTTTTTTTCGCCAGTACTACTTTTAACTGATTTTAAGTCTATTTAGTACTTTTTATTCAAGCAAATATAGTGAAATATAATAACAAAAAGTAGGTAAGTACATAAATAATTTTTTTTTTTTTTGTTTTTTTTTTTTTTGAGGGTGGGAAATCATCAAATAACTTCTCCCGCTCTGGGCAGAGCGGGAGGGTGTGTCAGACTCTTACTGACTAAAACCCACCCGTATTCCTTCCTGTTGCCTGTGTTGCGGGGGCCTCGGTGACCCATAAGTACCTTCCCGCGACCCCGGCAGGCATCGGCCCTAGTGGACCCCTACTTTGTGCTGACGACATCTCTTTGAGGCGCGCGTGGAATACGACGCGCCGTCGACCCGGGCCTGGTCCTTACCGGACGGTGAGCTACCCATTGCTCACCGTCCGCAAGCCCGCGCCTACGGTGGCTGGAAATCCGCCCGAGATTCCCGACGCCCAGGGCGTCTCCTGCGGCGGCTAGGGGCGAGAGTGCGCGAAACTTGCCTTTCCCTCAACCGTCCCGCCTCCTCCTTCGCGAGCATTACTGCTTCGCAGAAGGAGGTGAAGTACATAAATAATGGATGTAAAATGAAAGTTAACGAAGCCGAGAGTCACTTACACTATCACATATGTATCTGCACATACTGGACAATGGTCCAGTATGTGATAGTGTATACAGGCTAATTGTGGAACACATTTTCTTTTAGAAAGCGATTCCAAAGACTAGCACTCGCAGTCGCTTGCCATAGTTAGAATCGCGAAAGAACCATTAGGAACTTTCTGGTTACAGAGATATTGAAGACCAAAAGTTTTCAAAGTCAAGTCAAAGTATAAATACTCCCACAAATCCAATAATTATTTTTAGTGAATTATTTTTAGGAGCAATGTAAATGTATGTTACATTGTTCCTTCCGTAAACAGCGATTTTTACACTACAAATAAAATTCGATTCCTGGCAGTATATTTAGCTTATTTTTTTTAGTTTGGTGTACCGAAAACCTAGATAACTAATATTTGATGGGTCTTTTAACACCCTGTATATTTAAAAATACAACAAACACGAAAAGAAACAGCTCCAAGCTGTTGTCATGACATGTGTCTAGCAGCTACGAAAGAGAAAGAACGGCGGATTAAATGCAAGCAGTTGAAAATAGCAGTATTATTCTAATAATTCAGCTCATTCAGTATACTAGAAAAATAAGCGTGTATGGTAGTACGTTTTTGGGTGGGACATCATCAAATAACTTCTCCCGCTCTGGGCGAAGCAGGACGGTGTGTCAGACTCTTACTGACTAAAACCCACCCGTATTCCTTCCGTTGCCTGTGTTGCTGTGTTGTTGTGTGTGTGTGGGCCTCGGTAACCCTTTAGTACCTTCCCGCGACCCCGGCAGGATGGTAGAAATAGCTTGCCGGAATAAAAATCAATTAAATTTCATCACTCTTAAGCGCGTATCAAATAAATATGAAAAAGTGATTTTTCAAACTCATGTAACTTGAGGGAGTACTATGACGTATGACGGATACCCTACAGGTTTTTCTTTAGTAAAAAAACCGACCAAGTGCGTGTCGAGTCCGACATCATAGTCATGCACAATGAATGGTTCCGTAGTTGAGATGAATTTATCTCAAAAACAAACGTAATATTGTAGTTGAAAAACATGTTATATATACGTCACGATCAATTCTCCAACTGCAAATGTAAGTTGCTCGACTATTAAACAATAACTTGTAAAGCGTACTTATCAGCTGTGATAGTTTTCCTTTTAATTTGGTTAAATATACTACTGCCATGTTTTTTTTCACATTATCCAATTACAGCTATTTAACTGGCAGGGGGGGACACTTGACTCTCTCAAGCAGTATGTGCAAGAGGACTACTATCACGCACTCGACTGCTAGCGGAGCCCTAGCGCTCCTATGATGAATCGGGCGCCCGCTCTGCCGCGCCGCGTGGCAGGCGTCCCTGAATCGAAAAATTGTTTTTACAGACCCGCCAGAACAGACTTAACATTGTAGTTGAATAACATGTGGGATCATACATTCCAACTGCAAATGTATGTTTATACGCACAATAGGTATTGAGAAATTTACCATACTATTTAAGTAAGACAAAGACTGTAAGATTTCTTATAGGTGAAGGGCTTGTGGCTAAGAAATAACAGCCACACGGGTCGACCGACCAGGTTAAGTTACGCTTGCCGCAATTGGTTAGTGGATGGGTGTCCATCTTTTCATACCAAGACCCCTCCATGTCTCGAAGGGCACGATGGTCACGGCTGTCCTTCGTGGATCTTTGACAGTCGTTACGGGTCGTCAGAAGCCCGAAAGTCTGACAACCAGTCTTACAAAGCGGCATTGTATTACCCAGTAACTGGGTTGTGTAGGTCAGTTAGGCAGTCGCTCCATGTATTATACAGGTATTCAGCTGCAACCGGTAAGACTGGAAACTGACCCCAACATAGTTGGGAAAAGGCTAGGCAGATGATGATGAGACTTCTTATAGGTTTTCCTGCAATCTATAAGTAAAGAACTATTTTCACATTTATTCCAAAAATGTATGGACGGTGAATAATCTCCTTACCTTGTCAAAAACTTCATGTTAAGAGGCCGACAACACCTAAAGCGCGGTCACTGTCGGACTACATAGAAAACAAAGAGAACCGCAATGACACAACGCTGGTAATGTATTGCAAAATATGATGCAATTATCTATTTACAAAGAATCTATAGAGTGCATAAAAAAATAAAACACTATTATGCTAATTGGTTGCTTGTAGAATAATCTGACAAAAATCAGAATGATTGCATGTATATTAGTATGCTTTTTAATCGTTAAAAGAATTTTTTAGAGGTATCTTCGTGATTTTTTTTATCGTATCAAATTAGTTGTATAATGTTTTCAACACACTATCTACCTAGCATATATCCTTAAGAATATAATATGTTTTTCTGATTTTGTTTACTGTAGTGGATCATAATATACTTTAAGGCATTATTCCTGTAGTCCCCTTAATGTAATGCCATATTTTTCGCTAATATTCCATCTAAACTTTGTTGAAACACCACATGGAATTACCTCTGAAACACGGAATATACTCGCTGACAAAACTTTTGACGCCACGCATAAGGGCTGTTAAAGTCCATATTTGCATTTTTATACCACATTTTTACATTTTACAAATGTCAACTGAGGGGTATTTAGGCGCGGGAAAGTCAATTTATGTTTTCAACAAGTACGTAGGTGCTTTTCGCTTCTTATGATTTCCCGGGTCATTTCCAGGGTCTTGTTTAATATTTGCTTTAATGAAGTAGCTTTTTACCCGACTGAGTCAAAAGAGGGGTAACTATTCAATGTTAGTAATACTCATTTATATTATTTTGCGTTATGCTTTTCGAATCACAAACCGTTTAAAATTACTTACTACACACATAATAAAAAATAAAAAAAACAACTCTTGTTTATTTAATGATTGCTCATTTTTTATCGCATTACTTAGTCTATGTTCAATTTAACATATACCCCGTGTCCTGTCAAAGCGATCGGTCGCAAGAATACGCGATCGTCATCTAGTTTTTAAAATATTCAATCAACAATCAAATCAATTCCGCCTGTAACAGTCCACTGCTGGACATAGGCCTCTTCCAGGCTGCGCCAAAACACTGTCCTCCACCATCCGCATCCAGTCTGTCCCAGACACCTTTTTAGGTCGTTGGTCCAACTAGCCGGGAGGCGCCCCACTCTTCGCTTGCCGATACGCAGTCTACACTACAGGACCCGTCTCGTCATCTTCACCAGCCATCGGTCCTTCGACATCACATAGCCAACCCACTGCCACTTCAGCTTGCTTACTCTGCAGGTTAAAATATTATTAACGTTTAAAAGTGTTTGTATAAAGTTACTTACAGAATTAACATTAACAGATCTATAGCCAACCTGAAAAGGAAGTCCAAGGTGAAGATAGACCAGTTCAATTCTCGAGGTACGTATTTCATCGTTCAAAACATAAGTACCTAAGTGTTCAAAGTTTCAAAGTTCCTGTTAGTTACCTATAGGTACTACCTCAAAATCAAAATTCCACTTAATAGTAACATTCAAGGCAAATTTATTTCAGCATCATATTTAACGTTATTTAAACAAAACAACTTTTTACTGACTTAAGTATTCGTACTAAACAAAAATATGTTAATGCGGACATTAACAGCCCTTTTGTGAGTGTTCATTTTTGACATCTTTCTCGTAACGTCCCTCCTCCTAGGCTTGATGAAAAAACTTACTTTTGACCACAACATAAGAAAGTGCAGAATACCCAATCAAACTCAAAATCTCGAACTATTTCAATTAAACCAATCACGGGCCAATTACCCTTAATCCATCCAAAGGTTGTTTTAAAAAGATCGTATTTAGCGATAAGACCGAACTTTGTGTCACCCTATGTAAAATTTCTACATTTATATCTGTAATTTTATGGTGTACATAGTAAAGAGTATTCTATTCTATTCTACAGGCACTTTTAAATTGTCGGTCAGTCGGTCAGTCAGAAAGATGAAGTTAATTTCCCGTACTAAAGCGTAGTAGGTACCTACGGAGAAGAAAGGGCAAGAAACTCCATGGACTCTCCTTTAAATCAAAATATTGGTTACGTCATTCAAGCTTAAACTTTACGTGTGAGAACGATTTGTAAAGAGGTGCACTTTAAAAAGCATCCATACTAAGCAAAAACCCAGGGCAGGTAAGAGATGACCAGTCCAAACTGACGGCGCCCGTTCACGAACCCAATGCATGGACCAACACCATTTTGAAGAGACCGAAATAATCTAACACACGTGCCACCATCAGCGAGACATTTGAATAAGCATGACATACTCTCAACTGCCACGGCACACTCAAGGCGATGAAAGACGTACCCAGTAAATAGTAGCTTTATTATACAAACTTAGAAGAATAATGTACGCTATTGAAATTTACCTCATCTGTATCAGGAAGACCGGAAGGAGAACTAAAGTGCGCAGGGTAGAAAACCGATTGGATAGAAAGATTTTGCAATAGACTTTGATAACAACCAGCGATCTACAGGAGGTCTAGAAATCTATGGGGTTGGCGTTTGTCTAGCATTGCACGTTTTTTGGATGATAATAAATTATTATATATAATTATTATAGTATGCAAATGCAGCTATGGCGAAAATAAAACTCAAAAGCCAAAAAACAAGAGTTGAATAACAAGGATACAAATGTGTTTTAGCAGTAGTGCATTTAGGCACATTCATAACATTACGCCTGTAATCTTCGAAGGGTGAGGCAGCGAGCCTCCTTGCCGGATTGCCGCCATGGGATCTGGAGGCAAAAGTCCTCGCGCACGTATGGGAGTGGCGCGAGGAGGCGAAACGCCGGGGCGTAACTCCGCTGCCGCGAGAAATCGCGGCACAGCGGACGGAGCTCCGGCGGGATCTCATGGCGACATGGAGAGTACGGTTATCGCAACCCAGTGCTGGGCACGCCACGATTGCGGCGATAAGTCTCCTCTTTGGGGAGTGGCTAGAGAGGCGCCACGGCGTCCTCACCTTCGGCCTAACGCAGGTTCTCACCGGACACGGCAGCTTCGGGAGGGTCCTGGGTCGGATAAGGCGGAAGGAAACGCCCGGGTGTCACCACTGTGTGGATCGCCCGGAGGACACGGTGGAGCATACGGTCCACCATATGCTCCACCGTGCAGACCTCCAGGTCTGCCCGGCTTGGGCAGAGCACCGCCGTGTCCTCGTGGAGGCGATCGGCGGCAGAGATCTCTCGCGTCCGTCCCTGGCTACCGTAGGCGCGGGCTTGCGGACGGTGAGCAATGGGTAGCTCACCGTCCGGTAAGGACCAGGCCCGGGTCAACGGCGCGTCGTATTCCACGCGCGCTTCAAAGAGATGTCGTCAGCACAATGTAGGGGTCCACTAGGGATGATGCCTGCCGGGGTCGCGGGAAGGTACTAATGGGTCACCGAGGCCCCCGCAACACAGGCAACGGAAGTCTGACACACCCTCCCGCTCCATCTAGAGCGGGAGAAGTTATTTGATGATTTACCATCCAAAAAAAAAAAAAAGACCTCATGCTCAGTAGTAGCGCATGCGGAAACTAGACCAACGAGGCAGTCCTTTAAGCACATCTTTTCAGCAATTTCGTATACATTTACTTGATTTTTGATAGAATGAGATTTCTGTTTAAATTTAATTCATCTTGGCCTGCTTTATTTTTATCTACAGTTGGTGCGGGCTCCGAAAATTATCTCGAAGGTCTTTATCGCTAACTCGAAACGGTTGGTGGTCATAACTTCGTCTTAGTCCAGGCGATAATATCTGGAACAGTTTACGTAAGTCAAAGGAGTTTTGTATCGGTGGTTTCAGTGGTTTAGGAGTGAAGGGAAAACGTTACTTTTTTGTTTCGAGGCACTGGTTGGAACTTAGAAGGAAAATGTGCTGCTTTTACGTTGTGCATAGTTAGGGCTAATACTTTTTTCTTAGTATTATTCTATGGTCAGTGACTCGCAAGTGTCTTATAGGTTATTGAAGAAGATACACTAAATAGAAGCACTTTATGTATGTGTATTATTATTATAGTCAGCCCGTTATCAGCAACTTGGTCTGCCCTATGTCGTTTCAGGATGCCTGCATTATCATCATCATCATCATGATCAGCCCACAGCAATTCACTGCTGGACATAGGCCTCTCCAATTGCACGCCATTCAGTTTGATTCTTAGCAACTCTCATCCAGCTGCCACCAGCCACCCTGCGAAGATCGTCGCTCCACCTAGCCTGAGGTTGTCTTACCTCACGGTTGCCGATTCGCGGTCTCCACTCAAGAACACGTCTACCCCATCGGTCATCGGTTCTACGGCTAATATGGCCGGCCCATTGCCACTTCAGCTTACTTATTCTGTGAGCTATGTTGACAAGTCACCGGTGTCCACAAACAAATGAAGATATATATAATGCAGGCGTCCCTAAGCTCAAACCAAACTTTAGCCAACTCTCTCTCTCCCAAAATAAACAAGTCGTTTTCGCGTAATCTATACTAATAATTATAATAAAGCTAAAGAGTTTGTTTGTTTGAACGCGCTAATCTCTAGAACTACCAGTTGAATTTGAAAAAATCTTTTTGGATTTGATAGCCCAATTCTTGAGGAAGGATATAGGCTAAATAACATCACGCTACAACCCTTAGGAGTAGAGCAAAAAGAAAAAAAGTCAAAAATAGGGGAATGAGGGTCGCGGTGCCGACGCGGTCGGGGCTGAAATTTCACGCGGACGAGGTCACGGGCAAAAGCTAATGATAAATAAAATATAAGTAAAAATCTTTTTAAAAACAAGCTTTTAATGCTTGAGGCTTGTCTCAGAATTATAATTATATGGCATATTATCAGAATTATATGGCACAGGTAAACGGACAAATAAAATGTTTGGGAAAGGGAATAAAACAAAACGAGAAATTTTATGAGTAGTGTAGTGTATAATGGTAGCGTGCGATGAGCAAATGAGGATAGAATGGGGTTTAACGGGAGCTATATTGAGTTAACAATAAGCTTTCTCTGTTGTTGTAATTTAGTGTTTGTAGCCAATTATTTAGTTACTTTTTAAATGACATTATAGGGCACTCCCTATAATGTCATTTAAAAAGTAATAGTAATAATAATAAGTAGTAATAGTCTTAACAAAATACTGAACTTTTACTCACTAGTAAAAGTTCAGTATTTTGTTAAGACTATTGTAGAGATGAGGACCTTGGAAACAGGGAAATCTTCTTGTAAGAGAGTATTTACAGTGGAAGGGCTGACATACCTTGTCTTTGCGTCTTGTGGTGATTATTTCATAGGAGGTCATTTGATGCTGATATAGTAGTATGTGCAATACAAATATTGTCTGAATGTAAGGACTTTACAATTCCTATACAATTCTTCAGTAGGGAAAATGATGGACCGAAAGGTACTAATTTTCAGCACTGCTCCCTGAGCTCGTTCTAGCTTCAAAAGTACCGTTTTGGGTGCACCACCCCAAGCGCATATACAGTACGTTAAGAGAGACTGACAAAGAGCAAAATACGTACATCTAATAGTTTGAGGTTCTGCGATGTGGCGAAGACTACTAAAGACAAAAATTAGCTTTCTGGTTATTTTTGTCAGCAGCTCTATATGAGGTGCAAAGCTCAGGCCATCATCAAGAGTCACACCGAGATATTAAATGGTTCGACAACGTTCCAATTTCGGACATGTACATGTCACAGTGCCAAATAGTAAACATCAAAGCGCGTGAATTATCAAAGCGTTTGTATCAAAGTGCGCTATCAAAGCGTATGAATTTGGAGGTTGAGTGGAAAGGTTGAGTCGTAAACTGCATTGTAAGAATTTTAGTTTTTTCAGTATTGATTGTGAGAATGTTTCTTTGAGCCATTGTAGAACACTATTTAGTCCTTTTTGTGCAGAATCGAAGGTGTCATCCCAAGTGTCGCCAAAGAAGGTAAGGACAGTGTCATCAGCAAACGTCACAATTCTTCCACTTTCCAAACTGAGATTACATAGTCGGTTAATGTTAATTAGAAAAAGGGTTGGGCCAATCACACTGCCTTGGGGAAAGCTGAATGTCACTGGTTCCTCTCTACTGAGGTAATTTCGTGTTTTTACACACTGAGTTCGGTTTTGAAGGTAAAGAAAAGATGTTAAGTGATTGGCCACGTATCCCGAGTTCCTCCAGCTTTTAATGAGTCAGAAATCGAAACCGTATCGAATGCCTTTTTTTAGGTCCAAAAAAGTTGACAATACTTTCATTTTCTTGTTAATATTTTTTTAACATGGTCGATCGAAATATCTGTTCTATCATCTTCACTTGTCCTTACAAGTGAAGATTACCTGAGGAGTGCTCGTGACCACATTCCGGCTCTATCATCAGACCCTGGAGACCACCTGGTGTAACAGCACTTATCAAGACAAATCTAATTAAACCAAACACGACGGAGCTACCTGGTTACTTACGGAGTGCCCTTAACCACCTTCCAGCTCCGTCATCAGACACAAACTCATCACCTAGTGGAATAGCACTTGTTATTACATATCAAAGGAGTCCAAAAACGATAGTGGTACCTTAATTGGTTGAGTAATTCCTATGGCCCTTTTCCCGCTCCATAATCAGACGCTGAGCACTGCATCTGATGATCAGTACGATAGTACTTGCCAAGAGAAAACCAACGAGTTCAAATACAATGGCGGTAACTTATTTGGTCGAGGAGTTCCTATGGGCACCTTCTAGCTCCATCATCAGAACAGCTTCATGGTATCATATTCATTCGTTGTCACCGAAGCTATACAAGTTTCAGCTCAATCGGATACCAGGAAGTGCTTGGAATCTGGATGACAAAGAAATTAACCGGAAACATACGAACGAAGCAAGTTATAATAATAAAGCTTGTAAAAAGAATAGAATTATTTACTTATTTCGAGTACCACACAGACTCGTTAATCATAATAAACCTGTAGATTATAAACAAAAATGATACATCTCATATACATAGACTTTTGCATAACGCAATATAATTTGAACTTAGGCCAATCCAACATACCTTCTGCATAAATTCCATCACAGTATCCCAGAATCAAATACAGATACAGATACAGATAGATCCAGTCCTTTCATCCTTTGACATCAGCTGTCCCGACAAACGGCCAAATTATCACGATGATGTCACTGACACTAGTCGTGACATGCGAGGTTGTCAGTGACAAAGCAGTTATTCTCTTTGGACGGCACTAGTAGTTAATTTCGTGAGTGTCCTTGCGCAGCCGACTGTGCTTTGGTATCTCTTTGAATCCCGGTTTTAGCTTGGAAAAGGGTATATGCGATTGTGCTTTTGAGGTAAATAGACGCTTTGCAATCATAAGTTGAGTGTCGGTTTTTCTTATTAAGCAGTTTGTGACTTACATTGCTGTAATGTGATTGAATAAAATAATTATATGTTTAATAGGTTGTTATTACATCTGAGGGTG
Source organism: Atethmia centrago (assembly GCA_905333075.3). Taxonomy (NCBI): domain Eukaryota; kingdom Metazoa; phylum Arthropoda; class Insecta; order Lepidoptera; family Noctuidae; genus Atethmia; species Atethmia centrago. The sequence goes on along the minus strand of HG995382.1, from coordinate 25,302,137 downwards.
TTTAGTCACGCGTGTTAATGTGAAATGATTGCTTTTCATTTTAAATTAACTGTGAAACTCAAGATATTATGATAATTGTAATATTTACTAATTGAATAATAAAAAGGAACTTGATAATTCAACAATTGCTTTGCATTTTTACTCAATTTTCATTTGAAAAGCATATTGGGAAGAGCTTCAATTTATTTCCAGAACCGCTTAAATTCAGTTAAAGGTTTTTGTAGTAGGTATTCATATAAAACATGTAAATCAAAACTGGTTTTAAATGAATTAGTATTTCGGAGTATTAAATGGACGACTAAACGACTAAAAATATCTAAAAGCCGTTTAACATTTCTGAAATGAAACTACTCAACAGAGGCAATTTCCTCTTTTGGAGAAAATGGTTTCAATTACACCGTACGGTAACATAAATATTGTTTTGTTGTGCTCTTGATCGAGAGTAAGTAAATGCTTATTTGTGTAATGGGGGGTTTTTATCAAATTCACGCCACCATCTGGCGCCACTTTGACAAAAGGTCTTCCATTTCGACAATGAATATAAAATATATGATGACGTTCATCATTCGTACATCATAATGACAGCTCACGTCAATCTCACTTCACCTAAGTTATCACGGTGAGATTTTTACAGAATCGACCGGCTGACATAGATGTCAGCCGGTCGATTCTGTAAAAATCAAGCACTTAGAAGTCCTATTGATAGGATAGGTAACAACATGGTGCTTATCACTTACAAACAAATTTACTATAGTACCAGCCTATTAGGTCCTGTTCCATGGCAGGGCCAAGGCCTCTTCTCATTCAGGGAAGGCAGAAGCATTGATCACCACACTTGCTGGAGCTTGCTGCTTGCTTGGCGATTAGATTTATATTAATTACTAGCTGCTGCCCTTGGCTTCGCCCGCGTGGCTTTTTCAAAAAAAAAATACTAAGTTACTCCTAGAACATCAGTTATATGCCAGTGAAAGTCCCGTCAAAATCGGTCGGAGATTAGTCGGAACAAACAGACAGACAGAAAGACAGACAACATTTGTACAGACAGACACATATTGTTAATTTTATGCATTTGTATATATTATATATATTAATAAAAAAAAAAAAAAAATCTAAAATAAAAGTAGCTTAAGTTACTCCTTATTATATCAGCTATCTGCCAGTGAAAGTCCCGTCGGTTCAGCCGTTTCAGAGATTAGCTGGAACAAACAGACAGACCGACAGACAAAAATTGTAAAAAAATGTTATTCTGGTATATGTACCAGCAGTGCTGGCGCAGTGGTTACTGCTCTAAAAACGGTGAAGGAAAACATCGTGAGGAAACCGGCATGTCCTAGAACCAAAAATTCGAAGACATGTGACATCTACCAACCCGCACTGGGCCCGCGTAGTGGATTACAGCCCACTCCCTCCTACAGAGAGGAAGCCTGTGTCCCAGCAGTAGGAACATTATAGGCTGATTATGTACTCCTATTTTATTTATCTGTATGTATGTATAGCTGTATAGAAGATACATATTTATAAGTCCAGATTTCCAGACGGTTTTAGCAATGACTAACATGAACTCGGAAAGTACGTATGAATCGAAAAAGTCACTTTAGTACTTGTTGCCCGGATTTTAACCCAGAACCTCGTGCATGTGAGATGGTGCCTAACCACTTGGCATCGCGACACCTTTACTAATCGTTGATTTATCGGTAGAATGGGAAATACAGGCAATGATATTATGATTGTTATGTTATTTATTTATGAGGGGCTTGTGGCTAAGTAATAATAGCCGCACGGGTCGATCGATCAGGTTAAGCTACGCTTGCCGCGGTTGGTCCGTGGATGGGTGACCATCTTTACATACCGATACGAGTTAAGCCGCTGGTCCCGGCTGTCATTTGTCAGTTTGACAGTCGTTACACGTCAGAAGCTCGAAAGTCTGACAACCAGTCTTACCAAGGGGTATCGTGTTACCCAGTAATTAGGTTGTGGAGGTCAGGTAGGCAGTCGCTCCATGTAAAATACTGGTATTCAGCTTTATCCGGTAAGACTGGAAGCCGACCCAAACATAGATGGGAAAAGGCTAGGCAGATGATGATGTTATTTGTTTATTTACTTATTTAATACTTTAAGCACACAAATGTACAGAGACGGACTTAATGCTGTAGTCATTTTCTACCAGTCAACGTTTGGGTGATTCAGAGACAAACAGTGTTAGGTGCAATAACGAAAATTATGAAAAAAAAGAAAGAAAATACGTTTATTTGCGGTAAACATGACGCAAAGAAGGAACACAAATACATAAAAGAAACAATTTTTTATATAAATTAAAAAAAATATTATTATTATTGAATGAATATTTATTTAAATATAAGGATATACATACATATACCTATTAAAAACTTTAAATAGAATACACATACCTAATTATAAATAAATATAACACCTAATAAATACACATAAATACACGAATATACTAAAACAGATAATACAAACAATGGGAAAACATTACTGTTGTGTGATACTGCCAGTTTCTTACGAATGTGCTCGCGAACTTTGACTTTTATCGATAAAATCGATAGGTTGCCATCCTGATTTCCTCGGGGGAGCGCATTCCACTGAGAGATCTAGACATATATGATATGCATATGTTATGCATAAAAATATTACATTGTCACATTGCCTCACATATAATATTATTTATGAGAAATGTGACGGTGAATGTGATCTTATTTTCCTGTCGATACAGACTTTTCAGTGTAAAATGGAATACAATGGCTCAATTCGCACTGTAGTGACGTCACGTATTTGCTATAGCTATCGCTCAGATATTGTATGTTTCCAAACATATGTAACCAAACATTGATATAAGTAGGAGTAGTATCCAGAAATTATTAAGGTACCCCTGTCGCCATTTGAGGATTAAGGTCGACTGGTGTTCAGCAATGAACATTTCCTGAATTATTAATTATATTATTGATTTATTAAAACTTTATGCACAAGTAAATAATTAATGTACATAGGCAGACTTAATGCCTTAGGCATTTTCTATCAGTCTACCTTAGGATCATCACATCTTGTACAGCCTACCGCACGTCCGGTATTACAAAACCAGTTTAAGCTTGTCTCTGATTTCCACACTTCTGGTCCACTTGAAAACCAGCGTCAGGAACTAGTTGTCCGGCATTTTTTTCTGAACTGAACCGATTTGGCACAGCCGCGAGGCACACTTTCTTGCAAATTTATTTAATTTTACACTTTTTATTTGTTTTATTTTTATTTTTATTTGTATTATAATATGTTGTGTTGTGTGCCTTTTAGTGTGCGCTAAATAAATGTACTTTCTTTCTTTCTTATTCTATTGAAACTCCTTAATACGCTAGGCCGGCTCAAGGTTAAAACATAGTAATAATAATAATTAACAATTCCTCTTAGCTCAAGTGTTACCACTGACGTGTGGACGGCTGTACCTACATGAATTAGCAAAAAAAATACGTTACGGTGTAAAAAAAGCCAAATTCTTTAAAATATCGACATAACAAACGCTTATAAAAATAGGGCTTCGAGAGTTGATAATAAATTGTTTGGAAAGGTTCGCTTTGTGTGTTGTTACCTTAACCGAATACGAAGTTACGGACACTTCGCAACGTGACGAGGGAAATGGAGAAAAACCGAAGAAAAGTGGGCAAAAGAGGGAATAAATGGACTAGGTTTGTATGACTGTTATGAATGAATGAAATATTTTTGGCATTCTGATTTTAGGGTATTTTTGTACCCTTTTAAGTGGGTTACTTGTAAAAGGGAAGTGACGAAGTAAGTCATTGTGTGTGAGTCGGAGGCTTTATTGGGGCTAACGGGCGTGGTGTGGTGTAGGTTGAACGTCGCCAAGCAATATTTTCTGCATTTACCAAATCTATTTGAATGCAAAACATTTAGCAGCCTATACCATTTCTAAATCCCCAGAATATTAATAGATTCCACGTCCACCTAAGTTCTGAGTATTTAACAAAACCCTATTCCAGTTATTGTAAGATTATGCGAAAAAATATGGAACTTAAGTTGTTAACAACCCTTCTGAGTTCGAGATAATTTTAACACTAACCCGATTTAGACACAGCCAGCAACGTTGCCATAAATTACAAAGATATACAACCCATCAAGATAATTCTTCATTAACACCCCACAAATCATAACAGGAAAACCCTTCCAAGGCCAAAACATACATCTTCAAGACAGTCTGAAGCCAGGTGAGAATGGCAAGGGCTACCCAACATGGAAAATAAATCACTTCGTATCGCCCGGCAAATGCGATGAAAAACTGCGGCCGTGTAACGTTATGAAAGGATTGTGGGGCTGTGGGGTATATATCATGCCCTGATCTTGTGTAATGACATTGCCGGGTCATGCGATATTAGAGATTCATTTTAGCGAGCGTAGAGCGCTGTCAGTCAGGAGCAATAAAGAAAGAAAGAAAGAAAAAATATTTATTTGGGACACGCACAGGAAATACAACAGTAAAAAAAGGACATAAAACTAACAAAAGCATGAAAACATAAATAAAATATATATAATAGTGAAAACAAAACAAAATAGAAGACCTGTGCGAGGCCAAAAAGGCTCCTATCTCAGCATGATGCTGCGATATTTATTTAAAAAAACAAATACCGCAGCGCTGGTATTCTGATAGGGCCCGCTGTAATGCCACGGACACACCTACGGACACAAAATAAATCCCAATAGAGGATGCGGTAAAAAAACAATAATAAATAAAATAAACAATAAATTAGAAAAATAAATAAATGAATTAATTAAGTAAATGAAAACCGTATTTCTTACGATAATCAAGAAACAAGTACGACTGACCCACACCCGACGCTACATCAATACAATATGTTGATCCGTGGGTTTGAAAAGTGCTCGAGTGATGTGAAAACTACTCTGTTTAGGGTATACAATCTTTTTACACCTGCCTCTTGGTCACCATTGCCAATACAACAAGTGTAGGGGTCCACTAGGGCCGATGCCTGCCGGGGTCGCGTGGCAGTCCAAAATGGTTGCCAAGGCCCCTGGCAACACAGGCAACGGAAGGAACACGGGTGGGTTTCAGTCAGTAAGAGACACACCCTCCCGCTCCGCCCAGAGCGGGAGAAGTTATTTGATAAATTCCCACCCAAAAATAAAAGTACCTACAGAATTAGAATTAGTAATTTGCAGGTCTTTTTTTTTTTTCCTTGTACCATGGCCAGAACCAGGGCCGGACACGAGAGATTTCTGCCGCCTATCGCCTCCACAAGGACACGGCGGTGCTCTGCCCAAGCGGGGCAGACCTCCACCGTATGCTCCACCGAATTTGCAGGTCTATTACACGCATCGCATAATAATAAGTAATGCTCGATGTAAAAATGAATTCTGATTTCAGCTTTGTTATTGCTAAAAAAATTTGGTCCAGCATAAACATAGCATAAGAAACGTAGACCTAAAGTCGAATTATTAATTCACTGGAGTAATATGACATATTATTATGCTAGCTGTCACTCTTTGTAATAAAATGGTCATGTTTATTGTAATGGTGAACGTTTAGCTGCTTAAGGCGCTGACAAGACGCAACTAACCAAAATAGGCTTCTCTTAAGAAAAAAAATTGCCAAATCGGTGTAGTTTGTGGTAGTGGAAAAATTATATGTTAATTTTGAATATATTTCCCAGAACTTGGTTGTTACCAAAACACGTTTTGAAAAAAAATCTCGATACAAAGTAACACTAAACTAACCTCTTACCTTGAGTTCTAATCCAAAATATCTGTTTTAAATATCAACATACGTTGCGTATTTAATTAATAACAGGAACGTCTTATTTGAATGCAAAACTTGGTTGTTTTTATTTTCGATAACTCAACTCAATTTTGAGTAAATAGATAATTGTTTCATATTTTGCAATAAATTACAAGCTTTGTGTCATCGCGCTTCTCTTTCTTTTCTATGCAATCTGACAGTGACCGCGGTTTAGGTGTTGTCAGCGTCTTAATCGATTTATATAAGTGTAAAATAAATATAATTAAAATTAGCAATTTGCAGGTCTATTATATTGAATACAATTTTATAATTAATTCTAGGCTGTATGCTACTTGTCGTTTACCTGTTTACTGTTATATTCTAACGCCAGATGGCGCTGTTATGTTATATTATGTATGCTGTTTTGTTCCTGTCATGTCGTTGAAAAACTTTTACGGTGCACTGTGTGAACTAACTAGTAAAAACGTTTATTTAGTTCAAACTCAAAGAAGGCTTCTTTATTAACTTAATCTCAATATTATATTACACGCATCGCATAATAATAAGTACTGCTCGATAGAAAAAGGAATTCTGATTTCAGCTTTGTTATTGTGCTAAAAAAAATTGTCTAGCATCAGGTATAGAAACGTAGACCTAAAGTCGAATTATTAATTTACTGGAGTAATCTGACATATTATTATGCTAGCTGTCACTCTTTGTAATAAAATGGTCATGTTTATTGTAATGGTGAACGTTTAGCTGCTTAATCGATTTATATAAGTGTATAATAAATTAATAATAATTAGTGTAAAAGTCTAGAATACAATAAATATGACCACTTTGTTACACAAAGTGACAGCTAGCACATGCCAGGGGGGTAACCATCACCTCTTATAGCAGTATTGTTTCAATATTACTTCAGCGTGAGAAAGAGATGTAGCTATAAGTCCAGTATAGCTCCATCACTTTCCCACTGTGAAGTAATATTATAATAATACTGCTATAAGAGGTGATGGTTACCCCCCAGATTACTAAAATGAATTTATAATTCGACTTTAGACAGAGGTTAACTTTAGGATATTCAAAATGTATTTGAGTAAACTTATTTCTTAAAACCAATAATTATAAATGCAGCAGAATTGTTTCACAGAACATTTTTTTAAAGGTTTTCATTTAATTAATAATGCACTCAAGCATTTATAGAAAACATTAAATTCGTTTTCATGAATGTCTTATTAATAAACTTCGTTCAGGTTCCTTCCGTGAATGTAAAAGTAAAGTTATCTAATAATCTTTTCTTCAAAATCTGAAACTCAACTTTATACAGACTAAATTGTTGTAGACAGAAACTCGGAAGTTAAATGAAACTTCGTAACATGCAAATATGAGTGTAGTATCTTAACGACATCTACTCGTAATAACAAAAATATGACAATATCTTTAAACATGGCATTGGCAACTCTATGAAAATATTTTGAAGAAAGTTTCCCTAGGAAAAATCTTATCTTAGTAAGTTTTACCCTTTACAGGCTATTGCGAAGCGTTCCATTATACGAGTATGTATGTATATATCAAGCATCAAAGGAGGCAGCCAAACTAATTGGCATTGAGTTCAAATAATTTTTTTTAGAAGGCATGCTTTTAAAAGGGTTCAACGGACTTTGATGATTTTCGATATTGATTTACGTTATTTCACTTTATGGGTCGAGTTGGGACCGAAGGGTAGATTTCATTAAGATGGGCTTGTATTGAACGAAGTTTTGTAGGTATTTTAGGTAAAAAGGAAGGAAATATGATATGATAACGAAACTAAACTTGTGTAGAAGAAAAAATATTATCCTCCTACCTCTACGAGTAAATAGTGGGGAATGTTGGGATAAATTTATCCCAAAAACAAATTAACATAAAAAGTTGTAGTTGGAAAACATGTTCTCCCGATACATCGATATACGTCACGGTCCATTCTCCAACTGCAAAATGAAGTTGGTCGACTATTACTCGTTAACTTGTACAGCCTCCATCATGCTGCTCGACGAGCAGCTTGATGCGTGGGCGATCTCTTTGAGAGAGTTATTATAGACCGCCTCGTCGGGCGGCTGGTGCTAGTGGGGCTGCATTTGGCGGAGAGCCAGTTTGGTTTCCGCAGGGGGCGCTCTACGGTGGACGCCATCATGCGCATGCAGGCCCTCACGACGGGAAATGCTGTTGCCCAGGGTGGGGTTGTCTTGGCGGTGTCTCTAGACAACGCCTATGCCTTTAATACCCTGCCCTGCAGTTGCATCAAGGAAGCACTCCGGTACCACCGGATGCCGACCTACCTCTGCCGTGTGGTCGAGGCCTATCTGACGGATAGAGCCGTCATCGACCCCGGTCACCAGGGAGTGTTGAACTGGCAAGAGATATCGTGCGGTGCCCCACAGGGATCGGGCCTGGGGCCGCATCTGTGGCACATCGGATATGACTGGGTGCTGCGCGCCGACCTCCCTAGCGGTGTCAGCGTAGTGTGCTACGCTGACGACGCGTAGGTCCTGCTGGAAGGGTGGTTGTACCAGGCGTCGGCCGAAGTAGCAGCACGCAGGGTTGCGACAATCGTCAACAGGATCCGGCAATAGGAACTCAAGGTACTGCACAAGTCCGAAGCCATGTGTTTTCATAGTCCTCGGAACGCGCCACCGTCGGGGTTCACATCGACGTCGAGTCGACCTGGGACTCATCCTCGACAGCCGGTGGAACCTAGCCTAGCCGTTGCAGCAGACGCCCTGGGATTCGGGAATCCCAGGCGGATTTCCGGCCACCGTAGGCGCAGTCTTGCGGACAGTAAGCAATGGGTAGCTCACCGTCCGATAAGGACCAGACCCGGGTCGACGGCGCGTTGTATTATACGCGCGCCTCAAAGAGATGTCGTCAGAACAAGTGTAGGGGTCCACTAGGGCCGATGCCTGCCGGGGTCGCGGGAAGGTATGAAAGGGTTACCGAGGCCTCTGGCCACGGCAACGGAAGAAACACGGACGGGTTTTAGTCAGTAAGAGTCTGACACATCTCCATAAACAACCATTTAGCTGGCATGGGGGGAGGACACTCGACTCTAACAAAAATTTGCACTTCAATGCTTAATATTACGGATTCTTGAATCTAAAGGTGATGTTCACAGACTCGCCAACGATACCCCACACCATGGAATAGACGAAAAAAACATATCATCCTCACATTACGTGCAAGGTAATGTGGGGATGATAAATATTTTTTTTACTTTCTAAGATTTTAATTTTACCATGTGTCGGCACGATTAATATGTGTACCTATGCCAAATTACAGCTTTCTAGGGCTAAGCATCTCTGAGCTACAGCGGGACAGACAGACAGACAAACAGGCAGACGGACATGGTGAAACCATAAGGGTTCCTTGTTTACTATGAAACCCTAACTAGAGTTAGCTAAATATTTATACGAATTTCTTTAGTTGTACATGTTCTCTACCTAATTGAATGTCAATGTAAGATAGTTCAAAGGTTCTTATACCGAATGAATGAACACAAGTGAACTATATATTAGAAGTTAAACGTATAGAAGAGGTGAAACGAAGAGGAGCCCAATCGACAATATTTCATAATAGCGTCTTTTTTATAAAATGTTATTTGGTTTATGCTTCTTTGTGGTCGTATTAAGAACGGCACAATTTTCATACTTTATCATAGACAAATACGACATTTGATTATGTGGTGACTCGAAGACAAGCCCAGAATAAGAAGATGACAAGGCAAGATAACTGGAAGGCAGGAACGTGGAACGTCACTAGAAGAAGGCCCCGTTATATCAATAAAAAAACACTAATTTTATTTAATTAACATGTCACATTATTTTTCATAAACATGTTATAATTTTAAGCATCCATTTCAAAATAAAAAATATTTTATTCATAATTTTGTTTTTTTTCTTTAAAATAAACAGCTTATTGTCTCTCCTGTAAAAAATATTTGTCTGAAACTGGGCCTCTACTCATTTCACCTCTATTTTTATTCGTCATCAATATAGTAGCCAATCGAATTATCCCGAGGCAGTCAATCGAGATTTCTATCTATAAAAAAACTTAATCCAACTTAAACAATCGCCACTCTAGCAATTATGCTAATTATCGGAATCGTTCACGGTAGAGAAAATTGTACGATTTCCGTGTTCCCTTTCAATGTCAATGTTGGAACAAATCGATTTGTTTTAGATTAGAAAAAATAATTAGATATAATTAGATAGGCAGTCGCTCCATGTAAAATACTGGTATGCAGCTGCATTCGGTTAGACTGGAAGCTGACCCCAACGTTGTTGGGAAAAGGCTAGGCAGATGATGATGAATTAGAGAGGCAGTTATCAACAATTTGAAATATCATCATCTCAGTCAAAAGACATCCACTGCTGGACATAGGTTTCTTCCAAGCTTCGGCACAACGACTGGTTCTGGGCTTCTTGCATCTGGCAGATTCACGCGACCTTCAACAGATCGTTAGTCCACCTTAGGGAGTCTTTTTTTTTTTGAGGGTGGGAAATCATCAAATAACTTCTCCCGCTCTGGGCGGAGGGTGTGTCAGACTCTTACTGACTAAAACCCACCCGTATTCCTTCCTGTTGCCTGTGTTGCGGGGGCCTCGGTGACCCATAAGTACCTTCCTGCGACCCCGGCAGGCATTAGCCCTAGTGGACCCCTACCTATGCGCTGACGACATCTCTTTGAGGCGCGCGTGGAATACAACGCGCCGTCGACCCGGGCCTGGTCCTTACCGGACGGTGAGCTACCCATTGCTCCTCTCGGAAATCCGCCCGGGATTCCCGACGTTCTGGGCGTCTCCTGCGGCGGGTAGGGGCGAGAGGGCGCGAAACTTGCCTTTCCCTCAACCGTCCCGCCTCCTCCACCTTAGGGAGTCTAAAGGTATGTACGAAATTAATCGTTTTGGAAATAGATGTCACATATGTCAGAAGATATCAGGAAAGAAAGATACGTGTATATTGGGCACAGTAGTTAAGTAATACATTTAACATTCGTGCCCACAATATTATAATAATATAATAACAATAATATAACAACCCGCACTGGGCCCGCGTGGTGGATTACGGCCCAATCCCTCTTACGGAGAGGAGGCCGTTGTCCCAGCAGTGGGAACATTATAAGCTGATTATGTATGTAATATATCAACACACAAACACAGCATAAAGTCAAGGTAACTCAATCAATCAAACAAAACTCAAATCAATCATGACAAAAGAGAAATAAAATGGAAAATTAAAAACTAAAGTAAAACAATTCTGGTGGCAAAAGTGTCGGCTATTGCCACCAGAATTGTTTTACTTTAGTTTTTAATTTTCCATTTTATTTCTCTTTTGTCATGATTGATTTGTAATAGTGTTTTATTATGTACGTCCTGTATGTTCATTTAATACAGTCATAGGTCATAAGTAAGTTGACCGATGGAGGGTAAGCCTGGGTGATCTGTAATAAAGGTTTTACCTACAACAGACACCAGTCTCTATTAAGAGTTACCTTGACTTTATGCTGTGTTTGTGTGTTGATATATTACATACATAATCAGCTTATAATGTTCCCACTGCTGGGACAACGGCCTCCTCTCCGTAAGAGGGATTGGGCCGTAATCCACCACGCGGTATGTGTACTGTGTCGGTGAGAGTAATAGTGATGGTGTGATGGGTACGTGTCTGTTAACTGTATATCGTTCCATGCAAGTAAATATTAACTTCCCCCGGTCGACGGCGCGTTGTATTCCACGTGCGCCTCAAAGAGATGTCAGCACAAGTGTAGGGGTCCACTAGGGCCGATGCCTGCCGGGGTCGCGTGGCTGTTCGAAAGGGTTACCGAGGCCCCTGGCAACACAGGCAACGGAAGAAATACCGGTGGGTTTTAGTCAGTAAGAGTCTGACACACCCTCCCGCTCCGCCAAGAGCGGGAAAAGGTATTTGATAATTTCAAACCTAAAAAAAGCGGTTCAATAAAAGTTCTGTTGCATTGTAATCAATGATTTGAAGTCACGAACAAACTTTTTTCTTGCACTCAGCAAGACATACAAAAGTACGACATACGAAAGTGTAGTTAGCCATATTGTTTCGAAAAAATAATACTTATGCAAATAATTGCTAGCCATTTATCAGGATTATCTTATGATGCAGTAACATGCATCAATTGTGCAAACACTACTCGTATAATCTGCGGAGATATTGTTATCTTGACAGATGAATTATAATTTTATACAATACATTACATAGTCTGCTTACTAATAGATAGCATGTATTGTTATAGCTGCCTCGATGGTCTAGTGGTTGCAAGCGCTACTGCTGAGCATGAAGTCCTGGGTTCGATTCCCGGGCCGGGCAAAGTGTTATTGGGTTTTTCTATCTGGAATTTCTCAGTAGCAGCCTGGAGACTGGATGTGTGCCCAGTTGATGACAATAGGCTCGCCCTCTATTACCACACCTCTGCCCAGCCCTTCGGGGAAACGAGGTGAGATGTTATGTTATGTATGTTATTGTATACAGAGTATTATAAAGTGCAAATCATTTTCCACCTTATACGATTCTCTTACGCTTATATTTTATTACTTCTTTAGCACAATTAAAGGCAGATGTAAGCGATATCGCTGTCGCGCTCGGTAGCCATGCTGGTCCAAAGTGACTTACCAAAAAACCCGACTGCAAAAAACACATACCTAACTGAAAAGAGAAAAAAGAAGCATTATAAGCTATAGAATTTTGGTATCACAGGCGGAGACAACACCATATTTCAGGTTATTGGTTAGTCCCCGCCTGCGATACAAATTTCTATAGCTAATAATGCTTGTTTTTCTCTTTTCAGTTAGGTATGTGTTTTTGCAGTCGGGTTTTTGTTTTTTAAATAATTTGTTTTATTTCAAGCTTTTTAGTTTTATTAATATATACATGAAATTGACTCATATATACATGGAATTGACTCGTTACTAGCTTTTATTTGATATCAATATTGTTGTAATTTATTTTAAAAAAACGTTTCCCTCCCTTTTTTTGTAATTGCAGATGTAATATATAAAAATTATATAGCCTATGTCACTCTCACAACGAAGACGAATCTAACGACACCTCTTATGTTAAAATCCATCAAGCCGTTTAGGCTACAGAGCGTGCCAAAGAAATAGACATACATACATACATACAAAAAATCAAAAATCAAAAATCAAAAGTCATTTATTCAAACTAGGCTGAGAATCAGCACTTTTCGAACGTCAAAATTACATAAGACAGTCCCCCAAAACGCCCACCCTTCACCACTTCCTAGTGCTTTAGCTGGGAAGAAGAAGTGGTCAACAAACTACATACATACATACATACATACATACATACATACTCTCGAAAAACATTACCCTCCTGAGACAGTCGGGTAAAAAGGCGAACCAGAATCGCTACCGAGCGCGACAGCAAAATTATTTGAATACATTTATACACAGGTTTATACAATTACAATTATTATAACTCCCAGCTTATTAATGGTGATGCATTGTAAAATAAAACGAGGTTATTGGACTATGGATTTATCAAATCTTTATCAGCAATATCGCTTTATATTGGCTTGCTTTACGTTTTACTTACTGCTTCACAAAATAACTCCAAGAAATACTGTCAAAATGTAAAATTATTTAAAAAATACAAAAAAGTTTTAACATAAAACCATGAAACTTTGTTTTTAAACCTGTCAATCTTTCCTAATTGGAATATTTTGAATTGATTTTTTCACAAGTCTGCTCTGTCGCACTCCTCGTGCACAATTGTATTAAGGATTTTTAAAAGCCTCGACTTTAAATCCAGTCCAGCAAAGATGCTTTAAACTTGTACCTTTTCTTGAAATAGGTATATAAGTATCCGTCCTCGGCCAGGTGGGTAGATGACTACAGAAGATAGTGGGGAAGACCTGGATGAGATACGCATAGACCAGGGAACAAGCACAAAAGAGAGGAGGTCTATACTCAGCAGTGAACGGAACAAGGCTGCTTTGATGATGATGATGATTCACTGAACGAACTCTTAGTCCATCTACCATATATTTACCTCCACTTTACCAACATAACCGATACAAAGATAAGCCCACAGTCATGGAAACAATCTTACAGCAGTAGGAAACAACATTGAGATACATAAATTATTACACCGGCCGTGATTGCGGGCCGAGATTATCGATCTGTTACGATAACCCGACTAAGTGCTCCTACATGAGCGGCACGTTGCCAAAGGCAGAGGCAACTGCAGCCGTTTTAACTAGTCGGCGGCAGCGGCCGACGCGACGAATGCAACGTAACCGAGTGCTGAGTGTCACTCATATACACAAGCAGCAAGGATCAGTCGTCGCGTAGGTGGCTGCCATCGACGCGTCGACGTCTTCCGCCCACGAGTCGACAGCTGCAGTTGCCTCGGCCTATGGGCACTTACTGTGGCTTGCTCGCTTGTGCTCTTTTTACCTCACTTTTTACGGCAAAACTATAACGATTAAATCATATAAGTGTTACTGAAATATTCTGGGATTCCTAGAAGGTAGAGATTACTTTCTTTACGTTTATTAGTAGTTTTTTAGTATAAAGGCCGACTGAACTGAGTTTAAGCAAAATATGCACTGTAAACGATTTGGTTATCTGGACTTGCGAGCAGATATTTGTCTGAAATGTTGTCAAAACGCGCGCATTTAGGTACTTGCACAAAAACACACACTTTCTGCACAAGGCCTAAGAATCTCCTCTGTTCCAAACAGGGGTTATCCGGCAGATCGTATTCCGCCACTGTTGGCGGGTTCTGTTACCATAGTGTAAGGTTAGAGTAGCTGGGAACGCGGGATTGAATCACCGGCATCAACGCTGGAGTTACAGCAGCGCGCTTAAGTATTTTTTTTAAGGCCTTTTGAAAGCAAAGAGTTTTCACAGGAATAGATTATGTACTGAAAAGGTATTAACATATTTTATAAGTTGTCTTACAATTACAAAACGGCTCGTCAAAGAATATTAAAATTGAGCAGATGCTAGTGATGTTTTAGTCTCACATCTTCAACATTTCAACATTACATAAAGGATTTTGCATAAGAGAATGTGAAACTGACACTTACTGTATTACTTACTAAAATGTAGACAGAATTTATGAAAATGTATACTAATAATCATATAACTGGCATACGCGTATATAAAGGTTGTAATTTTAAACACCATCAACCTCTTAAGGGGTCATTGTAGTCATAATTATGAATAACTATTAAGTACTATGGGAACAAACCTGAAGTCACGAAATAAAAAATCAGCTGTTCCCTACATTTATGTTCGCAAAACTCGTCAAAATGTAGGGAACAGCCGATTTTTTTTCGCGATTTCAGTTTAAGTCCCACAGTGAAAGTTGTTCGTAATGATGAGAACAATGCCCCTTAACCTGTTAAGCCCCGCGCGACACCGATTTGGAGTCAAACAATAGCAGATCAATTGTGTCTCATTAGCTGTCCTTGACCAATTAATATAAATGTATTATACCTATAAACCTTCCGGAAAAACATCTCTAAATAATGGTGAAAACCCTATCAAAATCAATCCATTGCGTAATATTCGAAACACGTTCGAAACAAGCGACTTCAATTTATAATATGTTTATATAATATATACATATATTATGAATTGAAGTCGAATCCATATAGACAATGTATTGTTATTGATATAGATGGAAGTGAATGGCACTTGAAGTATCGATTTATTGTGATAACAAACATTCCATGTTTGTTCTACCGTAGTTAGAAGTACGAAGCGTTATGTATGTCATCATCATCTGCCTAGCCTTTTCCCAACTATGTTGGGGTACATGGAGCGACTGCATATCTGACCTCCACAACCCAGTTACTGGGTAAAACTGGGTTATTTCTGCCTGAGATACATAGTTTTCGATGTTTTTTTTTTTGGTATGGTGGTGTGCTAGCTGACATATGGCTAATAATTTAATGTTTTGTGTTGTGCGTAGTGTAAATTATTTTGCATACTATTGTATAGAATCCATTTTTTTTTCTAATTGAACAAACACCTGTGCTGCTGGGGAGTTTGTTGCGCCACTTCTTCCCAGCTAAAGCACTAGGAAATGGTGAAGGGTGGGCGTTTTGGGGGACTGTCTTATGTAATTTTTCGAAATGTGCTGATTCTCAGCCTAGTTTGATTTTTTTTAATTGACTTTTGATTTTGAAATGACTTTTGATTTTGATTTTGAAACGATACGCCTTCGTAAGACTTTTGGACTTCTGACTACCCGTAACGACTGTCAAAGATCTACAAATTACAGCCGGACCCAACGGTTTAAGGGGCTTTCCGAGGCACGGGGGGTCACGATATGTAATGGATCGTCACCCCATGGTTCTTCTCCGTATCTTTCCGAGTTTAAAATAGAAGATAAAAGATTACAAGAAAGGTTAACATTGGTTCGGCAAACGGTTTAATGATAAAGGTTTTAGCGCAACATCCCTTAGCAACCTTTTACGACGCCCTTGGGAACATCGAGGTTATAGCCTATTCTTCTCTCGGAATCGCAAATCTGAAATCACACTTGGGAATTACGGGCACAAATTGTGAACAGTTCATGTTCGGATCCCGATTATTTACTAGTCCTGAAATCCTGAAACGAAGGTACTCTTGAAAATAACCAGTAAATATGAGCATGGTTACGTCGCAATATAAATGTTGCGACGTAACCAACACACAAACATAAGTGAACTTTACGCAAAAGGCATATAGTGGCCTGCGCACACAATATAACAATACGTTCCGGGTGTTGATGGGGCTGCCGCGTCTTTGTAGCGCGTCCGGCATGTTTGCCGACGCGGATGTTGATAGTTTTTCATCATGCGCAAGAGATGCGCATCTCTGCTAGGTCGTGTTCGCGCCAGCCTCAACACCATTTTTAGAACTTTGGCTGATAGGTGGGACTCTCCGATCTTGGGGAGGTGGATACGACTGCACGCAGTCAAGTAGACATTTCCCAGGATCGGCGTGCCTCACGCAGCTTAGAATAAATGTTTTATAAGTACACTAATACTATTTTATAAGTTTACATTGTTACTAACAAATATGGAAGTGATTCTGAAATATCTCGATCGATTATGCTTATAATACAATAATAATATGTTTTATTATTATTATATTATATTATAAGCATAATCAGTCTCTCGTATCGTTCCCACTACTGGGACACAGGCCTCCACTATGTGAAAGTGAAATAAATAGCTCAAAGTAAAGTGCCTGCCTGAGTTCGAACCAACGATTTGCGATACGTAAGTGCTGAGCGAGAGAATAGGAACCAGTCCAGATACATAACGTACGCAGTAGGTACTTATAGTATATATATATACAACTGCATTATTATTATTTTTATGTACATCGAACACAAATGATCCAAATCGTTATTAGTAACACTTATAAAGCTATGTTAGTAACATTAACCATTTATCATTAAAATAAATAAAATAAAACAAAACTAAAATAAAACTTATTTAAGAACCAATAACTATGTCCGCTTCCCGCTACATCGGACCTGCAGCTGTGCATACCGGTCCAGTGCCCCAGGAACGGGGAATCAGGCTTACTCACTATCACATGGTCCCAGCTCCCGGCGGAAGTGTGCAGCGCATGAGATGGACACGATCTATCAATGAGAACGTCATGCGCTCATACTATGGGGCTACAGAGGGGGGAAACAATCTGACCGCGTACCGTGTTCGGATGCTCTCTCTTTTTCAGGTGCTTGAGCCAGCTGTCAACGTTTCGGCACAACGACTGTCGGATCAGGTGCGGGTTATCCAGCGTAATCATATGTTGGATGACACTGTACTTGAGCGCCTGCGAAGTGAAATACAGAGTAGCCATGTCATCGCCCCCCCGTCGCAGACTGTTGTAGTTTTACCTCAGTTAGACACACATCAAGCTGACGAGGGGAGTGATGACAGGGCTACAAACGTAAGTACCCAGTGCAATGTGGAATTGAGGAGTGCTTTGGAGGATGCGATTCGAGAATATCGGTTCATGTCGCCCGAAGTAAGGCCACGCTTACCTCGTTTGCCCATGCATAAGAAAAATAGGGCGCTAGTGGCAGTTCTGGATTCGCAGTTGTCAAACTATTTTAATGACTGCGAAGACCTCACTGATACTCATTCGATTCTATACTGCGCGGCTGTAGCGGTATGTCGTGTAGCTCACGTAATATTTCCAAATGATTCTAGAGCTACACGACCGAAACCAACCGTACCAATTTGGCAGTGCAGAATTGAACGCCGTATTGCTGGGGCCAGAGCGCTCATCGGCAAACTAATCTGCTTCAGGGAGGGCAATACTCGCCCTAGAGTGATGCGCTTTGTGAGGCGGGAGAGTGATGCGCTTTGTGAGGCGGGCGTTCTCAGGGACTGATATCAGCCCTCAGGACTATATGTCCCGTGTCACAGAGCGCATCGACTTCCTGAAGCAGAAAGTGTATGCATGGGCGAACCGTATTCGTAGGTATAAGCGGCGAGTTGACCGATACACCTTCCAGAGCGATGAAAGGTGGGTTTATAGGGGTTGGGAGCAGCGAGACCAAGGTGTGACTGACACGCGCCTGCCAGATGACGATGTCATGTGTTCGTTTTGGCGCAGTATCTGGTCAGTGCCTGTCAGTCACACCGAAGGTGATTGGGCTCGAAAGGTCGAGCGAGCCTGCGATCCATTACCAGAAATGGGGGCTATTACCATCTGCCCCCAAGATGTAGCTCGTGCAGTCCGTCCGTTACCTAACTGGAAGTCCCCAGGGCCGGACGGGCTGCACAATTTCTGGCTCAAATGGTTTTTAGGGTCGCACGCTCGCTTGGCGGCTCAGTACCAGACTGCTTTGGAATCTGGTTCGCTGCCCCAATTCCTAACGATAGGCGTTACCCACCTGCTCCATAAATCAGGTAGCACCGCGGAACCCAAAAATGATAGACCGATCACGTGTTTACCGATGGTATATAAAGTTCTTACATCCATTTTGAGAGCTAAAATTAACAGACATATAGACACCAATTCCGTCATGTCTGCCTCTCAAAATGGATGTAGGAACGGGTCCCGCGGTACTAAGGAGTTACTCCTCATTGATATGACCATTAGCCAACAGGTTCGTCGTTTCCGAAAGGATCTGTCGACATGTTGGATAGATTATAAGAAGGCCTATGACTCGGTGCCACATACATGGCTCATGAGGGTGCTGGAGTTGTATAAAGTAGATGCAGCTCTGCGCACCTTCCTGATGTCGTGTATGGGGCAATGGAGGACAGTCCTTCGCTATCCAGGATGTCGAAATATCCAGAGGAATAGCGAACCGATAAGGATCGAGCGGGGCATATTTCAGGGCGATAGTTTGAGTCCACTTTGGTTCTGCTTAGCCTTGAATCCTCTAAGCACGCTGCTGGAGGATTCAGGTCTAGGCTATCGGTTGAGGAGAGGTAATATCTCACCTCCTCTACATGGATGACCTAAAACTCTTTGCCTCCAATAATTTGCAACTGATGGAGCTACTGAAAATAACTGAAACTTTCAGTAGCGCCATCAGGATGGAATTTGGAGTGGATAAATGTGCGGTCATGCATGTAAAGCGAGGGGAGATTGTGGAATCCTTGGGAACCCAACTCTCGTATTCCATAAACCTTAGAGCCCTCTCCGCATCCGAAACCTACAAGTATTTGGGTATGTCGGAAGCGTTGGGCATCAATGTTACAGACATGAAGCAATCGTTGAAGCAGCGCTTTTTTGACCGCCTGAAGAAAGTATTTAATAGTCTTCTATCAGGCGGAAACAAGGTGCGCGCCTTCAACGGTTGGGTCATGCCCGTTTTGATGTACTCTTTTGGCATACTCAAATGGACTCAAACCGAACTCGACGCCTTGGATAGGAGGGTCCGTACGCTGTTGACTGCGTATCGAATGCATCACCAACGGTCATCGGTAATGAGACTGTATATCCCGCGAAAGTGTGGAGGTCGAGGCTTTTTAAACGATAAGACCCTCCACAATCGCGAGGTATGCAGTCTCAGGGAATATTTCCTAGAAGCCGACGTGGGGATGCATCGAGATGTGGTCGCGGTGGACAAGGGCTTCACCCCACTCTCCTTGGCTAAAGAGAACTGGCGCAAGCTGTAGTGCTTGACACTAACGATCGCAGGGAGGTATGGCAGAGTAAGGAGCTTCACGGACGCTTTTTCCGGGCCCTACATGAACCCGATGTAGATTTCCAAGCGTCCGTAGCCTGGCTTCGTTTCGGTGACCTCTTTGGGGAAACCGAAGGTTTTGTCTGTGCAATTATGGACGAAGTTATCATGACGAAGAATTACCGGAGATTTATTGTGAAGGACGGTACGGTTGACATGTGTCGGGCATGCCACCGTCCGGGAGAATCAATCCGACACATTATCTCCGGGTGTTCTCGTCTAGCTAACGAAGAGTATTTGCATAGACATAACCTTGTAGCCAGGATTATCCATCAGCAACTTGCTCTTAAATACAGCCTTGTAGAATCTGAAGTGCCGTACTACAGGTATGTGCCCGACCCAGTTCTCGACAATGGAAATATCACATTGTACTGGGATCGATCCATCATCACTGACAGGATTATTGTTGCCAATAAGCCTGACATAGTGGTGGTGGATCGAACAGAGCGGCGCGCAATGATTGTTGACATAACAGTCCCTCATGACGGGAATCTCGTGAGAGCCGAGAAAGATAAACAGATCAAGTATCTTGACTTGGCTCGCGAGGTTGTCGACATGTGGGATGTGGATTCAGCAATCATTGTGCCGATAGTCGTATCAGCCAATGGCTTAATTGCCAAGAGCCTCGACCATCACCTAAGGAGGCTCACGTTGGACGGCTGGATTAAGGGCTTGATTCAGAAAGCGGTACTTCTGGACACGGCCCGCATTGTTAGGAGGTTCTTCTCTCTGGAGCCCTGACCGCCGGTAGCTTGGACCCTGTTCCCGATACCGGTGGGCCACCATTTTTTTTATATTTTTAAATGTTTTTATATATTTTTGTATATTCTAATATTTAAATTTCAATTTATAAATTAAGTCCCAGATACTCCCTCAGAGAAAAATTTAAAGAGATTAATATAATGACTGTAGCTTCTCAGTATATTTATGAAAATCTTTTGTACGCACATAAAAATATCAATTTGTTTAAAAAGTACAGTGATATCCATAATGTAAATACTAGGAACAAACACAAATTTGTTGTTCCTACAACCAGGCTCAAAAAAATAGGCAGCTCGTTTAGATGCCAATGTATACGTTTTTATAATAAACTTCCTAGCCACATTCAAGAACTAAGCCTTAATAAATTCAAATGTTTTATAAAACAGAAACTGTGCCTAAAAGCCTTTTATACTGTTAAAGATTATATTGAGGACAAAAAGGCTTGGGATTGAGCTGCTCCAATAAACTTACAGTGAATGTTGTTTTTTTACTCTTTTTATTTTGCTAGCTATTTATATTTTCTTATTCTATATAACATTCTATATAAACAATGACATGAATATTTACTTTGTATAGTATTATATTATATTATTTTAATTATTAGGAATGTGAGGACTATGTGGGTCATTGTTTGTTTTTTTTTTTTTTTGTCTCTTTCTTTTAATGATGGTCTGGCAGTTTGAGTACTTTATGCGGCCTACCTAAATGTCTTTTCTTTGGTATTGTTCGTCAAATCATTGAGCTCCTTAAGTTTTGAGTTGAGCTGCATGACAACTGACAAATGCGTGCACTGACTGGACAGGTCCACTCAAATCTGTGTGGTCTTTCCTCAAAAGACCATTTCGGACACAAACCTACATGGTCCTCAAATGATCTGACCAAGATTATGTCCGAATATACACATTGACATTGATGAATTTTATTTATGCAATGACATGAATATTTACTCTGTGTAGTATTATATTGTTTTAATTATTGTAAATGTGAAGACTATGTGGATCATTGTTTAATTTTGTTTTATTCGCAGTTAGTTTTTAATATGGTCTGGCAGTTTTGAGTATTTTTTGCGGCCTAGCCAAATGTCCTTTCTTTGGTATTGTTCGTTGAATCGGTGAGCTCCTTTAGTTATGAGTTGAGCTGCACAACGACTGACAAATGCGTGCACTGACTGGACAGGTCCACTCAATCTGTGTGGTTCTTTCATCAAAAGACCATTTCAGACACCAATCGACATGGTCTTCACATGATCTGACCAAGATTATGTCTGGACTTTAAAAGAGACTGTGACCTCTGAGTTTGTTTCGGCCTTTCTTCTCAGAGTAGTCAGATAGGAAACGCCGGCCTCATCTAGTTTAAAAAAATATGTTTTGACGTGTAAAAGTGTTTGTAAAAACCTACTTACAGAAATAAAATCATTTATCATTTATCATTTATAAAAATATAATTATATTGTGTAAATAATGAAATAAAAGAAAATAATAATAATAACCTTTATTTCCAATTTTTACAATTTACATATTAAGTTTAATATTATGACAACATTGTAATCGAAATGAAGTTATCCGGAAGAGAACCGGAGTTACCGACATAGCCTGCAGAGTCAGCAAACTGAAGTGGCAGTGGGCTGGCCATGTGTGTCGAAGGACCGATGGCCGGTGGAGCAGACGAGTCCTAGAGTGGAGACCGCGTATCGGCAAGCGTAGTGTGGGACGCCCCCCAGCTAGATGGACCGATGACCTTAAAAAGGTGGCTGGGACAGACTGGATGCGGAAGGCGGAGGACAGGGTATTGTGGCGCAGTCTGGGAGAGGCCTATGTCCAGCAGTGGACTGCTATAGGCTGAGTTGATTGAATCATTAATGAGATGACTGAACTGCTTATGAGGGAATTAGGAGTAAAACTAAAATAACTGACGTAATAGAGAAAATTAAAAGTCTGAAATGGAAATAGGCGGATGTAGCATCTGTAGAAAGGATAACGAAAGATGGACAAAGAAAATCGCAGAGAATCCTAGATATGGAAAAAGAAGACACATAAAACAAGACAACAACTGTAAAGTTACTCATAAATCTAGTGTGATAACGCAAGGTCTTCACTGTAACCTTGAGAGGTTACAGCTAGCTAGTGCGAAGCTAGCTAGCTACTAGTGTGATAAGGCCCGGTTTTCACTGTCAACCACTTTATTGTTTCTGGCCGACAATAATTTTATGTAGTAACTTGAATTACGTTTGAAATGTTTAACATGTACTTCGAGAATGTTGGCCAGGGGATAGAAAAGCGGCCGTCAGAAGTATTCTGTGCAGTGTAAAAGACTTACTATATCGTTTAGTGATGTGAACCGATTACAATTTTTAACACCGGTTTAAACCGATTAGTTATTTATTAAAACCGGTTTTTTAAGTTTTTTTTTTAGGTTTTCCTAAAAAAAATATCAGTATATAATTATGGCTTATTATTTATTTTACCGACTTTTCTTAAAATTATTAGGTACCTACAATTATAATCACAAAAAGAAAGTGGTCGTTAATCAGAGAACAAATTAATAACCACGAAATTTAAGTTTTATACTTTGTCTGTTTCTAACAAATCGTAGTTCTGATTTATGAAACAAATTTGGTCCACAGCATCTGCTTGTAACCTATTCCTTCTAGAGGACAACACATATCCTGATTTTGAGAACATCCTCTCCGAAGGTACCGATGTTGCTGGTATGGCTAAATACTTTAGCGCTATTTAATACGTATTTAATACGTATCAAAGACTCGGATACATGCTTTGTGATTGTAATCGGTTTTTCAATGAGAACCGGTAATTATCGGTTTTAACAAAAACCGTTCTTTTTAGGTTTTTATGAAACCGGTTCACATCACTAATATCTTTCCCCCGTAGGATGGATTAGGACCCCTCTTTGGACTCCTCCAGAAGGCCTTTGCCATCGAGGGCTCTCTATCGGCGTGGCGTGAGACAACGCCGCCCTCTTCTCTGACCACTCTTAGACAGAGAGACCTCTGACATCAGGACATTAATTCGCATGATATACGACGCCAATGGGACATGCCTGTTAGCCTGAAGCTTTTCTAAAGCGCCTACGCTATTACGAAACTTCCTTTTTTTAACTTTACCTCTTCTGAACATGGATGTTGCCAATGTAGAACCCTAGTTCCTGTTCAGTGCAAGACGCTACAGTTCCATCCTCGTTCCTGCTCTGCTACCGCCTGCATGCTGATCCTTCTTCACGTTCCGGACTCCGAACGTACCGAGCCATAGACCCACCTGAAGTCGAAGACGGCTTGAAGCTCCTACTCCTTCAAACTTTCTTTTATCCTTTGTACTATTAATGACATAGAACTAGCTCTCCGGCTAATCGTAACGTTACAACACACGCAACCAGCATGCGTGTGTGGCAAGATCTATGAATGTTGAGGAGACTAAAGGACCTAAACGCAAATTTTGTAAGTTTTATAATGCCTAAAAGTATATGATCTACTGCAGTAAATAAGATAAGAAATATATATGATATTCTTCACGATCAATGCTAGGTAGATAGTGTGTTTAAAACATAATACAACTACTTTGATGTGATAGAAAAAAATCACGAAGATACCTCTAAAAAAATATATTAATGATTAAAAACAATACTAATACACATGCAATTATTCTGTTTTTTTTTTGTCAGATTTTTCTACAAGCAACATATTAGCATAGTAATGTTTTATTTTTTTTATCCAATCAATAGTTTTTTTATAAATAGATAATTGCTTCATATTTTGCAATAAACTATCAGCGATGTGTCATTGCGCTTCTCTTTCTTTTCTATGCAGTCCGACAGTGACCGCGTTTTAGGTGTTGTCAGCCTCTTAACGAAGAAAAAGGAGTATGTAAGGTTAGTAGCAGGTGGCGTTCTGTAATTTCTATCTCCATGGGTACTTGACTTGAGGTTTTAAAAAGACTTTCACAAGATTTGTTGATAACAGTCTTACAACTTGTTGTTGTAAACGCGGATAGAGCGATAGTCTGTCGAAAGCAAGGATTCCCAAAGTAGTATCCACCCCTTGGGGTCGAAATCGGTTTCCCAGGGTCGACATAAACGAAAACTGATTTTGGGGGTCGACAAGTTCTAAAAACTGGCCAAGTGCGAGTCGGACTCGCGCACGAAGGGTTTCGTACCATTATCTATAAAAATGGCAAAAAAAATCACGTCTGTTGTATGGGAGCCCCCTTGAATATTTATTTTATTATATTTTTAATATTTAGTTATAGCGGCAAAAGAAATACACCATCTGTGAAAATTTCAACTGTTTAACTATCACGGTTCATGAGATAAAGCCTGGTGACAGACGGACAGCGGAGTCTTAGTAATAGAGTCCCGTTTTACCCTTTGGGTAAGGAACCCTAAAAATCAACCCCTATTAAGTAACACAAGTTCTTATTTGAAACTTTCAAGATACTCTATAAGTTTTGTGTTAGATGTACCAACTTGTTATAAGAATGACTAATATTTTAGTAGGAATTATCATTGTTGTACTTGAAAAAAACTCAACAATTCGATAAGCGTGCACAAGTTCGTACAAGATGAAAAAATTTGGCTATGGGGGTCTGAGTTATCAGTTCCTGTTTGAAATGGGGTCTTTTGCCCAAAAAAGGTTTGGGAATCCCTGGTCTAAAGCAATGTTGATGTGTGATGTTTGCGTGCGCGCAACACACTAGGTACTAGCTTATGTTTAACCGCAACTGACACTGTCTGTGATTCACAGTTCACGCTATTGTTTTTGAAACACGTAATTTTCGGTACATGGGAACGTCTAAATATTAATAGGAAAATAATTGATTCAATTCAATTTCAAATTACGCGTCAACCAATATGAGTAGCAACACAAGGAAATGTTTGAAAGAATTTGTGCAGCATTGTCTTGTAACCCAAACATGTAGGAGAACAAAACTTTTTCACGCCAACGCATATTCCCCTTGAATGAATTTTACAATTTATAATTATTATTTTCTCTTTCTTTCTTTTGCAAGTTAATGTTTTTCCTTATAATTTTTGTCCGATTAAACTGTTGTATCTCGATAGATTCATTTATTTGCCTGAAATATGATATTTTACAGATTTTATAACACATACACAACACTTCATATTCCGCCTATTCAATTCGGCATGCAAATGTGACAATAATAATGATTCTAGTTTAATCACTTTAAACAAAATAATTAAACTCCAATGTCTGTTAACATTGATGTTAACCAATAGATACTCGTATATGTGATGTAAAAACTTAACATTGTTAACTCTTCCACTTCTGCTGACCCTATTTTCTTAAGGATACAAAATCGCATAAAATAATTACAAATACATTGTATCACGAACACAATGACGTATAATAATCAACATTTTAATGATATCAATTAGAACAGTAGTATACGGTAAAAATTAAAATCAAGGTCAGGATCGTGTCATGGACGCCCGATCGATAGTGTGATGTGTGTCTCCATTGTATTTCATTTTGGTTTCTTAGACGATATTCTCCACATTATTTATGTTTTTTTTTTTCTGATAATGAACTGCCATTGTTTGACGAAAATTAGCTCTATAACCTATAAATAGCCCAAGAAAAGTAAAGTTGAATAGCATAAGTACACAAGGCTTATGAATTTATTATAAATAATTTATAGAATTTTCGAATATATTTTTGAAATATTTAACACTTTTAGATACATTTGCAGATGATCAGATTTAACCTGTTCCTAGAAACTTTGCATTGTATGTACAAAAATATGACAAAGCACATTGTTATGAACCGATTTGGATGAACCCGACCGAATCAGTGAAAATGTCAACAAAAATTTTAACGAAATATGTACCTATGTATTGTCAGGTTCACCTATCAACAATTTTAATGAAATTTTATCATTCAGTATAAGTTTTAAGTATAAGAAAGTTGATTTTCCTCAAAGAAAAAGTTGATAACACGAAATTTCCCTAAACTCCATATCATCGACCAATCAACCGGGACTCGGGACTTCCAGAGGTGAACAACCCTTTAAACAGGCCGACTAGATTTATTATCCGTTAAACTTTAGTAGCACCCTAGGGAGATCATAAGAGGCAGCGAAGCCTAGGAAATTTATTTGTTTCTGTAACCTAGGTATCGGAATTAATCCGTAAGGTAAAATAAACTTAACCAATTTCAAGATCCTATAAGTTTATTACGAAACTAGTGAGATTCTCTTGGGATTTTTGTGTTTTAAGGTTCATTAGGGTCCGTTTTGGTGTGTTTCCATTTCCCAACGAGTGCAGTTTTAAATACCAACAATATTTTTTGTTTTGTTTTTGTAATGTATAATCTGGTGTACAATAAAGTATATTATAAATAAATAAATAATTTTATTTATATTATTGTTTTCTATTAGAATGTAAGTAAATATAAAAAAAAAACTATCTAAACTGTCAGTATTTTATATCTCAATTATATTACCATATTAAATATTATAACTTAAAGTCGCTTTCGTGTATCGTGTATTGTCTGTGACAAAAACAGAAATTTTGATAAGGAATAGGAAACAATATCATGTAGGTATAATTATATAGGTCATACCAAAGTGCGATAAAAACGTTAAACGATTACCATAATAAATGACAACACAGACAGCCATCACGTTGTGATAACGTAATCACACGCTAAATCCGGTGGATCCAGAAAATTTACAAAATTTTCCTATAGGTGTATCACTGTCAATATAGGGCCTAAGGATAGCTATAAATATTGGCAATGTAAAAACAAATGTTCTAAAAGTCCTCTAATTGGAAACATAATATTCCACAATAATAGCGTCATCGAAACACGGTACAGACTTTACGTGCCATGGAAACACACACGGCAACCCGTCAGTTTATATTTACGCGCCGCCTGACGCAAGCGCAGTGACTTTCGCGACTAGGTTATGATCGCACGTGTGTTAATAAAACACCGATAAATACCGCATATAAACAGTGTATCGATAACAGAACAATCGATTCTTGATATGAATTCGATACCAGTGAACCTACAGGAATTGAAACCCGAGGGTTTTAAGGCATTTCTCGATTCTTTCGATCATGTGTTCTCGGATTGTGATGGTATGTTGAATTTGTTGATTTGGTGATGTTGCTTCTTTTGTTTTTGGTATTATTGTTGCTGTGTTACTTCGTACTAGTACAATATAATTTTGTGTCATTGATTTATATCATAGTGATATAATATTTTATTATCTATTTCACGTTGCTTGCTACTCCGGCCGATAAGAGACTGCGTTCCTGAAACGTGTTAAACTGACAGGTGTTAGCATGCAGGTACGCATTCTCTTAGCGGCCAAAATATAGTGTCAATATAAAACCGGCATCGATTCTAGATTTTGTTGACCTCTTGTTCAACATAGATTTGCATGTGTATTGGAGAATCATTTATTGGACTTTTGTAGTGTTCATAGGTTAGACTATTCACAGATTGTAGTAGTAGTATAGTGTAGGTATCTGCGTAATTAGGTACAGTCGCGAGCACAAGTTACCACAAACTGTCAAATTTCTCTTCATTTTATTTTCTCTTAGTTGAAGGTTAAGTTTAAAATCGAATGAGAAAATTTGACAGTATGTGATAACGTGATATGCTGGTGGGCGACTGTACATTATGTATTTCTATCAATGAATGACTAAATTAGCTGACATAAATAAATGACATGAGCAGCTGTTTTAACTGATAACATCGTGGTTGATATTATTAATGAAAACAAGACAACAACAGATCTAGTTGGTGAATGCCATAAATCAAGGATTATTTACGAGTACATACATAATACAAATATAGAACTTATACATATTCATAATATCGCCATTGAAATCTTCAGATTTCAAGTAACCTTGGACGTTATCACATACAGGTTACTTCAGTAATATGATATTGTTTATTTTGAGTGTTTATCCAGAGTGGTCCATATAGTGACGTCACAAAAATCATCGTTCGTAGTAAGGCTATATGTGCATTATTATTATTTAGTTAAAAATAATAATTTTAGATGCATCAAATTAGCTGAATAAACTTTACTCTTAAAAATTAAATTTTCCCATCAAATTTTCAAGAAAAAAAATGTAATACCCCGAAAACTATCAAGAATCGCATAACATACATGGGGTAGTTCGGATACCCTTGGGTATAAAGATTTTTTTATGACGTCACTCTTTAGTTAGACCAAAAAAGAAGGATTTCTACGGTGAGATGTCAAAAACTGAGAAACGAAATGTCACTTTGTATAGAAAGAGCCGTGTCTATTCTTCGAAGAAATAGAGAGTATCATGCTAAGCCTGCTGGAAAGAAAAGTGTTTGAATTCTAGTTTAAATAAAAATATAGCGCTATTCGTAAACGCGTAAGCGTCTGTAAGTTAAAATTTGTTTTGTCTGGTTGACCTCCGTCCTGTTATAATATATTTAATGATGATTAAGAATAGGATAACATATTTACATACTAGGTATTCTTAATTTACTTTTTAAATGGTTAAATAAAATATCACACTGTAACAGTTTTCTTCATCACTGCCCGCGAATGTGATTTCGAGAGTACCGAAACTTTTTTGTAGGTATTTTACGAGTCAGGCATAGGGGAGCTAGAGCATAGAGAGACTAACCGGAAATAATCACAAGGAAACGTAGGTGGTGACCAAGATAAAAAGTATCCTATATCCTTACCCGGGTCACGGTATGTACCTATGTGGCTCCAGTGCCGTTCTTATTAACAGATAGACAGATGGACAGAGTAACTTTTGCATCTTTATAATATAAGTATGGGTTTAGCTGGAGATAACGGACTTGCTTACTTATTTAGTTACAGTTAATTAAAACGGTACAGCACCAATTACATTAATTAACATAGAAACAATTATTACGTCGACAATAATTATGTTGTATATAATTTAATTTAAAACTAACATGGAACAGTGTACAGTGTACTCCCTTGTATACTTTCTCTCACAGAACACCAGACATATACGCATAATTTTACTCCAGTCATCCGCAAACACATCACATTCAGGGTTGGCAGTCAGAAGGGCATTTAGCGTCTTTAGAGTACGACAGACTGGGGATTCGGCTCTGGCTTCAGTTTTGGATGGTATTTGTGCAAACAGATTATACCGGCGCGGCGGCGGCTCCCAGTAGGATGGTTTCAATAAGGAGCATTATCTTTTACACTTTTTTTTCATTTCAGGAGTAATATGGACCAAAGATCCTATGCCTGGTGCTGGAAAATTCTTCAGCCTGATGAAGAAACATGGAAAGACTGTTAATTTCGTTTCAAACAATAGTTTAAGAAGCAAAGGGAATTATGAAGATCGATTTAAAGCAGCCGAAATTGAGAACGGCTACGTAAGTAACAAATTATACTGTCATGTTTGTAACCTGAAATGAGATATCTCGAAAACAAACTCTTGGGTAAATGCCACTGCTTATACAACTCAAAGTTGGTATTGGTAGCTCAAGACCAAACGAAGGAATACGGGTAGGTTTTAGTCAGTAAGAGTCTAACACACCCTCCCGCTCCGCCCAGAGCGGGAAAAGTTATTTGATGATTTCCACCATCAAAAAAAAAAAAAAAGACCAAACAAATAGTGAGTGTCTCAATGCAAAATTAACATATCGACGGTTAAAAGGTAATAAGGCATAAGCGACGTTTTGGTTGAAAATGAGTTATGACTGCCATCCTACTTAAAAATAGAGATTAAGTAGACTGGCATTCATAACTCATTTTCGACAAAAATATCAGTTATGCCTTTGTACGGTTAAAAGGTAATAAGGCATAAGCGACTTTTTGGTCGAAAATGAGTTATGAATGCCATCCTACTTAAAAATAGAGATTAAGTAGACTGGCACTAATAACTAATTTTCGACAAAAAAGTCGGTTATGCCTTTGTACGGTTAACATGTAATAAGGCATAAGCGACTTTTTGGTCGAAAATGAGTTATTAATGCCATCCTACTTAAAAATAGAGATTAAGTAGACTGGCATTAATAACTAATTTTCGACAAAAATGTCGGTTATGCCTTTGTACGGTTAACATGTAATAAGGCATAAGCGACTTTTTGGTCGAAAATGAGTTATTAATGCCATCCTACTTAAAAATAGAGATTAAGTAGACTGGCATTAATAACTAATTTTCGACAAAAATGTCGGTTATGCCTTTGTACGGTTAACATGTAATAAGGCATAAGCGACTTTTTGGTCGAAAATGAGTTATTAATGCCATCCTACTCAAAAATAGGCTGGCATTCTCGACCAAAATGTCACTTATGCCTTATTACCTTTTAACCGTTGATATACAAAGTGTAACATATTCTCGATTCGGAAATTATATTGAATCAACTTGTTTTTTTCCGTCAGTTATTCAAATTATATTTTTGATCCATCAATATGCCTTGTAGTTCCAGTAGTGGAAGCATGAAAGCAGAACTGAAAAAAAAGGAACAAGGCTTAATCATAATTAAAAACCACTTAAACATTAAAAATTCACATTCAGTATGTTAAAAACCGTGACATATGTACTAAAATGTAAACGTATATAATTATGACGTAAAACTAACTACATAATTGATATTATACGAATGGCATGGCCAACAGCCAATGGTCTCTAAAGCTGTCCTTTTCATTAGCATACCTGCAGCGAATGGATTTAATTAATAATTCTCTCTAGTGATTTTAGATTTGTCAACTGTTTAAAACGATCTAGAGCAAAACGTCTGCAATCGTCCCAAAATTCTGCAAAATAAAATACATCAACCTCATTCCATTCCAAATGCAGAAAACCCGCTGAAAAGGAAACCGTATCTTATTATGCAAAACGTTGAACTATAAACTCGACGCGTCATTGGGCTTCTAGCCAATCCATAGTTCTGTAACCACTTGGAGATCTGCCCGCCTTGTAAACTGAAAACGTGAAAGCATATAAAAGCGATTCTGTAAGATTTTCTAAAGATTTTGATAGATTTGGTATTTAATCCGTCCCATACAGTTGGAAAAACAAATCAGTACGTGGATGCAGTACCTAGCCATGATGCAATATTTTTTTCCAGCCCGCATGCGTTTATTTAGTTAGTTTTATTTTTGTCTAGATATATAGTATTATCCATTCATTTATTTATTCATTTGCATAATGTACACTCAGTTACAGGCTAGGCTAAAAAATATGAGTACATGACCCTGTTAGGGCGCAGCAAGTATTACATTTAACTTATACCTAGGTTAAATATTAGTAGTTAACATTACATTACATACCTACTAGATAGTAATATCACAACATTAATTATTATTACTAATATTATAATCGCTTATTCTCTTATTTATTTATATTAATTAAAGTAATTTGAACTGTATAGTAACATTAATAAAATCATTTTATACGTAGATACACACACACACACACATTTATACTTTATGCTTTATTTTAGCTTCTTATCTTCCATAGACTCGTTAATACTATAATAACTTTTTCTAATAGTAATGACTTAAGTCTAAATTTAAATATGCACAGTGTTTTTGTGGATCTTATTTGTTCAGGTAACTTATTATATATTTGGATGCTTCGGTATTCTGGGATATTCTTGTACATCTCTCCTATCATTATATTTTATATTAGCACTAAGAATTGTAAATGCAGACAGTGTTCAAAATAAAGGGAGCTTTTTAAGAACTTCTGGCTGTCACATACGTAGACGCTGCGGATATAATAGCAAAATGAAATAATCAGTAACTGTTTTATCTATCTATCTTCTAAAAGCAGTTTAAAGCAAATTAAGGTAATCCTTGCCAAACACGTCAGTGCCAAAATGTCGTTAAGACCCAGTGGTTAAGGCCTTGCCCCTTATGCAAGAAATTATGCAACAATGTGGCTTTTTTCAATTCGTATGTACTTTCTAAGTTTATCTTGGACATCATTGACATCGGTGAAGGAAAAAATCGAGATGAAAATTGGACTTATAATGAATATGAGGCGGAAATCGCAAATCCACCTTGAGCAAGCGTGGTGATCAATGCACATACCAGAGTCCTTCTCTGAATGAGAAGAGGGCTTTGCCCTGCATTGGGACTATATACGTAGGCTGATGTTATATTGTTTTTGTTAATAGAATAGAACAGAATACTCTTTATTATGTACACCAAAAAAATACAGATACAAGTGTATAAATTTTACATAGGGTCGATCTTTTAAAGACAACCTTTGAATGAATTAGGGGGCAAAAGAGAGAGATACGAAGGGAAGGAGAGATTTACGTCAGTGCTAGAAACATCAGGAAAGCAACAGTAATGAGCGTGAACAGTTGGGCATCATTAACGTCTGGTTGGCACTTCAATAGCGCGTGATAAGCAAAGCAATATAACTTGCATGATATAACAAGCACCTGACACTTATTCAATTTTATGTCGTTTACGTTTTAAAACTAACGTTACTGCCAAGCCATTTATTTCTGAGAGGTGAAGCAAAACTGCGAATAGTTTGCTGATGATGGTATTTGCACGTGCTTGAGTAAGACATTCATATCTTGAGCTATCCACAGCTTGCATAGAGAATAGAATATTTATGTATTTGCCAGAAACATGGTATGTTTACACAGGTGTTCTTAAAATTTAAATTGTGTTACATGTCTCACCATTTTAACGGTATGCAAAATGAATTAAAAATTACATAAAATCAAAAAGATAAAATCAAAAAGATACATTAATTATCAATTTACATTATTTGCATTTTATTAATTTAAACTTTAAATATTATTTCAATTATTATATTATACATACATACGTTCATACAACCCACTTTTGTACACTAATTGCACCATATCATTAAATAAAACAATAAGTTTAACATAGTATCACATATATCGACAGCTTGGCCACATATCGACGGTCGCAACGCGTTTATTTATCTACTAAATAATGTTTTACAGGAGAGCGTTTTGAACGCAAAACTGTGATAATTATGATGGATCCGCAGTGGTAGCCCGAAGCGAAAATCAAATGTTCTTACGTTTTTTGTAATTTCCACGACAGTGTCAGGTTATAAGTCGGGCGATAAGTCCCCTCTTTGACGAGTGGCTGGAGAGGCGCCACGGCGTCCTCACCTTCCGCCTGACGCAGGTCCTCACCGGACACGGCAGCTTCGGGAGGTTCCTGTGTCGGATAAAGCGGGAGGAAACGTCCGGGTGTCACCACTGTGTGGATCGCCCGGAGGACACGGTGGAGCATACGGTGGAGGTCTGCCCGGCTTGGGCAGAGCACCGCCGTGTCCTCGTGGAGGCGATCGGCGGCAGAGACCTCTCGCGTCCGGCCCTGGTTCAGGCCATGGTACGGAGCGAGAGGGCATGGGCAGCCGTCACCTCCTTCTGCGAAGCAGTAATACTCGCGAAGGAGGAGGCGGGACGGTTGAGGGAAAGGCAAGTTTCGCGCCCTCTCGCCCCTAGCCGCCGCAGGAGACGCCCAGGGCGTCGGGAATCCCGGGCGGATTTCCGGCCACCGTAGGCGCGGGCTTGCGGACGGTGAGCAATGGGTAGCTCACCGTCCGGTAAGGACCAGGCCCGGGTCGACGGCGCGTTGTATTGCCACGCGCGCCTCAAAGAGATGTCGTCAGCACATAGTAGGGGTCCACTAGGGCCGATGCCTGCCGGGGTCGCGGGAAGGTACTTATATGGGTCACCGAGGCCCCCGCAACACAGGCAACAAGAAGGAATACGGGTGGGTTTTAGTCAGTAAGAGTCTGACACACCCTCCCGCTCCGCCCAGAGCGGGAGAAGTTATTTGATGATTTCCGACCCTCACAAAAAAAAAAAAAAAAAGTGTCAGGTTTTACAGAATTATAATCTTAAGGCGCTGACAAGATCCAATAGACCAAAATAGGCTTCGCTTAAGAAAAAAAATTGCCAAATCTGTATAGTTTGTGGTAGCGGAAAAAATATATGTTAATTTTGAACATATTTCCCAGAACCTGGTTGTTACCAAAACACGTTTTGAAAACAAAATCTCGATACAAACTAACGTTAAACTAACCTCTTACTTGAGTTCTAATCCAAAATATCTGTATCAAATATCAACATAAATTACGTATTTAATTAATAACTAGAACGTCTTATTTGAATGCAGAACTTGGTTGTTTTTTTATTTTCGATTACTCAACTCAATTTTGAGTAAATAGATAATTACTTCATATTTTGAAATAAATTAGAAGCGTTGTGTCATCGCGCTTCTCTTTCTTTTCTATGGAATTTGACAGTGACCGCGGTTTAGGTGTTGTCAGCGTCTTAAGTATCATTCATCATTAATACATCTCTCTTAGTTAGATTTGTTCCATATGAACAAATCTCTAGAAAAGTCCTTATGGAACAAATCTAACTAAGAGAGATGTATTAATGATTTTATTTTTGGAAATACACATTTTTTATGGGCGCAAATCATATTTTGATCAAGATACAACCTGACATTGACCTGCAAATTGCGAAAAACATAAGCAAATTTGAATTTCGCTGGCCAGCACTGCGGTTCCACCTTAATACATAATAAGAACAAAGCTATCGTCTTCTATTTTACAACATTTAGTTAATAGGGCATTACCAAGGAAATGGTTAGGGCCAATTACTGTAATATATATTTTTTTCCTAAATACTGTAATGTCTTTAGCTACTTCGTTTAAAAATTGAACTGAGTCAACTGATGGCAGACTCATTTATTTTACTTTTGTGTACCTTCTACGCGGGACTTCCTAATTGCTTAAACTTATTTATTTTTTTAATATTAAGACAGTTATGACTATGAGGGGAGGGGCTTGTGGCAAAGTAATAACAACCGCACGAGTCGATCGATCAGGTTAAGCTACGCTTGCCGCGGTTGGTCCGTGGATGGCTGAACATCCTTACATACCAAGACCCCTCCGTGCCTCGGAAAGCACGTTAAGCTTTTTGTTATTAGTTTTATACCATTTTTTTTTTGTGTGTAGTACACAGGCATTACAATTTCGCGGGAAGGTACTTATGGGTCACCGAGGCCCCCGCAACACAGGCAACAAGAAGGAATACGGGTGGGTTTTAGTCAGTAAGAGTCTGACACACCCTCCCGCTCCGCCCAGAGCGGGAGAAGTTATTTGATGATTTCCCACCCTAAAAAAAAAAAAAAAAAAAAAGCCGCTAATCCCGGCTGTCATTTGTCAGTTTGACAGTCGTTACGGGTCGTCAGAAGCTCGAAAGTCTGACAACCAGTCTTACCAAGGGGTATCGTGTTACCCAGTTACTGAGTTGTGGAGGTCAGATAGGCAGTCGCTCCATGTAAAATACTGGTATTCAGCTGTATCCGGTAAGACTGGAAGCTGACCCCAACATAGTTGGGAAAAGGCTAGGCAGATGATGATGAAGACAGTTATTACTATTATTATGTGACAACAAACCAAAATCAACAGATCTGTGATTTGTGTCTGTGATGACAGACCAAAATGTGCCCAGCACGCCACGGTCACGACTACATGGCAGATTTTAAGGAATTATTCGTAGCTTGGCGCCGAGGGCACATTTTTGATTTTTTGACGTGGCAGTCAATAGGTTAATAAATAAAGGTAGGCTATGTAATAATTTTCCTTATGTAATATGATT
Source organism: Atethmia centrago (assembly GCA_905333075.3). Lineage (NCBI taxonomy): Eukaryota > Metazoa > Arthropoda > Insecta > Lepidoptera > Noctuidae > Atethmia > Atethmia centrago. The sequence continues at coordinate 25,265,737 of HG995382.1, read as the reverse complement.
ATTTGATTTATTATTGTTGTTGCACTAAAATAACGCAAGTTTAAAAAAAAAACTGACCAAGTGCGTGTCGGACCACGCACAATGAATGGTTCCGTAGTCGGAATGAATTTATGTCAAAAACAAACTTAACATTGTAATTGAAAAACTTCTTGGTCTCCCATACATCGATATACGGCACGGTCAATTCTTCAATTGCAAATGTAAGTTGGTCAACTATTACTCGTGATAGTTTTCCTTTTAATTTCGTTAGATATACCTAATTCTGTCATGATTTTTTTCACATATCCAAATACAACCATTTAGCTGGCATGGGGGGACCAGTGGCGGTACCTTCATATAAGCCCAAAAGCCCGAATTTATTGTACCTAACCAGTAGTTTATGAGAAAATTGCGATGATACATACGTAGATACGTAGATACCTACATACTCAGTCGAAAACTGAACTTTCTTTTTTTGAAATCGGTTAAAATTTTATTGGGCTTGCGTTATTTTGAAACCCTAGGCACGCCACTGGGGGGGACACATGACTCTAACGAAAATTCGCACTTTAAAGCTTAATTAATATTACACAAACAGATCCCTGAATCGAAAAATAGTTTTCACAAACGCAATATTTTTGAACGGTCTATTTAACGATCACATTTGACGAGTAAGGGAGATACCCTAAAAATAATACTTTTACAGATTTTATTTTACCACTCTGTCATCGTGATTAACATGTATACCTATGCCAAATTACAGCTTTCTTGTATTAAGAGCATCTGAGCTAAGCTAGGGACATACAGACAGACGGACGGACATGGCGAAACTATAAGGGTTCCTTGTTGACTACGGAACTCTAAAAAAACCGACATTAAAAAGGCTATGTGACTGATATTTACGACAGGTGACCGCGCCGATTGTCGAACGTATACACGGACTAATGGTATGTCTGTGTCTACTTCGTCACTTTGTGAAAAATAGGCGTAGTTCTCTTTATATACGTGACTTAATATTGGTTCAAATTGAGAACTAAACAGAAAAAATAATCCTATAATAAAACAAAGAATCTGAGTCGAATTATGTAAGCAAGAAAATTTTGTAAAAAGTGCAGTCGACTTTTTCTACTTCACTTCCTTTGGTTTTATTTTTTTTTATTTGGTATTATTCAATCCTTCTGAACCTTGAAATTCAGACACATTTGGAAGGAAAAAGAACAACCCTCCTTGCCTAAATACAATATAGACTGTTATTTCGATGATACTCAGGATTTTAGAATCCTCATACAAAACGTACCTCCTGACGGTTACCTTATCAAAATAAAACTATATTAAACTAGCTATTTCCCGCGGCTTCGCCCGCGTGCCGGCGCAAATTATCCCACGGGAACGTACTACCAGGATAAAAGTCCTATCCTATCCTATTACCTAACCCAGGTCATGGTCTACCCATGTGTCAAATTTCATCTAAATCCGTTCAGCCGTTTTATCGTGACAGTGTAACAAACAAACAAACTTTCGCATTTTTAATATTAGTTGAGATAGTTAGGAATACTTTCAATTCACAATACAATTATAATTATATTACCATTCGAAATTGCAAGAAGTCGAAGACATGGTGTCATTGTGTGACAAGAGATTTCATAATTTCCTTCCAATAAAACTTTATACCACATAATGCTAATGCTTTGCCGAATGGATTGTTTTATGTCAGTGGTATTAATAGGATAAGATTAACTTTACAATACCCTCTAACCAAGCCTTACGTACCTTTCTCGTAGGTAGGTACGGTTTGATTTAAGGTGATTTGAGGAGTGGCTAGAAAGGCGCCACGGTGTCCTCACCTTCCACCTGACGCAGGTCCTCACCGGACACGGCAGCTCCGGGAGGTTCCTGTGTCGGATAATGCGGGAGGAAGCGCCCGGGTGTCATCACTGTGTGGGTCGCCCGGAGGACACGGTGGAGCATACGGTGGAGGTTTGCCCGGCTTGGGCAGAGCACCACCGTGTCCTCGTGGAGGCGATTAGCGGCGGAGATCTCTCGCGTTCGGCCCTGGTCCAGAACGAGAGGGCATGGGCAGCCGTCACCTCCTTCTGCGAAGCAGTAATGCTCGCGAAGAAGTAGGCGGGACGGTTGAGAGAAACGCAAATTTCGCGCGCTCTCGCCCCTAGCCACCGCAGGAGACGCCCTGGGCGTCGGGACTCCCGGGCGGATTACCGGCCACTGTAGACGTGAGCTTGCGGACGGTGAGCAATGGGTAGCTCGCCGTCCGATAAGGACCAGGCCCAGGTCGACGGCGTGTTGTGTTCCACGCACGTCTCAAAGTGATGTCGTCAGCACAAGTGTAGGGTTCCACTAGGGCCTGCCGGGGCCTGCCGGGGTCGCGGGAAGGTACGAAAGGGTTACCGAGGCCCCTGGCAACACAGGCAACGGAAGGAACAGGGGTGGGTTTTAGTCAGTAAGATTCTGACACACCCTCCCGCTCCATTTTCAGATTTCCAAGATTTGTGAGCATATCTAATAATAATAGGCACTAATTTAATCTCAGTTAATAATCATTACATAATCAGCCTATAATGTTCACACTGCTGGAACACAGGCCTCCTCTCTGTGAGAGGGAGTGGGCCGTAATCCACCACGCGGGCCCAGTGCGGGTTGGTAGATGTCACGTGTCTTCAAATTTTTAGTTCTAAGACATACCGGTTTACTCACGATGTTTTCCTTCACCGTTTTAAAAGCAGTGGTGATGAAATAATTTACACAAAGTAACACCTGTCAAGGTTCGAACTTACGACCTACTACTCGTAAGTCGCGGCCGTTACCATCGGGCCACCACTGCTCACCAGACTAGATTACATCTTCGCAATATATTCGAAGACGGAAGTGCTGGTTAGTGATTAGCCTCTTTGTAATATTCTTATGAAAGTCTTTTGTTTATTTAAGAATGGATTTTTGGTTTGTCTCTTTTTATTTGAAAATATATTGAGTGACCTTTCATCAATTCAATTCATCTCATGAGATTTATAATTATGTATCCGAATAATTATTATTTTTTGGGCACAGCAGCTTTTGCTAAGTCCGAGTTGGCATTTGGTATACGCAGCAGCATAATTAAAATATTTCTAGCTCTGGTGGATCTGCCATAATAATATTATACTATTTAAGAAGTCGTCGCCGTTGATAATATAGATTATATTATTGGTTCTTTTACCAATAAAATTTACTAAAATATTAAAATAGGCTATTATTTGCATTAAAATGATGCTCAAACGTAAACGGCTAGGTATAATAACGAACATGAACTATTATGATTAAAATATTGATGTAAACTAAATAACTTAGTACTTTCAGTTGAACAATCAGCCTGAATCAGTTTTTCTTTTCAGGATTACCTCACCATACCGTCCATAGCGATAGCAGAGTACTTAAAATCGGTCAATTTTAACAAGAAAATCTATAGTATAAGCTGCCCAGAGACAAATAATATATTGAAATCCTATGGTTTTGAAATTAAAGAAGGGGTAAGTGTGTTTCTGATTATGATCCAAATTTTACATAGACCAGAACAGTAAACACCAGCAAACAAATTAATATCATGTGTCTAAACTGAATAGAGACAGAAGATACATTTTATATAAAATAAAGACCAATCAAGGGAGACTGTCAAAAAATGAGCAGGTACGTCCAACTCAAAACAATTAATAGCATGTTCTTCATGCAAAGAATCAATAATGCAGTCAAACGGGGTAATCGTACCTAACTTTTGGCCACATTACCCTATGAGCATTGTATAAGAATATTTAGATGCTTAAACGGAATCACGCGAATCCATGTGTATATATTTTTGTGTACGCGACGATGAAACCGGTCATAGTGGCGGTCTTATAGGAGACTTACCTTTATCCTACTGAAATATATTTTACTTATTGTTTATTTGTTATCTGCCTCGATGTTCTAGTAGTCGCAAATATCCTGGGTTCGATTCCCAGGTCGCGCAGTGTTATTGGGTTTTGATATCACAAATTTCTCAGTACCTGGAGTTTTAAGATGCACCCGGTAGATGGCTAGCCCTATGCTACTACATGGGACTTAAACATAACAGTCGAAATGAGTGTACTATGAAATACGCCTCTCCTAACCCTTTGGGGATAACAAGGGTGATGTTAAGGGTGATGTTGTGGGAGGTGATGTTACAATATTATGTTATGATTACGAGTAAATCAAAATCAAAAGTCATTTATTCAAACTAGTCTGAGAATCAACACTTTTCGAACGTCAAAATTACATACTTCAAAATTACATTAGACAGTGCCCCAAAAACGCCCACCCTTCACCACTTCCTAGTGCTTTAGCTGGGAAGAAGAAGTTATTTTTATTAAGAATTATTTTTATTTGCAGCCAGATGTAGGAGCAGACTACTATGAAGACTATGTCCAGTACATGAGAGATGACCCTGAAATAGGGGCCGTGGTGATGGACTGTGACTTCAAAGTGAACCTGCCTAAAATTAACAAAGCCATTACTTATTTGGCAAGACCTGAAGTACTGTTCCTGTGTGGTGCTACAGATAGATATGTTTATTACAAGCCTGGTGCTAGGACTATAGGTAAATAAGTTTTTTTTCTTCTTTTAATTATTGTTATTTATTTATTTAATTTTAAAGAAAGCTTACAGACCAATAACAATCTTGAATATCGTGCATAAGTTTCGACATTTGCTAATTACAAGCATCCACATATATGTATGTATATCTACTTAGTTACGCGTTATTTGCGTTAACCAGTTACAGCGAATTGATTAAATAAACAGATTACAATGTAAACGTAAAGATATGTCAAGACAATATATTAGGCATGCCAAGTCGTGCAATATCAAAATCGGAATAAAAATTTATTTATGGTTGTAACCAAAATACTCCTTGTTTAAAATCTTTCTAATTTTATGTGCGCTGGTGCAAAATAAATCAATTTCCAAGTGTGATGGTAAACTATTGAAAGGTATAACACTGCGTATGCAGAAGGCGTTGCGCCTGCACTTAGTCGATGTGAATGGTACATGGAGTAGTTTTCTTAAGTTGTTTAGATTAGTACAAAAAGTATTTTGCTTAGTACTTCGGGATAATCGACGAAGCCGTTTGTGATGTTCACTAAAAAACAGTTATCACTAATATTACGTCTCAGTTCTAACGGTAAGAAATGATATCGCTTACAACGGTGTTCATAGTTGACTGATAATTGCCTAGCCTTGAATTCCAAGTACCGCAAAAATTTCCTTTGAACAGACTCAATACGAGATTTGTAGATCTCATATTGACGGTTCCATACTTGAGAAACGTACTCAAGGTGGCTACGCACTAGAGAATAGTAAAGAACTTTTAATGGTTTTAGGGAATAAAAGCTAAAACAAGCTCTAATTATGAAGTCCAAGGCTTTGAACACCTCGTTGACAACTGTTTCTACATGTTCATCAAAAAGCAGCTTGCCGACGTGTACCACGCCAAGATCCCTGGTACTGGTTTTTTTACTTATGTAAGTACCATCCAGTGTATACCCAGGGCCAATGATAGATTTCTGGCGAGTGAATATTACGTGAAAACATTTGGATACATTTAGTTGTAGTTGGTTGGTTTTGCAATATTGTACCAATCTGTTAAGGTCTGACTGAAGTAGCTCAGTATCAGATAATTTGCGTATGGCCTTTGGGACCTTCATGTCATCAGCGTATATGTGAGTTTCTAAAACAGTTTTTATGTCCTAAATAAATATTGTAAACAATAGCGGTCCTAGGATTGAGCCTTGGGGCACTTCTGATGGGACAGATTGCCATCCAGACGTGTATCCACGCAAAACCACAGCCTGCGTTCGATTATCTATTTATGACAAAAACCACCAGAATAGATCATCGTGAATTCCTGCGAAAAATAGCTTCTGAAGAAGCACCCGATGATCTATACGGTCAAAACATTTACTGTAGTCCGTGAATATCGCGTCGACCTGACATCATTCTTCCATCCCAGTGGTTATAATTTTATTGGATAGTATCAAATTGGAGGCAGTTGACCGTTTTCTGAGGAAACCATGTTGTTCATCGCCGAAATGGCGTTGCATAACTGAGTAAACTTCAGTGTGTACTATTCGTTCAAGAACTTTAGAAAAAAGACATAATTTCGAAATGGTGCGTTAGTTTTATCCCCCTTTTTAAAAATCGGTGTAATAAATTCCAATTTCCACATCTTCGGGACGATACCCTCTCTCAACGACCACTCAAACAGCACACAGACTGGCGTTACCAGGCTCTTCACACAATTAATTATAAAAATGAGGGGTATCAAATCTGGCACACCAGATTTAGATGGGTCCAAACCTTTAAGTAGCTTGAGTACCGTCTCCGGCCACACGCTGACTCTACTCAGGTTCACAGAGCTAGCAGAATGAATGTCTATATTAACATCCAGATCGTTAGAATATAAGTCAGGTTCTTGGAAGGTAGATTGGAAGTAAGAGGAAAAAAGCTGAGTGATACCCTCACCAGTGTCTGCTGACGAGTCCATGTAGTGTAATACGTTAGGTAATGTATTACCACTTCTTTTGCTTTTGATATACGACCAGAAACATTTAGGATTTTTGGCGATTGAGGATTAAATTTTTTCCATATAAGCAACAAAACAAACCACCTCTAATTCCTTTGCTCGGTTTCGCAAGAGGGAAAAAGAGTGGTAATTGGATAAGTTGCCGTAATTTTTATATTTGTTATGGTATTTGTGTTTTTCTTTTCGTATTTTTATTAAAGCACTAGGGTACCAGGGTGTTGATTTTTTTAAAGTTTTAACGGAAATGTACAAGTCCCTGAGCTCGTACAGCTTGGTATAGAAAAGACTAAGGGCTTGGTCCAGGGATCCAGCAGACTAATAACATACTCCAGTCCATAAGATCCAATGCAGACGTAATTGTATCACCTCGATGAAATATGTATTTAGTACTAGGTTTCTCAATGAGTTTATGAATTTCAACAAAATCAGCGTTAATAATCAACGTTCTGTTTTGTACATCAACAGGCACTGCCAGGGGGTCACCACAATCATTCACTTTGATTGCGTTATTTGAGAAAACAAGATCCAACTATCTACCGTTGACGTTACGCTCACCATTAAACTGGACAAGTTACACGCATTGATTGTTTCAAAGAAATCTAAAACACACCGAACAGACACATTCACAGGATATAATTCAGTACTATCAACAGACTGCTGCCATTCCACATCGCCGCCGAAGTTAAAATCCCCTGTCATAAATGTATCTAAAGGGTGGGCGGTGACTAAGTAGTTACGTTTATGGTGGAAGTTTTTTAATTCAGTTAAATATGAGTTACCAAGATTTTCTTTGCACAAATACAAGCCACAGATCACATGATGAATGATATTGTAACTTTCCGCGTCTAGATCGCTTCAGAACGATGGATACCCACATATTCTCGGCACAGGTACGCCGGTCACATCTTTCTACAACGGTCAGGTCATACCTCACCGCGATCAACACTACACCTCCCCGTGTCTTTACGGTGTATTAAAAGAGCCATCATGTGTTACCTTGATGATTGGCAGATGATAAAAGCCGGTTTTTTTTCTTGTTCACTATTTACATCACATAGCACGGAATTGCCACGTCAGCAGCATTTTGAGACGCCTTTACTAATGATCTTCATGCCCGCAAAATTAGCGCTAAGTGTAAGTTTCGACTGTCACAGGCATGCTCATAACTATCATGGGCCATCAGTTTTTATGAGTTAACGCTCACTGACAAACTTGGTTTGTATGAAAAGTGTCGACAATAATTATCGACTCTACCAACGGTCGCAGAAGCATTTCGGTGCTCTGTGATAGGTATTTATTCAGCAATTCTAGAATACTCTAGAGAAAAATAAGATTGACAGCCAAAGTTATTGATTAGCAGATATTGAAGCCAGAATGTCTCATGATGTTTTTCTTCTTGGTGTTTTATGTTGATTTAAGAAAATACTTAATTATAAAGACACTTAACGGCATTGTGAGACTGTGCCTACTAATGATAAGATACTAAAGATTTTTGAGCACATCATTTATACATACCATGTAGGTACACTCTTTGATTTGACTTTGATCAATAACATTGCCATTAAAATTTTAGCTACTGGCGCATTCTCGGAATTAGTAGCTGAAGAAACAAATCGCGCACCTGTTACTCTGGGAAAGCCAGGAAAACCGTTCGGAGAGTTTGCGATGAAGAGAGCTGGAGTCACCGACCCTAGCAGAGTCCTATTTATTGGAGACATGTAAGTTTTAAAATATTGTATCACTATAATAATTTTTTGAATGAGCGTGAATAGTTATAAGAAAAGAGACATACCAATAAGAAGTTGGATGAATTGAGTGCAAGATCATAATAGACTATGACTAGCTAATGATAGCCGGACGAAATTATTGACAAATGAATGGTTGCCGAAGAACAAAAAGCGATGCCGTGGAAAACCCAGGCGAATATGGTCAGACGAACTCAAGAACTAGACTGCTACATAAAAGGATTGGACCATAACAGCACATGGCCGTGAGATATGGAAAGAGCTGGATACATTTGCCTAGGAGGGGAGCAGTACGGTCTGATATGTTAATAAAAAAAACCGGCCAAGTGCGTGTCCGAGCACGTACAATGAAGGGTTCCGTAGTTGGGAAGTTGGGATGAATTTATCCCAAAAACAAACTTAACATTGTAGTTGAAAAACACGTTCTCCCATACATCAAAATATGCCACGGGCAATTCTCCAACTTCAAATTTAAGTTGGTCGACTATTACTCGTTAACTTGTGAAGCCCACTTAGCTCTGATTGTTTTCCTTTTAATTTCATTATATGTACTGCACTTGACTCTAACAAAAATTAGCACTTTAATGCTTAATACTACGCAAGCGGATCCTTGAATCGAAAAGTGGTGTTCACAGACCTGCAATATTTTTGAACGACCTTTCCAACGATATTCTACTCTACACCATGGGGTAGACGAGAAAAAAAATATCATCTCCACATTACGTGCAAAGGAGGTACCCTAAAAAAATATTTTCAAGATTTTAGGGTAGCACTATGTCGGCATGATTAATAAGTATACTTATGCCAAATTACAGCTTTCTAGTACTAAGCGTCTCTGAGCTACAGCGGAGATAGACAGACGGACATGGTGAAACTATAAGGGTTCCTTGTTTACTACGGAACCGTAAAAAGTGAACACTAAGGGGTTTATTCATAATCGTTAAAAATTGTATGGTTAACCAAACGTTAATCATTACTTAACTTTAAGCAACTTTTATAAGTAAAGGGGTAATATGTTCGCTAAAAGAGATCTTTGGAAGACATACAATACCTGGCTTAAATAAATTGCTATATGGGCAGGAGAAAGATGGCTACTTTTATACGCGCACATTATTTTGTTCACCGTTGTACATGGAACGAAGATAATAACGTTTCAAAGAATGAAAGATAATAATTCGATACACGTGTTCAGAATGTTAAGGGAATTGAGTTTATTATTAGAACGGCTTCTTCTTCTAATGTGTAACTATTAAAACTGTTTCTATTAAATAAATTGTAGCTCATAGAAAGCTGTTACTTGGTTGTTTTTTTAATAACGACCTTTCGATCAATTTCTCTATACATACTACCCACTTACCGTGTACTTCATTGTATACTGTACTTAACTGTGCTTTTGTAAGTTGTGATTTGTGTTTATTTCTTGTTGTACTGAATAATGATGTATCTATCTTAGATAGATAGATACACTAGAAAGTTTCGTAACTAATTATTTTTAAGTTTATTATTTATTCAGTCAAAAGTCTATGAATTTTGAAATTCAACTTGAATTAAGCCCGATTTACACTATGCGATTTATTTGCCTGTACTATACCATAAATTGAAGTAACAATAAAAGTTGGGCCACCTAAACAGTGTTTAAATGATGTGAATTATTATGTTGCTTCAATGGTTTTATACACGGGAAACCTGTGTGTCGGTTATGCCAAAAGAGCGATGGACGCTCTACGCGTCTAGTATAATAATATTTTTAGGATGCTGTTGCGAAGGCCTCGTTTTTGTAGTGCTTCAGAAATGTTTATGCAGAATTGAACCGCGATGGCTTTCATGAGGTTGTTCGCAAAAAAACTGCATCTCTACTAAGCAGAGTACGAGAAACTAGCAACAGCATCCTCAAAATAATAGGGCAGGATATTACCTCTCCAATTTTAAAAAAGATGGTGAGGACGGTGATTAATATTTATAATCACCGTATATTATTTATATTTCATAATGCATCACCAATATCGTGTCACTTTACTAACAATAGTTTTTAAAGCAACAATTATTTAAAACAATAGTTGTAAGTCATTATTGTTATTACTAACACATTGGGTCTTAGTAATAACAATAATGACTTACAACTATATTATATACTAAGTCATTATTGTTTTAAATAATTGTTGTTGTAATTGTTGAATTAAATAATTATTATTATTGTATGCACAGGCAATAATCTTGCATTGCGTAAATAGGGCTTTATTTGCCAGACTACTTATCGTTTATTTATTTTTGTTTCATCTTTTATTTAGACATCTTCATTTTGTTTTACTTTCAGGATTGAGCAAGATGTGGGCCTAGGCAGAGCAACAGGCTTCAAAACGTTGCTAGTACTGACAAACGCATCTAAAGAGACAATGCTAGCACACAAGACTATCAGACCAGACTTCTATGCCGACTCTCTCGGCAGTATCGTGCCTTTATTAGAGACATAATTTTATTTATTATTATAGTGTAAATTGATTTAGAAATATTAGACTAATTTTGATTTCTCACAACTCACTTGACCCATCGGGATAAAACGTAGTAGAAAAGATTGTCTTTGATATTTTATTTTATTTTATTTTATTTATTTATTTGGTTGATCAACAATTGTTTACACTGCAAATGAAACAGAAACAGCAAATCAGAATAAAGTGTAACAATCACATATAGGTAAACTTTGCATGCAAAATAGAACTATATTTTTCGTTATTTTTATTTCCTCTCAGAGCACCTGCCATCTTATCTCTTCACCACCCTTGGTTGACTGGTAGAGAATGCCTAAGGCATTAAGTCCGCCTGTGTGCGAGAAGTTTAAATAAATAAATAAATTAAACTATGTTAAAACAAACTAATTAAAACAAAATCAAAACAAACTAAAGTAACAAAACTAGGTAATACAAAAAATAAGTATTGAGTAGCCTAAATTCACCCACCCAGCGAGATAACGCAGGGCTTAGAAACTCAATGTTCTGGGAGACATTTAAAAAAGCTGGCTTTCAACTTGCCTAAACTGTCTAAATGGAGATCGATTCGATCACTGCAATCGCTCATAAAAGGAAGAAATCGTTACTTTCAGAAATACCTATCAAGAAATTAGGTATTATTGGTTAATCTATAGCAGATTGGTTCTAAAATTGTAACGTATGGAAGCACTTTTGGAAAACAATTCTAGAGAATAAAGCCCTCGTAGGCTTTGAACTGCACTTAAACTGGATTAATATAACTAAATATTGCAGAAAATGCCGAAAATCTGAAAGTTATTAAATATGGAGGCCTTGGCAGAGAGTACAACTTTGTACCCTTTGGCGTCAAGACCCTTGGTCCGTGGGGTCCCAGTGCGCATAAGTTATTTGCGGAAATCGCGAAACGTCTAGTTGATGTAACTGGTGACCGAAAAGCTGGCGGCTTTCTCGCGCAACGCATCAGCATTGCAATTCAGCGAGGAAATGCCGCCAGCATCCTCGGTACAATGCCCCGAGGGTCTTTTTTAAGCTTAACTTAGTTTTAATTTAATTTAGTTAATGTTAATAATCATCTTGTAATTTGGTTATGTAAATAAATTGATTAAAATAATATTTCAGAATAAAGCTAAGAGTCTAATTAAACAGAGAAAAGTACAGAACAAGAACAAATTTAATAAGGAACATTACTATGTAAACAAGTAAAACAATTCATTTATTACGATACACTATCCAGTCCACTTAACTTTTAATGTTGTACTTATATGTGACAGGTATCGCTTGAGCTCGTGGCTAAGTAATAACAGCCACACGGGTTGATCCATCAGGTTAAGCTACGCTTGCCCGGGTTGACTATGGATGGGTTCACCATCTTTACATATCTAGACCCCTCCTTGCCTCGGAAAACACTTTAAACCGTTGGTCCCGGCTGTCATTCTTGGTTCTTTGACAGTCGATAGGGGTCGTCAGAAGCCCAAAAATCTGACAACCAGTCTTATGAACGGGTATCGTATTACTTATTTACAGGGACAACCCTGAGAGAGAGACAGAGAGAGGTCAGATAGGCAGTCGCTCCTTATAAAATACTGTTTATATACCCCCACATAGTTGGGTAAAGGCTAGGCAGATTTTTCTTTTTGTGCATGGTAGGTATAATCTATATTTTTTTAAATGTGCATTAACCAATTTAGTATCTAATCAATTAATTATGTAATCATTATTTTAATGAAATTGTATCATTCTCAAAATCAAAATATTTTATTTCACATAAACCTACAAGGGCACTTATGAAACGTCAGAAGCTACGTGCACGGTTCCAATTGGTCATTTCCTATAGAGATGAGCCGGTAAGAAACTTACTCAGTTACTCAACTAAGAACTAAGATTACTGTAGGTACTGCCTCGAAAAAATTACTGCCCTTTAAGGCGCTGACAATACCCAATTGACCAAAATAGGCTTCTCTTAAGAAAAAATATTGCCAAATCTGTATAGTTTGTGGTAGCGAAAAAAATATATGTTAATTTTGAACATATTTCCCAGAACTTGGTTGTTACCAAAACACGTTTTGAAAAAAAAATCTCGATACAAACTAACGTTAAAGTAACCTCTTACCTTGAGTTCTAATCCAAAATATCTGCATTAAATATCAACATACATTACGTATTTAATTAATAACAAGTATGTCTTATTTTAATGCAGAACTTGGTTGTTTTTTATTTTCGATTACTCAACTCAATTTTGAGTAAATACATAATTGCTTCATATTTTGCAATAAATTACAAACGTTGTGTCATCGCACTTCTCTTTCTTTTCTATGCAATCTGACAGTGACCGCGGTTTAGGTGTTGTCAGCGTCTTAAGTACCTCTCATCTGCCGGGGTCGCGGGAAAGTTCGAAAGGGTTACCGAGGCCCCTAGCAACACAGGAATACGGCTGGAACACAGAAGGAATACGGGTGGGTTTTAGTCAGTAAGAGTCAGACACAGCCTCGCGCTCCGCCCAGAGCGGGACAAGTTATTTGACAAATTCCCAACAAAAAAAAGCAACAATTGATGCCTAATTTCATAATGTAAAATGACACTTTGTCCGACCTGAGGATCGTACCCACCCATCAATAGTTGCGCTTGCGGCTACTAAACCAACCTTTTCTACATTTAACAAGTGAATAGATACGGCCTGTATTTAGTGCAACAAAGGACACGCTCGTTCGTTGGTCTAGTGTTGAGGTCCTGGGTTCATATCTGTAAACATCAAATTATGCCTGTAATATTCCGCACTATTTGTACATTTGTAGTATAATAGTTTCGCCCCGCGATTTCACCCGAATAAGTCTCGATCCCGTGGGAATATCAAGGCAGAAAGTATCCTATTTCCTATTCCTGGTCATAGACTACCCATGTGCCAAGTTCCATTTAAATCCGTTCAGCCGTTTTAGCGCGAAAGCGTAACAAACAAACAAACTGACTTTCGCATTTACAACATTAGTTAGGATAGAATTAGGATCAGAATCTGTATTATCCTTATGAATGAACATGGAATCCTATACTTTATAAAGAAACTTCCACACAGAATGAGACATTTTCATTAAACCAGACAAGTTTTACTGACATCGGTGAAGGTGTGGCGGCATCTATATCGCCACAAACGAACTACGCAACACACTGACGTCACGCAAAATCCTGCATCGCGCAAGCAGAGTTTACCGCACAACTAGCATTTAAACAACATCCCGACATTAACCGTCGCGTAGTTGTCCACCAGACACGACACCCGTCTGGTCAGAGGACCCTTCCTATTCTATGGAGGATGAATGGACTTTACACCCTGATCCTCATGCGTCCATACTCCTTAAAGGAAAACAGCGTGTGGAAACCGGGACTTATAGTTAATATAAGTGTGAAATCGCCACATCAATACTCGTGCCTTTTGTGTATGAGAAGACGCTTGCCCAGCAGTGGGACAGTTATAGGCTGGTGTTATTTTATTATATAAATACTTTTACGTATTACGAAACGTACAGGGTGGTCAAATTAAATTTGCTAGCAAAACTCCATAGACTTGACGGATATATATAAACATGATAAAACAAATAAAAAATATAATTTGTTGAGCTATTTTTGGGGTCATCAACCGCATCAAGCGTCACTCGAAATATCACACCTTTTGTCTTTTGTTTAAACTTCACAGACGTGATGAGTTTCGATATCTAAATCGATAACACAGAAATACAGTTTTTTTCAACTCATACTTCAAATTACATCACTACAAGTGGTTGTTCAATCTAAAAAAACATTGTTTTTTTTGTTTTTTTTATTGTGTTTACATATCGATACCCAACACGTCTGCGGAGTTAAGCGCTAGCTAATTGAATTTGACCCTGTATACACAATCAGCCTATAATGTTCCCACTGCTGGGACACAGGTCTCCTCTCCGTGAGAGGGCCGTAATCCACCACGCGGGCCCAGTGCGGGTTGGCCCTTTATATCATCATGGTTTTAATAAATTCATAGTTTAATATAAAAGAAACTGCGAAAGTTCTACTAACTTACTAATTCAAATAAAAGATAAAGAAACTATTTAGTTCTAAAAAAAATACATTCATCGGTAATCTTTGTAACCCTGTTATCCTAAATTAATCTAACGCTTTTGCAGCCCCAAAGTCATTATAATATAATAATTGTCTAAGAAATAAAAGTCAAACTTTTATTTTATTATGAATTTTAATGTATGAAACGTGTTCATTACGCCGTCTTTACGACCTACTTTTATAGGACAATATTTTCATATGATTATAAAAGGGTTTTTCTTCTCTAATACTGATTAAAGATACGTTTCCTAGATGAGCGGTGGCCGCCACATAGCGTCCGCAATTTACCGGCAAATGACGTCATTGAAACTTTATTTGTGAAAGTAGGTTGGTGTGTTTTACAGAGAGCGTTTTTGACACCTTAAAGGCTCGTGCAAACTAGGGCGATACCGCGGGCTCGTCATGCTCCCTTAGATGTCACTGCTTGCGGTAGCGTCGGGGGTCGGGTTGCCTCCTTTCCTCAAATTTGGCGAGGGGGGTAATGGCTGATTTTTGCGTTATGCTCGTGAACGGGTGCTGCTTGTGGTGACTGGTCGTCTTGCTGACCATTGTTTTGTTTTGTTATTAGTAATTAACTGTTTATTTATTTTACTTTGATGGTCCTAGTTCATCATTTGTGACTGTTACGGCTGTAGATATATGTAAGCGGGCACGCCCTTTATACTTGGAGGCTTTTATTTAGGTTTAAAGTGCTGTTTACGTTTTTATCTCTGCTTGAGAATAGTTTTCGGTCTTTTTCTTTTCTTTTTTTTTATTGGTATAGTGGTGTGCTAGCTGACATATGGCTAATAATTTAATGTTTGTGTTTCACGTGGTGTAAATTGTTTTGCATACTATTGTATAGAATCCATTATTTTCTCTAACTGAACAGACAGCTGTGCTGCTGGGGAGTTTGTTGGTCACTTCTTCTTCCCAGCTAAAGCACTAGGAAGTGGCGAAGGGCGGGCGTTTTGGGGGACTGTCTTATGTAATTTTGACGTTCGAAAAGTGCTGATCCTCAGCCTAGTTTGAATAAATGACTTTTGATTTTGATTTTGACATATTGCTGCCAGTGGTGCCCGCGATAACGCGCTAGTCTGCACGAGCCTTAAAGTCAAAACCCGGAGCCATAATTTTCAGGCGCATTCGCTCTTCTTTCGCGGTGGTGGCCCACTGGTAACGGCCCCGACTTAAGAGTTGTAGGTCATGTTACAACTCAGGCAGGTGCTTTACTTTGTGTAAGTAATTACATCACCCCTGCTCTCAAAACGGTGAAGGAAAACATCGTTTGGAAACCGGCATGTCTTAGAACCAAAAATTCGAAGACATGTGGCCTCTACCAACCCGCATTGGGCACGCATGATGGATTTCAGCCCACTCCCTGTCGACGAGAAGAGGCCTATTTCGCAGCAATGGGAACATAGACCGATTATGCACCACTTAATAAATAAAATAACGTAATAAGTAAACATTATAAATGTATACCTAATGTTTACAAAATACGTTATTTTCTTTAATAATCGCACCTCCATAACTGAAATAATCTCTATTGTCACCTCTATTAATGGAACCCTCTGTAAATGAGACAGATATGTATTTATACCTGGATGTCTGAGATACTGGGTAAGTATTTAATTTAAGCTTTAAATGAGACAAATTTGCAGGTCCCTTAGGCTGGTTTCACAGCTGTCCGGGAGACCTGTACGGGCCTTTTGTACTATTGGCAAAACTTAAGCATGCTCACTTTAGAAAATATTTCTGCGGCAAGCGCAGCTAGTGACAAACCACACCCCTTCCTGGTTTCGTCCAATTAGAGACAATATGAATTTGTGTGAGTATAGGGCGTGTAACAAAAAATAACAACAGACATAATAGTACATTATGATTCATGTGTGGTATGTTGGTTACTCACTGCACTCGAGCCGGTATTATTCGCGCGAGCCGAAGGCGAGCGAGCGCGATAAGGGAGTCGAGTGTGTGCGCGTTTCATACGACGGTTTTCAACTTGAGAGGAAAAAAAGAGACTGGTATCGTTATTAGTTTCGTACGCCGCTAGGTATTTCTCTCTAGATTTTGCTGGCAACAGGCTGTCACTAGCGTTTCGTGCCTAGATTAGTATTTCCGGGGGGTTAAATCTACGCGTTGCTCTTCGCTCTTCTTTCCTAATTGAAGTCAACATTTTTGATAATAATTAACCACACAATGAAAACGTTAACAAGTATTTCTGGAAAATGCCGCGCTTGTTTTGTTTATCCCGCGCGCCGCAGGTGTAAATAAAGGCGCTGGAAAAACCGCTAAACAGCCTATATAAAAAATATAATAAACAAAATAATGTTTTGAATAAGCAAATTAAGGTTAATATGTAGTGAAAAATATATAATTTTATGAAATGATGATAATTTTGATGATTGATTTATCTGATGTAACGAATTTTTTTTTCTCAAAAATATTCAGTTTTTGGACAAAAACTCTGCGTATATTGAAAAAAGAAATGTAAAGTAAAAATACTTCTGTATAATAAGCTGAATTTCTGAGTCACTTTACAAGCAAGTGTGTTAAAGAAATATTTCGTAATTTTTTGCGACCGTATTTTATGGCCGTTCTATAAAGCCGATCTATTGTTTAACCAGATGTTCTGACGTTCCCACTGAATAACAATGGTGCTTAGATAATGAACTTATTTTTATTGCAGTTGCAAAAGTTGCGACAGCAATAATAAAAAAATCTGATAACATTGTATAAACTGCGCCAAGTAATGGTTCAAATACTAATGTAATTTTGCTATTCCAATCAAAACAGCAATAAAAGAAAGAGATAGCAAATGATAATTTCTAACAAAACTACGTAACTTGCTTCGTTTTAGGGTTCCATAGTCAACAAGGAACTCTTATAGTTTCGCCATGACCGTCTGTCTGTCTGTCTGTCCCCGGCTTAGCTCACAGACTCTTACTAGAAAGCTGTAATTTGGCAAAGTGGTAAACAAAAAAACTAAATAAAGTTTTTTTAGGGTACGCGTATAGCAATACCAATAATACTTTTTCTAAACCAAACGGAAGATATTAGTACGAAATTACTTCTTGTCAACAATAACAATTCATAAAGCGCTCTCGCTGGCCGTGCCCATTAAAAAAATGTCTTACAAACAAGTGAGCATAGCACGCGCCTAGTGTGACTGTCACACACACTATACATAATTACATTAATACAAACACGGCTAAAATACGCTTCATGCATCCCATTGGCCAAAACGCTTGCATCGGGCGATCGAGTCGTGAGCCGTGCTATACGATTATCGCCTTAGAGGTGAGCATGCGGAAGATTGGCCTATAGTACACGGGAGACCCGTACGGTTAGCGCCCGCGGTGCTCTGAAACGTTGTACGCGTTGTAAGCGTTGTACGGGCTCTACCCGGAGCGGGTCGCATGCGCACCAATCCGCGTTGCTGTGAAACGATGTTCTAGCGGCTAACATGTGCTCCCGCTCCGGGCGCCCGTACTGACAGCCCGTACGGATCGTCCGTACAGCAGTGAAACCAGCTTTAATGTCCCAGTTATCCGGGTTTTACTATATTACATAAGTTTTAGTAATTTAAGAAATTTTTCAGTGGCAGTCTAGAGACTGGATTTGTGCCCAGTTGACAGATGGCACGCAATAGCAAAATGGGGTCTTGAACTTAAAAATAGTGAAATCTGGGTGTACTAGGGACACCACTGCACCCTTCGAAGAATACAGGGGTGATGTTGACGTTTTGTGATGTTTATGTATTCTTAAAGGATTTGACAGCAGAAAGGGCGGGGACAACGGGTCGCTGCTATGACGCTGTCAGTGGAAGGGGTGACGCACCATGAGCCGTGTGCTTACTTGCCTCGGCCACTTTTGCTGCGGAGCTCGGATGCGACGGACGCGTACTAGTGATCGTATTGAAATATTATCTTGTAACAGTTTTTCTAATTTAAATAAATAACTATAGGCCGTTTTGTATTTTCTTTTTAAAAATATCATTAGGCTTCTGATCCCTAAGAGTATATTTTAATAAGCAGCCTAGTAGTGCTCTTTATGAAGGAAAGTTCTCTCTTTCGTTTGTGGTAGTACTGGAAATGGAAATACTACCACAAACGCTAAACAGCGTTGATGTCGGTGTTACTACAGACATTTGCGACATTTCAGCTTTTCTTTTGGGTATCAACGGGATTTCGTTTCCTCCATTGTATGTATTGCAGATGTTCATAGCTAACTTTAACCACTTAGTTAACTTACCATAAGCAATGTGGGCCGTCAGCTTGTTTGTCACCCAAATAATAATTATAGATTGCAAACAAGCATAACAATGGTATGTTATCCGAACTGTCCTAATATAATAATTATAATAAATGCGAAAATGAGTTTGTTGGTTTATTTGTTTGTTTGTTTGTAATGCTTTCACGCTAAAACGGCCAAACCGATTTAGATGAAATTTGGCGCATGGATAGACCGTGACTTAAGTTAGGACATAAACACTTTTTATCCTGATATTCTAAAGGAATCGGGACATATACGGATGAAACTATGAGGCGCAGCTTAAAAAAAGAAATATTTTTCTCAGTAACAAATTCCTACTTATACTTAATACTTATAGAAAAACGTTAAACAGAGAAGAGTCAATTCAAATTTCCAAAAACTAAATAACACGAACAACAGCGAATCACGCCTATTCTGACGCTCTCATTTGAATGTGTAAACACAGGAACGTACCCGAAACGTTTGAAACTGTGGCAATGTATACAAATAAGTAGAATGACACCGCACAGCAATAAAACCGACCACCAACGGTTTACACTTACATCGCACTGAATAAAAAATGTACGGTAGAGTGTACTTTGGGCTTAATACGATGGGGTTCTGTATTTTACTTCCTAGCTATAGCAAATTAAAAATTATGCTACTGTTTTCTATAATAAAAGTAGCCTAAGTTACAACATCAGCTCTGTGCTAGTAAAAGTCGTCAAAATTGGTCCAGCCCGGAAATCTACAGTCCAGCCGCTTCGGAGATAAGCCGGAACAAACAGACAGACAGATACAATGAATTTACCGTGTATACTTTCATAAGCATTTAGTAAAAAGCTGTTACTTTGACATTACAGAGACGTCGATTTATTTTATTTATTTATTTGTATGTATGTAATGTCCTTTTTTGAGCTAGTACGACGCCATAGACCCCTTCTTCGCCATAGACGCCTATTCTGCTTTCCTCGTTTCAACAAGAACTATATAGTAAGAACAGCTCATGATATCGTTAAAATAGGTATTAGCAAATAATCAAGGTAGCTGCAGGATTGACTACCAAGGATCCATCTGACACGTGGTGACTTTTTATATTCTCCCCTACCAAACTTCTCCTGCGCTTTAACCATTCTGCGACCACCAATTTTACTAAAGCAAAATATTTTTCACGACTATCCTTGTCAACAATCATCGGAAGCTCGCATTAATCGTGTAGGCGCCATTCCCAACCTGTGTGGCAAAATTAAAACACGAACAAGTTGTGAACCGTTGACACGCAAGAGGAATCCCGATCCTCGTACCCACGTTACCTACAATACCGGACCAACCACAAACCTCAAACCTGAACATTCAAGGAATCCTAAAAAACAGAAAAGTTGCAGTATTTTGTATCTCCCAATTTTTTATTCGGAACCAATACAAATTCCGGAAGCATTGGTAACATTCGGCCGCTAGAATTTATATTGAAAAAAAAGAAGACCAATAAATAAAAATGCTTTTTGGATAGCGTTATCAATTCAACCTTTTTTGCGGCCCACTGGACACAATTTGAAGACAGAATGGAGACTTTTCAACTAGAAAATAGGATACAATTGTATTGATTTTAATTCGTTATTGTCAATACAAAATATGGATGCTTTGTTAGAAATAAATGTTCAGGACAGAGACAGCCTTTTGTTCTGAAATTGGTTTTGATTCGTTCAGTGCTTTGGAAATTCTCAATTGGATAATTTCAAAGGAATTCGCTGGTTATTTGCGTTTTGTTTTTGATCAATCAGTCATTTAATTTATATGTTCGTTCAATAGGTATTAGATCATAATTAATTATTAACTGTCATTAATAGATTGGCATTTCATTTTGTGCTACGGTGGCGTGATAGATTCCTGCTCGCAACCACTGATAATTTATGTGTATGGCCTCTAGATATAAAAAGGTATTTTCAAGCATATGCATGGTATTTCCCATGGGCAACGGTTAAAGCCAGGATTAAAAAAACTTCTCAAAAGCATGCAAGCCACGCTGTAGTACCATAGTGACATCTGATCGGTGATAATCACACTGCAAAAGCATGCAAGTTATTTGCTTAATTTTGTACAAGTTTATGGCATGCGCACGGTTCGGGGATGGAAGCGAATCCGACGACGACGACTGTCAACTCCGCAAGGGTACTCGGCAAGAGTTCGGTTCGGAGAGAAGTATACCACTACCACGACAATCTCCCCAAACCGTGCTGCTGCGTAAGCCCGTCCTCTCTTCACGGCCTCGAGGGACGGAGTACCGGCGGCGGCCGACGAAATTAAGGTCACTGAGCTGCTCAGGTCCTCCACCCATCATCCCTGGGCGGGACAAAGTACGGCTCAACGACCACGGTGATGTTAATCGACCACTGCGCCATGCTCTGGAGCGAAAAATCCTGAGCGGAGGTACAGTGGTTGACGTTCGCCTGGTAATGGGGCCATTATTGGCACTCCATGTCAGCCCCCTCCCGAGCCCCCTTCCAAGCTCCCTGTGAAGGTCCTGCCGCGGTGGCTACGTCGACGGTGGTGGAAGCGGCAGCGACAGCGGCTGCGGTGGTGACGGCGGTTGTGGAGGGCTTGCCTACAACCCTAGTTTTGGCGGGTAGGGTGCAGGCCTTGCCCCCATCCGGTGCTCGGCCGGCTTGCCAGCCGCCGCTTATACGGCACAGTGCGGCGAGGCGTTGCAGGAGCCGGCCTTGTGCCCGGGCAGACCACAGCGGTAGCAGAGACCAGTGCGGTCTAACTCCGAGGTGCAACTAGCTCCCACGTGGTTGCCCACCTGGCAGCGGAAGCACCTCAGAGGCCTGGGTTCGAGTAGTTTGACCTGCGTGGACACCCAGCCCATCAATAGCCTTTGGTCCTCCCGGAAATATTCTTGGCCACCGGCACAGGGCAGCTCAACGTAACGGTTTGCATCCCCGTAGAGTCAGGACGGATGGTGCCTGCCCTCACCTGCTTGGCAAAGCACAGCCCAGTCTGATCAGTCCTCACCACAGTGGCAACAACCTGTCCCTCCATCACGGAGTCATCCAGGCCCATGATGCGCACGAAAGTGCACTTGGTGGGCCTGGAAACTCGGGCCTCCTCCGCATTTAAGGACGCCCTAAGCCTTTCGGCCAGAGTGTCAGTGGCCAGGCTTCTGGCCGTACTGAGAACCTGTAGCATTCTGGCTTCAGTCGTCGTGATCCTCAGGGCCTCAGAATGCTTAGGCCCGTGGCAGCGCCAAGCTACTCGAGCACTACCACCTCACCCACCTTAGCTAGCACGCCCTTATAGGACACGCCCTTCTTTTCCACATCCAGCTATAGTGTGATCACTACAGCTGCGGAATTTGGGGCTCGGAGCCTAGCCTCGATGGTTGACTCCTTGCACCGCTACCGCTTCTCCTTCCTTTTGGCCGCCCTTGCTGCCTTACCTGCCTTCCTCTACTCCCCGGCTACTTGCCATTCGGCATCAACCGGAAGAGATTTAGGAGGCAGGGGTGGCTGTCTCGCCACCAGGGCTGGTGCCCTCGCCGACTGCGCTTTCGCCCCGCCCTTGGTCCACCCCGACAAGCCCGGTTTGGCCATGGCAGCTATGGCGGCAGAATACGAGGCGACCTTCCGCTAACGGAGGTGCAGGACGATGGCCTCTAGAGCTAAGAAACGCCTCCGCAAGGAAGTCATCTCCTGCTGCATCTGCCTGGGCCTGCTGTGGTTCCACTCGGGGGTCGGTTCCTCGGAGTCTAGCCAGATCCGCTTGGAGCTTCTCGTTCTACTTTTGGAAAAGCTTTATGATAGATGTCAAGTGGTCGACCTCCGCCCGCATTTCCGACATACAGTCCAACGGAGGCCCGAGGTGAAGTGCCTCCACTGCCGCCACAATCGAGGCCATGGCCGCGGATATGGCCCGATCCTTAAAGGACTTGAGCCTCTTTACGGCCACACCCTTGATCGCGGCTTACATGACCTACGCAAACTCGGCTGCATGCTCCGAATGGGAGCCGCCAGTGGCGTCCGGACCACCAATAGAAACCTCTGATACGGGCACCTCCTTGGCGAGGCTCTCGGCTCACTGGGTCGGCATGGCTGGACTGGCTCCGCTCGGCTCGCCGGCCTCCCTGGTGGAGGGCCCTCTGTCCACCTCTCTTTCTCGGGCCCCACCCCACCGGCTAGAGTGGATCTTCCTCTGCTCTGCGAGACCCACTCGCCGGAGGACGACCCCGAGTTAAGGCGCTTCGAAGTTCATGTGAACTCACGGTGCCTCCCGTACACCACTTTGCGCTCCGAGCTTTCGGAGCCCTTTGCGCCTGATGCAGCGTTGGACTCCGACTCCGCATCACCTTGACTTTTTGTTTTTTTGGTGATGTTACTTGAAATATGAGTTGAAAAAATCATTTTATTTTATTTTTTTAAACTGATTTTTTCAACTCATACTTCAAATTCAAAGACAGTTTCGACTCATGTCTGTGAATTTTATGCACAATAAATAAAATTGTGTCACTCCAAAAACACCTCAAAAACTATATTTTTTTTTTGTTTTATCATATTTAGATATCGATACCCGTCTGCGGAGTTACGCTAGCTAATTTAATTTGACCCTGTAGATACCTACGTTTCTCATAATTTAAATTACATCGGTATCTCTTCGTTTCGCAATACGCTAAAGTATTTATATAATAAAATAACACCAGGCTATAATTGTCCCACTGCAGGGTAAAGGCCTCTTCTCATACAGAGAACGCACGAGCATTGATCACCACGCTTGCTCAAGGTGCATTAGCGATTTCAGACTTATATTAACTATAATTCCAGGTTTCCACATGATATTTTCCTTAGGGTGTAAAGTTCAGTCATCCTGTATAGAAAAGTAAGGATCCTCCGACCAGATGGGTGTCGTGTCTGGTGGGCAACTGCCCGACGGTTGATGTCGGGATGTTTTATATATGCTAGTTGCGCGGTAAACTCTGCTTGCGCGATGCAGGATTTTGCTTGACATCAGTACTGCGTAGTTCGCATGTGGCAATGTAGATGCCGCCACAACTTCACCGATGTCAGTAAAACTATGTGTAGTTCTGTGTGGAAGTTTATTAGACAGATCCGTGGATATTTATTAATAAAATTTAGGATGCCATGCTCATAATACAGATCCTCATCCTAATCTTATCCTAACTAATATTATGAATGTGAAAGTGAGTTTGTTTGTTTGTTACGCTTTCCCGGTAAAACGGCTGAACGGATTTAAAATTAAATTAAATTAAATATTTGTCTATTTATGGCAACTAGGCCCGATTGTTAGTAACATTGTTCTTAAAAACGATTTTTAGTAAACAAACACAGAAACAAAAAGGTTAGCTGTGGGGTCTTCTAACCAGCACCTCCACAGCGTGCGACAACCAAGGTGCGTCGTACTTTTCTATTAACATATGTACTTAGGATGCTGTTAGAACTAGACCGCTCTCTTCACAAGATGGAACTTGTTTTTTTGCGCATTATGGCGTAAAAATCATCGGTAAGCGCAAACACGAACATACCGGACGCACTACAATGGCGCGGCAGCCCCAACATCATCCTGAAGCAGTTATTATATTGAATACGCAGGTCATCTAGCGATCTCTTAGTATTCCTTACCCACAGGCCGCTCATGTAGAACGATGGGCAATACGCTTTAAACAGCGTAATCTTTACCCCTATACTACAACGAGCGAACCTGTGTATCAGCATGTTGGCCCTGACCGCTAGCTCCCTGCGCTTTCGATCTACATCTAAGTCGTCTTTGAGGTTTCCGGTTAGAAAGTGTCCCAGGTATTTAAATTTGTCAACTCTTTTGAGTGGCAACCCGTTTAGCATTAAAACTGGGTCGTTAAGTATACGTCTACCGGAGGCCTCAAAGACCATGTACACACTTTTGTTTACATTGTAAACAAGGCCATGATTCGTGACATATCGCTCACTCACGCGTAACAGCTCCCTGATCGAGCCGGCCATTGGGCTCAGCAGCACAATGTCGTCTGCATAACTTAAGTTGTTTACACAAACGTTGTCTACCCAGCATCCGACATGCATACTGCTGAGCCCAGCGATCAGCTCGTTTCTGTACAGGTTGAAGAGCTTTGGCGAGGTCAAACTACCCGGTCTCACCCAGCATTCCAACCGGTACGTTTCGGACAGAGACCCTCCAATTTGGTACATGGGTAGTCCATGACCAGGACATGGATTTTGTCCCGATATTCCCACGAGATCGAGTGTTAAAAGTGTACAGAGAGGTACTTCAAGGACAGTCATTTTTTGTTACTACATAATTGATTTGTTACATACTAAATTGGTAAATGAGCATTTAAAAAAATATATATTATACCAACAAAAAAAAATCAATCTGCCTGGCCTTTTCCCAACTATGTTGGGGTCGGCATCCAATTTAACCGGATACAGCTGTTTACCAGTATTTTACACTGTTATGTGAGTACCTACTGTGTACTATAAAGCTGCCATTTACTGGATACGTCTTTCATTGACTTGAGTGTGCCCTGGCGGCTGGGAGTATGTCGTGCTCACTCTAATGTCTCGCTGATGGTGGCGCGTGTGTTGGATCATTTAGCTCCCTTCAAAATGGTTGAGCTGAATGGTGCTGATCCACGCGTCATGTTCGTGAACGGGCGCCGTCAGTAGAGACTGGTCATCTCGCTGCCACGGCTTATTTTAATTTTAATTTTTGAATTGCTTTTTTGATGTATTTTTTTTATTATGGACGCTTTTGCATCGTTCTCACATATATAATTTCAACGTATTATGGTTACAATATTTTGTAACCATAATACGTTGATTTAAAAGAGTGTCCGTGGAGTTTCTTGCCCGTTCTTCTCCATAGGTACCTACTACGCTTTGGAATGGGCAACTAGCTTCATCTTTCTGACTGACTGACCGAACCCTTGACAATTCAAAAGTGCCTGTAATTGGTTTATTTGAAATAAATGCTTTGAGCTTGAGTATGAGTTTGAGTTTTACATGGAGCGACTGCCTATCTGACCTCCACAACCCAGTATCTGGATAATATGATACCCATTAGTAAGACTGGTTGTCAGACTTTCGGGCTTCTGACGACCCCTAACGATTGTCAAAGATCCACGAATAACAGCCGGGACCAACGGCTTAACGTGCTTTCCGAGGCATGGAGTGGTCTCAGTATACAAAGATGTTCACCCATCTACAGACCAACACCGGCAAGCGTAGCTTAGCCTGATGGATCGACCCGTGTGGCTGTTATTACTTAGCCACGAGCTCCTCCTATACCTATCACATTCATAAGTATAAAATTAGAAGTTAAGTAGACTGAATTAGTGTAAATTAATTGTTTTACTTTGTTTAAAAAATAATGTTCCTAAATAAACTTGATCTTGTTCTGTACTTTTCTCTGTTTAATTAGACTCATAACTTTATTCTGAAATAATTATTAATCCAATATGAGTGCAGTTCAAAGCCTACGGGGGCTTTATTCTCTGGGATTGTTTTAGAATTTTAGAACCAATCTGCTTTAGATCAACCATTAATACCTAATTTCGTGAAAGGTATTTCTGAAAATAGTTCAACTTATCCTTTTCATATCAAAGACCATCTTTTCTAGAACGTTTTATCCCGATGGGTCAAGTAACGTAAGCTGGCAAGTTAATTGTCAAAAATCCTCACACATTGGATTCGAACGAAGAAAGATACGTCGGCTGAGTTCAAAATAAAATTGTGAATAGCAATTTAAAATTAGTGTAATATTCCTAAATTAATTTACACTAAAATAATAGTTAAAATTATGTCTCTAATAAAGGCACAATACTGTCAAGACAGTCGGCATAGAAGTCTGGTCTGATAGTCTTGTGTGCTAGCATTGTCTCTTTAGATGCGTTTGTCAGTACTAGCAACGTTTTAAAGCCTGTTGCTCTGCCTAGGCCCACGTCTTGCTCAATCCTGAAAGTAAAAGAGAATGAAGATGTCTAAATAAAAGATGAAACAAAAATAAATAAACAACAAGTAGTCTGGCAAGTAAAGCCCCATTTACACGATGCAACATTCTTCCTGTGCATATAATAAAAGCTTAGAAGGAGCAAAATAATCCACATCATTTAAACACTGTTGAGGTGGCCCAACTTTTATAGTTAATTTAATTTATGGCACAGCACAGGCAATTAAATTGCACTGTGTGAATCAGGCTTAATAACAAAATACATAGACTTTTCACTGAATAGAATAATAAACTCTAAATAAATTAATTACGAAACCTTCCAGTGTCTATCTAAGATATTACATCACGTATTCAGTGCAACAAAAAATAAACACAAATCACAACTTATAAAAGCACAAACAAAGTAGCAATCGAGTACACAGTGGGTAGTATGTATAATAGACAAATTGATCGAAAGATAGTTATTAAAAAAATAACCAAGTAACAGTCTTCTATGAGTTACAGTTTATTTAAGTGACACAGTAGAAGAAGAAGCCGTTCTAATAATAAACTCAATTTCCTTAACATTCTGAACTCGTGTATTGATTTATGATCTTTCATTCTTTGAATCGTTATTATCTTCATTCTGTGTACAACATTGAACAAAATAAAGTGCGGGTATAAAACTAGCCATCTTTCTCCTGCCCATATAGTAATTATTTAAGCCAGGTATAGCATACTAGGTATACCTGGCTTAAATAATTACTACATTACTACTAATTGGGAGACATATCTCCCATACATCTTCTTTAGCTAACATCTTACTATCTCTATATCTATCATTAGCTAGTCATAGTCTATTATCATCTTGCACTCTTTTCTTATTCATAAAAAAAAAATATAATAGTGATACAATATTTCAAAACTTACATATCTCCAATAAATAGGACCCTGCTAGGGTCGGTGACTCCAGCTCTCTTCATCGCAAACTGTCCGAACGGTTTTCCTGGCTTTCCCAGAGAAACAGGTGCACGATTTGTTTCTTCAGCTACTAACTCCGAGAATACTCCAGTTGCTAAAATTTTAATGGCAATGTTGTTGATCAAAGTCAAATCAAAGAGTGTACCTATATGGTATGTATAAATGATGTGCTCAAGTCTTTAGTATCTTATCATTAGCAGGTACAGTCTCACAATGCCATTTAGTGTCTTTACAATTACGTACTTTCTTAAATTAACATAAAACACCAAGAAGAAAAACATCATGAGACATTCTGGCTTCAATATCTGCTAATCAATAACGTTGGTTGTCAGTCTTATTTTTCTCTAGAGTATTGTAGAATTGCTGTTAAAATATCTATCACAGAGCACCGAGATGCCTCTGCGGCCGTTGCTAGAGACGATATTCATACAAACCAAGTTTGTCAGTGAGCGTCACCGTTAACTCATAGAAACAGATGGCCCGTAACAGTTATGAGAATGCCTGTGACAGCCGAAACTTACACTCAGCGTTAATTTCACGGGCATGAGGATTATTAGTGAAGGCGTCTCAAAACGCTGCTGCGCTGCTGACGTGGCAATTCCGTGCTATGTGGCGCTAAAAATGGCTTTATCGTCTGCCAATCATCAAAATTTATATTGGGGCAAATTACGTCCTTTATTATTATCGTCACACATGATGGGTCTCTTAATACACCGTAAAATTAAAAGTAAAAAAAAAAAACATGTTTACCTATAGTCCTAGCACCAGGCTTGTAATAAAGATATCTATCTGTAGCACCACACAGGAACAGTACTTCGGGTCTGCCCAAATACGTAATAACTTTGTTAATTTTAGGCAGGTTCACTTTGAAGTCATTGTCCATGACCACGGCTCCTATTTCAGGGTCATCTTTCATGTACTGGACATAGTCTTCATAGTAGTCTGCTCCTACATCTGGCTACAAATAAAAATAATTCTTAATAAATATAACTTCTTCCCAGCTAAAGCACTAGGAAGTGGTGAAGGTCGGGCGTTTTTGGGGCACTGTTTTATGTAATTTTGACGTTCGAAAAGTACTGATTCTCAGCCTACTTTGAATAACTGACTTTTGATTTTGATTTATCATAATTTTGTAACATCACCCTTGTTTTCCCCGAAGGGTTAGGTAGAGGCGTACCCAACTGATATGGATTACCAATGTATCTGCGCAGAAGATGAATTTTTAAAGGGAAATGCTATTGACCGATCGGCACGCTCCACGCACCGCGCTTCTTTTTCCTGTACTGCTATTGGTCGGCAGTTGCCGCCATGTTAGTGCGGCCGCGTGGCATTTTAAGTCAGCCGCCATACTTTTGATCGAGTGCACGCGCAGCAAGCTAAAGTACACGTAGTGGCAACAAAAGTGTTTTCGTTTTTAAGATTTAAAATGAGTTCTTTAAAAAGGTGGCAACCACTTAAAAGTCAAGCTCGGGAAATAATTTTCAATGTGCACAAGTTTATGAAGAAAGAAGCTCAGGAATCTAAGAACACAACATTTAAAAAATATTGATTTTTGAAAATTATTGACCGAACGGCCGAAGCTACACAAATTTAAAAACGAACAATAACGAGAATTCTTAAAGAGAAGGATCAACATACGAGTGAAAACACTGCGGGGCGTTGTTTTAACTTATCGTAAGGACTTGGACGATTTTTCATACCAAGCCATACGCAGGAAAATTGATGACTTTCCATGCGAAAAAAACAGGTAGTCACAATGAGAGCACTATTGGAGAAATAAATAAGTTAAATTTAAAATTAAAAAAAAACCCCGATACAAGCAAAAACATCTAAATAGTAACAAAATAATACGTATTGGGCCCTACTAGTAATATATAAAGTTTAAAAAGTAGGTAATAAAAGTTAAATTTAAAATTTTAAAAACCCTTGACGTTTGGGCCCTTTCAGTTTAATATAAATTTAGGTAATATTTTGAGCGAAGCGTCGTCGAGTCGGGGGACGGCTAGTGAAAATAGGAAGTTAACAGCGACTATTCTTTCTACAATAGCATACATTCATTATTGCTAGGTATAAGCCTCGTTTGTTTGACGTTTTCTTTAGCCATCCCCCGACTAGACGACGCTTGGCTCAACATATTACCTACATTTATATTAAACTGAAAGGGCCCAAACGTCAAGGGTTTTTTTTAATTTTAAATTTAACTCTTATTACCTACTTTTTAAACTTTATACATTACTAGTAGGTAAGACACGCTGCAATCGATACGTGCCTTGCCGAAATCTGCGCACCTGTAGGTATTTTTCCCAAAGTGAAGGTACTTACTAATTTACCTTCATAGCATTCTCATCACAGCTGCATACAATAGGGACTATGCATGTAATATTTTATTTTTCACTATATCAATAATAGACAGGAATATAAACCCAAGCAAACTATTAAAAGTTAAATTCAACTGCTGCTTGTTGCTCAAAAAAAAATATGAAACTTCAACAATTTTCTACTACAGTTCAAACGACCGTTTCTGTAGCGGGCATTATGTGACGTCATTTGCCACAAAATTCCTTGTTTACATCTGTTTGTAGCCCCAAATCATATAAATTAAATTATTTATTATGCTTTATTCAAGCAGAAATCGGTCCTAATTTTTTGTCAAAAGATGAAATATATTGGCCAAGAATTCCTAATGAAAACGTTAGATAGTCCTGTCTAACGTTTTCATCAGAAGTTGTGGCATCTCACTTCACTGATCATCTAATTCATCAACAGTTATACTCTAGTAATAGTTTCATTTCATATCATCAGTCACATAACAACCAAGCATTCATCAAACTTTTGATTCATAAATATGTTTTATATTTTTTATTGTTATAATCATGCTTTAATGTTTTAATCATTTACAGAGAGTAGTTTCCTATTTATTAAGATCTACCTATTTATAAATAAAATATGATAAATTTCTAGGTACCATAACTAATCAAGAACTTAAAAATTCCTTAATATTTTTATTTTGCGACATGCTCAAACTGACATGTTTCCTGAAGAGTATGCCTTATTGCAATCAGGTAAATCATTGCCTCGTCAAAATAGATTTATTTCCTTAAGCCCCGTTATTGATACGGATGGCCTCATTCGTGTAGGCGGGAGACTTGATAACCCTTTTTTTTTTAGGTGGGAAATCATCAAATAACTTCTCCCGCTCTGGGCGTATATCAGACTCTTACTGACTAAAACCCACCCGTATTCCTTCCGTTGCCTGTGTTGGTAGGGGCCTTGGTAACCCTTTCAAACTTCCACGCGACCCCGGCAGGCATCGGCCCTAGTGGACCCCTACACTTGTGCTGACATTTCTATGAGGCGCGCTTGGAACACAACGCGCTGTCGACCCGGGCCCGGTCCTTATCGGACAGCGAGCTACACATTGCTCACCATCCGCAAGCCCGCGCCTACGGTGGCCGGAAATCCGCCCGGGATTCCCAACGCTCAGGGCGTCTCCTGCAGCGGCTAGGGGCGAGAGGGCGCGAAATTTGCCTTTCCCTCAACCGTCCCGCTTGATAACCTTACGAGTATAATGTCAAGCATCCAATTTTGTTATGTAGTAAACAATATAATAACTAAAATTACACGCTGGCCCTCAGCTATTATTAGCAAATATACGGCTAATGACTGGCCTCTGGGTGGCAGAAATCTTTCCAAATCAACAGTAAAAAATGTATCAAATGTTTTAAATACAAGTGCTATGACAATTAGAGTTTCAATTTTTTAAATGCAATGTTGACTATTAATGGCACCGTCGGCTGTCTTCGTGTCTGGCGTCGGGCTGCTGCGCAGGGGCGCAGGGGCGCAGGACAGGCTACGTGGACGCATGAAAGGGGCGGATGCGCCGACACTTCACCAACGAATGCTATCGATGATACGCGCGCGTTAAAATCTAGCTGTACCTTTCGTTTATAAAGTTAGTTTTATAGTCCACTGCTTATTGTTTAAAAGGTCCGAATTAGGTCTTTATAGATATTAAACCCAATAACACTGCGCGACCTGGGATTCGAACCCAGGATATTTGTGACTACTAGAACAACGAGGCAGATAACAAATAAACAATAAGTAACATATATTTCAGTAGGATAAAGTTAGGTCTCCTAAAAGACCGCCACTATGACCGGTTTCATGGTCGCATAGACATATATACGCATGGATTCGCGTGATTCCGCTTAAGCATCTAAATATTCTTATACAATCCTCATAGGGTAACGTGGCCAAGTCTGGTATGATAACCCCGTTTGACTGCATTATTGATTCTTTAACTGAAGAACACGCTATTAATTGTTTTGAGTTGGACGTACCTGCTCATTTTTTGACAGACTCCCTTGATTGGTCTTTAATTTATAGACTTGTCTCTATTTAGTTTAGACACAATTTGATGTTAACTTTGTTTGCGGGTGTTTACTGCGCTGGTCTATATACAATTAAGATCATAATCAAAACACACTTACCCCTTCTTTAACTTCAAAACCGTAGGATTTGAATACATTATTTGCCTCTGGACAGCTTATACTATAGATTTTCTTGTTGAAATTGACTGATTTTAAGTACTCTGCTATCGCTATGGACGGTATGGTGAGGTAATCCTGAAAAGAAAAACTGAATAAGGCTGATTGTTTAACTGAACGTACTAAGATATTTAGTTTACATCAATATTTTAATCTTCATGTTCATTATTAAACCTAGCCGTTTACGTTTGAACATCGTTTTAATGCAAATAATAGCCCATATTAATATTTAAGTAAATTTTATTGGTAAAAACCACCAATATTATAATCTATGTTATCAACGGCGACGACTTCTAAATAATATAATGTTATAATGTCATATCGACTAGAGCTACAAATATTTTAATTATGCTTTTGCGTATACAACCAGACGTAAATGATGCCCAATCGTTCACGCTCATTACTGTTGCTTTCCAAATGTTTCTAGCACTGACGTAAATATCTCCTTCCCCTCGTATCTCTCTCTTTTGCCCCCTAATCCATTCAAAGGTTGTCTTTAAAATATCGACCCTATGTAAAACTTATACATTTATATCTGTATTTTTTTGGTGTACTCGTAAATAACAAAGAGTATTCTGTTCTATTCTATTAATAAAAACAATAAAACACCAGCCCATTTATATAGCCCCAATGCTGGGCAAAGCCCTCTTCTCATACCGAGAAGGACTCTGGTATGTGCATTGATCACCACGCTTGCTCAAGGTAGATTGGCGATTTGCGCCTCATATTCATTAAAAGTCCAATTTTCATCTCGATTTTTTCCTTCACCGATGTCAATGATGTCCAAGATAAACTTAGAAAGTACATATGAATTTAAAAAAGCCACATTGTAGCATAATTTGTGCCTAAGGGGCGGGGCCTTAACCACTGGGCCATCACGACATTTTGGCACTGACGTGTTTGGCGACAAATACCTTAATTTGCTTTTTAATTGCTTTTGATATATAGACAGACAAAACAGTTATTAATTCATTCATTTTGCTATTATGTCCACAGCGTCTCCGCAGAGTCTACGGCAACAGTCACGATCGTGTATTCCGTAGCCGTGTGTACGTATGTGACGGCCAGAAATTCTTAACAAGCTCCCTTTATTGCTGTCTGCAATTACAACTCTTTAGTGCTAATATAAAATATACTATAATATCTTGACAAAGAGAGCAGTGGGGGCCCAGTGGTAACGGCCGCGACTTACGAGTTGTAGGTCGTAGGTTCGAACCCGGACAGGCGCTTTACTTTGTGTAAATTATTTCATCACCACTACTCTCAAAACGGTGAAGGAAAACATCGTGAGGAAACCGGCATGTCCTAGAACCAAAAATTCGAAGACATGTGACATCTACCAACCCGCACTGGGCCCGCCTGGTGGATTACGGCCCACTCCCTCTCACAGAGAGAAGGCCTGTGTCCCAGCAGTGGGAACATTATAGGCTGATTATGATGATCTTGACAAAAATAAAGCAAACTGAGTAAACGCATGCGGGCTGGGCATCCACGTATTGATTTGTTTTTCCAACTGTGTGGGACAAATGAAATACCAAATCTATCAAAATCTTTAGAAAATCTTACAGAATCTCTTTTTATATGCTTCCTCATTCTCAGTTTACAAGGCTGGCAGATCTTCAAGTGGTTACAGAACTATGGATTGGCTAGAAGCCCAGTGACGCGTCAAGTTTATAGTTCAACATTTTGTATAATAAGAGACAGTTTCCTTTTCAGCGGGTTTTCTGCATTTGGAATGGAATTAGGCTAATTTATTTTATTTTACAGATTTTTTGGGACAGTTGCAGACGTTTTGCTCTAGATCGTTTTAAGCAGTCAATCAAAACAAATCTAAAATCACTAGAGAGAATGATGGATTAAATTCATTCGCTGTAGGTATGCTAATGAAAAGGACAGCTTTAGAGACCATTAGCTGTCAGCCATGCCATTCACATAATATCGATTATATAGTTGGTTTCACGTCATAATTATAGACGTTTACATTTCAGGACATATGTCAGGATTTTTAACATACTGAATGTGATTTTTTAATGTTTAAATGGTTTTTAATTATGAATAAGCCTTGTTCCTCTTTTTTTCAGTTCCGCTTTCAAGCTTTGAAGCTTCCACTACTGGAACCACAAGGCATAGTGATGGATCAAAAGTAATAATAATAATAATAAAAATAAATTCTTTATTGCCATAAACAGGTTACAGAAAAATTGAGACCCTGGCTTTAGAGCTAGGTTAAAGTACCTGTATTTCAGGAACCAGTGACTTCTTCCATTTAGTTAACAGTTAAGCAAGTTTATGCAGCAGAAGGTGATAAAATTATCTTACTTAAAATGAAGGCTTATTTAGTAAACATTTTAAACTAATAAATATTTCATATAAACATTTTAATTGCACTAAAAATAGAATAAGAAAACTAAAATTAGAATTAAAGAAATAAAATAATCTCACTAAATCAAAACCAAAATTAGAATAGAAACGTGGATTAAAACAAAATTAAATTTAAACAATATTAAAACAAAAAAAAAATTCAAAACAATATTAAAATTAAAATAAAACAAAATTAGATCACAAATAAATTTAAAATAGTGGCTATACTGGTGTGCGTGTGTATTAGTGTATTTGTGTGTGCATATGTGTGTGTGAATACCAATGATTTGTGTTCTTATAAATTTAGGTTGATTGCAGTAAATTTTCAGTTGCGATGTAGTCCTGTATCAGTAGCCAGATTTTTACCTTCTTTTTTGTTTCACGGGTCGTAAGGGGATTTATGTTTAGGGTTTTGTTCAATTTATTATATAGAAAAGTGGCAAGATATACCCGCTGTTGCCTGGCGGACGCCGTGTGACAGCGCAAAGTTAGGTAAACGTTTGATTTGATGCACTTCTTATTATTTTGTGCATTATAAGGTGTAATACTGTGCTTGTTAACAATTTGCAGAATATAATTCTGTCTTACCGTAAGTACTTCACACTTCTCGTATAAGACTCTGGTTGGAAATCTAAAGTGTCTGAAAGTCATGACTTTAAGTAGAGATCTTTGGGCCCTTTCTAGGTGAATCATAAAAGTCTTGCAACCACCACCCCATACATCAACACAATATCCCAAGACTGACTGCACGAGCGCATAGTATACAGTGCGAAGGAGTTTGAAGTCGGCGACATGTCTAAGTTTTTAAATGCCCAAATAAGTTTCCTTATACGCGTTATGGTGAAGTCAAAGTCAAGAGATGCAGATGCAGAGATGTAGTCTAATATCTAAATTTTCAGGTTTCATTTTAGGAAAAGAGAATTGGGGAAATATAGATTTGGAAAGGTTCAAAGTGAGGCTGTTGGATCTTAGCCAATGGCTTACTTTATGCAGCCCCAGTTCAGTGCTTCGTTGAACTGGGGCTGCATAAAGTGCGTCCTAAGTTTCCCCATGAAATATTAATGCCGTTTCATCAGCGTAGGTAAGATCTTGCCATTTATAAGTGGCAGCTGACACAGGTCATTTATGTAGATCAAGAAGAGACTTGGGCCAAGAATACTGCCTTCTGGGACGCCATAGGTAACCCAAGCATAAGAACTAAAATATTCCTGTACTCTTTGTGTACGGTCACAAAGAAAGTCCTTAAAATTTTTAGAGTATTCTCGCGAACACCGATCTTATCTAACTTGTCCACAAGGAAAGTAATCTTGACGGTATCGAAAGCTTTGACGTATTTCTGTTTTTGATCTATTTTAAGTGTGTCGTGATCTACCAATTGACTTACGGCATCTTCCGTGCTTTTCCCCGATCTAAAGTCAAACTGGGCTTCTAACAGTATCTTATTATGGTTCCAGAAATTTAGTTAGCCTTTTGTTTAAAAACTTTTCTAATATTTTTGATAAAGTCGTAAGAACTAAGATCGGTCTGTAGTTTTCAACATCGTCCTTCTTCCCCCCTTGTGGACAGGAGTAATAAGAGACTTTTTGAATACCTTTGGAAAAATACCCTGTGTAAAGCAGATAATGTGTCATATATGTCAATAGCAAATTTAAGAAATTTGGCCGAAATAGAATCCCCACCAGTCATTCTTGCGATTCATAATCAACGCTTCAACTTCAGCTTCATCTGGCGGAAGTAGCACGATTGAATTTGGGACGGGGGTTATGTCAAATTTATAACTATTTTGGGCTGGAGTTATTTTATCTGCCGGCTGTTAACCAATATTATTGAAGTAGGTGCTTATCTTAGTTACAGCAGTTGAACCACTTTTCTGTGGGACTAAAAGTTGTTCCCCAGCAGTTTTTTGTTTTTAGGTACTGATAATAGATTTGACGGCATTCCATTTATATTTATTACAATTTGTATTTTCTAGTAAAGATTTTTGTAATTCCTTTTTAACTTTTCAGAAGAGCATTACAAAAGTTTCTGTACCTTTTGTATATCAGTTCAGCAGATGTATTTTGTGGGATATTTGTGAAAATTTTGTGAAGCTTATCTCTGTGGCGGATACATCGTAGGAAACCAGGGGTAAGCCAGAGTATAAGTAATATTTTCCTACAGGGTCGAGAAATTATGATACGAGTGTTCTGTTAAGGCACTTGAAATATGATTAGCAAAAAGTGCGGTGGCATCGTTTGCTTCAGAGTCACCATTGACAAAGGAAAAATCAACAGATTTCAAGTGTGTAAGAGCAGCATCATAATAAACGTTCCTGTACACATTTTTCCTGCTAACGTCATGATTTAGGCAACAAAGGCTTGAGAGGACTGAAGCGTGGTCAGTCACGGTTGAATCTATCACAGAGGCCGCAGCAGAATAGGATGTGTTTAGCATAATAATAATAAGATCTAGACAGTTTGCAACGTTTGTTTGTTGGAAAGGTGTGTGCCGGAAGTAGCCCTAATTCTGCAGTTAGATTTAGGTAAGATGCACTGTTTCTGTCAGTATTGTTCGGTTTAATCGATATTGATGTCACCAACAATAATGATGTGTTTAGCTTTAATTGGACGTATGATCGCTTCGAACGAGTTGAGAAAGCTATTGGTGCAGTGTGTAGATGGGGGTCTATACACAGCTAATATGTATAGACCCCCATCTACACACTGCACCAATAGCTTTCTCAACTCTGTGTGTAATATCTGGGTAAACTTGAAGCAATAGAAAACTAGCGTCTCTTGACTTAGGTTCCTCAACAGAGCATTTTATACTTTTCCTAACACAAATAACGATGCCCACTATTTTTATTAAGCCTGGTCTTGAAAGAAAAATATTCA
Source organism: Atethmia centrago (assembly GCA_905333075.3). Classification (NCBI taxonomy): domain Eukaryota; kingdom Metazoa; phylum Arthropoda; class Insecta; order Lepidoptera; family Noctuidae; genus Atethmia; species Atethmia centrago. The sequence continues at coordinate 25,227,928 of HG995382.1, read as the reverse complement.
TAGTTCTCAATAATAGGAATAGGTTTGTGTTCATTAAGCCAGCATTCAATAAGGATTATAACATATTTATGTTGAAGTCAAAGGAGAATCTGGCTAGTTGGGCCTGAAAATTATCGAAGTTTTTGTAAATACTGCAAATATTTTGTGTTATGATTTTCAAAGGATTCGCCGTATTATTTTATACGTCGTTGTGTGTGTGGATGTGAAATGTATAATTGTGTTGTAGTGGAAATGTGAAAATGTGTATGTTTGGATTCTGCAGACAAAAAAATGGAATTAACTAATAACATTATGACAAATGGCTATTGCTGTATTCGAACTATTTATGTAATTTCTTGTTATCCATTCATAACAAGAAATTACATAAATAGTACGAATGAGACAACCTGAGACAATCGCTAGTCATTTTTCCAGACGAAGTTTGCTAGTGTCTGATTCGCTCTTAATCAGCTTTATTTGCTTATCGCCTTCAATTTTTCGTAGAAAACTTTCCCGAATGATGTCCAGCAAAACTTCTAGCCGCTATCCTTAGCATAATTTCTAAAGTTAGGTAATAAAGACGTTGTGCTTTAAGGGTCAGGATTTCTGTTATATATATTGGGTTACACGGACTTTCTTTCTTAATGGGAGTAGTATTCAGCTTGTTCTGGCATTTTTTTTTTTTGTTGAATAGACGTAAGTTTTTATAATGATATCCTTCGTTGTTGTGGTAGTGAAATTGACCATGATGGTGGAAACGCCTTCCTTTTTATTTAAACGGTAGATGTCTTTTATATATTGGCGCTGCAAGTCCAGAACGCTTGCCGTTTCTGTGATAATGTTACATACATCTTCCTTTGTTTCACCTTGCTTTTTTGGGATGTTCATAATCTCAATTTAGGACGAATTCATCATTTGTTCGAGGTTTTCCACTCTCTCCTCAAGCTGATTAATGTAAGAGCGGTCAGCTTTTCGCTCCGCTTCCAAATTTTGCAGTTTGATAAACACATCGTCATATTGTTTGGAGATATGGCCGTTTTAATCGATGTCAGCTTGCTATCTGTTTCGAGTTGTGTGAGATTTGAATAGTTCATGGATCCCTCCTCCATGAAGGCTGTGCAATCGTCATCACGTTTGCGCTTACGTGAATTCACATTATCAGTATCACTAGGGGGTATATTTGGGGTGGATTCACCTGTTTGTGTGATTACCATGCATGCTCTTGATTGAGCATCTGATTCACTGCATGTAGGCGTCTTCGGTGGTGTGCGTCTTAGTGGCCATGATTAAATTATTATACATTATTAATGAAAAAAAAACTCCAAGCATAGCCCTCTCCATTGCCCTTTGAGTGACTTAGCTTTTCAATTTTTTAATGACCACGTTTCAGTGCCATAGGTCATCACTGGCAACATGCACTGATCAAAGACTTTCGTCTTGAGACACTGCGGTATGTGGGACGAAAAGATATTGCGTAGCTTCCCGAATGCTGCCCAGTCGAGTTGGATTCGACGATTGACCTCTTTCTCGAAGTTGGACCTACCTAACTGGACAGTTTATCCTAGGTAAACATACTCGTCTACAACTTCGAGCGTAGGGTCTCCGATCTTCATGAGAGTGGGTGTAACACGGGCATTTGACCGTTGTTTATGTTCATTTTAAGACCCACTCTTTCGGAAGCTTTACTGAGGTCATCGAGCATTGTACTGAGGTCCTCCATAGTCTCAGTCATGACAACTATATCGTCGGCAAACCGACGGTGATTGATGTACTCGCCATTGATGTTGATGCCTGGTCCTTTCCAGTCCAGAATCTTGAAGACATTAAGAGATCTGCAGGCGAACCAAGGTTACTGACATAGCCCGAAGAATTGCCAAACATAAGTGGCAATGGGCAGGGCACATTGCTCGCTGAACAGGTGGCCGATGGGGCCGAAAGGTTCTGGAGTGACGACCGCGTACCGAAAGACGTAGCGTTGGAAGGCCTCCTACAAGGTGGACCGATGATCTTGTGAAGGCCGCAGGAATCCGCTGGATACGGGAAGCACAAAACCGGTCGATGTGGCGGTACTTGGGGGAGGCCTAAGTCCAGCAGTGGACGTCTATCGGCTGAAATGATGATGATGATGATGAATATTATTAATTATAGCCTGGCAGTAGAGCAATAGCAATGTTTTTGGTAAAAGCTGTCATACAACAGGCCAAAGCGTTGTAATACTCGTAAATATGCAAAAAGAATCGCAGGATCCCAGAATCACACTCACGGCACGCCTCTTGCGTATCTCAACGGCCTAACAACCAGCTATTTGGATTTGATGGTAATGAGTGAATTAATTGAATTGTCTCTCACCGGGTAGCATAGTATAAAGGGGGGAAGTAGGTTGTCTCCGGTCCAATCCGCGATATAATTGCCTACTGTCTCAGGGTTGTCACTTTTAGCTAAATTTTAATTCATTGCCTACTAATTTGCAAGGGTCGGGAAGTTGTATTTTTTTTTGTTGTATTATCTGCGTACAGGGTTTGTGAGGTCGGTTTTACCTAAACGATGATGAAAAAAAAACATTGTAAAACAACATAAAAAAACTAACGCCTGCCTCTCAGACTATAATCAAATATTTGTTCTGTTGTAATGATTCAAACTTTGCTCTATTTATCTTATTCACAATTAGTCAATTACTTATTTTTAATTATGATTTTATAACTCTAAGTAGGTACTTACTTACTATACCTATAATACTGAGAAATTGGCATGACTAAACATAAACAAAGCAATAGTGGTATATCAATTGATAGATCAAAGGTACTTAATACATTCTAGTGGGAAAGTAGGCCTACCTACTTCCTCTGTCTGATAGAAAAATAATACAACAAAAAATAAGTAAGTAGGTATCTCATCATCAAGTAAAAATTACATGCTAGAATAAGTGACTTGCTTACCTTTCCTGTTCAATAGTTAATCTGAACAGAGACAATTCTGGAATCGATGAATTAATAAGATACCCAAACGCACAGCAATACGTTCTTCTGCGATTATCACACATTTTTCATTCATTTAGCGGTGCCGAAAAGCCGTGACGAGCAAACCTCGTGCGGTATTATCCCCGACTGGCGAACTGAGAAACAGGTCGAGATTTTGTTTAAGTGTGCGTGCGGCGACGCATAGATACTTTGGCCCATACATACAAGCCGCGCGCGGTGCGCTTGTATGAAGATAACTTACTTCCCCTCTTTATACTATGCCAGTAGTGTCGACAGCAAAGATTGAAGTCGAGGTGTGTGACCATATAAGATAGCGTTTCTCGTCGTGTGGTGTGCCCTGACTCAGCGGCTGTAGGCGAACAGGAGCGGTGCGGGGCGTGTGACTGATTAATTGTTTCTTTGTCCGTCGTTGGTATTATTCTTGTTTACTAATTTAATATAAGATAATTTCGTTAACTTTGGTATTGTAGATTTGTATCAGACACTATTATTTTTATTTATTATGGTATCACTCGGGATAGGATTTCACTTAGTACAGCAAAATAACTAGTCACTTACCGGAGCGACTCGCAACACGTCTAGCTCTGAGTGCGCGCGGAAGAGAATGAAATTTAAAAAGTATATTGTCATTGTTTTTTTTTGTCTCTTAGTTACTTTTAATGATGGTCTGGCAGTTTTAGTACTTTATGCGACCTACCCAAACACCTTTTCTTTGATATTGTTCGTCAAATCATTGAGCCCCTTAAGTTTTGAGTTGAGCTGCACGATAACAGACAAATGCGTGCACTGACTGGACAGGTCCACATAAATGTATATGGTTCTTTCCTCAAAAGACCATTTCGGACACCAACCTACATAGTCCTCAAATGATCTGAACAAGATCATGTCCGGATTGTTATATACACATTGATATCGATGAATTTTATTTATGCAATGACATAAATATTTTTACTCTGTGAAGTATTATATTATTTTAATTGTTGTAAATGTGAAGACTATGTGAGTCATTGTTTAATTTTGTTTTATTTTCAGTTAGTTTTTAACATGGCCCGGCACTTTGAGTATTTTTTGCGGCTTAGCCAAATGTTCTTTCTTTGTGACTGTTCATTGAATCGTTGAGCTTCTTAAGTTCTGAATTGAGCTGCTCAACTACTGACAAATGCGTGCACTGACAGGTCCACTCAATCTGTGTGGTTCTTTCATCAAAATACCATTTCAAACACCAATATACATGGTCTTCACATGATCTGACCAAGATTATGTCTGGACTTTAAAAGAGACTGTGACGTTTGAGTTTGTTTCAGCCTTTCTTCTCAGAATAGTCAGATACGAAACGCCGACCTCATCTAGTTTTAAAAAATATTATTGACGTGTCAAAGTGTTTGTACAGACCTACTTACAGAAATAAAATCATTTATCATATATGATTTGAATAACTGACGGAAAAAAAACAAGTTGATTTAATATAATTTCCGAATCGAGAATATATATAATTACACTTTGCTTATGTTAATTTTGCATTATGAGATCTAAATATTTGTTTGGTCTTGAGTTACTAATACCAAATCTGAGTTGTATAAGCAATGGCATTTACCCAAGAGCTTGTCTTCGAGATATTTCATGTCAGTTTACAAACATGACAGTATGGTTTGTTACTTACGTATCCATTCTCAATTTCGGCTGCTTTAAATCGATCTTCATAATTCCCTTTGCTTCTTAAACTATTATTTGAAACGAAATTAACAGTCTTCCCATGTTTCTTCATCAGGCTGAAGAATTTGCCAGCACCAGGCATAGGATCTATGGTCCAAATTACTCCTGAAATGAAAAAAATGTAAATGATAATTAATGCTCCTTTTTGAAACCCTCCTTCTGGGATCCGCCGCCGCGCCGGCACAATCTGTTTGTACAAATGCCATCCAAAATTGTAGCCAGAGCCGAATTCCCAGTCTGTCATACTCTAAAGATGCTAAATGCCCTTCTGACTGCCAACCCTGAATGTGATGCGTTTGCGGATGACTGGAGTACAGTGGGTGTTCTGTGAGAGAAAGTATGCAAGGGAGTATACTGTTCCATGTTAGTTTTCAATTACGAGTAAATTATATACAACATAATTATTGTAACGTGTTATTTGTTTCTATGTTAATTAATGTAATTAGTATTGTACCGTTTTAATTAACTGTAAACAAATAAATAAGAAAGTCCGTTATCTCCATGCTTATATTATAAAAATGCAAAAGTTACTCTGTACATCTGTCTATCTGTTAATAATATCCTAACCCTATCGGTTAGGATATAGGATACTTTTTATCCTGGTTACCTACGTTTCCGTGTGATTATTTAGGATGCGGGGCAGCCATGGCTAGAATCTAGTTAATCTATGGTATAGAGTCTATACCATAAATCAGCTAGCATTTGAGATTCTATACAGTCTGTGGCCTCATAAGTTTCTTCTAAACTATACCTACTTCAAGATGATCAATGGAAAACACTTGTACCACGCCGGTACACTATTACAATGCAAGGTTTCACCTGATACTTGCCTTTTTCGTAATTAACCAAATATGTAAATCGTTACATTTACCTTCACCGTATTTCGTGCGAACAACTGTCCATACTGAGTATTGACGCGGAACAGCGAATCCACGCAAGTAAATCTTTGTAATTGATTTTCCTTTAGTAAAATTATCATGTTTACCAAGTCTGAGATCTAGTCTCAAGTTTATATTCCCGTATTTTTAGTAGGTGTCTATCTGGTTATGATGATGAGATAACAAAATCTACTCTTTTTACTTAAATTCAAAGTTAAATTTAACGCCAGTGTAACAGATAATGTATTGGGCAAATACATATTTATACAGAATGGTCCAAGGAGTGACGTAATAAAAAAAAATATTCCTCATGCCCAGGGGTATCCGAAATACTCCATGTATGTTGCGCGATCCTTGACAGTTTTCGAGTTCTATTTTTTTTTCTTGAAAATTTTATTTTTAAGAGTTTAAGTTTATTACGCTAATTTGATGTATCTTTCATTATTATTTTTACCAAAATAATAATAATGCACATACAGCCTTACTACGAACGATGATTTTTATGACCTCACTATTTGGACCACTGTGTATAAAGACTCAAAATAAACAATACCATATTACTGAAGTAACCTGTCTGTGATAACGTCCAAGGTTACTTGAAATCTGAAGATTCCAATGGCGATGATATGAATATATGTATAAGTTCTATATTTGAATGATTTATGTAAATAATCCTTGATTTATGACATTGACCAACTAGATCTGTTGTTGTCTTGTATATTTTTACTAATTAATTATCAACCATGATGTTATCAGTTTACAACTGCTCATAAAATTTATTTATGTCAGCTAATTTAGTCATTCATTGATAAAGAAATACGTAAAGTACAGTCGCCAACCAGCACATCAAGTTATCACAGACTGACAAATTTTCTCATTCGATTTTAAACTTAACCATCAACATTTTAAGTTTTTAAACCATTTAGAGAAATTTGACAGTTTGTGGTCACTTGATGTGCTGCGACTGTACCTAATTATGCTACTATTAAAATATGTGAATAGTCTAACGTATGAACACTACGAAAGTCCAATAAATTATTCTCCAATACACATGCAAATCTATGTTTAACAAGAGGTCAACAAAATCTAGAATCGATGCCGGTTTTATATTAACACCGTATTTCGGCCGCTAAGAGAATGCGTTCCTGCATGCTGACACCTGTCATTTGAACACGTTTCAGGAACGCATTCTCTTATCGGCCGGAGTATAGTATAATATGATATAAATCAATGACACAAAATTATATTGCACTAGTATGAATTAACACAGCAACAATACTTCCAAAAGCAAAAGACGCAACATAACCAAATTAACAAATTCGACATACCATCACAATCCGAGAACACATGATCGAAAGAATCGAGAAATGCCTTAAAACCCTCGGGTTTCAACTCCTGTACGTTCACTGGTATCGAATCCATATCAAGAATCGATTGTTCTGTTAGCGATACACTGTTTAAATGAGGTATTTATCGGTGTTTTATTAACACACGTGCGATCATAACCTAGTCACGAAAATCACTGTGCTTGTACTGGCACTGGCACTGGCAGGCGGCGCGTAAATATAAACTGACGGGTTAGCGTGTGTGTTTCCATGGTGTATAGTCTGTACCGTGTCTTAATGACGCAATTATTGAGCAATATTGTGTTTCCACAACATATATTTGTTTTTACATTGCCAATATTTATAGCTATCCTTGAGCTCGATTATTATTTTATTATTGACAGCGATACCTATAGGAAAATTTTGTAAATTTTCCGGATCCAACTAGCGTCTGATTATGCTATCACAACGGCTGTGTGTTGTCATATATTATAATACTCGTTCAACGTTTTTACCACACTTTTATATAACCTATATTATTATACCCACATGATATTGTTTCGTATTCCTTAACAACATTTCTGTTTTTTTTTTCTTATTTTTCCTTTTCTTTTTCAACTTATACAAGTGACCCGCCCCTGCTTCGCATGGTATTTAATGTTGTGTAGTTTAGATGAACAACGTGGTCACAGACAATACGCGATACACGAAATCGACTTTAAGGTATAATATTGAATATGGTTATATAATTGAGATATAAAATACTGAGAGTTTATATAGTTTTATATTTATTTACATTCTAATAGAAAACAATAACATAAATAATAAATATTCTTGGCGTTTCAAACTTCCCTCGTTGGGAAATGGAAACACACCAAAACGGACCCTAATAAACCTTAAAACACAAAAACTCCAAGAGAATCTCACTAGTTTCGTAATAAACTAATAGGATCTTGAAATTGGTTAAGTTTATTTTCCCTTACGGATTAATTCCGATACCTAGGTTACAAAAACAGATAAATTTCCTAGGCTAGTTTGCTGCCTCTTGTGATCTCCCTAGGGTGCTACTAAAGTTTAACGGATAATAAATCTAGTTGGCCTGTTGTTCACCCCTGGAAGTCCCGATTCCCGATTGATTGGTCGATGATGTGGAGTTTAGGGAAATTTCATGTTATTAACTTTTTTCTTTAAGAAAAATCTACTTTCTTATCTTTAATACTTATACTGAATGGTAACATTTCATTACAATTGTTGAAAGGCCAACAATGACAATGGTGCCGATTCTCTTGTCACAAATACCTCTAAACTAAACTAAAAATCATCAAAATTTGGTTTATTCCTCTCAAATGAAGATTTTCTATTCTGAAATTGACTAAAGTGACACAACTCGAACTATATCTTAGTTTGACAGCACTACGATGGCACTGAATTATTAATTTAGTGAAAATGACAATTTTGCTATTCTGCATTTGATGTTTTTCACCTAAAATTATGATTATAAAACTAAATCAGACTATTTTTAATCGCGATTAAAAAGGTGTGGAATAAAATTAGTTGTCATGAACTAAAATTCTCACCAACACCTTGACTTTAAGTGCAAAAACGGTACTGTATCCTTATTTTTAAATGTTTTGCATATATCTCGAAAACGGTGTGTCCTATCGCAAAAATAATGAAAATTTTGCCCCCCTATAAAACTCGCAAAAATAATGAAAATTTTGCCCCCCTATAAAAATCGGGAATCGGGACTTCCAGGGGTGAACAACAGGCCACTGTTGTTCACCCCTGGAAGTCCCGATTCCCGATTGATTGGTCGATGATGTGGAGTTTAGGGAAATTTCATGTTATTAACTTTTTTCTTTAAGAAAAATCTACTTTCTTATCTTTAATACTTATACTGAATGATAACATTTCATTACAATTGTTGAAAGGCCAACAATGACAATGGTGCCGATTCTCTTGTCACAAATACCTCTAAACTAAACTAAAAATCATCAAAATTTGGTTTATTCCTCTCAAATGAAGATTTTCTATTCTGAAATTGACTAAAGTGACACAACTCGAACTATATCTTAGTTTGACAGCACTACGATGGCACTGAATTATTAATTTAGTGAAAATGACAATTTTGCTATTCTGCATTTGACGTTTTTCACCTAAAATTATGATTATAAAACTAAATCAGACTATTTTTAATCGCGATTAAAAAGGTGTGGAATAAAATTAGTTGTCATGAACTAAAATTCTCACCAACACCTTGACTTTAAGTGCAAAAACGGTACTGTATCCTTATTTTTAAATGTTTTGCATATATCTCGAAAACGGTGTGTCCTATCGCAAAAATAATGAAAATTTTGCCCCCCTTTAAAACACACAATCCCCTAAAACCCAACATGTAGGTAATAAATTATCATATTTTCCATACAAAAAGTGGAAAATTCTTTAAAAAAACACGTTGAAGCAGCCCTCCTTGCGCGTGTCAGATAAGTTAATAAGTGGATGAAATGCTATATGTATAGGTAATGATATCCACTAAATTAGCAAGTTTTGAGTGTCAGAATGGTTACTAGTTATGTACTGTGTATGAAAGTACCTATGAATATGGTGTGTAGGGAAAGGAGAGACAAGACTAGGTATTTATTTAAATTAGGCTTGTCAGGTAATACGTTAAAGAGAAAACTAGTTGTCCGTTCCTAAACTAGGTCTTTATGGAGAAGAAGGACAAGAAACTCCATGGCAGCTTGGTTAAAGTATTTTATCAACACATTTTTAAATTAGTATACATTATCTTTATCACATTAATCTCTTCGACCATTTCTAAAAGCCATAGAAATTTATCAACGGAAAGAAACAGAACATGAATATTCCTTAATTTAACACTTATGACATATTAACAGATACATAAAAACATAGTTATGAGCAATAATCAAGATATAGGATCAATTAACTTACGGAACATTATAGGTAGTCCATCTTTCACAACATTTGTATCAAAAAGTCCTTTTACTCACGGGTCTTTTACCACCCTCTTGTCTCTTCCCATATTCCTCAAGTACCACCCACGTTGCCGCCATTTTAGACCAATCGCAGATGGTCACCAATTATTGTTTTATCATTTCTAATTTATGTAATAATTAACAAATCGAAGGTAGTGGTACCTTTTTAAAACTTAATAAGATAATTTAGCAATTTAGTATGTACTTATTTGTAATAGAAAAGTAAACTGATAAGTTATTAACATCAACTTACAAGTTCTGGAAATCGTTTTAAACTACTTGTTATTTGAAAATGGCAATATAAAATCGTAATAAACATTATAGTATAATTTTAATTATACCTTTAATCATCTATTGTAATTCTAAATTAATAAACATTTGTTTTGGTTAATCAAAAACCACCAACCATAACTTAGGTTTTGATATACCTACTTTTCGTCTAGAAACGTTGTTCGTAATAGTAGTCTTTTAATCCACCATAAAAACCTTTGGTAAAGAACAACTTATACATCGAAATAGCATATACAATCAAGGAAATATTTCAAAATACAATTTATAATTCTGTTATTATTTAATTTTAGGTGAAAGTAAGTTAAGTTTTTGTATTTATTTAGACTGACTCAGATCACAGGTTTCGTCCGGAATTGATTGTTCATCTTGGAACACTGCGATAGTTTAGAATAAGAATTAAATCGACGATTAATTTTCTAAGATACTACATAATCTGACACGCGCGTCCGGCTCTAAAACCATTATCGGGGTAGGGCAAACAAGTACCACGCGGAGTCGCTATAGTTTAACTCGATTTTATGTTGTGTCAAAATAGTTTTTAAATTTAGAGAAAATTATTTGCAGAATAACTATAAAATTCTCATAGCCAAAAGAAAGAAATTTTAATTTCAAGAGAATCGGCACCAATACCTATTTCGTTAAAATTTTAGTTGACAACATTGTTTACTGAGTTGAGATACCTAAATCGGTTCATTAAAATGTGTGATTGTTATATTTGTACATACAATGCATAGTTTCTAGGAACAGGTTAAATCTGGACCATGTGCAAATGTATCGAAAAGTATTAAATGTTTCAAGAATATTATCGAAATGAAAAAATAAATTCATAAGCCTCGTGTAATTATGCTATTCAACTTTACTTTTCTTTGGCTATTTATAAGTTATAGCTAATTGTCGTCAAACTATGGCAGTTCATAATCAGAAAAAAACATAACTAAGCGTATCGTCTAAGAAACCTAAATTAAATACAATGTAGACTCCCGTCACACTATCGATCGGGCGTCCATGACACGATCCCAACCTTGATTTTAATTTTTACCGTATACTAAAGCTGTTCTAATTGATATCATTAAAATGTTAATTATTATACGTTATTGTATTCGTGATACAATTTATTTCTAATTATTTTATGCGATATTGTTTCTGTATGCACATAGAGTCAGCAGAAGTGGAGGGGTTAACAATGTGAAGTTTTTACATCACATATATCTATTGGTTAACATCAATATTAACCTTGTAAATAAAGTAGAGGCAACAGTTTATTCGGACAAAAATAATAAGAAAGAACATTAATTTTCAAAAGAAAGAAAGAGAATAATAATACATAAATATATTTTATTTTATCCATCCTGAAATCGTGACTATTCTATAAGGAACATCTATCCATTAACGACTAAGTATTTTTATATAAATAACTATACATATACATATACATATTTATTAATATTGATTCGTACATAAAAAAAACAAATATACCTAATGAACTAATAAAAATAATTAAATCTATACATAAACTCAAATAGGGCGTCGAAAAATTTATTCACATCGATGTCGACTGGTAATGTACCCAAGTGACTGGCGGCATTGCCACGTTGTATGGCAATGCTTAGCCTCTGGCCAAGGTAAAAGCCAGCCCTTGGGTTACGGGAAGTGTCATCCAGCCGTTTGGAGATTTCCTAGAAAAGGCCGCGAGCACTCGGAGCCCACGGCCCGAGGGTTTCAACCCCAAACGGCTCGAAAATATAATGACCAACAAGGTTATTATACTGACGCCGTTTGAGGTTCTATGCAGTCGCAGCAGCAGCGCCAGCACAGCACGCCGAGCCAGGAAGATGGGATGGCGCAAGAGTATCGACACACGTTGCATCCCACACGTTAATGTGGGATGCAACGTGTGCAAGCTCGGTCGTCCATGGCCACATTTAAAATCGAAGTTAACGTGTGCCGGATAATTTGGTCAATTTTATCTAAAAGGTGAGTGTGCTTCACACATAAATGAGAAGCGCGAAGGAAATTTATGTTAATTTAGGGCCGAAACAGCAGTAAAGAATTGAGGTGATGGCCGAAGGAATATTAATTTGGAACAACTATTCCGCAACATTTAGGAAATTTTGTATTTTTTTCGTCAGTAAAAACTGGAAAGGAATTCTCAAAGATAGGAGACCCAAGGAGGCGAAGAGAGCCTTTTTCGATCATTTTGATTTCTGGAGCAATTTCGTTAAATTTGAGAATTGTCAACTGTCTGTCAGTACTGTCCTATATAGTTCACATTTCGAAAGGTTGAGATCCAAGGCCAATTAAATGAAGTTCGTTTTTGAAGTCATTTAGATGAGTTTCTACATCGCCTCCAAAGGTTCCATCATCAAGATACCAAACATTAAATTTGGAATTTAGCTGTCCAATAATTGTATGAATGGCTAAACTAAAAATCACTGGCCCGAGGGGATCACTTTGTTGACAGCCAACAGCAGATTCCAAAAGGTTGTCCCAATACAGTAATTTAGATGGGTGTCTGTAACATTGCCAAAGGAAACTATAAATTTGGGGTATTTCTTTTTTAGTTTCTGCAAGCAAGGTGTCCCTATGAACTGACGTGAAGGCATTCTTTATTTCAACGTTGAGGATGACCAGGAGAGTAAATCCTGAAGGTTGACATAAATAATGCCTTTGTATGTGAAAATGAATTTAGGTAGGTTGACTAGGCGTGTACAACAGTCTCACAGCCCCCTTTGGAGCCGTAACCTAGCTGCAGAGGCTGACATTTTTCCGAAACCACCTCACCATAAAATTTACAACAAATCTTGGCTGCCATACGACACGCGCCGGTAAGTAGTTCCCACGGCAATAGGACTAATGCCGCCATCCCTCTTGCGCAGGGCGCACAGATTGGCCCCGTACAGAACGTCGATGACGGCCTTGTTCACCTTGCCGGAGAGCATCAGGTTAATCAGAGCCGTAAATTCCTTCAATAACTGCAAAGCTCAAGCTAAACTGGTTTTTTACGTAAAATGTCACAAAAATACACCGCGTTGATGTCTTTTTGAGAAGTCCCTTTCTCTCACCAGGATATTGTCAATATGTCTGTCCCTTTCTGTCTGTAATTATAATGTAGTATTGTGACAACTTCAAAACGAAGTCAATATTGACGATAAAAATTACAGATGTTTCCTAATGGTAAAAGGTATTATTACTTAACTAGATGCGCCCCGCGTATTCACCCGCATAAGTTTGACCCCGTGGGTATATCGGGATAAAAAGTATCCTATGTGTTATTCCTGGTTATAAACTATCTGTGTGCCAAATTTCATCCAAATCCGTTCAGTACTTTTTGCGTGAAAGAGTAAAAAACATCCATTCTTCCATTCTTACAAACTTTCGCATTTACACTATTAGTAGGATGTTTACATTTTAGTTTTCCAAATATTCCGGAACTGAAAAAAAAGTTGAATAATGCAGTTCACAGGAAAAATTGAGTACCAAACAAATTTATCGTTATTTGTTCAAGACAATGCTTTGACCTTACCTACTTGACCCTTGGCTACCTTAAGCTGATGCAGAGATAACGTATAATATTATGAACCAATTAATTTCTGTACTTTGACCAGACAGTGACCCCTGAGTTTGATTTGACATTCTTTATCAGAGTAGTCAGTTAGGGATTGTTGACTTCAACTAGCTTGTTAAGCAATGACTTCTAAAAGTGATTTGTAAATCCTAATTGCCCAATAAATTATTTGAATTTGAATTTCATTTATGAGAATTTATTGTTCTTTCCGACAGGGATTGATATTGCTATTATTTTTATTAGACACACTTTCAGTCGTTAAATTAGCTGTGATTGATTTAATTGAATAAAGTTAAATTTGAAGTATTACGTCGGTGTTTTATTTGCACCCTGTTAACACCCTATCAGTAAAGTTTAAAAAATTTAGAATTAATAGACGTCGATTATATCGATATCGATATTATTATTTCAAAACTGACTTGTGCATCACTATGTTTGGAACATTCGTCCTAACATTTTTGCATCGACTAATCACAACCGCGATATTTTCTTCGTCCCCCGGCTCGCAGTGGTAAGTCGCGGGCCTAGACGAAATCCGTCTATCAGCTCTCAAGTAGTTTAATTCTCTTTGGTTGTAACGTTACGATTAGCCGGAGGGTTAGTTGTATGTCATTAATAGTACAAAGGATAAGAAAAAGATTTGATGGAGTAGGAGCTTCAGGTCGTCTTCGACTTCAGGAGTCCAGAACGTGAAGTAGGACCAGCATGCAGGCGGTAGCAGAGCAGGAACGAGGATATAAAATAATAAACAATCATATGAGTTCATATAATTGTTTATTTTTATTTGACTGTATAAGTCAATGTATTTTAATTAAATTACTAAGCGTCTCTGAGCTACAGTGGGGATAGACAGTGAGACGGACATGGCGAAACTATAGGGGTTCCACTCCGGTACCACCCGATATACTACCGCCGACCTATCTCTGTCGTGAGGTCGAGGCTTATCTGACGGACAGGGCCGTCATCTACCCCGGTCACCTGGAAGTGTAGAACCCGCAAGAGATGTCGTGCGGTTTCCCACAGGGATCGGTCGTAGGGCCGCATCTGTGGGACATCGTATACGAATGGGTGCTGCACGCCAATCTCCCTAGCGGCGTCTGCATGATGTGCTACGCTGAAGACACGTTGGTCCTAGTGCAAGGGAGGTCGCACCAGGTTGCGGCCGAAGTACCGGCACGCGGGGTTGCGGCAATCGTCGAAAGGATCCGGCAATTGCGACTCAAGGTGGTCCTGCACAAGTCCGAGGCTATGTGTTTTCATGGTCCTCGGAACGCGCCACCGTCGGGGTGGTCCAAAATAACGGTAGGCACATCGGCGTCGAGTCGACGATGAAGTACCTGGGACTCGTCCTCGACAGCCGATGGAAGTTTGTAGAGCATTTCCGAAGTTTGGCTCCCATACTGGAGCGGGCCAGGGCTGCCTGGAAGTGGCTCCTGCCTAATCTAGGGGGTCCAAATGCCTCCTGACGGAGGCTCTACGCGGGGGTCGTACGGTCCATGGCCCTGTGTTGGCGCTTTCCCTGATGCGGTGGCCAGCCCGCCAGTTGAGCGCGGTCCAAAGGATCATGGCCATCCAGCTGGTCCGAGGATACCGCACGGTCTCCGGTGAGGCAGCGAGCCTCCTTGGCAGTTTGCAGCCATGGGATCTGGAGGCAAAACTCCTCGAGCACGTATGGGAGCGGCGCAAGGAAGCGAAACGCCGCGGCGTAAGTCCGTTACCGTGAGAAATTGCGGCACAGTGGACAGAGCTCCGGCGGGATCTCATGGCGACATGGAGAGTGCGATTGTCGCAACCCAGTGCTGGGCACGCCACAATTGCGGCGATAAGTCCCCTCTTTGAGGAGTGGCTAGAGAGGCACCATAGCGTCAAAAATAAGGGTCACAAATCAGTATAACGGGGGATCTATATAGTTAGTCTTTTAGACTGCACAGAATACTGTGACTGACGGCCGCTTTTGTCTCCCCAGGCCAACATTCTAGAACATGTTAAACATATCAAACGTCATTCAAGTTACTTCATAATCATTCATGAAGTAAGGCCAGAAACAATAAAGTGGCTGACAGTGAAAACCTGGCTTTATCACACTAGCTGGCTTCGCTTGGCTAGGTAGGCTAACCTCTCAAGTTTACATTGAAGACCAGGGCAGCAACCAGTATAACAGTATTATTTTAATATTGATTCACAGCGGGAAAGAGATGGAGCTATACCCTCTGTATAGCTTCATCTCACTCTCACACTTTTTTTTTTTTGGATGGGAAATCATCAAATAACTTCTCCCGCTCTGGGCGGAGCGGGAGGGTGTGTCAGACTCTTAATGACTAAAACCCACCCGTATTCCTTCCGTTGCCTGTGTTGCGGGGGCCTCGGTGACCCATTAGTACCTTCTCGCGACCCCGGCAGGTCATTCTCACACTGATGTAATATTCAAATAATACTGCAACTCAAACTCAAACTCAAAGCATTTATTTCAAATAAACTAATTACACTTATGAATTGTCAAGGGGTCGGTCGGTCAGTCAGAAAGATGAAACTCCATGTACACTCTTTTAAACCAACGTATTATGGTTAAAAAATATTGTTTACATCATTCATTTTGAAATTATACATGTGAGAACGATGCAAAACGTAAAAGCGTACGCAATAAAAAAATACAAAAAGGAAAAGCAATTCAAAAATTAAAATAAGCCGTGGCAGCTAAGAGATGACCAGTCTCTACTGATGGTGCCCGTTAACAAACATGACGCATGGATAAGCACCATTCAGCTAAACCATTTTGAAGGGAGCTAAATGATCCAACACACGCGCCACCATCAGCGAGACATTAGAGTGAACACGACATACTCCCAGCCGCCAGGGCACATTCAAGTCAATGAAAGACGTATCCAGTAAATGCCAGCTTTGTAGTACATAGTACTCACATAACAATGCGCTGTGCAACTATACAATACTAAGAGATTGAATTTATAAATATATACTGCTATATACATGATGCTCCTTTTTTTTACTTTTTGTATGTCTTTTTCGCGTCCCAAATAAAATATTTATCTTTCTTTCTTTCTATAAGAGACGGTGGTTGGCCCTCTGACCTTATCACACTAATGGTTTATGACTAACTTTACAGTTGTTCACGAGGTTTTCGTCATGTGGAATGGTAACGTACTTGTAATACGGTACCGCAGAATTCACAAGATTATATTTCAAAGCAAGTTGCTCGTGAAGCCACTTGGTTATGTCTGTGCAAGTACTCGCCGTGAGCCAGATAAGAACAACCAGAGACAATATGACACACGTCAACCGTCCCGTCCTTCATAATATGTCTCCGGTAGTTATTCATCAAGATAACTGCGTCCATAATTGCACAGACAAAACCCTCCGTTTCCCCGAAAAGGTCCTCAAAACGTAGCCAGGATACGGACGCTAAGAAATCTATACAGGAGCTACACGGGTGCTTCTATCGGGCTCTCCATGAGCCCGATAGAAGTGCCCGTGTAGCTTCTTGTTTTGCCATATCTCCTTGCGGTCATCCGTGGTAAGCACTACAGTTTTGCGCTAGTTCTCTTTAGCCATTGAAAGTAGGGTGAGCCCCTTATCCACTGCGACCACATCACGCTGCATACCCACTTCGGCTTTCAGAAAATATTACCTGAGACTGAATATCTCGCGGTTGTGGAGGGTCTTCGCATTTAAAAAGCCTCGACTCCCGCACTTTCGCAGGATGTGCAGTCTCATCACCGATGATCGTGGATGATGCGTCTGGTTTGCGGTCAACAGTGTAACGACCCTCCTATCCAGGGCGTCGAGGTCGGTCTGAGTCCAGTTGAGTATGCCGAAAGAGTACATCAAAACCGGCATGGCCCAACCGTTGAAGGCGCGCACCTTGTTTCCGCCTATTCATCAGGCAACCAAAAAACGCTCCTTCAACGATTGCTTCATATCAGTAACGTTGATGCCTAATGCTTCCGACATACCCAAATACTTACAGCTTTCGGATGAGGAGAGGGATCTAAGGTGTATGTTTTGTGTATGAGTTGCATCTATCTTGTACAACTCCAGCATTCACATGAGCCATGTATGTGGTGTGTTTTTTGTTGGCTGCATGACGCTGTACATCAGGTCAGGGCAACTCTCTAATGATGTGTTGTGTTGTGTAGGTTGTGTGTAATTCTG
This sequence comes from Atethmia centrago, assembly GCA_905333075.3. NCBI lineage: Eukaryota > Metazoa > Arthropoda > Insecta > Lepidoptera > Noctuidae > Atethmia > Atethmia centrago. The sequence goes on along the minus strand of HG995382.1, from coordinate 25,210,036 downwards.
TGTGTGGGTACGGGGCAGGGGCTACTCTCTAGCGGTACCTTAGCCCGCATTATTGCACACTTGCACACCACACTTGCACTTGCACTTGCTGACCGGACAAATCGTGTGCTTGATCGGGGCAACTCTCCGATAGCACAGGATGTGTTCTGGTTGCCTAAATGAAACTAATGAGCGTGAATTATGGGCACTAGTTTAGGTATCGCACATTAGATCAGGGCAATAAGCTTTTAATTATATAAAGGATGTAAATGAGTACCATTTGAGCATATATATTTTACTTTATGATTAATTACAAGCAACACGAGGTAAGCATAAATAAATTGTTGGTTATGATTATTGGTACCTTAGTAATTGCCAATATAAGTGATCGCACATTGAGTGTTCGCAGTACTTGATAAGTGGACTATGGTGGACTTATATGCAGTCCCAGGTAATATTTTCTGAAAGCCGAAGTGGGTATGCAGCGTGATGTGGTCGCAGGGGACAAGGGGCTCACCCTAATTTCCATGGCTAAAGAGAACTGGCGCAAAACTGTAGTACTTACTTCGGATGATCGCAAGGAAATATGGCAAAACAAGGAGCTACACAGGTGCTTCTATCGGGCTAATGAAGAGCCCGATAGAAGCGCCCGTGTAGCTCCTGTATAGATTTCTTAGCGTCGGTATCCTGGCTACGTTTTGGGGACCTTTTTGGGGAAACTGAAGGTTTTGTCTGTGCAATTATGGACGAAGTTATCTTGATAAATAACTACCGGAAAGAGAAACAAATAAAATATCTCGACTTAGCACACCAGCTTGTTGACGTGTGGAAAGTGAACTCGGCTGTCATTGTGCCGATTGTCGTAATGGCCAATGGCCTGATGGCCAAAAGCCACAACCAACATCTCTCGAGGCTCTCGTTAGGCGGCTGGATCAAGGGCCTGATTCAGAAGGCAGTACTCCTCGATACGGCATGCATTGTGAGGAGGTTTCTGTCTCTGGAGCTCTATCCACCGCACATGGCGGGATTTGCATGATCTAAGCGGTCAAAAGTCCCATTATCCAAATAACAAAAACATTAACAAAAACGAGTTCCACGAACAGAGGACGAACCAAGGAACAATACCTATCCTTGATCTACCTGCCACTGAACACCCCGCGCGCGTAGCGTCGCGCATCGTCGGAATTTGACCGTTTCACCTAGTGTACGTATCTGTTCTCGGCGCTTTTCTAAACCTTAACTTCGAAAGTATATTTTTATATTTTGAAGTTGATTTTACGAATTGAAAGTGATGGATTCTGATAGAGCATGTAAGAGACTTATAAACTGCATTAATAAAGTTATGATCAACTAATATACAACATTGTTTTTTTATAATGCAACATTGTTTTTTTTATAAAAAAACATGCCACGTGCACACGCAGGGTCGGTTCAGGTCGAGGTAGAAATGAGAGCTGTGGTACGCAGGCTTAATGCCAAAAATACCGCCCCAGGACCCGACGGCTTACCTGGGACGGCCTGGGTTATGGCCTTGGAGGCTCTCGGGCCTCGACTTAGGGGGCTCCTAAGCGCATGCATGGAGAGGGGCCAGTTCCCGCTTCGTTGGAAGACGGGGAAACTGGTCCTCATAAAGAAGGCAGGGCGCCCTGCGGACTCTCCATCCGCTTATCGGCCCATCGTGCTGCTCGACGAGGTGGGCAAGCTCTTTGAAAGAGTCATTGCAGACCGCCTCGTCGGCCAGCTGGTGCGGGTGGGGCCGGATTTAGCGGAGAGCCAGTTTAGTTTCCGCAGAGGGCGCTCTACGGTGGACGCCATCATGCGCGTGCGAGCCCTGACGACGGGGAATGCTGTTGCCCAGGGTGGGGTCGTCTTAGCGGTGTCTCTAGACATCGCCAATGCCTTTAATACTCTGCCCTGGAGTAGCATCAGGTGCCTCCCTGATTACCCCGGCATCCCGGTACCACCGGATGCCGCCCTACCTCTGTCATGTGGTCGAAGCCTATCTGACGGACAGAGCCATCATCTACCCCAGTCACCAAGGAGTATGGAACCGGCAAGAGATGTCGTTTGGTGTCCCACAGGGATCGGTCCTGGGGCCGCATCTGTGGGACATCGGATACGACTGGGTACTGCGCGCCGACCTCCCTAGCGTCGTCAGCGTGGTGTGCTACGCTGACGACACGTTGGTCCTGGCGCAGGGGAGGTCGCACCAGGCGGCGGCCGAATTAGCGGCACGCGGAGTTGCGACAATCGTCGAAAGGATCCGGCAATTGGGACTCGAGGTGGCCCTGCACAAGTCCGAGGTCATGTGTTTTCATGGTCCTCGGAACGCGCCACCGTTGGGGTCCCAAATAACCGTAGGAGGGGCTTCCATCGGCGTCGAGTCAACGATGAAGTACCTGGGACTCGTCCTCGTCAGCCGGTGGAACTGCGTGGAGCATTTCCGACGTTTGGCTCCCAAGCTGGAGCTGGCAGGCGCTGCATTGAAGCGGCTCCTGCCCAATCTAGGGGGTCCAAACGCAGGAGGCGTTTGGACCCCCTGCCGGAGGCTCTATGCGGGGGTCGTGCGGTCCATGGCCCTCTACGGGGCTCCTGTATGGGCGCGCTCTCTGGCGCTGCAGCCAGCCCACCGGTTGAGCGCGGCCCAAAGGGTCATGGCCATCCGGATGGTCCGGGGATACCACACGGTCTCCTGTGAGGCAGCGAGTCTCCTTGCCGGATTGCCGCCACGGGATCTGAAAGCAAAAGTCCTCGCGCACGTATGGGAGTGGCGCGAGGAGGCGAAACGCCGGGGCGTAAGCCCGCAGCCGCGAGAAATCGCGGCACAGCGGAAGGAGCTCCGGCGGGATCTAATGGCGTCATGGAGAGTACGGTTGTCACAACACAGTGCTGGGCACGCCACGATTGCGGCAATAAGTCTCCTCTTTGAGGAGTGGCTAGAGAGGCGCCACGGCGTCCTCACCTTCCGCCTGACGCAGGTCCTCACCGGACACGGCAGCTTCGGGAGGTTCCTGTGTCGGATAAGGCGGGAGGAAACGCCCGGTTGTCACCACTGTGTGGATCGCCCGGAGGACACGGTGGAGCATACGGTGGAGGTTTGCCCGGCTTGGGCAGAGCACCGCCGTGTCCTCGTGTAGGCGATAGGTGGCAGAGATCTCTCGCGTTCGGCCCTGGTTCAGGCCATAGTACGGAGCGATAGGGCATGGGCAGCCGTCACCTCCTTCTGCGAAGCAGTAATGCTCGCGAAGGAGGAGGCGGGACGGTTGAGAGAAAGGCAAGTTTCGTGACCCCTCGCCCCTAGCCACCACAGGAGACGCCCTGGGCGTCGGGAATCCCGGGCGGATTTCCGGCCGCCGTAGGCGCGGGCTTGCGGACGGTGAGCAATGGGTAGCTCACCGTCCACAGTTAGTGTCCGCAAATAGTGTACCTAACTTTAACCTATAATAAGTGTGTGAGAATTATAATAATGTTATATGCAGTGCAGTGTTATATTATAGTGTCCCAAAATCGTTTGTTTTTCGTAGAGGCCCATTTTATTTTTAGACATTGTTATATAGGAGCTTCAAGTGCTCAAGTAGTGAGTAGTACCCAACACATTGCAAAAAAGGGATCGTGAAGATAGAACAAAAGCGAAAGTCAACAGGCGATGAATTCCAAATAAGACGTTATTATATGTTGCATGTGAAGTCTATGCAATTTTTTCGTCTTACTGAGGATTCCAACTTAGCGATATTTGTATTATCGTAGATTCCACGGAAGTATGAACGCACTTTTCATTACGTGCCGATTTCTACCAGTCAACTCCTACCGCAAGCCGCGTTAAAGAACTTCGTTCCAAAAACCCTGAAACGGCAAGTAACGAGACCTCAGACGAAGACATTAGAAACAGCAACGTGTAACACAGCATATTAATATAGAACACACACATTGACAGTAATTCGATTATGTCTGCCTCTCAAAATGGATGTAGGAACGGGTCCCGTGGTACTAAGAAGCTACTTCTCATCGACATGGCCATTAGCCAACAGGTTCGTCAATCCCGCAAAGATCTGTTGACTTGCTGAATAGATTATAAGAAGGCCTACGACTCGGTGCCACATACATGGCTCATAAGGGTGCTGGAGTTATACAAGATAAATGCAACTCTACGCACCTTCCTTGAATCATGTATGGGGCAATGGAGGACAGACCTTCGCTATCCGGGGTTTCAACGGATCCAGGGGAATAATGAGCCTGTATGGATTAAACGGGAAATCTCACCTCCTCTACATGGATGACTTAAAAATCTTTACCGCCAACAGATTGCGACTGATGGAGCTACTGAATGTATCTGAAACTTTCAATGGCGCCATCAGAATGGAGTTTGGTGTGGACAAATGTGCAGTCATGCATGTGAAGCGAGAAGAGATAATGGAATCCGAGAGAATTCAACTTTCGGATTCTATACACCTTAGATCCCTCTCCTCATCCGAAAGATATAAGTATTTTGATATGTCGGAAGCGTTAGGCATCAACGTTACAGACATGAAGCAATAGTTGAGGGAACGTTTCTTTGGTCGCCTGAAGAAGGTATTAATTAGTCTTTTTTCAGGCGGAAACAAGGTGCGCGCCTTCAACGGTTGGGTCATGCCGGTTTTGATGTACTCTTTCGGCATACTCAAATGGACTCAGACCGAACTCGACGCCCTGGATAGGAGGATCCGTACACTGTTGACCGCAAACCAGATGCATCACCCACGATTATCGGTTATGAGACTGTACATCCCGCGGAAGTGCGGGGGTCGAGACTTTTTAAATGCGAAGACCCTCCACAACCGCGAGGTGTGCAGTCTCAGAGAATAATTTTTGAAATCCGAAGTGGGTATGCACCGTGATGTGGTCGCAGTGGACAAGGGGCTCACCCCACTTTCCATGGCTAAAAAGAACTGGTGCACACCTGTAGTACTTACTACCAATGATCGCAAGGCGATATGGCAAAGCAAGCAGGTGCTTCTATCGGGCTCTTCATGAGCCCGGTGTAGATTTTTTAGCATCCGTATCCTGGCTACGTTTTGGGGACCTTTTCGGGGAAACTGAAGGTTCTGTCTGCGCAATTATGGATAAAGTTATCTTGACGAATAACTACCGGAGACATATTATGAAGGACGGGACGATTGACGTGTGTGGGGCACGCCACCGTCCGGGTGAATCTTATCAGACATATTATCTCTAGGTGTTCTCATCAAGCTAACGGCGAGTTCTTGCACAGACATAACCAAGTTGCTAGGATTATTCACCAGCAACTTGTTTTGAAATATAAACTTGTGAACTTTGAGGTACCGTATTACAAGTATGTGCCCGACCCAGTTCTCGAAAATGACCATGTCACGTTGTACTGGGATCGGTATATCATTACTGACAGAACTATTGTCTCCAATAGTCCGGATATAGAAGTGATAGATCGATTAACGCGTCGCGCAATGATAGTCGATGTTACCAATCCACATGGTGAGAACCTGGTGAAAGCTAAGAAAGAGAAACAACTAAAATATCTGGACTTAGCTCATGAGATTGTTGAAATGTGGAATGTGAACTCGGCTGTCATTGTACCGATTGTCGTAACGGCCAATGGCCTGATGACCGAAACCTTCGACCAACATCTTTCGAGGCTCTAGTTAGGCGGCAGGATCAAAATCTGATTCAGAAGGCAGTACTCCTCGATACGGCTCGCATCGTGAGAAGGTTCCCGTCTCTGGAGCCCTAGCCACCGGTAGCTTGGACCCTGCTCCCGACACCGGCGGACCACTATTTTTAAATGTTTTTTATATCTTTTTAAGAAATATTTAAAAATGTATTTTATAATGAAGTAAACCAAATAATAATATAATTTATTTCAGACTTTGTCCATTTTGTTAGCAATGTACTTAGTCTAGTGTTAGTAAAAGTAAAAATTAATAATAGTCTGGCGCTTACCCTCGCGTAAGGCCTATCCAGTGCGCCATAAGTACAGAGTCCCATCGGCCGGCGCAATCGGCCGGGATGGTACTATTGGTGGCCCATTGTTATTAATATTTAATAGTAAAGGGACAGCTCTATTTAAAAAAAAATCCGCGTGTGACGTCATGGGATTGTCATGATGGCTGTGGCGTTCCAGGCACAGACAATATGACAGTGAGATGGAAATGGGCATTAAAGTCATTATGATTTATCAATAATCAACTGACACCGACATTTGCAGACCAGAGAGTATAGTATTATAAAATTTTCATGATTTCTCAATCATAAAAACTACAAAAGCTTTATTTATTTATTGCAAAATAATTTAAAGAAATTAAATATAACGTAAGTTACCGTCGAGATCGATATTCTTGTTATATTGATTGCTTCCTACATCACTACGTGTCATGATATGGTGACTGTGGCGCTGAGGGCACTGTTTTTCGAACTTTATAATGGGTATTAGTTTTTATCATCTTATATTAATATAGATGAAATTTAAATAGAGAAGTTCAACTAGTCTAAATTAGGATGAGTCAAGGAACATAATTAGCATAGGAAATAATAAAACACAATGTTGTTTTATGAGCTTTATTTACATTTATAAGTCTGTCATGTAGTCGTGACCGTGGCGTGCCGGGCACATTTTCGTTTGTCATCTATACATGACTGTGGCGGTCAAAAGGTTAATATTTGACAATCATAACAAGTACTTATTACAACGTGTAGATTAAATATTATCACGAAGTAGTTGGATCATAAAATGTTTTTGAACAAAGAAATGTTCCATGAAAACATTGCTCAAGTCGTAAAATTTTGTCTGGTTTTCGTCATCTTTTGTTATCTTTTTACGTGTAATCGACGATGAGTGTATGTACATATGTTCGTTTATACGTAGTTATTACATCATCGTAGATAATATTTGCACTAATTGTAACATAATTACTTAAGAAATGTTTGAAAAAGCTACCCTTCGTCAAAAGTTATTATTGACGAATTTTGACTGTTTTACAATGAATTGAGTCTATCTGTAAGGTTTATAAAGCTCTAAAACTAATAATAACTATATGTTTTGGTCAGTCGAGGTGTATTACATACTATATTTTATAAATTTCTATCATTTACATGATGAGATCGTTGACGGTTGACCGTTATTTATCTTTATACTATAGTTTTACTAATCATAGTTATCATAACATAAGTTTTAAATAAATGATTAAAATAATTGCAAGCACAAACCTAAACAATTATTCTACAATGGTTTTGCTATTAGGTGATAGTTTGTTAAAGCTTATTAAAGTTAAATGTAGGAGAGCTGATCTTGTGTGCTTTTCCTTACCCTGATGCTAAAACAGATAACGATAATAATTATATTTCATCATCTGCCTAGTCTTTTTCCCAACTATGTTGGGGTCGGCTTCCAGTCTTACCGGATACAGCTGAATACTAGTATTTTAAATGGAGCGACTGCCTATCTGACCTCCACAACCCAGTTACTGGGTAACACGATACCCCTTGGTAAGACTGGTTGTCAGACTTTCGAGCATCTGACGACCCGTAACGATTGTCAAAGATCTACAAATGACAGCCGGGGGCTTAACGTGCTTTCCGAGGCATGGAGGGGTCTTGGTATGTAAAGATGGTCACCCATCCACGGACCAACCGCGGCAAGTGTAGCTTAACACGTTGGCGGACAGTAAGGCCAACAGGCGTCTAGGTAGCTAAATGTGATACGACAGTACGCCTGTCGTCTGTGTTTTTACTTGCATAAAATCAGTAAAAAACTATTTTTTGAAAATAGTGTAGTGACAGTACAAAAGTCGTAATTACACCTGCGGTGACAGTACAACATGCCGTTCTCTATGATAGTATGGAAAATCGGTCGTCGTGTGGCGTACTGATTTTATGAAAGTAAAAACATAGACGTCGACAGGCGTACTGTCGTATTACCTAGACGCCTGTGGTCGTTACTGTCCGCCAACGTGTTAACCTGATCGATCGACCCGTGCGGCTGTTCTTACTTAGCCACAAGCCCCTCACAAAACAACGATAATAATTATATTTATAATATTAATTATAATAGTATAATGACACTTTTCCACTAAAGACTAAAAGTATTTACACAAAGTTCTTATTTAGTGGTAAAAGTAGGGAAAATATTTTTGAACTTTATGGCCTAAAGCAATATATCAAAAATAAAAGCTTTCATGAGTACGTTGCAAAATATTCTTATACTTTTAAAACTGTGTGCAAAGTACCTAGCTGAAGTTCTTAATATTAGCAATAAAATAAAATCATCAGATAATAAAATAAAAACTACCTGGCAAATAATAAATAATAAAACAGACAGGAAAAAACGGTGTAATACTGAATTTAATTTAGAGACTGCAATGGGCCCATCACTTCAGATGTAGTGTAAAACTTTTTTGCTAATATTCCCCTTAAAACTATTGAAACTTTAAATTCCTCACCCGGGCTTTCTGCTGTCTTACTTAGAAACAATGTTAAGGCATGCCCTTTAAAGATCTTAAAATTAAATCAACAGAAGATCTCTGGGGAATGTCTGTAATAGACTGTAGATCTACCATCGAAACTGTTGCGCCCTATTCAGCTTTCATATTTAACACCAGTGTTGCCCAAGGAGTCTTTCCGCATCTCATGAAAAACAGTAAAGTAGTTCCTTTGGTCAAATACGGTGATAGTAAAGAACCCAACAATTATAGGTCAGTTCTGCCAGTTCTCAGTAAAAAGTTTGAAAAGTTGATGCTCAATCAAATGTTACGTCACTATAATAAAAATTCCATCTTTTATGAACAACAGTACGGTTTCACCAAAGGGCGCTGTACGACTGACGCCGGTCTCACCCTAATAAAGAACATTTTAACACCTGGGAAGAAGCACAGGATGCCATTTGAATCTTTTGCGACCTCTCCTAGGCGTTCGATTGCGTAAACCATGAGACACTTCTGCTGAAACTGGAGCACTATGGGCTTAGAAATACAGCTCTTGATTTACTAAGATCATACCTAAAAGATAGAAAGGTTAAAGTTCCAGTAAACGGCGTAAACTCATTGGGTTCTAAAATGGCAATGGGCGTTCCTTAAGGTTCGATATTGGGTCCGTTCCTCTTTTTAGTTTACATTAATGATTTACCCCAATTACTTCATAATCAGCCGAAGATGGTGTTATTTGCAGATGACACATCACTGATCTTTAAAATAGACCGACGATCACAAAATCTTGACGACGTGAATAACTCTACTCTTCAGTTCGAAGATTGGTTTACGGTAAATAATTTGGTACTAAATGAAAAAAATAAATAAATGCATTACATTTAAATTACCTAATGTTAGAAGTACCGAATGTATCGAATATTGAATGGAACTCAAAAAAAAACTAGAATTTATTAAACAAACGGTTTTCCTAGGAATCAAACTAGACGAGAAACTAAAATTGGGCTCACATATAACACCTCTTGCGGGGCGGCTAAGCTCGACCGCTTATGCTATTATAAAGATAAGACAGTTATCAGATGTAGAAACCGCGAGTTCGGTCTATTTTAGCTACTTACACAGCATTATGTCGTATGGCATTTTACTGTGGGGTAGCGCTGCTGACATGGAATCCATCTTTATTTAGCTGTCGGAGTGATTACAAAATCGGCATCTTTTTAATAAAAATAAATGACAAACAATTTTAATACTATAAATAAAGATAAAATAGATCTTCCATTTTCAGATTATCTAAAGTACATCCATCTTTTATGGGGTACTGTGTTAAATATTAGAACAAAATACCTTGTGATATATTACAATTAAATGAAATAAAATTTAAAACTCATTTTAAATTGTAAACATCATATTACAAATTGGAGGATTATCTCCAAGATAATAATGCTTGGAAATATGCTGGTTCAGCTCCATAGGACAATCTAGAGTCTAGACAAAATCAAACTGGTTGCTATTTTAATCGTTTAATTTATTATTTGATTAAAATAATAAATCAATGTTGATTTTACATTCTGTGATTACTTTGACTCACACACCGACCTATTATTTTTTTTTTTTTTAGGAAAACGTATTCTTTTACAATGTTTGGAAATGTTGTAGAATTATCAATTCTATTTTTTTTTTTTTTGGTATTTGACCTATATTCTTAACTCTACTTATTCAACCTTTTTTGCGGAACCCTACTACTGGCACACATGTGTCTACCGTTCTAACTTTAGTATGAAAAATTCTGAATTTTTTTGACAAGATGGTTGTATGTCATTTTAAATATTTTCTTTTGGAGATCAGTTTGTGTTTTTTTCACTAAAGTATTTTTTCATTGTCTCGGATTAAACTCCAAAATCAATCGTTTCTTGATTTTTATATAAACTCCTGCGATATTCATTGTTTATATTCGGTACGTATTGCATATTTTTTTTCTTAAATCATTATTTTATTTTAGAAGATTCATCCAGCTCGGCAGCATTTAACAGCGTACGTCCTATCAGTTAAAGGCGATGTTTCGATTCAAGTCCCACGTTGCAGTGGTATGTAATTTCCTTTTTTTGATATTCCCGGCTTGGTAATTCCATTTTTAACCATAACCTTTTATCTAGGGAAACCACCTAGGGTACAACCTTGGGCTGCTTTCATCTCCACGCCCAGGCCGAATTCAACCACATCACTTGCCAACACGCAGCTGTCCAGCAAAAGTGTCTCACGTCACCACGCAGAGGTCTACTACGTTACACCGCTGCTGAGCTTCGTAGTGTGGTACATCTCTGCGTGCCGTCATCTCATCCTGCCGAGTCACCAACTGGATTTACTACAGATAATCTCAATATTTTTAATTTTATTTTTTCGTCTAACCTGCGTCTTCAACGCACCTGGCGGTTGATTATAATCAAGCAATCTCATTTTTTTTTAATTAAATTGTATTTTCTTTTTTCCACTCTATTTTTGAAATTATATGTTATATTGCCTCGTACAGCGCGTTTTCTTTGAAACCACACTACAATATGTGAGCATCATGTATCTATGACATAATTAATTTATCTGTCATTGTCTCATTTCTAATTATTTTTCTTTTACCTATTTTGATATATTATTTTATTCTAGGTGCATCGTCTACACATAAAATTATACAATATGTAACAAAAGCCCTGTTGTTCCTTTTAGGAACGTATACATTTACCTATATTTATGCAATGACATGAATATTTACTCTGTGTAGTATTATATTGTTTTAATTATTGTAAATGTGAAGACTATGTGGATCATTGTTTAATTTTGTTTTATTCTCAGTTAGTTTTTAACATGGTCTGGCAGTTTTGAGTATTTTTTGCGGCCTAGCCAAATGTCCTTTCTTTGGTATTGTTCGTTGAATCGTTGAGCTCCTTTAGCTGCACAACGACTGACAAATGCGTGCACTGACTGGACAGGTCCACTCAATCTGTGTGGTTCTTTCATCAAAAGACCATTTCAGACACCAATCGACATGGTCTTCACATGATCTGACCAAGATTATGTCTGGACTTTAGAAGAGACTGTGACCTCTGAGTTTCTTTCGGCCTTTCTTCTCAGAGTAGTCAGATAAGAAACGCCGGCCTCATCTAGTTTAAAAAAATATGTTTTGACGTGTAAAAGTGTTTGTAAAAACCTACTTACAGAAATAAAATCATTTATTATTTATAATAAGAACATTGATGAAAATATAATTTAAAAAAAATTAAGCATTGGCTAGTCGAGAGGTCAAAATCAAAAATACTATTAAAATCGACACATTCCAAAAAATGTTTAGGGTCTGATTTTACAAGTACATCTTTATTTCGCTAAATAGCCTACGAGCTCGCCGGCTTTCTTGGAATGCGACAAAAGATGCCGCCAAAAACTGCCGCCGCGCACGTGCCCCGGTACCGTCACCCCGCCACCCGTCTCCCTGCGAATCACTTCCTTAGTCTCCGGCGCAGCTTACTACCGAATGGATGTTATTGTTGACCTACGTAGTGAGTGACTTGCGTTTTGTGTATGTAAACGTTGACCATGTCTTATTCTAACGTAGAATATTTTAATATGTTGATGTGTCTTCGGAAATGTAACTGCAATTATGCAGAAACACGCAGACTCTACCAAGAACATTTTGCGAGTCTACCATCACCGTCGGCGATGGCATTCCAACGTTCGCCCATACGTACGTATAATACCGGCAGTGTGCACGGGCGAGACCAACATCGAGGTGACGCAGGCAGACCGAGGACTCGAGACAGAAGTCTTGGACTTGTTTGATCCAACGCGAAGTACACGCTCAGTGGGACACGAACTCGGAGTAAACCTTATGCGCGTTAGGAGAGTACTCAAAGAAGATGGCCAGCACCCATTTCACTATTGTCGCGTCCAATCACTACTTCCCTCCGACTATGAGCCAAGAACTGTAGAGGTACAAGGTGGTCATATCGAACAGCAACGTGGCCGTCAAGTAGATATTATAATGAATTAATGCATTAAAATGGAAATAGGTACATCAGGTTTTATGTGACAGACGCGGCGAATTTGTTTTTTTTTAACTTAAATAATAATTGTTAAAACTACATTTAACACTTCACGTGTTAAATGTAGTTTTAACAATTATCAATTGTGCTTAAAAAGAGTGTAAACCAAGATTTTCAAAAATTAATTCGTTGAAGTGATACTGATAAACAACAGCTGACAAGGTCACTTGTGTAGAAAAATAGGTAGATATGCGGCAGCGCGCGGCGGTGTGTACCGGCGCGGCGGCACCGATCAAAGAGTGTGGCGGGACCGTTCTATCTACTTCTGGTTTCGAGTCATCGCTTCATGCAGAATTGCACAGGTAACAAATCAATTAAACATTACAAATATTAATAATTAAATATTTTTTTATTTTTTTTTATTATTAATATATTTATTTACATAACCAAATTACAATATGATTATTAACATTAAATATTTATTTGAATTGTTTTTATTGAACAGTTTTTTTTATTAATGACTTGCTTTATCGCTTAGTAAACCGATTCTTAAAACGTAGGTAGAAGGAACAACAGGGTTTTTGTTACATATTGTATAATTAATGTTCCTATACAAAATATTGTTAAACATTTTAAAGAGTAACGGTGGAGTTTTTTGCCCATTATTACATACGAAACTACCTTTTGGAAGGGGCGACTAGAATCAATTCTATTTGTAAATTTTGACGTTCAAAAGTGCCTTTTTATGTCCCTATTTGAAATAAATAATTTGACTTTGACTTTAGAAATACAATACTCATGGCACGACTACTGTTTATATTACAAAAGGCGGCTTGTTTATTCACGAACCCAAATCAGTGTACATTAAGTGCCTACAGTCGGCACACTTAGCAAGGGATCGTTCAGACCACCTCGTCGAGCAGTTGGTGCGGGTGGGGCCGGATTTGGCGGAGAGCCAGTTTGGTTTCCGCAGGCGGCGCGACGGTGGGGTCGTCTTGGCGGTGTCTCTAGACATCGCCAATGACTTTAATACCCTGCCCTGGAGTTACATCAGGAAAGCACTCCGGTACCACCGGACCTACCTCTGTCGTGTAGTCGAGGCCTATCTGATGGGCAGGGCCGTCATCTACCTCAGTCATTAAGGGGTATAGAACCGGCAAGAGATGTCGTGCGGTGTCCCACAGGGATAGGTCCTGGGGCCGCATCTGTGGGACATTGGATACGAATAGGTGCTGCGCGCCGACCTCCCTAGCGGTGTCAGCGTAGTGTGCTACGCTGACGAAACGTTGGTCCTGGCGCAAGGGAGGTTGCACCAGGCGGCGGCCGAAGTAGTGGGACGCGGGGTTGCGACAATCGTCGACAGGATCCGGCAATTGGGACTCGAGGTGATCCTCGGAACGCGCAACTGTCGGGTTCCCAAATACCAGTAGGAGGGGTTCACATCGGCATTTAGTTGACGATGAAGTACCTGGGACTCGTCCTCGACAGCCGGTGGAACTTCGTGGAGCATTTTCGACGATTGGCACCCAAATTGGAATGGGCTGGGGCTGCCAAACGCCTCTTGCCGGAGGCTCTATGCGAGGACGTGCCGTGCATGGCCTTTTACGGGGCACCTGTGTGGGCGCTTTCACAGGCGCGGCGGCCAGCCCGCCGGTTGAGCGCGGCCCATAAGGTCAAGGCCATCCGGCTTGTCCGGGGATACCGCACGGTCTCCGGAGAGAGACATGGAGAGTGCGATTGTTGCAACCCGGTGCTGCGCCACGCCACAATTGAGGCGATAAGTCCCCTCTTTGAGGAGTAGCCAGAGAGGTGCCACGACGTCCTCACCTTCCGCCTGACGCAGGCCCTCACCGGACACGGCAGCTTCGGGAGGTTCCTGTGTTGGATAAGACCGGAGGAAACGCCCGGGTGTCACCACTGTGAGGATCGCCCGGAGGACACGGTGGAGCACACGGTGGAGGTCTGGCCGGCTTGGGCAGAGCATCGCCGTGTCCACGAGGAGGCGATCGTTGGTGGAGATCTCTCGCATCCGGCCCTAGTCCAGGCCATGATACGGAGCGCGAGGTCATGGGCAGCCGTCACCTCCTTCTGCGAATCAGTAATGCTCGCAAAGGAGGAGGCAGGATGGTTGAGGGAAAGGCAAATTTCGCGCCCTCTCGCCCCTAGCCGCCGCAGGAGACGCCCTGGGCGTCGGAAATCCTAGGCGGGTTTCCGGCCACCATAGGCGTGCGCTTGCGGACGGTGAGCTATGGGTAGCTCGCCGTCCGCTAGGGACCAGGCCTGGGTCGACGGCGCTCTGTGTTCTACGTGCGCCTCAAAGAGATGTTAGCACAGGTGTAGGGTTCCACTAGGGCCGATGCCGGTCGGAGGGGAAAGTATGAAAGGGTTACCGAGGCCCCTGGCAACACAGGCAACGGATGGAACACGGGTGGGTTTTAGTCAGTAAGAGTCTGACATACCCTCCCGCTCCGCCCAGAGCGAGAGAAGTTATTTGATAAATTACAACCCAAAAAAAAAAAGTAGCATCACTACAAGTGGTTGTTCAGCCCAAAAAAAAAACATCTTTTTTTTGTTTTATTTTATTGTGTTTAGATATCGTTATTTCGCTAGCTAATTGAATTTGACCCTGTATATCCATCATGGTTTTATTAAATTCATAGTTTAATTTAAAAGAGACTGCGAAAGTACTAATAACTTACTTCTTCAAATAAAATATAATAAAGTACCTACCTATTTAGGTTTGAAAATTTTATATTCGTCGGTAATATTTGTAACCCTGTTAACCTAAATTAATCTAACGCTTTTGCAGCCCCAAAGTCATAATTTTACAGCTCACTCCCTCTCGAAAAGAAGGGACCTGTTTCACAGCAGTGGGAACATTTTAGGCTGATTATACACCGCGCTTCGCATAAGAGGGAAACCATAGCATAAGAGGTAATTGAAAATAGAATACAAAGACTTTTATATTTTCTTTATTTGGTAAGCTAAGGATACTCATGCCAGTAACTTGTACAAAATTAAGCAAATAACTTGTATGCATTTGCAGTGTGATTATCACCGATCAGAAGTTACTATGGCACTATGGATAAAGGACCTGCAAATTTGTCTCACATAAAGAGGTATTCTACTTACCCAGTGTCTCAGAAATCCAGCAGGCTTAGTATGACGCTTTTTATTTATTCGAAGAATAGACATAGCTTTTTATATACAAAGTGACATTTCGTTTCTCCATTTTTGACATCACACCGTAGAAATCCTTATGCAATCCGTCAGTTTGTCTTTCGTTTCTACCGATCTTTATCTAGGTCCTTTTTAAGTAGACTATTTCAGAAGAAACTTTCTATACCAAACTGTCAAAATCACACTGACAACTGACAGTTGTCTAAAGTAGTGAAGACAATTTGCGTTTTTCTACTCGACGGCCACAAAGTATATACGGTTATCTACAAAATCATGATTATACAGGAGAGCGTTTTGAACGCAAAACTGTGATAATTAATAGAAGAACAAGGCTATCTTCTCCTATTTTACATCATTTAGTTAATAGGACATTACCAAGGAAATGGTGAAGTCCAATATTACTATAATATGTTTTTGTCCCATAATACGCTACTTCGACACTTTGAGAAAAATTGTTGTAGTTGTTTTTATATACGACTTAATATCAGTAAAAATTGAGAATCAAACAGAAAAAAAATCGACAAAGAATTCTGAGTCGAATTATGTAAAAGAGTGAATTTCGTAAAAAGTGCAGTTGACTCTGTCTACTTTGCTTTTGTCGTACTTTTTACACGGAACGTCATTTTTGTCTATTCTTCCGTAGACAAAACGTTGCTCGTGCTAAGCCTGCAGGTATAAATAAATATCTGCTTCATTTACAGAGGGTTCCATTAATAGAGGTGAGAATAGACATTATTTCAGTTAAAGAGGTGCGATTATTAAATAAAATAACGTATTTTGTAAACATATAGTGTTGTGATCTTTATAAATAATCAAAAAAGGTAGGTAATAAAGAATTATAATCAAGCACGTTTTCTAAAAACAGTACAAAAATGCATGCAGAATGCGTCAATCAAATAAATCTGCCATTTTAGATTGTCATTTGGAAGTATCAGTTACAAGATGTTTTTCAATGAAATAAATTTTAAGAAAATTTTAAGGAAATCTCCAGACGGCTGGTTGACACTTCCCGTGACCTAAGTGCTGGCTTTTACCTTGGCCAGAGGTTAAGCATTGCCATACAACGCGGCAATGCCGCCAGTCTCTTGGGTACATTACCAGTCGACAGAGATGTGGATGAATTTTTCGACGTCCTGTTTTAGTTTGTGTATAGTTTTAGTTATTTTTATTAATTAATTAGATATATTTGTTTTTTGTCGAGTAAAATAAATAAAAAGATCAGTTTAAAAAAATATATATATAAACATAATTATTGAAAAATTAAATATTTATTTTGAAATAAATTCGAAAGGAAAGTCCAGAAAAGTCCTGTCCAGTAGTTAGAGCGATAATTTTACGGTACCTCAGTTACAGAAGTCAGTACCTATAAAATTCAAAGAAAACAATTTAGCAAAGTATTCTTTAAAATATAGTCTCAGTCAAAGAGATAAAATACACTCGTTGTCTCAATTATACAGGTAATTATGACAATAAAATCGAAAGAACTTATTCCAGATATTAAGAGGTTTGTTCTGTCCCACTAACAGAGGTAATTCAGTGCTAAAGTGTCGGGAACTCAGCATTAGTTCCAGCTATGGAGGTTTCTCATTTATCCAGGTTCCGCTTAAACAATTTTAAATTTTTTTTCGAAACCAGATCGGCGCTTTTCATTTCAACCGAAAAACGTCCACTGCTGGACTTAGGCCTCCCCCAAGCACCGCCACTTCGACTGGTTTTGTGTTTCTCGCATCCAGCGGATTCCTGTGGCCTTCACAAGGTTATCGGGCCACTTTGTAAGAGGCCTTCCAACGCTATGTCTTCCGGTACGCGGTCGCCACTCCAGAACCTTTCGGCCCCATCGGCTATTTGTTCTGCGAGCAATGCGCCCTGCCCAAAGTAAAGCGCCTGTCTTAACTAAAGTGGCACACTTTAGTTAAGACAGGCGCTTTACTTTGTTTAAATTATTTCATCACCACTGCTCTCAAAACGGTGAAGGAAAACATCGTGAGGAAACCTGCATGTCCTAGAACCAAAAATTCGAAGACATGTGACATCTACCAACCCGCATTGGGCCTGCGTGGTGGATTACGGCCCACACCCTCATACGGAGAGGAGGCCTGTGAGCCCAGCCGTGGGAACATTCTGATTATGTATGTAATTATAAAAGCTTCCTATATTTATTCCCTCTTAACACCAGCATAAATACCTCGATACACGTCCGCACCTCCGACATCACTTAACAATTCCTAATTGCTGACACGTCCGTGAACGTGATCAGCATACTTAATTGCAGCACTATCGACCGCCTGGTACCTACGGAACCCGCAACACGCTTGCCCCGAAGTTTTGATGAACGCAATCATCCGACGGAACCCAATTAACGTTTGTTTTACGTTTCAAACCCGAGGGTGGGAAGGTGGGAATGTGGAAATGTTGTTTTATGTAGTCTTTTGTAGAAGTGGGCTTTGAAAAATTGGTTTTGGGCTTGTTTAGGTGTTGTTTTGTAAAAGGTTTTTGAAATATTGCTGGACTTTACCGCGCGAATTGAAGCAGACCCTCGGGAGTCCTGAAATAATTGATAACTAATTGCGTCACATTAGTCGACCCTTAAACTGGATGTTAAATATTTAAAATAAAATAAAAACTCAAATTATAAAAGTCGGTTGATGCCTGAACATTGAAAACCACATTTTCATGCAAGGAAAATATTTACTTAAAACTATTCGCAAAGTGGAATGCTGCGCTCTGCGCTTACATTGCTGACGCTATGAACACTGAAAAGTGCTTCAAATATTGGAAATCTAAAAAACTAGTTTCATTTTGATCCAAAACAAAATTATCGCTATGAACATTTCTGATTAAATTAAACACTGTCTTTTTGAACGATAAAATATATAAATTATTATTTTTTTAATAAAAACGTATGGCACATGAGGGCCTAGCGACTTTGGATCGAAATTAAATGTTAACTATTAAGTTTGTTTAACATTTTATTCCGAATATTCAACAGGTTTTCCTTTGAGTAAAATTACCATAATACCGACTTCCAAAAAAACACTACAACGTGTAAAATAACTTTAATTTCGGAAGTCGGTGTCATTGGATCTGTATTAAATTTTTTTGCCACCGACTTCCGAAATGAAAGCTATTTTTCACCAAAGTGAAAAAAACAAGCCTGCTTTGGGAGTAATTGCAAACTTAGATAAATTACAAACGCACCCACTAAAAAGTGAAAAAAAAAACTTAAAAAAAAAACAAACATACAGACTGAACATATGCACGGCGTGAAGAACTTGACAACTCGACTTGCATATTTTTTTTTATCATTGCAATGGCTTTCTACGGCTACGTTTTTTAATTTACAACTCGATATATACGGAACCTTTAGAGATATGGCCTGTGACAGTATATGAATATCTCGATCATTAGCGTTTTTTTATTTAAAAAAAAACGAGATATCAACGCGATGAGTCTCAAAAAAATATCTTACATCATAATATATCCCTATACTCGTATCCATTGATACGAGTATAGGGTTATGCTAGACTACGCTATTTCGTTTTTTGAGGAACATTTATCCTCACAAAACGAAATAGCGTACGTAAATTGACAAAATAAGATATCAAAAAGACGACCAACACACTATACGTTAACAAATTAATATATCATTTTATCTACTTATACTCAATTACTAATAAAACGTACGTAACTTGATATGTGTTTGACTGTCTTTCTTTGGAATGCGCTCCCTCTGAACATCAGGACAGCGACCAGTCGGTTGTCTTTTAAACTGAAGGCACGTGAACATATACGTAAGAAGTTGGCAGAAACATCCCAGCGTTGATATTTTTCTGGATTCCTTTTCTCCTCTACTGATCGTAATTTCGCCACTACCGATCGTTATTTCTCCTGACAAAGTTTATTCTGTTTATACATAAGTATGTATCTACGTATCTATTCTTGTATTGTATAGATATTTTCGTGTTATCTATCCCTTAAGTTGCACTTGCCATGTGTTTTCTCTGCATCACCCTAAGGTTGACTGGTAGAAAATGCCTCAGGCATTGAGTCGGCCTTTGTACGGTATTTTTTTTTTACTTGTGCATAAAGTTTTAATAAATAAATATGTTAATTTAAACTTTTTCAGCTTGATGAACACAGTAAATCCTAAGTTGACATAATTAGACATTAACCTGTTAAGCTCCGCGCGACACCGATTCGAAGTCAAACAATAGAAAATCAATTGTGTCTCATTAGCTGTCCTTGACCAATTAAGTTATTGCCAACGGATAGCTATATGATATCTAATGTTATCTTAGTAGTACTTTTTTTTTTTTTTTTTTTTTTTTAGGGTGGGAAATCATCAAATAACTTCTCCCGCTCTGGGCGGAGCGGGAGGGTGTGTCAGACTCTTACTGACTAAAACCCACCCGTATTCCTTCCTGTTGCCTGTGTTGCGGGGGCCTCGGTGACCCATAAGTACCTTCCCGCGACCCCGGCAGGCATCGGCCCTAGTGGACCCCTACTTTAGTGCTGACGACATCTCTTTGAGGCGCGCGTGGAATACGACGCGCCGTCGACCCGGGCCTGGTCCTTACCGGACGGTGAGCTACCCATTGCTCACCGTCCGCAAGCCCGCGCCTACGGTGGCCGGAAATCCGCCCGGGATTCCCGACGCCCTGGGCGTCTCCTGCGGCGGCTAGGGGCGAGAGGGCGCGAAACTTGCCTTTCCCTCAACCGTCCCGCCTCCTCCTTAGCGAGCATTACTGCTTCGCAGAAGGAGGTGACGGCTGCCCATGCCCTCTCGCTCCGTACCATGGCCTGAACCAGGGCCGGACGCGAGAGGTCTCTGCCGCCGATCGCCTCCACGAGGACACGGCGGTGCTCTGCCCAAGCCGGGCAGACCTCCACCGTATGCTCCACCGTGTCCTCCGGGCGATCCACACAGTGGTGACACCCGGACGTTTCCTCCCGCCTTATCCGACACAGGAACCTCCCGAAGCTGCCGTGTCCGGTGAGGACCTGCGTCAGGCGGAAGGTGAGGACGCCGTGGCGCCTCTCCAGCCACTCCTCAAAGAGGGGACTTATCGCCGAAATCGTGGCGTGCCCAGCACTGGGTTGCGACAACCGTACTTTCCATGACGCCATGAGATCCCGCCGGAGCTCCGTCCGCTGAGCCGCGATTTCTCGCGGCAACGGACTTACGCCCCGGCGTTTCGCCTCCTCGCGCCACTCCCATACGTGCGCGAGGACTTTTGCCTCCAGATCCCATGGCGGCAATCCGGCAAGGAGGCTCGCTGCCTCACAGGAGACCGTGCGGTATCCCCGGACCATCCGGATGGCCATGACCCTTTGGGCCGCGCTCAACCGGCGGGCTGGCCGCAGCGCCAGAGAGCGCGCCCATACAGGAGCCCCGTAGAGGGCCATGGACCGCACGACCCCCGCGTAGAGCCTCCGGCAGGAGGCGTTTGGACCCCCTAGATTGGGCAGGAGCCGCTTCAATGCAGCGCCCGCCCGCTCCAGTTTGGGAGCCAAACGTCGGAAATGCTCCACGAAGTTCCACCGGCTGTCGAGGACGAGTCCCAGGTACTTCATCGTCGACTCGACGCCGATAGAAACCCCTCCTACCGTTATTTGGGACCCCAACGGTGGCGCGTTCCGAGGACCATGAAAACACATGGCCTCGGACTTGTGCAGGGCCACCTCGAGTCCCAATTGCCGGATCCTTTCGACGATTGTCGCAACCCCGCGTGCCGCTAATTCGGCCGCCGCCTGGTGCGACCTCCCCTGCGCCAGGACCAACGTGTCGTCAGCGTAGCACACTACGCTGACGCCGCTAGGGAGGTCGGCGCGCAGCACCCAGTCGTATCCGATGTCCCACAGATGCGGCCCCAGGACCGATCCCTGTGGGACACCGCACGACATCTCTTGCCGGTTCCACACTCCCTGGTGACCGGGGTAGATGACGGCCCTGTCCGTCAAATAGGCCTCGACTACACGACAGAGGTAGGTCGGCATCCGGTGATACCGGAGTGCCTCCCTGATGCAACTCCAGGGCAGGGTATTGAAGGCATTGGCAATGTCTAGAGACACCGCCAAGACGACCCCACCCTGGGCAACAGCATTCCCCGTCGTCAGGGCTCGCACACGCATGATGGCGTCCACCGTAGAGCGCCCTCTGCGGAAACCAAACTGGCTCTCCGCCAAATCCGGCCCCACCCGCACCAGCTGGCCGACGAGGCGGTCTGCAATGACTCTTTCAAAGAGCTTGCCCACCTCGTCGAGCAGCACGATGGGCCGATAAGCGGACGGAGAGTCCGCAGGGCGCCCTGCCTTCTTTATGAGGACCAGTTTCCCCGTCTTCCAGCGAAGCGGGAACTGGCCCCTCTCCATGCATGCGCTTAGGAGCCCCCTAAGTCGAGGCCCGAGAGCCTCCAAGGCCAGGACCCAGGCCTTCCCAGGTAAGCCGTCGGGTCCTGGGGCGGTATTTTTGGCAGTTTTTGGTAGTTGGCAGAAACATCCCAGCGTTGATATTTTTCTGGATTCCTTTTCTCCTCTACTGATCGTAATTTCGCCACTACCGATCGTTATTTCTCCTGACAAAGTTTATTCTGTTTATACATAAGTATGTATCTACGTATCTATTCTTGTATTGTATAGATATTTTCGTGTTATCTATCCCTTAAGTTGCACTTGCCATGTGTTTTCTCTGCATCACCCTAAGGTTGACTGGTAGAAAATGCCTCAGGCATTGAGTCGGCCTTTGTACGGTATTTTTTTTTTACTTGTGCATAAAGTTTTAATAAATAAATATGTTAATTTAAACTTTTTCAGCTTGATGAACACAGTAAATCCTAAGTTGACATAATTAGACATTAACCTGTTAAGCTCCGCGCGACACCGATTCGAAGTCAAACAATAGAAAATCAATTGTGTCTCATTAGCTGTCCTTGACCAATTAAGTTATTGCCAACGGATAGCTATATGATATCTAATGTTATCTTAGTAGTACTCACATAATTATAACGACTCATATCTAAAATATGTTTTTTATTGAATAACCTGTTAGAATTCCACATATTTTAATAATCATCTCGACTTATCAACATATCCACGGGACAACAGAATGACCACATGTTGATTATTTCTTGTTATCATGTTATTTCTAAGTTAAATCGGCTAATTAAAAATTGGTATGTATAGATAATATTTTTTTTGGGTATTTTAAACACGGTATGGTATGTACAGATATCAGTCTAACATACTCCGTAAGAACAAAAACTTATGCGAACATATATATTTAGCAAGCAATTGTCAGCTCAATTCAATATAAGCAAAGTAGGATACATCTACATACCTATTAAAGTATATTGATATCAACGCCATTGAAAATGTGCAGTTTTTTGCTTTAGGAAAAATACAATTCAAAGACAACCTTGATCGTGAAATCAGTTAATATTATGAAAAGAGGGAAGATTACTGTAGACTCTTTCAAATTCGCTCAGATATCTTGTCAGCCATTGCCAATCAGTGCAGAAAAGAAAAAAGATTTAATGGATTTAATGCAGTTAATTGATGAGCTATTTCGTGAATTATATTTGAACATCAAGACCACGAACTGTGCTCCCACGGATCCTGATCTCGACGTAGATAATCCAGATATAGAAGACACATGTATGTGAGAATCAATCTACAGCAAATACATTAAATCCATACATGTTTCACAAAATGAATCTCAATAATATACCGAATGACATGAAAAAAGTCGTTCTAGTTTATCGTTTTCTTTCTAATTACTAAAAAACCGGCCAAGTGCGTGTTGGACCACAATGAAGGGTTCCGTAATTGAGAAGTTGGTATGAATTTATCCCAAAAACAAACTTAACATTGTAGCTGAAAAACATGTTCTACCATACATCGATATATGACACAATCAATTCTCCAACGGTAAATTTAAGTTGATCGACTATTACTCGATAACCTGTAAAGCCCACTTAGCTGTGATAGTTTTGCCATGATTTTTTTCACATCTCCATAAACAACCATTTAGCTGGCGGGGGGGGGGGGGGCGTCACTTGACTCTAACAAAAATTTGTACTTTAATACACTTAACATTACGCAAGCGGATCCTTGAATCGAAAAGTGATGTTCACAGACCAATATTTTTGAACGACCTATCCAACGATATCACACACCATGGGGCAGTTGAAAAAAATATATCATCCCCTCATTACGGGCAAGAGAAGTAACCAAAAAAAAAAATTTTTCAAGATCTTATTTTAGCACTTTGTTGGCGTTATTAATATGTATACCTATGCTAAATTACAGCTTTATAGTACTAAGCGTCTCTGAGCTACAGCGGGGACAGACAGACAGACGGACATGGCGAAACTATAACGGTTGCTTGTTTAGTACAGAACCCTAAAGAGGTACTACTGAATTATAGAAGTTCCAGTAACTACTATTATTCAACATTTTTATGACATTGTTTTTAGAAACAAAACGTGTTTTATTGATACCCTAATCTATAGTGAATAAATTGATAAGTCATTAGTGAACAAGTTGATAAGTCAATTATTATAAATAATAAGATAATTGGAAAGAAAAAAATGACTTTATGTGAAAAAACCACATAAAATTACCCTTAAATAAATTTAGATATTTCAGTTATGCAGAAAAACTGATTTATAGGGATTAAATAATAATGTTTTCACTGATTTGAGTGCTACTCTATGGGGAATAGGTTGATAAGTCGAATATCATACAAAATAAAATGATTTTACCAAAATACGTAAATACATTAAAAGATTGCATAAAATTATCCTTAAATCAAGCTTTAATGACGAGTTCAAGGTAAAAACGGATTTTGAAGAAAAAGTCAAACTTTAAAATCGCGGCCCTGTAAAATTGACATTTTGGACTTATCAAGTTCTTCACACCATGCACAGATATTATCAGTTAATTAGCACATAAAATATAGTGAAAAAGAAACATTACTACGAGTATTTTTAAATAAATATTACATAACGGAGGTACAAAATTACGTATTTATATATGTCAAGCCTGAAAGAAGCGTTTGGGTATAAACTCCTCATTTTTGGAAGCCTGTTAAAAAGCCCACTGTGGCGTTTATTTTGCCCTACCATGTACACTTGGCATCTGGTTAATAAACGCATTGACACCGATTGATCACCAAAAAAAAGCCCATCACTCGTGCAGAAATACGAGTACGTTCGATGTTCAGACAAGTGAGGTATTCAAAACACGTAATAGCAATGTAAACAAAAATCCTAAATGGGACATAGGTAGATTTATTAGGGTTGAACCGGGTAGGACAGGGTGGAACAAGCACACCGTGGATTGCTCTCGGTTTTATGGTATGTTAGGCAAGACCGACACACATGTCATCCAGCAGGTCAAGGTTGAATGCTTTGTCGATTTCAATATGGTTGCCGTTTTGTCTTATGTCAGTTTTCTTGGCAGTTATTTCGTTTGGATGTTTGTGTCTGGATCATTTGGTTAGGTAAAAATAAGGTATTTTTGTAGGATCTACATACCTTTGGACATGTAAATAGAGCTATAAGGCTGATTGGCGCCGAGGTTATTGTGAAATGAGGGAAACGGAATCTTGTGATAATTTCTTCGATCGACAAATAAACGTAAAAATAAATGAACGTGGAACATAACCACATGGAACTATGTGGCAGCAATTATGCTGCTATTGCCAAGGTCAAATTATGGATAACCATTTTTTGATGATTGATGACCTTAAAATGTTAATTGAGATCGTTATTTTTGACAGCTTTTCCCTGCCTAGCAGCTCATTTTGACAATATCTTAGTAGGTATCTACATCTTAGTAGGATGTAATGTATTATCAAAATATATAAAATATATATATTATAAATGTGAACATTTTTGAGGATGGATGGATGTTTGTTACTCTTTCACGCAAAAACGGCTCAACAGATTAAGATTAAATTTGGCACACAGATAGTTTATAACTTGGATTAACACATAATACTTTTTCAACTACAATGTTACGTAACGTTTATTTACATAACCAAATTACAAAATGATTATTAACATTAACTAAATTAAATTAAAACTAAGTTCAGCCTAAAAAAAGGCCCTCGGGGCATTGTACCGAGGATGCTGGCGGCATTTCCTCGCTGAATTGGAATGCTGATGCGTTGCGCGAGAAAGCCGCCAGCTTTTCGGTCACCAGTTACATCAACTAGACGTTTCATACTTTTTATCCCGATATTCTTAAGAGATCTACACTTACGCGGGTGAAACCGCGGGGCGCAACTAGTATTTAAAACAGATAAATTGACTAAAAGCAGCATAATTTATCCACAAAGTAAATACACATTATGGAAGCGAAAGCTGTTCATAGAAAACATTTTATCCTCGTTACCTCACGACCTATATGGGTAATGTGATAGCAGTTGCATATTTTCCATCGTGCAGCTTAACGTTATAAATTCCTTTGGTCCACTAGGTAAATAGCTGTGTTAAGGTGTGTGTATAACGGAGCTTTTGGTGCAATATTTTATCATGGTATTTTTTTTTTTTTTTGAGGGTGGGAAATCATCAAATAACTTCTCCCGCTCTGGGCGGAGCGGGAGGGTGTGTCAGACTCTTGCTGACTAAAACCCACCCGTGTTCCTTCCTGTTGCCTGTGTTGCGGGGGCGTCGGTGACCCATAAGTACCTTCCCGCGACCCCAGCAGGCATCGGCCCTAGTGGACCCCTACCTTTGTGCTGACGACATCTCTTTAAGGCGCGCGTCGAATACAACGCGCCGTCGACCCGGGCCTGGTTCTTACCGGACAATCCTTCCCCAATCCTTTTGGTGCAATATTTTATCATGGTATTGATGATATTATCATCTGCCTAGCCGTTTCCCAACTATGTTATGGTCGGCTTCCAGACTTACCAGATACAGCTGAATACCAGTATTTTACATGGAGTGACTGCCTATCTGACCTCCACAACCCAGTTACTGGGTAACACGATACCCCTTGTTACGACTCGTTGTCACACTTTCGAGCTTCTGACGACCCGTAACGACTGCCAAAGATCTACAAATGGCAGCCGGGACCAACGGCTTAACGTGCTTGCCGAGGCACGGAGGGGTCTTGGTATGTAAAGATGGTCACCCATCCACGGAACAACCGTGGCAAGCGTAGCTTAACCTGATCGATCGACCCGTGCGGCTCTTATTACTTAACCACAAGCCCCTCGGTGTTTATGATATATTATGTTTATTTTTGTAAATAGTATATTGTATACAAAAAGTAAGCATATAGTAGTATATATATATAAAGGTCTTTCTTTACCTACATCGCCTAATAATAAACACACTCAACTTCATGGTCGCACTAATTACCTCTATCCTTGCATTCATACACACTCGCACATACAACTCCCCCACTCTCTTACACATCAACACCACATCACCTACTTATCCCCACTCACACACACATACATAATCCTACCTTACCTTTAATCACTTCATTTAATTTCATTACCCTAACGGGTGTGAGGACACTCTCACAAAAATTTGAAACCTGTAATATAAAATATTACTTTTTTTTTTTCCCTTCTGATGTTAAATTGGCACAGTCCGCTCATACATTATATCAATTGGAACCTCACTGCGAGTCACTGTCTCTTAAGATACAGGATACCCTAGTTTAAGAGACAGAGTTTAATCAATTGTGTACAGATTTCTCAGCATCCAAATGTTTTATGTAAATGTTCTCTATCTGTATTTTTGGGAAATAAAGATATTATAATTATTATTATTTGTTTCCTATCCGACTACTCTGAGAAGATACAGGAAGACAAACTCAGAGGTCACTGTGATTGTTGTCATTTAGAAACAGCCAATTACAGAATTAAATATTAACGTCTGAATTATTAATTCACTCGAGAATTCTGACATGTGCTAGCTGTCACTATGTGGTATAATATGGTCATATTTATTGTAATGGTGATCGTTTAGTTGACCATTTCATTACACAAAGTGACCTCTAGCACATGTCAGATTACTTCAGTGAATTAACTATTCAACTTGAAAGTTATTAAATATGGAGGCCTTGGCAGAGAGTACAACTTTGTGCCCTTTGGCGTCGAGACCCTTGGTCCGTGGGGTCCCAGTGCGCATAAGTTATTTGCGGAAATCGCGAAACGTCTAGTTGATGTAACTGGTGACCGAAAAGCTGGCGGCTTTCTCGCGCAACGCATCAGCATTGCAATTCAGCGAGGAAATGCCGCCAGCATCCTCGGTACAATGCCCCGAGGGCCTTTTTTAAGCTTAACTTAGTTTTAATTTAATTTAGTTAATGTTAATAATCATCTTGTAATTTGTTTATGTAAATAAATGATATTTTTCAACTTTAGATGTAGCTCATTTTGTAGACTAATAAAAATGGCAATTTCCTTGCTTTGAAAATTACATTACTAACCTTTTTGTGGAGGTAACAGTGAATCGTCACAATTTTTGAGTTACTTTTACGAAAGTTTAAGCGACTGGTAACAGTTCAGAATAGGTACCTACTGGTGCAAGACGCATGAAAATTGGGGCTGAAGGGATGATGATCCTGATGCGGAAGAAGAACGATAAGTAGACCTGCATGTCGATTCAGATTACTTCAGTGAATTAATTATTCAACTTTAGATGTAGCTCATTTTGTAGACTAATAAAAATGGCAGTTTCCTTGCTTTGAAAATTACATTACTAACCTTTTTGTGGAGGGTTTTAACAGTGATAATCGTCACAATTCTTGAGTTACTTTTACGAAAGTTTAAGCGACTGGTAACAGTTCAGAATAGGTACCTACTGGTGCAAGACGCATGAAAATTGGGGCTGAAGGGATGATGATCCTGATGCGGAAGAAGAACGATAAGTAGACCTGCATGTCGATTCTGTAAAAATCTCAGCGTGTAAACTCGTGTGGAGTGAGCTGTCAGTGTCATCCCACTGATGCTAGGGAGTGACCAAGCATTACATTTAAAATCATAATCTAGATTTTAATAATAATTTTATGCTAATTCTATTGATAATTTTATATAATTTCAAAACTA
The DNA here is from genome assembly GCA_905333075.3 of Atethmia centrago. Lineage (NCBI taxonomy): Eukaryota > Metazoa > Arthropoda > Insecta > Lepidoptera > Noctuidae > Atethmia > Atethmia centrago. The sequence goes on along the minus strand of HG995382.1, from coordinate 25,181,351 downwards.
GTATTTAAGCGCTGAAACCTTACTATTTAGGGGTTTTTTTTTAATAAAATAGCAAAACAGAAATTCAGTCCGAAACTCAAATTGTTTTTTTTATTCCAATCTTGCTTTTTAGATTTGACTTCACTATCGGCTTTAGCACCCCTGAAAATCATGAAAACGACACCCATGATGAAAAATCTGAACATTTTCGCAGCCACCATCTTGCTTTTTAATTTTGATCTCACTATCGGATTTAACACTCCCGAAAACCATGAAAACGATACCCATGATGAAAAATCTGAATATTTTCGCAGCCGCCATCTTGGTTTTTAGAATTGACCTCACTATCGGCTTTAACTTCCCCGAAAACCATGAAAACGACACCCATGATGAAAAATCTTAACATTTTCGCAGCCGCCATCTTGCTTTTTAGATTTGACTTCAGTATCGGCTGTAACACCCCCGAAAACCATGAAAACGATGAAAAGCTCCTCACGCGCAAGCGCGGCGTGATCTTATCACTTCACCCGATTCTCGTAACTCTAGTAACCACTCGCGCCGGCTAGGTGAAGTGAGTCGGTAAGCGCGTCGTGCGAGTGCCGTGATCTTATCACTTCACTCAATTCTGGTTGCCATAGCAACATCACTTTACTTGGGCTGGGTGAAGTGAGCCTAGCCGCCCGCCGGCCGGTGCGCGCGCTGCGCGAGTGTCAGTTGAAGTGTTGAATTTTGTTACAGTATTGATGACGGTGATTTTATGAATATTATTTTATTATTGGCAACGCGTAGGTCGGTATAAACCTACTTAAAATAAAATATTAGAAAGGTACTTATTACCCCGCACGTTTTTTATTCAAATGGCTTATGTATACAGACACACACATCGCGAAGTTAGGTTTCCACATATGTAGTTTGTGAGGGGATAAATTCTATGGTCCGTCAGCCAGGCACACTTTTAGCACTCGATCACTTGACACACTCGGTCATCTCTTCTTATTGAAAAGATTTGGGTTAATAACAACGCTGAATAACGTCGCACAGGCTTTAGTCGACTCAATCCACTATCGCTTCTTCAATACACATCGCAGTTGGGTCATGGGATTGCGTTTATTTAATCAGTTAAAACACATCGCGATTGGGTCATGGAATTGCGTTTATTTAATCAGTTAACTGATTATGATCAATAGAATTAGCATAAAAATATTATTAAAATCTCGATTATGATTGTAAATGTAATCCTTGGTCCATCCCTAGTATCCGGTGGAATGACACTGACAATTCACTCCACGTTCCTTCACTTACGTTTTCACGCTGAGAAGGTTACATAATAGCACTGCAGTATATCATCTTTAGGCTCTGTCTACCCCCATGGAGAGAAGGCGTGAGTTTATGTATGTATGTGTATATCTTATTTTTATAAGTGGTATAAAGGAAGGTTTTACAACAAAAAAGATAAGCGGCCAGCAATCTATCCGACTTTCACATCCAAAATTCCCTCTTGTATCTCTAGAAAGTATTACCCTCGGAGTAACCTCGCCCTAAGCCAACCCGTAATATTCATTATCGTAAAACTCAGGTGCTACCTCCACCGAATAGCCACTCGATATAAAAGTCCTTTGACAAGTTCGCTATTACCCGACCGAATTGAGAGTGCACTTTGCTCTAGAAGGTGAATTGGAATTATAGAACTTTGTAACTTGATAGTGTTATGTTATATTTGTTTAGTTTTTATTTTCTAATTCGAGATAAGGATCGTTTTGGAGAATAAAAGTGTTTTATTATGATTAATGTTAAGGTATGAAGATGACATCAACAGTTTATTGCTTATACAGGACTGCATTCAAAGAATAATATTTTCAGCATAATATTCTTTGAAGTGTAGGTAAAGTGAGTCCCAAAAAGATGTATACACGGACAATGGATCACTTCATTGTCTACAACCATTATGAAACAATGCTTTGTTTGGTATCCACCGTACAGGTACAAAACATATTATACAATTATTTTACCAAAACAAAGTGAACATTTTGTCCCGAAACATTTATATACGGGGTGTATATAAATGTTTCGGGACAAAATGTTTATACACCCCATCCATGACCAAAACACATAATCTACATAAGTCTCACAAATAGGTATACAGTAATCATTCAATAACTGGTTAAACCAATCTTAAAGTTCTTTCAATTCAAAAGCTCAACTTCAAGAGCAGGTGAAAGAAATAAGTATTTACTTGAAAATACGATGTCACCAACATTTGCCATTTACCTTAACGTGTCAGACTGACATTTAATTATTGTCATGACAAAGATCGCATCTTATGGTAGTCCCTCACCGCATCGCGTCATATGGGAGCATTTGCGTGTAATGTAACAGTTCAGATTCGAGTATTTCGTCAGTGAATGCATCCAGGCGAGCCTGGCGAGAATTGCAGTCCGTACCTGTAATGATTCAATTCTTAACATTGCAGCAGTGAGTCCGAAAAACCTAGCATTACACATGAATCGATGTAACATGTACTTAGATACGAATACTCAAAATTCGAGCGGTTACTAAACCGAATGCTTCTTAGTCAGTGCGTCGAGCTGGCGCAGTATTGTAATGTATGGCTCAAAATCAAATCATAGAATGCTAATTATACACGAATACCCGCTGAGTGACCACCTTAAAAAACCCAAGCAACTTCGTTATGAACATTCATGATTTACCTATATGTATTTAAAGTCGAAAATCTAAAAACAAATGACACGTCAGTGACGTCATGCATTAAATGAAAAGGACATAAATACAATTCTTTGTTCTGTTAAACGAAGTGCAAGACGTGTACCTATGTGTGTTTGGGTGGATTCAATATAAGTTGTATGACGTTGTCAGTCTTGTTTATCTTGTTCTGGAACTATCACTGTGTATATTGTTTTGGTCAGAGGATGTGTAGATGTTTTGGGACGTAACATTTACTTTTTTTTTGTAAAATAATTGTATAAAATGTGTTTTGTACCTGTACGGTGGATACAATGTTATGGAACAATGGTTGTAGAAAATTAAATGATCCCTTGTTCGTGTATACCGTGTGTATCTTTTTGGGTCAGACTGTACCTATTTACTTTGTTAGAAATATGATTTCCTAAACGAACACTTTAAGTAACTACTTTTTTAATATTAATATATTTTTTTATTATTAATATTAATTTAACTTTCTTAATATAAATAATAATTACTTTATTTTGCATTGCGTTTAACTAGCTTTTACCCGCGGCTTCACCCGCGTGGGGGCGGAAAATATCCCACGAGAACATACTGCCGGGGTAAAAGGTCATGGTCTGCCCTTGTGCCAAATATCCAAATCCGTTCAGCCGTTTTAGCGTAAAAACATAACAAACAAACTCACTTTTGCATTTATAATATTTGTAAGGATACTAGATAAGCCCCACGATTTCACCCGCATTATTCTCAATCCCGTGAAAATATTGGAATAACAAAGTATCTTATGTCCTAATCTAGTTCATGCTCTACCCATGTGTCAAATTCAATCCAAATCCGTACAGCGGTTTTAGAAAGCAACAAACAAACAAATAAATAAAGAAGCAAACGCTCTTTCTAATTAATAATAATAGTTAGGATTTAGGATGATCATATTTAGATAATATCACCCATTGTGGCACAATGGGTGATGTCTATGAAATCGCCATTTAACTGAATTTGACTAAGTATATTTTTAGGGTTCCGTATCTCAAAAGGAAAAAACTTAACCCTTAATAGGTAATAGATAATAGCTATAGATAATAGCGAGCTGGTGTCCGCAACTCCATGTCAATGCGCGTATTTTGCGTACGGGTGGGAAATCAATTATTCGGTCCACCCCAGCTCCTCAAGGAAGGCCAGCAACGCCATGGTGTTACCCATCTCACGGAGGGTACCTAGGTTACCACTTCGGTAACCTAGGTACCCTCCGTGCCCTCTTTGCCCTATATGTGGCGACCACTGGGCAGTTTAGTAGCACATGTGCTGCTGTCTCGTCGTCCTCCATGCAGGCCCTGCACAGCGGACTGTCTGTGACTCCTATGACAAAGAGGTGTTTGTTAAATGACCCGTGGCCTGTTATAGCTGCTGTGACAGTGCGCAGCTGTAGTTTAGTTAGTCGGAGAACCCGTTTCGTGAGGCGACCATCAATTGTAGGGAGTGCTTCCTTGGCCTGATTGCACTCACCTTGGTCCGACCATAGTTTGAGATGTTTATCTCTGGTGCGTTTCCTTACCAGAGTGCGTAAGTACCCGAAGGAGAGTGGCACGATGGGTTCAGGTCCCACTGGTGCCATGCTCGACCCCTTCTGGCAAGTTCATCGGCTGCATCGTTGCCTAGCGAACCGCTGTGTCCTTTAATCCATTGAATGGTTATGTTGTTGAGGCTACCCACCTGGTTGAGGCGCTGGTGGTACTCGTATATTAGCCCAGAGTCAACTGTGTGACTGCTTAGTGCTTGCAGGACAGCCATGCTGTCTGCTCTCAGACGATCGACGATATGCGGATCGAGTGGTCCTTAACTTCCCTGGCCATGATGGCTGAGGCGGCCAGAGAAACACCTAAGCACTTGGCCTGGAACACTGTGTTATGGACCCCCAATGGTGTGGCTATGCGTATGTTGAAGTCCTCCGAGAACATTCGAGCAACTGTGCCACTACCTGTTATGGATCCATCTGTGAAGATGCGCAGCTCTGCGGGGCGCAACCCCTCGCATCGGCGATCCTCGTGAAGTTGGATTTTGTATTTTTTATCAAAGATAAATTGTTTGGGTACCTGGTCATTTATTGCTTTCGTAATGGGGAACTCTTTATTGAGACCCTCAAGCGGCGCGGTGTGTAGTGTGTCTCTCTTGCCCCAGAGATTCAGGCGTACTGCCGCCATCGTTGCTTTCTGGTGTATGAACAGGTGGAGCATGGCATGGCAGTCCCAGCATGGCTTCGACTGCTGCAGTCGGAGTTGTCCTCATGCAGCCCGTGGTCGCCATGCAGGCAAGTCCTTGCATTCGTAACCGCAATGGAACCCTTATAGGAACACTCGTGTGTCGGTCTGTCTGTCCGTCTGTCACAGCTAATTTGCTCCGAATCTACTGGACTGATTGAGTTGAAATTTGGTACACATGAATTTCTGTGAAAATCATTTAATTACTTTACATGTCCTTGTTTGGGACAAGGTCATGTAAAGTAATTAAATGAATTTTGAATATGGGGGTCACCTTTGGGCGCAAAATAGAAAAGAAAAAAAAAATGTTAACTGTACCGTGTGACATATCAAATTGCTTGCTCGTTATAAGGATTTTAGATACGTATATGTTTTTTTTTATAATTTTAATGTTATTTAAGAAAATAGAAGAAAACTGACTTTATCTCCAAAACTACCGAGTCTAAAATGTTGAAAAAAATACAGAATAGTTCTTTATTAGATTACAGGAAAACTATATGGTCTTAAAACAACATGGTAAACCTCTCAAGTAAAGTAGTGAAGTACGAGCGTCGGAGTCAATCTTAATATTTACTGTACATCTAATATATATATATATATATATATATATATATATATATATATATATATATATATATTTATCTATTTACTTCTGTATTTTATTCATTATAAACTGTCTTTTTATTTTATTTTTATTCCCCTGGTGGGATATATTATTTATAGTGTCCGTAGATGTGTCCGTGGCATCACAGCGGGCCCTATCAGAATACCAGCGCTGCGGTATTTATTTTTTAAATATCGCAGCATTATGCTGAGATAGGAGCCTTTTTGGCATCGCACAAGCCGTTATTATTGATTTTCTTTGTTGTTTTTTGTTTATTCGAAGTTTAGTTTTAAATGCTTCTTTTTTTTTTACTTTTGTATTTCTTGTGCGTGTCCCAAATAAAATATTTTTCTTTCTTTCTTTCTTTTTCTTTCTTTCTCAATATTGTGCGTACAAACTAATATTTTGTAGTTGGAATGTATAAGGGAACATGTTTTTCAACTACAATGTTAAGTTTGTTCTTGTTTGGGATAAATTCATCGCAACTACAGAACCCTTTACTGTGCGTGGTCCAACACGCACTTGGCCGGTGTTTTCTTTTCATCCAGCCAATGTTCTATCCTTTCGTACCACGTTGAGAGCTTCTAAGGGCAGTATCTGGTGACTATAATATACAAGCACTAAAATACTATCATATGTTATAATACTCAAATAAATAGTCCTACATTAAACTAACCTCCCTTTTCAATATCTTTCGTAAAACTTCGGTTAACCTCGGGAAACATCGGCGTAATCCCAGCTAGTATGTTCAGCATAACGGTGCAATATTCATTACCATATAAACCCAGGTGCGCTGGTATTAAGGCCCTACGTGTCTTATTTGTGTAAAATATAAAAGGCGTGCACTCACATTAAGGTTGATGAGGTTGCTTTTACTTGAGGAAGCTTTAACATCATTTTGAGGTGCATTAGTGTGGCTTTAAGTTTGTTTTATAATATGAGGGGTTTTTTTTTGGGTGGGCTATCACCAAATAACTTCTCCCGCTCTGGGCGGAGCGGGAGGGTGTGTCAGACTCTACTGACTAAAACCCACCCGTATTCCTTCCTGTTGCCTGTGTTGCCAGGGGCGTCGGTGACCCTTTAGTACCTTCCGGCGACCCCGGCAGGCATCGGCCCTAGTGGGCCCCTACACTTGTGCTGACGACATCTTTTTGAGGCGCGCATGCAGTACAACGCGCCGTCGACCCGGACTTGGTCCTTAACGGACGGTGAGCTACCCATTGCTCACCATCCGCAAGCCCACGCCTACGGTGGCCGGAAATCCGCCCGAGATTCCCCACGCCCAGGGCGTCTCCTACAGCGGCTAGGGGCGAGAGGGCGCGAAATTTGGCTTTCCCTCAACCGTCCCGCCTCCTCCTTCGCGAGCATTACTGCCTCGCAGAAGGAGGTGACGGCTGCCCATGCCCTCTCGCTCCGTACCATGGCCTGAACCAGAGCCGGACGCGAGAGATTTCTGCCGCCGATTACCTCCACGAGGACACGGCGGTGCTCTGCCCAAGCCGGGCAGACCTCCATCGTATGCTCCACCGTATCCTCCGGGTGAACCACACAGTGGTGACACCCAGGCGTTTCCTCCCGCCTTATCCAACACAGGAACCTCCCGAAGCTGCCGTGTCCGGTGAGGACCTGCGTCAGGCGGAAGGTGAGGACGCCGTGGCGCCTTTCTAGCCACTCCTCAAAGAGGGGACATATCGCCGCAATCGTGGCGTGCCCAGCACTGGGTTACGACAACCGTGCTCTCCAAGTCGCCATGAGATCCCGCCGGAGCTCCGTCCGCTGTGCCGCGATTTCTCGCGGCAGCGGAGTTACGCCCCGGCGTTTCGCCTCCTCACGCCACTACCATACGTGCGCGAGGACTTTTGCCTCCAGATTCCATGGTGGCAATCCGGCAAGGAGGCTCGCTGCCTCACAGGAGACCGTGCGGTATCCCCGGACCATCCGGATGGCCATGACCCCTTGGGCTGCGCTCAACCGGTGGGCTGGCCACAGCGCCAGAGAACGCGCCCATACAGGAGCCCCGTAGAGGGCCATGGACCGCACGACTCCCACGTAGAGCCTCTGGTAGGAGGCGTTTGGACCCCCTAGTTTGGGCAGGAGCCACTTCAATGCAGCATCTGCCCGCTCCAGTTTGGGAGCCAAACGTCGGAAATGCTCCACGAAGTTCTACCGGCTGTCGAGGACGAGTCCCAGGTACTTCATCGTCGACTCGACGCCGATGAAGACCCCTCCTACCGTTATTTGGGACCCCAACGGTGGCGCGTTCTGAGGACCATGAAAACACATGGCGTCGGACTTGTGCAGGGCCACCTCGAGTCCCAATTGCCGGATCCTTTCAACGATTGTCGCAACCCCGCGTGCCGCTACTTCGGCTGGCGCCTGGTGCGACCTCCCCTGCGCCAGGACTAGCGTCAGCGTAGCACACTACGCTGACGCCGCTAAGGAGGTCGGCGCGCAGCACCCAGTCGTACCAATGTCCCACAAATGCGGCCCCTGGACCGATCCCTGTAGGACACCGCACGATATCTCTTGCCGGTTCCACACTCCCTGGTGACCGGGGTAGATGACGGCCTCGTCAGATAGGCCTCGACCACAGGACAGAGGTAGGTCGGCATCCGGTGGTACCGGAGTGCCTCCCTGATGCATCTCCAGGGCATGGTATTCAAGGCATTGGCGATATCTAGAGACACCGCCAAGACGACCCCACCCTGGGCAACAGCATTCCTCGTCGTCAGGGCTCACACGCGCATGATGGCGTCCACCGTAGAGCGCCCCCTGTGGAAACCAAACTGGCTCTCCGCCAAATCTGGCCCCAGCCGCACCAGCTGGCCGACGAGGCGGCCTGCAATGACTCTTTCAAAGAGTTTGCCCACCCCGTCGAGCAGCACGATGGGCCGATAAGCGGACTGAGAGTCTGCAGGGCGCCCTGCCTTCTTTATGAGGACCAGATTCCCCGTCTTCCAGCGAAGCGGGAACTGGCCCCTCTTCAAGCATGGGCTTAGGAGCCCCCTAAGTCGAGGCCCATGAGCCTCCAAGGCCAGGACCCAGGCCTTACCAGGTAAGCCGTCGGGTCCTGGGGCGGTATTTTTGGCATAAGAGTGGCTACAGTTGTAATGGCAAACATATAATTTGGTTTAAATAGGTTTTCATGCCTCGTTGGTCTAGTGGTTGCAAGCGCTACTGCTGAGCATGAGGTCCTGGGTTCGATTCCCGGGTCGGGCAACGTGTTATTGGGTTTTTCTATTTGGAATATCTCAGTAGCAGCTCGGAGTCTGGATGTGTGCCCGGTTGATGGCAATAGGCTCGCCACCTATTACATGGGACTCTCTCGAAAATATAGTTTATTTCGCCATTGATTTACTTAATGAAGATATTGTAGTATCATTAAATAAAATTTTGATTTTATTTCATGGACAGCTGAAAACTGTTTTTGAATTGAAATGGTTTGCTAAATAATAGGAAAAAATACCCTACTGAATGGTTTATTTTTTCGAAAAATAGCTAATATATGTTCTGTGTTGCGCGTAGTGTAAATTATTTTGCATACTATTATACAAAATCATTTTTTTTAGAACAGACAGCTATGCTGCTGGGGAGTTTGTTGCGCCTCTTCTTCTTCCCAGCTAAAGCACTAGGAAGTGGTGAAGGGTGGGCATTTTGGGGGACTGTCTTATTTAGCATTTTTCGAGCGTCAATATTACATATTGACGCTCGAAAAATGCTGATTCTCTGCCTAGTTTGAATAAATGACTTTTGATTTTGATTTAGAGCAACTACCCAGTGTGCGAATCCCTGACCTAGCTCTGTTATTTACGTACAATGGCTAAAGCAATTCTCTTAATATCTTGTGCCGACTCGAGAGAAGAACTAGAGAGAAGTTTTTAATTAAAAGTAAAAGGCAAAGTTTATTCTACGCGAGTAATTATTTTCCATAAGTAAATAACTTGTTTAATCAAATGCAAGTAGTTTATATATCCCCTAAATAATATTATTAAGTAGTTCGTTTATTACTTGGGAGAGCTCGTATTTGTGAGCGTTAGAACAAGTTTAATTAATGTTAACTTTCAGTTTCGACGCATTACGTCCCGTCCTAGTCTAGGGCATATTAAAGTTAAACCAGATATTAAACCTATATTAGAGAACACTAGCTATTGCCTGCAACATTGTCTGCCAGTCTTTTAGCCACTCAGAAAGAAATCATCATTGTCATCATCAGTTGAAAGTGGTCCACTGCTGCATATACTTAGACCTCTCGAATCGCACGTCATTTCTCACTGTTTTACTACTGTTTTATAGCGGCTGCTACCATCAGCTACCTTGTTGTTTTTTTTTTTTGGGAAATAATCAAATAACTTCTCCCGCTCTGGCCTAATCTGACACGCGCTCCCGGCGCGTGTCAGACTCATACTGACTAAAACCCACCCGTGTTCCTTCCGTTGCCTGTATGTTGCCAGAGGCCACGGTATCCCTTTCGGACTTTCCCGCGACCCCGGCAGGCATCGCCTCGAGCGGACCCCTTCAGTTGTGCTGACATCTCTTTGAAGCGCGCGTGGAACACAACGCGCCGTCGACCCGGGCCTAGTCCGTATCGGACGGCGAGCTACCCATTACTCACCGACCGCAAGCCCGCGCCTATGGTGGCCGGGAATCGGCTTGGGTTCCCCGACGCCCAGGGCATCTCCTGCGGCGACTAGAGGCGTGAGGGCGCGAAATTTGCCTCTCCTTAGCGAGACCATCAACTATGATCGACGATCGATCGGCGCTCTACCTACTCTGAGTGCTGTCGTAGATTTGCGAACTCCAGTCCACTCAAGAATACGTCGACCCCAAATTGTTAAATGCTTGTTTTATCCCTGTAGGTAGGGAATCCCGGGCGGATTTCCGGCCACCGTAGGCGCGGGCTTGCGGACGGTGAGCAATGGGTAGCTCACCGTCCGGTAAGGACCAGGCCCGGGTCGACGGCGCGTTGTATCCCACGAGCGCCTCAAAGCGATGTCGTCAGCACAAATGTAGGGGTCCACTAGGGTCCATGCCTGCCGGGGTCGCGGGAAGTTAATAAAGGGTCACCGAGGCCCCTGGCAACACAGGCAACAGGAAGGAATACGGGTGGCTTTTAGTCAGTAAGAGTCTGACACACCCTCCCGCTCCGCCCAGAGCGGGAGAAGTTATTTGATGATATCCCACCCAAAAAAAAATAATCCCTGTAGGCATTTGAAAAAAGGGACCTACTGTATCCTAAAGTGAAGTAGGTAAAAAATGCTTCACGTTTGATTGCTTCATTTATTGTTTATTGTTAATTAAAACGGTAACACAAATTACATTTGTTAACATAGAGATTGAAACACGTATAGTAAACAAAAATATTTCAAATACTAACATAATATATAATAGAGGACGACCTGGCATACTTACTCTCGCAAAACATCAGACCTACACGCATAATTCTGCTCCATTCGTCAACAAACAGATCACATTCAGGATTGATGGTCAGGAGGACATTAAGCATCCTTAAAGTATGACACACAGGGAACAGATTGCGTCGTTCGTTGATACTTACCTACTGGTTCACAGTGGCAGCCCAGAGTCTGCCTAAGATTTTCACTGGCAGATAGCTGATGCTGTTAACAGTAATTTACTTTAAAGCTTCTGCAGACTGGGGCGATATCGCACAGGCAGCAATATGCCTGTCGCGCACGCGATATAGCCCCAGTATGCAGAAGCCTTTATTTTAGAAAAAGCCACTCATGTGAAACCCCGGGCAGCAGCTATTAGATATTAATAAGTAACAAAATTGTATTTATTTTATTATTTATGGACTCACAGTAAAATACACAGAGATATGACATAATTATACCTACGTATAATTTGAAAACAAAGGTATTATAACAATTTAATTTTCAAAGCCCTCATAATAAAGCTAATTAGTCCAACATTGTAAGCCTATTAAAACTTAATAGTGCACTAACATTAGTCCGATTTCGACGTCATTAACCTACAGAAAGGTATTAGATTCGCAATAAAATGATTATTGTATCAACTAAGGTTTACCAAGGGTCGAATGGAGCTAATCTAAATAAATTTAAATGGGCGTAGAGTGAATTATCCCGAATTATTTATTTGGTACTTTAAGCGATATATATCGTATTATAGTCCCGTGTGGTTTAACGGTAGAATTAAATATTTTAATTGAATTATCATCATAAGAACCGGCAATAAAATTAAAACTAGAGCTAGGAGTGAGTGCAGTAGATGGCTCTTGAGTCAGATGACGATACCAAGATAAATTTTCTCATTGAATTATTTAAAAATACATAACATCACGCTTTGTTTCCCCGAAGGGTAGGGCAGAGGTGTACCTGTTACTATAGGTACACATTTCGCCAGTTATGTTGAAGGCGCAAATATATGATTTCTAATGATTTTAAATTGAACATCACGTCTAGACGACTCGTCTTATTAGTTTGAAAAAAATATATGTTATACTAGACTATTGTCTTCGTAATTTGATTTAATCATATTTGAAATAATATATTTATAATATAGTGCAATTAATTTGTAAAGTAATGTCTAACGCGGACAAGAAAACGATAATCACGCAAAAACTAACGGTCGTATTTTCATGAAACTTTAACCATCTAAAAGGCAATTTATCTACTCAAATTTTAGTATATGGCTTCTATTTGTTTTGTGTTTGAGTAATCAAGGTGGGTTGTTTTTTCGAATAACCTTGGTGCGCGTTGAAGCGGGGGCTCTTGAGGGCGACGGGCGGCAGTGCTTCGCTGACCACTGTCACAAGTAGACGCTAACGCTCGGCGCTCGGAGCCACCATAACACGATTTTATTCGTTTTTAAGGACGCGTTTGCAAAATTTATAGGTAAACTACTACATTGACACGGGTCACACACACAAGTGTACGCACGGTTAGCTACGGGAATAGTAGTCAAGTGAACTAATTTGGATCCTTTGAGTTTTTTTTTTTCTTATTTCTTTATAATTCTTAGGTACTTACAAAAAATATTTCGTATTGCTCTTTATAATTTCACTAAATAATTCTTAGATACAAATACTTCAGTGACTCCTAGGCACTAGAAGCCCTCTACTAGTAGAGAGATGTGGGCTGTGGACTTTAGGCAAGTTTTATTAGTTATGATGAGACCTTACCTCCGGATTTGATGAAGTGACCTGAAGGTGTACTTCGGTGACTGCTACTGGAACTCCTCGATGAATAGAACTAGGTGTACCGAGTATGGGCTCGTTCCGATAGTTATGATGAGACATTTCCTTCGGACTTGATGGAGTGAGCTGAAGGTGTACTTCGGTGTCTGCTACTGGAACTCGTGGACCAGTAGAACTAGGGGTGCCGAGTTTGGGCTCGTTTTGATAGTTATGATGAGACCTTACCTCCGGACTTGATGGTGTGACCTGAAGGTGTACTTCGGTGACTGCTACTGGAACTCGTGGACCAGTAGAACTAGGGGTGCCGAGTTTGGGCTCGTTTTGATAGTTATGATGAGACCGTACCTCCGGACTTGATGCTGTGAACTGAAGGTGTACTTCGGTGACTGCTACTGGAACTCGTCGACCAGTAGAACTAGGGGTGCGGAGTTTGGGCTCATTTTGATAGTAATGATGAAACCTTACCTTCGGTCTTGATGGAGTAACCTGGAGGTGTACTTCAGTGACTGCTACTGGAACTCGTCGACCAGTAGAACTAGGTGTGCCGAGTTTGGGCTCGTTTTGATAGTTATGATGAGACCTTACCTACGGACTTGATGGAGTGACCTGAAGGTGAACTTTGGTGACTGCTACTGGAACTCGTCGACGAATAAAACTAGGTGTGCCGAGTTTGGGCTCAATTTGACAGTTATGATGAGACCTTAGCTACGGACTTGATATAGTAACCTGGAGGTGTACTTCAGTGACTGCAACTGGAACTCGTCGACCAGTAGAACTAGGTGTGCCAAGTTTGGGCTCGTTTTGATAATTATGATGAGACCTTACCAACGGATTTGATGAAGTGACCTGAAGGTGTACTTCGGTGACTGCTACTGGAACTCCTCGATGAATAGAACTAGGTGTACCGAGTATGGGCTCGTTCCAATAGTTATGATGAGACATTTCCTTCGGACTTGATGGAGTGAGCTGAAGGTGTACTTCGGTGTCTGCTACTGGAACTCGTGGACCAGTAGAACTAGGGGTGCCGAGTTTGGGCTCGTTTTGATAGTTTTGACGAGACCTTACCTACGGACTTGATGGAGTGACCTGAAGGTGTACTTTGGTGACTTTTACTGGAACTCGTCGACGAATAGATCAGGGTGTGCCGAGTTTGGGCTCGTTTTTATAGTTATGATGAGACCTTACCCACTTGATGTAGTGACCTGAAGGTGTACTTCAGTTGCTGCTACTGGAACTCGTCGACGAATGGAACTAGGTGTGCTGAGATTGGGCTCATTTTGATAGTTATGAGACCTTACCACCGGACTTATTGGTGTGACCTGAAGGTGTACTTCGGTGACTGATAAATTATTTTTGAATACTATTGTATACATTTTTCTTTTCTAATTGAACAGACAGCTGTGCTGCTGGGGATTTTGTTGCGCCACTTCTTCTTCCCAGCTAAAGCGTTTTGAGGGACTGTCTTATGTAATTTTTACGTTCAAAAAGTTCTGATTCTCAGCCTAATTTGAATAAATGACTTTTGATTTTGATTTAATTCATATTTCCTGTTCATGTATGGACACATTTATTACCTACTAGCTTTACCCAGCCCGGCTTCGCACAAATAGCACTAAGTATCTCAACTTAACCTACCTATCTATCTACCCTACCTACCAACCTTACATACATACCTACCTACCTTACCTACCTACCCTACGAGTGTGTATACGAGTACATGACGGTTAAAGTTAGAAACAATTTTAACAGGATCATCTATGTATATTGTCTCGTCTAGATACTTTTACACCTATATATTTATTGAGCTACAAAAGATGTTGTGTTCGGGAAATGTATGATGGATATAAAATAAAATACACATAAAATCACCCCTGTAATCCCTGAAGGGTTAGGCAGAGCTGTACTTATACTACACCCACATTTCGCTAGTCATGTTTATGTCCATTGTATTAGGGGGCGAGCCTATTGCCATCAACCGGGCACGTATCTAGACTCCGGGCTGCTAGAAATTCCAGATAGAAAAACCAAATAACATTTTGCACGACCCGGGAATCGAAACTAGGACCTCATGCTCATCAGTAGCGCTTTCGACCACTAGACCAACGAGACGGTGTCTAAAAATAATTATAAGAAAAGGCTAGTACATAATAAACGATTTTTTAAATGAGAAAATGTAAGTGATAGGCACACTAACATAAGTGTGGTGCAGTAAACTATATATGTATAAAAAACCCTAATACAACATAAACATAACATCATGCCTTGTTTCCCCGAAGAGTTGGACAGAGGTGTACCTGTAGTACACCCGCATTTCGCCAGTTATGTTTTAAGTCTCATGTAATAGGGGGCGAGCCTATTGCCATCAACCGGGCACAAAAACCCTAATATAATATTAGATTTAAAAGACTGATAAACTACTCTCTCCTACTATTTTGCTGTGCCCAACAGGTCCATAAAGATCACATATAATTTTAAGTCACCAGCTAAGTACACATTGTGGAATGCATATAAAGTATTGAGTGTCAATGATCGGAAAAAACACAAAAAATAAGAAAAAACGAGTGAGACTCGTTTTTTCACCAGTTTCACATCATATGCGACGACTGTATCGTCGCATATGATGTGAAACATCTGATATCTCACCTTGCTAATAAGCAACTGAGCAGCGACAGAAATTAACTTCAAAATTCAAAAAGCTAAATACTGAAATATTTATTTGAATAATTATTAATTACTAGTGGTCGAAATTCGACCCCCTCTACTTACAATCTATATAGTACTTAAAAATTTCATGAGTACACTAATTCTATGCTATTAAAAGTACTTACGTTAGTGTTAAGCCCTGCGCGACACCGATTCGGTGTCAAACAAGAGAAAATCAATTGTGTCTCATTAGCCGTCCTTGAGTGATTAATCCATGCTCATGCTGTCACTTCCTGCTACACACTTCCGTCCCTTATACGACGGCGGCACTGAAAATTTCGGGTATCAAGGAAGTGACACAACATTACTATTTAAAAATGTATTTATTGCTTTTCGAAGTATTCTCCGCGAAATTTGACACATTTTTCCATACGATGGAACCAATCATTGAAGCAACCATTCCATTCGGAAGTTGGGGTCTCCAAAATGGCCGTTTTGTAGGCGTCCACAGCTTCTTCAGGTGATGAAAATCTCTGTCCACGTAATTTATTCTTTATTTTAGGGAAAGTATAGAAATCATTAGGGCTTAGGTCGGGGCTGTACGGCGGATGGTCTAATAATTCTATGTTTTCTTGCTCTAAAAACTCTTTTGTTCTGTGCGCGGTGTGAGAACTCGCATTGTCGTGATGGAGGATGATGCGGCGGTTGCATTTCTCTTTACGGAGTTCAGAAACGACCTGTGGCAAACAAATGCTAGCATACCATTCTGCATTTACCGTTCTTTGTCAAAAGGAATAGTCGTATCATGGCCGGTTTTGGAGACAAACGTGGCCACTATTTTTTTTGCAACACTCCGTGAACGAACATTTTTTGTTGGCTTTAACTCATTTTCGAACACCCAAACTCGTGACTGGTTTTTTGTTTCGGGTTCGTACGCGTATATCCAGGATTCGTCACCTGATACGGTGTTGTATACAGCATTTGAGGATCCTGCGTGGAATCTTTCGAGAGTTCTGACGCACCAAGTAACACGAGCCGCTTTTTGCTCTTCACAGAGCGAATGCGGTATCTATCGGGAAAACAACTTTTGACACCTAATTGTTCATGCAAGATTATTTGTATTTGACTCATGCCAATGTCTAAAGTTGCCTGAATTTTCGTGCTATGTCACATGTCGATCTTCCTCAATCAGCTTACGCACAGCATCAACGTTTTCTTGGGTGACTGCAGTTTTTGGACGACCTTGACGGGGATCATCACTGAGCTTGACACGTCCACTTTGAAATTCAGCAAACCAGCGAGAAATTGTGGTTTTGGATGGGGCTTCATCACCAAATGCAGAAATCATCCGGTCAACACACTGTTTTTGTGTTAAACCACTTCGAAAGTCATAATAAATCATCGCTCTTGAATTTTCTCGAGTCGATTCCATTTTCTCAACGACTAAACAAGTTTGACAAAACTTTGAAGAGAGGGCGCTAGTGGCGCACAGTTAACATCGACTCCGTATTCGATAAATGTAATAAAATAGTAATAGTGCATCAATTAAGTAATTATTAGTATAAGTGGATCCAGAAAGTGACTATTGACCCTAAATAACGTTATCTTTGCAAAACTTAAGTGTTATGTGACAAAACAAACAACATACGTCCAGTGTTTACAAAACAAATAAATCAGTGCCAAAGGAGTAAAAAAAGCGATCAAACGGATTTTACGACGTAATAACACCAAAGACAACAGGTACATTAACTTATTTCTATTAAAAACTCATTAATCTCACGAAGAGCGAATAAAGATCGTTAATTTTCAACATTTTGAATTTGTAGTCTACATAATGACTCATAAATATTGAGCGAAGTGACATCTAGTTTCAAAACAAGTGATACTGTGTAATAGACATCTAGCGATCAATATCGGTACTACATACACAACCATGGACGAAATCAATAACATCACTGTCCGACGCGCACGAGCGCACTCGAACTCCGATAACTTGGATGAAACGTTTATCAATCACACACTAGATGGCACTGTATGTAGTATGCCAGATATATCAGATGATGATGACATTGATTTAATAACCCAGTTAAAGAAAATAATCGTAGACCTCACCAGTAAACTTAGTAGCGCAAATAGAGAAATTGACTCATTAAGCCTAGACATTGGAAAGCTTAAAAAGGAAAATGAAAACCTAGTTCGGAAAAACTCATTGTACAAACAAATAGCTGCTAGTCCATTAAAAGCTTCCACCACACCAAAAAAGCAAGGAATTAAATGCTCAAAACCTACAAGATGTATAAATAAAGAAACACAGACTGATAATATACCAATAAAATATGCAGCTTGCACACGAGAACCAAGATCTGAGCAACTTACTCCGACAACCAGTAAGATATGCATTCTTAGCAATAACAAAGACAACAAAATACTTTCAATATCTAATACAACACTGCAACTCCAGTCAGAAATATGTCACTACATAATGCCACACCGTACGATGGACCAAATATTGCTCAATATAGAAACCAAAGTGAAGTCATTTACTATGAACGACTTCTGTATTGTATTAATAGGAGAAGAAGACGTCAACTCAAATGACTACCCTAATTTGTTATTTAATATTAGAGCATCGATAAATAAAATTCAACACACAAATATTATTATCTGCGCACCGACATATAAATGTGGCAGCTATACGAACATTTTTAATGGGAAGGTGGAATATTTCAATAGCCTACTGTGCCATGACATTTTCACCCATGAACACGCTTACTTTCTCGACTCAAACTTGAACCTATCCTATGACTGTAAAATGTTCAATAGACGTAGCGGAAAGCTTAATAACGCTGGCATGAGAACAATTATTCACGACCTAAACGACCTCGTACTCGATATCAAACGTTTCTACGCAGACCCAAAAGAATCAAATAATACGACACTAAATAATGAAAATAACCGGACTCGACAATCTGTTAATCAAGATGACATGGCAGGGAACCAGGAGAAAATAACAGACTTTTTTCGTGACTAAAAATGTCTGTGTTTTGGATCAGAATATTGCCGGACTACTAAATAAATCCGACAATGTCACAATATGCCTAGATGAGCTATTATCGGAAAAGGGTGTTAGTGTAGATATATTGTGCGTAACTGAACACTTTATTATGGCAGGATACGAATCATATTTAACCATACCAAATTATCAACTAGCGGCTTCGTATTGCAGAAAAGAAAGCAAGAGAGGTGGTGCATGCATCCTGGTAAAGAACGGACATCACTTCATCGAATTAAAGAGGATAGCCAACACATCAGAACCTGGAGTATTTGAATGCTGCGCGATAGAGTTACCTAGTTATAACATTGTCCTGGCATGTGTGTACAGGGTTCCCAAGTTAACAAACTTCAACGTATGTATGGACAAATTACAATTCCTCCTGCAAGAGTTAACGAAGAAATGCCATCATAATATTGTCATAGCAGGGGATTTCAATATCGACATCTTAAAAAAGAGCGTACAGGCAATGGAATTTGAATGCATATTACTGAATTACAATTTAAAGTTAGCCTTAAATCAACCTACACGCTTAAAGAGTAAAACTTGTATTGATAATATTGCTCATAACTTTCGCAAAGCAGGCAAGGTTGAAGTCCTAGAACTTGCTCTATCGGACCATACGGCACAACTAATGTCATTTCCAGTGCAAAAGAAATGTAATATTAAATATTGGCAGGTTACAAGACGCGACTACTGTAACGAAAATATGACAATATTTAAAAATTGCTTAGATAAACTATCTTTTTCTGATATTTACAAAACCGATGACCCTAATGTAGCGTACAATTCCTTTTTTGACATGTTTTCGTTATTCTACAAACTGTGCTTTCCAGAAATTAATGTTAGAATCAGCACGATGAAAAAACCAAAATGGGTTTCACGTGGTGTAAAACTATGTAGTAAAAAGAAAAGGCAATTATTATGGCAATATAGACTAAAACCAAATTCGATTAATAAAAGAAAACTAACTTGATATTTAAAAATATTTAAAAAAATTGTAAAACTTACTCAAAAGGCACAGAATAACTATGCAATAAAGACGTCAGATAACAAATCAAAAGCTACTTGGAAAATTATAAATGACTCGAAATTCAACATTCCAAAAAACTGTATTGATAAAATTTGTGTAAAAAATGACGTCATTACAGATCCAAAGGCTATTTCAGATGCATTTAATAATTACTTCATTGACAAAATTAACCCTATAGCAGGGTCTGGTAAAAATGCTGCATCACTGATACCAAAAAGAAGAGATTCTTTTTTTCTCGCCCCTTGTCTGCCAATCGAAGTATTTAAAATTATAAATCAATTGAAAAACACAAATAGTGTAGGCCATGATGGCCTATCAACAAAAGTTGTAAAATCTGTAGCGGGAGAAATAGCACCGCATCTAAGCTATATAATTAACCTGTGCATCGTGACAGGTGTTTTTCCCGATGCTTTAAAAGTATCTGTCATAAAGCCGTTATTTAAAAAGGAAAATAAAGAGCTAATGCAATTCTATAGGCCAATATCTCTTATTAGCATAATCTCCAAAATATTTGAGAAGTATTTATGTAAACAGTTGAATACGTACCTTGAAAGAGAAAACATACTCACTAATGAACAGAAAGGGTTTAGAACTGGTAAAACAATAAACTTGGCAATATACGATTTTTTACATTATGTCATGCAAAAAGTAGATTTAAATATACCTGTATGTACGATTTTCTGTGACATGACACAGGCTTTCGACTATGTCCGGCACGACATACTTATTGAAAAATTAGAAGCATATGGCATTAGAGGTAATGTCTCAAACCTCATTAGATCTTATTTAAGCAATAGAACTCAATTTACAGAAATCTCAGCAGTAAATAAAAGTAATAAAAAGGAATTTGTGTATAAGTCCAAAGAACGTATAGTTAAATTTGGCGTTCCGCAAGGAACTGTCGTTGGCCCGCTGTTTTTTATACTGTACATTAATGACCTACCCAAAAGCATCGACCACCCGATGACACTTTTTGCCGACGACAGTACTATTACAGTTGCTTTTAAAAACAGAGACACATACGAATCTGATATTAACAATTCCTTAGAATCAATGGTACAGTGGCTGGAAAACAATAATCTTAAGATAAACCTTGAGAAAACTAATATTCTGCATTTTGATCAAAGATCATCCATACCAAATGTAAATATCCATTATTGTAATAACAAAATAGATAAGGTAAACACAACCAAATTTCTTGGTGTAACTATTGACAGCAAACTAGATTGGAAAGCTCATACGGAAGAATTAAGCAAAAAAATTAGTAATGCCACATATGCCCTATATAAATTGGCCCCTATCTTAAATGTTGATGCACTGCTAACTGCTTATCACGGCTTGGTGTCCTCTAACTTGAGATATGGACTAATTTTTTGGGGAAACTCAACAAATAAAGATGTGATATTTAAAACACAGAAGAGGTGCCTGAGGGCTATGTCTGGCCTCCATGTTACAGTAAGTTGCAAGCCGTTATTTAAAACCTATAAAATATTAACCCTTCCGTCAATGTACATTTTAGAGATCGTCATGTTCGTCAAATCGAATCCACACCTATTCCCCTTAGAGTCAGATAAAGTAGTTAGAAATAGACGCGACAATAGTAAGCTATGTATTCCGAGATCCAGAAAAGCTCTAATGCGTAAAAGTGTATTCTGTATGGCGCCAATTCTCTATAATAAGTTGCCAAAACATTGGAGGGAATTACCTATTGAAAAATTAAGAAATAGATTAAAAAACCTTTTGTTAGAGAAAATCTATTACAGCACTGACGAATTCTTAACCGACAAATTAATTTGACTTGCATATTTACATTCAATTTATTAACAGTTGCTTTGACATGTGTATGTATTCCTTTAGATGTATTTGTATATTGACATGATTGTATAATTATTATAAACTTATTTACTTAGCTTTTAATATGCTCTAAATTGGATTGTTTAATGGGTATATTTGCAATTTAATTAACGATTATAAAAATAATTGATGCTGTGTAACTTTGACATCTCATATTTGTACGCCGTCCAGGTAAAACATGACTGAATTTATAATTGGATTTAACATCTTGCATGCTATGTGTGTATACTCATGTTTTGAACAAATAAAAAATTATCTTATCTTATCTTGTGACAAGACCGAGAATCTTTTTTTAAATAAATAAATGGTTTTCGATTTTTAAAACCAAGGAGTTTTCAATTAAAAAGATTTTATTATGACAGGAACAGTGGAAATATTCCATTCCCGATACTTTTAGTGCAGCCCTCGTACAAAATCACTCCCACAGAAAGCGAGAGGAAAGATGTTACTGATTGATGATACTTTTCAATCCTTGTCCATCTGGATACTGCCGGAAACATAAAACAAGGTACATATGTATAACTCAGTGACGAATCAATCTAATTTAAAACCATATCGTTTGAACTGCATTGTAGCAAAGACACGTGTCCGATTACTTAATAGACCTTAGGTGTGTTTACACACATGCTAGACATGTGCTCAAAGTGACTCTATAAATGAATAAACCTGATGTGAAAGTAAACAATTTCTACACGTGTTACTGCAAAACACGTGTTTCTAACTTTGCCAAGTACTATATATTATATTATATTCTCTAGCTTCTGACTGTAAGGGATGCCAGTAATATGACATACCTACTATGAGTAATGATTCATAGTGTTCTGATGTTAGTATTAACGAAAAATCCCTTTTATATTTGCATGACTGCAACGTCAAATACAGTGTGACGTTTAAAAATTCTCACCACCTTCTTGCCAATAAAGAGATCAATAATAATTCATTCATTCATTCATTTATTGACCTATTGACCGCCACGTCAAAAAAGCAAAGACGTGCGCTCAGCGCCAAGCTACGAATTATTCCTTAAAATCTGTCATGTAGTCGTGACCGTGGCGTGCTGGGCACATATTCCTCTGTCATACACGACTCAAAAGTCAAAAGGTTAATAATAATTGCTTTCACAATTTTCTAAGTTATAATGTATGCGTATTTGCGTAAGGGAGAAGAGCTCGTGGCTAAGTAGGTAATAACAGCCGCATGGGTCGTACCATCAGGTTAAGCTTCGCTTGTCGAGGTTGGCCCGTGGATGGGTGAATGGTCACCCATCCACTCGGTATGTAAATATGGCTTTACATACCGAGACTCATCCATGCCTCGGAAAGCACGTTAAGCCGTTGGTCCCGGATGTCATTCATGGTACTAAAGGGTCACCGAGGCCCCTGGCAACACAGGCAACGGAAGGAATAGGGGTGGGTTTTAGTCAGTAAGAGTCTGACATACCCTCCCGCTCCGCCCAGAGCGGGAGAAGTTATTTGATGACTTCTCAACCAAACAAAAAAAAAAAAAGGGGTCGTCTGATGCCCAAAAGTCTGACAACCAGTCTTACCAAGGGAAAGGGAAGAAGAGGAGGGGGGAGGAAATGAGGAGAGGGTGGAGGGTGAAAGGTGTTATCGTATTACCCAGTTACTGGGTTGTGGAGGTCAGACAGGCGATCGCTCCATGTAAAATACTGGTATTCAGCTGCATTGGTTTGGACTGGAAGCCGACCCCAACATTGGGAACAGGCTAAGCAGATTTATTTTGAATGTATTCGTAAGAGCTGCTCAATCTCTTAAGGCATCTGCACGTAATTGTCAACATGATCTTGCTAAGACAAAGTCTGGAAAAGGAGACCTCTGCGTTTATTTCGGTATTTCTTCTTAGAGCAGTCGGTTATGAAACGTCGGTTTTTGATGTGTAAAAGATTTGATTTTGACCAATTTACAGATATAATTGTAAAATATAATTTCACATAAGTGACTCACATAACTGCAGAAAAATAAATGACTATAGATATAAAAAAGCTCCAGTTTCAGTCTAAACACAACGCACAAGAGAGCCGTACAGTCCGTATACAGAGTCTAATTTTATATAAAGACAAACACTAACAAAATAGAGAACAAAAATAGGCAGAGGTACACCTATAGTACATCCACATTTCGTCAGTTATGTTTAAGCCCCATGTAACAGGGGGCGAGCCTATTACCAGCAACTGGGCACAAATGCAGACTCCAAGCTTTTTTTTTATTTTGGGCGGGAAATTATCAAATAACTTCTCCCGCTCTGGGCGGAGCGGGAGGGTGTGTCAGACTCTCACTGACTAAAACCAAACCGTGTTCCTTCCATTGCCTGTATTGCCAGGGGCCTCGGTAACCCTTTCGTACTTTCCCGCGACCCCAGCAGGCATGCATCGGCCCTAGTGGACCCCTACACCTGTGCTGACATCTCTTTGAGGCGCACATGGAACGCTCAGGGTGTCTCCTAAGGCGGCTAGGGTTGAGAGGGCGCGAAATTTGCCTTTCCCTCAACCGTCCCACCTCTTCCTTCACGAGCATTACTGCTTCGCAGGAGGAGGTGACGGCTGCCCATGCCCTCTCGCTCCGGAACATGGCCTGGACCAGGGTCGGACGCGAGAGATCTCCGCCGCCGATCGCCTCCACGAGGACATTGTGGCGCTCTGCCCAAGCCAGGCAGACCTCCGCCGTATACTTTCCTCCCGACTTATCCGACACAGGAACCGCCTTAAGCTGCTGTGACCGTTGAGGACCTGCGTCAGGTGGAAGGTGAGGACGCCATGGCGCCTCTCTAGCCACTCCTCAAAGAGGGGACTTATCGCTGCGTGCCCAGCACTGGGTTGCGACAATCGTACTCTCCATGTCGCCATGAGATCCTGCTGGAGCTCTGTCCACTGTGCAGTGATTTCTCACGGTAGCGGAGTTAGGCCCCGGCGTTTCGCCTTCTCGCGCCACTCCCATACGTGCGCGGGGACTTTTGCTTCCAGATCACATGGCGGCAATCTGGCAAGGAGGCTCGCCGCTTCACCGGAGACCGTGCGGAATCCCCGGACCAGCCGGAAGGCCATGACCCTTTAGGTTGCGTTCAACCGGCGGGCTGGCCGCCACGCCAGGGAACGCGCCCACTGCTTCTAAGAAATTCCAGATGGAAAAACCCAATTTTTGTACAAGAGACAACTGCCTGCACATGATCCGTTTTATGTCTGGATTGGCTTAAAATTTGGACAAGTTAGCTTAAGATTGAACGGAATTAACTTAAACTAAACCTTGAGGGAATAGCTAAATAGAATATAAATAATTTATTTGCTTAAGTTAGTTATACAGATAAGATGTAACTTAGTCTATGAGGGAATACTTCATAGACTAAGTTACATCTGAGGGAATACTATTTTGTATTCATCTGTGGGGGATTGTAACTAACTAACTTAGTTATACATTACTGTTATTATAATGTTATAAGTCTGTAAGCCAACCGAAAAAAAAAAATAAAAAACAAAACTTTGCCCGACTCGGAAATTGAACCCAGGACTTACGACCACCAGAATAACTAGAGAGGTAGTCAAAAATCAGTCAGCTCAGTTATGAATATATACTGAAAAGCAATCACTACGACTGACTTTCTGCAGATTACCCACAAATTTTAGACGGTTAAGAGCTATACCTCACCGGGACGCAATGGCGGCGTAGTCAGGTCGTGTCACTAATAAAATGTATGGTTGACTGCGTAACCAAGCGGACGCCAGATGAGCCACCCGCCATATAGCATTTAGTTGGCAGCGCTACCTGGCGACGTCGCCATGGCGTACCGGTGAGGTACGGACCTTAGCCGATATTCATTACACAGTGTTCTAAGTGTCTAACAACTTAAAGTATCGAGTCTGAGAACCGCTTATTAAACTTTTGAACACTGTAGGTAGTAGTTGTGTTTATATTTATTTGGTAATGGAAAGTTCAGATATTAAGTAAATGAATATCATTATCAATATATATCGAGACCCCTCCGTACCTCGTTAAGCAGTTTAAGCCGTTGGTCCCGGCTGTCATTCGTAGATCTTTGATATTTGTTATGGGTAGTCAAAAGTCTTAAAAGTCTCACAACCAGTCTTATCAAGGAGTATCGTGTTAGTAACTGGGTTGTGGAGGTCAGGTAGGCAGACGCTCCACGTAAAATACTGGTTTTCAGCTGTATCTGGTAAGACTGGAAGCTAATCCCAACATAGTTGGGAAAAGGGCAGATTGATTGAATAGTATTATCATGGCAATAATAAGATTATCTTACCATAAGTGCTCATATACTCGAGTGGCATGTTGCCAATGGCAGAGGCAACTGCAGCCGTCGACTCGTCGGCGGCAGTCGTCGATGCGTCGACGGTAGCCACCTGACGCGTCGACTGCAACGTGCGGCTCGTGTCTTGTACACGAGTGGCACGCGGCAACTGCAGCCATCGACACTCGTTGGCGGTAGCCGTCGACGCCTCTACGGCTGCCACCGACGAGTGCCATCGGCTGCAGTTGCCTGTGCCGTTGGCAACGCGCCGCTTGTGTATATGAGCACTTTGTTGTTTTTCTAAGAACGTCAACTTTCATTAAACCAAACATGCCATTTCATCATTATCATGAAGTAAATAGAAAAGTTTACTAACTGAAAGAGCATATTACAGTACCTATAACAGAGTTTATGACAGAGGACAATTTACTTCGTTTTTGTGATGACGATGTTGTATTTTTGACATGTTTACAAAAATATCTATTGTATTTTTTGGAATAATTGTAATTTGGAACTTTAATTTTAATGATAGTACCTAATTCATATTTTTATTGACTAATTTATGGCTGCTTTGACATTTAATTTTATCTAAAAAATATGCTTGCTGAATTGTAATGATACCTAATCTTTAATGAATAGTGATTATGTGTTGATAATGTGCTCTGTTAAGCCCCGCGCGACACCGATTCGGAGTCAAACAATAGAATATCAATTGTGTCTCATTAGCTGTCCTTGACCAATTAATAAGTACCCAAATAATTTCATAGTGTAATTATGATGAATATTATCACGGTTTATGTACCATCTCTTCCTGCTAATGTGTACGCCACGATATGCGGCTGACCATTTAAAAACTTTCTGTATTTCTTTATTATCTTGCATGCAATTTACCATGTACACCACGTTTAAACAAATATAATTTTACTTTACTTTCATAATCATTTCAGCCGAACGACGTCCACTGCTGGACATAGGCCTAAACGTTGCCACATCGACGAGTCCTAGGCGATACATGCCATCTATTTCCACACATACAGGGTGTAAAAGCTCCACCCAGAAGCCGTTATCGACACAGTCTGTACATCAACCTAATTATAAGTACGTTATTATATTATAAATACTTTTTTTTATGTTATTTTATTGTTTCTGTTGTTATTGTATATTATTTATCGATCATAATGGTTATATTATTTTCTTAGTACTGTTTATTTTGTTATACTTTATTACCTGTTTTTTCTAATATGTATGTTAAAGTCTCATAACCTGACTTGGTTTCCGTACGTCGTTTTCGGGTGACCACTGAAAATCAGCGCTTTGCTGTGGGTCCTCCATAGCAGAGCATCATGCTGAGTGGAAGCCTACTTGTCACAGTCACGGCGTGCAGTTGCCGACTATATGTATATGTTCTGTGTCTCTCTGTGTGAGTCTGTTTAGTTTTATTATAAAAGAATTACCCATATCTTTTATGTGCACGTGTTTCTGTGACAAATAAATCTATTTTTCTTTCTTTTTTTCATTCTATATTTGTGTTAAAATAATTGCTTAGAAACGACTTTTATTTTTGGTGTGAAAATTCGCTATTTACGGCAATTCGCAATGTAACGAACGCAAAACATTGTACTTATTTGTGCAAGCAACGGCACAGGGATTGTGGGAGTATTTAAAGTTAAGTTATAACATTAAAAACTTGTGTTCGTAAAAATAAGTTTAAAAAACCTAACTCAGACACCAGAATTACCATTCAATATCTCTGTAACCGGAAGGTTCCCGAGGTAAAAAAATCGGCCAAGTGCGTGTCGGACCACGCACAAGGAAGGATTCCGTAGTTAGGATAAATTTATCCCAAGAACAAACTTAACATTGTAGTTCAAACACATAAACATGTTCCCCAGTACATTCCAACTGCAAATGTAAGTCTGTTACACAATATTGGGTGATTTACCATGACCAAGACCATACATAGACTTCTTATAGGTTTTCCTGTCATCTATAATAGTATAGAACTATTCACAGTATGTTTTTCAAAATTTTAGGCTCAGCAGTTTCGGAAATACGGGGCCAACGGTCAAATTTCATATATTTCATTAGTAAATTTGAAACTATTTATTTTAAAATTTTTAGAACTAATATTTGTGGTGTGGCAAGTTATTGCCCCTTACATTTTTTTGATTGTGGACGGTTTATAAGGTGTCTGTAGTCTGTCTTAGGCTTATATTGCAGCCGCGGATATTGTGTGTCGCGGGATTTAGAGAATCCTGCGGCTAGTGACAGCTAATGATGGCTGTCAGACGTCATAGTGCACCGGGCCGAATGGAAGCATTTCGTCTCACCGCAAACCACGTTTTTTCAATCTCAATTCATCGCGCCCGCAAAAACCGCAAACTTTATTACGTTATCCCGTAATCCTTGGGGATATACTGTGTTAAGTTTTCAAAATTAAAAATAATAACCCGCGTCCGATTAAATCCAAATTATAGACTTTCAAGTGACCAGTGTA
The DNA here is from genome assembly GCA_905333075.3 of Atethmia centrago. Taxonomy (NCBI): domain Eukaryota; kingdom Metazoa; phylum Arthropoda; class Insecta; order Lepidoptera; family Noctuidae; genus Atethmia; species Atethmia centrago. The sequence goes on along the minus strand of HG995382.1, from coordinate 25,153,297 downwards.
CGGGCAAGCAAGGTGGCCACCTGCCCAGAAGGATTCTTCAAGACTTTCGCCAGGAGAAGCACAGGTACCGCTTTTGCATTATTTGCTGGAGTTAGGCTACAGACGCCACCTGACCGTCACCTCTTTGAAAGTTTGCTCAAAAAAAGGCAAATTGAATTATTATGCATTCCAGATAATAATTTTTCTGTCGTCCTCGACCCGCAAGGATACACGGCTATTTACACGCCTGTCCCTCCAAACTTATGGTCCATTCGAGCCTGGATAGGTATCAGTTAAATAAGTACAAGTCATTGCAAGTACTTACGATAATTTACAGCAATTAATATTAGATAGTGCCTTATAATGGCTACTAATAAACAAGAGAAAAAATTAGATCAGCTAATTGCTAAAAAACAAATGATATTTGAGCGAGTTAATCGCTTGTATGATGCATCTAAACATATCTCCAATTTAGATTCACGCTCAAATGAGTTATTTCTAGCGCAGTCTGAATCTATTAGTGAACAATACAGCAAGTTTGAAGCAATTATCGACCAGATTAATGAGTTGCGGTTTGAAATTGATGACACACCACCAGATTATACGAGTCTATGTTCTATTGAAGACTTATATTCCAGTATTAAATACAAACGTAATCTCATACTTTCAAACAATAAAACATTAACATCAGATCAGAAGAGAGGTAGTGGCATAAAATTACCACCAATCGAATTACCATCATTTGACGGTAGAACTGAAAACTGGCCCATTTTTTATGAAATGTTCCGTACTAATGTTCATTTAAATACTGATCTGACGGATTCGCAGCGTGTGCAGTATTTAATAAGTAAATTAACTCATGATGCCTTAAAACTAACTGCAGGCATTGTTCCCACAGGAGATACATACAGTGTTATGTGGAACAGTCTTGTCAAAAGGTATCAAGATAAACGTAGTTTAGGTATTCATTATCTCAATAATATACTGGACATTAAAGGATGTGCCGGCAATGCTGCTAGTCTGAATGCATTTGTAGAACGATATTCAGCGTCTGTCGCTGCATTGAAGCAGTTAGACATTCCAGACTTATTCGATTTCGCAATATTACATTGTGGTTTAAGAAAGGTTGACGCACAAACTGTTCAACAATTTGAAAGCCGTGTGAGTGGGAAAGAATTACCTTCCTATACGGAGTTTATATCATTTTTGCAAGACCATGTTAAGGTACTCCAGCGCTCACACGTTAATAATCCACAGACGGAACCACGTGCTAAGTCTAGTTTAGCTCACAATCGAATAAATAATACGCAAAGTACCACCAAGTCGTTCGTGTCATGCAAACCAGTTCCGAATAACCGTTGCCCGCTATGTGATAACGATGACGTCGATCATCGACTGTTCAATTGTTCACAATTTAAAAATATAAATTCACCGCAAGCTCGTTTCGAATTTATTAAAAAGAAACGCGGCTGTGTTAATTGTTTAAGTATATCCCACTCTTTGATTAAATGCAAGTCACGGAGCGTTTGTAAAATTTGTAAAAAAACACATCATTCATTGTTACATTTCTCCGAAGTAAAAAGTGATTCAACGCCGAGCGAGCCTGCCGCTACGTCTGTCTCGCTTAGTGCCGCCGCTAAAATATGTTTACCGACAGAGACAACTATTTTGTTAGCTACCGCGCAGATATACGTATATGATAGCAGCGGCCGAGATAAGCTTGTTGTCAGGTGTTTAATAGACAATGGATCGCAAAATAATTTAATTACTGTGGACTGTTGTAAACGTTTGAACTTACCCATAATTAAATTACGCAATTCGTCTTTACAAGGTGTTGGTATGACCTCACGACCTGTACACGGCTTTATTTATCTCAATATAGAATCTCGGATTAATCCTCACAATAAGTATTATATACACGCATTAGTTGTTGATTGCATTACAGATAGACTTCCCGCTAGTTTTATCAGATTAAATGACGATATGTCATATTTAAATAATTTACCGCTTGCTGACTCAACCTGGAATGTACCTGGTGGAATCGATGTTGTGCTTGGAGCACAGCTGTTCCCTTTTATTTATTTAGGTGATAGGGTTGACTCAGGCACCCGCGCACCCCCAGCTATACTGACTAGTTTCGGATATGTACTGATGGGTGATATTGATTGTCATAGTAGTGACGTAACACACATGACATCTTCGTTTACCGCGCTTGCTAGCATTGACGTCGAGTCAAGTTTGCAGAAGTTTTTTGAGCTAGAGGAAATTCCATCTCAGCGTTTTATTAGTCCGGACGAATTAGAGTGTGAAAATAATTTTAATTCTTCAGTTTTATTTAAAGACGGTAGATATTTTGTCGATTTACCTTTCGCGCGCAATCCCTCCGAATTAGGCAATTCACGCGGTGTCGCTCATCGGCGGCTACTTGCGCTCGAGCGTAAATTCACGTGCGTGCCAAACCTACGCGAGAATTACAATAAAACTATCACCGATTATATAACTCAGGGGTATTTATCAGAGGTACCCGACTCTGAATTAACAGAAGAGGGTTACTACATACCGCATCACGCCGTTATTAGACCGGACAAAGACAGCATTCGAGTGGTTTTGGACGCTAGTGCCAAAACACACTCGGGGTTGTCACTCAATGACATTCTGCATGTCGGACCTAATTTACAGGCCGACTTGTTTTTATTATTACTCGATTTTCGTACCCTCCCTGTCGCAATGACAGCGGATATAAAACAAATGTTCCTACGGATCGGTGTAAATGAGCACCACCGCAAATATTTACGAATTTTATATCGATTCAACAAAAATGAACCTATACGTACTTTTCACTTTAACCGCGTTCCCTTTGGATTAAAGCCTAGTCCTTATTTAGCGATGCGCACAATACGCAATTTAGCGTGTGAGCATGGCGACCGCTATCCTGAGGCTTCTAAATTAGTAGAAACTCAGTTTTTTATGGACGATTATGTCTATTCTGTTCCTGATGAACAGATTGCTATACAATTATCCCGCGATTTAATTGAGTTATTTAAGTTAGGATCCTTTGACCTGGTCAAATGGGCTACTAACTCACCCGCTTTGTTGGAGATTCTCCCAGAGTCTCACCGCTTACCAGTTAATTTTTCTGGCATGGATAATGATAAACATAATTTCAAAATCCTTGGATTAACCTGGGAACCCGCTGATGATTATTTTTCTTTGACAACAGTCGCTGTAGATGATAAATGCACTAAGCGTGCGATTCTATCGCTAGTTGCCCGCTTGTTCGACGTACTTGGCCTCGTAGCACCCGTCGTGTTGTACGCGAAAATCCTAATTAAGGAACTTTGGTTAGCTAAAATAGGTTGGGATGAGGTTCCTCCGGACTCCATCACCAATCGGTTTTCCGTTTTTTTGCGCGATTTCCCCTCACTCTCTTCTCTAAAGGTTCCTCGCCACATTGGCGTCTTTAGAGAAGCTGTAGTGAATATCGTAGCCTTTTGCGACGCCAGCTTTAGTGGTTATGGTTGTTGTATTTATTTACACATAACTGACTCTAAAGGCAATATCAGCGTTCGGCTTTTATGTGCAAAGTCCAAAGTTTCCCCCGCTAAAATAACAACGCTAGCTCGATTAGAACTTGTCGCCGCTTTACTTCTGTCTAAGCTTGTTCGCGTGGTCAAAGATAAACTTTCCGCTCGTCTACCTATTGCAGGTGTCTACGCTTTCTCGGACTCCACCATAGCTCTTTCGTGGATCCACTCATCTCCCCATAGATGATCTATTTTTGTCAGTAATCGCATTGCTAAAATACAGGAAAACCTACCTGCCGCTAGTTTTAATCACGTGTCCGGAAAGGAGAATCCTAGCGATTGTCTCTCCCGCGGCATGCTGCCATCTGATTTAATTGAACACTCGTTATGGTGGAACGGTCCTACTTGGCTCCATCGACCCATTAGCGAGTGGCCTTTAAAATTCTCTCCTACTGAATGTGAAACATTGCCAGAGTTTAAATCAAAGGTTTTTCTTGTAGAAACATCAAATACTGAACCGCGTATTTTAGATACAATAGCTGACCGTGTTTGTTCATGGAATAAATTGTTACGTGTATTTATGTACATTCTTAAATTTACGAACAGACTACTTAGTCATACCTCTGTTAAAAATATACAAACCGCCGAAAATTTCATTATTCGAATAGTTCAAAATACGCATTTTTCTAACGACTTAAATTTAATTAAAGCACGAACTTCCATCTAAGAAGTTGCGCTGTTTGTCTGTCTTTATTGATAGCTACGGAATCTTACGTATTGGGGGCAGACTGTCTAAATCTGACTTACCATATGAAGCCAAGCATCCCACGCTTTTACCTAAACGTGACCGCGTAGTTGATCTAATTATTGATCACTATCACAATACGTACTGCCACACGGGCCCCGGATTATTGATGTCTATTATAAGGCAGCGGTTTTGGATATTAGATGGACGAACAGTTATACGTTCCCGCTGTCGGAAATGCAACACTTGTTTCCGTCTAAATCCTACGCATCTAACACCCAAAATGGCTGAACTTCCTGGATACCGTGTCCGTGATACTAAAGCCTTTGTGCAGACTGGAGTAGATTTCGCCGGGCCGCTTGCTTACACACCTATTCGCCGTAGAGGTCAACGTTCGCAAAAACTTTATATATGTTTGTTCATATGTATGGTAACTAAAGCCATACATATCGAACTCGTATCGGACCTCACATCCGAGGCTTTCTTATCCGCATTTAAAAGATTTATTTCTCGCCGCGGTCCAGTGTCTGTCATGTACTCAGACAATGGTACCAATTTTGTTGGCGCTAAGGCGCAACTTGATGATATTTATTCTTTCTTATTGAACTCGTCTGTTCAAACAGATATTAAAAATGAGCTTCTAAAATCTCGCATTGAGTGGACAAGAATACCGCCGCGAGCTCCGCAATTCGGAGGTATTTGGGAGTCGAACATTAAGAGTGTTAAAACTCACTTGTATAGAGTCATAGGAAAGCAGCTTCTCACTTACGAGGAACTCTCTACCGTACTGGTACAAATCGAGTGCCTTTTAAATTCTCGACCGCTTAGTGTTCTCTCATCAGACCCGCATCCGGACGTGCTCACGCCTGCGCATTTTCTAATGTCCAGTCCACTTAAGCATTTGCCTTCTTCTGAATTGACAGAAGAAAACATAAATTTACGCAAAAGGCTTTTGGATCAGCTTGTGTTATCCTACTGGAACAAATGGCGAGTTGAGTACTTGCACACGTTGCAAGTTCGCCAGAAATGGTGCACTCCCGATCGCCCTATAGAGATCGGTACTGTCGTTCTCTTGGGTCAAGATAACGTACCACCATTGACTTGGCCATTGGGCATCATAGTGGAAGTTTTTCCGGGATCGGATGGTGTAATTCGAGTAGCTTCAGTAAAAACCGCGTCAGGTACATATAAACGTCCTGTCACCAAGTTATATCCTTTGCCAACCCAATAGAACTATATTATTTCGTAGTTTAATTTAGTTTATAATTTACAATAGTATATTTCTCAATGGTACGCCATTACATAGTTATAATTTAGCTTAGTAATTCAACTTTGTCTTAATTTAATCAAACTGCAATTTCATTCTTTGGAATCTGATAATTAATTTCGAACGCCGTTTCCTAGTAATGGTGTTTTGAACTGCTGCTTGGGATTCTCTTGATGCTTTCAGACTGCCAGATATATAAACATCATCTCATCCTCCCAACCGCACCAGCTTTTCAGCGTATAGATTATCATCTTTGAAAGCTCGGGACCTTTCAAGGCGGGGAGTATGGTGTGGCAAGTTATTGCCCCTTACATTTTTTTGATTGTGGACGGTTTATAAGGTGTCTGTAGTCTGTCTTAGGCTTATATTGCAGCCGCGGATATTGTGTGTCGCGGGATTTAGAGAATCCTGCGGCTAGTGACAGCTAATGATGGCTGTCAGACGTCATAGTGCACCGGGCCGAACGGAAGCATTTCGTCTCACCGCAAACCACGTTTTTTCAATCTCAATTCATCGCGCCCGCAAAAACCGCAAACTTTATTACGTTATCCCGTAATCCTTGGGGATATACTGTGTTAAGTTTTCAAAATTAAAAATAATAACCCGCGTCCGATTAAATCCAAATTATAGACTTTCAAGTGACCAGTGTACGGGCAAGCAAGGTGGCCACCTGCCCAGAAGGATTCTTCAAGACTTTCGCCAGGAGAAGCACAGGTACCGCTTTTGCATTATTTGCTGGAGTTAGGCTACAGACGCCACCTGACCGTCACCAATTCCTCTTTGAAAGTTTGCTCAAAAAAAGGCAAATTGAATTATTATGCATTCCAGATAATAATTTTTCTGTCGTCCTCGACCCGCAAGGATACACGGCTATTTACACGCCTGTCCCTCCAATTTGAGACCCTAACAATAAGCCCTTTCATTTGATATATCACACGGTACAGCTTGTAAAACTTTTTTTTATTTTATTTTCTAATTTTCCCTAGATAGTGGCCTTCATATTAAAAAAAAACACATTTATACGTTACACATCCGTGTTTTTCGGTCACAAAAATTCATAGGTGTACCAAATTTCAACCTAATCGGTCCAGTAGATTCGAATAAAATCGGCTGTGACAGACGGACAGACGGATAGACACACGAGTGATCCTATTTTTTCCTTTTGAGGTACGGAACCCTAAAAAAATGATCATAATAGCGAGTAACGAAGAACATGTTACTAGCAGCTTAATTAAGGATATTTTTTACACCCGTTATTTCTTTATTCCCGTAGAAAATCATTAAAAAATCCACAAAGCAAAATATTTGTGAATTAATTACCAACAAAGCCCAAACCTACGTAAACACAGAATCATTTGAAAATACCCTTTAAATTATAATGAATGCGAACGCTTTGACTGAAACGTTTCCATTATCAGTTTCTGATCGCAACGCTTCATTGAGTGGCGCATTGATATTACATTTCTCATGTAAACAGAATTATTTGATGTATATTATGTGCCCTTATCAAATACATAATACTAAGCTTTATTTAGTAAATTTCTTTTTAGGTCTTTTGTAGGTTTGTAAGATAAGATAACCTCATATCACGCCTGCAATGCCCGTCGGGTTAGCCAGAGGTGTACCTATGGTACACCCACATTTCACCAGTTATGTTTAAGTCCCATAGAATAGGGGGCATGTTGAGCTTTTTTTTCCAGCTACGATGGGGTCGGCTTCCTGCCTGCATGGATGCAGCTGAATAGCAGTATTTTACATGGAGCAACTGTCTATCTGACCCCTTCAATCTAGTTACTGGGTAACACGATACCCCTTGGTAAGACTGGTTGTCAGATTTTCGAGCTTCGGACGACCCGTAACAACTCCAGACTGCAGACTCGTAGACTTCAGAGTTCTGTATGTATGTAGGTTTGTTCTAACGCAGTTCTTTTCAGGGAGCAGTCGTGGCCCAGTGGTAACGGCCCAAAATTACGAGTGATAGGTCGTAAGTTCGAACCCAGGCAGGCGCTTTACTTTGTGTAAATTATTTCATTACCACTGCTCTCAAATCGATGAAGGTGGACTGTATGAGCCACGGAGCACTGAGACCCGCATTTTCAATACTATCTATATAAACCAAGCCATTTACTGGCACTGCGACACAATTGACGTATGGAAACTAACAGCTTTTAAGGCGATCCACGTCAGTATTTGTGTCCTTAACGCACTTTCGACGTCACTTTTTTGGTACGATTAGTGCTACGCATTACCTAAACCCTTTTATAAGGAAGAAGAGGTGAATAGGGGTCAGGTTATGCAGGTCACTGACTGTACTATTATCTGTAGACGTTGTGTGCGCTGTGGCATGAGCCCAAGAGTTATTTTCCTCCCGAGATGTGCTATGCTACGTTGCTAATGGATGCGTTTGATATCCACCAATCATATTCATTGGTCCACATAGTATAGCACATCTCTGTTGTAAAAGCACCCTAATACCTACCTACCAGCTTCATTTGCACCACACATATACTACTACACCGAGTAGATACATTCATACATACATAGATAAATATAATATGATATACATATGTTTAATTGACCTGGACGACCCATAACGACTGTCAAAGATCCACGAATGGCAGCTGGGACCAGCGGCTTAACGTGCTTTCCGAGGCTCGGAGGTGTCTTGGTATGTAAAAATACCACCCATCAACGGACCAACAGCGGCAAGCGTAGCTTAACCTGATCGATTGACCCGTGCGGCTGTTATTATTTAGCCTAAATGACCAAATACTAATTTCAACAAAATAATGTTTTATATTTACTTAATTAATGATAATAGTGTATTTAAAATGTTAAAAAATATTGATTGTAATTTCTTTCCAAATTTTATTTTTATTTTAAGAATTATTTTAATTTCATATATTTGCTGTGCCCGACAGGGTTCGTAACTGTACTTTAGCTCTAAGCCTTTGTAACACCTTTAAAAACATTATGGAATGCAATTAAAGATAATAATATGAATATAGATGGGCAAGACAGCAAAATGATACTAGGCCGAGAGAGTTGGGTGGATGAGTAGGTGTTTTTACGTATTTTTTCACTTGGCACCGAGTCAGTCACTCAGTTCACAAATATCGCGAGAAACTGTAGCGTACAGCAAGCGACGTGAATGTGGCGATTTGTGAGTACGCACCCAGTGCATGTTTATACCTGCCGAGTGGGCAAGTGAGTGGGCGTGGAAGTGCGGAGTGGGCACTCGGTCTAGTAAATAGAACAGGGTTCGAGTGACTGTCTCGCCCTTTAACTCGGCCGAGCACTCCGTGATGTTTGTACACCTACCGAGTACTCGGCCGAGAGCACTGTCTTACCCATCTACTGGGTACGTGTGATCAAGGTATAAAATGTCTATTTTATCTTTTTCAAAATAGAGCAAGAGCAAGTCAGAAGTTAAAGAATCATCCTGTAAAATAAATTGAAGCGTATTACTACCACTATCGGTAATATCATTTGAGAGGGAGTACTGCTCTCGAATATACGAAATAAAACTAAATCACTGTGATCCATAGTTATACAGTTTAAACAGCCAGAATTACTCCCAAAGTTGTTACGTACACTAAGTAAATTGATAAAACACAATAGAAATAGTCAGGATAAAATAAGTTCATTATTAACCAAACGCCGGAAAATAATCTTCTCAGTTCCTGTCAATAACCGTAGTGCACTGTTACTAGCGTAGTGATGTTACATGATCGTTCAGGTGGACGGTGTGTTAATCGCCACACATTCTCTTCTATAACTGATCAACAAGGATTCAAATTAGTACTTAGATATTTTTTTTTTTGGGTGGAAAATTATCAAATAACTTTTCCCGCTCTGGGCGGAGCGGGAGGGCGTGTCCAACTCTTGCTGACTAAAACCCACCCATGTTGCTTCCGTTGCCTGTGTGTTGCTAGAGGCCACGGTATCCCTTTCAGACCTATACAGTTGTGCTAACATCTCTTTGAGGCGCGTGTAGAACAGAACGCGCCGTCTACCTGGGTCTGGCCCTTATCGGACGGCGAGCTACCCATTGCTCAACGTCGCAAGCCCGCGCCTACGGTGGCCAGGAATCGGATTCCCGACGCCCAGGCTGCTAGGGGCGTGAGGGCGCGAAATTTTGACTCTCCCACTACTGCTTCGCAAAAGAAGGTGACAACTTTCCATGCTCTCGCTCCGTACCATGGCCTGGACCAGGGCAGGACGCACAAAGACACGGTGGTCAAATCTCCACCGTATGCTCCACCGTATACTCCGGGCGATCCACACAATGGTGACACACGAGAGTTTCCTCCCGCCTTATCCGAATCATGAATCTCCTGAAGCAAACGTGTCCGGTGAGAACGCAGGTCAGCCGGAAGGTGAGGACGCCATGGCGCCTCTCTAGCCACTCCTCAAAGAGGGGACTTATTGCCTCGGTACTTAGATACCTACCGCTATAAGGTATTTAAAGACGTAAATTGATCGTGGATAATCTGTACTGTCTCTATTAAGGCCAGTTTAATTATGAACCTACAGTATTTAACTTTTAACTATGTCTCAAAAACTGCCTAGCCTTTTCCCAACTACTCGTATGTTGGGGTCAGCTTCCAGTCTTACCGGAAGCAGCTGAATATCATTATTTTACATGGAGCGACTGCCTGCCTGACTTCTACAACTCTGGGTAACAAGATACTCCTTGTCAGACTTTCGGGCTTCTGACTATCCGTAATGACTGTCAAAGATCTACGAATGACAGCCGGGACCAACGGCTTTACGTGGTTTCCGAGGCCCAGAGGGGTATCGGTATGTAATGGATGATCACCCATCCAAGGACCGACCTCGGCAAGCGTTGCTTAACCTTGAAGACCGACCTGTGTGGCTGTTATTATTTAGCCACTAGAGCCCTACTGCTTTCAACAATGTATTAAAGCGTAATAGAGAACATAATTTAATACTTCTTATAAAACTTTGTACTTAGGTAAACATGTGGAAAGTATTATATTTCGCGGTAGAAAGATGAGCGGAAGACGTCGAGTGCATGTTATCAATTTTCCTTGCGAAGTAAACTGCACTCTAACTGTGTAAATTGCATGAATTTCCTTCAAAAGTTTTAAGGAAATTCATAATACGTTGCTTCTATGTTTAAATTCGTTTGCTTGACGACGTAAATAATGCCATGAATATTGAACGGTCAAAATTAAAGGCATTCCCATTGTTAGTGTGTTACAAAATAAGGCGGCTGTTCTGTGAGTATGTTCTCTGTAGTTAGTAATATGCCTGGCTGCATAATTTCAGCAAGCATAGATGCAAGCCTCATAACCTCTCGTCGTCGGAAATGACCGCTTATTAATTAGGATGACGGTATCCAATTCTCTTTGAAATATTAACGATTTTAGCTTCATACATCAAATCAGACAGACCTATGTTTATAACAAAATCCGATAGTAATTTATTTAGGTTCACTTCTATGTACACTTTTTTTAAATAGTGCTTCTAAAAAACATTCTCTGCCAGTCAACCTTTGAGTTTTAAGCTCTGCCAATGATTGGAAAATCTGCTTTCCATTTTCAGTTTGTTCACCTCCAGTAGGTCCTAAAAAGGAGTCAATGCGTCACAATCACAGACGAGCGTTCCAATTCGTCCTTACTTTATACTATGGGCTAGTAAATCTAGAGTGAGGCAACCTTGACCTTAATAACTGTGTATACAGACCAAAGAATATACGCAGCGACGCAAAAATTTACGCGTTCTTTACGGCCGGACTAACACGTCTCGGCGTTTTACGAGTTTCGCCGACTTTTTCATAAATTTTCTGCTTTTTGAGGCACAACAGTGTAAAAGTTTTGAATGTCCCGGCAACACGGTTTTGTGAAGTTTTATTTTTCTCATAAATTCTCTTTGATACTTTAAATATTTTCGAGCTATGGAAGTAATGGAATTGATTTTCTTAATTCGATGGTTAGATTCTTTATTAAAAAATGCAACAATAATCCTTACATGCTCGCTTTCATATATTATAATAATATGAAAGCGAGTTTGTTTGTTTATTTGTTTGTTTGTTTGTTTCTTCGATACGCTTTCACGCTAAAACGGCTGAACGGATTTGAATGAAATTCGGCACATTGGTAGACCATGGCCTGGTTTAGGACATAAAATACTTTTTATCTCGATATTCCCACGGGATCGAAACTCACGCGGGTGAAATCGCGGGCCGTAGCTAGAATCACATATTTTTAAAATACTTTCAGTGAATTCCAATTATCTGTTCTAACAGGACATACAAAAAAATATTATTAATTACAAATTAAAGCATCTATTATTAAGGCGCAGATATATGATTTTAGTGACTGTTATATATTTTGTTATTACGCTTTCATATAATGCAAATAATTTACGCAAAAAATATATGTTACACTAGAACGCATACACATCAATTCTATCTGTGAATATTTAAGTAAAATACTTTACGAAATAAATTCCGGTAGTAACGTCTACCCAAAGCATGAAAAACGATATTAGTTTCAAACTACTTACGATATTTTCAAGTTTTTTTGTATGAACACTATTTTATTATCTATAATATTCTATATGTGATTTTTTTTAAATATTCATATTTTCGTTACTAAAAATAAATATTCCCTATGAAACCGAATGGCGGCGTGGCGTGAGCGCGACGCGTAATTGTATGACCAAGGTCAACGGCGATTACCCGACCCTTACATAAAACAACATAATCAGTCTATAATATTCCCACTGCTGGGACACAGGCCTCCTCTCTGTATGAGGAACCCCCTTAAGTTAACAATAATCTTTCAAAATAAACAATTAAAACCGAATTTTCAGCGCCGCTACCAAGCTTATCACTCAATCAAAGAATGAGCTTTTCCATACAGTTCATGACGGCCGCGGCCGTGCTAAATTCTAAGTTTGTAATTCAAATCCACCTTAATCCTTTTTACGTAGCGTACAAAACATAGTGAAAGGTAAAATCTTTCCCCAAGTATTGCACAGCCCAGTGATTCACACCGGATGAGCTTTAAACCGTGGAGTAAACTCCGCTTCCATCCGTATTCATCCATGTGAAAGGCTAAACAAACCCTGGCAATTTTAATAGTGATGTAAACTAAAAAAAAAATATGTAAATAGCCAGCGAATGAAGCTGGTGTTTCTAATATAGGGCTGTTACAAGTAGATGAAAAATCAACATGGCCGCTCACGATATTTTGCAAGAATTCTATTTTTCTTTTAATAAAACAAAAAATGACGATACTCACCGCGACTATTCGCTTCGGGAATTTGGTTTTGGAAACAGTCGGATTGCGTGAGCTGTTGTTACGCAACTAACATTCATACGTGAAACGAACATTCGTTCGTGAGCACAGCTAGATTATTTTTTGTGTTTAGATTCACGTATATTGTACTTGCTCAACAAACAGGCCCGGTCTGGCCCGCCTCTTGTGTGCGATGGTTCATAAAAAATGTACGAAAATGATCTAGGAGGATTTTTGTAATGCGCCTCGAATCATTGTGCTGTACTTGATGCAGCCTCATTGCAGTGTACTGGATGCAGCAGTTCGTTTAACGAATACAATGTTTGTCACGTAACAAAAGCTCACGCAACGAATGTTAGGAAAAGAAATTCGTAAAGTTCGCGGTGAGTACTGTAAAGGTTCTATGACAATGCATCATCCTAGCCGCTAGTTGACACTGGCAACTTAATAAAAATAAATATTTAAACCGGAATATAGATTTAAAATGATGGATTGTCACAGAGACAGACTTTAATGAACAGACAAACAAAAATGTATTGAATTTTAAAAGATAAATATATTAATATTTATCAAATAGGAATATTATTTATTGATGCATCACGTCCCGCACACTACAGTACCTACCGTCTTTAAGTTAAGGGTATTCAGCCAAGCAATCAATTCAGCCTATCACAGTCCACTCCTGGACAGATTCCTCTCCCAGGCAGAGCCACAACAGCCTGTGCTTCGCCTTCCACATTAAATCTGTCCCAGCCACTTTCTTAAAAGGTTAATCTAGCCGAGGGGCGTCCCACTCTACGATTGCCGATACGCGGTCTCCAGTCCAGGGCTCCTCTGCTCCGCCAGCTATCGGTCCTTCGGCAAACATGGCCAGCCCACTGTCACTTCAGTTTGCTTACTCTGCAATAGCTTGCCGGTAACTTGTCGGTAACTCCGGTTCTTTAACGAATAATTTCATTTTTGGTTTATCCTTAAAAGACACTCCGAGCGTGCTATGGAAGGGGCTGTCCCCTTCCATAGCACGCTGAGCGACCTTGATTTTGTGGAAAAGTGCGACTGGCGGTACCCACGTTTCGACACCGTATGTCATAACGGCAGAGTTATACAAGCATCTTAAAACGTCGATGTAGCGCCGGTCAATTCGACATCGTTGTAGAGAAGCCAGAACTGCCCATATTTCGATGAAGTTGAAGGCTTCCTCGTAGTCTACAAATAATAAACAGAGCGGCTGGTTGTACTCCTCAGTCTTTTATACAATTTTCCGAACGGTATAAATGTGATCTACGGTACTAAAGCCTTTTCGAAAACTGACTTGTTCATGTGGCTGGAACTCGTCAAGTTTACTGGCAAGACGATTCGAGACGATTCGTGATGACTCTTGAGAACAGCCTGTATTCGTGGCTCAGAAGTGTTATGTGCCTATAGTTCTTCAACCAGGTTTTGTCACCTTTTTTAAGAACAGAACCACCGCACCTCCACTCCACTCATTGTGAGTTGTATCTTCTTGGATGACGGAGTTATAACACTCGCTAGCTCTCAGGACTCTCTCTGCTCTGTCGTTTTTCCGTCATCCCCAGGTGCCTTGTTGTTTTGTAGTTGCTCGAGAGCCGCCCTAATCTCACACTGGTCGACATCCGGGATGTCCTCCGCGTATTGGCGCGTTAATCTAGCTCGATAGTCAGCTGCACTATGTCCCGCTGGTTTCGCCGTTCCTGTTGAGTAAAAGTGCTCGCAAAAATCCTTGACTTTCTCAAGAATCTTGGACTTCGAAATCACAATTCTGCTATCCGCAGTTCTTAATTTCATCAGATGGGACCTCCCTAATTGATTAGTGAATACTTTCGACCCTCGGTTCTGCTCAATTATAAACTTTTTTTTTTTTTGGGTGGGAAATCATCAAATAACTTCTCCCGCTCTGGGCGGAGCGGGAGGGTGTGTCAGACTCTTACTGACTAAAACCCACCCGTATTCCTTCCTGTTGCCTGTGTTGCGGGGGCCTCGGTGACCCATAAGTACCTTCCCGCGACCCCGGCAGGCATCGGCCCTAGTGGACCCCTACTTTGTGCTGACGACATCTCTTTGAGGCGCGCGTGGAATACGACGCGCCGTCGACCCGGGCCTGGTCCTTACCGGACGGTGAGCTACCCATTGCTCACCGTCCGCAAGCCCGCGCCTACGGTGGCTGGAAATCCGCCCGAGATTCCCGACGCCCAGGGCGTCTCCTGCGGCGGCTAGGGGCGAGAGGGCGCGAAACGTGCCTTTCCCTCAACCGTCCCGCCTCCTCCTTCGCGAGCATTACTGCTTCGCAGAAGGAGGTGACGGCTGCCCATGCCCTCTCGCTCCGTACCATGGCCTGAACCAGGGCCGGACGCGAGAGGTCTCTGCCGCCGATCGCCTCCACTCAATTACGACCTTAATGTCGCGGTGTTGAAGCACGAAGGTCGCGTCGCATCAGCTTTCTGATCTTTAGGTTTAAGGCCCCGTTATCTGACGAAGACGGCTGCGTGGATGGCTACTCTTATTTTTCCCTCATAAGCCCGAGAGTCTCTGAAGAAAGTTTGGACACCTTACTTTTTAAGGGAAAAGTCTGCAGGAAACGTTCCGTAGTGCTTTGACCACCTCATCGGCTTTCTCGTCAATAGTACCAGTGGTTTCCAACAGGGCGAATCGATTTTGAAGTTCCAGTTGGAACTTTTCGGATCCTGGAGCGGCTTGGAGCTGATAGGTTGGAACGTAGGTCTCATCATGCAGTTTCTCAGTCTGAAAATTGATATTTAGAGTGCGTCGGACAATCCTATGATCGCTTCCGGTATTAAACCTACTGATCACAAAGACATCTCTAAATATGTGCTTCTTATCCATTACGATGAAGTCTATATCGTTCTTTGTCACGTTACCAGGGCTCTGCCAGGTTCCGTTGGAGTTTCTTTTCGAAGAATGAATTCATCAAAAAGAGCTCCTGGGACTCTAAAAAGTTGACCACATCGAACGGTCTGACCTTAGTTTCTCCGCGTTCTTGTAATCCAACTTTGGCATTGAAGTCCCCCATAACGTTTTAGTAGGCCTGTGTCGTGAATTGCCTTGGCAATATCCTCGGACATGGCCTCGGCTGTCTCGTCAGAGCATATCGAAGTCGGCGCATATACCTGTTGTCGTTAAGGGTTTTATAGCTTGTGATTGCTTTGCACTTATGACTCTTTTTTTTTGGGTGGGAAATCATCAAATAACTTCTTCCGCTCTGGGTGGAGCGGGAGGGTGTGTCAGACTCTTACTGACTAAAGCCCACCCGTATTCCTTCCGTTGCTTTTGTTGCCAGGGGCCTTGGTAACCCTTTACCCTGTTACTTCCCGCGACCCCGGCAGGCATCGGCCCTAGTGGACCCCTACACTTGTGCTGACGATATTGCTTTGAGGCGCGCGTAGAATACAACGCGCCATCGACCCGTGCCTGGTCCTTACCGGACGGTGAGCTACCCATTGCTCACCATCCGCAAGCCCTCGCCTACGGTGGCTGGAAATCCGCCCGGGGTTCCCGTCGCCCAGGGCGTCTCCTGTGGCGACTTGGGGAGAGAGGGCGCGAAATTTGCCTTTCCCTCAATCGTCCCGCCTCCTCCTTTGCGAGCATTACTGCTTCGCAGAAGGAGGTGATGGCTGCCCATGCCTTCTCACTCCGTACCATGGCCTGAACCAGGGCCGGACGCGAGAGGTCTCTGCCGCCGATCGCCTCCATGAGGACACGGTGGTGCTCTGCCTAAGCCGGACAGACTTCCACCGTATGCTCCACCGTGTCCTCCGGGCGATCCACACAGTGGTGACACCCGGGCGTTTCTTCCCGCCTTATCCGACACAGTAACCTCCCGAAGCTGCCATGTCCGGTTAGGATCTGCGTCAAGCGGAAGGTGAGGACGCCGTGGCGCCTCTCTAGCCACTCCTGAAAGAGGGGAATTATCGCCGCAATCGTGGCGTACCCAGCACTGGGTTGTGACAACCGTACTTTCCATGTCGCCATGAGATCCCGCCGGAGCTCCGTCCGCTGTGCCGCGATTTCTCGCGGCAGCGGAGTTACGCCTCGGCGTTTCGCCTCCTCGCGCCACTCCCATACGTGCGCGAGGACTTTTGCCTCCAGATCCCATGGCGGCAATCCAGCAAGAAGGCTCGCTGCCTCACAGGAGACCGTGTGGTATGGTACCCCGGACCAGCCGGATGGCCATGACCCTTTGGGCCGCGCTTAACCGGCGGGCTGGCCGCAGCGCCAGGGAACGCGCCCACACAGGAAACTTATGACCCTAAAGCGGTGATTACGGAAATATCCTCTGTGATGGTTCATAGCAGTCTACGTGAACCTTATATCCAATTATTATAACTTTTTCTGTCACATTATCATAACGAAATATGTGAACCAGTTTGCAAGATGGTAGCGGGCACATTGCCTAGGGTAAAATATATGTATATTTGAGTATCACAATGCCATTTTAATGCACCCTAAAAAAACCCTTACGCAAACGGATATGCAATAGATTATTCCCGTTTTTAAACTGGATGCCGTACAACCCTAACTGCGCATAAAATATTTTTATTACCTGCAATATTTCTGGGTTCTCTATACCTAATTAAATTAAAGAGTTTTATAATTCACTATAAATTAAATTAAAGGAAGAATTTTATTTAGTAGACGTGAAAGCGTTTACGAGAAAAAAGTATTCACGTTTAGTGGTTGTTAAAATGGTTAGGTATTCCTACCTAAGTCCATTAAAATTCTTTGACTTCATTAGAATTTACATTCGGCAGAAAATTATTTATGCATTTTACTTGCGTATCTTATATGATCTACGCATGTAATGAAGTATCAGTCTGTACAATCCGATCAAAACGATTGAATTGAGCAACTCAGATTTTGCGTTCGTCTTAATATAGCGTTCAGATCTGTCAAATAACAGCGAATGACAAGTTCACAATTGTTATTTTTTAGGGCTCCGTAATCAACAAGGAACCCGTAAAGTTTCGCCATGTTCGTCTGTCTGTCTGTCTGTCTCCGGCTTAGCTTAGAGATTCTAGTACTGGAATGCTATAATTAGGCATGGTTATACATATTAATCTCGCCGACAAAGTGGTAAATAAAAATCTTGAAAAAAAATTGTATGATACATGTCATCTCTTGCACGTAAAGTGGGGATAAAATGTTTTTTTTCTCGTCAATCCCATGTGGGGTTTAGTTGGATAGGCCGTTCGAAAATATAACTGGTCTGTGGCAACCATTTTTCGATTCAGGGATCCGTTTAAGTGCCGTCCCTCCCCCGCTACCTAAATGGTTAGGAGAATTGAGCGTGATTTGTTTATTGTGATAAATTCATCCCAACTAACCCCCCCTTCCCCCCCCCCCCCCCCCTTCACTGTGCGTGGTCCGACACGCACTTGACCGGTTTTTTATCTAATTATCATAGTCAGGTACCAGGTCACGGTAATGTCTGGTAAATTAATTGTTAAGCAAATTGACACCCCACGTTAATCAGCAGTGTTATAGATATTTCATACCACTGTCAAATAATGACATTTCAATAACGGACAGTTTAAGTATTTTACTTTACAGATGAGGTACCTGACCATGATAATTACGTGACTGACGTTTCAGTCACATGCAGTTGCACGTAATACGTCAGTTACACTTACAATGCCACCGAAACTACACTATATATTTTATATATATATATATATGTGTGTTTTTATTTGGTCTTATATTTATGTATAATTAGGTATATATATTATATTTAAAGTTTTTAATAGGTATATGTATGTATTGCATCCTTATATTAAAATAAATATTTATTCTACAATTTTTGCTATTGCAAGTACCAATGTTTGTCTCTACATCACCCAAAGGTTGACTGGTAGAAAATTCCTATGGCATTAAGTCCGCCTCTGTACATTTGTGTGCTTAAAGTATTCAATTAATTATAAAAAAACAACAAAAAACCTGACATTTTCAGGTTATTCGTTTGTGCCCGCCTGCAAGACCAAAATTCTAGAGATTATGCTTGTTTTTCCCTTTTCAGTCATGTGTTTTTGCAGTCGGGTTTTTGTTTTTTTTAAATAATTTATTTTATTTCAAGCTTTTTAGTTACTACTTTAGTTTATACATATTATATTACTTTGGAAATGACTAATTATTAGCTTTTATTTGATGCCAATATTGTTGAAAATTATTTAAAAAAACTTTCCCATCCTTTTTTGCCTTTGCAAATATTATATGGCAGTATGTCAGTCCCACAATTAAGACGAATCTAACAACACATCTTATGTTAAAATCCATCAAGTTGTTAAAGCTACAGAGCGTGCCAAAGAAATAGACATATGTATATACATACATAGGTACATACTCTCGAAAACATTACCCTCCTTCTAAGGCAGTCGGGTAATAAAGTCGCCTACGTGTTGAAAAACACATTAGCATCAACAACGATTAGCTTACGACGCTTCCTGCATCTTAATAAATTGCCCAAACGGCCGCTCATCGGCACTTCCTAACAAGTATTTAATTAATTCTAATTAGCACTTAGCAGCCACTTAACCTTAATTACAGAATATTGCGAAATCGATAAGGATTCTTTTCTTCCCGTTATTTGTCTTCACCCGAAGACGGAATCGGAAAGCGTTTAGCGGCGATTGTTTTTAAGGATTAGGAGCAAGTGGTAACATACGTTTATTTGCGCTAAACGTCATGTTGGTGTTTTCAAAGAAAGAACACAAACACAAAAGCGGTTCCGTAGTTGGGATAAATTTATCCACTTAACATTGAACTTAACATTGTATAGTTGAAAAATATGTTCTCCCATACATTCGAACAGCAAATGTAAGCTTGTACGCACAATATTGAGAGATTTACCATGTTATTTTAAGACAATAGACTTCTTATAGGTTTTCCTGTAATACGTATAGAACTATTATCTGTATTTCTTTCAATTTTTTAGGTTTAGTAGTTTTCAGAGATAAGTGCCCAATGGCCAATTTTTATCTATTTTAATATATAACTGTGAAACTATTTAGTTGAAATTATAAACAAAATAGAGTTCTTCACAGTTAATTTTTCATTTGTTATTTCACATATTCAACATACATTTATTTTCGTTACACGTAAGGACGTGTAACAAAAATAAATGCATTTTGAACCGATTTATTTGAAGTTTCAAGTAAATCAGTTCATTAGAATTGGAGCAAATTGGCTGTGACAGACAGACGGATAGACACACGAGTGATTCTATAAGGGTTCCGTTTTTTCATTCGGACGTAAGGAACCCTAAAAAAGTTAGGGAAAATATAAGTCACATCCACGCTCAGTATAATGCTGACCCTATGCGAGACAGAGCCACAGCGCGGTTTTCAGTGGCAGCCGGCGTTGACGTGATGACGTCAACCAGTGCAGCATCAAATGAGGTACAAAAAAAAGTAACCTCTAACTAAATTAAACTACTCAATACATAATATTAACTGTTTTAGAAACCAATGGCTTGGCACGTGATGATGGGAAGAGGCTAGACGGAATGACTATAATGCCGTGGAAGTTGGGTAGGCCTTTGGTGTGGGATGCAACCTGTGTCGACACTCTCGCGCCTTCCCATCTTCCTAGCACGGTGGGCTGTGCTGGGGCGGCTGCTGCAGGAGCAGAAAACCTCAAACGGCGCAAATATAACAACCTTATTGGGAGCTATATGTTTGAGCCGTTTGGGGTTGAAACAGCCTTGGGGTCCGAGTGCCCATCGAGTATTTCGGGATATCGCCAAAAGGTTGGTAGAGTCTTCACGTGACCAGAGGGCTGCCTTTTTCTAGCCCAAATAATCAGCATTGCCATCCAACGTGGCAATGCTGCCAGCCTTTTGGGCACTTTTCCCATTGACAGCGATGCGGACGAATTTTTTGATGCCCAATGAGCTCTTCCGCCTTTTTGTTTGTTTTAGTTAAGATAGGATATCATTTTGTTATTTTTATTAATGAATTATATAATTGTGAAAAATTAATATTAAGTTGTTCGACTATTACTCGTTAACTTGTAAAGCCTTCTTAGGTGTGATAGTTTTCCTTTTAACTTCGGTATATATACTACTACCATGATTTTTTTCACATATCCAAAAACTACCGTTTCTCTGGCTCTCTCTTACACTTGACTCTAACAAAATTTTGCACTTTAAAATTTTATATTACGCAAGTGGATCTCTGAATCCAAAACTGTTTTTTACAGACCCGCAATATTTTTGAACGGCCTATATATAACGATATCCCACACGACAAATAAAAAATGACGAGATAAAAAATATTATTATTATTAAATGTGCAATTATTAAAATTCAATATTTTATTTTACCATTTTATTAACGTCATTAATACGTATACCCTTTCCAAATTACAGCTTCGTAGTAAGAGTCTCTGAGTGAAGCCGCGGACAGACAGACAGACAGACGGACATGGTGAAACTATAAGGTGTCGTTCTAATAGGCTACGATTGTACGAGCAAACGATGCGATTGTGTCGCACGACGAGATTACCCTACCCATTTCCTTAAAGTGTCCTAATTGAAGCTTGCAAGTTATCGCGCGAGCACGGGAAATGCTTAATAACGATCATTGATGGGTTTGATCGTGCAATCAAGGCTACAAATCTCTTTTAAATGTAATTGGCCACGCGTAATGTCCCTTGCAATTTTCAAAGCAATATTGACTCACGGTTAAAACTGTGCATCTCTGTAAACAGCCTTTGTTAAAATGGCGCCGTTGCGGTGACGGTGCGGCGGCATTGCGTGAATCCCATCGCGCAATGGGCATCGCGCGAGCTATTAGGATACCTATTGGACCATCGCACGACGAAATCGCATCATTAACTCGTACAATCGCTACCCAATTAGGACGACGCCTAAGGGTTTCTTGTTGACTGCGGAACCCTAAAAACACCACAAAAATTAAAACAAAACATTATGTCCCGCCGCGGGACCATACGATATTTCCTTTCAAATACTTAACTTTTCCCTCAGTAAAAAGCTGATTTTTTAAACTGATATTTCAGGTGACTACCTAAACTACCGGCGGTTGATGACCCCAAAAAAAGCTCATAGGTTATTAGAATCACTTTTACACCTCATATTAAAAAAAAAATAAGCTAGATGGAGTCGACATTTCCTATCTAACTACCCCTGAGAAGAAATGGCGAAACAAAATCAAGGGTCAAAGTCTCTTTTAAAATCCAGACATAATCTTGATCAGATCATGTGAGGACCATGTGGATCCATGTCTGAAATGGTCTTTTGAGGAAAGACCATTTCAGACATGGATCTACAATTTGACCCTGTATCTAATATTTCATTTAAATAGGTACCTATATTAAGGCTACCTTACCAAATACGACCATTCAGGTCCAGTAATCGGGTACCAAAAAGACAAATACTTCACACGAACCGCATTAGAGATATCCATTGTTCAGTCTCTCGGTAACAAAGGGATGTATCAATCTGCGGCGATAACAATGGAACCTCATCTTGTAACTCACACTGGATAGTGAAGTTCTAGTAGATTTGTAGTAGGTATGTGGGGTGAGTATGTATTCTTTTGTATGGGAAGCTAAGAAAGAGTTTGGGCATGTGGTTTACTAAGTTAGTATAAGACATTTTCCATCATCACAAAACCTTGTTTATACGTTTTTTAAGTTGGTTAGCCTATAGAATTCATAAACACGGTACGAAGGCACCGAGTAAACGTTACGTTAGTTCCAACGAGTTTCACACTGAAAATACAGGTTTTGCACATAATATTTACTTAGTTTTTGAATACTATGCAATACTAAAATTAAAAAAACGAATACTATAGGATCGTTGTATTTTCGATTAAAAAAATCGGACCGCTGTATGTATTGAATTAGGCCTTAGACTGACATTAGACACGAGTTGGACAAGTGTCTAACGTTTTGTGGTAAGACCGTTCACATACAGGGTGTGTCGTAAATAGTGGTGCAACGTTAAGGTGTCGATACACCGTATATTCAGCTATCAAATACCGCAATTTAAAGCGCTTTAATGAATGTCTTTATTACAAAATATTTAAATTATTTCCTTTTATCTGTTTTTTACAATAATATAAATTATTATATATTAACACTTTATCACTCATTTACCCTGGATCTGGGTGGTTTTTGTCCTGGGTACGATTCCCGGGTCAAAGTGTTATTGGGTTTTTCTATCTAGAATTTCTCAGTAGCAGCCCGGAGGCTGGATTTGTGCCCGGTTGGTGGTAATAGGCTCGCCCCCTATTACATGGGACTTAAAGATAACTGGCGAAATGTGGGTGTACTACAGCATGTCGATTCTGTAAAAACCTCACCGAGAAAACACGCGTGGAGTGAGCTGTCAGTGTCATCCCACTGATGCTACGGAGTGGCCAAGCCGCCATGGGATCTGGAGGCAAAAGTCCTCGCGCACGTATGGGAGTGTCGCGAGGAGGCGAAACGCCGGGGCGTAAGTCCGCTGCCGCGAGAAATCGTGGCACAGCGGACGGAGCTCCGGCGGGATCTCATGGCGTCATGAAAAGTACGGTTGTCGCAACCCAGTGCTGGGCACGCCACGATTGCGGCGATAAGTCCCCTCTTTGAGGAGTGGCTGGAGAGGCGCCACGGCGTCCTCACCTTCCGCCTGACGCAGGTCCTCACAGGACACGGCAGCTTCGGGAGGTTCCTGTGTCGAATAAGGCGGGAGGAAACGTCCGGGTGTCACCACTGTGTGGATCGCCCAGAGGACACGGTGGAGCATACGGTGGAGGTCTACCCGGCTTGGGCAGAGCACCGCCGTGTCCTCGTGGAGGCGATCGGCGGCAGAGACCTCTCGCGTCCGGCCCTGGTTCAGGCCATGGTACGGAGCGAGAGGGCATGGGCAGCCGTCACCTCCTTCTGCGAAGCAGTAATGCTCGCGAAGGAGGAGGCTGGACGGTTGAGGGAAAGGCAAGTTTCGCGCCCTCTCGCCCCTAGCCGCCGCAGGAGACGCCCAGGGCGTCGGGAATCCCGGGCGGATTTCCGGCCACCGTAGGCGCGGGCTTGCGGACGGTGAGCAATGGGTAGCTCACCGTCCGGTAAGGACCAGGCCCGGGTCGACGGCGCGTCGTATTCCACGCGCGCCTCAAAGAGATGTCGTCAGCACAAAGTAGGGGTCCACTAGGGCCGATGCCTGCCGGGGTCGCGGGAAGGTACTTATGGGTCACCGAGGCCCCCGCAACACAGGCAACAGGAAGGAATACGGGTGGGTTTTAGTCAGTAAGAGTCTGACACACCCTCCCGCTCCGCCCAGAGCGGGAGAAGTTATTTGATGATTTCCCACCCTAAAAAAAAAAAAAAAAAAAAAGGGAGTGGCCAAGCATTACATTTATAATCATAATCGAGATTTTAATAATAATTTTATGCTAATTCTATTGATCATTTTATATTATTTCAAAACTAGTATTTAAGTGTTGAAACGTTACTATTTAGGTTTTTTTTTAAATAAAATAGTAAAACAGAAATTCAGTCAGAAACTCAATTTTGTTTTTTTATTCCAAATGGTTTGGTAATTTTCGCAGCCGCCATCTTGCTTTTAGATTTGACCTCACTATCGGCTTTAACACCCCCCAAAACCATGAAAACGACACCCATAATCAAAAATATTAACATTTTCGCAGCCGCCATCTTGCTTTTTAGATATGACCTCACTATCGGCTTTAACACCCCCGAAAACCATGAAAACGACACCCATGATGTAAAATCTGTACATTCTTGCATCCGCCATCTTGCTTTTTAATTTTGACCATACTATCGGCTTTAGCACCCCCGAAAACCATGAAAACGACACCCATGATGAAAAATCTGAACATTTTCGCAGCCGCTTCTTGCTTTTTAATTTTGACCTCACTATCGGATTTAAAACCCCCGAAAACCATAAAACGATACCCATGATGAGAAATCTGAATATTTTCACAGCCGCCATCTTGCTTTTTAGATTCGACCTCAGAATCGGCTGTAACACTCCCGAAAGCCATGAAAACGACATCCATGATGAAAAATGTTTGCAGCCGCCATTTTGGATTTTGATATAAAGGTGGTAAAACCAAATATTTGTTTGTCGCGCATTTAAAAATAAAAAAACGGCAAATTTAAAAAAATACTCAACTTGGCCTCACGCGCAAGCGCGGCGTGATCTTGTCACTTCACCCGATTCCCGTAACCATAGTAACCACCCGCGCCGAAGTGAATCGGCTAGGTGAAGTGAGTCGGTAAGCGCGACGCGCGAGTGTCGTGATCTTATCACTTCACTCGATTCTCGTTGCCATAGCAACACCACTTCACTTGGGCTGAGTGAAGTGAGCTTAGCCGCCCGCCGGCCGGGGCGCGCGCTGCGCGAGTGTCAGTTGAACTGTTGAATTTTATATTGATGACGGTGATTTTATAAATATTATTTTATTATTGGCAACGCGAAAATAAAATATTAGAAATGTACTGATTAAATAATCCGCACGTTTTTTATTCAAATGGCTTATGTACACAGACTCACACATCGTTTAGTTAGGTTTCCACATAGTTTGTGAGGGGATAAATTCTATGGACCGTCAGCCAGGCACACTTTTAGCACTCGATCACTTGACACACTCGGTTATTTCTTCTTATTGAATAGGTTTGGATTAATAACAACGCTGAATAACGTCGCACAGTCTTTACTCGACTCAATCCACTATCGCTTCTTCAAAACACATCGCGGTTGGGTCATGAGATTGCGTTTATTTAATCAATTAACTGATTATGATCAATAGAATTACCATAAATATATTAAAAAATCTCGATTATGATTGTAATAATCCTTGGTCCATCCCTAGTATCAGGTGGGATGACATACACACATAACAGCTTTGTTTCCCAACAAAGCTCTTATGTGTGTATGTTATGTCACTCATTTATTTATTCTCTGAATATAATATGTGTCGGTCAATCTATTTATTTATTTTGTATTAGATTAAATTTTTTTTTTTTTTTTTTATTTGTGATGGGTTTGCTCTTGACCTTAGTCTATGTCAGAGGTGACAGAAACAAAGTCGACGATGGAGCGAGCTTACCCAGAAGAAGCCTGTTCACTCTCACTTTGAAGAGATTAGGGTTGTATGCGTTCGGAAACACAGACGCAGGCAGAGAGTTATTATTATTTCATTATTCGCTTAAATATTTATGGATATTTGTTATATTAGGTATTACTATTTCAGTTAAAACTTTTGTTGTTAAAGATGATTAAAGAACTTAACATGTAAATCATAATAGAGCTTTCAAAGTATTACGAGGGATCTTTGTGATTATCAACACCGGAATAATTTATAGAGGCATGAGGAACAGGGTATATAGTTCACTCATCCTCCATAGAAAAGGGAGGATCCTCCGACCTGACGTCGGGATGTTATATGCTAGTTGCGCGGTAAACTCTGCTTGCGCGATGCAGAATTTTGCGTGACATCAGTGTGATGCGTAGTTCGTATGTGGCGCTGTAGATGGCCGCCACAAATTTGTAAGGGCATTGTCTCTTTCTTTGGTTCTTCTTCTTAGCGTGTCGATGGCAATCTTAGTGGAGTCGGCCCATAGTTCGGCTACGTGTTTGGTGCCATCACTAGCGGCCATCAGTTCCTGTAACAAGCAGACGACAGAACACGCAGGACACGATGTCCCATCGTTTGTAGAACAGCACTTCATTTACATTCCAAGGCGGAGTCATCTATGAATCTTATGTTTCGGTAGTAAGGTAAAGTAAATAGGCATTATTTCATAAACTGCAAACTATTTTCATTCGAAATAAAAATCCTTTGAATATGTATATCCATCCTCCCACCCACCGACAACAAAATGACAATTTAAAACTAATAAAATTTTTCAGACCTTAAAAATAAAACAGCTGAAACCATATTAATTTAACAAGCACTTCATTACTAAATTCTTCAGCAATTTTCGAATGAAATATCACCGTTCACCTCGTTAAAACTTTTGCAATGAACCAATTAAGAAATTCTTAACAGACACTCAAAGAAAAGTACTAAAGTGACTACCTAATGAAAGGGTACGAAGTACCAATTTCTGAGTATCACTTTCTCATTTGGCTACGTCATCTTTTTCTGAAGTTCTGAAGTCAAATATTTGAGTTCCACGAATTTGTTCTGAATTAATTGTTAGATTTGGATTTCATATGTAAATATGTACCTTCTCAAGGCACTGAATAGTTTATCTCTAATATTTATTTGAGGGTAAACTGAGAACTGCGTACTCTGGCTCTTCTACTGTGGCATTTCTTAGTAGTGAAATAAACCACTTTGTGAGATAGAATGTATTGGCTTTCACTATCTGATAATATTCAATTGAGAAATTTTCAGTCCTTAAAGGTTAAAATCACAAAGAGAATATTTTTAATTTGAACCTAAAGTTAACACCGATAATAGACCTTATATAGTGTAGTGTAGTGTATAGTGTATATATATACGATGGAAATTCGCAACTGAAAACGTAAACGTATACGTAAACGTGACTTACACTTTAGATCCTGTATCTCTTGCACTTGCTGCACCAACCAATGTTTCATCAAGCAAAAATCTCTCTCACATAAGCTAGGTTCATTAAAACCTTTAAAGAATATAAAAAAAAACAAAGGAATATCAAAATTAATATTAAGAATGCTTAAAACCGTGAATTAAATCTGCGTTCTTCGGCAGAAAATACAAGCATAAAATTTCACTTATTAAAACATCAATCTGAACGACTACCTACCACTGGTTTAATTAAGATTCACTCGTAAATTCCCCAAAGATCTTGATTATCACAAAAGACTCTTAAAACATTAAGCCCGGACTACATTAAAATAATGAAGTGTAAACAAAACGAAATCCGTTGTCAATTTGTTGATGGATTGCGAAGATTTGCTTCCGGTCCACTAATGAAAAACGTTTGAAATAAACTGCTAAGTAAACAAATATTTAGTAATTACTTACGACGGACTGCGCTACTGAATATCGAAGTTTGAAATGTCGACGTATGTTAGTTCTAAAGTACAGGATCTCGATGTACGCCAGTTCGAAAGTTCACTGGAGCGAAGTATGCAAGGCCGACGTATAAAGCATTAGAATTAAGAGTAATAGAGGGGATCTGGCGCTCGGCGGTCGCTGCCGCGACACGCTCGCTTCGCTCGCTCGCCTTCGCGCGTTAATGGTCACTGTTCTAACTTAACCTAACCTAACATTATCCTTCGCTATATGAAAGATACGTCGGCCTTGCATACTTCGCTCCAGTGAACTTTCGAACTGGCGTACATCGAGATCCTGTACTTTAGAACTCCTTCTGCGAAGCATTAATGCTCGCGAAGGAGGAGGCGGGACGGCTGAGGGAAAGGCAAGTTTCGCGCCCTCTCGCCCCTAGCCGCCGCAGGAGACGCCCTGGGCGTCGGGAATCCCGGGCGGATTTCCGGCCACCGTAGGCGCGGGCTTGTGGACGGTGAGCAATGAGTAGCTCACCGTCCGGTAAGGACCAGGCCCGGGTCGACGGCGCGCCGTATTCCACGCGCGCCTCAAAGAGATGTCGTCAGCACAATGTAGGGATCCACTAGGGCCTATGCCTGCCGGGGCCGCAGGAAGGTACTAATGGGTCACCGAGGACCCCGCAACACAGGCAACGGAAGGAATACGGGTGGGTTTTAGTCAGTAAGAGTCTGACACACCCTCCCGCTCCGCCCAGAGCGTGAGAAGTTATTTGATGATTTCCCACACAAAAAAAAAAAAGCCATAGTATACATCGAGCTTATAATACATGACGGTTAAACTTAGAAACATTTTTTACAGGATTATCTATGTTTATTGTCTCTTCTAGATACTTTTACAGTTATATATTTCTTGAGCTACAAAAGTTGCAGTGTTCGGGAAATGTATGTTGGATAAAATACACATAAAATCACGCCTGCAATCCCCGAAGGGTGAGGCATAGCTGTACCTATACGAGTAGTACACCCACATTTCGCTAGTCATGTTTAAGTCTCATGTAATAGGAGGCGAGTCTATTGCTATCACCCGGCACAACTCCAGACTCCGGGCTACAACTAGGAAATCCCAGCTGGAAAAACTCAATAACACGTTACCAGACCTGAGAATCTAACCCAAGAACTCACGCTTAGCAGTGCACATGCGATGACTAGACGAACGAGGCAGTCGAGACGGGGTGTTGGATAATGTCCCACAAAATATTGCTTCTTCAACAAGGACAACGGTCTCTCTTAAATTGCACCAACACCTGGTAACCTCAACATCCAATCTGCAACTTATTAATAATAATGAACCTAAATTCGGTCAGTTTTGGTCCGAATATGATACGCACACGGTAGTTAGTCCATCCTAACTAAATGATGATTCCCTTGTGGTTAGGCGTTAGTAATTGAGCTGTAAATTAATGAGGAGGTTTTAATTATGTATCATATTATAACTCATGTGTAAACCTGTAGAGCAGTGGTGGCCCAGTGGTAACGGCCGCGACTTACGAGTCGTGGGTTTGAAACCAAGCAGGTACTTTAATTTTTGTAGTTTATTTCATCACCACTGCTCTCAAAATGGGAATGAACACATCGTGAGGAAACCGGCACATCCTAGAACCAAAAATTCGAAAACATGTGGCCTCTACCGACCCGCACAGGGCACGCGTGGTGGATTTTACTCCTTCTCAAAGAAAAGAGGCCTGTGTCCGAGCAGTAGGAACATACATAGGCCGATTATGGTTATGGGTCAACCATCAAAAAGATATTGCTATTGACGCCAAGCTTGGTTATCAACCCGCGCTGACCTTGTATAGTGGCCTACTGCTAACTCTTGTCAAATATAGAGGCCGGAGTCCTAGTTCATAACAGGACTTTATAGGCTAATTGTACTTAGCTTTGATCTCAGTATGTTAGCTTAGCTCGGTATGTTAGCATCCAATCCTTTAAAAAATATAATCCATTGGTCACTTTTCACGACGTCCAAGATAGAACGGGCTACTTTTCTATTTTGGTAACGAAACTCACTCATAAGAATTTCCTGATACTACAAGATACCGTATTTATTGCTTATCAACAATCTTCCTCCATATTTTAAAGCCAAGAACACACAAACAAAACAATATCATGACATATTTATAATAATACAACTGTCATGGTGGCGTAGTTTACGCAAAAAACACAGGTAAACAAGAAAAGGTATAAAATCCCAAACGTTACATGAACCACGAATATAAAGACAATAAGGAACCCTAAAAATAGGTCTGTCGCTGTGTCGTGTTCACTTGGGTACCGCAGGAACCACGGTGGGTTTGGGTTGTGGTTCTGGTATCAGCGAAAAGGTACTACAACGTTCATGACACAAGACTATTTTCTGTAGTTTTCATTTGATTGTATTGAAAAATTAAATGAAAAATAAAACGAAAACTGAAAATGTTTATTTGTCCCAAATCAGTTACATGAATTATAAATGTCCCAGTAAGTAATTTACGTTTGTGTTGGGGCTATTGAAACTTGACTAACTTTGTATTAGCAGCGAAAGCGTTTGACATTCGCCATATTATGCGAACATTTCCATAATTAATTAAGCTAAAGGAATAGATTGTGAAGAACTTTTCTCTGGCTGCAGGCACTGTAAACTGTTAAACAGCTACAGCGATCTTGTTGACGTGCACTCTGACTCATTTTCCAAGTTCCACAGAATAGATGTTAACAATGCCTAAATTTTGTTTTATTTTAATTATTTGTGATTATTTTTAATATAATTTATGGGTGTCTTAATTTTATGTC
The DNA here is from genome assembly GCA_905333075.3 of Atethmia centrago. Lineage (NCBI taxonomy): Eukaryota > Metazoa > Arthropoda > Insecta > Lepidoptera > Noctuidae > Atethmia > Atethmia centrago. Next base: position 25,122,691 of record HG995382.1, on the reverse strand, counting down.
TAAGGCCAATTTTTTTTTTTTTGATGTTTGATGTTGTTTGAATTATTTTACTTACTTATTAATTAATTTTAGGTATACTGCTTCTGTCACAATTATTACGTTTATAGAGCATGCAGTGGCAACACAGGCATCAGGTGGGTTTTAGTCAGTAAGAATCTGACACACCCTCCCGCTCCGCCGCGAAGTACTCGTTCGCATCGCTGTCATCCGGAAACGTGCCCAGAAGAGTGGCAGCATTGCCATGTTGAATGGCAATGCCAATTCTTTGGCCAAAGAACGAGCCAGCCCTCTGGTTACGTGTTACGTCACACTAAACTTAGATTTACGTAAAATAATTACGTGATAAGGAGAGAGAGATGCGTCACAAGCCGAACGCTTAGGCCGATCGTGCCTCTCTATCGCTAGTTCCACGCTCCCGCTTGCACGCTCGGCTCAAGCGGAAAGTGAAAATGAGTCATGCTTTTCGTGCGTGAAGCCGGCTTTTATCGATTTATAAGACGTTAGCATGTCAAATATTATTTTAAAATTGTAACTGTAAACAATTGTTGGTTGGCATTTAAAGAAACAAAAAAAAAAAAATTGTCGTTCATGGTCCATTACGCAGTGAGCTAAGGTGATCAGTGCTAATTATGAATTTGTATAGGAAGACCCCTTTTAACCGGTTTGTCATCTGTCTAGCCTTTTCCCAACTATGTTGGCCTCGGCTTCCAGCCTAACTGGATTAAACTGAATACTAGTTTTTTACATTGAGCGACTGCCTATCTGACCTCCACAATCCAGTTCCTATGTAACACCATACACCTTGCTGGTAAGATTGATTGTCAGATATTTGGACTTCTGACTACCCTTAACGACTGTCAGAGATCTACAAATAACAGTCGGCACCAACCGCTTAATGTGCTTTCCGTGCCTCCAAGTTTAAGCAACGCTTCTCGTGGTCGGTCCGTGGATGGGTATCCACGAACCGACCACAAGAAGCGTTGCTTAAACTTGGAGATCGATCAGTGAGGTTGTTATTACTTAGGCACAAGTCCCTTTACACGGTTTATATCATATCATGTATTATAATTTTAAAAAATCGCTTACACTGGCACCTTACTTAAAGACAATGTCTCAGGAGAGCGCTCTCATCTTCTTATTGCAGAGAGTTTTTCCATCAAATCGGTGCCCTTTTCATCAGGGCCTGCTTGTGAATTGTACCCGAAGAACAATAGGTACCTCTCGCCAGACAGGTGCTTATCATATAGAAGTGTAATATCATAAAAAAGAGCTAATCCGTGTCAAATGAGTAGGATGGCTAATAGCTCATGGGTTCTTTCATAAGTTATTGGTTAAGAAAATTTGTGACTTGATGACTGATCACAACAAATTGATAACGTGTACTTCTATAATACAAAAAACAAAACATCAAATACAAATATAAATTGAACACCAAAATCCCAAATAAAAATTAAAATTTAACACCGAAATCTCAAATAAAATAAAAATATATTCAATATTTTTTTTGTAAAAAGTTATAAATATATATTAAGTGATGATTTTGATAATAAATAAATATATTAATAACATAAATAACTAAAACTATACACAAACTAAAATAGGGCGTCGAAAAATTCATCCACATCGCTGTCGACTGGTAACGTACCCAAGGGTCTGGCGGCATTGCCACGTTGTATGGCAATGCTTAGCCTCTGGCCAAGGTAAAAGCTAGCTTTTGGGTCACGGGAAGTGTCAACCAGCCGTTTGGAGATTTCCTTCAAAAGGCCGTGAGCACTCGGAGCCCACGGCCCGAGGGTTTCAACCCCAAACGGCTCGAAAATATAATGTCCAACAAGGTTATTATACTTGCGCCGTTTGAGGTTCTCTGCAGCCGCAGCAGCAGCGCCAGCACAGCACGCCGAGCCAGAAAGATGAGATAGCGCAAGAGTATCGACACACGTCGCATCCCACACTAAAGGCCTACCCAGCTTCCATGGAAATAAAGACATGCCGTCCGATCTCTTGCTATCGTCGCGTGCCAGGCCATTGGGTTCTAATACAGCTGGAACGCCGACGGTAACAAGAGCTCGACGGATAATGTCGTTAATGTTCGCGTGCCGCGCTAAGCGACCCGCATTTCGGCAGCAAGACAGGCCGTGGTGTCCGAGACTGTTGACAGCTTCGCTACAGTGACAGCGATGAGGAGAACAACAAGAAGCTCCTAGTCTTAGGCAAGCAGCGAGGCAGAAAGTAGTGTCGTCGAACAAGGTGCCTAAGTAATAAATAATAAATAAAATGTAAATTTATAAAAGAAAACCTTACAATGTTACACTTCGGTGTGACCCTCACCCACCTTTATTCCACCTGAAAATTCCAAAACAAAATTGTGATAAAACTTTATTGGTGTCCTCAAGAGCGACACAACTTTGTTCCTATTTGTGTGCGATATTATTTTTGTTTTTTGTCGTGTGTACACACAATGTAGGGTACATTGGGCCATGATTCAACAAAATTATTGGAGGTCTTATTCCAATGTTGTTTGCCATTTTATTGGTACTTTTGGAGTGTGATTTCTGTCTAAGATTGGAAACGAATTAGTAATAGACACGAAGGAGTTTAACTTTCACTATGCCAACCAAATACAAAACTTGGGAAAAGTTACTCAGGCCAGGAAGCCGAAGGACCGACGACTTTGAAAAGGAGGCTATGACAGACTGGGTGCGGTAGGCAGAAATCAGATGATATGGCGCAACTTGGTAGAAGCTTCTGTCTCGCAGTGGGCTGTAGTCAGAGTACTCAGAGTTCAGTAAATGTAGTCTACATTTACTGAACTCTGAGTACTCTGACTCTGACATGCTAAAGTAACAATTGAGGCTATTAAGCAAGTAATCTAACAGGTTCCATAGCCTTTAGACTGAGCTGTATAGGTAGCACATTGACAAAACAACATTCTCATGATATGACCTCAAAAATTTTCTTGTGTGTGTGAGTCCAACCGATGACAGCCCCTCCACAGGAAGATGTGATCTTTGGCAAGAACTGCTGAAACCTCCTGACTTATTTATTGAACCAGATAGCCTCCCACCCGAGCACAATTTACCGTGGCTTACTTAGAATACCTTAAATACTCGTAGACTTCGTAGGCCGCAGCAAGGATAACTTGCACATGTGGGGTGTTCATGGACGCTTCAGATCTCCGATGTTTATACGACGTCTCCCACAGACAATGGCTCACCTAATCTTGCACCGCAAGCCCGGTCACCTAAATGCGTGAGGATCTAATGGCTGCTCAATTTCCAAAAAAAAATAATTAAAAACTTTAATTTGACGGTTAAAAGGTAACTTATAAGGCATAAGTGACATTTTGGTCGAAAATGAGTTATGAATGCCATCTTACTTAAAAATAGAGATTAAGTAGGATGGCATTCATAAGTAATTTTCGACTAAAATGTCGCTTAAGCCTTATTACCTTTTAACCGTCGATATATATTTTTCATATTATTTTTGCCATTGCCATGCCAAGAAGATGACTTGACCAACACCACCAACTGACGTCACATGAGGTATCCCATCCACGCCCCAGTACACAACCACAGCAATTGACACAATAAACAAACAGATTTAATCAGAGCATCCCAATTACCAAACATTTGGAGTGAATCCAGATGGAATTGCAAATTGATTTGCGGTATGGATAATAATCTACGGAATTCCACTAACAAACTGACCTAATAATCAAATGTAAATCAGTGAGATAGTAAATCAGTCGGATATAATTATAAATGAACTACGTATATATACAGTTTTGTCATGTTTGTCAAATATTTGTTACAAATGTTGGTGTATGGGCTTCTTGCAAGGCCCCTCGCCCACGGCGACTTTTTGTATCGTTGCAGTAGCTATGCTGTCGCGCGTCCGCATCGTTAGAGTCACGAAGCGGTCGCTAGCTGTGTGCCCTCGCCCACGGGCCCAGATTCATTTGCGATGCAAACGCGATTCAGTAACGGCACAAAAATACCTGCGATCGCTACAGTTGTTGCTCCGTTAAGGCAACATTAGTCACGTTATCTTATCGTTGCTGTAGCGCGTTGAAAATGCGACTAACACGCGTTGGTAGCGATGCTGTTGCGCGTTTACGAAAAGCGCGACAGCATCGCTACAAAAAGTCGCCGTGGGCGAGGGCCTACAGAGTTGGCCCAGAATTCGGCATTCTTCAGTAGCGTCCATCAGTTCCTGTAACATGCAAATAACAGGACACGCTGGAAACAGTTGCCGTACGATTAATAAAGTATTCTTGAAGAACTTTCTAAACCTTAAAATATACAACCTGTGTTATCATTAACAAACAAGTGTGTAAACAGACATTAGTGAAACTAATCGTATGTTTCTTTCATAAATAGAATCAAACATTGCTGAAATAAGTAATGAATAACAAAAACTTATTTATAACTTCGACTTACATAATCATACATAATCAGCCTATAATGTTCCCACTGCTGAGACACAGGCCTCCTCTCTGCGAGAGGGAGTGGGCCGTAATCCACCACGCGGGCCCAGTGCGGGTTGGTAGATGTCACATGTCTTCGAATTTTTGGTTCTAGGATATGCCGGTTTTCTCACGATGTTTTCCTTCATCGTTTTCGAGAGCAGTGGTGATGAAATAATTTACAGAAAGTAAAGCGCCTGTCCGGGTTCGAACCTACGACTTACGACTCGTAAGTCGCGGCCGTTACCACTGGGCCACCACTGCTCTCTTACTAACTTCGACTTAATTTTGTTTATCGATATCCCGGGTACAGCAAGTAGGTATATATTTAAATTGAAGACGGGTCAAGACACTACGAAATCAAGTCAGTCAGCATTTCGTTTTGGTTTCTCAAGGGTTAGGCAGAGGTACCTATGTATATCTCTGCCTAACCCATCTGGGATTACAGTCGTGACGCTATGTATTTTATGTGTCTACTTCACCCTCTTTTTTTTTTGAGTGTGGGAAATCATCAAATAACTTCTCCCGCTCTGGGCGGAGCGGGAGGGTGTGTCAGACTCTTACTGACTAAAACCCACCCGTATTCCTTCCTGTTGCCTGTGTTGCCAGGGGACTCGGTGACCCATAAGTACCTTCCCGCGACCCCGGCAGGTCTACTTCACCCTTGAAACATAAATAGTTAACCCTTGCAATAAAAATACAATTCGCACTAACATTGCACAGACCACACTGCACGCTGCGCAGAAATGGCTCTCAGAGTTTATTACAAAATAGTTCCGCTGTAACCATTTCATTTCTGTAAAATATATAAGAAACCAATTGTCTTGGAACACTCGGTCTAACCAATTGCTTATCTGGAGTTGCCAGGCTGGCCTCACTCCAAATAGATTCTTCGTGGACGTAAAGTAGACTACTCTATTTCCTTAGTTGTGGGTACACATGGTGACTTAGTTTTGCGAGCTTATTTAAGTGATAGTGCAGAGATCAGTGGTGGCCCAGTGGTAACGGCCGCGACTTAGGAGTTGTAGATCGCGGGTTCGAATCCAGGCTGGCGCTTTACTTTGTGTAAATTATTTCATCACCACTGCTCTCAAAACGGTGAAGGAAAACATCGTGAGGAAAAACCGGCATGTCCTAGAACCAAAAACTCGAAGACATGTGACATCTACCAACCAGCACTGGGTCCGCGTGGTGTATTACGGCCCACTCCCTCGCACAGAGAGGAGACCTCTGTCCCAGCAGTGGGAACATTATAGGCTGATTATGTATTTAAGCGATAGCAAGGACATCGCCAGTTTTAACCATATTTTAGGGTACGAACAGCAGTTAGCAAAAAAAACTGGCCAAGTGCGAGTCGGACTCGCGCACGAAAGGTTCCGTACCATTATCTAAAAAAAAACGGCAAAAAAAATCATGTCTGTTGTATGGGAGCCCCCTTAAATAATTATTTTATTCTATTTTTTAGTACTTGTTGTTATAGCGGCAATAGAAATAAATTATCTGTGAAAATTTCAACTGTCTAACTATCACGGTTTATAAGATACAGCCTAGTGACAGACGGACAGACAGACAGACGGACAGCGGAGTCGTAGTAATAGGGTCCCGCCCTTTGAGTACGAAACCCTAAAAAGATCACTTTAGTTAAGACTCTCGTGATGGCCCAGTGGTTAAGGCCTCGTCTCATGCAGGAGGCTGGGGTTTTTTTTTTCTGATCTAGTTCCTCTAACGATAGTCAGAGACCTTATCTAGCTAGCCACATTCATACCAGTTCTCGCTTTTATTCCTTTCGCACTTTTATGCCTCATACTGGTTCTTTCTCCGTCATCATAGCATGTTGTACACGCTTCTTTAATTGCTTTTGTAAATTCATTTGTTATTTTATCTACGAGTATTTGGTCTGTGTTGTTGATTTTATCTATTTCTAATTTTGTTACACTGTATACTATTGTCAATTGGGTTGAGTTTCGTGAGAAGCTCAACCCAATTTGCTTTTTTTGTATTGTAAATTCTTGTTCTTCTTTCAACTCTAAGACCTTTCGATTTTCGTAGCCTAATATTAAATGTTATGCCGTTGTGATCGGAGCTCGTTAAGCTTTCGTCGACTTTCCAGTCATCCATCAAGGAGGTTGGGGTTTAAATCCGGGCAAGTAAGTACCAATGTGAAGTTTTTAATTCATATGTATTTTCAGCGTTTATCTTAGATATTTCTGACATCGGTGAAGACATCGTGCGGAAACCTGGACTTATGGTTAATGTGAGTCTGACATCGCCAACCCATCTTGATCAAGCGCGATGATCAATGCTCGTGCCTTATCAGGATTTTTTTTTGGGTGGGATATCATCAAATAACTTCTCCCGCTCTGGGCGGAGCGGGAGGGTGTCAGACTCTTACTGACTAAAACCCAACCGTATTCCTTCAGTTGCCTGTATTGCCAGGGGCCTCGGTAACCCTTTGGTACCTTCCCGCGACCCCGGCAGGCCTTATGAGGCTGGTATTATCTTATTTAAGACAAATATCGCTAAATAATAAATACAGTTCTTGGTAAAATTAAGGCTTTACAATGTTTAACTCTGTAACTGAATCTGCAATCAGCAAAAAAAAAAAAACAATTAAACAAAGAGAATTGATTGACCTCTAAATTTACACCGGTTGATGATAAGAAATGCCGGGAGGGGACGCCCCAGAAATACATATAGTGACCTCATTAATGATGTTCTTCAAAAAGGTCAGGTGCGTAGTACTAGGAACCGGCGTGCGTGTATGATCAGATGTATGAACGTAAACGAAGCAAAAGGAGTATGTAAGGAGCGTAGCAGGTGGCGTTCTATAGTTTCTGCCTACCCCCTTGGGAGGGGGTGAGTTTATGTAGGTATACATGTATGTATTAAAAAATATATTAAAAAATAAGCTAGATGGAGTCGACATTTCCTATTTGACTACCCCTGAGAAGAAATGGCGAAACAAACTCAAGGGTCGAAGTCTCTTTTAAAGCCCAGACATAATCTTGGTCAGAGCATGTGAGGTCCATGCAGATCCATGTCTGAAATGGTCTTTTGAGGAAAGAACCTGTGTGAGTGGACCTGTCCAGTCAGTGCAAGCATTTGTCAGTAATCGTGTGTAGCTCAAACCAGAACTTAAGGCGTTCTATAGTTTCTGCCTACCCCCATGGGAAGAGATCGTGAGATTATGTATATATGTATGTATGTATGATCATAAGTTTATACCGGATCTCAACACTAGTATAAAATCAATCTCCCATAATCTTCTTCAACCAATAATCATAAAAATCTCTATCATTATTACACCAAAACAAATTGAAGACGACCGAACTTTATACTTCCCATTCTATCAGCCAATGAATCACTTTATGAAAATTGCATCGTAACATTTTAGTGACGTAAAAACATTCATTTCATACATCCTGATATCCCGTCATGTAATATGACGTCATATTTTATGTTTTACGAGCTTTGCCCTCAAGTTTGGTAGCACTTTGCCGTTCAGTAGTTTCCGACAGCCGTCAAATTGTATTGGTGTATCTTTGTGAATTGGTCATGACCATCATCTGCCTAGCCTTTTTCCCAACTATGTATGTTGGGGTCGCCTTCCAGTCTTATCGGATACAGCTGAATACCATTATTTTACATGGAGCGACTGCCTATCTGACCTCTACAACCCAGTTACTGGGTAACACGATACCCCTTGGTAAGACTGGTTGTCAGACTTTCGAGCTTCTGTCGACCCGTAACGACTGTCAAAGATCTACAAATGACAGCCGGGACCAACGGCTTAACGTGCTCTCCGAGGCACGGAGGGGTCTTGGTATGTAAAGATGGTCACCCATCCACGGACCAACCACGGCAAGCGTAGCTTAACCTGATCGATCGACCCGTGCGGCTGTTATTACTAAGCCACAAGCGTGAATTGGTCATGACCAAAAAAAAAAAAATTGAAACAAAAAAAATATAATAAAATATTAATATTTTTGGAATTATTTTTTTTACCAAATGCCAGAAGAGATTGATTAGAAGATTGCTTGCTACATACAAGGTCAAATTACATTAGATAGCAAAACTCCGCGGACATGATGGGTCGATATTAAAACAGGAAAAAATCAAAATTAAGACGCTGACAACACCTAAACCGCGGTCACTGACAGATTGCATAGAAAAGAAAGAGAAGTGCGATGACACAACGCTTGTAATTTATTGCAAAATATGAAGCAATTATCAATTTACTCAAAATTGAGTTGAGTAATCGAAAATAAAAAAACAACCAAATTCTGCATTCAAATAAGACGTTCTTGTTGTTAATAAAATATGTAACTTTATTAGAACTCAAGGTAAGAGGTTAGTTTAACGTTAGTTCGTATCGAGATTTTTATTCAAAACGTTTTTTGGTAACAACCAAGTTCTGGGAAATATGTTCAAAATTAAAATATATTTTTTACGCCACCACAAATTATACAGATTTGGCAATTTTTTTTCTTAAGAGTAGTCAATTTTGGTCAATTGGGTCTTGTCAGCGCCTTAAAAAGATTTGATGATTTTTTTTGTTGGGGTAACGACCGCTGGTAGTATTGTTACTGGAAGTAAGAGTTGAGAAAAACTGTTTTTTTTATTTTATCGTGCCTATACATACCCATCACGCCCATCCATCTGTGAAGTTTACATAAAAAACAGACCCTTGTGAGGATTGATGACCCCAAAAAAATCATTAAATAAATTTATTTTTGTTTTATCATGTTAAGATATCAATACCCATTACGTCTGCGGAGTTTGGCTGGGGAATTTAATTTGACCCTGTAGAGAACAGATTTCATAGATATATGGTATTTTACAGATTATAAAACATACACAATAGTTCTTCATATTCCGCCTACTACTCGTAAATTCGGCATGCAAAATTATGTGACGAAAAAAATGATTCCAATTTAATCAATTTAAACAAAATAATTAAATTCCAATGTCAAAAAAAGAAAAGTACTAAATCATGACTTATCTATTTATCAAATTACAAATTTCAAAGAAAAATAATTAAATTACAAATCGTCTAAATATCAACTTTCAAATGACAACCAAAGAAATCTAAACAGCTTAAATTACCCACACTAGTTGGAACTCACGAAGTTTGTCATATGGGTTCTCAGTCCACCTTACCATATTTCCCTACTAGTAGAATAGAATAGAATAATTATTTATTTGCATAGAAAGCAGGTACAAAAAATGCAGATGTTATATAATTAGAAATCCTTATACATTCTACCTTAAATTAGGCATGCAAACATTTAGTACAAGTGCTTAAGTCTAAAATACGGTCAACATGAAAATGATTAAATACGGTAAATTCTTAAATTCTTACTGAGGTCTTTAGTTAAGCACAAATTATATTTTCCCACCATTTATAGGTTAACATAATCATTTAACGCCCCAGATTATTCAGTTAGATGAGTATGTTTTATATTCATTTCATAAACATTCAACATCATTTTTCTTTCCAAACCATATCCAACATTCCTTGCAAAACATCTCTAAATAACTCCAATATTGGGTAGTACGCAAATCAACAGACTTACGTTAGGAGAAGAATAATATATAAAATATTCGCTACCGGTCCGTTTATCCGGCTCCTAATAAAACTTTCTTGCGAAAATCCGTTGCCCCATTGAGCGAGACTTGTAACGGTCGAAGCGATATATGAATGTTTTTGTTCCATATATGGGTGTTGGTCTCTATTTTGGTAGGATTTGGCTTGATAAGGAAATAAAGGAAGTAAAGAATTTTGTCAACAATGCCAATTGTAAGAATGGTTCGTCTAATAGCAGTTCTTCCAGAAACTTAAATACGTATACATATAGCATTCAAAACTGTGAGTTACAGTGGACTATTTAGTGTTATAAATCAGAAATAAATAATCATCGAAGAGTTTCCACTAATGGTTAATGCTTTGCACAAAAAAATGGCAGCAGGATAAGTTTGACTACTATCCACCGACTTATCTTAGCTCCAAACAAGATTAAGTTCGAATGTTCTTAATTTTATATTTTATTATTAGTTTTATTTAACAATCTATTCAAATGTAATAGTTAATAATCAATTTAATTTAGTTTAATTAGACTTAGGAACGATATCTGTATTTTATTTTTATTATTTACATAATTACTTTCCTGTTATTTGTTCAATATTAAGTTTTGTTACCATTAGTGTGATTTTTTAGTTAATTCTTTATGGTTGTATGGTTTTAGTGCAATGTGACGAAATCTATTTTTTTTTTTTTTTTTTATAATATCATCTCATTTCTAATATTTTTATAAGTCCAAAATGTAATCGAGTATCGATACGTTAATACCGTTCTTTGTTATTCGTAGCCTTTAAATAAGAATGTTGTGCATGCCTTTAAGTAATGTATTTACACAGTACTGAAGATCCGTCATCACATAATGTTATATCTTTGTAAATATGTCGTTGTGTGCCTTGTATAATAAATGAATAAATAAAAAGCGAGCACACTGCACTGGATTACTATGGAAATCAGAAAATAGCTGTACCAATCGCTTGATAAAAAGTTATATGCTTATACTTGAGCACCTAGCCATATAAGTGTTGGTAATTGACCGGAAATTAGGCAGAATAATAAGGAAAGAACAATGAGGCTGTTTGGATAGTTACACAGTACCTATAATGATAATAAATTGTAGTGTTATGAATTCACAGGCGTGCTGTGGGGTGTCTTATAAATAATACTCAATCGAATACATATAGACATCATTAAAGTCTTCCTACTAACAGATTACAGGATAAGTAATACCACCGTTCTGTCAACACGGTCATCAATACGGTCAATATTGATAACATCAATACACTTATTGATAACATCAATACACATAATGATATTGATACGGACAGTATTGATGTTATCAATACACAAAATGAAGGTATTACTTATGCCGTATTGGATATACAAACCTGTTTATCAGTCGCGTGTCAGTGCGATGTCAGCCATTTCTACCATGCATCCCAACCAGTATAATATTCCAGGTGGTTAATAAAAACTCAATAAAAAAAGCTACAAAGGCCAGACATAATGACACAACGACACGTTACACACAAAATTAAAATAAAAACCCCATCAGATCTTCACCCTACCATCAAACGTAACGAACCCCAATCCCAACTCACATAAGTTAGCAGTGAAAATTAAATTTAGGAAGAATTGCCCAATTCCGAAGCGGGCGTGGACATAGAATAAGAAAATTGTACAGAAATGTAACTTGTGAAACAAAAACAGGGTTGTCAATGATCTAACATGAAGCGCGTATACTACAGCTACAAGCGCCGATTCATTCCTAATCATGCGGCAGTCGTAATCCTGATGATTATTATTTTGGAGTTGGATCAGTACGTCTTCTTCTGCTAACATCTCTTTTCTATTATTAAGAACAATATGGCTAAAAGAGCGCCCCTTTTCACATCATTGTTCACACACTCCACTCATTGATCGTTTCTTTGATTTTTTCCTTCTCCGACGACTACTACTCTGTTTCTTACACCCGAAACTGTAGCCGTTCGGTGCGGGTGTTCTGTTTCTACACATTCTTAATCTGTGGTCCAGGTTCCGCGTAAAAGTTATACGTCATTTTTATGTGCGGTTACGTTGAATGTAACCAAATATTTGTATTGTGTGTGGAGTATTGCATGTTTTAGAGATTTATTCACCCCACCTTTTCCTATTAAGGATGAGTGTGGTCGTATATAAAATTGGGGAATTTTGAGAGCCTAAATCTGAAGTTATGTTTTAGTTTGAAGGGGATACCCCCTTCAAACTAAAACGAAGGAAGTTGTTATCATATTTTGAACTACCAACTCTTGAATTGAAAAAGGATTACATGCATGAACTCCTCTTAGAGTAGTCGAAGAAAACGCAAGGTGTTTGAATCCACGAGAGTTTTAATTTTGTAGTCATTTTAGGCATTGATGATCAAGGATTGTAATCTGGAAAACTGATACGGTAATTCGGTGGATCCGGCTTCATTAAACGTTTACCGGATCCGATGATAGCATTTTTTTTTAAATAATAGCGCAGTTGAATGAGTAGGTACTTTAAATGCGTTACACGTGATGTGCATGTGTGGTGGCTTGGTAATACAAGCTCATTATTGTGATAATTGTGCCATTCAGTAGACAGAGTCATCAAATCATGATGGTGTCTGTCATAATATAAGACTTGTTATTTAGCATTCTTAAATACTTTAACATTATTGTGATCTCAATTCTTATCGCAGTAAATTACGCAAGATTAGTTTAATTATTTTAGAATTTATAAAGTTACTTACTAAAATAATTGACCTATCTGTGAAAGTGAAATCTAGAAAGACTAAGCCACTCGTTACTTCATTAAAATTTTACTAGTTACCTAAACTACTAGATTTTAATTGTTTGCTCGTTGTCTAATCTTAACGTTGGAAATAAAGTTAATTTTATATAATTGATGATTTGGGATAGCAGTTATGACGAAAGAGAAAACCAAAGGACACGTCATGACGATTCGAAATGGTTATAATAATTAATTATAATCGTATTGACGGGCCACTGACCTATCCTACCACAATTTGTCACAAAGCAACTACTCGAAGCAAAACGACAAGCTCACCACAGTGTCGTTGTAGGAATTTTAGTTATGCATTTGCTATATTGTTTTATCCCCACTTCTTCACACTTCTAAACTTCTATCATGTCTGATGCTGTTCTTGCATGGGCCTGTAAGGAATGATACTGAAGTCCTGGACGGAGACTACTACTTTCTCTAAAGGGGTCTACAGTCCATCAGCGATGGAGCTTGGTTTTTTTAGGGTTCCGTAGTAAACAAGGAACCATTATAGTTTCACCATGCCCGTCTGCCTGTCTGTCTGTCTGTCTGTCCCCGCTGTAGCTCAGAGACGCTTAGTACTAGAAAGCTGTAATTTGTCATAGATATACATATTAATCACGCCGACAAAGTGCAAAAATAAAATCTTGAAAAATATTTTTTTTAGGGTACATCCCTTGCACGTAATGTGGGGATGATATATTATTTCTCGTCTACCCCATGGTGTGGGGTAGACGAGGAAAGATAGAGATAAGATCAAAATCAAAATCAAAAGTCATTTATTCAAATTAGGCTGAGGATCAGCACTTTTCGAACGTCAAATCGTCGATCGATCGTTGGATAGGCCGTTCAAAAATATTGCGCGTATGTGAACACTACTTTTCGATTCAAGGATCCGCTTGCGTAATAAAGTGCAAATTTTTGTTAGAGTCAAGTGCCCCATGCCAGCTAAATGTTTGTTTATGGAGATGTGAAAAAATCATTTCAGTAGTACATATAATGAAATAAAATGGAAAACTATCACAGTTAAGTAGCCTCTCCAAGTTAACCAGTAATAGTCAACCAACTTACATTTGAAGTTGGAGAATTGTCCGTAGCATATATCGATGTATGGGAGAACATGTTTTTCAACTACAGTATTAAGTTTATTTTTGGGATAAATTCAATTTTTTTTTTTTGTGGAAACTGCCCATTTTCATGCTGACTGTATTTTTTTTTTAATCTGTGAATGTAGATCAATATGTCTCAAAAAAATAAGGACAGTTCCCTAAAACCGTTTTCTTCAAGCGACAACTTAAGTTACCTTTCCTTACTGCCCCATCTCAAAAATCCACCCTGTATAATAAAGAGATATCACTGTTTTTTTCAATCCGCAAGAACCGTGCGAATAAGACATTTATAATACCTACAAATGTTTCAGCAGAAATTCAACAACGCAATTCATAATTACTGTCTACACCAAACCCAGGCAGACCCAAATCTAGACACAGAAGCGTACATACATACATAATATTGTGACAGGTACAAATAAGTTACGCTTGTGAGAAATGTTTTCATCTATTGTGGAGTGTAGACGAGGGTAGGTACGGATGTCGAAACGTCGGCAAATGTATTTACTGAAATTTACAGAGGTACTCTACGTACTTTGGACGTGAATAGAGTATTTTGGTACTTTCTAAAGGATTTTGGCGGGTTATTCCTGGTTTGTATGGCCAGTAATTTGAGAGTTTAAAAGGATTCTGTAGGACTGTAGGCTGGCTGTAGGGTTTAGGGATTGAGAAGGATTTTTGAATAAAATCTTGTCCTGAAAACTACTTTACTCGAGATTTGTTTTACCTAATTAAATTTTCGTATGTTGTGGGTAAATAAAGGTTATTATCATAATTTCCGATCTCTTTAGGGTTCGGTACGTTCGAATGTAAAAACGGAACCCTTATAGGACTTCACCTTCGCTCGAGTGTCTGTCCGTCCGTTTGTCACAGTCATTTTGCTCAGAGTCTAATGGAGCGATTAAGTTTAAAATTGGTACAGATATGAATTTCTGGGACTCAAACACGGACATGTAACGTAAATAAGTGATTTTTTTCACTTTTGGTAGGCAACCAAGAACATTTAAAAAAATGTTAATTGTACCGTGTTACATATCAAATGAAAGGGCCTCACTGTGAGGGTCTCAAATATATTTTACTATAATTTTAAAATAATTTCAAAGATATTTAAGAAAATAGATGTAAATTTACCAGCAACCCTTTGTCTCCGAAACATATGAGCCTAAAATTTGAAAAAAACAATACCGAAAATTGTTTAAGATACTTATAGATTATAGGATAGATTATAACCTATAAGAAATCTATGGTCTTAAAATAACTCGTAAATCTCTCAATATTGTGCGAACAAATTTACATTTGCAGTTGGAATGTTAAGAATATGTTTTTCTACTACATACAATGTTAAGTTTTTTCTTGGGATTAATTCATCCCAACTACGGAACCCTTCACTGCGCGTGGTCTGACACGAATTTGGCCAGTTTTTAACGATGTTTGCACCACATTTAGATTTAATATTTATTATTTAAAGAGCTCAATGTTAAAAGACAAACGTAAAAACTATTTTTTTAAATAGATGTCAAATAAGCAAAGTATCTATCGTTAAACGATGCCATTCAAATACCAAATTATGAGCTAGAATTCTTTTTGTATATTAAATAATATTTGAAATTCTTTATAACACTTTTTCAAACATATTTCAAACGGTTTCTCGAACGAACTATTTTATAATTTAATTTTTCTTTGTCTACCCTCCAAATATTAAAATTACATTAATTCACGTCAATGTCAGTGTAACAGACGAAGTTATCAATTCCCGAGAGTTTGGAAGTTCCATTAAATAATTTGCATACATTTATTGAAAAATAATTTGCTAGAAAATAATAACAAGTGAAAGGTAATTTTCTCTATTTTGAATGAAAATGGAGCTGATTAAATTGTTTCCTAAGGGACAATAATTAGTTTGCAGAACAACTATAGTTGTTGAACAGGAATATAACTAGACATAGAAACGATAGTAGTAAAATGTTATGTGCCACGTGATTGCAATATGCAATGCAAATTCGATTTAGTAATTGCATTTTGAATCTCATGGGAATCTTATGAAAATTCCAACCGGTTCCAAGAGAAAAGTTTTATAGGAAGGGGCCTATATCTAAAGAAAGAAAGAAAAAAAAAATATCTGGGACACGCACTGGAAATACAACAATAAAAAAGAACATTAAAACTTTTACAAAAAAAAAACAACCGACTTCCAAAAAATTACACAAAAATGTGAAAACTTTAATTTCGGAAGTCAAACGGGAAAAAAAGTCAAATAACGAAAATACAGAACCAAAGACACCGACTTCTGAAATGAAAGTTATTTTTAACTTTTTAGTGTATTGTTTTGGAAGTCGGTTGTGTTTTTTTTTGTAAAGCGTTTTTATATTTTTACTTTGTAATGTGGTACCTACCCCATACCAATTCATATACCAATATTTACTATATAAACAACAGCGACAGGAAATTTTATAACATCATCAATATACAGAGTGGATTAAATACGTATTATTTAAGCTAACTCAAAAATTACCCAAGCAAAGTTAATAAAATTTATATGGGACCACTGCGCTAGTTTCCTCTACCAAATGAAATAATTATAAAAATCGGTTCTTTAACAAATAAGTTATGCCCGAACTCATATTATAATATACCGGGTGGATTTAAGATAGGGCAGTAAGGACCTTAACAGTTATCGCTACAAGAAAACGTTCTTAGCAGACTGTCCGTAACTTTTTGACACATTTTGATCTGCAAAAAATGGGCAGTTTTGACGAAAACGTTTTTTTAAGTCAATCGATCCTGTTTCTTATAAGGATCAAAACACTCTATCGGACCAACTGACGTTTGAGTACTAGAAAAGTCAGAAATCGCAAAAAACTTATTCTTTTTTGGTAGAAAAGAGACCCCAACTTACTTTTTATGGTAGACAGACTAGCCGAAAATAAACAAAAAAATAAACTTAGAACGAATACGCGTTATAATTTTATGTGCTTTAAGAACAAGATAGTTTGTTGCTTGTGAATTCCGACAATCTAAGAAAAAAACTACCTCAAATAATTTAGAACTTTCACACTTGTATGGTAAACGTTAAAAAAGATTGTCTGCTGCAAAAATCAGCAAAAAACCTTTGTATGGAAAAAGTTTTTTCAAAAGCAACAGATTAGGTACCTGTACCTAATCCTATCTAAATTTTGTTCTGATCATTATTTTCTTGTTTAGTTTTGGCCAGTCTATCCATCGTAAAAAAGTGGTTTGGATTCCTAAGAAATGTATGGGAAAAGCTTTTTGTGACTTCTGAATTTTCTAGTACTCAAACCTCAGCTGGTCTAATAGAGTATTTTGATCCTTATAGGAAACAGGAACGATTGCCATCAAAAAAAGTTTTTGTGAAAGTTGACCATTTTTTTTCAAAATCTGTCATATCAAAATGTATTAAGAAGTTATGGACAGTCTCCTAAGACCGATTTTCTGTGTTTACAATGATTAAGGTACCTACCCTTACTGCCCCGTCTCAAAAATCCGTCCTTCAAGATGTATTGAAAACCTCCTGCTTTTTTTGAAGTCGGTTAAAATTAATTTATAGCCAGAGTGTATCTAATGACAATTCCAATAAGCCCAAACACGGCTAACATACATTGTTTCATTACGGAGTTCCAGTGCCTTCATCATCAGATCAGTTTGGTGGTACCATTTTGATAAGAACCATTTTTATTTATATTTGCTTCGTCAAAGTCACTTAACTATATTAATCGAGATATCTTATCGCCACCCGTGAAAACTTATGATTGCAGAGTTCCGGTGGCCATCTATGGTCTTCTTCATCAGTTCCACTTTACCAAATAATAATTTCTGAATTAAATACTAATGATTGACTTGATAATGAAAATACAAAAATCGCTATATGTATGCCCATAATATTTGAGGAGTTCCCTCAATTCCACATGGATTCCAACATCAGAACTGGATTTTGATGAAAATGGGACCAATCTGGAATTATATCCTTTCAAATAAAAAAAATATTTCCCAAATAACCGACGGAGTTCTGAGGCACATTAATAAAAAATACAACCGAAATGATAACCTTCTCCTTTTTATGAAGTCGGTTAAAAACTAACAAAATTATGAAAACAATAAAAAAATATCATTAGAAATAACATAATAGTGAAAACAAAAAACAAAATAAAAGAAGACCTGAGGTGAGGGCAAACACGGTCCCATCTCAGCATACAACAACAACACAACATAATCAGCCTATAACGTTCCCACTGCTGGGCCTCCTCTCTGTGAGAGGGAGTGGGCCGTAATCCACCACGCGGGTCCAGTGCGGGTTGGTCTCAGCAGGGTCCTGCCGGGGTCGCGGAAAGGTACTTATGGGTCACCGAGGCACCCGCAACACAGGCAACGGAAGGAATACGGGTGGGTTTTAGTCAGTAAGAGTCTGACACACCCTCCCGCTCCGCCCAGAGCGAGAGAAGTTATTTGATGATTTCGCCCTATCAAAAAAAAAAAAGCATGATGCTGCGATATTAAAAAAAAAACAAAAAAAAAAACAACTAAAACAAACGGGCCAACTTTGTTATGCTGGTGCAGCTTTGTTATGCGCAAGTACAAGACAAAACTGTCACCACACGTGACAGTTGTCTTACATTCGCGCCACGTCATTGTGCTGTCATTGTGTTATTCTAGTGTGCGTTCATTTTGCGGCCAACAGTTGGGCGCTATTTTTTTTGAAGATTTTACTGACTTTTAGCTTTGATTGTCTATCTAGACATATTTGTATCTTTGATCTGAACCTATACAGACGTCTGTAAAGTCCCACCGCTTGGCAAATGTCTTTTCTTGTAGAGAGAAAGAAAGAGCTTTGATCACTGTGCTTACTTCTGTAAAAAGCTCCATGTGAGCCACTTATTGAGCATATGAATGTAAAACATTTCACGGCCTGAAACTGTTTAACACAAACTTAAATACGAGTTAAACATAAAAATATATAATAAGCTGCCTGAGACATTAAAATCATTAAATCTGGACAAGTCAAAGGTATACTTATGAAAATTTTAATCGATAAATGGTACAAGTCATTAAAGGACTACGTTTTTTTTTTTTTGCATGGTATATCATCAAATAACTTCTCCCGCTCTGGGCGGAGCGGGAGGGTGTGTCAGACTCTTAATAACTAAAACCCACCCGTATTCCTTCCTGTTGCCTGTGTTGCGGGGGCCTCGGTGACCCATTAGTACCTTCCCGCGACCCCAGCAGGCACCGACCCTAGTGGACCCTTACATGGTGCTGACGACATCTCTTTGAGGCGCGCGTGGAATACGACGCGCCGTCGACTCGGGCCTGGTCCTTACCGGACGGTGAGCTACCCATTGCTCACCGTCCGCAAGCCCGCGCCTACGGTGGCCGGAAATCCACCCGGGATTCCCGATGCCCAGGGCGTCTCCTGATTAAAGGACTACTTGGATGACAGTTCAATAATCCCTCCTTCAGATATGCATTGTTTGACACTCTTGTGCTAAATTGATTCATTGACATAGGTGCCGATTCCCTTGTTCACAAACTAAACTAGATTTAAGTTCAGTGCATCCTTTTCTTTCTATTTCATTAAGAAAAGGACAGATGATCAATTTTAGTCTAGTCCTGTCAAATTAATCAGCGCTTGACGTAAATTGACGTAATTTTAGTAGGCAAGTTTTTAATCACGTCTAAACTTGTATGGAGTAGTGACAGGCGCTGATTAATTTGACAGGACAGGACCATAACTTATTTAACAACTTATATATTAACAACAATATTATATTGATTTATCCTATTTCTATAATTGTTATTTGATATTGTGAAATGAAATAATTGTAAACTAACATTTGTACGCCTAATGACAAAGCATAGAGAACTCACAAAAATGTAACATCTCATACACCTGTGTATCTGTAACCTATGTTTACAAATAAATACTCTGAATCTGAATCTCTGAATCTGAAAAATAAAATTAACTAAAACAGCAGTCGTTTAAATTACAGTTGCTAAAATAATACTTGTTAAATACCTTGAATAGTTTCCGCAACCGTTTCTAGGAAAACAGAAACTTGCACATATGTCCCTTGAGGATGGAAATTGTAGTTCTTCTGTATAACTAGCTGGTTTTAATTAATTTTCCTTGCAGTGAGGATCATGGGTGAATAACCCATTTTTGCTGTCCCACAGTCGAGTAAAAAAATACTCTTTAGTTTGTCTTTTTCATTGACTAGTATTGTTTTTTTTTCTTGGTACATATATAGTACCAAGGCTCATGCAGACTGGCGCTACTTATCGCGCGACGCGATACCAGTAGGATAATGTTTTATAAAATTTTCATAGTTTGAGCCTTCAGTCTCATATTATTACAGGCACAATGAATATCAACTTTGTTGCCAAATTTGCTTCACATAGCTTGTGTGATGATTTTCTTATCAAAAGGCATGAGTTTTAACACAACTAAAGAAAATCAAATTGTATAGCCTTTCAGAAACCGAAGGTTATTCTTATAAAAGGTCTATAAACTAATGCAAATCTACGTACCTCACATATCTTGTGAATTAAAATCACGACCGCATAACTCGTGCACGAATAAATTTTCAAATATTCCATTCGTAACATTGGGTAAGTCATGCAAAGTTATAATTGGCTAACTTTAACAACTTGAATTTGCGGTGAGGTATTAAGTAACAATAAAAGCTCAGATTCGTACTTATATTATTATATAAAATGTAATGTGGAAGAAACTTGCTGGATTATAATTTATACCGCATGAAAAATTTTGTGGGTAAAGTTTTTCGCACGGTTAAAATATAACCGTGTTTTAACAAGCATTGCGGTTTAGGGTTAGAGAGATTTTTGATTTTAACACATAACATAATATCACGCCTTGTTTCCCCGAAGGGTTGGGCAGAGGTGTACCTGTAGTACACCCACATTTCGCCAGTTATGTTTAAGTCCCATGTAATAGGGGGCGAGCCTATTGCCATCAACCGGGCACAAATCCAGACTCCGGGCTGCTATTGAAAAATTCTAGATAGAAACCCAAAAACACTATGCCCGACTCAGGAATCGAACCCAGAACCCAAAAACAAGGATTTTATCATGTTTTCTGATTTTGTTTATTGTTTATACCTTAAACAAGTTGCAAAGATTAGTTGTATACAAAATTCGTAAAAAACCGGCCAAGTGCGTGTCGGACCACGCACAATGAAGGGTTCCGTAGTTGGGAAGTTGGGATGAATTTATCCCAAAAACAAACTTAACATTGTAGTTGAAAAACATGTTCTCCCGTACATCGATATATGCCACGGTCTATTCTCCAACTGCAAATTTAAGTTGGTCGACTATTACTCGCTAACTTGTAAAGCCCACTTACCTGTGATAGTTTTCCTTTTAATTTATTTATATTTCCATTTAGCCAGCTAAATGGTTGTTTATGGCGATGTGAAAAAATTGCTTATTTTTAGAGTCAAGTGCCCCCCCCCTCCTCCTCCTGCCAGCAAGAGGGCCCCCTCTTCCTTGCAGGAGAGTTGAGCTTGAGTCTAACAGAAATAAGCACTTTAATGCTTAATATTACGCAAACGGATCCTTTAACCGAAAAGTGGTGTTCACAAACACGCAATATTTTTGAACGGCTTATCCAACGTTTGCCCACATCATGGGATAGATGAGAAAAAATATATCATCCCCACATAACGTGCAAGGGAGTACCCTAAAAAATTTTTTTTTCAAGATTTTATTTCAGCATTTGTCGGCTTTCTAACCTGACTGCGTAACGCCGCCGCCGCACGTTAGGCTGAAAATGACTTAAGGATTTCAATTTACAAGTCCCGGATTTTTTACCGGATATCGGTTCTATTGGTTATTACTATATTCAAAAATGACACCCGAGTTAATTCTGCTCAAAAACGAAGGAATTTATGTGTACCTATGCCAAATTACAGCTTTCTGGTACTAAGCGTCTCTGAGCTACAGTGGGGACAGACGGACAGACAGACGGACATGGCGAAACTATAAGGGTTCCTTGTTTACTACGGAACGCTAAAAAGATGAACAAAATAGTAACATGTATACAAACAATGTCAATACACTGTACGATACATGTTGCATACACGAAATGTTTTCGACAAGTCTTGTTGAAAACAAATATCAATACTTGTATATGGGTATATATAAGGCCGCATCCTATTCAAAAGCGATCATCGCGCGAATATGCGATCGTCGAGCTCAATTATGTCACTTTCTGTTCGTGAACCTGTACACGTTGTCGCGCCGACAGAGGGCGCTCTCCGGTTTCCGAACAAAACGTGACAAATGGACGCGACGATCGCGTATTCGCGCGGCGATCGCTTTTAAACAGGACGCGGGGTATCGCGGGGTTCCTCACCGACCCCGATGACCCCATTACCCTCCTCCAGGAAAGCAGTAGGGCAACGAGTACAGTGCACAAAACACACCGACCTACGTTCCGACCTCGCCGCCGAGGTCCCTCGCGTAATCCCCGACGTAATTGTCCCCCCCGACCCTTGCTCGACGAAGTCCCAGCCCGCGCCGCAGCTGAGCCTGTAACTTTAAATTCCCCGATTAATAATAATAATATTAACCAGATCCAGCCTGTCCCATCTTGCTGTCCTCCCCCCAGCGACGCCCTAAGCCGAGGTCCGTACCCCACAGGGGGTGCCCTTAGCGTGCAGTCGCTTAGTACTATAAGAAATTCGCCCCTGGCTGGAGGCTTTGAGTTCGCTTAAGGCAGCCACAGGAAAGTCCGGTTAAGTAGTCACGACCTCTCAAGGTCAACTACGAGATGCCATTCATAAAAAAAAAAAATCGCGGGGTTACTTTCTTTTCATAAAGCGACAAGTAGCAACGTTACTTTAGTTAATACGGATTAAATCAATGCGCAGAATTAATAAATTATCACCGGGTATAGCCGGTTTGACACTTTTCTGGCTTATCCTAAATTCCAGGTAGCCTTACCAATCCCGTAAGCTTTCTTGGTAAATTCAAACGCATTTAAAGGTGCTTCTAATCGGGCTACACTTTCACTGCAACGTGTAGCTGTATTATTGGCAAATATTGCTCGGCCATCACAAAAAAACATATTACAGCTTATGGCCGAGCAATCTATGGTTGGGCCATAGGTTGCAATCTGCAACAGTATCGCCCATGATCCACACTCGTAAACAGACTATATAAACGGGCAACAATGGCTGATGCAGCTACACTCGTCGCTGCCGCTTACATTTTTTTAAACGAAAATAAGAAAATAAGGTAATTTAAAAAAAAAATCAGCTTCAAAAAAACTCAAAATTAGGAAATTATATTTTTATTTATACACGAAATTAACCAACAAAATCAATTAAAAAGTAGGTATGAAACAAATTAGGGAATACATTTTTTTTTTTAAATATTTTAGTGTATTTTTAAGTGCTGGAACCGACGACAGCACTTAAAAATACACTTAAATATAAAAATTGGCTTTACTTTTATGAAGTCGGTAATAAAAACGAACGAATGTGGATTTGACCTACTATGCCATATCAGCCATACTATGCAATAGTATTGCTGGAAATGTTGCCAGACACATTATTGTAGCCACATATTTCCTTGAAAATATGGCCCGTTTAGAAGCAATAAGAAAATATAACTCTATACCGAGAACAAATAATTTAAGGTATTATTACTGAGGGCCTCGACATAGTGACATTGATGATGTGACACTGACAAGTGATGATGGAAAAGTTAAAAATTGTTTGTAATATATATAATAAGTTACCGAAAAGCTTATGTCAATCCCGTTTAATCGGTCAAGGACAGCTAATGAGACACTATTGATTTTCCATTGTTTGCCACCACACATGGGGTACACACCGGGTTTCATAAGTTAAGAATTTATAATATTATACTTCGGTCTACTATTATTGATCGAAGCTACAATAACTCAAATTGCTTAGCATGATCCGCCGTTATATCTAAAATATTGCAACATTTATTTTGAAATAAATATATGGTGAAGTTGAGGATTAATGATAACTATTATGTTTGAAGAAAACACGATTCCATAATATTTTCTCCGTAAAAAGAAATTACCTAAACCATTAGCGCCTTGGAGCCATCTCCCTGTGCCGCCCAGCACCCCAACCCACTCAGTCTCGTTTAGACCCCCTGGTTCATTATAGATAATCTTTGGAAATCAATAAGGAGACGTTATCAGTCTCAACAGCTTAAACCAAAATAAAAAATGCCAAGAGAATTCCCTTACTGTGATTATTTCGGTCAACATCAGCTGATCCTTCTATCAAGCTGTCGTGTCGTTTATAGGGGGCGGTCCACCAAACCGCACTGGACCCGCGTGTTGGATTATGGCCCACACCCTTTCACAGGGAGGAGGCTGGCTGGCTGGCTCCCAGCAGTGGGAACTCTATAGGCTGATAAGCGGTAACCACTTGTCAACAGATGGGCCTGTCGGCGTATGTGCCAAGCAAAACCACAAGCAAGACTCATCCCATGCTTTCCCAAGAAACTAGTAATTGGTTCCTTCGGTTTACGGTTTAAGAAGATTTACGGTTTAAGAGTTTTTGAGTGAAATAAATTTAGCTTAATTAAAAAGAATACAATTATTCACTCCTATGAGGAAAATCATAATAATTAAGTTATTTATTTATTTATTTATTTATGACACTATGGAAGACTTACAGCTATATAAAAACTTAACATAAACAAACATAGACAACAGAAAGCCAATTACAAGTCCTCACGTATAGAAATAGGCTAGAAATTATGTGAACACACGTCAGTACAATGATTAATTTAAGGTTAATAAAGTATAGGTATGTCTATTAGACAACGACAGTTGTACATACAGAGGTTTAGAAAGTGGTTATCAAAAGTCGCTTTATTTACAGTAAAATTAAAATAACAAGTTATAATAAAAGAATCAAGAAAATGGGGTAATAAACTCAAATTGTAGGCTATTTGAAAAACTTGAGGCTTAAGCACCTTCTCGCTGATGTCACACTCGTTGTGAAAGGATCCAAATCATGCCGCTTACATATCATATTGAACTGCTTACTCACACGCACAATATAACTGTTCTGCCTATAGTTCGTATAAGTATGAGGTAAACGTAAGGGCGGATTGAAACGAAATAATTTACCTGGTACATTAAAATAAAATTTTGATAATAACTCGGGGCTGTCAATGTTATCACTAAATATTTTTAACAGAAACAGACAGTCGGCAATCTCACGTCGGTCTTTGAGTGGTAATAGATGGTATTTTTTACAGAGTCGGAGATAATCAATCGAATGGTATGGAATCTTTTGATGATAACAGAGAAATTTAATGAATCGTTTTTGTATGTTTTCAATACGGTCGATGTACTTATTGTAACGCGGGTTCCATATCTGAGATGCATACTTCAGCTGACTTCTTACAAAAGTGCAGTACAAAATTTTTAATGTCTTGACATTTTTAAAGCACTTAGAAAGGCGCATTATGAATCCAAGCAGTTTAGAGGCTTTTTTTACAATGGCGTCGATATGTGTTTCGAAAACTAGCTTATTGTCATGGTGAACTCCCAGATCACGAATACTGTCACACCTTGGCAAGGTTTGGCCCGACAAGGTATACCTTGTCAGTAGTCCTGACCACAACCTATAGGTTGTGGTCAGGACTGCCCGTTTCCTAGTGTAAGTAATTACTGAGCACTTTGATGGATTTAAGTCGAGTTTGTTAACCCGACAATACTCTTCAAGACGGTACAAGTCAGCCTGAAGTGCTATCCCATCTTCAGGCGATGAGATCTTGGCAAAGATTTTCATATCATCGGCGAAACCTAATAATTTGGATGATTTCAGGCACAGGTCGATGTCGTTCACATAGATCACAAATAATAAAGGACCGAGCAACGAGCCCTGAGGCACTCCACTGAGCACACATACCCAGCTGGACATATAATTATTGAGCAGTTTATGTGACGGTTTCGCTCGGTAATAACTTAAGTTATAAAGACGGTAAAAACTTACAATTCAGGTGGTGCTTTAATAGCTTTTTAAAAGTTGGAAGTGATTTCGATTCCTTGATTACTTTAGGAATAGAAATATAGAGTTTGACTAAAAATATGGTGTCGAAAATGGTTTCTGTGTACAAATCTTTTACGAGGAACTGTTAGATTTTTTAAGGGAATGTAACACCTTTTCTCACAGCAACACCCACAAACTATCCAACAGCTTGCAATAAAACTAACTACCCATTTCGCTGTAAAGCAGATGTCTTACTTTGTTACCTGTTAAGCACTTTAGCAGCTTTTACGACCCACACAACAATGACACAAACTTCAAAGACAGCTCAATCCCCGGAACCGCGTTTTTATTCTAGAAAACCGTCGCATTTTAATACCTGTCAAACATTATAATCCCCTTTGTTCTTTACGCTATTGTTTATAATCAACCCTGTAACTTAAGTCTAAGGTTCAAAATCGATTAGCACGGTGACAGGTGATTAGTTTATTACTATATTATTATTACATAACACTTGACAGGAGTCCAGTGGTAAATTCAGTCAGTGTTGGAACGCCGAGCGAATAAGTTGTGTCTCAAGTAAATAGTTCAGGTATATTCAAGTACACAAGTGCAAGACGTGTTATTGGATTTATAGCCATTGTGATCGTCCTGGGATCTTTTGTGACAGGTTGATGTTTTGTTTTGACTAGTTATATTAATGTATAATATTTCTATTATATTGAGGAATAGTTAAAGGTATTGTTTAGCTTGGAAGTAATATTCATACGTTTTATAAACTGCAATACGTCTTACGCTACTATGTAGATACAGTCGAACATGCTTTTGGTATACAAGTTAGAGTATTCATCTTTCCACTTCACTGTACATATTAATACATTTTATTACCTACAAGCTGCTGTCCGAGACTTCGCCCGCGTAGCTTTTTCTTAAATAAAATAGGTTACTTTTATAATAGAAAAAAAACAAGTTACTCCTTATAACATCAGTTATCTGCCAGTGAAAGTCCCGTCAAAATCGGTCCAGCCTTTCTGGAAATAAGTCAGAACAAAAAGACAGATAGACAAACAAAAATAAATGTTTTTCCCATACCAGCATTTAGTAAAAAGCTGTTATTTTGACATTACAAACAGACATTACAACTGTATTAATTTGTATAGATTTTATGGCTAATAATAATATCAATAATATATTTTTTACTCCAGAGAGAGATCTCCAGAGTCTTAAAACATAATTATACTTAAAGTAGTTGCAAGTTAGCTGCCTGTACACCAAATAGCTTGTTTGTCTGTACTTGAAATAAGTTGAAAACTAAAATATTACTTTTGAAATTGAACCTAAAATCATTCATAAATTTACCTTAATCAATCTTCTAAACCGAGCCAAGCTTTTCTACGATTTCCCTAGAGTAGCGCCGGCGCATAAGCGCGGGCGTTGACGAAGCGCGACAGGCGAAGTGTTTGCACTTGCCCTAATAAATAATAACACGTGTTTCTGTAACTTTATACTTAAAGCAAGGTTGAGAGACTTGATTAAGGTGTCATTTCTAATGTGTGTGTCATGGTGTTTGATTTAAAAGTGGGGAAAAGCTAAAGAAGCGTAGTATATTAGGTGGAACTTAAAATCATTAGTTATATGTATAATGTTTGTGAAAGCATTTGCGTAGGGATGTTTAAAAACAAAATAAAGACTGGCTATCAATTATACAGAACTTATAACCCGGAAACGAAACGAACTAATACGAAGAATATGTTTGACATAATAGATAATCAGCTAGAGTCAAGCACCTATAACTTCAGAGCTTATCACACTCACGCGTAGGTAGTGCATAAGTAGTGATAGACAAGTAATTAAACTCAATACAAGGCCTGTATTGTGTTTATTTGAAGCAGCAGGCTTAGCATGACGCTTTCTATATCTACGAACAAAAGAAGCTCTTTCTATACAAAGTCACATTTCATTTCTCAATTTTTTTCGTCGCACCGCAGAAATCCTTTTACATAAAAAAAGAACCTAGACATAGGTCGTTAGAAACGAAAGACAAAATAACAGATCGTTACCGATTCCCTTGTTCACAAACTAAACTAAATTTAAGTTCAGTGCATCTTTTTCTTTGTATTTCATTAAGAGGACAGAAGATAAATTTTAGTTTAGTCCTGTCAAATTAAATTAATAAATCCTGTTAAATTATTAATCAGAACCTGTCACTACTCCATACAAGTTTAGACGTGATTAAAAACTTACCTACTAAAATTACTTCAATTTACGTCAAGCGCTGATTAATTTGATAAAGGGAATCGGCACCATTCTAAAAGGATTTCTACGATGCGATGTCAAAAATGGAGAAACGATATGTCACTTTGAATAGAAAGAGCTGTGTCTATTCTTCGTAGAAATAGTGTCATGCTAAGCCTGCAGGTGCAATTTCGTGTTGAAGAATGGAAAGATATTTGATTTATAGGTTTTTTTTTTTAAACAGATGGCAAAGCATCCTCAGAGCTTAATGCTGTTTTACAAGCAGATGTTACTTTTACGGTCCAAATTTTATTGGGGTTATTTTTCGTTACGTTATCAATCACCTCTGTTTTCTACATTTCAAACCCGCTTTCATAAGAATTTTTACCTAAGGACTTTTTACCGATTTTAAAAGGTTTAATTCTGAAGTAATAAAAAAAAATATTTTACTAGTTTCAAGAATATTCTTTTCACTGTGAATAATTTCTCCGAAACCGGTTCTTCAGCAATTTCATAATACATAATATACGTAAATACATAAACTCACGCCTTCTTCCCATGGATGGAGGCAGAAACTATAGAACGCCACCTGCTACGCTCCTTACATACTCCTTTTGCTTCGTTTACGTTCATACATTCGGTTATACACGCATGCCGGTTGCGAGTACTACGCACCTGGCCTTTTTTAAAGAACATCACTAATGAGGTCACTATATGTCTTTCTGGGTGGGCAAATTCATAATAATAAAATAAAATGGATTCTCCGCCTAATTATTAAGTTAAACAGTTAGGTACATAACGGTGTCGATTCCCTTGTTCACAAACTAAACTAAATTTAAATTCAGTGCATCTTTTTCTTTCTATTTCATTAATAAAAGACATTAGATAAATTTTAGTTTAGTCCTGTCAAATTAATCAGCGCTTGACGTAAATTTACGTAATTTTAGTAGGCAAGTTTTTAATCACGTCTAAACTTGTATGGAGTAGTGACAGGCGCTGCCGAGCTGATTAATTTGACAGGACTAAACTAAAATGTATCTTTTGTCCTTTTCTTACCACCATTATTAAATTATGAGGTTAATAATTTCTTCGTTCTGTCTAATATACAAATGCGTTGCTTGCATTTAGGTGTAATCAAAACGCGTTGTGTGAAATTTGAGTCACCACAGAGCACACGTAACAATTATATAATAATGTACAACAATCTTAGTTCGCCAGTTACGAGTATGTCATTTTATTTCAGAATAATTACATAACATTTTGTATGTAACAAAAAACATAAGGACTGCCTCATAGGTCTAGTGGTCGCAACGCTTCTGCTGAGCATGAGGTCCTGGGTTCGAGACCCAGGTCGGGCAAAGTGTTATTGGGCCCGGATTCTGAATTTGTACCCGGTTGCGGCAATAGGCTCGCCCCCTATTACATGGGACTTTAAAATAACTGGCGAAATGTGGCTGTAGTTTCGGTACACCCTGTTTAATCCTTTGGAGATTACAAGCATGAAGTTTTAGGCTAAATTCCTGTTAACCTATTCAAAACGTATTAGCTTATCAAAAAACCCTTGTTTAGGTATCACAGAAGTTTTGCAAATCGCTAAATCAATACCTACGTACCCATGGCTAATTCCCCTTAATGGATTATGACAATCCTATTGCTACTATTGTAATCCCCATTTCGGATTACCCTTTTTTTTATGAGGAAAATTATCAAATAACTTCTCCCGCTCTGGGCGGAGCGGGAGGGTGTATCAGACTCTTACTGACTAAAACCCACCCGTGTTGCTTCCGTTGCCTGTGTTGCCAGGGGCCTCGGTTACCCTTTCGGACTTTCCCGCGACAGGCATAGAGGCCCTTAGACACTAAAATGGTAGATACCTACAGCCGATAGCACGCTACACAGTAGGCTGAAAGGGCATTGTCCTCTTTGTATGGGAATTTGGCTCCGTGTGAACAGGCCCTTTAAGTATAAATATAATACAGGTTTAATAGCTAATACCAGTAGAAAAGAGAATATAGTAATGAGATTGTATCATGATGCTTGTACGAGTTGTTTTACTTACTTGTTTTTTTTTAATAACACACATTATTATTTATACATTTTGTTATTATTCTGACTCATAAGTTAACAATGTCTTGTCTATGAACTGGGCAGGTGGATAGATATTATCTTGTTACCTTGCTCAGCTTAAAAGCCACTACAGTAATTACATGACCGCAGCAACCCACTGTTCTTCGGCCCACTATGCAATTGCAGCAATACTGCTTCATTGAGTTTCGTCCCTGACAGTTATTTTCATTTTCATGTAATATATAGACAAATACACTTTTCTACTAATATGCTTACTTTGACCCTCACTGCCTTTTAAAAGATTTAACTTCCACAAGATCGAGGGTATGCCTTCTTCTTTGCGTGATATCAGTACCACAATTCGCATATCGGATCTGTTATACAGTTTCCACCACAGGTAGGAGTTGAAATGAAATTGCCTCGTTTGTATCCGTACAATATCCATATTCAAGCTGGGGTCAACGCCGGGATTTGTGTCGGTGTTCATAGGCATGGCCGGGGTCAACGTGAGAAGGGGTATCAATGTCCATTGTCAAAACCAAAACGATACTTGAAAATTAATCACAGTAAAACGAGGAAAACAATATTCATGATAGGTACCAAGAAACAAAGTAAATGACAAATAACTTGAAGTGGCAACTGACATTGACATAACTTTTTTTTTAATAATTGATTTAATCATTGATTAAAAATCGAAATTCATCGACCATTATCGATTCTTTTAAATACTTTTGTTTTCCAGATATGAATAAGACATGTTCAAAATAATGTTAGTGATTCTGATTACAAATTAAAGCTTTAATTGGCTGTAAACTCTAGACTCATAAATGAAAGAGGAGGACTTAGTTGAACTTCAAAAATAACAATTAGAATCGATTTGTATATAATGATTTAAACAAATACGATTAATTGTTGGCAACACTATGCATTAATGAAGGTCGAGTACTGTCAATATGTCGAAGAATAAAACAATTTCAGTACTTATTAAATACACTATTCGTGGGCGCAAGTTAATACAAAAGTATAGAATAAATAAGCGTTTAAAAACTAAACTTGATTATTGATTAATTTCAATCTTTTCGAGCATCGTGTTCACGCGAAGCCGAGAACGGGCAAAGTCCTTTGGCATTGATAGACATTTTCATTTGATTTTTTAAGTGGTGATTTTTTTTATTGGATTTGCTATAAGCGACTAAGTACATATATTTTTATTACTGGTGCAAGTAACTTTAACGCTCAAAATATAGTACAAAAAAAACAAAAACGTTTTTTTTTTTAACGCAGGACTTTCCCAGGGTTAGTAGTATGCCTAAAAATATTGCAATTGCCCCTAATTTCCTCGTAGGTGATTTATCTATGATTTAATTAGGAATCATAGAAAAATCACCTACGAGGAAATTAGGGGCAATTGCTGGTTTGCGAAGTACGAAATTTCAATAAAATAAAAGGCGAAAAACCAAGCTCCGCTATGCTTAGGCATCCCGTGTCATTGAAATTTCAATTTTATTGTCATACTATTAAGTTATATTCCTATTAGTCACATGCCAAAAAAAATAAAATGAAAATATATTATTTCACATAAACTTACATGGGATCTTATGTAACGTCAGAAGCTACACGGTTGCAAAAATCTACAGTCTATTGAGTTCACAACGTTCTCACATTAACAAAATATTAAAGAATCTCTATAATAGATCAATAAAATAATAAAAATAAAAGCCTATTTAAACCAAATGACATGTTCGCCATTACAACTATAACAAATCTGAATAAATGTCCTATTCACAAAAGGCATATCTAATAGTTGAAATTAGAATTGTAGGTTTTTAATATCTAATAATGAAGAAAAGATTATCTCAAGGAAGTATTTAAAAAAATAAAATAAAAATAAACATCGTAATTTGGGAGCAGTTAATACACATTTACATAGCTATGCCGTTAATAAGGTACCAGGGTAGCTACATGTGCAGAAGAAATTATTTCCAAACTTCCTTGTCTTCAACGTAGTCTTTATTTTCATAAAAATCCATGGCCTTGCCGTACTGCCAGTAGGCACAGGCCCTTATACTGGTTTCGTGCTAATGAAGTGGGGAAGTAGGAATAGTATATACATTTAAAGGTCAGCCCATTTAAATGGATAAATATACACCCAAAGGCTGAATGGCACTTGCACATCATAAAGTGACACGGCCTATTTTTACTTGACACTTAAATAGTTTCAACTTTACTGAAGTTTTAATTTAGGTACCTGTCCACCACGATTAACAAAAACCGAGTAGAACTAGCAACGAGCTGAGAGTTTTTATCTTCGAAACCAGCTCTTGTCGCTGCAATACCTACACCAAAAGAGGATTCTCGCCGGCCTGTGTTAATAGTCAGCGGTCAACTATTAATTTATGTATCTCTGTTACTGACACAGCCCGAGCGTGTGTTTCTTGAGCGCAAAAATAGTCGTTTCATAGTCGTTTCCTCGACGGCGATGGGACAGTGCCTTAGTAGGAATTATTGCAAAAATGATAAAACAAATACGAGGTAGACAATACCAAACCTAGTAACTTAAACTGAACAAAAATACTCGTATTTGTCTTATCTCAAAGACAATTGAAAGGATTCAGAAGCGAGTTTTCTCAGTCATAAATTCCGTTGGCTTTTCGCAGATTCCCTAGTATAACAAATTGGGTTCCGATAAAGGGTGGCAAAAGGTAAAGGTAAAATTGTATGGGAAATAGTTCTATAAGGTTTTATGTTTTATTCGTGCTCTGTGGTTATCCTTTGTCTTTTATGGGATTTGGGTAATCTCCGATTTGAAAGGTTTTGGTTGTTTTGAGTCTTTTATAGGTTATGGTTTGAGACCATGTCAATGTTTGGTAGTATTTGTGTTGTTTTGATGCCTTTCAACATGTTTTAATAGCATTTACAGCTTTTGCGTTTTAAAATTGCGCAGATCTCCCAATATTGTCAAATTAAATTATGTTAAGAAATAATCATAGAAATTATAACATTAGATAGCAAGAAAGACGGTACTGCAACGAAATGTCGTCGCTTCGCTTTTTTTATAAATTTAAACAATATCATGCATGTAAAGTTACCTATTATCAGTTACATATTATTTCCTTTTACCTACTCTTCTAATAAGTACGGAATCTATAAAGAAATAGTCGAGAGGTCGTGTAGGGTGCATATTGCAGTCGCAATATACACGACACCCTACACGACCTCTCGACTATTTCTTTCTAAAACAATCACCCAAGTATGTCAAACAGATAGTTACATATTTTTGTAACAAAAAGGACATAAGTGCGAACAATAACATGTTATTACGGCAATGTAGTGTTATTACTAGAAATATAAACTGTACCCAGGTATTATAGCAGTGAGATCATTGTCCACCACGTGTTGATTTTTCTATGAATAGTTGATAAAACAATTGCAAAAAAAAACCATAACTGTCATAAGGAATGTCACTTGGCTGACTTGTAATGAAAGTAAAGTAAATTTGACTGCATTACTACGACCACTTGCAGTCAACTTTTCTAAGAGGTTTGTTTATAAAAATCTCGACTAAGCGTTCAAAAATATATTATCAAAGAAATTAACGTATCAAACGAAATTATTCTAGCCATTTTAAATGTCATTAAAGTAAAGCGAATCATTACTGTAAATAATGCAATTCACATAAGTAATATTATGTAATTACCCAATACACTTAACGATGAATCACCACGTCACTTTACTATTAAATATTTTTGGCTCATGCAATCATTACCACACTAATAGCATCACTAAAAACTAATCGAAAAATAATTGTACATCATCAACCTAAAAATAACAATTAGATTGCGCAATTCCTGTTACAAAACATCCATTAATGTCATCATTTTATCGTTACAGATCCAAAATGGAAGCAATAATGTCGGGGAACGCTACAAAAGAAAATATAATGCAACCAGCGACACTTCAGGAGGCAATAAACATTATTAAATTCCTCAACACGACACATAAACAAGAAGTTGCGAGGCTGAAAGAAGCATACACGAAACAAGCAGATTTTATAAAGAAATTGGAATCAAATAGGAAAAAGGAATTGGAATTCTTATCGGGTGAATTGAGAAAATACGAAGTAAATTTAGCTTTAAGAACAGAATCGGTAACAGAACAACTTGCGCAGAATGATTTAATAATACAGAGACAAGCTGACAAAATAGAAGAATTAACGAATCAGTTGAAAGATAAAGAATTAACAGCTAGTGTGCCAGAAATTAATATAATGGTCGATTCCAATTCTGACTCAGGAGTAGCATTAGAGAACGAAGACTGCAGAGGCGAAGAGACCAAACCTGAAGTAAAAACTACCAGAAAATGTAGTCGAAGATTTGGTGATACAATAAGTTTTCTCCGGAGAGTTGACTTTTCTCCAATGAAATATAAACCATCTAATCGAGAAGGTGCTAAAAAGAAAGATGATAATAAAAATAATAAATTACAAGTACCGACCGCAAATAACAGGATCTTTAATCGTCAAACGAGTAATGATAAGTCTCTTAGTGAAGATGAGAGAACCATCACTGATGAATCCATTTTCTTCGATGCTGGTGTTGAGCCGGTGATACTACGGCCAAACAAAGTAAACGATAGTATGAACAACCATTTCTCTGATGATGGAAGCGAGGATACCAGTGAAGAAATCTTCGATAGAGTGATGAGCAGAAGCAGCATAAGAAGATCTGTCAAAGCGAATCCCAAATACAAGAAAATAAATAGAACTAAATCAAAACTTTTGGAACATGTCAAAGTGAATATTGTTGATTGAAATGTTCACCAAGCAAAATATAACCATAATGTGCAATCCTTATGTCATTGTACCTATCAATCTGAAATTATTAAAGGCTGTTTTTATCTGAATTAGTTTTTTATTCTCCTTTTTTTAAAACCTGTCATTAAAATCTGTATTTTTTGTAAAATCTTTAGTTTTAATGTTTCCATCACGCATGTTAAGGTAGCAATAATTAACACACAAATTTTACAACTTCTAAATTGTATATTCAGATCAAAGAAATCAAAACAATAATTCAAAATTAGCTCATCTCTCACATTTACCTTCACAGTCTAAAATAAATCGACATAAACTGGACTTATTGGATGAATGCATACAAGCCGTCCGGATATAAACCCCGGTAAAGGTCGAAGGGTGGATAGGGAAAATAAATTATACTCGATTGAGTTGTTGACGAATAAATTGAGGAAATATCTCACAAGATACATATAAGAAAGGTGATATACACAATGTTGAAACATTTATTTCTTAATTTTAAACCAACATAGCTATTATAAAGTAAGTATAGCCAAACTGGGCCCTGTTTAATTGGATATAAAATAGTTTGATTCTAGTCAGTCTGGTTATTAAGCATAAGTACGATCAGCCTATAATGTTCCCACTGCTGGGTCACAGGCCTCCTCTCTCAGAGAGGATGTGAGTCGTAACCCACCACGTGAACCCAGTCTGGTTTACAGTTTCTTTGTTATTGAATTAGAATCGTCACAAAATAAAATGTTCTTCTTTTCACGCCTGTTTGTGCTCCTGATCCAGCAGGTGACAAAGTGAGATTTCGTGTCTATATTTTTGACATCGCACCATAGAAATCTTTCTACATTAAAAATGACTAGATCGTTAGAAACGAAAAACAAAATGACAGATTGTAGAAGAATTTCTACGATGCGATGTCAAAAATGGAGAAACGAAATGTTACATTGTATAGAAAGAGCTGTGTCTATTCTTCGTAGAAATAGAAAGCGTCATGCTAAGCCAGGTGATGCAACTATAATACAGTTTTTAAGTGTAGTGAAATGGGAAGAATATGATAATAAAACAAGCTTCCTAAGACCCATCAACAGTGCGCTCAACTCAACATCACTCTTACACAAAGATTAAGCTAAAGACTGGACATAATAAAGTTATCTCAGACAATAACAGTCAACATGAAACTACTGCTGTAAAACTAGTTAAACCGACAAAGTTAAATTGTTAGTAAACACGGCTACAGTTATGTTCGTGTAACTATTTTGTAAGTGGGAATTTTATCTTTATGTCTGTGTTTAAAGGAGATTCAACTGACATAATTTTATAGGGGTTGTACATATTAACTTCCTTAGTAAATTATAGTTTGACTCAGCACTGTTATGAAGAATTAAGTTTTTTTCGTTATTGATTGGGTTTTTAAATAAAAAGAGAAAGAAAAAGGGTAGTGTTTTTCGAGAGTATGTACATATGTATGTATGTCTATTTCTTTGGCACGCTCTGTAGTCTAAACGGTTTGATGGATTTTAACAAAAGATGTGTCGTTAGATTCGTCGTAATTGTAGGAGTGAAATAGGCTATGTAATATTTATATAATGCACCTGCAAATACAAAATAAAAGAGAGGGACAGGTTTTTTTAAAATATATTACAACAATATTTATATCAAATAAAAGCTATTAATGGATTGAAATAAAATATATTATTTAAAAAACAAAAAACTCGACTGCAAAAACACATAACTGAATAGAGAAAAACCAGCATAACGATCTCTAGAATTTTGGTGTCAAAGGCGGGAACAAACCAACAAACCTGCGATACCAAAATTCTATATATTGTAATGCTTGTTTTTCTCTTTTCAGTTATGTGTTTTTTGCAGTTGGGTTAATAGGTTTTTTTTTTAATAATTTGTTTTATTAGTAGTTAAATCAGAACAGTAGTATGAGATTATACAAACTTATAATTAAAGAAATGATGTAACATAAATTTCCTGAATTTCTAAGGAGGTATCAGAGATTCAAAGTAACCTAGTCTTGGGAAAAAAAAATCCGAACACAGGTTTATTAATTTAAGAAACAACGTTTAAAGAACGTAGGTAACTACAAAATCTAAAAACATGGTTAAAGTGACAAAGACCTATTATAACAAAAATAAACTCTTTTTATCTTTAACAGCCTTCAAGCTTTTCGCAAAACGGTTTTATAATAAATTCGTCAAAACTTTTGCTTTACTAACACCCGTATTCAAGAACGATACTATGAGGTCTCACCGTGCATACCAATGCGTAGGGCCAGTAAATCCGATTCTAAAACGAACGCAGTGTCTGCCAGTCGCTGCCATACTTATGTATGTATCGTTCTTGAATACGGGTGTAAAGCTCCGTCTACGCGAGCAATATAAGTTTCCAACAAAAATACGAGGTCTACTTGAGTGATGTGCAACGCTATGCGTTCACTTAGACGGGCCCTTACGTAAAGCAGCTGGACAGCTATTTTAACCAACGCGTAGTGTAGCCTAATGTAAAAAAAAAGGTCTGTGTCAAATTAATATTTGCCACAGACCTTTATTGTGTGGTCCACAGATGTAGTTGTTTCTGTATATTTTGTATCCATTTGTGGTGTTTTATTTTATTATTCATTTTAATGCGATGGATTACAGCAGCGAAGAAGAATTTGATAAGTACGACAACGATATTTTAAACGAACGAAGGACAATAACTACAAGAAAATTATTACGGAATTTTCAAAATTCTTTCGATTACTACAGTGAAGATGAATTCAGAAGACGGTATAGATTTGCAAAGTGTATTGTACT
The DNA here is from genome assembly GCA_905333075.3 of Atethmia centrago. Taxonomy (NCBI): domain Eukaryota; kingdom Metazoa; phylum Arthropoda; class Insecta; order Lepidoptera; family Noctuidae; genus Atethmia; species Atethmia centrago. The sequence continues at coordinate 25,084,822 of HG995382.1, read as the reverse complement.
TTTAATACTTTTACCACTTGTCGATGTTCATCTGATTAAACATACGAAAAGAGGCCTTCCAGTGCCTTCTGTTTATCAGTGACTTGTCCTACGATTTTATACTTCTGAGAGTTGTCAAGTAAGTATCATAATAATAATATATTATTATTATTAAACATTTATTTCAGACCAGGTCCATATTCTTGTTAGTAACAATTTATTTAAAAACTAATGTTAGTATGCAAACACAACAAAAAATTAAATTATATTAAATTGCGACATGAAGTCGCACCCATCTTCGCAGCATGGGGGGACTCCCCCCGATCTGCAAATACCCCCAGTATAGAGTTGGAACTACCACGAACGCGAGTGAGTAGGTAGGCACATCTTTTCCTTATGACAGCGGCAAAACCATCAACCCGCGCCTCAGCAAACATCCCTGACGCACTGCAACGCCATGGCAGCCGCAACAGTACCCTGAGTGCATTGTTGTATTGGACACGCAGATCACTGTATGCCCGCTGCGAATAACTGACCCACAGGCTGCAGGTGTAAAAAGATTGGCAATATGCTCTAAAAAGCGTGATCTTAACCGCATTCGTACACCGTGCAAACCTGCAGGCCAGCATGTTACAACGGACAGCCAGCGACCTGCGTTCCCTTTCTATGTCCACATTATCACTTAAATCATCGGTGACCCAGTGACACAAATATTTAAATTTAGAAACTCTGCACAGTGGAGTGCCATAAAGTGACACATTCGGAAATGCTGGGTAAGAAAAACCACTTGCTTTGAAGAGCATTAGTTGACTCTTCTCAACAATATACTTGAGCCCATGAGTCACCGCATATGATTCACAAGTAGACACTAGCCGCCTCATGGCACCAATTGATGGACTCAGCAACACCATGTCGTCTGCGTAACTAAGGTTATTGGTACACACTCCGTCAATATGTACCTCCGACCTTGGTGCTGCTGAGTGCAGCAATCAGCCGGTTTATGTACAGGTTGAACAAGCGAGGAGAGCTTAATCCCCCCTGCCTCACTCCGCACTTCAACCGGTACACACTCGACAGAGAACCGTTCCAACTCACACAATTGCATTGATTGCTATACCAAAACTTAAATATGGGCATAAAGTAGGTAAAGAAGTTTCAGTAAGCAGCTTATCCCACAACACGTCATAACTGACAAGATCGAATGCCTTCGATAGGTCCAAAAAACAGGCAAAGACAGGCGTTTTTTATGCTTGTAGTACTGCACAGTCTGCTTTAAATACAATATAGCGTTTTCAGTGGACAGCCCCGGCCTAAAGCAAAACTGAGCGTCGTGTAATTGGAGATGCTTAGCTAATTGTTTGTCAAGCAGACTGTCCAGTACCGTGGCTGAAACAGTTGCCAAGGATATAGGTCTGTAATTGGAGACATCAGAGGCATTTCCAGTTTTATTTTTAATAACAGAGACCACAACTGTAAAAATGAAGCTATTTGGTAAATAACAGTGATTGACACACAAATTAAAAGAACATAGCAAGTACACGCGGTAAGTGCACCCCGGCGTTTTTCAGATGTTCAATACTGAGGCCATCGTGACCTGGTGACTTACCTCTCTTCATTGATTTTACCACCAATGCAACTTTCTTAGGAGTAAATCGAACGTTAATATCCCCAGAAATGACTTCAGCATCAACAATCCGAGTCGTCCCGACTAGAGGTGACTCAACCTTAAAGTGTTGTTTAAATAAGTCAGTTATTTCTGTCGACCCGTGCACGCCCGCCACGCTCACCGAAAAACTTGACCGTGGATTTAACTTATTGATTGCCTTCCAAAATGCACCAAATTGCTTGGCTGACTGATTTTCAGCTATTATATCCATTTTTATTTGTTTTTCATTGTCCTGGCAATATTTAAGCTTGTCTCTATAAACCTTTCTGGATTGACTCATGTTTGTGTAAAAGTACCCCGATGTAGGTTTTTTATGTAGCAACCAAGTCTGATAATGCATGCGGGCCTCCCTGTGAGCGTCACGTACATGCGAATTCCAACCAACCACATATTTCCTTTTACAGCGTATTTTATCCGAACCTATATACGTAATATCTGCGCCTTATTTCAAAATACTCATAACCGCGTCGTACATTTCATCTAACAGTATGTGGTGGCTAGTAACAGAGCACATTCCATACGAACAATAACGAAATTCCACAGGAAAATCTAATAATCTTAATTTTGAATGACAAAACTTTGTATACCCATCAATTTGTGTAACATTTCTTTCACCCCAAATAACCTTATTACAAGAGTGGGTTTTGCTCACTGACTTAGGTATTATTAAATCGAATATAGTCAGGTGCCTTTTCTTTTATAAAAGTCGGTAGTTTTAAACTACCTACTCTATCTATCTAAGTAGTATTTGGCAATCCTGTGAATTCATTTAAAAATATAACCATTATACCTAACTAGGCATTCATTAAAAAATATTATATAACATAACTATTACCACACATTTTATAACTGACAACACGTTTATAGGTTATATTTATGTCATCCACAAATCTGCCAAAGACAACTTAGCAACAGACCATTCACAAATCTATAAAATCGACCCAGTGCGTTCGCGTAGTAGTGTCGCTTGAGTATTATTTGTGAATTAAATGGCCTGCCACTACGAACGCAGTGAGAAATGCCTTACTTAGCATAGTGTCGCTGCCATACTTATGTATGTATCGTTCTTGAATACGGGTGTAAAGCTCCGTCTACGCGAGCAATATAAGTTTCCAACAAAAATACAATCTCAGCATAAACAAGATTCACTTGACAATTCAAAGTAATTCCCTACGAAGTTAAAAGGCACTAAAGCAGGACTTTATTTATGCCCTTCCCTTAGGTGTCCTTAAGCCTTCGACATTATTCGTCCAAATATCTTGTTTAAGAAATGCGTCTCTTGTGAATTTGTTGTCGTTTGAATGGATATTGGGCGGCAAAGTAGACGATAGGAAAGTAATTGAAGTATACGTATAAAACGAACGTACGGAAAACATAAGAAGCTCAATAATTGGATTATGGTAAATATCTCCTGCTGAATATACGAGTATATAGGCTTCCTTGAGATCCAGTTTTGTACGATTAAAAGTGACCCTGGAGGCTTACCATGAACTCTTAAAGCAGGTCAACATTTTATTGGTCTTACCTGCGTTATGCTGTACCACCAAGTCCTTTTTGACATGTAAACACTTGAAAACTGAAATGCCCTGCAGTCATATTAAGCAGCCATGTAAAAGTAACTTTTATTGAACTGTTTTCTTTAATTTAAAATAAACAAGGGAAGGACGTGTTAATTTGTGAATACAATACTATTGCGGCCTTATTTAAAATCATAGACAGCAAACAAAACAATCTCTTTGTAGTTTATTTTAGATGTGTGACGAAGTTGAAATTTTTGAGTTTCTTGAGGAAGATCAGCGATTTATTTCACATTATAAACAGTGTGAAATAAATCGCTAAAATCCAAAGGCAAGTTATGAGAAGCATGATAAAACCCTTTGACTTGCCGGATGGCATGTTTGTCAAATGGTATAGGCTAACTAAAGAACTATTACTTGAGCTTTGCAATGAGCTACGAGCTTTCAAGCCACGCACCACAAAATCAATGGATTTGTCGATAGAGGTTATAGGGGGGTTATAGGGGGGTAGGGATAGAGGTTTGAACTAAATCAATCAATCTATTTATTGCACTAATTTCAACAATTAAATGCAGTATGATCACAAATGACGTCGTGCAGTTTTGTGGTGTTGACAATATCTTTGATATTTAAAAACTTGTTTTCGTTCGAAAACAGCAATAACTTTGGTAAGATTTTCAAGTAGGTACTTACGTTCCTTAAGTATCTAAAAGGGTCTCAAATGTCATAATCGTGTTAAATAAGATTTTTTTTTACGAAACATTTTTTAAAATTATTCTGATTATTATAAACTGTTATTAAATTAATTTTATCTACTTCTTTAAAACCGTAAAACCGGTAATAATAGAAAAAAAATTCCGAGCGTTTGTTTGTAATATGGTGTACCGGCCAGCGATAACGTAGCAAGTTTGAAGTTTGGTCATTGCAGGTTAGACGGAAATGCTCATGGTACAAATAGAAAACCTGTCAGGTTAACCTGTTCAGTTGACCTGTCATGTACTTACTTGGCAAGTTTTTTTTAATGTTGATGGAACGGCCCCAGATTGACACACGTTTATATGGTCTACTTAGCAAAAATTAAGACGAAGCTGGTTTGCTGCAAGCAGACACAGAAGCCAACAACGATGGTGACAACAAAGAAGGTCGACCTACATGTTATATCACCTCATTTAAAACAACTTAATTAACTCAAAATTTAAGCTGACTCACATAACTGCTAAATTGCTAGATTTTGAAACCATGTTTACAATCTCGGTCATCAACCATGCATGGGAGTTGCCGAATGGGTGGTCTTTAAATCAGTCAATTGGAAAATCGAGACCGATCTAGACCATACAATGTCAGACACTTGACACTTATTGCAATGAAGTATTCGCTTTATGGGCTGAATAAAGCGGATTTCATTACCTTTTTTGAAACAAAATAGAGTTTAAATTAAAGTTTATTGCTTTATTAATTTACGAGTGGAAAAACATAACGTACAACGTTTACTTCATCAGAAAAAAGTTTTAATTTCGATCGAACAGATTATCTGAAAACGATCACTGTATCGAAATATGTATCCACAGCCATTTAATTGATTACGGTGCGGGAGAGATGTAACGCTCAGTCGCTCTATGCACAGTAAACTTATCTATGACAACGCGATTGGTAGAAAGTTGTTCTTTGTTAATCATTTCACACTATAGTCTTACACTCGGTAGGTACGCCCAAAGCACTTCCTTTAAAACTTAAAACCATTACGAAACTATAATATCTTGAAAGTTCGCAGTTGGTGGAGAGTGCCAATAGTCCGTGTAATGTAGGAGGCGACAAGGCACCAAAGTTGAACCCAACCTAGCGATACCAAACTTTTCACTCGATGTATGCTGATTCTCCTATGAGGTAGGGATAGCGTGCTAGACCCATGATTTCTATGTATTACTCGTAACTTATTATTTTTGGTCTTACAAGTTCACAGAACTGAAAACATTCAGAACGTTCAAATCATCAGGCCCACCATTGTATACTAATACAATACTATGGTGGGCTTGATGATTTAAATGTCTTATTCTGTCTTTTACATTGAGTAAATCAATGGAAAAGACATTCACATTGCTTCATTTATTAAGCCGTAAGTTAGAGATATAAGACGTTTTTATTTTTTTTTAAATATTAAAAATATGCTACCATTAACAAAGAAGTATTCCAAGTTAAAAATACATAGGTATATATTTTGTCAGAATTTTGCACCTGTGTAACATTTATTACGTGCAAAAAACTCTTGTAAACATTTTGATTAAATTTTCCAGTGGCTACATTTATATGGATAAAAGTGTTGTTTGTATTTCATTGACAAAATGGTCGTGAGTTATGACAAAGTCAGATTTTCAGTAATAGCCAGGATAAAGGCAGAAAAAATTGGAACATTGTGTGTTTTTTTCGGACAGGCATTTTTAACCGGTTTTAAAACCGCTGATAGATGTCCCGTTATTAAAGGCATGACAATATTTGTTTAACTCAAACTCAAATCATTTATTTCAATTAAACCATTGACAGGCACTTTTGAATTGTCAAGGAGTCAGTCAGTTAGAAATATGAAGCTAGTTGCCCATTCCAAAGCTACCTACGGGCAAGAAACTCCATAGACACTCTTTCAAATTATATTGTTACAAAAATATTAGTTACATCTTTAATTTTGAATGTATAACTATATGTGAGGACGATGTCAAAAAAAACGCGTTCAGAATACAGCAAATAGAAATAATAAAAAAACAATTTAAATATAAAATAATTAAAATAAGACGTTTCAGCCAAGAGGTGACCAGTCCCAACTGACGTTCCCGTTCACGAACATGGCGCATGAATCAGCACCATTCAGCTCAACCATTTTGAAGGGAGCTAAATGATCCAATACACGCACCACCATCAGCGAGACATCTGAGTGAGCATGACGTACTCTCAGCCGCCAGGGCACATTCAAGTCAATGACATATTACACGGTAAATTGTAGCTATATTGTACATAGTACTCACACGTGTGCTATGCAATTATATAATACAAAGGAGATTGAGTTTATACAATGCAAAGATAGTCTTCCAATCATCACAGCTCCAACAGTATTTTAGTTATCTGAACAGAACCATTAATGTTCTAGAGCAAGCCTTAATCATTTCATCATTTCTCAACTATTTCAAGGTTTGATCAACTCTTATAGGATCACTCGTGTGTCCGTCTGTCTGTCTATCTGCCCTTCTAACACAACCGATTTGTTCCGAATCTACTGAACCGATTAAGTAAAAATTTTGTACACGTATGAATTTTTGTGACCCAAACATGGACGTGTAACGTAAATAAATGAATTTTGAATATGAGGGTCACTTTTGGGGGTCAACCCAAAAGTGACCCTCATATTCAAAATTCATTAGAAAATTTAAAAAAAAAGTTTTACAAACCGTACCGTGTGATATTTCAAATGAAAGGGCTTGTTGTAAGGGTCTCAAATATTTTTTTATAGTTTAAAAATAAATATTGTTAAAGTTATTTAAGAAAATAGCTGAAAATTGACGTAACATACTATATAATAAAGAAAATAGCTCTTTACTATTATAAATTACAGGAAAACCTATAATAAGTCTATGGTCTTAAAATAACTCAGAATAGGGTCTTACACCCATTTTTAAAAAGTGTCTTAATTAAATTCTATAGTGCTAATATGCCCCAAAAAAATCACAATTTTTTTATTCAATCGATAAGTGCCATAAAAATGCATTTAAATTTTACATTTTCAAATTTCGCGCGTAGTTTGACGAAAACGCTGGACGAAGTGGACGCCATGTTGCTCTGTGGTCATGACGTCACTTGGCTAGTAAACAAATGCGCTGATCTATTATCTAACTAACAGTTGACAGTTGACACGTTCTAGTTTATTTAGCGGTATGACGTAATAACATGGCGGCTACTATTTCATGGTGTTTTTTAATAGATTAGAAAAACTGAAAACGTTGAATTGAATTTTAAAATTTATTTTGTTATTTTATGAACTAAAAGTAACATTTTCCGACTCCTTTTTGCCTAAACTATCTCAATAATCTATTTATAGATTTTTTCTCGTATATAGTAAAATACCCTATTGTGTGTACAAACTTACATTAGCAGTTGTATGGGGGCACGTTTTTCAAGTACAATGTTAAGTTTGTTCTTGGGATAAATTCATCACAACTACGCTTCCTCTTCATTGTGCGTGGTCCGACACGCACTTGGCCGGGTTTTGTGATGACTGACATTAATAATAATAATGAATTTATTTGCCATAAAAATACAGATGGGAACCTAGGTGATTCACTATGAAATACTGTACATTGTATACATTTAGTTCTATGTTAAAATCTGTACTCAAGTATTATAACCCTGCCTCTTAAACTGGGTAAACCTGGATCTTAAGAGACAGAAATTAGTCACAGTTAGACAGACATTTACGTTAGAGAGCAGTGGTGGCCCAGTGGTAACGGCCGCGACTTACGAGTTGTACGTCGTAGGTTCGAATCCGGACAGGCGCTTTACTTTGTGTAAATGATTTCATCACCACTGCTCTCAAAAACGGTGAAGGAAAACATCGTGAGGAAACCGGCATGTCCTAGAACCAAAAATTCGAAGACATGTGACATCTACCAACCCGCATTGGGCCCGCGTGGTGGATTACGGCCTACTCCCTCTCACAGAGAGGAGGCCTGTGTCCCAGCAGTGGGAACATTATAGGCTGATAAGTATGTATGTTATGTAGACAGACATTAGTCTAACAATAAATTGAAAAAAAAAAAATTACGATCACAGAGTCGGGTGACCATGCAATTGGGATTGTCACGATTTTGAAGTCCAATGTAACATGTTGTTAATTAATTAAATAAGATATCAATTGTTTTGCCTACTCTACTTCCACACAACTTTAACCTGCAGTACCAACACAGTGTTGTATCCCGGATATTCAGATACAGGGGAATATCGTCTGAATTGTTAGTTGAGACCCGTTTGATACGAGCTTAGATACAAGTTTACCTTCCAAAGCTATGACACAGATATCTTCAAGTGATATGAATCGTGTCTGTAACTTACACAGTACTACAGCTTACACCAGAAGCGATCGTTGATGCAAATACTGTCAGGAATGATTCTTGGAATTGAAGAAGATTCTATTTGAGATGGAAGCTTGAAATTGCACTGATTTGTAAACAAAGGGAAGTGTTAAAGGAGTTTAAATCTTCTAGTAGAATTATTTGCAAGATGAGGTATTACAGCCACTACTGTGTAGGTACAGGAAGCAGCACGTAAGTGGTAAAAAACCAGTATAACCTGGCCTTTTATTCAATTGAAACGCCGTACTAGGCAAGGCCGCCGGGATCGAGGGAAAGCCGGGGTTGTGGGAAATTCCGGAAGGGATACCGAGGTCCCTGGCAATACACCATATGGACCATTTTTTTTTTAAATCCAATTTTCTACCACATAAGTTAGCCGGAACTTATGCGAAAGTCACAGGCAATAATATAATAAAAAGTTCAACCTATATATACCATGCATGGAGAAGCAGGTTCGCGGGAAGGTACTAAAGGGTCACCGAGGCCCCTGGCAACACAGGCAACAGGAAGGAATACGGTTGGGTTTTAGTCAATAAGAGTCTGACACACCCTCCCGCTCCGCCCAGAGCGGGAGAAGATATTTGATGATTCCCCACCCAAAAAAAAATAATGGAGATGCAGGTACGGGTCTGTTTGAGACTTCTCTAAATTAAAGGTCGGGTAAACACCGATGACCTAGGCCATACAAATGCGCGTCGCGCTCACGCCGCGCTGCCGTTCAGTTTCAAAGGGAATATTTATTTTTAGCACCGAAAATATGAATATTTGAAAAAAACCACAGATAGAATTTTAGAAAATAAAGTTCATACAAAAAAAAAACATGAAAATACCTTAAGTAGTTTGAAAGTAATGTCGTGTTTTATGCTTTAGGTAGACATTACTTCCTGAATTTATTTCATAAAGTATTTTACTACAACACTTAAATATTTATATACAAGGTGTCGTTTTGCATCCTCGTCAAGTTACAGGAGGCTGCTATGAGAGACTTATATAATAAAATAAAATTACGATACCTGCTCAATAATTATACATACTTGTTTTTTAGTTATTTATGTTTGACAGAATTTTAGAATACACACTTTCACAGAACAGAATCACCCCGTTGCCTATGCGGCAGTGTGTAAAAGATCAGTTACAGTGCGGTTAACATGCGTGACCCACACATGCCGATTTCTGAAACTTAGAAAGAAAAATTAATAAAAAGTCCTATCTGATTCGTGTCGAGAATCATTAGCATAGTTATCTCCTTCAATTTGACGAGGATGCAAAACGACACCTTGTATAGAATTGATGTGTACGCGTTCTAGTTAATCATACATTTTTTGCGTAACTTACTTGCTCTATTTGAAGGCGTATTAACAGATTTAAAATCATATACATATCTGCGCCTTAATCCAAATTGTCGCTACAACAACACAAACGCGGCTCTGCGGTTATTATGAATAATTATAATTACGACAGACCACAGGATCACTGCTGAAAACATTGGAATAATTTAATTAATAATAACCTTTGAATACGGTATTTCGCAAAAGCTTTTCGCAGCAAATAAATAAATAATAGCCAACATTAATTACTTACCTTATTGAACTTATCATTAATTATGAATTTTCAAAATGCTTAAGCTTTGATAATTTTTTTATTCGTAGAATTACTAATATTATAAACTTTTAAGTATTAAAATAATATTTTATAGCAGAAAACTTATCTGAAAAAAGTTTACAGTACTTCGGCGAGAGCAAAAATATTTTACAAAAAAAAAGATTTTTACTTACTAAACTTTTACTAAACTAGTTTGTTTTCTTAATCAAAATTCTTAAAACTTATAAAACACAGTTTTCGCAATAAATTTATTACAAAATTATACTGCCTAACAGCGAAGCCTCAGCAACCATAAGTGTCTGATTAAAACACATAGTTTCTAAAATTCAAACTCACTCCACTTTCAGAAATCATATCGTCGTTCCAAATTTAAAACTTTTAAGTGTCATTTTTTCAAAAATGAGTTTTGCAGATATTTGAAAAGCGATTTTGAATACCCATACTCAGCAAAAACTTCCACGTGAATATCTTATTATGACGTTAAAGGACGTATCATTTCAAAAAAATCTCAAGTGTCAGCCTACATGTAATTGTAAATTAAAATTTTCTATGTGTTTGATGTACACGTCGCAGCCAACTAGCTTAATCAGCCGTTTAGTTAACGTAACTCTGTCGCAGCCATCTGGTGAAATTAGCCAGCTTATTGGATGCATAGGCCGTTCATTAAACAGCCGGCACCTAATTAAATAGCTGAAGGACAACTAGAACTTGACCAACCACGCGTGCCGACTTGGTAGCAGTAACTAAGGCAGGGCACTCCGATCAAATGGGTTAGGTTAGGTTAGAACTGTGACCAACCGCGCGCGAGCTGAGCGAGCGAAGCGAGCGGTGCCACGGCAGCCGACGGCGAGCGCTACATCTAACAGTTAGGCTGTTAACTAAACGACTAATTAAGCTAGTTGGATGCGACGCGTTTAATAAACGGCCTAAGCGTCCAATTAGCTGTCCAATTTAACCAGATGGCTGTGACATACACATTGAAGTTTATAGTAACAGTTTTATTAAAAAAATTTAAAATCAATCTATTTTAAGTGATCACACAACGTCGAGCATATCAATTTTGCGCCTATTTTGTGCTAGGAAGGTTATTTTTTCTCGAAAAGTTACTTTATACACATGGAACATTTTAAACTTGCAACGATATGTTCACTCATAATGTCATAATCATAACTGTATGACCTAAGTAAAAAAGTATAGGTTAGTAACAGTTTCGCTTTAATTTTCATACCTACAATTCAACAGACCTTCAAACAAAGCAGATATAAATGACTGGCATAAGGTCTGTATAACGCTTTTTTTTTTTGGGTGGGAAATCATCAAATAACTTCTCCCGCTCTGGGCGGAGCGGGAGGGTGTGTCAGACTCTTACTGACTAAAACCCACCCGTATTTCTTCCTGTTGCCTGTGTTGCGGGGACCTCGGTGACCCATAAGTACCTTCCCGCGACCCCGGCAGGCATCGGCCCTAGTGGACCCCTACCTTTGTGCTGACGACATCTCTTTCGCGACATCTTAACGCGCCGTCGACCCGGGCCTGGTCCTTACCGGACGGTGGCTACCCATTGCTCACCGTCCGCAAGCCCGCGCCTACGGTGGCCGGAAATCCACCCGGGATTCCCGACGCCCAAGGCGTCTCCTGCGGCGGCTAGGGGCGAGAGGGTGCGAAACATGCCTTTCCCTCAAACGTCCCGCCTCCTCCTTCGCGAGCATTACTGCTTCGCAGAAGGAGGTCACGGCTGCCCATGCCCTCTCGCTCCGTATCATGGCCTGAACCAGGACGCGAGAGATCTCTGCCACCGATCGCCTCCACAAGGACACGGCGGTGCTCGGCCCAAGCCGGGCAGAACTCCACCGTATGCTCCACCGTGTCCTCCGGGCGAACCACACAGTGGTGACACCCGGGCGTTTCCTCCCGCCTTATCCGACACAGGAACCTCCCGAAGCTGCCGTGTCCGGTGAGGACCTGCGTCAGGCGGAAGGTGAGGACGCCGTGGCGCCTCTCTAGCCACTTCTCAAAGAGGGGACTTATCGCCGCAATTGTGGCGTGCCCAGCACTGGGTTGCGATTTACCGTACTCTCCATGACGCCATGAGATCCCGCCGGAGCTCCGCCCGCTGTGCCGCGATTTCTCGCAGCAGCGGACTTATGCCCCGGTGTTTCGCCTCCTCGCGCCACTCCCATACGTGCGCGAGGACTTTTGCCTCCAGATCCCATGGCGGCAATCCGGCAAGGAGGCTTGCTGCCTCACAGGAGACCGTGCGGTATCCCCGGACCATCCGGATGGCCATGACCCTTTGGGCCGCACTCAATTGGCGGGCTGGCCGCAGCGCCAGAGAGCGCGCCCATACAGGAGCCCCGTAGAGGGCCATGGACCGCACGACCCCCGCGTAGAGCCTCCGGCAGGAGGCATTTGGACCCCCTAGATTGGGCAGGAGCCGCTTCATTGCAGCGCCTGCCCGCTCCAGTTGGGAGCCAAACGTCGGAAATGCTCCACGAAGTTCCACCGACTGTCGAGGACGAGTCCCAGGTACTTCATCGTCGACTCGACGCCGATGGAAACCCCTCCCACCGTTATTTGGGACCCCAACGGTGGCGCGTTCCGAGGACCTTGAAAACACATGACCTCGGACTTGTGCAGGGCCACCTCGAGTCCCAATTGCCGGATCCTTTCGACGATTGTCGCAACCCCGCGTGCCGCTAATTCGGCCGCCGCCTGGTGCAACCACCCCTGCGCCAGGACCAACGTGTCGTCAGCATAGCACACTACGCTTACGCCGCTAGGGAGGTCGGCGCGCAGCACCCAGTCGTATCCAATGTCCCACAGATGCGGCCCCAGGACCGATCCCTGTGGGACACCGCACGACATCTCTTGCCGGTTCCATACTCCCTGGTGACCGGGGTAGATAACGGCCCTGTCCGTCAGACAGGCCTCCACCACACGACAGAGGTAGGTTGGCATCCGGTGGTACCGGAGTTCCTCCCTGATGCAACTCCAGGGCAGGGTATTGAAGGCATTGGCAATGTCTAGAGAAACCGCCAAGACGACCCCAACCTGGGCAACAGCATTCCCCGTCGTCAGGGCTCGCACGCGCATGATAGCATCCACCGTAGAGCGCCCGCTGCGGAAACCAAACTGGCTCTCCGCCAAATCCGGCCCCACCCGCACCAGCTGGCCGACGAAGCGGTCTGCAATGACTCTTTTAAAGAGCTTGCCCACCTCGTCGAGCAGCACGATGGGCCGATAAGCGGACGGAGAGTCCGCAGGGCGCCCTGCCTTCTTTATGAGGACCAGTTTTCCCGTCTTCCAACGAAGCGGGAACTGGCCCTTCTCCATGCATGCGCTTAGGAGCCCCCTAAGTCGAGGCCCGAGAGCTTCCAAGACCAGCACCCAGGCCTTCCCAGGTAAGCCATCGGGTCCTGGGGCGGTATTTTTGGCATTAAGCCTGCGTACCGCCGCTTCTACCTCGGTCACCTCCGGAGCATCGTCGTCGTCGTCGTCGTCGACGGTGTGGTCCGCATCGGGCACCGCAGTAGGCGGAGCCATAGGCGGGGAGGTGTGTTCCCCTCAGGAAGGGAACAGAGCGCTCACTACGTCCTCCACAAGCTGGGGCCCTCTGCGTCAGCGGGGGAGCCCATGGGTGGAGTTTATCCTGCACCACCTTGTACGGGCTTCCCCACGGGTCCCTGTCTAGAGTCTCCAGCGACTCCTCGCGGGCCAAACCCCTGGCCCGCAGGATCTTCGCTTGGAGGGTGGTCTTTGCCGCTCTGTACCCCTCGTACAGCTCCGCCTGAATGGCTTCCGTATCTGGAGGTTTGATACGGAGCCTGCGGTGCCTGGTGTACCGGTGTCGCGCAGCCACGCACGCAGTGCGCAGAGCCGTTAGCTCCTGCGACCACCAGTACACCTGGCGCGAGGAACGTCCAGGCTGGACCCAGAGCATTGCCACGTCACATATGTCGGACATGGCCTCCCGGAACCACTCCGACTCGTCTTTGATGTCGGCAGGCCTGTCCGGTGGTGACACCCAGGCCTGCACAATCGAGGATTCCAGGAGGAGCTCCCGGTCCAGCTGCTTCAGCGCCCACCGCGGACCACTCGGGGCCCGTCGGACCGGCGCTTCCGAGGTCTGGGCGGAGACGTCGAACAAGATAGTCCAAAGAAGAGTACTAAAAATCTAATCTACCAGTCCGTTGTACTTTTCTGTTTTATCAAGAGGTCTAAGATTAGACATCAAGTTTTACAGTAATGAATATTGCGCGTCTAAGTAGTAAGTGGTTAGTTTTCTTCTATACTTAGTTGTTAGGTATATTAGTTTTGTTTTATAGTATTTTTATCTCACAAAGCGACGCGTGCTTTACACCGAACCAGTCGTCTCAAATTTGGTCACCAAACGTTGGAGAGTCGACTTTGAAGGGCCACCGCGTCTGCCGTAAAATAGACGTAATGCGCGCAACGTTTGCACTCACGAACACTCATTTTGATAATAAAGTCTTATCATTTGGACGTGCTGCTCAATCGTGTAACTTGCCATGGTGATTTGGCATCAGTAACTGAAGAAATAACAACGCATTTGACAGATGCCACCAAAACAACATGGCCGCCACAAACTGTCAACATCGACCCGCCCTATTTGAAAGACCCTTGTTAGGTATATAAGTTTTTTTGTATAGTATTTTTATCTCACAAAGCGACGCGCGCTTTACTTGTGGTAACCAAGTGTACACACACACACATGATGCAGTCAACGGTGCTGCATGGGCTGCCAAGTTACCTTTCCAATTGAAAGCAATAGAACAATAAAGTCACCACAACTAGGTAGGTGCTCCGTGTGTGAGGTCTGATGATGTGTGAGTTCCATCTTGGGCTCGGCGTGTAAACTGCAACGTACTGGAGACAAAGGACCACGAGCAAATTGCTCTCCAACCAACACCGGAAGGTGCAAGGTGTAGAATCAGAGCGGATTCAAATTGCTCAAACGTTAACCTGTTATTAAGTCTAGGGCACGATTAGGGGGCATCATTTAATAAACCAGCCCAAAACTATTACACTAGCAGCGTCACTCGTGAAAGAAGTTTGGTAGTTACCTATTGTCTCCAGCGGTTTGTCTTATTTTCAAAGAAATAAATCTGTAAGTAAAAATGTAAAAACACTAAGATAGATAATATGTTAGTGTTTTTTCATTTTTACTTACAAAAAAAAAAACTGAAAATGAAAAAACCTAAAATTAAAAAACACTAAGATAGATAATAGAGATTCTTAATCTATAAACTTGAGTATGATACTCAAGATCATATAAATAATTACCTAAGCCTTAAATATAGCATGAATAAACAAAAGAAAAAATAATCGTAAACATCTCAACGACCGAACTCCTACTCTGCATTAAATGTAGGCACCATGACACCTTTCAACTTTGTCTTTAGGTCAAGCAACACAGCGGCAATCCGATAAGCACTGCATGTATCAAGAGGCGTAATTACTTTCAGATCAAGCCAGCTTAATTATCAAAATATTACACTAAGGTCGAGAATGCAAGAGAGAGAGTAATGAACTCACAAAACGCTACAGCTCATACGTTGTGCCACAATTCAATTGTACGTGAATCCAACCGCCCACGCCCTCGCCGGTCAAAGGAGACTGCTACTGGGAACGCTTCTTAATATTTTCTCAGGAAATAAAGGTTATTCGTACTTTCTGTGCGGGGTTGGTGTGCTTTGTTTTACAAAGAAAGTTTATAACCTACAAAACTATTGTAGTAAGTTTATCGGAGTGTAATTGAATGTCTTCTTCAATAAATATGCATAGTATCTTCCGATTCTTTCTAGATTAGAATTTTCCTTTTTTTCTTTCTTAGGAAAATTATCCTGCATACTATCGGTTTCGCAGCAGTGGTGGCCCAGTGGTAACGGCCCCGACTTACAAATTGTAGTTCGTGGGTTTGAACCCAGGCAGGCGCTTTACTTTGTGTAAATTATGTCGTCACCACTGCTCTCAAAACGGTGAAGGAAAACATCGTGAGGAAACCGGCATGTCCAGATCCGAAAATTTGAAGACATGTGACATCTACCAACCCGCACTGCTACAGCCCACTCCCTCTCGAAGAGAGGAGGCCTGTGTCCCAGCAGTGGAAACATTATAGGCTGATTAGGCTACCGGTCTAGTATACCCGATTCTTGCATTGAGATGCAGGATGCATCAAAAGACTTGCATGAATGAAGGTAATTTAGTACGTCTGGCGCTCGTTCCACAGTCAGCCTGCTACCATCCTTGCTGACTGGTCCTTTTCACAATTACATGAACTATTCTCGTACCACAGCCAGTGTTCGTGGGTGACATAATATTATTCATGGAACGCGGCGTCCAGAGCAACCCTCGGTTAAGCTACACTCGTGTATTTAACTACGCTTCGTATAAAAATGTATGCGGAATCGTCCAGTCCGACCCAAGGTCACGCTAACCACGAATAGACCTGGCTGGCAAACAAATGAACCGCGCAGCTTAGAGCGAAGCCACACGATGCGTTGCTTGTGTGTTGCGTCGCGTGAGTGGTGATGCTGCGGTATCCTACATACAAATCAATGTGACAAGCCATACATGCGTTGCGACGACGTGCAACGACGCAACGGACGCTCAACGGACAAGGAGACCAGAGAAACGACGCGGAGAAGAACGTTGCGGAGCGATGCCGAGCGTCCGTCGTAGCGGCTTCGTGGCGTAGCGCAATGTTGCTTGTTCTAAAGAAAACTGACACACCCAACACCGATGAACGCTGTGACGTCGTAATAAGCGGCGATGGGTTGCGGCAACCGTAGTGCCCGTGTGCAACTCGATGCGTTAAAATCATAGCGGTGCGACGACGCAACGTACCGGCAACGCCCGTCTGGCCTCACTCTTAAGGGTGGGTTGGACGAGAATTGAAATCACGCTTACCCTTTAATACCGAAAGATGTCCAGCGCAGCCTCGCACTGGCTCGCAATGTCACGCGCCGGCCATCGCTACTTTGCACCGGCTCGCGCTATCACGCGTGTGTGAACAAGTAAACAACAATGTGAGCCGTGTTTAACGTGTATAACAATAAATAAAAATAAGGAAAACGAGTAAGGAGCACTGGGAGCGTATAGTATGCAGCGATGTCTCGCGATGGACGGAGCGAGCCGGCGCGTGCCAGCGGAGACATCGTGAGTCAGCGCTTGACGAAAAGAGACCGTGCGGGTCCTCGATAGCCGGTGCGAGATTTGTATAACCGTTTTACAAAGTAAATAAATACTCTATTCTTACAGCAATAAAGATACATATTGTACTTACAAATATTTCAATTCTCACCTCGCACATGCTCGCGCATCCTTTTACACCAAAGATGGGCAGGGCGTGGATAGAAAATTTGCCTTTCAAACAATTCTCGCCCATCCCATCCACGCCTCACCTCGCCGGTGTAAAATAGCACATCCTACGTAGCAGTAACTTGATTCATAAGTAGTTATTGTCAAACAACGCTTGCTATTCAATTGAAAACAGAGTGTGTGGACACACACGATGGAACTGAAAACTTCCGACTGGAGACTGGACGGCTGGATTCAGCGCCGAGTATATGCGAGATAGTGTCACCAACCGGAGTGAAGCCGAGTATACCCGATTCAGCGTCCCCGACCCGAGCGGTCTTTTTCACTGTTCAGAGAGAGCTAAAAATTCGCCTAAAAAGTATTTACTTCAAAAATTATATTACCAACCTGTTACTGTCCCACTGCTGGGCAAGCCGCTTGCTCAATACGAACCCGTATTGAGCAAGCGGGTCGATTTGCCATTTTGAAATCATCATCTGCCTAGGATTTTCCCAACTATGTTGGGGTCGGCTGCCAGTCTTACCGAATGCAGCTGAATACCAGTATTTTATATGGTGCGACTGCCTATCTGACCTCCACAACCCAGTAACTGGGTAATACGATACCCCTTGGTAAGACTGGTTGTTAGACTTTCGGGCTTCTGTCGACCCGTAACGGCTGTCAAAGATCCACGAATGACAACCGGGACCAACGGCTTAATGTGCTTTCCGAGGCACGGAGGAGTCTCGGTATGTAACGATGGTCAACCCCATTCACGGACCAACCCTGGCACCCTTATTAGTGAGCCACAAGCTCCTCTGAGACAATAATTATGCTGAAATGAAGAATATCATCCGTACTTTTTATGGAAATGTGGGATCTAAGAATACGTGACCCCGTTTTTGATATGTATTCGTCATTTCAGCATATTGTCTACATTTTTATTATATACCTATTTCCGTACAAGTCTATAACATGAAGGGCAGCTGTGTCCCCTGAGGCGACCCTTGTCTCTTTGATTTTTTATTTATCCCTCTCTGCGTTGGTCCTCTGGCGTTATGTCATATTAATTATGTCTTCTTAATATCTTCCGTGTTTGTGTTGATTCTAGTTGATGACGTATAAGGTCGTCGTTTTTCCAACTGTTGCTTCAAAGAGGCTTTACCTATAGAACCTACTCTGTACGTATTTTTATGATTGTTGATGAAGATTGAACAATGATTAGAAGTGTGTTTTGAATAACTAACACTATTTTAATACCCAAACGAGACTGAAATAAGTAATTTTGTCTTAGACAAAGTATGCTGGAATACCTACATTAAGTGAATGGAATTAATTAGTTTGTTGACATAAAACACCTCAAAGCTAACTTAAATGAATATCTGAGCACACTTTGAAATTCTTCTAAATGAATTAATTTACTTGAATTAAAAACAATTGAAGATAGTTAGGAACTTTTGAAAGTCAATAATGTTTCTGTCCTTACTGGAGGGACAGGCGTGTAAATAGCCGTGTATCCTTGCGGGTCGAGGACGACAGAAAAATTATTATCTGGAATGCATAATAATTCAATTTGCCTTTTTTTGAGCAAACTTTCAAAGAGGAATTGGTGACGGTCAGGTGGCGTCTGTAGCCTAACTCCAGCAAATAATGCAAAGCGGTACCTGTGCTTCTCCTGGCGAAAGTCTTGAAGAATCCTTCTGGGCAGGTGGCCACCTTGCTTGCTCGTACACTGGTCACTTGAAAGTCTATACTTTGGATTTAATCGGACGCGGGTTATTATTTTTAATTTGAAAACTTAACACAGTATATCCCCAAGGATTACGGGATAACGTAATAAAGTTTGCGGTTTTGCGGGCGCGATGAACTGAGATTGAAAAAACGTGGTTTGCGGTGAGACGAAATGCTTCCGTTCGGCCCGGTGCACTATGACGTCTGACAGCCATCATTAGCTGTCACTAGCCGCAGGATTCTCTAAAGCCCGCGACACACAATATCCGCGGCTGCAATATAAGCCTAAGACAGACTACAGACACCTTATAAACCGTCCACAATCAAAAAAATGTAAGGGGCAATAACTTGCCACACCATACTCCCCGCCTTGAAAGGTCCCGAGCTTTCAAAGATGATAATCTATACGCTGAAAAGCTGGTGCGGTTGGGAGGATGAGATGATGTTTATATATCTGGCAGTCTGAAAGCATCAAGAGAATCCCAAGCAGCAGTTCAAAACACCATTACTAGGAAACGGCGTTCGAAATTAATTATCAGATTCCAAAGAATGAAATTGCAGTTTGATTAAATTAAGACAAAGTTGAATTACTAAGCTAAATTATAACTATGTAATGGCGTACCATTGAGAAATATACTATTGTAAATTATAAACTAAATTAAACTACGAAATAATATAGTTCTATTGGGTTGGCAAAGGATATAACTTGGTGACAGGACGTTTATATGTACCTGACGCGGTTTTTACTGAAGCTACTCGAATTACACCATCCGATCCCGGAAAAACTTCCACTATGATGCCCAATGGCCAAGTCAATGGTGGTACGTTATCTTGACCCAAGAGAACGACAGTACCGATCTCTATAGGGCGATCGGGAGTGCACCATTTCTGGCGAACTTGCAACGTGTGCAAGTACTCAACTCGCCATTTGTTCCAGTAGAATAACACAAGCTGATCCAAAAGCCTTTTGCGGTTTGTTAAATTTATGTTTTCTTCTGTCAATTCAGAAGAAGGCAAATGCTTAAGTGAACTGGACATTAGAAAATGCGCAGGCGTGAGCACGTCCGGATGCGGGTCTGATGAGAGAACACTAAGCGGTCGAGAATTTAAAAGGCACTCGATTTGTACCAGTACGGTAGAGAGTTCCTCGTAAGTGAGAAGCTGCTTTCCTATGACTCTATACAAGTGAGTTTTAACACTCTTAATGTTCGACTCCCAAATACCTCCGAAGTGCGGAGCTCGCGGCGGTATTCTTGTCCACTCAATGCGAGATTATAGAAGCTCATTTTTAATATCTGTTTGAACAGACGAGTTCAATAAGAAAGAATAAATATCATCAAGTTGTGCCTTAGCGCCAACAAAATTGGTACCATTGTCTGAGTACATGACAGACACTGGACCGCGGCGAGAAATAAATCTTTTAAATGCGGATAAGAAAGCTTCGGATGTGAGGTCCGATACGAGTTCGATATGTCTGACTTTAGTTACCATACATATGAACAAACATATATAAAGTTTTTGCGAACGTTGACCTCTACGGCGAATAGGTGTGTAAGCAAGCGGCCCGGCGAAATCTACTCCAGTGTGCACAAAGGCTTTAGTATCACGGACACGGTATCAAGGAAGTTCAGCCATTTTGGGTGTTAGATGCGTAGGATTTAGACGGAAACAAGTGTTGCATTTCCGACAGCGGGAACGTATGACTGTTCGTCCATCTAATATCCAAAACCGCTGCCTTATAATAGACATCAATAATCCGGGGCCCGTGTGCGTATTGTGATAGTGATCAATAATTAGATCAACTACGCGGTCACGTTTAGGTAAAAGCGCGGGATGCTTGGCTTCATATGGTAAGTCAGATTTAGACAATCTGCCCCCAATACGTAAGATTCCGTAGCTATCAATAAAGACAGACAAACAGCGCAACTTCTTAGATGGAAGTTCGCCTGCTTTAATTAAATTTAAATCGTTAGAAAAATGCGTATTTTGAACTATTCGAATAATGAAATTTTCGGCGGTTTGTATATTTTTAACAGAGCTATTAGTCTAAGCTTATTTTGTCTATTAGTATAAGCAGAGTTATTAGTCTTAGCAGACTAAGTAGTCTGTTCGTAAATTTAAGAATGTACATAAATACACGTAACAATTTATTCCATGAGCAAACACGGTCAGCTATTGTATCTAAAATATGCGGTTCAGTATTTGATGTTTCTACAAGAAAAACCTTTGATTTAAACTCTGGCAATGTTTCACATTCAGTAGGAGAGAATTTTAAAGGCCACTCGCTAATGGGTCGATGGAGCCAAGTAGGACCGTTCCACCATAACGAGTGTTCAATTAAACCAGATGGCAGCATGCCGCGGGAGAGACAATCGCTAGGATTCTCCTTTCCGGACACGTGATTAAAACTAGCGGCAGGTAGGTTTTCCTGTATTTTAGCAATGCGATTACTGACAAAAATAGACCATCTATGGGGAGATGAGTGGATCCACGAAAGAGCTATGGTGGAGTCCGAGAAAGCGTAGACACCTGCAATAGGTACACGAGCGGAAAGTTTATCTTTGACCACGCGAACAAGCTTAGACAGAAGTAAAGCGGCGACAAGTTCTAATCGAGCTAGCGTTGTTATTTTAGCGGGGGAAACTTTGGACTTTGCACATAAAAGCCGAACGCTGATATTGCCTTTAGAGTCAGTTATGTGTAAATAAATACAACAACCATAACCACTAAAGCTGGCGTCGCAAAAGGCTACGATATTCACTACAGCTTCTCTAAAGACGCCAATGTGGCGAGGAACCTTTAGAGAAGAGAGTGAGGGGAAATCGCGCAAAAAAACGGAAAACCGATTGGTGATGGAGTCCGGAGGAACCTCATCCCAACCTATTTTAGCTAACCAAAGTTCCTTAATTAGGATTTTCGCGTACAACACGACGGGTGCTATGAGGCCAAGTACGTCGAACAAGCGGGCAACTAGCGATAGAATCGCACGCTTAGTGCATTTATCATCTACAGCGACTGTTGTCAAAGAAAAATAATCATCAGCGGGTTCCCAGGTTAATCCAAGGATTTTGAAATTATGTTTATCATTATCCATGCCAGAAAAATTAACTGGTAAGCGGTGAGACTCTGGGAGAATCTCCAACAAAGCGGGTGAGTTAGTAGCCCATTTGACCAGGTCAAAGGATCCTAACTTAAATAACTCAATTAAATCGTGGGATAATTGTATAGCAATCTGTTCATCAGGAACAGAATAGACATAATCGTCCATAAAAAACTGAGTTTCTACTAATTTAGAAGCCTCAGGATAGCCGGCGGTTGCCATGCTCACACGCTAAATTGCGTATTGTGCGCATCGCTAAATAAGGACTAGGCTTTAATCCAAAGGGAACGCGGTTAAAGTGAAAAGTACGTACAGGTTCATTTTTGTTGAATCGATATAAAATTCGTAAATATTTGCGGTGGTGCTCATTTACACCGATCCGTAGGAACATTTGTTTTATATCCGCTGTCATTGCGACAGGGAGGGTACGAAAATCGAGTAATAATAAAAACAAGTCGGCCTGTAAATTAGGTCCGACATGCAGAATGTCATTGAGTGACAACCCCGAGTGTGTTTTGGCACTAGCGTCCAAAACCACTCGAATGCTGTCTTTGTCCGGTCTAATAACGGCGTGATGCGGTATGTAGTAACCCTCTTCTGTTAATTCAGAGTCGGGTACCTCCGATAAATACCCCTGAGTTATATAATCGGTGATAGTTTTATTGTAATTCTCGCGTAGGGTTGGCACGCACGTGAATTTACGCTCGAGCGCAAGTAGCCGCCGATGAGCGACACCGCGTGAATTGCCTAATTCGGAGGGATTGCGCGCGAAAGGTAAATCGACAAAATATCTACCGTCTTTAAATAAAACTGAAGAATTAAAATTATTTTCACACTCTAATTCGTCCGGACTAATAAAACGCTGAGATGGAATTTCCTCTAGCTCAAAAAACTTCTGCAAAGTTGACTCGACGTCAATGCTAGCAAACGCGGTAAACGAAGATGTCATGTGTGTTACGTCACTACTATGACAATCAATATCACCCATCAGTACATATCCGAAACTAGTCAGTATAGCTGCGGGTGCCTGAGTCAACCCTATCACCTAAATAAATAAAAGGGAACAGCTGTGCTCCAAGCACAACATCGATTCCACCAGGTACATTCCAGGTTGAGTCAGCAAGCGGTAAATTATTTAAATATGACATATCGTCATTTAATCTGATAAAACTAGCGGGAAGTCTATCTGTAATGCAATCAACAACTAATGCGTGTATATAATACTTATTGTGAGGATTAATCCGAGATTCTATATTGAGATAAATAAAGCCGTGTACAGGTCGTGAGGTCGTACCAACACCTTGTAAAGACGAATTGCGTAATTTAATTATGGGTAAGTTCAAACGTTTACAACAGTCCACAGTAATTAAATTATTTTGCGATCCATTGTCTATTAAACACCTGACAACAAGCTTATCTCGGCCGCTGCTATCATATACGTATATCTGCGCGGTAGCTAACAAAATAGTTGTCTCTGTCGGTAAACATATTTTAGCGGCGGCACTAAGCGAGACAGACGTAGCGGCAGGCTCGCGCGGTGAATCATCTTTTACTTCGGAAAAATGTAACAAGGAATGATGTGTTTTTTTACAAATTTTACAAACGCTCCGTGACTTGCATTTAATCAAAGAGTGGGATATACTTAAACAATTAACACAGCCGCGTTTCTTTTTAATAAATTCGAAACGAGCTTGCGGTGAATTTATATTTTTAAATTGTGAACAATTGAACAGTCGATGATCGACGTCATCGTTATCACATAGCGGGCAACGGTTATTTGGAACTGGTTTGCATGACACGAACGACTTGGCGGTACTTTGCGTATTATTTATTCGATTGTGAGCTAAACTAGACTTAGCACGTGGTTCCTTCTGTGGATTATTAACGTGTGAGCGCTGGAGTACCTTAACATGGTCTTGCAAAAATGATATAAACTCCGTATAGGAAGGTAATTCTTTCCCACTCACACGGCTTTCAAATTGTTGAACAGTTTGTGCGTCAACCTTTCTTAAACCACAGTGTAATATTGCGAAATCGAATAAGTCTGGAATGTCTAACTGCTTCAATGCAGCGACAGACGCTGAATATCGTTCTACAAATGCATTCAGACTAGCAGCATTGCCGGCGCATCCTTTAATGTCCAGTATATTATTGAGATAATGAATACCTAAACTACGTTTATCTTGATACCTTTTGACAAGACTGTTCCACATAACACTGTATGTATCTCCTGTGGGAACAATGCCTGCAGTTAGTTTTAAGGCATCATGAGTTAATTTACTTATTAAATACTGTTTGGTTACTAATATATAAACTGTTTGGTTTCGTAATGAGAGCGTCTAGAGACTTTCAGCGGCCTTCTACCTACCTGCACCTATACAAAGCAATAATAAGACCACAACTTGAATACGCAGTACCCATCTGGAACCCTTATTATAAAAAGTACGTTGAGATCATTGAGTTGGTTCAACGTAAGTACCTCCGTTCCATGCATTACAGATGCTGTAAAACCAAAATGTCATATCAGTTATTGCTCGAAAAATATAACCTCATGATCCTACAATCCCGTCGCACCCTACTTGAAATGATGACTCTGTTTAGTATATGCCGTAATAAATTTGATTGTACTGATCTTGTGAACAGTTTGTGCTTCCTGATCCCTCGTACTGTAATTGGTCGAGAGGTTCGTTCGAGACGCCTATTTGCTACTTCATTTTGTCGAACTAACTCAGGCGCTCGCTCGCCATTACATCGCTTGGTTGATACTTATAATAAACAGTTTGGCTCTACTGATATTATGTTTCACAGCAAAGCAATATTTAAAGGTGAAATTACAACCATTTTAAGAGATCATAGCCCTAGTAAATAATTAGTTAATAAGTGCTTTTTAAGTTGTTCTGCTTACAGCTAGCTATTCTGTATGGTAATCTGTGGATAACGTCTTGGGTAGTGTATTTGTTACTTTTATTTAAGTTTTATATTGTATGCCTACGGTTTAATATACTGCTGTTTGTTATTCCAATAAAATAAAATAAAATAAAATAAAATAAAATACTGCACACGCTGCGAATCCGTCAGATCAGTATTTAAATGAACATTAGTACGGAACATTTCATAAAAAATGGGCCAGTTTTCAGTTCTACCGTCAAATGATGGTAATTCGATTGGTGGTAATTTTATGCCACTACCTCTCTTCTGATCTGCTGTTAATGTTTTATTGTTTGAAAGTATGAGATTACGTTTGTATTTAATAGTTGAATATAAGTCTTCAATAGAACTTAGACTCCCATAGTCGGGTGGGGTTTCATCAATTTCAAATTGCAACTCATTGATCTGGTCAATTATTGTTTCAAACTTGCTGCAAGATTCACCAATAGATTCAGACTGCGCTAGGAATAACTCGTTCGAGCGTGAATCATAATTAGATATACTTTTGGAAGAATTATACAAGCGATTAACTCGCTCAAAAATTACTTCTTTTTTAGCAATAAGCTGAGCTAATTTAGTTTCTTGTTTTTGAGTTGCCATTATAAGGCACTATCTAATATTAATTGCTGTAAATTATCGTAAGTACTTGCAATGACTTGTACTTGTTTAACTGATACCTATCCAGGCTCGAATGGACCATAAGTATGGAGGGACAGGCGTGTAAATAGCCGTGTATCCTTGCGGGTCGAGGACGACAGAAAAATCATTATCTGGAATGCATAATAATTCAATTTGCCTTTTTTTGAGCAAACTTTCAAAGAGGAATTGGTGACGGTCAGGTGGCGTCTGTAGCCTAACTCCAGCAAATAATGCAAAGCGGTACCTGTGCTTCTCCTGGCGAAAGTCTTGAAGAATCCTTCTGGGCAGGTGGCCACCTTGCTTGCTCGTACACTGGTCACTTGAAAGTCTATACTTTGGATTTAATCGGACGCGGGTTATTATTTTTAATTTTAAAACTTAACACAGTATATCCCCAAGGATTACGGGATAACGTAATAAAGTTTGCGGTTTTGCGGGCGCGATGAACTGAGATTGAAAAAACGTGGTTTGCGGTGAGACGAAATGCTTCCGTTCGGCCCGGTGCACTATGACGTCTGACAGCCATCATTAGCTGTCACTAGCCGCAGGATTCTCTAAAGCCCGCGACACACAATATCCGCGGCTGCAATATAAGCCTAAGACAGACTACAGACACCTTATAAACCGTCCACAATCAAAAAAATGTAAGGGGCAATAACTTGCCACACCACTTACTTTGACTGGGTCTACGCAAAATACTGTGCAAACATTTTTATAAGCTAGTACAAGGTAACCCTTAAGGCGCAGATATATGATTTTAGTGACGTTTAAATCTGTTATTACGCCTTCATATAATGCAAGTAAGTTATACAAACACTACGACAACGTATGTTATACTAGAACGCATACACATCAATTGTGTATGTGAATATTTAAGTATTGTAGTAAAATACTTTATGAAATAAATTCTGGAAGTAATGTCTACCGAAAGTATAAAAAACGATATTACTTTTAAACTACTTAAGATATTTCATGTTTTTTTTGTTTCTATGATTACTACGAGTATTTTATTTTTTTTTTTGACTATTTTATTACCTATAATAAAATTCTATCTGTGAATTTTTTTAAATATTCATATCTTCGTTTTTAGGGTTCAGGAGTAAACAAGGAACCCTTTATAGTTTCGCCATGTCCGTCTGTCTGTCTGTCTGTCTATCTATCTTTCCCCGCTGTAGCTCAGAGATGCTTAGTACTAGAAAGCTGTTATTTGGCATAGGTATACATATTAATCACGCGGACAAAGTGCTAAAATAAAATCTCGAAAGAATTTTTTTTTAAGGAGGCATCCTTGCACGTAACTTGGGGATGATATTTTTTTGTCTGGCCTACCCTATGAAGTGGGATATCTTTGGATAGGCCGTTCAAAAATATTGCGGGTCTGTAAACACCACTTTTCGATTCAAGAATCCATTTGCGTAATATTAAGCGTCAAAGTGCAAATTTTGTTAGACTCAAAGCCAGCTAAATGGTTGTTTATGGCGATGTGAAAAAAAAAATCATGGCAGTAGTAACATATAATGAAATTAAAAGGAAAACTATCACAGCTAATTGGGCTTTACAGGCGCTGACAAGACCTAATTGACCAAAATAGGCTTCACTTAAGAAAAAAAATTACCAAATCTGTATAGTTTGTGGTAGCGGAAAAAATATATGTTAATTTTGAACATATTTCCCAGAACTTGGTTGTTACCAAAATACGTTTTGAAAAAAAATCTCGATACAAACTAACGTTAAACTAACCTCTTACCTTAAGTTCTAATCCAAAATATCTGTATTAAATATCAACATACGTTACGTATTTAATTAATAACAAGAACGTCTTATTTGAATGCAGAACTTGGTTGTTTTTTATTTTCGATTACTGAACTCAATTTTGAGTAAATAGATAATTGCTTCATATTTTGCAATAAAATACAAGCGTTGTGTCATCGGGCTTCTCTTTCTTTTCTATGCAATTTGACAGTGACCGCGGTTTAGGTGTTGTCAGCGTCTTAGCGAGTAATAGTCGAGCAAATTAAATTTGCAGTTGGAGAATTGACCGTGGCATATATCGATGTATGGGAAAACATGTTTTGCAACTACAATGTTAAGTTTGTTTTTCGGATAAATTCATCCCTTCTTGCCAACTACGGAACCCTTAATTGTGCGTGGTCTGACACACACTTGGCCGGTTTTATTAACAATGAATATTCCCTATGAAACCGAACGGCGGCGCGGCGTGAGCGTGTCGCGCATTGGTATGGTCAAGGTCAACGGCGATTACCCAACCCTTAATATAAAAAAAACGTTAGTATGCTTTTAACTTGATAATCACTTCTTAGATAATTATTCTTAAGTTAAAAGAGCAAAAAGAACAATGCAAAAGGAGTCATGTTCGTGAACGGGCGCCGTCAGTTGGGACTGGTCATGTCTTAGCTGCTTCGGCTTATTTTTCATTATTTTATTTTTAAATTGTATTTTGTTTATTATGCTGTACTATGGACGAGTTTTTTTAGATCGTCCTCACATTTAGTTATAAATTCAACATTATTTATACTAATCTTTATGTTTATGTAACAATAATAATTTAAAAGAGTATCCATCGAGTTTCTTGCCCGTTCTTCTCCATAGGTACCTACTACGCTTTGGAAAGCGCAAATAGCTTCAAATATCTAACTGACCGGCTCCTTCACAATTCAAAAGTGCCTGTAAATAGTTTAATACAAGTAAATGCTTTGAGTTTGAGTTTGGGAGTATGTTAGGATCGTGGCAAGCAGCGGTTTTTAGTAGAAACTACAGAACGCCTACACCCGTAGGAAAAGGCGTGAGTTTACCAACGTACTAGCTGCGTCCCGTGGTTTCACCCACGTAAGTCTCGAGCCCGTGGGAATATCGGGATAAAAAGTTTAATATGTCCTAAAACAGGTCATGATCTAGCCATGCGCCAAATTTCATCCAAATCCGTTTCAGCCGTTTTAGCGTGAAACCGTAACAAACAAACTCACTTTCGCATTTACAATATTAGTTATGATAGGATAGGAAGTGTGTGTGTGTGTGTGATCTCTGGCTAGATTTTAGTATAAAAACAAACCACTATATAGTCCACGCGAGTTTAATCCGATCCAACCTGTCCCTTGCTGCCCTCCCCCAGCGACGCCCTAAGCCGAAGTCCGTACCCCACAGTCAGTTTTAAAGTTTTTATGCCCTGGCTGGAGGCCTTAATTTATTGAGGCACCCTCAGGTAAGCCCAGTTAGGCAGCCGACATCCTCCTAGGTTGACCTGCAAGTTGCAATTAAAAAAAGGCCACGCGAGCAGAACTGTAAGCTTAGCTCGTAAGTAATAAAGTCAACAAACATCTCCTACAAAAAATATCAGAGTGATTTGTAGCGAAATTTTGAAGTTGTGCTCACAACTGTTGTACAGGCCTTCAATCACAAGTGACGGTTGACGGCTGATGGACAGCCAATAGGGCTGATGAACTAACGCAAGCTGGATTCGCCGGTGATTGACCTCTAGGCCAATTTTAGATAGGAATATACTCCCGTAGTCAATAGGGTCCCTAAAATACTTTTAGGTAGGTACTAAAGAATTGAATTAGATGTGACATGTCTGGTAGTATCTGTACCTAAATCTCGCTTTCAGTAGGTACTTACCTAATTTTCCACACACATACACATAGTTAGGTTTATTAGTTTATTGAAAATATTTCAATTTAAAATCATGGGCATCCTCTTAAGGCGCTGACAAGACCCAATTGACCAAAATAGGCTTCGCTTAAGAAAAAAATTTGCCAAATCTGTATAGTTTGTGGTAACGGAAAAAATATATATTAATTTTGAACATATTTCCCAGAACTTGGTTGTTACCAAAACACGTTTTGAAAATAAAATCTCGATACAAACTAACGTTAAACTAACCTCTTACTTTGAGTTCTAATCCAAAATATCTGTATCAAATATCAACATACGTTACGTATTTAATTAATAACAAGAACGTCTTATTTTAATGCAGAACTTGGTTGTTTTTTATTTTTGATTACTCAACTCAGTTTTGAGTAAATAGATAAATACTTCATATTTTGCAATAAATTACAAGCGTTGTGTCATCGCGCTTCTCTTTCTTTACTATGGAATTTGACAGTGACCGCGGTTTAGGTGTTGTCAGCGTCTTAAGGGGTCATTGTACTCATCATTAAGAACAACTTTTACTATGGGACCAAACCCGAAGTTGCGAAAAAAATTTGCTGTTTTTTTTTCATTCTGTAGATTATTATAAGTAGTTAGATGGCTTTGTGGGTTAGCAAAATAAATACTGTTGTCCGCATTTGAAAACTTTAATTAAATTTTTCGTTAGCCACACCGAATCCTGTACAAGAAAAAAATGTGCAATTAAAAACATCATTTCATGAAACCGAAACTTAAAATATTTTACAAAAAGCTCAGGATATTGTAACAACAAGTCCAGGTGACGTATTTCGTACAATGGACGGTCGTTAGGAGTCGCCGGTACGCCAGCAATTTGCGCCGAAGCGGATTCTTTTAACAGACGCTCGACACAGAATAATAATGTGTAGAAGCGACACTCCAGGGGGGCAACCACGACCTCTTATAGCAGTATTATTTTAATATTACATCAGTGTGAAAAAGGGCTTTTGGCTAGGTAATAACAGCCGCACGGGTCGATCGATCAGGTTAAGCTAATCTTGCCGCGGTTGGTCCGTGGATGGGTGACCATCTTTACATTACCAAAACCCTTCCGTGCCTCGGAAAGCACGTTAAGCTGTTGGTACCGGGTGTCATTTGTAGATCTTTGACAGTCGTTACGGGTCGTCAGAAGCTTGAAAGTTTGACAACCAGACTTACCAAGGGGTATCGTGTTACCCGGTAACTGGGTTGTGGAGGTCAGATAGGCAGGCGCTCCATGTAAAATACTGGTATTCAGCTGTATCCGGTAAGACTGGAAACCGACCCCAACATAGTTGGGAAAAGGTTAGGCAGATGATGATCAGTGTGAGAATGAGATGAAGCTATACAGGGGGTATAGCTTCATCTCTTTCCCACTGTAAAGCAATAATAAAATAATACTGCTATAAGCGGCCGTGGTTGCCCCCCACATGGCCTATTATATGCTAGTGGTAGCTTTCAATCGCTTTCAAATCAATTCGTATATCTACAACAACTTTCAAAAGGATTGACATAAGGTTTTCAGTAGCTTAGCGTAGGGTAACATAATGGTCGTGAAGAGTCGTACGTACAAGTGCTAATTCACCAATTAGGTCCTTCAACCAATCATTGTAACCCACACATAGGTTAATAATGTGCGCACCGTTAAACACGGGGTGAATAGGGATTTAGGGGTGAATCGGGACGAAACTTTAAAATGGATTTTAACGTTGAAATAATATAGTTTGTTGCCTAAAAGGACTCTAATGTGTTAACTGTATAATAACTAACGACTAACTGTCCGGTAGATCTTGTAGGCCGCACGTCAGTGGTGACACCGGTGATACTTTGTCCTTGAACTGGCTTAGCGTAGTAGGCAGTCGTGGGTTCGAACCCAGGCAGGCGACTTTGTGTTAATAATGTCATCACCACTGCAGCTATCAAAACGGTGAAGGAAAACATCGTAAGGAAACCAAAAAAAAAATTCGAAGACATGTGACATCTATCAACCCGCACTAATAGATTACAACCCACTCCATCTCGAGAGGAGGCTTGTGTCCCAGTAGTGGGAACATTATAGGCTAATTATGATTATGATAAAAAGCCAGCTTTATACTGGTTTTGTTGCCATCCAATGACGTGCAGTCCACAGTACAAGGAATGGGGGGCGCACAATTATTTTATCTTATATCCTTTTTTTGTTTTTGGTTGGGAAATTATCAAATAACTTCTCCCGCTCAGCACTGTGTTGTGTGCTGCTGAGTGGAAGGCTTCTTGTGACAGTCATGATGTGCAGCTGTCGACTATTCGAGTTTTGTGCTCGTCATTATAGTGTAGATCTATTTTGTTAAAAAATAAAATCTTTTGCGGGGCGGATAAGCTCGGCCGCTTATGCTGATAGAAAGATAAGACAGTTAACAAATGTAGAAACTAACGAAGTTACCTCTTAGAAGGGGCGACTAGAATCAATTCATTTTTTTTGTAAATTTTGACGCTCAAAAGTGCCCTTTATGTGCCTATTTGAATTAAATAATTTGACTTTGACTTTCTGTCAGTTTTATACTAACGATTATGTGGTTTATAAATTTAAACTTTTATTAGTTCCTAATCTTTTACAACTGACAGTTCTCGGTGGCCGGACAATAGATATCGTTTCACTTCTGTACGGGTTTTCTTATTCTATGCCCCATTGAAATACAACGAGGATTTAAAATTAAATTCTGAAGGAGTTTGTCTGCAGGGAGATGTTATTTTATTCGACTGCAATATTAAATATTGACTACGTTTACTTGTGAACTGATAATGTCGTAGTTTGCGAACTTCTATTCCCCACGGATCGGTAAGTTCAGGTGGCAGTTGGCCCGCGTGAAATAAAACGGTTCTTCGTGCAAGTCTTTCAACTTATAAAACAGTCTACTGATAAAGGTAAAAGGAGTTGAAACGTGAATTAATATAATCCTAACTTTCTCTAATATTATGAATGCGAAAGTGAGTTCGTTTGTTTATTTGTTTGTTTGTTACGCTAAAATGGGTAAACGGATTTGGATGAAATTTGGCACATAGGTAGACCATAACCTGCGTTAGGATATATAATACTTTTATCCCGATATTTCCCATGGGATCGAGACTTATGCGGGTGAAACCGCGGGGCGCAGCTAGTTATTGTTATAATCTAGTAGAAATATTAAATGTAATTTCACTGTTTCTATACCTTTTATAATTAGCTGTCTTATCAGTATCGTAAGATGGCTAATTACAAACATAAGACAACAAATTTCCGAACACCATTGTGTTCGGCAAATACCGAACACAATGGTGTTCGGAAATTTGTTTTGTTGCGTGCGATGTGATTTATAAACCTTGTAGGTACATCTGGTATTTACGCTCCTGATTCCTATCCAATCTTTGGCTCCTTAATTGTGATAGATAGTATACTCTTTATAATCTACAACATAGATTTTACAGATCGTAAATGTTGAAATTCTACAACAAACACAGTGGGCGGTCTTATCGCTAAAAATGATCTTTTACAGACAACCTTTGGATGGATTAAACGGCGAAGGTAAGACACTACTGCAGGTAGCAAATGGTGTACAATTTACATATACAATAAATACAGACACTATAAGCGGTGCCTTTGTGTCGCGACGCGTCGCGCGACAAGTCGCGCCAGTATGACTCACATGACGTCTGTTGATAAGTAGCGTAGCCGTGTTATTATCGTGAACTTTGATGATTTCGTATGGTCCTTTCCAGATAGGCGATGGTGCCTTTTTAAACCTCAGGTGAACATAACGCATAATATACTTATCTATCGGGTGATCTACCCACGCTTCTAGAGTCGTGATGTTTTAAGCCCACGGTGAGGAGGATATTCAGTGTCTGATCGCATCGGAGTAAGGCCATCGCGGAACTGTACTCGATTCGTTGTGCTCAGATTGTGTTAATTTTAATTTGTAATTATTGTTTTAAATTGTGATTTTAAGCGCTGTGTGCGCACCTAGTGTGCTTTCATTGCATGAAACCCAACTTCTGCCCACATGATCTAGCGGAGTAAATCCTGACGATCCTACATATTTGTGTTCAATAATAAACATAAAACAAAAACAAGGAACTATAATTGTAATATACGTAAGTTCAATAGTCTACTTAAAAATAAAAAGAACAGAAATAAGGAATAGAATAATCTTCATAATAACAGTTACAATACCAGAGGAATAACTGTATAAATTATAGGTCAAAACGACAGACACATGAAAAGTGGCCTGAAAAATATGCGAAAATTACTATGTACATTATAACAGATGGCTGAAGCACCTTAAGATTCACTGGAATCAACAAATTAAAAATCCATTTAACTGAACCTACATCATGTTAATTCCGGTTCACCCTTGTTTGATAGAACAACGTTTGATATAATATTACTAAATCGAACAACGTTTAAGAAAATCATCACTTTGTATAATATCGTTTGACAGAATTTTCAGTTCATCGAATATTTATTTGCTATAACAACATTTGCGCTAATGATCAAAAGGTATAATGTTCATTTGATGTAATGTTCAGATGGTATAACCATGTATTTTATCGAATATTCAATTGGTGTAATGTAATGCAGAAAATAAAACATTGTAAATATTTGCATTTTTTTAATTTTGAAAAAGAAAACACTTAGACTAATCTTAAATTAAATGCGATCGCTTTAAGTAAATCTATTTCTGTGTAAGTTTCAAAATAATGGTTAGGTTAGGTTAGGTTAAAACTGTGACCTCCTACCAGAAACGAATAGATTCTAGAGAAAAAAATATATAAAAAAAGAGATTATTTTTAGCAGGCTATTGAGAACGATCGTGTCGAATATTCAGTTCATTAAGAACTGAATATTTATATATAAACTAATATTTCACTAGACTAATAATTATTAGTCTAGTGAAACATTAGTTTAAATAAAAACAGTGCATTTGAAAATTCGGCGAAATGAAATTAGTTCAAATGAAATTAGTTCAAATAAATAGTTACGCTAAATAAAAATTTACCAATGAATTATTCGGTCAAATGAATAATTCTTCGAAATGACTTTATTGCAACTAAAATTCGATTTAGTAATATTATATCAAACGTTGTTCTATCAAACAAGGGTGAACCGTAAATTCCTACTTATTTTTAATTTTAAACCACAAGGTTTAAAATTAAAAGGGGTTTGTGGCTAAGTAATAACAGCCGCACGGGTCGATCGCTCAGGTTAAGCTACGCTTGCCGCGGTTGGACCGTGGATGGGTGACTATCTTTATATACCGTGCCTCGGAAAGCACGTTAAACCGTTGGTCCCGGCTCTCATTTGTAGATCTTTGACAGTCGTTTCAGGTCGTCAGAAGCTCGAAAGTCTGACAACCCGTCTTACCAAGGGGTATCGTGTCACCCAGTAACTGGGTTGTGGAGGTCAGATAGGCAGTTGCTCCATGTAAAATACTGTTATTTCGCTGTATCCGGTAAGACTGGAAGCTGACCCCAAAATAATTGTGAAAAAGGCTAGGCAGATGATGATGGGTTTAAAATTAAAAATTACCTTCCTCTCACTGTAGCTCAACATTTATTATTCAGATACCGTTCTCATAACCTAATTCCATACTCATATATAGCAGTTTACTTCAAAAGCCTTAAGGGGACTACAGGAGCTAAACGTAAATTTTATAAGTTTTATATTGCACAAAAGTATCCATTGCAGTAAACAAAATCAGAAAAAATATATGATATTCTTCAGGACATATGCTAGGTAGATAGTGTGTTGAAAATATAAGACAACTAATTTGATACGATAGAAAAAAACACGAATATACTTACCTCAAAAAATATATTTAAAAAAACCATACTAATATACATGTAATCATTCTGATTTTTGTCAGATTATTCTACAAGCAACATATTAGCATAACAGTGTTTTATTTTTTTTATCGAATCAATATCTATTTACAAAAAATAGATTTTTTGTAAATAGATAATTGCTTCATATATTGCAATAAATTATCAGCGTTGTGTCATCGTGCTTCCCTTTCTTTTTCATGCTGTCCGACAGTGACCGCGTTTCAGCTTTTGTCAGCCTCTTAAGGTGAAACCTTCTAGTTAACGATTATAACTTTAAAAGCTTTGTCACATTATAGAAAAATATATGCATGTGTTAAGGGAAAATACGATTGGCTTTGTGGAGTCCTACATTTGGCTTTATGTTTGTAATGTTTACAATAACTTGTATGTCTTAGGGCCCAGTCTCAAGTTCAGATGTGCCTGAATATGACATAATTATATGGAATATATGGCACACCCACATAGGACGAGTCCCATTAAACCGGGCATAAAACCAGACTCCAGCACCACTACTGTGTAACCCACTTTTAATCACTGTCCGAAAGATTTTCAAGAAAATTCCTAATGCATTGCTTCATATGTTTGAAAAATTCGTCTGCTCAATGACGTTAATAAAGCAATGTATGCTGTTAAACTTTCAAAATTAAAGACAATATATTGCCATTGTAAATGTGCTACGCAATTAGCCCGCTGCTTGCTACTGAGAATTACATATGGAAAGAAAGAAAGAAAGAATAACGTTTATTTGGACACAGTTCCTGAAACACAAAATAAAAATAACAGAATAAAAAAGTGAAAATAATGTTTTACTGCAATAGTGTGTGCCTCACGGCTGCACCAAAAAGGTTCATTTCAGCATTAATTCTAGACAGATGCTGTCTGACGCTGGTTTTCTAATAAACCTTTAGGCGTCCCCCACATTACTATGGGACCAAACCCGAAGTTGCGAAAAAAATTTGCTGTTTTTTTTTCATTCTGTAGATTATTATAAGTAGTTAGATGGCTTTGTGGGTTAGCAAAATAAATACTGTTGTCCGCATTTGAAAACTTTAATTAAATTTTTCGTTAGCCACACCGAATCCTGTACAAGAAAAAAATGTGCAATTAAAAACATCATTTCATGAAACCGAAACTTAAAATATTTTACAAAAAGCTCAGGATATTGTAACAACAAGTCCAGGTGACGTATTTCGTACAATGGACGGTCGTTAGGAGTCGCCGGTACGCCAGCAATTTGCGCCGAAGCGGATTCTTTTAACAGACGCTCGACACAGAATAATAATGTGTAGAAGCGACACTCCAGGGGGGCAACCACGACCTCTTATAGCAGTATTATTTTAATATTACATCAGTGTGAAAAAGGGCTTTTGGCTAGGTAATAACAGCCGCACGGGTCGATCGATCAGGTTAAGCTAATCTTGCCGCGGTTGGTCCGTGGATGGGTGACCATCTTTACATTACCAAAACCCTTCCGTGCCTCGGAAAGCACGTTAAGCTGTTGGTACCGGGTGTCATTTGTAGATCTTTGACAGTCGTTACGGGTCGTCAGAAGCTTGAAAGTTTGACAACCAGACTTACCAAGGGGTATCGTGTTACCCGGTAACTGGGTTGTGGAGGTCAGATAGGCAGGCGCTCCATGTAAAATACTGGTATTCAGCTGTATCCGGTAAGACTGGAAACCGACCCCAACATAGTTGGGAAAAGGTTAGGCAGATGATGATCAGTGTGAGAATGAGATGAAGCTATACAGGGGGTATAGCTTCATCTCTTTCCCACTGTAAAGCAATAATAAAATAATACTGCTATAAGCGGCCGTGGTTGCCCCCCACATGGCCTATTATATGCTAGTGGTAGCTTTCAATCGCTTTCAAATCAATTCGTATATCTACAACAACTTTCAAAAGGATTGACATAAGGTTTTCAGTAGCTTAGCGTAGGGTAACATA
The DNA here is from genome assembly GCA_905333075.3 of Atethmia centrago. Lineage (NCBI taxonomy): Eukaryota > Metazoa > Arthropoda > Insecta > Lepidoptera > Noctuidae > Atethmia > Atethmia centrago. Next base: position 25,047,779 of record HG995382.1, on the reverse strand, counting down.
ATGGTCGTGAAGAGTCGTACGTACAAGTGCTAATTCACCAATTAGGTCCTTCAACCAATCATTGTAACCCACACATAGGTTAATAATGTGCGCACCGTTAAACACGGGGTGAATAGGGATTTAGGGGTGAATCGGGACGAAACTTTAAAATGGATTTTAACGTTGAAATAATATAGTTTGTTGCCTAAAAGGACTCTAATGTGTTAACTGTATAATAACTAACGACTAACTGTCCGGTAGATCTTGTAGGCCGCACGTCAGTGGTGACACCGGTGATACTTTGTCCTTGAACTGGCTTAGCGTAGTAGGCAGTCGTGGGTTCGAACCCAGGCAGGCGACTTTGTGTTAATAATGTCATCACCACTGCAGCTATCAAAACGGTGAAGGAAAACATCGTAAGGAAACCAAAAAAAAAATTCGAAGACATGTGACATCTATCAACCCGCACTAATAGATTACAACCCACTCCATCTCGAGAGGAGGCTTGTGTCCCAGTAGTGGGAACATTATAGGCTAATTATGATTATGATAAAAAGCCAGCTTTATACTGGTTTTGTTGCCATCCAATGACGTGCAGTCCACAGTACAAGGAATGGGGGGCGCACAATTATTTTATCTTATATCCTTTTTTTGTTTTTGGTTGGGAAATTATCAAATAACTTCTCCCGCTCAGCACTGTGTTGTGTGCTGCTGAGTGGAAGGCTTCTTGTGACAGTCATGATGTGCAGCTGTCGACTATTCGAGTTTTGTGCTCGTCATTATAGTGTAGATCTATTTTGTTAAAAAATAAAATCTTTTGCGGGGCGGATAAGCTCGGCCGCTTATGCTGATAGAAAGATAAGACAGTTAACAAATGTAGAAACTAACGAAGTTACCTCTTAGAAGGGGCGACTAGAATCAATTCATTTTTTTTGTAAATTTTGACGCTCAAAAGTGCCCTTTATGTGCCTATTTGAATTAAATAATTTGACTTTGACTTTCTGTCAGTTTTATACTAACGATTATGTGGTTTATAAATTTAAACTTTTATTAGTTCCTAATCTTTTACAACTGACAGTTCTCGGTGGCCGGACAATAGATATCGTTTCACTTCTGTACGGGTTTTCTTATTCTATGCCCCATTGAAATACAACGAGGATTTAAAATTAAATTCTGAAGGAGTTTGTCTGCAGGGAGATGTTATTTTATTCGACTGCAATATTAAATATTGACTACGTTTACTTGTGAACTGATAATGTCGTAGTTTGCGAACTTCTATTCCCCACGGATCGGTAAGTTCAGGTGGCAGTTGGCCCGCGTGAAATAAAACGGTTCTTCGTGCAAGTCTTTCAACTTATAAAACAGTCTACTGATAAAGGTAAAAGGAGTTGAAACGTGAATTAATATAATCCTAACTTTCTCTAATATTATGAATGCGAAAGTGAGTTCGTTTGTTTATTTGTTTGTTTGTTACGCTAAAATGGGTAAACGGATTTGGATGAAATTTGGCACATAGGTAGACCATAACCTGCGTTAGGATATATAATACTTTTATCCCGATATTTCCCATGGGATCGAGACTTATGCGGGTGAAACCGCGGGGCGCAGCTAGTTATTGTTATAATCTAGTAGAAATATTAAATGTAATTTCACTGTTTCTATACCTTTTATAATTAGCTGTCTTATCAGTATCGTAAGATGGCTAATTACAAACATAAGACAACAAATTTCCGAACACCATTGTGTTCGGCAAATACCGAACACAATGGTGTTCGGAAATTTGTTTTGTTGCGTGCGATGTGATTTATAAACCTTGTAGGTACATCTGGTATTTACGCTCCTGATTCCTATCCAATCTTTGGCTCCTTAATTGTGATAGATAGTATACTCTTTATAATCTACAACATAGATTTTACAGATCGTAAATGTTGAAATTCTACAACAAACACAGTGGGCGGTCTTATCGCTAAAAATGATCTTTTACAGACAACCTTTGGATGGATTAAACGGCGAAGGTAAGACACTACTGCAGGTAGCAAATGGTGTACAATTTACATATACAATAAATACAGACACTATAAGCGGTGCCTTTGTGTCGCGACGCGTCGCGCGACAAGTCGCGCCAGTATGACTCACATGACGTCTGTTGATAAGTAGCGTAGCCGTGTTATTATCGTGAACTTTGATGATTTCGTATGGTCCTTTCCAGATAGGCGATGGTGCCTTTTTAAACCTCAGGTGAACATAACGCATAATATACTTATCTATCGGGTGATCTACCCACGCTTCTAGAGTCGTGATGTTTTAAGCCCACGGTGAGGAGGATATTCAGTGTCTGATCGCATCGGAGTAAGGCCATCGCGGAACTGTACTCGATTCGTTGTGCTCAGATTGTGTTAATTTTAATTTGTAATTATTGTTTTAAATTGTGATTTTAAGCGCTGTGTGCGCACCTAGTGTGCTTTCATTGCATGAAACCCAACTTCTGCCCACATGATCTAGCGGAGTAAATCCTGACGATCCTACATATTTGTGTTCAATAATAAACATAAAACAAAAACAAGGAACTATAATTGTAATATACGTAAGTTCAATAGTCTACTTAAAAATAAAAAGAACAGAAATAAGGAATAGAATAATCTTCATAATAACAGTTACAATACCAGAGGAATAACTGTATAAATTATAGGTCAAAACGACAGACACATGAAAAGTGGCCTGAAAAATATGCGAAAATTACTATGTACATTATAACAGATGGCTGAAGCACCTTAAGATTCACTGGAATCAACAAATTAAAAATCCATTTAACTGAACCTACATCATGTTAATTCCGGTTCACCCTTGTTTGATAGAACAACGTTTGATATAATATTACTAAATCGAACAACGTTTAAGAAAATCATCACTTTGTATAATATCGTTTGACAGAATTTTCAGTTCATCGAATATTTATTTGCTATAACAACATTTGCGCTAATGATCAAAAGGTATAATGTTCATTTGATGTAATGTTCAGATGGTATAACCATGTATTTTATCGAATATTCAATTGGTGTAATGTAATGCAGAAAATAAAACATTGTAAATATTTGCATTTTTTTAATTTTGAAAAAGAAAACACTTAGACTAATCTTAAATTAAATGCGATCGCTTTAAGTAAATCTATTTCTGTGTAAGTTTCAAAATAATGGTTAGGTTAGGTTAGGTTAAAACTGTGACCTCCTACCAGAAACGAATAGATTCTAGAGAAAAAAATATATAAAAAAAGAGATTATTTTTAGCAGGCTATTGAGAACGATCGTGTCGAATATTCAGTTCATTAAGAACTGAATATTTATATATAAACTAATATTTCACTAGACTAATAATTATTAGTCTAGTGAAACATTAGTTTAAATAAAAACAGTGCATTTGAAAATTCGGCGAAATGAAATTAGTTCAAATGAAATTAGTTCAAATAAATAGTTACGCTAAATAAAAATTTACCAATGAATTATTCGGTCAAATGAATAATTCTTCGAAATGACTTTATTGCAACTAAAATTCGATTTAGTAATATTATATCAAACGTTGTTCTATCAAACAAGGGTGAACCGTAAATTCCTACTTATTTTTAATTTTAAACCACAAGGTTTAAAATTAAAAGGGGTTTGTGGCTAAGTAATAACAGCCGCACGGGTCGATCGCTCAGGTTAAGCTACGCTTGCCGCGGTTGGACCGTGGATGGGTGACTATCTTTATATACCGTGCCTCGGAAAGCACGTTAAACCGTTGGTCCCGGCTCTCATTTGTAGATCTTTGACAGTCGTTTCAGGTCGTCAGAAGCTCGAAAGTCTGACAACCCGTCTTACCAAGGGGTATCGTGTCACCCAGTAACTGGGTTGTGGAGGTCAGATAGGCAGTTGCTCCATGTAAAATACTGTTATTTCGCTGTATCCGGTAAGACTGGAAGCTGACCCCAAAATAATTGTGAAAAAGGCTAGGCAGATGATGATGGGTTTAAAATTAAAAATTACCTTCCTCTCACTGTAGCTCAACATTTATTATTCAGATACCGTTCTCATAACCTAATTCCATACTCATATATAGCAGTTTACTTCAAAAGCCTTAAGGGGACTACAGGAGCTAAACGTAAATTTTATAAGTTTTATATTGCACAAAAGTATCCATTGCAGTAAACAAAATCAGAAAAAATATATGATATTCTTCAGGACATATGCTAGGTAGATAGTGTGTTGAAAATATAAGACAACTAATTTGATACGATAGAAAAAAACACGAATATACTTACCTCAAAAAATATATTTAAAAAAACCATACTAATATACATGTAATCATTCTGATTTTTGTCAGATTATTCTACAAGCAACATATTAGCATAACAGTGTTTTATTTTTTTTATCGAATCAATATCTATTTACAAAAAATAGATTTTTTGTAAATAGATAATTGCTTCATATATTGCAATAAATTATCAGCGTTGTGTCAACGTGCTTCCCTTTCTTTTTCATGCTGTCCGACAGTGACCGCGTTTCAGCTTTTGTCAGCCTCTTAAGGTGAAACCTTCTAGTTAACGATTATAACTTTAAAAGCTTTGTCACATTATAGAAAAATATATGCATGTGTTAAGGGAAAATACGATTGGCTTTGTGGAGTCCTACATTTGGCTTTATGTTTGTAATGTTTACAATAACTTGTATGTCTTAGGGCCCAGTCTCAAGTTCAGATGTGCCTGAATATGACATAATTATATGGAATATATGGCACACCCACATAGGACGAGTCCCATTAAACCGGGCATAAAACCAGACTCCAGCACCACTACTGTGTAACCCACTTTTAATCACTGTCCGAAAGATTTTCAAGAAAATTCCTAATGCATTGCTTCATATGTTTGAAAAATTCGTCTGCTCAATGACGTTAATAAAGCAATGTATGCTGTTAAACTTTCAAAATTAAAGACAATATATTGCCATTGTAAATGTGCTACGCAATTAGCCCGCTGCTTGCTACTGAGAATTACATATGGAAAGAAAGAAAGAAAGAATAACGTTTATTTGGACACAGTTCCTGAAACACAAAATAAAAATAACAGAATAAAAAAGTGAAAATAATGTTTTACTGCAATAGTGTGTGCCTCACGGCTGCACCAAAAAGGTTCATTTCAGCATTAATTCTAGACAGATGCTGTCTGACGCTGGTTTTCTAATAAACCTTTAGGCGTCCCCCACATTAGGCGTGCGCGTTCCTCGGGCGTGTGAGCGACGCGGGCGCCGCGTGCGCGCCGCGAGCGCGCTGCGTAAGAGTCGCGTGTTGCCGCCGCGTGACGTGTGTGCAGCGAGCGCGCGGAGCGCACGCGACGCTCGCCTTGGCGTTTAACCCCTTTCAGTGACTGAAACAGTAGCGGGCGGCGGGGATAGCGGGCGAAGGGGTAAGAACGCGACTCAAATGACGCGTACGCGCCGCGTATACTTTCCACACACGCCACAGGGCAGCAAAACGCGACGCTCACACAGCACGCTCGCGCGGCTCTTCTCGGCGCCCGCACTATTCACACGCTCGAAGAACGCGCACGCCTAATGTGGGGTCAACCAATTTCAACATACCTAATACACATTTTTTATACTTATATATGAATACATTAATTAGTAATTAAATATAACAAAAAGAAAGTATACGAAAACAACAACTGTCCCAGCAAAAACCTGTTCTTAGCGATTAGCAAGATTGATACGTGCACGGTGCACTCACAAAGCGCTATGGAAAAACCCAATAACATTTTCCACTTCAAAAGAAAAGTCAACATATAATCTTAGCCACTCAAGAAAATGGTTTACCGTTATGGTATAAATAATTTCTGAAAAGAAAATTCGGTCGGTCAGTGAGAAATGTGTCAGGGCTATCCCTCGGGATTTTTCGGGGCCACGATTCGATTCCGGAATAAAAGTACCTACGTACACAGTTCGTTCTGGCTATAATTCGGCTTCGAGGTTTATTACAAAAGTATGTAGGTATGTGTAGTAGGTAAATAGTAATCACGACGACGAATAAGTGACTTACCTACCAATATTTTGTAACATTTTCTTGTAGATACGATCACCTTACGAAAACATTGTTATTATTACGTATACAAGGTGTCATTTTGCATCCTCGTCAAATTCAAGGAGGTAACTATGCTAATGAATCTCGTAACGAAGCAATAAAGTTTTTATTTTCAAATTTTCGGAAATCGGCACGTGTGGGACACGCATGTTAAAACGCGGCCCGTGTGATACCACACTGTAACTGCCCTTTTACACACACACTACCTCCTATGCAACGGGGTGATTCTGTTCTGTGAAAGTTGTGTATTCTAAAATACTGTCAAACTCAAATAACTAAAACACAAGTATGTATTAATTATTGAGCAGGTATCGTAATTTTATTTGATTATGTATGTCGTTCATAGCAGCCTCCTGAAATTTGACGAGGATGCAAAACGACACCTTGTATAGTTATCATACGTAGATGACGCGTCATTTTTGGCATCGCTATTTTACACAGGATATCCCATAAATAAAGGATAAAATTGAAATAACATATTATAACCGTTCTACAAAAATCAATCAATCAACTCAGCAGGACATAGGCCTCTCCCAGGCTGCGCCACAACACCCTGTCCTCCGCCTTCCGCATCCAGTCTGTCCCAGCCACCTTTTTAAGGTCGTCGGTCCATCGAGCTGGAGGTCGTCCCACACTACGCTTGCCGATACGCGGTCTCCACTCGGGCTCATCTGCTCCACCGGCCATCGATCCTTCGACAAACATGGCCAGCCACTTAAGCTTGCTTACTCTGCAGGCTATGTTAGTAACTCCGATTCTCTTCCGGATAACTTAATTGCTGATCTTATCCTTCAAAGAAACTCCGAGCATAGCCCGCTCCATAGCGCGCTAAGCGACCTTGAATTTGTGGACCAACCCGACTGTCAGTGTCAACGTTTCGGTACCGTATGTCATAACGGGCATGACAAACCAAAAAAAAATACAAAAAAAATATGTCCCAAGTAGTACTTAAGACACGATTTTTTTTACATTATTGTTATTACATTCGGTCTGAAAAAAAATCCTGAAAATAACTAAAATTAACGGAAATGTCGTGATGATTCAATGGTTAAGTCCTTGCCTCTAATGCACGAGATTGTGCATTCAAATCCTGGCAAGTACGTACTAATATGACTTTTTCAATTGAAAACTCACTTTCTGAGTTTTTCTTGAAGATAACTGACACCGTTGAAGGAAAAACATCGTAAGGAAACCTAAATTTACAGTTAATATAAGTCTGAAATCGTCAACCCGTCTAGAGCAAGCGTGGTGATCAATCAAAATCAAAAGTCATTTATTCAAACTAGGATGAGAATCAGCACTTTTCGAACGTTAAAATTACATAAGACAGTCCCCCAAAACGCCCACCCTTCACCACTTCGTAGTGCTTTAGCTGGGAAGAAGAAGTGGTCAACAAACTCCCCAGCAGCACAGCTGTCTATTCAGTTAGAGAGAGAGGTCACTAATGATCGTGCCTTCTTTGTATGAGAAGATGTTTTTGCCCTTCAGCAAATAACAATACAATATGTAAACATGCTAGTATTATTGTTATCATTAATTGAAATGTAAGTAGTGTGACACAGCAACGTAATGTTTATATTTCACAAAAAGTGCCTAAAAGAACATTTTCAGTCCCATATTACACCTAGCTAATAAAATATATTTGTGAAATAATGTGTTTTTGTTTGAACAAAAAACAGTTTAATTTGTTTTGTTTTCGCTAATTGCGAATGAATAATGTTTTGTTCACCTAAAATGCTAATTATTTGGTATTGTTTCAAATTATATTGAATAGATGTTCCTCTAAACGACACTAGTGCCGATTCTTTTGAACACCGAACTAAACTAACAGAATTATCACTAAAATTTCTTACTTTTGGCTATAAGAATCTTGTAGTTACCACAGAACACATATACCCTGACGGGTAAATAATTATCTCCAAAAAAACTATTTTGACACAACTAAAATAGAGTTTGACAATCGCGGTGGTACTTGTTACCCTACCGAGAATGTTTTTTAGAGCCGGAGGCGCGCAAGGAGTGCAGCCTCAACATGTTTTATATGGATTTTTTCACTTTTTGTATGGAAAATATGAAAAATTATTACCCATATGTTGGGTTTTAGGAGTTTATGTGTACCAATGGGGGACAAATTTTTCATTATTTTTGCGATAGGACACACCGTTTTCGAGATATAACCAAAAGAAAGTAAAAAAAATAGTACAGTACTGTTAAGTCAAGGTGTTGGTGAGAATTTTAGTTCATGACAACTATTTTTATTCCACATCTTTTTAATCGCGATTAAAAATAGTCTGATTTTGTTTTACAATCAAAATTTTAGGTTAAAAACGACAAATTCAGAATAGCAATTTTGTCATTTTCACTAAATTAATAACTCAGTGCCATCGTAGTACTGTCAAACTAAAAAATAGTTCTAGTTGTGTCACTTTAGTCAATTTCCGAATGGGAAATCGTCGTTTGACAGGAATAAACTAAATCTTGGTGATTTTTAATCTAGTTTAGAGGCATTTGTGACAAGAGAATCGGCACCACTATATTTTTTTTAGTAATCTGTGGACGAATACTTTGTGAAACTTCAAACTTTTTACTCAGTACCCACATTTGAAATATTGTAAACAGTATTTAAGTCACAAACCTACCCTTTTCGTGTATCAAAAACCATGTCATGACGAAAGTAACTTTTACTTGATAAGATTTTAATGATTTTTTAAATTAAGTATTTAAATCATGCAGTGGTACCAGTAACAAACATTAAACAAAGCACACCAAAAAGGTAAGATTAATCTAAATAAAATATTAATTTGGTAATTCGTATCTTCAAATTCTCAATTTCATTACTAATAAAAAAATCACATTATTGTTATCAAAATCCTCTAGGATAATTAACTAATTAATGCCTATTCAATTACAGGTTTTTTTTCATAAAATGGCACTCACAACATCGGCAGATTTAACTTCATATACAAACTATGAAACGCTTTTGAACTCAACAACTACACAGCAACCAAGACATCTGTGTTGCATGGGAGAAGCTAAGAACATAGCGAAGAAGAAGCTTCTTCAAGCCCATATTCTTCTCAAGCTAAGGAAGAAAGTGATGAGTCAGGGTAATACGTCACCTCGCTATGGATTTTGCAGCAAAAAAGTGTTACCCACTCCTATTCCGATGCCTACAGCTCCTTTGGGCACCACTTCTTATCCTTACCAACCAGAATTAAGTTGTCCTCTAGGTTTGAACGATTGGCACCCAATGAATACACCCCTATTCACTATTCAACCATTACCAGTGATTATACCTAGTCCTAGCACAATATTTGCCACACATATTTATCCATTTTGTGGAACTGTGGTACAACCTGTTTTATCTCCAATAATGGCACAAACGTTTGTACAAGATAATGGTATGAATTATTCCAATTACTTAAATGAATTTAATTTTTCATCAGAACAAATAGATGGCGTCACAGAGGTAGCTAATGTTAAAGATACATATTATATGCAAGAAGAAACTGCTACAGAATTGGAACTAACTAATGTTTTGAAAGATGAAAATATAGAAACAATAATAATTGCTAATGTAGAAGCTCAAAGTGATCCGCTTGAAGTGTATCTAACTTTACCAAAAGAATTGTTTCCAACAGCAAGAATGTTGACAGTTGATCCGAATGCGATCATAGATGAATTTTGTAAAATGCCGAATTTGCAGCGTCATATCCCTTGGATTTTAGATCTGGAGTTTGGCATTCCGAGAACTCTTATAACTCGTCCTTTGCCTATTTATAATGTCAAATTTAATAGCATACACTGTAAGAATACTCCGGATGCCATACATCCGGCTTTTGAGAGCTGCTCTCCAGAGTTTAAAAGGGCATTACTATTTTATTACGATTGTGTAATTTCTGCATGGTACACAGGTTATATGATGATAACTAGTGATAGATCGGTTGAAAACTTCCAGTCGTGGTTGTCACTACCAATGCAGGTTCTAGGAATGTGCTGGCCCTAAAGCATGTTGCATGTTTTCCAAAGGATTTTGTATGAATTATTTTTATTTCAGTTTTATTTTGGTTTTATAAATTTTTAATAACTCATATGATTTGATTTTATTTGTCTTAAGCACTCATAAGATAGCATTGCTTGTAATGAGTTAAGATTAGTACATAATCACCTTTATCAAAAAAATATAATCTTTGAAATGTCAACAATCTACGTTTTCCTACTACCTACTAGATTCAGACCAGAAGTAATAATCCCCGGAATCACCGTAAAATCTTACGGTGCAAAGATTTTAATTTAAAGCCAGAGCTATCCCATTTTACCTTCTGACTTCCACAGTTGATTGTAGAGTGTCCCAACCGCATTCTCTCATCAAAATCTGACCTAAATTTAAGATTCCTAATGACTCCGTGGGAATTTGTGGGCCAACCGCTCCGGCAAATAAGACTGGTACAGAAGGTTGGCTCCATGCTACGAGCAAAAACGCACGCACACATGGACAAGCTTCTCGTACAGCGAGTGCAAACGCACTCGCGACTGGTATTTGTTTGAGATCGCCGTACGTCCGCGTACGGGTGCGTACACCTGTTTTCGTTTGTGTTATGGAGCTGAACTTCTGTACCTGATTATCTTGTGGACTTTGGGGATTCAATTCACACTGCCCTTTATTTATCAACGTTGACTTAGTTTGTGGATTCTTTTAGGTAATCAACTGGATTTTAGAAAGGCAGGTTAGAGGGGATTTTGGGGGAGATTCTTGATTATGGATAGTATGGTGATGAATGATATGACATTTATTCGTAACATTGTAATGCTACGCTATGCTATGTTGTATATAAATACGCCATCTGTAAACACTATCAAATAATTTACAATAAATGAATAATCATTTTGCAGATTATTGATTTTATCCTAGTTGAACATGGAATAGACGAAAATTTCTAAGCAAATGATGTACTACGCAGAAGTAACCAGCCTGAAATAAAGAAATGAAACGAAACATTAAAAAAATATCTCAATATTTTAATAATTATTAACAATAATATTATTGTGAAACAATCAACGTCATCATAAACTATCATTTAATAAAATCGCAATAGTTAACTAAATCAAACAAACAGCACTGAAGAACGCCGATATTTTACTAAATGCAGTAACAATGCGCGATTTGGTAATATTCACATTCATCCCCTTTGTATATAACAAGTAAATTTATATCAATTTACAAAAATATATTAATAATTACTATTATACTTATGAAAGAGTTAAATTCTGAAATGTTTTATAATCAGATAAGGAAGTAAAAGCACGGATTAAAGATGAAAAGTAGGTAAATAAGTACAAATTGGACTTTAATTCATTTATATTGTATTCTTTTATATCAGCTTGATTAAAGAAAATAAATTTCATAGCAAATATGAAAAGAGTTTTTCATGAATGGTACTGAATGAATATTGAGTTCAGCTTTGACTTATGACAAATACCATTAGCTAGTCTCCTTACTTCCTTATCTCATTATAAAATATTTCGATTTCCTAACAAGGAACTAAAATAAATTGGGATAATATTTACATAATTTTCGATTCCTTTGCTAAATGACGGAAACAAGTAAATAATACTGTATTATTAGTACAACCTTAACTAAAAACGGCAAGATACATACGCAAAAATATTTACAATACGTTTGAGCATACAGAATTACCTTAGGATGTATTAAATTAAACTAGTAAAGATAAAAATGATCTTAAAATAGTTTGTATTTACAAAGAATTGTTGCATGTGCATAAGCCAAAGTAGGCGTACACAGTAACTATAATGGTCTTACTATCTTTCAAATTCCTGATGCAAGACAAACTGTACATACATAATTATTATTGTGAATTTGACATATTATGTACAACATACAACATATGTAGTTAAGAATCCATAATACCTCATCGTCACTTCATTCCTTATCTCGCTCGTCCACTACTGCTCGCGGTCACGCGAGCAAGCGAGACAGGGCGGCAGGGAGAAGGCTCCAAGGCGCCGATAGTTTAAGTAATTTCTTTTTACAGTGAAAATAATAAATAACGTAGTATCTGCTTTATATTAAGTTCAGTTATTATACAAAGTTGCATGATCTAATTTAAAGTTTTTTTTTTAATACTAGCAGATTATTCTTCAGTTTAAAAGTAACTTTGTATTTTTTTTTTCTGTCGAGAATATTTTTATGGAATCGTGTTTTCGTCAAACATGTATTTAATATTAATCCTCAAATGAATGCTGCAATATTTTCGATATTACGGAGGTTCATGCTAAGCAATTTGAGATATTGTGGACTCTTAAAAAACGTCACAATTACATTTTGTTATGCATAACAATCACGTAACCATGCTGCAGCTACCATTGGCTTTTAAGGTAAATAAGCAGCCAAGCACGTTAGCTATTTCGACTGCAAGTCGGTAAAGTTCACCAATCCAATTTGCCTACGGCATCACGGTACTTCGAATTAGCTACGTTAGATGCCTACAGCTGCCCAAGTGTATTTGATTCTAGTAAAATGTTCATGAGCTTTTCATTCCAAAAAAGTCATCCACTGCATTATCATCATATATCGATAGAATACTCTTTATTGTATATAGTACACCATTTAAATCATCATCTGCCTAGCCTTATTCCGTTAAAATGGAACCCAACCCCAAGTTTCACTGGTTGCAGCTGAATTTTATACGGATTGAAATTTTACGTGGATTACATGGAGCGACTGCTTCTCTGAATTATGTACCAAGAAATTCTAAAATAGCACCAAAAGCGATCATGAATCCGAAGATAGTAAGACCATAGTCGTCATGCATATACAGCCTCAAAGCAGTCATAAGGGCGTTTATTGTGAAGCTTAAAAATATCACCATATTGAAGCTCCGGTAACGGTTGTTGATGCAGAATCTCGCTTTCACGAGTTCTGCAAGCTTCTGGCGAGATATTTCTTAATAAAACGCCTCAGAAAATGTTGAATCCAATCAACATTTTTGAAGGTAACTTATGCTGCACTTGTCACCAATTCGTTTCGTGTCTTTATTTCACTGTTCATCACTTAGTCACTTAACTCAACCTTCAACTATTTCTTCGGGTTTTTATGAGCACTTATCAGGTGCTTTGGTTTAGGAATTGACTGTTTGCAGAATCCAAGGAACGAACTTTGATATCCTGGTGCAAACGCCTGGTAGATTTGCTTCGCCGCATCCGATGCCCCAGCTGATGATTCCAGCTAAGAAATATTTTGAGTCTTTTCCTTTGACCTGTAATCAAAGAGCGAATATTGTTATTACTGTCATATTAAATAATATAAATAGCCTTTTATTTCTTGTACATTATACAATTTTTGTATACTTAATATAAATATTAGTATAGATATTATTTATTATCTATCTAATCTATAATAATAAATAATAATAGTAGTATTGACTTTACATAGGTAAAGTCACTACTACTTTTTTAAACTTTTTCTATAAAAAGTTTCTTATTTCTAGTATTAGTATTCTTATTTTAGTTTCGTTAGTTTTACATTCAAAATATTTAAGTATTAGTAGTAGTCTTTTGTTTTTTTTAGTAATTGTTAAATATTAATTATTACAATTTGCCGTGATCTACAAGAAACCCAGGTTACCCACCCTGGCGTTCCTCCAGAGGAAAATAAAGATCTCCATTTATCTCTGTACTGTGCTACTAGTCTCCAAAGTGGGCCGGATGTTCTTATAATTTCGTCTTCCCAGTGTTTTAAAGTTGAAAGGTGCGGTCCACAAGGTAAAAGGAATAATCACTCTGTCGTTCTCACAGTCCATCTCTGGTTTGTAAATCTTACAATATGGCCTGCCCATTTTCACTTTTTTATGCATAGCTCAGAGCATTTGTTGGTTTTGGTTATTTTCCTTATTTTGGCGTGTCGTATTTTTATTAAATTAATAATACTTATGATGCTTGATTGTCTTGTTTTTCTGAACATTACACTAACTAAAGACATGCCAGTAGACGAACTAGATGACATTTATGAAAACTATTTCAGACATAAACTTAAACTTGGAAGTTTCCTTTAGGAGCTCTTTGTCAGCAAGCCTTTTCACGTAATTTCGCAAAGCTCTTAAAATTGTATCCAAGAAGAAGGCGTTAATTATTTACTTGTTTCTAAGTCTGTACATGTTTAGCGAAGATTCCAGAAGACCAAAGTAAAGTTCGCTAAAGATTTTGTATAATGAGTTTCCGAAACTCCTATAAAACTATTTCTTGGAACCTGTAGTGTTATTCATGAAAGTTTTGAGGGAACAAGATTTGTTAATACTTATGAAGCTTTAGTAACTAAAACTCTTTGAATGTTCACCACGATAGTTTACTCGAAAGTCTCCCAAGTAGGTGAAATTAAGGGACATTGCAAAAGTTGGGAGGGTTAATCAACATTTAACTAATAATTTGCGGGTGTTGAATTGGTTTATCTTTTGGTGCTGATAGCCGAAATACAGGCTATGCCTAGTTCGGCTACAGAAGCATTTTTTTTTTTTTTTAGCAAATTTTTACCAAATTGCCATTGTAAAATAGTTCATAATTTTTTGGAAATACACTATATTATTATTATTATTTATTACAGCTGTACTATGGGATTTCCATGGGTTATTATGGCTGCCGAAAGCTTTTGAAAGGATTGAATGCATTTTAAGCAGATTTTATGTTTTTGTTACTGCTTATTCGACCTTCCTTTGTTTAATTAATGGCAATACAATAATTCCTACTCATTTCATCAAAGATGGTATTTTTATGACTTGATAACCTGCTCTTGTGATAACTGACCTTAGCTGACGAAATATTAAAATAATGGTATTTTGTGATCTCAAAATCAAATGCAATTCCTTTGGCTTTTCGGTCTAAAAAACTGTATCGCTCTTAGTTATTTCGGTGTATGTTTAAGAAATTACCTGCAAAGGTCCTCCTGAGTCTCCTTGACAAGAGTCGTGACCTCCCCTCTCGTGACCAGCGCACAAGAAGATGTCCGGAATGAACTCGTGCCTGCCAGCCCTCAGGAACATTGACTTACATCGATCGTTCGATACTATTGGTACTTGCACCTGAAAAAGATAACAAGATAATTATGTTAAGTCTATTATTGAGTATTCATAACAAGAGAAAGATTAGAATTGCCTTTTGAGATTTAGATCTCAAATAAAAGCGTTAAATCCACTAGGTAAATCCATTCACATCATCTTTCACCTCCAATCGGTATTAGGTATATAGGTAATGATTTTCAGCGATCAGTGATCGTCATCATCTTAATATATTATCGGCCAAAGGTCGTCCAGCGCTGGCTCAGTAATAACCGCAGCACGGGTCGATCTATCGGGTTAAGCTACGCTTGCCGGGGTTGGTCCGTGGATGGATGACCATGTTTGCATACCGAGACTCCTCCGTGCCTCGGGAAGCATGTTAAGCCGGTTGGTACCGGTTGTCATTCGTGGATCTTTGACAGCCGTTACGGGGGTCGTCTAATGGTCGGCTTCCAGTTAGTCTGGAAGCCGACCCCAATATAGTTAGAAAAA
This sequence comes from Atethmia centrago, assembly GCA_905333075.3. Classification (NCBI taxonomy): domain Eukaryota; kingdom Metazoa; phylum Arthropoda; class Insecta; order Lepidoptera; family Noctuidae; genus Atethmia; species Atethmia centrago. The sequence goes on along the minus strand of HG995382.1, from coordinate 25,032,135 downwards.
GGCCAGGCAGATGATGATGGTCGTCCACTGCTAAACATGAGACGTTCCTCGAGCGTGTATCAGTGAACTTGAAACATCATACAAATAGTAAGATAAAATTTCAAGTTATAATTACCTCTTGCAGAACCGATGGCAGTACACCGCCTTCGGACAGTCTTCCCCAACCAGTTACTGTAGCATTCTCCCCCACCAACAGATCATCAGTTGCAGGCAAACATATAGGCGAAATATGAGGAGCAAACTGCACTGGAGCTTCCAACTTGACCAGTGCCAAGTCATATTCATAAGTATAGTAGTTATATTTTGGATGAACAGCCTTCCTCGCTACACCACTCTCTACGAATGGGAATTCTTCTGATACGGATGAGAAGTCGTATTCGCCAACTCGGATCCTTATTTGTGATGTTAGGAGACTGGAATGGTAAAATTGATTTAATTAGTGGTGTAAAAAGAGCTGCGGTAGATAGGTAATTATTTTTTTGTTACGTATTCGTTGTTAGTGAAGTAGTAGGTGTTTAGGTAGGTACATCATTTATTGTCTTCCATATTTCCGAATCATTTTTGTCTCTCCTAAATACAGTAATCAGTAATCTAGCTAGGAGAGCAGCGATTCACCCAACGATTCGCTGTACCTGTACCATGTTATCATAATGCATACTTTTTAAGTCCCTCATGTACCACAAAATCTTTATGTACTAAAAATTGATATTATTTTTTTTTTTTTTATATTATTATAATCATGTGTAGTCGAATCAGTGCTTATAGCTGTTTTAATTCTATTACACACGAAGACACTACTGTCAGGCTCCCAAATTACGATGTTTTTTTTTATGCATTTAACATTATACACCTTTCAATTTTGATTTCAAACTTGATTTCAAGCTTTTGTGGACTGGATTCAGACTGGCAAACATGTCATTTAGTTTAAATAGGTAAAAACCTATTTAAACTTTATTATTTTATTAATATTTTACTTAGATTCTTTTATATTTTGTGAATGTGAGTACGTTGCAGGCTTAATAGACTAGATTTGTAGACCATTTATTTTTTGTTAAGTACCTGGTACTTCTTGACAGGTCTACACTGTCCTCCGATACTTATAAAAACTGGAATTTGAAAAGATTGTAAAATCCAATTATTTTTAAAAGAGTAACCGTTGAGTTTTTTGCCGGCTCTTCTCTATAGGAAACGATGAATTGGAACCGTGCATCTAGCTTCTGACGTTTCATAAGTAAGTGCCCATGTAGGTTTATGTTAGCTTCTGACGTTTCATAAGTGCCCATGTAGGTTTATGTGAAATAAAATATTTAGATTTTGATTCCTCTTGACATACTTATGCCTTTTTTCACGAACACTAGGTGAATGCCCAAACAAATAGTGCACTAATATTTAAGCGTTAATTTAGGTTTTGCCCAGTGTTAGTGAAAACTGGGCAACACATTTAGGTGTTGCCCAGTTTTCACTAACAATGGACAACTGAAAGTTACGGATGATACTTTTATACCCAGTAATAGCACTTAATACAAAGTACAAGAGACCTTTCTAAAAGTGTTGCAGTAATCGTCCATTGTGTGTAGAATCCATTAAAACTCGCTCAGCTCAACAGACGTTTCGCCTTAATTCCCGCAAAACCAGCACACATTCACGTTGAAAGTCATTTTGTTTTGACGGCAAAACTGGGAAAGGCGGTAACACCAAATTTTCTGAAAATTTTTCAGCCTCTGATATAGAACGTCTTATCTCTTACATACATGAACTCTCGCCTTCCTGCCATGAGGGTAGGCAGAACCCCCCGCTACGATCTAAGTTCTAAGAAAACTATTAACCTTTTGACCGCCACAGTCATGCATAGATGATAGACCAAAATGTGCCCAGCACGCCACGGTCATGACTACATGACAGATTTTAAGGAATAATTCGTGGAATAATCGCTTGGCGCCGAGAGCACGTTTTTGCTTTTTTGACGTGGCGTCAAAAACTATCCAATAGTTGTTGATTTTTGTTTGTGTTAGATTGTCAGCAACCACCAACAATTTACATTGATTTACAAAACTACACCAACCATTTTCTAAAAGAACAACGGTACCTACTTTTATGGCAATCGTAAAAAAACTGTATCTGTGTTCAGGAACATAAAGTTGCAGTCCTTAAATTTTGTAAAACCTTATCCAGTATAAGACAGCCGCTATTAAATATAAATTGCTTTTAATTCCCTTTTTACAGTGTTTAGACTGTTCTCTTTACTTTGTTTTTAAAGTAATCTACTTAGAGACGACTAAAAGATAGGAAATATAAAAAATAAATGAAAAAAGCCGTCCGTCTGTCTGTATGAATGCGTTAATCTTGGGATTACTAGATGGATTCTGATAAAACATTTCTCAGGAAGACTTAAGATGTTTAAGACTTTTTTCGTGATAAAAAGGAGGGTAGAATCCGAATTGCGAAATTGTGGGCAGATTGTTTCAAGCTGGCTAGCCATTTTAAGTCGGTAGTTTTGTGAAGTATTAACGCTGGGGTACTTTAAAAAAGCCGATGTTTAGCGGTTGACTTATTTTAGAAAAAAAAACGTTTGAGGTTGGTTTTGTTTTTTTTAGAGTTTGTTTTTTTATGTTTGAGGTTTGTTGTTGTTTGTTTGTTTGTTTGTTGTTTGTTTTTTTTTTGTTTGTCTTTCCTTTTTCAAGTAATTCTAATTACTCACCGCGGTAGGATCGGGACATAATTAACTTATTTATTACTCAACTAGCGACTTGCTCCTACTTTGCACGGTTTTTGCAACTTGACAAAACATCGAGATTTATTTATATGTGGGTTAGATATTATATGTACAATTTATACAGGAATATTCGAATATTTCCGAAATAAATTATCTAATTATTGGTGAAAACCGTATCAAAATCCGTTGCGTAGTTTAGAAGAATAGCGTGGTCACACAGACAGACACAAAAAGCTAATTTGTTGCTGCCTCAATGGGAGAGACTCACACCCAGTATTCGGTGTACACGGGTTGAAGAACCAGAAGATTTTATTGAATGGAATTTTAAATAAAATCTAAATTAAAATATATTTTTTTCACATAATACAGTTCTGGAACCATAGCGCTTGACGGCGTGCTTCTCCCAGTCTGTTCTGACTTTCGGTATCTCGATTCACTTGTGCGATGGCGAAGTAGGTCGGACGGTTAAGCATAGGTTAAAACTGGATGGATGAAATGGCAGCAGGTCACGGGAACAATCTGTGACTCCCGCATTCCCCTTAAACTTAAGGGGAAGATATATAAAACAATGGTAAGACCTGCCGTTTTGTATGGATCAGAATGTTGGGCCACAAAAGGATGAATGAAAGGCAATTGCATGCAGTTGAGCTAAGAGGGATGCGTGGTGGAATGGATAGAATAAGAAATGAGTACATAAGAGGAAGTCTGAAAGTGGCACCGGTGACTGAAAAGTTGTGCCGAAATCGGTTGTCATGGTATGGGCGTGTGATACGAAGGAATGAGGAATATGTCGTAAGGAAAGTCTTGAGTATGAATGTCGATGGCTAGGGGAAGACCAAAGAAACGATGGATGGACTGTGTGAAAGATGATATGGCTAGAAAGGGGGTGACTACCGAGATGACAACTAATAGAGAAGTATGGAAGAAAGGGACATGTTGCGCCGACCCCTAATAAATTAAGATATGGGCAGGAGAATGATGATGGCACATAAGAAATGTCAGAAGCTAGATGCACGGTTCCGATTGGTCGTTTCCTAAGGAGAAGAGCAAGCAAGAAACTCCAATTAAACTATTACTTATTTTACATAACAGCCATGTCATAATGTTCCCACTGCTGGTACACGGGCCTCCTCTCTGTGAGAGGGAGTGGGCCGTAATCCACTACGCGGGCCCAGTGGGGGTTTATAGATGTCACATATCTTCGAATTTATACCTATTTTAACAGACCAATCTTTATGAAACCATATTATTATGTAAATAATATTATGTAAGAGCTGGAGTATTGCCAGTCCAATTTTCATATGGTTTTCTTATAAACACGACTGTTTTATCAAAATACAGAATCAGTGCAGAGACTATCAAAATAATGAAAGTATTTGTTCGCAGAGCACGAGCCAAAATGTTATTTAGCACTGCTTCGGGATGGGAGTTCCAGTTGAAACATGCAAAATAGTTAATAGAATCAAGTCTGGTGAAAACTATGTGGTGAATTTATTCATTCACATATTTGGGGTTTATGTAGGTTTTAGTATAACAATTTCATATTATGTTCTGGTGGTACAAATACTCTTTTTCTTTCGATGAATGTCGAAAAAGGTGAATTATATGGTTCATAATAGCAGCTGAATATTTATTAAGTGGTAGGTATATGGGGTTTCTGTGAAACTTTTGACTGAAATTTATGCCACTTAGGTATGGTATTTACATCAGCGTAAATACCATACCTACATAATATACATAATCAGCCTATAATGTTCCCACTGCTGGGACACACGCCTCCTCTCAGTGAGAGGGAGTGGGCCGTAATCCACCACGCGGTCCCAGTGCGGGTTGATAGATATCACATGTCTTCGAATTTTTGGTTCTAGGACATGCCGGTTTCCTCACGATGTTTTCCTTCACCGTTTTGAGAGCAGTGGTGATGAAATAATGTACACAAAATAAAGCGCCTGTCTGGGTTCGAACCTATGTCTTACAACTCGTAAGTCGTGGCCGTTTCTAATGGGCCATCACTGCTCCATACCATACCTATAAACAAGCAACTCTACGGTTTAGAGGCCCTAGCACGAACGCACGATGAAAACGTAACGTCATCCTATAGCATTTTTCATTCTTCAACGCGTTGGCGACTGCCGTCGACGTGTCGTGTCGTGCTCGTGTATATGACCACTTACGTTTACGTCGCGCGTTCGTGCTAGGCCCAGAGATAGCTTAGCAAGAATTTCACTGTTTGTTATGACCTACACACGGTCGCTCGTCGATCCAGAAACAAAATTGAATGTACCAAATTACTTACTCATCAACACAGTGTCCAGCTGTTGCAATCCAGCCTTCATTGATGATGGCTCCTCCACACCTATGCGTTGATGAGAAGCCGAAGTAAGAGGTTCTCCTGACTGACACCTGCCACGGCCACCGACCGAAACTGGAGTCTTTACCGCCCATGATCCTCGACTCTGGACGTGGCCACATTGCTGTGAGGCCACATTCTGGAAAAATAAGAAAGTTTTATTTAATACGAGACGTTGTTATAACCTTAGCGTTTAAAATAATAATAATAAATGTTTATTTCTCATAGAATGCATTTACATTATTTAGATCTAAACAAAAATGGCTTAAGCTAGTGTTCCAGAGTGAAAAACCCTGATTTCTAAACTAGGCACCTATTATGTACCTGTATTTTAGAAGCCAGTGTCCCTTCAAAGTGATGAGCATATAGAAAATAGGACACACAATATACACAAAAATCCATTAGGGCTATTTAAAGAGAAACAAGGAAACTAAATTAAAAATATATGCATATACATACAGTGTAAAAACCGAACTTTCTAAGAAATTCATTCTTTTGTTTACAATTCGGATTGCTTGCACGTGTAGACTGTTTTCGACCATGACTAATAAGGAGTCATGGATCCTTATCTATGTATCATTATTCTCAGTTGCTTACAAACTTTCAAGCTGTAAACATGGCGCAATAGCATTAAAAGATTCTTTTTTATGTACATAACTAATAACACTACTCTGAGATAAACTTTTTATTTTTCTAATTCTGATTTTTCTTCTCTCCATTTAACGACAACTCTCTATAACGCCATAAAATGCACAGTCCCATCAGTGTCCTTATATAGAGTTTACACTGTATAAGTATAATTATAATTATTAGTATGCTTGAAGGTTCAGCGTCAGTAACAGTCATAGGAAAACAATAAACTCGTCATTATCATACACTTTTTGATTGATGTGCGGCGGCTATTGCTTTTAACCGACTTCAAAAAAGGAGGAGATTATATTATGTTCGTCTGTATGTTTTTTTTTGTGTTTATTTTCATCGATATTATCGTTATTGTGAACCGATTTTGAAAAATCTTTTTTTTCATTTGGTAGAAGAAGCTTACGCGATGGTCTCATATAAATTTTATTAACTTTGCTTGGGTAATATTGAGTTAGCTTCGATAATACGTATTTAATCCACCTTGTATCTTGATGATGTTATACTTCCTGTCACTGCTGTTTACATAGCAAGTGGTGGTATACGAACTGGTGTGGGGTAGGTACTACTCGTATAAGAAAAAAGTGAAAAATAAAAACTGTTTAAAAAACAAAACAACCGACTTCCAAAAAAACACTACAAAGTGAAAAATTACTTTAATTTCGGCAGTCGGTGTCTTTGGATCTATAATTGAGTTTTTTTTTTTTTTAAAGAATTAAAATTAAAAGAATACAGTCATTCTATTGAATTGAACCACCCACATAAGCGCATTATATGAACGTTAAAAACAAAAGTTATCATAATTCATTAAAAAAGAGTCCAAAAAGTCAATGGTCATTCCAAAAAAATAATGTTACTTCCACGAGATAAAAATAAATTATGATTCCCGTTTAAATGGAAACTGCTGTAACTCCACACATTTGCTCTGCACTCTGGGTGCGGCAACGAGGTCGAGATTACTCTAGGATACCAGATAGTATCATCCAAATGCATTACGAAATGGTACCTATCGCAAACGTAAATTACAGGGGAAACTGTGGAAAACCATAAAAAGTTTCAACTCCTGTTAATGGCTCTTTATAATAATGCATTTAATGTAAGGGTTCCTAACGGCCACAAAGATTTGTGAGCGGGAAGTCTATTTGGGTCGAGTCTATGTAATTTGCATTTGGTGATTTTAATTCTGTGGGAGAGGTTAAACGGATTTTAATGCTATGAATTCATTGTGGAGATTTTGTCAGGGTTTAAGTTGTAGGTAATCTATAAGTGTATATAAAAATAAAAATGAATTGGTCAAGGCATCACGCCGAAACGACTGAACGACTTTGTATGAAATAAAAAAAAAAATCAAATCAGCGCTTTGCTGTGGGTCTCCCATAGCACAGCATCATGCTGAGTGGAAGCCTACTCGTCACAGTCACGGCGTGCAGTTTCGACTATATGTAGGTATATGCTCAGTGTTCAATCTGTTTTGTTTTATTATTTATAAGAATTACCATAGCTTTTATGTGCACGTATTTATTAATTTATTTATTAAAACTATATGCATAAGTACAAAAAAAAACATACAAAGGGGGACTTAATGCCTGAGGCTACCAGTCAACCTTAGGGTGATGCAGATATGACACATGGCAGGTGCAACTTAAGAGATAGATAACACGAAAATAGCTATACAATACAAGAATAGATACTTAGATACATACATATAAACAGAATAAACTTTGTCAGAGAAATAACGATCGGTAGTGGGGAAATAACGATCATTAGAGGAGACAAAGCAGGTAGTTTTCTGTGACAAATAAATCTATTTTTCTCTCTTTTAACACATGGCACTTTTGGCACATGGGTAGACCATCACCTGAATTAGGACATAGGATACTTTTATTCCGATATTCCCACAGGATCGAGACTTATGCGGGTGAAACCGCGGGACGCAGCTAGTGCCTAGTAAAATAAGGCACACCTAATTTACAGTTTGTTCAAAGACAGTCACGAATGGGTTATAAGATTAATGATTCGTAGCCATATTTCAACCAGGATTATGTATGAAACTGATCATAGGGATTTTGACGTACGTACTGTCTCACTATACGATTAAGAGGTTAGCATGCGATTGAATAATTTTTAAAAACATAGCATGGCAAAAAAGGCTCTATCTTAATCCTTGCTCTAATGTAAATATCTGATTAAATTAAGAGTTCTTCACCCATTCCTTTTCTTCTTTCCTTCAATTTATTTGGATTAAAATACTTACCAACAGTATTGGTAGCAGCCGTCGTCTGAATCGGCACAGAAGTAGACTCCTCAGTCCTGTTAATCATATTCAGCGCCGGATCCTTAGGCTTGATGTAGTTCTTGTGTGGCTTGCTGGTGGTCGTCGTGAACTTCTTCGTTGGCTTGGGTTTTCCTGCAGGCTTCTCCCATGAAGGTCGAGGCTTCGTGATGAAAGATGGCTCTGTCGTGGCCTGCCAGTGGATCGTGTTCAGATTGCTCGGCCTTGAATTGTATTGCCCTGAAAATATTTGAGGAAATGTTAGAAAAAATCAAGTGTCATAACTGCCAACGCAGCGTATTACACTCAATTGCTGAACATGCATTCTACCAGATGACAGTTATGTACTAATGAATTAGGTATCCCGTAAATTTCGTACGTAGATTCTTCTCCATTCTGAAAGGTAAGATAAAACCTAAGAACAAGCAAGGTAAGGTAACGTATGGCTTCTGTTACTATAATATAGAGGAATTGCAATGAAATTAGGTAAACAAAAAGTTAAGTGAAATCAAGAAAGCAATAAACAATAGAATGCGTTATTATTTCTTCTGTTTTTACGTTTACTGCCACCTTGCTGTGCCCTTTCTACTTACAAAGTGGACTCTTGTGGGACTAGGACCTACCTAAAGGTAAACTGTTCGGTAATCTGTACAGCTACCACAGTCACCACGCTTCAAAAACTTTAATATCCTGCGGATAGATGGCAGCATCGTCATTACAAAAACTACAGTAAGTTTCAAAACAAAGACCCACCTGAGTTGATGCTGTTCTCCGAATGCTGCTCCGACACAGCCATTGGCCGTGCTCCAGATAATATGCTAAGACTAGACGAAATCTTATTGTGGGGACTAGTTTCCGCTTCACTGTTCGGCCTATTTACATTTTGGTATTTATTTACACTGTTATAAGGTATTTTATTAACTATATCACTATTTTGTTCGCTACTTGAATCTAAATTTCCTAATGAAGGTAAGTTTATTTCTGGCGGCCGGTAGCTGTATGACGTCGGAGCGCCATCTATTGGTTTGGTCATGAACGACGGCCGCTGTGTTTGCCAGTTCGGCCGCGAGATAGTTTGTGTCGATGTCTCTGGCGGTTGAGTTGTAGTGCGAGCTGTACTAGATGGCGCTGTGTACGTCTTCTCAGTGACTGTGACTGGAGGGACGGGTTCTGAAAAAATCAATGATGATAAGGTCAATATTGGTTCTTACTGTAAGCACTAGATGGCGTTACTCGGATCAAATTAAACTTTAATGAAGCAAAATAAAAGTAATTTTTGTTACATTTTCTAGATCGCCAGATGGCAAATGTGGAGGTGTGTCTAGAGCACCCTCATAATTCAACGTCGCTATAATCCATGCTTATCTAACCACAACGTGAGCTATTCTCATGTTACAAAATTTATCTCTCTCTCCTTATCCCAATTTATTTGTGGTCGGCTCAGCAGCTCTTCATCTTCCAAACATCTCTGTTAATTAGCCGTTATCTTCAAAGACACCCGGTTTTTAGCCTATCATCTTTCACACAATCGAACCATCCATCTTTTCTTCGGTTTTCTCCTACTCAAAGATTAACATTCATAATTAAATCCGTCCTCACAACATATTCTTCATGAGAAGAAGAACTTCGACTACTGTTACCAAGGAGGCTTACCTTCCACAACCACCGGCTTGTCGGGCAGCCGACAGCAGGACCCGAACATGAAGCCATCGACGCACACACCAGCATGCGTGCCCCCCACTCGATTGCACTCCTGCACCCACATGCAAGCGCCGCGCGCGCCGCCTGCCACGCACGATTTGCGCGACATTTGGTAACCTGAAGAAAAAAGAACATGGTCTTAGTAATTATGAAGATAGAAATGAATGCGGTGGCTTAGAACATGTTACAAGATACCAATAACCAAGAAAAAGTACAGACAGTAAATCGGATAATATGTTCCACAGAAAAATCAAAATCAAAAGTCCTTTATTCAAATTAGGCTGAGAATCAGCACTTTTCGAACGTAAAAATTACATAAGACAGTCCCCCAAAACGCTCACCCTTCACCACTTCCTAGTGCTTTAGCTGGGAAGAAGAAGTGGTGAGAAAAAACCTTAAGATCTTACAGTCCAAGGTCTTACCTTGTCTGTACGATCAACTGTGGCATCATTACTTTCCATGAGCAACTTTACCCATGAGTCCTGTACTTGAATATCTCTCGATTACTAAAATTATGTTACAAATAGTCGATTTTTCTACTTTTGTATCTCTTTGATATTAAATGGCGGAAACATTTTAAGTAATCGAGATATATTTAAGTACAGTACTCATTGGTAAATTTGCTCATGGAAAGTAAAGATGCCACTGTTGACGGTACAGGGACGATCTATTCGATATATGAAAAATCATTTATCAGTTTTTCATTGAAATGATCTGCCACATGATAGCGACCCGTCTCAATCTAAATAATAATTTATTTATAAGCTGTAAATCATTGCATCATGAGAATCCGTCGCAATTTGATATAAGCACAATAAAAAGGTTTCCGCAAAAATAAAAAACGAACAGCTGCATGAATTTCACAAAAAAAAACATGTTTCATCAATTAACTCGACAACTGAAGATTAATTGACCAGGGAAAACAATGTTAGACCATTAACCCAAAATAAAAAGGGCGAACGTTAAAGTGAACCGTTCCTATTCGACAGAAATAGGAGCTCCTTTCAATTTAGGAAAATTGGGTTAGTTGTTTTCCGAAAATATTCCAAGAAAACACACATAGGACACGCATTTCAATTAACGTGTAATTAACGGGATAAATAGCTCAATAAAAACATGCTTGAAATAGACCAAGAATCAGCACTTTTCAGTTCAAATTACAAGTTATCATAGACGACCTCCAATTACCCTTTAAAAAGAAAAAAAAGAAACAAAACGCATATTACAAAAAAAAAACATAAAATACACAGACAAAGTAGCTAAAAGCCTCGTATTCAAGCAATAAAAGTTAGTAGAAGGCAACAACATCTTCAAGATAAGCCTCAATATACGAACATCATCCGTATTAAAATACCAACACGTTTGCTTGCCTTGCCCATCAGCATTGAAATACAACCGATATTCTAAACTCAGCCAAAAACACCAAAGAACAATACCTACCTTTAAGAAACTAAGTACTCGCTAAACATAACACTTACCTGGCTTACCGTTAAAATCGCCTAACTAAATGCATTGTCTATTTTCCATTTCGCGAAAGATTCTATTTATTGCCTGCTGAAGTATGGACAATCTAATCTGCAAGTCGCTGGCACGTTTCTGTTACACCCATTGTTGTAAATCATATACAGACGAGGGAGGGGGGTGGTGCCAATAAATTTACAAGTGGTGGTCCACAAACAGCTCGCCGAAGGCGGAATTTGATCCATCTATGTAGTTTTATAGTTGAAGTGGTCTGGCAGTATGGCAATTTGGTTGTGTCTTTGGAATGGCTGCAGTTTTCTAGTGTTAATTTTTATAAATTTCTATTTTTCTGACGATGAGAGAACATCGCTGCTTTTGAAGAAAATCAATGCACTACTAACGTGCTTTGTACACAAAATAGTAACGAATTATTTTTCCAATTCAATTAAGTACTACGCTAAGTCAATTTATCAAAGAAAGGTTCAAACAGGTTGGTGACATCAATGCGCCAGAGAAGCGGTTCCGTTTCCGCCGAGCAGACAAATTAACTTCATAAACACAAAAAAGGAACATCATGCAAAGCATATTATTATGTGGCACCGCTCCAAGATATCCAAAATTTTTAGTCAAACAAGTGTGAATAAAAAAATACAGAACGTTAACTCGCCGCCTGTTCCAGTACTAATCCCACTTGACGTATGGGTCACAAGTCACAAGGAAAACTCTCCCGGAATAACAAACATCCCGGATGATTGCTCTGTTTTCTTTCTTTCCTAAACCAACATGCTTCTTTGTTCCCGCCATAAAGGAAAGAAACATAATATGAGGAAGGGGTATTTATTGTTATGATCCTCTTTTAGATGAAGTATTTTTGCGTCGGCTGTTAGTATAATAAAATGGAGGTGAAGATTGGTATTTTCGTGGTGTGTTCGTTTTATTTATTTTAATTTTACTTTAATTTCCAACCCGCAATGACAACTATGAAAGAAGAGCTTTTATAAAGGACCCAGTGATCAATGCTACCCTACTAATGTGGGGTGAACCACCCGATCGAAAAATACCTACCCCACCCCACAAAATAAGTATTGCAAAGTAGTTCCTTTTTCATCGCATTACACACGGAAAAAGAGGATCTCTTCAGCGAAGAATATCAATATTCTCAGAAAAATTGTTTCAGTCAAAGTAAATATTTCCTTAACGTAAGTAAATGTACTCAGTCCAAGAAAACCTGTTTACTCAAATTAAGAATAATAAATACTTGGTTTTTATTCTTGACTTAAGCAAATATTTTTGATTCAAGACTATAATTGTATAAGTGCCTGCCATGCGTCTTCTCTGCATCACCCTAAGGTTGACTGGTAGAAAATGCCTCAGGCATTAAGTCCGCCTTTGTACGGTATTTTTTTTTTACTTGTGCATAAAGTTTTAATAAATAAATAAATAATAATCTTAATTGAAGCAAATATTCTAAGAGAGAAATAATATTCTTAAAATTAAACTTACCTATTAATTATTCATTTAAGTATAATGTCTTCGAAGAAGACAATAAAACTAAGACAAAATTTTACTTCATTCAAGAATAATATTGTTTTCCCCATATATGAATCAATATTTGTCTTGACGAAAAGGATATTGTCTTAATTTAAGACATTCTTTTTTTCCGTGCAGAAGGTCAGAAGGATGAAAAGGAGGAAAGGATGCTTTTAATTTTTCGATAAATCATTATTGTCTACTAAACATGTCAATATGCAGTATCTATTAAAAATAATAGTTGAACTACTGTAATACTTTTGCAATGGCAACCTAACATTGTTAAAGAGAGTTAGTTTCAAGAAGAAATAACAGGCTCGCGTACGTGTTACTCGTGATTTTGTTGTAATATCACAATAGTATTGAAAACACAACACAACTATAATGCAATTTTATATAGGTACAGAAAATAGAAAACAACAGCTGTATCCGCTGCTGCGATCGCAGAAGAATTTCATAATTATTCTTTTACTCTGCAGTAATTTATCTTTGGTTGACATAAAGATAGTTGCATTGAAATAAGTTCTCCCACACGATACATCTATATTGTGACCTAAGTTTATAGCATTTATATATATTTATATATATATATATTTTTTTATTTCTTGACCGGGCAAGATTTAAGGAAACTAATTTGGTAGGTACCTATCATTTTATGACCTTCTGGCGGGTGTCCTAGATTACTCACCTACGATGCCTCAGTCAGCAACATCTCAGTCTGTCAGTTGATAAGTTGTCATCGTAAAAAAACACATAATTTCTTCAAATCGATGATTCGCTAAATCAAACAGATTATCCCCTGATTATCCCCCAGCTGCAATAGTCGTTATAGTATTCATTTGTAATGGTCTAACTGCTTGTCGCTACTCGAGCTGCGACCGTATAATTTATAGTTAGCTTACAACTACTAAGTACCGCTCTTGTTACGTCTGGTCGTGTAATTCAGTTTACAGCAGTCGTATTCAATGGATGTTGTTTTTAAGGAACAGACTTTTACTTTCTAGAGCTGAAATTGTTTGTACTTTTCTTACCTTTTCTTTGTAATTTACAAACATTACTCCGTTTAATATTTCTAGCGTGCTCATTTCTGTAAGGATGAGAAGAAGAATGTGAAGGAGTTATTCGAAAAGGTAGTGTTTACGGTAAGTAAAATATTTGCAACGAAAAATGTATGAGGAAAGGACGTAAAAATTTCAGCAATAGGCATTCCGTTCACTTCGAAAACGAAGTGTTGTAATACTCGTATAAGCGTGTGATGCTTTTCTTTAGTAACTAATATATGAATCCTCATAAGTGAGTTATATTAACTCATTAACATTGTGTATCTAAAGATTAAAACTAGGGCTTTAAATAACAGCAATTCTATTCTTAGGGATCCCATTTAAAACTGCCATTGAAATATAAGGTCAGGCGCTCCGGGCGGAATGAAGAGCTCATGAAACAAACGCCTGCTCCGAATACTATTCATTCACCCAAGCGGTCTAGTGATCTGGCCAGCGAAACTACGGATTTTGAAGGTCTGACTTTAATACTTGAATGAGAAAATTGTACGGTTACTGACGGTCTACCTAAATGAACCCATTTCTGATAAAGCCCTTGAATTACATTGTTTTGATGCGATTTTTTTTGTGTTTATTTAAAAAAATATATATATAATGAAACACTTAATAATAACAACTATTTGAAGCCCTGTCACAGCCAGTAATCGTTGTAGTAGACCACGCAGGATTTTTTTTTTTTTTTTGAGGGTGGGAAATCATCAAATAACTTCTCCCGCTCTGGGCGGAGCGGGAGGGTGTGTCAGACTCTTACTGACTAAAACCCACCCGTATTCCTTCCTGTTGCCTGTGTTGCGGGGGCCTCGGTGACCCATAAGTACCTTCCCGCGACCCCGGCAGGCATCGGCCCTAGTGGACCCCTACTTTGTGCTGATGACATCTCTTTGAGGCGCGCGTGGAATACGACGCGCCGTCGACCCGGACCTGGTCCTTACCGGACGGTGAGCTACCCATTGCTCACCGTCCGCAAGCCCGCGCCTACGGTGGCCGGAAATCCGCCCGGGATTCCCGACGCCCTGGGCGTCTCCTGCGGCGGCAGACCACGCAGGATGAGCTGGTCAAAACCAATAAACAATGGCACACATTTGCCGAACCTAAGATGGTCTCGAAAATGTCAGTTCAATAAAATCTCTAATCTAAATCATTCGACTGCTGGTCTAAGGCCTGCTTCCATGACTTTCAGTTATATATCCAGAACTAAAATATTAACTTGTATAATAAATAATAATAAAAATAGTCCTCCAGACCAAAATTCAGCCACGGTGACCATTCTCAGCAGAGACCAGCCTTCGGCGCGGGAGATGTTATAGTGCACAAATGTGTGCGCAGACACTCATAGTCCGATAGGACGGCAATCCGACACGGCCGAAGAGAGATCAGACGCAAGGCCAATGGCTTAATCTACTTGCAGAGGCACGGAGGTATCACACCGCCAACTTCCGAACTCCGGGTTGTTACTGAGAAATTCCTAATGGAAAAACCCAATATCACTTTGCCTGACCTTTTTTTTTTTGGGTGGGAAATCATCAAATAACTTCTCCCGCTCTGGGCGGAGCGGGAGGGTGTGTCATACTCTTACTGACTAAAACCCACCCGTATTCCTTCCGTTGCCTGTGTTGCCAGGGGCCTCGGTAACCCTTTAGTACCTTCCCGCAACACCGAAATTCGGTCCAGTCCTCCAGACCGAATTATTATATTATATTATTACGGCCATGGCGATCAATCTCAGCGGCAACCAGCCTTTGGCGCGGGATAGTGCACAAATGTGTGCGCAGACACAGGTCCACTCTCTCTTCACTCACATTCATAGTCCGATGAGACAGCAATCCGACACGGCCGGAGAGAGATCATTCGCTGGACCAACGGCACGGCTGATAGTAATCAGTAACCAATATCCCACGAAAAACAGTTTTATGTAAAATGTTGCCAAGACGAGACCACATGGCTCGCACTGTCAAAAAGTTATCAAATCTCATGTAGAGCCAAGCTTCTAACTCTACACGCTTGGCTTGGCCATTTAGCTACATTCACATGGGTGTAAGGTGAAAAAATTATTCACTGTTCATTATTTTTCTGTTATACAATAGTTCTTGTAGTAACGAAACGGCCAAGCCACATATTTTGACTAAGGTGTAGAGTTTGTGAAGTTAGAGTTTGTAGAGTTAGGGCATAAGATAAGATAAGATTCATTTATTTGTATAAACATGGTATACACATACAAGAGCATGCAAGATCTTATTCAGTTACATTAAAGTCCAATCATGTTTAGCCTTATAATATATTGGCACGGCTCCTCATTCCATATGGATACTGATCGTACCATCTTCTGCGTGAAAAATGTATTGAAATAAAAATTGTGATGGAAAATTCAGTTATTTACCATCGGAGCGCTTGAAAGCGTTGAATCTGAGTGCAAGCAAATATATGGTACGAGTATGAAGTAAATCGAAATTCGGATTGAATGCACAGTCACAGACATTCTGAGCTTTTTGTTGGTGTTAAATTCTGCAAAATGCTGTGAACTTACATCTAAACGAATAAAACGTGATACTTAATTTGCCTTTCGAGGAAGAATCCTGAAAGTTCTTTTACAGATAGAAGACCAGGCCAATAGTATTTTTACCTAATAAAACCTTCATGTAGCGGTTATCTATTCCTGTGAATAAGTTTGAATTAGAGTTCTGAGACCTAAATATTATAATATTTGCCTAAGGTACCAAAGGGTTACCGAGGCCCCTGGCATTAGAGGCAACTGAAGGAATACGGGTGGGTTTTAGTCAGTAAGAGTCTGACACACCCTCCCGCTCCGCCCAGAGCAGGAGAAGTTATTTGATGATTTCCCATCCAAAAAAAAAGGTAGTTACCTACTTGTGACCACGGTTAGAGCAACTTAGTCGAAATGTGAAACAAGGAATATGTTAAGGGCTGCGTAATTGCCGATGTCTTTGGCCATACAAATGCGCGACCCGCTCACGCCATGCCGTCGTTCGGTTTCATAGGGAATATTTATTATTAGTAACGAAAATACGAATAATTGAAAAAAATCACAGATATATTATAGATTATAAAATAGTCTGGTCATACAAAAAAAAAATCTTATGTAGTTTGAAAGTAATATCGTTTTTTTATGCTTAGGGTAGACATTACTTCCTGAATTTATTCCATAAAGTATTTTACTACAATACTTAAATATTCACATATAGAATTGATGTGTACGAGTTCTAGATTAGTAATGTGTGTGTACATAGCTGTATGGTTACCTTTATCAAAACCAAGAAATTTAAATATTAAACCTACTCATCTTGCCTTATCTTAACAATAAAGTTTTTATTTTTAGGCATTCCCATTTAAAAGTAGTATTTTTGAAGTGCAAGGCCGCTCGCTCGCTGCAAAATGAAGAGCTCATAAAAATGAACGCTTGCTCGAGAGAACGCTATTCAGTGTCAGATGTTTATAGTTGAGACTGAAATTTATTTGTAGTTCTGTCGGAAGACGGGTATAAAAATGGATGTAATTGTTCGAATCTTAAGAACGTGTAGATTTTTTGAAAACATATTATACTCTATGATTTTAAATGAAGGGTCAAGTGTGTACTAATATCAGGCATATGCATAAATAAAATGAAATATTTTAAGTCTTTCAATATAATGTTAGTAGCCTTCCTCGGCCACATAGTTTTGTCGCAAACCCTGTAAGTTGCAAAGTGACCATTTGTATCATTATACAAATGGTCACTTTCCAATCAATGTAACACTGAGCGTATGCCTAAGTCAAAACAGTTATTTTTATTGTACACAGAATTTTAATTGGCCTTCTTTCACTAACTGTCAACTATCTGTATCATAGCTTAAGTATTCTTAAGAAAATAAAAAAAGGTATTCAGATTTTATCGCACGTGTACCAACGCGACTTCATTGTTTCATCGATAGTCTGGCTAAGACAGTCTTGACTCCGGTCTGCGCACAACCTATATTATTAACTGGTTAGCACTCGATAGGCCCAGCAGCGCAAAATTCTAAGCCATAGATCAGTGACGTCACAAGTACACAACAAAAACACTACCTCACACCTTGTATCAGACGACATCTTGTCTTGTAACTCAAATTCTACAAACGACGCGCTTAGATCAATAAATCCCGACCAATAAATTTAGGTGTTCTCAGTATCAGATTTTCTTCAGCAGTTATTGGTACATAATCTTCCAATAACGATAAATATGTCAGTGGAACAGGTACTGAAGGTATACCTTTAGTCCCTGGTTTAGTACAAAGACCTCAAGTAATATTTTGCTAGACCCTGGATTTTCATCGAGAAATAATTTTCCAGTGGCGATAAATTGCAAGTAATATATTGTGAGTTAGTGCACAGAGTTAGCTACTGGTTTGTCGTAGTGTGGTTTAAGGGATGGAGATAAAACGAGTTCAGAAAATAATATGTTCAGCGTTCACATCTGATAAAATTATATTATGCTTCCGTTCGAAGTTGTTGTTCAAATCGAGAACGCCTCACGTTATTGAAAATTGTCATTTTTGCAATCAATCTTGTCAAAATCATGCCCCAATGTTTAAAATAAAACTAGCTTTACCAAAAGAAGGAAGAAGGTTTTGGATGGAGCACGCTTTTCAACAAGCCCCCGACAACTGCATCTTCATAATCTCAAGCCACAATCTTAAGAGGTGATTGATCAACTAGACAGTGAAAAAAAGTTAAGCCATTTGCCAATACTTCAAACAAAAATTTTAACAAATTCAAGTTAAGTCACATTTAATTAATACAACGCTAATCGCCAATAACTCGGTCCGTATCAACAAGCTTGTTCTGTGGAACATCGATGCGATCGGCGCACGCGACGCCCGGCGAAAGTGTGTGCTCAGCTTACAATCATATTTACTTATCCTCGTGATTTTCTCTCGTGGAGTGGACAGGAGCCGAGGCTTAACTTTATGAGTCAATATTTGAATTTGTATGCAATATATACATATATGGTTTCAATAATGGAATTGCTACCCGATTTTCCGGTAAACGGAAGATAGTTTAAAGATGGTGATGAAGATAGTTTGTGACAAAACCTTCATAAAATACTAATTATTTTATAAATATAATGAATTTATGAAAAACATTATTAAATGGCGACTTATTTTTATTCTTTTCATATTTCAGCAGTAGTTACTACACTGGCCTGCAAAACTAAGTACCACATTTTAAAATTATTTTTTTTCTAAACTGTAGAAGTTAGAGTCTTAAAATAGAAAACGTTTTATAGCAATTTTTATCAGCTTTCTTTGAAACTATAGTAAATTATACATTAGTAACATTTTTAAATCTAAAACAAGATAAAACAATAAAAATGGCTATTTTTAGCTTAGTGTCATAAAACTCAATTAACATTTACAAGTATGTTTTACATGTTATTTATTTTTTAATAACTGGTATTGCCTCCTCGGGCTCTGCTTACAGCTTCGAGTCGATTTGGCATACTGAACACGAGGTTTCGGAGCCGTTGTTGGGGAATATTCTCCCATTCTTCTATCAGGGCCTGTTTTAGTGCCCTTTGGGTGGTTGGTGGTGATCTGCGGCTTCTGACTAGCCTCCCTAGCTCATCCCAGGCGTGCTCAATCGGGTTGAGATCAGGACTTCTTGATGGCCAAGCCATCACGCTGATACCAACCTCCTGAATATACTCTTGCATGATCCGAGCCGTGTGTGGCCGGGCATTATCATGCATCAGCATCGATCCATCACCCATATTTACTAAATACGGCCCCCTGCATACTCATTGAGAATCTCTTTCTGAGAAGCAGGCTTGAAGGTATCGCTCACCAGGTCGCCTTTAGACACTTCGCCTTCCATCAGAAGTGTAAAGTGAGAATCGAGACTCATCTGTAAACAAAATTCTTGACCGTTCTTCTTGATCTCACTGTACCTATGTGTTCACGGGCGTGTCGCAGTCTCGCTACTCGATGCTCTCTCTCGAGTTTGGCGCCATCCGCTGTTCTTCAGGGTTTCAGGTTTGCTTCAGCCAGTTTTCTTACTATAGTGTACTAATGTAGTGCCTTCGGGTCTGAAGAAGCTGTTGCTGGACTTCAACTGCATTACTTTGATGGTCCTAGTTCATCATTTGTAACTGTTACGGCTGTAGATATACTCGTATGTAAGCGGGCACGCCCTTTATACTTGGAGGCTTTTATTTAGGTTTTAAGTTCTGTTTACGTTTTTATCTCTGCTTGAGAATAGTTTCGGTCTTTTTCTTTTCTTTTTTTTTTTGTTGGTTTAGTGGTGTGCTAGCTGACATATGGCTAATAATTTAATGTTTTGTGTTTCACGTGGTTTAAATTGTTTTGCATACTATTGTATAGAATCCATTTTTTTTTTTCTCTAACTGAACAGACAGCTGTGCTGCTGGGGAGTTTGTTGGCCACTTCTTCTTCCCAGCTAAAGCACTAGGAAGTGGCGAAGGGTGGGCGTTTTGGGGGGCTGTCCTATGTAATTTTGATGTTCGAAAAGTGCTGATCCTCAGCCTAGTTTGAATAAATGACTTTTGATTTTGATTTAGGTAGCGATTTCTCAACACAGTGGAAACAATATAACGGTCTTCTCGGGCACTAGTACACCTGGGTCTGCCATTACTAGGTCTCCTCAAATGGTTTCCAGCCTCTTCGTACCTTCGCGTCACCTTCTGGACCGTTCGTAACGTCACACCCACCATTCTTGCAGTACGACGCATACTGATGCCTAATTCCAGAAAAGTCATGATCCTAGCACATTCTTCAGGTGAAAGAGGCATGATAAATAAGTTGATGTGTCTAACTTAGCTATTGTAACAAGACTTATCGATCAAGAAAAAAATTCAAAACAAAAGTGGAAACAAAAAACGAATGGTAAACTTGTAATTCGAAAAGGACTATATTTGATTTTAACGTTTTTTTAGCCATTTCTTAAAAGAAGGATACCAACTATGAAGTTTGTATGTACAAAATTAAACTATTTTTCGAATCCTTTTTGTTTCGAAAGTACGTGTACTTAAAAAGTTATTGAAATTTTAAAAGTGTGATACTTAGTTTTGCAGGCCAGTGTATAATAAATACTTCCTACTAGGAATTTAATCAAATTTCAATGATTCTAGAAAAGCTGAAATTATTTATTTCTACTCAACACAACATACATACATTACGCAACTCAGGAGTTGCGTAATGTATGTTGTTCCTTCAAGAACCAATTTAAGAAAATCCACACGCAAACAAACAGACAAACACAACTACAAACAAACATGGCCGCGACAAACACAGGTGTTGCTTATCTCATCACTAATTAAGGCAAGGGAAACTGTGCCGACAGCAAAGTCCAATTTATTTATGTTGAGATCTGCTTATTTACGAGTCGTTTACACGTATACTAATCAAGAAAGGTTTATCTGCAATAAGATTTGATGCTAACTTGAATTGCGATTTGAAAGTGTTCAATTAATACCTACTATTATTTTTATATACTCAACGTATCTTTGACTAAACTGTTTTTTTTTAAGAGGTCGAGAGGTTCATCCAAATATGCTCTTCATGTTCATATTTTTCAGAACTTTACATTGGTTTCGGTGTTGCTCTAAAACTGAATATTGATAGTGAACTGTTTAGTTTCATTCAAATCGATCAATACTGAACTAAATATCATCATCATCTATTCAAAATTAAATAATATTACATAACATAACATACATAACATAATCAGCCTATAATGTTCTATATGCTGAGACACAGGCCTCCTCTCTGCGAGAGGGAGTGGGCCGTATTCCACCACGCGGGTCCAGTGCGGGTTGGTAGATGTCACATGTCTTCAATTTTTTTTTGGTTCTAGGACATGCCGATTTCCTCACGATGTTTTCCTTCACCGTTTTTTGAGAGCAGTGGTGATGAAATTATTTACACAAAGTAAAGCGCCTGTCCGGGCTCGAAACTACGACCTACAACTTGTAAGTCGCAGCCGTTACCACTGGGCCACCACCGCTCTCTAAATAATGTTATTGTGAAGTAATTAATAAGTAACTCAAATCTTTAATGGTGCATTTCCTTACATACAGTAAACAGACTCATTATTTCCCGTGATTCCCAACAATAACATCAAAATCTACATTCACCCCGTCTTCCTCCATTAAAAGTACAATTGTCGCGATTTCCATGTTATTCCGCCGTACAAATTACTCCGATTCCGTTCCTCACAATCCTTTTCCTGTAGGATGTCAGTTGCCTGCAGTATTCCCTGTAGTATATTCCTCTGCGGAAGCCCATTCGACGCCGAGATTGCGACGGGGACCGTGTTACTCAAAGTTAGGGCGGGTGCAGCCATTTAGTTCTATGTGGAAAGCGCAGCATTTGTGAGAGAAGTCTCACTGACTTGGCAGGTTTTTAATTACTGGAATTCGTGAAGACGAATTCCAGTAATTAAAAACCTGCCAAGTACGGGTTGGACCACGCACAGTGAAGGGTTCCGTTATGGGGATGAATATTTATGCTTGCACAATATGATGTTAACTTAGAAGCATCATAATCAATTCATTTCAATTATGGAATCAAACAATACCTGATACGCTTATGTATTGAGACGCTGATGGAAAAACGGATACTTGCAATTTTTAAAATTAATGTCATTTTATTTACAATAAGTTTAAATATATTTATTCTCAGAAAGACACAAAATCACTTACATAAGAACAATGTTTCTAAGCTTTAATAGTCTTAAATTACAATATATTAGGCTGGTAGCGTAATACTTTACAATATTATGGCCTAACATTTCAAGTAGATATAATTTGTCGTTAAGAGTAGATAGACATAAAATCTAAACATAAAGATCAATAAATCTAGAAAATTAAAGCCAACGACAAGACACAATTATAAGACAAGAGTAAAATGTTTAAGAAAATGCTCCACTGAAATGATTAAGGATTGATACATCGTTATCTACATTAATTTGCATTTAATTTAAGACAACCTGATGAATTTATTTATTTTCAGAACTCTCAAGCATCCTCTGCATACGAGACCTAAATAATTACCTGCAAAATCTCCTCAGCTTCATATCGATGCAAATCTGTGCCACACAGGTGTGTTATCTCTATTTTGTTTATCTAGGATAGTAGCGAATCATTTACTTCGGCAACGAAATAATGTCTCAAGTTTTCAAAGACATTTTGATCTCTTGTGGTCTACGTAAGCAGGTTGATGTGCAAGTCAGTCCAATAAACAAGTTTGAGCATTGCTGACCCAAAGGATGCGTTCATTTTCTTGGCAATGACAATTTAACCTTTGTTTACTTCCTTGCTTTGATTTTCCTGTGTGACACGATACTTTCAATACATGTGTGGGACCAAATTATGTGTTTTGTTTATTTCATACATGATAAATTTACTTTTATGACTGTTGTTTCATTCAAAGGTATTTATTTATTTATTAACACCAATAAGTACAACATCTTACAGTTTCCCAAGACGATATTATACATATATATCAAACTATTTATATCTATAAAATACACTTCATAAAAATAACGATAAACATACAAAAAAAAAAAAAAAAAAATATATTTACGCCTTTTTCAATGCACCTTTGTGCTCCTAATTAAAATTTCGGCAGGCCATCGAAAACATCAAAATGATATGTCTTAATGGTAACGTTACCTACTAGTCCACAGAGAAATATACCTTTCAATAACAACAATTTCAAAGAAAAAGGAAAAAGAAAATATCAACCACAAAGAAACCTACGAGTAAATAACATGTTCTAAAAAGATAAATCGAAAGGTCACGTAAAACGTTGGGTCCGAAGAGCTTTTATCATTAGCTTCATCGTAAGGAAAACACCAGGAAAATGGCCTTATCATGTCCATATAACTTTTACAAAGGCTTCAGATTCAGAGGAAATAGCAAAATATGTTTTTATCTCAGAGCGGCCAAAAATACGATGAAATATTAAATATCTCATCTCACGGACAGCTTCAATAAGCGTCTACCTTTCCGAAACCGTTGGACGATTTAGTAAACTTTTCAAATCCTGCAAAATTTTATTACGAAAATAGACTTTGTTGCTCGAGTTTAAAGTTCAAAATACGTCAGAAATATAGGCTGTCAATTAAGGCAAGTCTCGTCCCCTGTCGCGCTTGATTTATGAATGAACACGAGAGGAATAACCGTTGATTCCCTTTGGACTCGAACTTTCCCTTTCAAACGATTACGTGACTTGTATCACCTCGAACTTGCGCGTCCATTGACGCGAATAAATCAATGTCGGGTTACATCATAGAAGGTTGACGGCAATGAATTCCGAATGATTGTGAAAAGTCGATTGTCTTGGGACGTTGACTGTTGAATAGTCATGAGGTGACATGAATGGACCTGAATAATGTAGGGTGAAGGTTCACTTTGTGCTCAAGGGACAATGTTTTTTGGTTGTACTTGAATAGTAATGTGGGAAAGCGGGTTTATTTTTCCTTTTAATTTGAAGTAACAACAGTGGGCTAATGAACATTGGAAATGATTAGTTGATTAGCACTGATTGTATCCTAAGTCTAGGAAAAAGGTCTGCTTTAAATCAGATTTTGCCTACATTATATCTGGTCTGATTTGCAACGAGACAATTTCGAATTAAAATTACTTTTCTATATGAAAGAAAAACATAATTATGATTCGAAAACAAGATCATTATCTACTTCAAACGCGTTACAAGATTAAGCCGCATCCCGATTAACTAACAGATAAAAAAGGAAAAGCATTTTCTTAAGAAAACTGCCGATTAAAATCCGAAAGTCTTTGACAAGTTTCTATTACCAATTTTCTAATTATACCTTATTAAGAGTACACGGCGAACATTTTACTGAATTAATCGTAAACCAAGTAGGTAATACATGCACAGACATCTTAAGATCCCTTAATCTAGGCGATCTGCGCTTGAGGGGAGGGCAGCAATTACACCATTAGAACTAATTAGTACCAGTTCTTAATTAAACATGTTGGTTAAATTACTGGCCTATTTGCGCAGTTAATTAAAAGAAAACTAGTGTACTTTATATAGTGCATTAAGTGCTTTAACGTTTCTCTGAATGGAGATTTCTCATTCTAATTATTTCACGTGTGAACAGAATTATTTTAGTCTATATTTTTTTTATACGATGACTTACTATAACAGGCTCATTCTGACCTTTCTTAGACATTAAAAGTAAGATGGATGACCGTTTTAAAATTGAAATAGTTTAGGCAGCAGTCAATGTACCAGTAGAAAAAAACTACGGGCAGCTTCAGTTATCCATTCACCTAATATCTGCTTTTTCAACATCCAAGGATAACCCACAAAGCAAAATAAAGTACTTCGTTATCATAACAAAAGACTACAATACAAGAAATCAAATTAGAATCGCACGAAATGATAGTAATTTTCTTTTTATTGTGTGCCTCCATTTATTTCTACATCAGACGAACAATGTCTGCCATCATAATCAAAAGACATTATTTCATATACATATTTTTCCGAAACCAACTCTTACCGAATCCTAAAGTTTCGTAATATTTTGTGTTACAAATTCCGAAATTCCGTGAAAAACTAGACCGTGAAACGTTTACGTTGACCCTAATGGCATGAATTTTATTTTCATAGTCCTCTGTTGTTTTTACCAACAATAGGGTGTGATGTAAACCTTTTTGAATCTTTTCTGTGTTCATTTATGTATGTATCATTATGAAGGTAAAAAGCTGGGACAATGGAGAGAGGTTTTTGTTACATTCGCAGGGTATTTTGCCATGTAATATGTTGGAAAATTCGTCTGTATCCGTCTGTCCTATATATTTTGTTAAAGGCTGCTGTGGGTATTTTAAAATTATGTTTTGTTTTGTTTATCTTTAGGGTTTTCTTCGTGGGGAGCTTTAATATTTTTCATTTGTGTTTGAGGAGTGTGAGTGTGTTTTCAGAAACACGGGTTTATAAAGAAAACTTTTACAAAAATAATACAATTGACTTCCAAAAAAGAGTGAAAAATAACTTTAATTTCGTAAGTAAGTCATTGAATCTGTATTGAATTTTTAATTTCGTAAGTAAGTCATTGGATCTGTATTGAATTTTTTGCCACCGACTTCCGAAATTAAAGATAAAACAGAGATGGAAAATCCTCATCAAAACTTTTGCTGAAGGGAACCACAAACCAAAAATTCACCTGTGTATATGTTTTTTTGTATTTGTTGTTTTTTTTTTTTTCAAAAAGCGCTGAATCCATTTCAATAAAATTGATATGGGACTACCTCTTAAGTATAACCGACCAAACAAAAAAATAGTCATCAAAATCAATTTATCATTGGCGGAGTAATCGCGTAACAAACATACAAAAAAAATACACACAGTCGAATTGAATTGATTTTTGAAGTCGGTTAAAAATTTAGACAGGGTTCCATTGCTAACGTTCGCTCAAGTATCGTTAAACTTTCAATACCAGTCACCATTGAAGTGGTGAATTTCTCATCGCCAATCTTTATCTACGATATAAACTTCACATCACACGGAGGTAGTACCCCTTTTGTCTTCGCAATTTATAAAGAGCCATCAGTCTTTCAGAGCCTGATGGCATTAATGCAGACAAAAAGTTCTCCATAAAAGACACTACCTTTGACAAGAAATTGGATATCTGATTCACAGAATTCTGCCTGGTTGGTCTGTTGGTCTCGGTGTTATCCGGGTCTACTAATTGTAAAAATATCACTGGATGCACAGTGCATGGATTTGTGCCCGATGCTGGCAATTCGTTACTATTTTATTGGACTTATAACTGGCAAAATATGGGTGTAATTACCAGTTCCAAAAATATCAGATAAAAATGTAAACTAATGGATCAGAAACGTACCTGTGGATGCCAATTTGAAGTGCTACTTACAAATTGAGAGCTTTAATTTGATCATAACATAAGTTAGCATAACATTAGACCTGTATTCTCCGAAGGAGATAGCCAATTGAGTATATGAATACTCAATCCCGACATTCTAATTTTAAATCAAGATAAAGATGTTTTCATTTGACAAATAGATGCTAGTTGCGCGGTAAACTCTGCTTGCGCGATGCAGGATTTTGCGTGACGTCAGTATGTTGCGTAGTTCGCATGTGGCGATGTAGATGCCGCCACACTATAATTGTAACCAATTCTCTTTAGTGAGTGATTGCGTAAGACTTAAACCTGAACAGAGTTTGTTTAAACTTTCATCAGTTACCTATGGAACAGACCATACCAATCCTCCACCTACGCTCCCAGGGATCTAAAGACTTCACAAAATATGACAACCATTGTCCGTAGAAATTACGTCACACACAAGACAAATCAATCCTCGTAACAGAATCACCAGCTGACCAATCCTAGCTATCCGATTACGTACCTACTCACATAGTATCGAAACAAAGTGAATAGCTTCCCCACATTGTTCTTGACAAGGAACTGTATGATATCTCCCTATTGTTTGAACAAATGAGTTAACTTCTTGTAACTTATGTAACTGAGTGAATGGAGCTGGTTACGAAAGTTTTAAGGAGGATAATCAGCCTGTGAAGGGGTTGGAGTTTTCAAAGTGATACATAACAATGCGGATAATATTTGGATCAACATTTGTATTGGGAAGTACATCAGCCAGTCCATTCTGTAAAAATCTCACCACAAAAACTGAGGTGAAGTGAACTTGAAGTGAGCCGATAATCCCTAGCTGTCTCTAGCATCAGGGCCTCAAGTCTGCTATTACAATAGTGTCAGAATGGTATATAATTAATTTTATAATTGTTGATTTTGACATGTTCGGTAATCTACTAATATAATGGCGTCATTAATGAGGATCGGAACCGCCCATTCTGACACTATTGTAATAGCAGATTTGAGGCCCAGGTGAAATGACAACTCACTTCAAGCTCACTTCAACTAAGATTTCACGGTGAATTTTTTACAGAAAAGATTAGCTGATTGGATCAGGTAAAACCCACCTTTTTATTCAAATTAAATGGGAATAACTTGGTGTCTCTTTCTTCTAAGCAGCTTTTTCACATATTTGTGAAAGCTTGTTTTCTAGTCTAGTCCAGCTTGCTGTAACCTTGTTCACGACTACAGAAACTTCTGAAAAATATTCTGACTTCTCTAGGCATATTTATGTACAGCCTACAGAAGTCAGAATCTAAAACCTTTACTTTCTACCTTTGCGTACTGGCAAGCCAGATTTGATGATGTTGCCGCCCAACTCTAACCGGGAAAACAGTTAGTTATCAATATGTAACCAGGGCCCTATACCACAAAACTTTACAATTTATAAGTTACAATTTGCAAGTTACAATTTGCAAGTTACAATTTGAAGTTACAAATTACAATTTACATGTTACAAATTACACGTTAAAATTTTCAAGTTACAATTTAGAACCTTTTATTAGTTTTTTTTTGCATACAATTAACAAATTGTAGTGACAAGTCTACAATGTATATAGCCCTCATCCTTCGTGTTACGCTTTTAAAAATGCGAAAGAATTGTAAACTGTAACACATACATATTTGTAATTTCTGCGTTACGCATTTTTTTCTACAATTCAACAATTTTGTAAAGTTTTGTGGTGTAGGACCCAGAACGTTGTCAAACAGAAATGTAAGGCCTTGCCACGCCTATTTTGACCTATTTCAAGCCTTCTTTCAGACGCTGTATACAGTAGTGGGTGGTCTTCGAAAATCGAAACGGCCTCCATTTTATGACCAAATATATCACGATTCCACTCAATACATTAACGG
Source organism: Atethmia centrago (assembly GCA_905333075.3). Taxonomy (NCBI): domain Eukaryota; kingdom Metazoa; phylum Arthropoda; class Insecta; order Lepidoptera; family Noctuidae; genus Atethmia; species Atethmia centrago. The sequence goes on along the minus strand of HG995382.1, from coordinate 25,003,639 downwards.
CTAAGTTAATATTTCTTTAAGAGCAATAATTAATTACTGAAGGATATAAAACCAAAGAAAATGGCCAAGTGTAATGGATCGTAAAATTACGAGCCAAAAACTTTTCGACTTGAGTTATTGTAATTGTTTTACTGGCATATCGCCATCTACATAAACAAAGGATATTAATATTTTATGTAGCCAGAAAAGTTACCAATACTTACGAAAATACTCGTAGATACTTGACAAAATGAGAGTAGTAGTGACCGCGACTTACGAGTTGTAGGTCGTAGGTTCGAACCCAGACAGGCGCTTTACTAAATTATTTCATCACCACTGCTCTCAAAACGGTGAAGGAAAACATCGTGAGGAAACCGGCATGTACTACAACCAAAAATACACCACACACACACACTCAAACACGAATAATAAATTGTAATTTGTAATTTCTGAATTCTGCAATTACGGTAAAAACTCTTGTTCTGCCTGCAATTCTTTTGTAAAACAGAAGTATGTATGGGCTTGTGCCACTGCCCTTAATACAAAGTTATTTCTTAACTAGTAAGGGTGCTGGTTGCAACACCTATCTGTTTTGTTAACTAGCATAAGTCCAGTGTACCTACAGATGAAACTATTAAATGTTAACATTGTTATTTCATTGATTCAAAAACTATTATTATTGTGTCTTTGACATATCTCGGGACCCTGGGGTCCCAGAACATTGGAACGAGGGGCCGATGCCAACTCGCAGAGGCCCCTTAGACAATTTTAAGTGTTGAGGCACCAACCGACGATAATCCCTGTATGCACTATGCAAATGCACCCAAGGATAATCCCCGGTTGGTGCAGGACTATTGCAGAACATGGAAACAAAACAGATTGGGCTATTGGTTTGAGTGACTGTAACCTAAAACTAAGGAAGGACTATGTTCTCTTCCATCAGGAATGCTTCCTATTTATGCTTCCAATCCTTCCAATGTTATGTAATACACGGATATAATGGGAGGGGGTGACTTGCACACTCAATAATGGGCCCTGAAAACGGTCGCTAGCATATAGTGACGTAGCGACCAGAGGGCAACACTTCCTGAGGTGCTTGAGGACTGAAGAGGTATTCCACGGCTATCAAAACTATCCTGAAAGTACGGTCAAGATCCCTACCAGCATCTTACTGGAATACTTCCTTCCTCCGAGCACGTTTGCTCTTGCGAATCTCCACTCAAGTCGGCCAATAAAGGCAATAAAGACGTGGTAGCTCTATCCCACTTCAGTGCCCAACGGTGGGATTCTAACTGGCCAATAAAGGCCAACCTGAGGTGAGAAACAAGATTTCTCCCGGGAGATTGAGTCCGTGGGGTCGCTACTGTCCAACAGCTCGCCACATGCTGCCCTGCTGGTTTATGTATCTCTCTTGGTCTGGCTCCTCACCCTGTTACGGAACCGACCCAGAGTTCAGGAGCGCGCAAGCTCCACCACGACTTCAACGTAGAGATAGGGTGGGGTTATTATTATTAATATTCTGTTACATCTGTTCCACCATAATGATACCTACCCTTGGTCTCATTAACATTAGAAGCATATTCAACCACTTTGCAAATCAACACGGCTTATTACGGAAGTAACTGAAGCTGGGTAATTATCAAAATACGTGTACCGCCATTAAAATAGCTAATTGTTATAATAACACTTAAAATTACTGTTTACTACGACGCCTTGCAAGCGCGCAGGATTAGGGTTGATAAGTATGTAGACATGGAAGATTTTAAGAGTAAACAATTAGATAAAGATAATGCTAATGTTAACGAAAACTTTTTAGGTAAGAAAAATTAAAGTAGTCACGAAAGATATTAAATCTGAATAAAACGATGTAGAAGACACTCATGACAACCAAGGAGTTTATGAAGGTAGGAATGATATAACAAATGTAGAAGAAATGTATATATAGCATTAAAGCTTTGTGAAGCTTTATGTTTGTTTTCGGAGATAGCTGATGAATTGAGGTTGTTAATAGAACAAACATTAATGGTGTGAGATTGCGTCACAGACTTCTGCAAATACAATAGTCATTTGATGAAGTTAATGATGGTGGAACACTTACAGAATTTATTAGAAATAAGACAATAGAAAGAGGAAAAGTAAAGACAACAATCAAGAACTAGTAATAGGAAACAAATAGAAAAAACCAGCCAACTGCGTGTGGGACAGTGAAGGGTTTCGTAGTTGGGATGAATTTATGTCAAGAACAAACTTAACAATGTAGTTGATAAACATGTTCTCCCATACATTCCAACTGCAAATGTACCCTGCACTTTTTTCCATAGTCTTATTTAACCACTTTGTCGGCGTGATTAATATGTATATCCATTCCAAATTACAGCTTCCTAGTAGGTACGTACGTACGAACTAGAGTCTCTGAGCTAAGCCGCGAACAGACAGACGAATTTGGTGAAACCATAATGGTTCCTTGTTGACAACGGAACCCTAAAAGGGAGAAATTTCTGAAAGTAATAGATGTCGATTAGGTTGTTTGTTGTTCCCCTATAAATCTAATTTAGCGCACCTATTTGTCAGGATATTAAATTAACCAATATACTGACTCTAATTAGCCTGGATTGTCTTGACAAAAACAAATTGTACCTTTAAAATTTCGAAAATAAAATTTATTGTGACCGTTATATCCATTTGATCTTAGGAATTGTCGGGATATGTGTACAAATTCGCAAAAAAATAATTTATGTCGAAAATTCCGTGTTACCGACGTGTGTGTGTGACTTAAACATAACTGGCGAAACGTTGGTGTACTTTGCCTAACCCTCTGCCTACCAGGCGTGATCTTATGTTGTATAATTCCATGTCTCCTGGCAACAGACGTAATAATAACTGTACAAAAGAAAAACTGAGTAAAAATTTTCGCGGTTTTCAAATAATTTAACAGACTGGTCGTAATCTCAAGTAGTAACCCTGAAGGTAACATGACCAGTGAACTGCTTCGGCTAGTTCCTAGCTGGCCGTGCTCATAATTTTAATGCGTCAAAACCAGTAGCTATTAAGATCCTGGATACCGTTGAATACCAAGGACACACAGCATACTCTTACAGGTTCATACTATAAGATATCGACTTAGAACTCGAACGATTTATATCCGAGATCCCAATATTGATACTATGCAATATACAAACGATGACGGACTAATATGCAAATAACGATACAGAAATAAAGCCGATATCGGTTTTCGAACCAAATAACCTATTAAATATGGCATGAATAGTAGATTAGTGATAAGTTTTGAAGCCCAAGAGTAAAAAGAATTCGTAATTCCAGACGCCATTTCTGCTACAGACTTAATTCAGGCGGTATTTCAAATGATGTCAGCTTAGTCTTCAATTTGTTTCCAGATTTGGGATATATTATGTTCGATACGGCACAGATATTGGCTCCAATATTTCTTATGGTATCAAAACAATACCCGTAATTTTAAGAACTACAACAATCAACAATTCTGTAAATTTGGACGGTCAAATGTGGTTTTTATGTGCCTATTTGAAATAAATGATTATATTTTGTCTTTGACCTTGAAGTTCACATTCTAATCTCAGTTTCAATCTGGCAAAAGTTACCTAAATTTTTGGCAAGTTTTCGACTTTGATTGTCGCTGAGATC